>JARQZJ010000121.1:10199166-12720833 GCA_030704895.1 Henosepilachna vigintioctopunctata
ATTCTTAGTGAAGGTTTAAAAATGACTAATGAGCATTGTGATTTTATTCATGAAAATCGATTCGTCTATGGAACGAAGTTTCATTTTTAAAAGGAAAATTGCTGAAGTCATTGCTGAACATCAGTCTGAATTGAAAGAACTTTTTAAAACTGCCAAGCAAGAACAAATTACGAAATTCTTTAAACCATGGCCTTAGCCACATAATAATCAATTAATATGATCAACAACTTCATTTAATTATTATTTTCACACTTTTTTCATTTTGTCACCCAGGAACGTATCCCTATAAATAACAATTTCATAGATTATTTCTGTAATCTAGGGATATTTTCGGAACGTATACCCCGCGAATAAAGAGCTTTTGCTGTACAAATATAAAGATACATAAAGATAATGAAGGTGCGATAGTAACTTCGACTAATTGAACTATTATTTCTCCTTCTTCAATGAGAACGGTACTTTTTATAGCCTATGTGATATGCCACTGTATAATCTACGTCTCTGCCTAATTTCATGGAGATCCTTTCAGCGGTTCTGGAGTGATTGAATAACAAACATCCGCCTAATTACATGACAGTATCGATCAGTTGTTTGAACGATAATCAACCGTTTGTCAAGGAAGTACTGGGTTCGATTCTCCGATATAGGTATGCATTTTTTCTAAGAGATCAGCGGTTAAAACCTGATTTGAGTAATTGGTAATGTACCAAACTACATGTCCAATAGGCTTTCGGAAACAAAGTTAAACTATAGTAAGTACTTAGTTTAATGTTAAATTTCTAAAATTCATCTGTTACAAAAAATTCAAATCTGTTACATTTATATAAATGATTCATCCCAAGTTGTTTTCCCCTTCATGGCCCCCTTTTTGCATAGAAATAAACTCGATAATTATGAGTGCACTGATAGCATAATGAATATTTTCAACTTTCAGTCAAAATGTTAGCCAACAACACTTATGCAATTATTAATGGTACAATAATCATATTCACGCTAATTTTTGCATCATTTCTATTTTAGTGAGCATAACAAACTACGTGGTACGATGTAAAAGTACTGCGGAGTTAAATTATTGTTCGAAGATGTACAGGCTGATTAGAATTGGAAAAACATGTACATATATCGCCTTAATAAGACTTTTTTAAACCTCGCGTATCATTACTAGTTTTTTTCATAAAATTTCACGATCCAAAATAATTTAATACAGTTGTTTCGTGTTGAAAAGCAAACATAACTTTTATTTTTTGATTCAACATTAAGTTGGTATATTAAATGTTACATTATTATTCAACGAACGTGCAAATTTTTGCGTGAACTCTGTTTATTACCGAGGTCACTGGAAAATGAATTCTTTCTGTAGTGGGTGTCCGACAAAAGTTGAATTGCCGAAAGTTTACTGCAAATTACATACGAAATAATGATGATATAATTAGAGGTTCTTATATAATCGTCTCAATAAGCTTCCTACTTACAAAGGAAGATCTAACTTCACGGGAATTTCGGGTTTATTGAACTATTTTTAGTTCATTGTCCACAAAAGAGAACAATTTATTCAAATGACTATGATCAAATCATAGTCAATCGTTTTAAATTTGAAAAAAGATTGATAGCTCTAATGGAACAATAAATCACTAATAATCATTGACGTGATTCTGACACGTACAAGTACCTTGAAAATGATTAACATGATAACCAATCCAAATTTGACAGCCTATAATTTGTTTACCAGACACCCAACACTATGCTCACACGTGTGAATAATTAAAATTATTCATAAGTGAAATTGAAAAATTGGAATATACTATCAGAAAATAAACAAAATTGTGTAACATTTATCAGCTGAATTATTTAATCATTAATCGATTGGGCCGATACTTGATGATGAATTCTGAATACATAATTTAAATAAAACTAAGTAGTTTTCTGATTTTCACTATTTATCATCAACATCTGATGAAGCCACTGTGTTGGCGAAACAATATTATGTTTGAAATTAATTATAGTGAAAATCAGAAAACTATTTATTTTCATTTAAATCATGAATTATTCAACATAAAAAGGGCAGAGAAGGGTAACACTGAAAGAATGACAACGTAACAACGTAATAGTACTATACGTAAAAAGGAAAAATACGATGGGAAATTTGTAGGAATGGTGAAAATATCCCAGAAAATTGACTTGAAATTTCCGATTTCATAGTAATGCATTTGATAGCAGAAAAAAAAGATACCACCAGAGAAATTAACCAGCACTACTAGAAAAATACACTGAGAAGAAGATTCTGATTGCATCTGTGCCTTGTCAATGTAGACATTTGGGGATATTTTGTTTTATTTTGACAGCTGACATAGAGGTTTTTGTGAAATAATTTTATTTTCTCTTATATTTTTATATGTGTAATATTAGTTGTTAAGATGACCTCTTTCTTAATGGTTTAAACCAATTATGTATGCAACCAATTCTACATAAGTAAACAATGAAAGTTTCTGAAAGTTTGTATTCTTAATGGCTAAAACCAATGATGTATGCAACCAATTCTACATGAATAAAGAATGAAAGTTTCTGAAAGTTCATACTCAATAGAAGTTAGTGTAAGTGGAAGCTATATTAAATTGGAAACATCTTTTGTTGATTCTCTTATAGAATTTACAAAGGGCTCTTGGTGAAAACAACTCACTTTTGCAGATTTGATAAGTTCGAAAGAAAAACAATTCTAATGAGGAAACCATTTTTTATGGAATATATTGGCTACAGTAGATAATATCATTCCAATGTAGGTAGTCATGAATACGAAGACAATCAATATTTGGATATTTTTACACCATTTTTTCTACATGAAGTAATGGAGCCCCTGATGATATTTGCAAAAAGGAATGTGAAATTAGAACTTAGTGGATCTAACAAGACCGTTACAAAGAAAAATATCATCAACTCTATAACAACGAATAACAGAAGCAAAATGATGAATTCAGATAAGTATATCGTTTATATAAAACTCATTCAATAATTTAAGCTATATCTATCCTTGGAGAATGACTCTAGCAATCGTTTGGTGAAGTGATACTCTCACCCGGATTCAAAAAACAAAGACAGATCAGATAATTCCCAAGATTTTGAATTGCACCAGGACAATACCATCTCATGTTGACAACATACTGAAGATTAAAATAAAGAAGACCATGTTAACGAGTATTTCGATTACAGTGATCTGTTATTTAAAGTTATCTAGATATTTCTGAAAGCGTTGGAGTAAAACAAGAAACATAACAATGTTTAGACTTACCGGCTCTGAAAATCTCATTGCAACCATCACACCTAGAAGCGAATTGATTGTCATAGCAGCGACCGCAGTAAATCCTTTCTCCTTTGGACCCAAACTGCTTGTCTACTAGGGATTCTCCGCATGTTGTACACAAGAAACAAGCTTCGTGCCAATGTTTGTCCTTGTAGCTCAAATCCTGAAAATAAAAACAAGTATTGATAATATGAAAGATAATATTCGAACCAGAGTTTTTGTGGTATCTAAACAAGTAAGTTCATGGTGGTGTAATATTTTAATTATGTTTGCTTAATACTATTGACCATAAAGCAAATTTAATAGTCGATATTTTATATTTTAAATTGATCGATTATTAGCTCGAACCGCTTCATAAAAAATAAAGTCACTTCAAGTGCAATAGTAGCATGAATATTAGCCTCAGTACTCAACTCGTGTGATTCATATATTCTTCATTCTTCTGCACGGCGTTGTAGCATGGACATTCATAGATAACCATTGTAAGAAAGTGGAGGCTTTTGAGATGTGGGCGAACAGGAGAATGTTAAGAACATCCTGGACAGAAATGAGAAATTAAGTAGTGCTGCAGAGAATACCGAAGAAAACTGAAGTTTTACAAGCACTCAATAGAAGAAAGTTGTAGTATCTCGTACAAATAATGAGATAAACAAAGTACCAGCTGCTGCAGTTGATCGTTTAGGGCAATATTCAGGAGAAACGCAGTATGGTAGAGAAGAACATACTGGCTCAAGAGCCAGAGGTACGTTATCTGGGTCTACGTCTGTATAACAGTATTACCCTACACCACGATTTCGAGCTGATGTGTTGAATGTGCAATCATCTGTATGAAAACGATCTTCGATAGAAAATGGAATAAGACGGTCAAATTTAGAATATAATTCTAAATATATCTAGTTATCGGTCTAGCGAATTTAAAGTATTAATGGACAACCAAAATCAGAACTATTAATGCTGAGCGGGGCTTAATTTTGCTGCCTCACAGTTTTCTATTGAGGTTGTGTAGTGTATGTTTTCCGAAGACAACACTGGAAAAAGACATGATCAATTGAACATTTATTTACTGTCAAGAAGAGTAGCATCAACCCAAAAGATGTATGTAGTATCTCGTACAAATAATGAGATAAACCAAGTACCAGCTGCTGCAGTTGATCGTTTAGGGCAATATTCAGGAAAAACGCAGTATGGTAGAGAAGGACATACTGGCTCAAGAGCCAGAGGTACGTTATCTGGATCTACGTCTGTATAACAGTATTACCCTGCACCACGATTTCGAGCTGATGTGTTGAATGTGCAAATCAACTATATGATAACGACCTTCGATAGAAAATGGAATAAGACGGCCAAATTTAGAATATAATTCTAAATATATCTAGTTATCGGTCTAGCGAATTTAAAGTATTAATGGACAACCAAAATCAGAACTATTAATGCTGAGCGGGGCTTAATTTTGCTGCCTCACAGTTTTCTATTGAGGTTGTGTAGTGTATGTTTTCCGAAGACAACACTGGAAAAAGACATGATCAATTGAACATTTATTTACTGTCAAGAAGAGTAGCATCAACCCAAAAGATGTATGTAGTACTCGGACATGTTAAAAACAATATCAATCAAATGACGTATTGAGATTGATATGTAACTTAGCAGTTAATAAATGTCCAAATATGCAGTTTCATGCATAAAACTATGTGAACAATATTTGCTATAATGGAGGAAGATATATGAAATTATTGTGAGGGGTATAGTGTTTGACTCTACTGACCTTGGAGTCGATTCCAATAGTCCTACTGCATTTTTCACATGCGTTGGCGAAAACGCTTTCGTAACAGGAAACGCAGTAAGGGTGGTCATCCCTCAGCACGTACCTCTGCCCGGTTAAACTCTCATCGCATTGCCAGCAGCAGAAGTGTTGACCATGCCAATCTTTATTCATTGCCTTGGTATATTCTCCACTGAAAATCAACTGAAAGAGAAATGAATTATTCAAATTATGTTTATGAAACTAGCAAATGAATCTAAGAAGATATTTGAAAAATTTGCATTACACTCCTACGTATATTTGATATAACACAAAAAACATACGTAGCACAATAATTCTGCGAAGAATTATGCATCAAATCCACAACAAATTATTATTGGCTTGCGGTGTTAAGTTCTTAATTTAATGAGTTGAAGAACAATTAATTGTATTATTCCAAAAAGACGTAGCATCTAAATATTGTAAAACATATATAGAAATACAAATAGTTACTAGAACAGATAATTCCGAAACACATTACTAAAAAAATATGTTTTCATATAAATTGTAAGAGAAAATATTCACT
Organism: Henosepilachna vigintioctopunctata; assembly: GCA_030704895.1. Lineage (NCBI taxonomy): Eukaryota > Metazoa > Arthropoda > Insecta > Coleoptera > Coccinellidae > Henosepilachna > Henosepilachna vigintioctopunctata. The sequence continues at coordinate 10,204,786 of JARQZJ010000121.1, forward strand.
CATTCATTGTTCTATAACGACAGCTGACAACTCGAAGCTTGACCAAAATTAATGAACACACTACAAAATTTCATACAAAATATTATATCATTTTTGCTTCTGAATTACCTTACGAATTCAAGGAATCATCTAACACAGAAATATGAAGGCCTAACATATCCAATTAATGTTTCGAGGTTAAATAACCTCGAAGATAATAAGAGAATACTAGAAAAATAAAAGAAAATAAGGTTTTTCATTTGAATAAAAGGTAATAAATCTTTCAATTGCAAACTATAGGAATCTCACTTTGACAATGCGCGTGCAAAATGAAAGGTGTTGTTTGACAAACATCTATGAATTGAATAAATAATGCCTTGGACTATTTTAAGAATATATGGAATATTTGGATAAGTTTTGAAAACTCAATATAACTAGGAGTATCAAATATTAAAGTTTTCTTGCTATTTCAACAAACACCGAAGTCTACTGCCCCTTTTGGAAGATTCACTACCAAGGCTTCTGGATGATTTAGGAATGACCACAAGAAATATTATGCGGTTTATGAAATGAATGAAAAGCTCTTCAAAAAGTCCACCACATGAAATATTCTTAACAAACAAATTGTTTGTTTTTCAGAACAAACAAATTGTTTGTTGTAAACTCTAGATAAGGACTTGAAAGTGAAGTGTCAATGTAAAGAAAGATTCCCCAGAGGTTTAAAATGATACATAGACTTTCTTGCTTGAATATCATTACTTTTATTCCAAAATTTAATAAGTCATTGGTATTTCTATATTTTGTACAAGTATTGAAAATTTTCAATATATGTGGAACATTTGTCTATCTGGTTCAGTTTTGACATTCAGATTAGCACAACATCTGTTATTCAATATTAATAAATTATGATTCAGACAAAAACTATTCCAAAACTGGATTCGATCCAATGACACAGTTTCCACTATATCGTGCGATTTCTGCCAAATGCTAATACAAAGTTGCTGGAGATTAAAACAGGCGTGATCGATGAATTAACGGTACTTGTTGCATTTAAATTGATTAACCGGTTTAATTGTGAATTATATATCGAACTAGTCGAATTGGAGAGCTCGTGGTGTATATTTATATTTTGGTCAAAATATTGGGAAATTTATTAAGTAAATTGCCTAATATTAACCATATTTTACAAACACTTGAATCGGAAACGCCGCTATCGTACTTGGTGGTTACAGAAGAAACTGGAGCGAATATTGCATTTTCTTCTCAGAAAAACTCCTAACAACTATCATAAAGAATCATAAACATACGTCTATGTCTCACACGAGATTCGAACCTAGCTTATCCATTTCGAAAAATATCAAAACGGCCTCTAGGTTATGGAAAACACCTACTACGTGTAATTATCAACATTTTTAGGATTACAATTATAATTTGACGGCAAAATGTTAGAACTATTAAGGGCAGGTATGCCTTTTCTATATATTAAAAAGTTAATTAGTGAATAGCGGTGTTAAAACCAAGAGCAATGAAAAAAATTAATGACACCCTCGTAAAAATTTTTTTTTTCAAAAATCGATCTATTCATGAAAAGAATTCCTCAAGTAAACCATTCTCAACGTCGATATTCCCCCTATAGGGCTTTGACAGCCACCTTAGTAGATGATTTCTGAATAAAAAAAACTGGCGAAATCATGTTTCTGAAAAAAACAAACAGTTTTTGACAGAGTATTCTTTCAGAATTATTTTCGCTCAATATTTTAAAAAACGGTTCCAAAAGAATTGAAATTGAGAATCCTTCTTTTAGCTAACAAATGTGACGATGGGATAATTAAAATCACTCAGTACGCCACAGAAATCGACCCTTAAAATTGCTCAAAATTTAAGCTGAAGATAACGGGCAAAATTTATGGATATTTTAAGTATAGAGGCGGAATAATGGAAGCTATGAAAATTAAGAAAATTGCAAATCATAAAAGCTACACCAAAACACGTTTTAGTATGTTTAAAGGATGTCTTTGTATGTACCTTATGTTACTTCAGGGGTATGTGATGGCATCATGTCCTGTAATATATTTGGTGTGGACGATAGACAGAGATGTACTTCAGTTTTTCGAACAAAATTCAGAGTATATGAGTTTATCTTGTTTTTAATTTAAAAGAATCCAAGTACTTGGTTACTTGGATAAATTATTTCTGAACAAAACAATGTTTCTGATGAAATACAAGAAGCGCGAAACACTTGGATTTTGAGCATGTTGTTTATATGAAAATGCAATAGTTGTTTATATAAACACTTATTCCTTTTTTGTGAATATAGATAACTCACGTATATTGTCTGAAATCAACGTATAAGAAACTGTAAAACAGTGTGGGAATACAATATGATAAAATACTAATGATGTTTTTGCTCCAAATACTGTCATTGATATTCATTTTAAGTGAAAATAAATTATATATGATAGTTTTCATTACAATTCTCGAACTTGTAAATTTTTAGAAAGCTTGATCTTGCTTTAGTAGCCGAGTTGGATTTCAAAATTTATAGATTTTGAAAAGGGTAGGTATCTATATTATCTATTATAATATAGATACTATACCTTCATATATATATATATATATATATATATATATATATATATATATATATATATATATATATATATATATATATATATATATATATATATATATATACTTCTAACAATATCTTTCTAACAGAGCCATTAGTAACTGCAACGAATGACATGTTGAAATATAAATAGAAATTAAACTCAAAGATTGTTTTATCGTTGCCAACAAATTTTGGCTATATCATTTTTGTTGTAATTACACGCAATTTTTCATATGAAATGGAAAATTACTGATTTCAATAAGGTGAGTTTGAAATACATCGATTCAAGGGTCAATTAATATGTACTTGGACCCTTTTATCAGGTATAAACCACCATATAAATGAATAAATACATATACAAATATAAACTTTCAAAAATGCATCCAAACATATTGATTTCGAGAAAATTTGCTAAAGTTCTTGCTATACCCATGTATAGTTTCATTCCGTATTTTGGATATATGTATTAACGAGTATATCTTTCATTATTTCAAATGGGATTCTTTTAAAATTTCTTGAAGTTTCCGAAAATTCAATCACAACAGAGTAAAATAAAAAAAAAATAAAAATAAATGAAAAAAAATTACAAACTGAAATGGAAAGGTTATGTGGTAATGCAATATTTCAAGAGATTCCAACATATCTTCACGAAAATAATCAATGAAAAACAATGTAGCAAACCAAAGTACAACGTTTGATTGCCAAACATAAAATTGAACACGAAAAAAAGAATACACAAGTTCAGAAAATAAATTCAACAAAACCACATGCTTTATTTTTGGTAACACACGCAACGTCGTGTATTTATATTACATCCTATGCTTGTAATAATATCTGAATATTTATCATTATCTCAAAAAAAGTCTGTTTCTTGATGAGGAATTCATTCTTATTTCATTTAATATCTAAATGAATAATATCGTAAATGAAACAGAATTCTGGCTCAACTCTTTGTGAAACACAATTGAAATATATATTCGAAGCAAACACTAGGTCCAATGTTTCATAAAAATACTGAAAAATTGTCAAAATGTCCCGAAAATGTCACACAAAACATTGATCAAACATTAAAGTTTTGGTCAACGTTTCGATATTAAGTAACATTAGAAAGATTTGAACATCTTATACTGCAAAAATATATCTTTAATTCATAAATTCATAGGTGTTATAGGAACCGCTGAAATATTTTAGAGAGCTAGATTTTCTATGAAGAAATATTTCTTCTCCTTTGTGAAGTTTAATCAAGATATACTGTTATTTCTCTAGTATTCAAATGACATTTCCTGGCATTATTGGTAGAGCATATCTTGACAATTACACCTTCATGTTGTTATCGGCACTTTGTGGATCTTATTATCCACAATTTTTCAATATTGACAATACATCATTCACGTTACGCATGCATATGAATAAAACGTTAATTTGTATGTTTCGTTTTTGATGAAACAGAATCGCTTTCGTTACTAAATTACTGAAATACATCACTGATCTATCATCTGTCGTCTCGCACATCTTGTGAAATAGTATTTTTACTGTGAATTCGTATAAACACAATACAAAGTGGAACATTAAGCCTTGTATTCCAGTCCCTCTTCAAAATGCCATACACATACCCCTGGTTTCCATTCGTGGTTCTTTCCACTTCGGTGATGGTCACCTCGGAACCATGATCGCCACTTTCCCTCCTCTTTGTCGTTTTCTTGACCTTTTTGGTCTTCTTTTCGGTTGTAATGGTGTAGTTAGAGTAAGCGTCTACGTCGCCCATTTTTTTCGAAATTCGTATTAATTGCGCGAAGCACGGGGAAGCTGAGACAAAGCCGATCTCGAACTAACTGAGCTTTTCAGAAAGTGTGCTTAAAACTGGATATTCTGCAGTTTTTCGATATTTTTAGAATGTGATATGGAGCGGCATAGTGCCGCGTGCAACCTGGGATGGGAGTGAAGCCCCTACGGGAACGAGCGAAAGTTTCAGAGAGGTATTTCGGGAATTTTGACTTTTCGCCGCATTTTGAAGATTCAGAAGATGGTGTTAGTTAATACAAGTAGTCACCAAAATTGGGTTATAACTGATTTGAATTGTAAGTTCAAACTTTCTCAGAGTTCATTTCTCAAAGACAAATAATAAAAATAACCTCTATATTATCATTCCTTTATGCCTTCGATCAAGTTGTATTTCATAAATCATAAAGAAATATACATATACAATAATATAAACATAATTTCAAAGTCTGGTTTCCTTTGATGCTTTACTGACATTCAATAAGACCAAATGAAATATACTCATTAAAGTCTATGTACAAAAAGCCTATAGACAAACATTTTCCTGCGGTTTGACCATAGAGAAAGTTAGGGATAAAACGATATCATTGCGGTATCGTTACTTTTTACTTGTTACTGTATCGGTCGTCAATTATCGATACTAGTATCGAATCGTTTTTGAAAAATGAACGGTCAAAACTTCATTGAAAAGTACGAAATTATAATAATTTACGAACAAAACTCTGTTTTTGTAGTGTTTTCCAAGAATACTAATTTTTTCAAATGTTTGCGTGTTAGGCGATTTCTGAATGTAATGACTGTTGTACCAGCTTTGGAAAACAGCCTTTCGCAAGATACAAACGTACCAAAGACGTTCAATTATAAACGTGCACATAATATAGCATTATTAAGAGAGTTTCATATCAACTTTAGGTACTTGAACAGAAAATCGAAATGTAGAAAAAAAACTAGAAATAATTGAAGAGGAAACAATTTAGCATGAGCCAAAAAATGGTCATATAAATATGTCTTAGACCTTCAGTTGTTTTTATCCACAATTCTTTCTTTAAACACTTTCAGATCATCCACAGATAAGGTAAAAACATAAAATGAAAATTGAATGCACATTCAGACAAAATTAAAATTCCTTTCGGTCGTCAAGTAGCGATACTTACTGAGTATCAATTTTTTTTATCAATGTTAAAATAAATAGCGACATTGGCATACTGCTATGAGTACTTTTGAACGATAGCTATCGATTCTTAATTTCACAGTATCCGTACTAAAAGTATGTGGTAAAGGAGAAAAGTAACGAGTATGTACTTACGAGTATTCACTCGTAACGTTTGATCCTCAAGTGAGACAAGTAAGAAAGGTTGTGGATGTTGCTTTTCATTAAAGCAGTAGTAGTTCTAATGTTTATTTTTATTTATTTAATGTACGTGCTATACATTTCATATAAAAATAACTGTACTTCTTACTCATACAAACTTTAATCGTGTGAAATTTCACGTTTATCATTCATAAAAAAATTAGATACATAAAAGCACTAACAATAATAATTCGAATTGATTGATTCAATTTTTTAAACAAATTTTATTGAAATACGATGGAAACGTCATAGGTCACTAACCAAGAAGAATAGTAAGCCTTGGATTTTAATGAGAAAGTTTACATAAGCTAACCTAACCTACAAGAAGTAGTAGGACAAATTCGAGAATATCCTGAAATTTTGTAGGAAATGTCCTTTGGCCTGGAAAAGTCGTCATTTAGTTTGCTGAGACAAACGAATTGAGATTTAACTCAAGTAACTCATATCAATGCTTGACGTCAGTTTAGATTTTCAGCATACGGGCCTGCTCAATATCAATTGGACCTGTGGGCAGATGTGTTTCGAATATTTACTAAAGCTGACGCAGTTTTGCGAAAACAGTAGATGAGCAAATCATTTTGATTTATGTGTACCTATCAGTGTTCGAACTCGATATTTTACATTCTTGATCTATTTTCTATTTTAGAGCACGATTCATAAGAACAGACATGAAGTGGCTATCGAATTCATATGCCAGACGTTTGTAGATTGAATTGTGGTAGTGGCGACCGATAGAACAAACTTGAAGAATATACAAATGACTAACACAAATAACTATGAACTTCCTTACATTAATTTGGGAATTACGAGCTCATAATATGACCGACGTAAACTTATATAATGCCTCCCACAGGAGAATCAACAATATGAAAATAATATTAGAAAGGCAGCAATGTACTTGTCGATCTATTTCAGTTAATCATTTCTATTTATAGAAGGGGGATTTTTTAAGAGTTCAAGTTTTTCAGGTTGGCGGCACTGGTTGGTAATAGCATCCAAACGTCATCTGTCAAAGTGAAAAGTTTTCAGTATACTCTGCCATTTCATCAAGAAAAGACTTACAAACGAGCAACGATTGCAAATTGTTGAAATTTACTATCAAAATTCGTGCTCTGTGAAAAATGAGTATCGTTTGTTACTACCATATTATGGTCGTCATAATCGACCTGGTGAATCAATAATTCGTGCTGTTAACACCAAATTTCGCACCACGTTTACTTTGTTGGACATTGAACCATTGTCTCGAATGCGTACAGTGCGTACTGAAGAGAATATTGCAGCCGTAGCGTACAGTGTTAATGAGGATTGTGAAATGTCAATTCGTCGTCGTTCTCGGCAATTGGACATGTGTTACTCAAGCACATGGAAAATTTTACGTGTTGACTTGGGTTTGAAAGCCTATAAAATTCAACTTCTGCAAAAATTGAAGCCGAATGATCTACCACAACGTCTAATTTTTGATGAATGGGTCTTAGAACAGCCTAATGAAAAATGTGTTCATCGATGAGGCTCATTTCTGTATCCCGAAAAAACGACACTTTGGTGTGGTTTATGGGCTGATGGCATCATCGGTCCCTTTTTCTTCAAAGACGATCGTGGAAGAAACGTTACCGTCAACGGCGAATTATATCGAGCCATGATACGCAACTTTTTTTGTCCCAGTTGGCCGAGTTGAACTTGGTGGACATGTGATTTCATCAAGACGGTCACTGCCACACAGCTCGTGAAACAATGGACATGTTGAAGGATGAATTTGCTGAGCAGCTCATCTCTCGAAATGGCCCTGTGAATTGGCCGCCAAGATCATGCGATTTGACGCCTGTGTGGGGTAATGTAACTTATTTCTTGTGGGGTAATGTAAAGTCGTTAGTGTATGTGGACAAGCCAAATACGATTGAAGCCTTATATTGATTGAAGAACAGGATAACATAACACGCGTAATTCGTAGGATACAGGTCGAAATGCTCGAAACAGTGACGCAAAACTGGACCTTCCGAATGGACCGTTTGATACGGAGTCGCGGACAACATTTACATGAAGTTATCTTTAAAATGTAAATGGCAAACGCCAAGTTATTAATTTCAATAAAAATTTTTTTTTTGAATATATGATGCAAATTGAGTGTTTTATTTGATTTAAAAAAAAACTAGGTACGCTTAAAACATCAACCATTATATCATGTCGATATTTCAATAGAGTACTTTCACATAAATGCAAAAACAGTACTTGTACTGATAAAGGTGATGCAACGGTTATCAGCAATTAAAGACCTATATCTATCTTTCCAACTTCCCAAAATTATTTGAGATCATAGTATTAAATAATATTTATCTCAAAGTAAAAAATCAAGTGAAGATTGAGCAACACTGATTCATGTCCCATAGATCTTGCATGATGTTCAAAATATGTAGATTTTTGTATAGCTTCAGCTAAATAAATATTATTATTATTATTATGACTATCCTTGTAACGTTCTCACAATTTGTGTTAAAGGATCTTGATGAAAGGAGTGAACTAGATGTTGTATATACTTATTTAATGAAAGCATTTGATTAAATGAATCATAAAGTTCACAGTACAAACTGAAAACCAAGTCAGGTTTCTCCAAAGATCTAGTTTCCCTGTCTTATTTAAATAATCGAATACAGTTTGTACACTTTGAGGGTCATAAAACATATGTATATACAGCCATTTCGGGAGTACAACAAGGCTCTAATTCAGGCCTATTGTTGTTTCTTCTTTTTGTAAATGATTTAATAGCCTGTCTAGCAGTTCATAGTCTCATGTATGCTGACGATTTAAAAATATATCGCAAAATTGAAAAATATGAGTACTGCATAAGCTTCCAGGATGGCCTCACCGCTGTTTCTGATTGGTGTTACCGCAATAAACTCAATGTTAATGTAATTAAATGTAACGTTGTCACATTCACTAAAAAGAAACGGCCTATACAATTTGACTACACAGTTAACGAATCCAATCTGACCAGGGTCTCCGAAATTCGAGACCCCGATATAATATTTGATCAGAACTTTTGTACCTCATATATAATCAATAAAACAATTTCAACAGCATTGAAATCTTACAGGTTTATTGCGCGCAATGCTGGACACTTTTCGAATACAAAAGCACTTATACAATTATTTAATGCGCTTGTAAAGAGCAAATTAGATTTCGGATGTATGATTTGGCGTCCCATTTACAATTTTCATTGAAATCATTTAGAGTTGATACAACGAAAATTTCTCAAATATCTAATTTGGAGGGAAGATCACGTTTATCCGGTCAGAGGATATAGCCAAACTGGATCTGTTAAACAGGTTAGGAGCTAAATCACTCGAAGTTGGCAAGTACTTGTTGTCTCTGAAATCCCTGCATAACCTCTCACATGGTTATATAGACTGTCCTACTCTTATTGACTTTCGATTTTCATGTTCCTAGACAATGTTCACATTCAAGTTAATTTATTTCATTGGGTACTCCGAAAATTAATTCCCCTCGTACAATCACCCTTTAGATATATGTGTTCGCTATTCGAGGATGTGTCTGACAAATGCGATATTTGACTACGAACAGTGACTCATTTGCTTTCATTAGTCGGGTTGTTTACTTGGAATCTTTTCACGTATAGTGAATTTTGAAGTATAGTTATATTCTCATTCAATTATATCACTAGGTGTTAATACTGTTTATATTTCTTTGAATATTTCTTGTAACTGGGTGTTTTTACCTGTAGGAAAATAAAGACTTTTTATTAAGACTTATTATTATAAAACTTATACTTCTGCTTCAAAGTTATTTTCCACAATTAGATGAAACGATATCTTTTTGCATCGAAATAACTCTAACTTAATGGTAATCTATATTTGCAATTCTGTTAAAATTTATTGGTACCCATCTAATAGAGTGCAAAAATTAACGTAAATGTGCTAATATTCAAAATGCTAACTTTAGAAAACAAATTCGAGGACAGATCTGTACGATCTTTAAAGCCATAAGAGGAAATTTATGAAATGCTAATAGAACAAACCTTTTTTTTTAAATTATGATTGTTAAATCACGTCTATATGTAAAAAAAATTAAGAACACTCAGGTTTGACTTTCTGATTTTTGTTTTTTTTTTAAACGACGATCCAACCAAACGAGCCGCATATCAACGTAAAAATCACGAACAATGCCTAAGAATACAATCAATTATAAATCCACGGCATTTAGTTATTAATTATAGAATAGTTGATGACTTATTCAAGATACAATCCTAAAATAGCGGCAATTACAATAACTTCAAATGAAAACAAAGTACCGAAACTAACATAATGGCATTTTTGTACATTTATACAACAATACTATTTATATCTATTTGTTTGCATATTTTTATATAACTATTTTAATTGTACAATTTTATTGCATGATTTTTTTTCAAGTTAAAGTTCAGATGCTTCGACAAAATACTCATCGTAGTATATCCTCATTTGTATGAATTCTTATGTTAAAGACTTAATATAATTAAATAAAAACAATAAGAGATATCCTGAAATATCCTTAATCCTTATTTAATCCTCTTATCTAACTCATAGGATGAATACAATTGAAAATCCATTTTTTCGGCGACGGAAAAATTCGTAATTCGATTTACCTTCACTTTCAGGAAGATAAGTAAACTATGGCAATGTTGCTCATCTTTCTAAGGATATTTTACGCAGTTATTTATTTGGTATCGTGAAACACAACATGTTTACGCTTAATCTCAAGACTCACAATGAAAAATAAATCAATATAACCACGACAAAAAGTTGTAAGCCAAAAGAAACGAGATAGAATCCGATTTTCCTAAACTTTCACATGACAGGAAAATAAGTAAACTACGGCAACGTTGCTCATGTTTCTAAGAATATTTTACGATGTTACAGCATTGGGGGTGGCTGATTTGTTACGTGGTCAGCACTATACAGTTGTAATGATGGACAGTAATGACAGACTTTTTGGTAGAAAGTTTTGTCACTAAATTGAGTTTATTTAGCATTACACCTGTCAAAGCTAACTGAAAAAAAATTAAATATTTGAAATGTTTCGATATTTTCCATAGTTCGGACATACAGATTCGATGGAAATAGAATACGTGAGTGGCACATTGCGAATGCTTTGGAAATATTCCAAAGGATTTCAACACAAAACTATTTACGATAACTGAATTATGAATTCGGAGATTTTCAATGCACATTATATCAGAAATAATAAAAAGCTGAATTACAGGTATTTTCCACATAAATGAATTTCTATATATTAAAATAATATAGAAAATACTAATGATCTAACATAATCAAAGGATAATTTCTTAATGAAACACAAATTTTAATTTTCTCGTAGCAAACTTTTAAACCATTACATACTTCTTTCTCATATATTGAATTTAAACTATTAATTATACTATTGATTACTATTATTTAATATATGATAAAATTCAAATTTGTGTTTCATTATAAATATTAATTTTCTCGAAGTATCGGCCTCATCAATTAATAATTTCTTTTCAATAAGAATTACTAATCAACGTTACCTCGTTACGAATTAATTTCGTAATGATATTTGATTCTTGTTTGAAAGGTTTTTGTTGAATTTTTCTTCTGTATATTGTAAAGCTTCAATATTCTTAATAATTATTATTAATTGTTCTTAAGTTTTTTGTGGGATAGGTATATATTTAATGGAAGTTGTTACTCGTCAGTTTATCTCAAATTATTATTTTTAATAATTTCAAATTTACATAAGTGTAATAGAATAAGGCAGCCAATATAAAAATATATTATATATATATATATATATATATATATATATATATATATATATACATATCCATTAGTCCGGAATGCCCGATAGTCCGGCTTCTCTCCGGAACGAGAGCTATTCAGAAGTTTTCGGGGTAGTTCGAGATCCGGAAGCGCTTGTTATTGTTCGGAAACAATTAGCGACCGGCTAGTCTTAGCTGTCACAACAAATTCAGGTGCAATGCAGCTCCATTAATCAATCACTGATGAGGAAGAAAACCATCAAGACGCTCTGACCAGAGTTTTGGATGTCGTTAGAAGACAACCTCTTGAAAAACCTGCCTGAAGATGAGGTAGAGGAGTTGCTTCTAATCGACGAGAATGAGTCTGTTGAACAAGAACTAACCAATGAGGACATTATCAACATTGTAGTTACCGTTCAGCCTACTCAAAATCTTGAAGAAAGTGACTCAGATGCCGAAACGAAAGAAAAGGAAAAAATCAGCTGCAGCGTCACTAAATAAGTTTATCTCTTTTGCTAAGGCTAATACTAGCTACAGTGCTTCAGAAATTATTGATTTCCATATCATTAGAAATAAATTTTATACTATACGAAAAATGTCAAGAAAACAAAAAGACATTCGTGACTTTTTTAAATCTAAGTGAAATATGTTTTACAATACGTGTACATATTATATGAAATGTAAAATAAACTTTGTTGTATGTATTTGCATACTGTATCTGTAGTTTAATGATTAACCTAATTGTTTTTCTGATTACCGCCCGATAAACCGGAATTTTCGGTAGTCCGACACCGAGTTGAACGCAAAGCTTAAATTTGAGTTTGTTATCCATCCTAATGATAATGATATATTTTTGTCAACTTTTGATAGATCTTTGATTTTTTTAAAAGGATTTTATAGGTTGACAATGGTGAAATAATTCAGAAGTTTACCCAATACTCATTTTAGTTTCGTAAAGTTTTGTGAGGCACACAATTTTTCCAGTTACTGAACGTTATATACATACGAGTATAAAGTAAAAATGATTTATAATTTATGATTGATGAGGCCAAGAAAATTAATATCCATAATGAAACAATATTTTGAATATTTAGAATTTTTTCATAATTTTAATACAAATACGCATGACGACGTTTCGAAGTACTACTTCTTAATCCAGCATTTTATAAAGAAGTAGTACTTCGAAACGTCATCATGCGTATTTGTATTAAAATTATGAGAAAATTTTTAATATTGTTTCATTAATGATTTATAATTGCAAATTTGTGGTCTAGATCATGATCTACTGAGTTTTTAACCAAACATCAATTTCAATACTGAAAAAATAGTAAATAACATAAGAGATAAATAAGAAATAATTGAAGTTTGAAAAATCCATTCAATGAAAAATTATTGACATGTGTGACAAAAAATTGATGCATTAAACCTATTATTATTAAAATATAAATTATTTAAATTATACCAAGGATAACGATGCTGTTGAAAATAAGTTCCTCAACAAAATGAAACATTTACTTGGGAAAACGAGTCAAACTTCGTTCCTCGATTTGCAACCTATAAAAGAACTTTTTCATTCCTTTCACTAAATACCTCGATTAAAATAGGGTCACTAGCATCCCACTAAAATAATTATTTTGATATCGACGTTTAATAAACAATTCAACACCATGTTGGTTAATCTACCACATGGTGTATATTGTATATATCAACCTGAATTCTTCAGCTGGTTTCGCTCTTTCGAAATAAAATTGAACCTACAGTTTCAGAGAAATAATCAAGTATAATAAATAAATATCACACCATAAATACTTTCGATTTAGCAATAAAATTATATGAATTTATAATTGATATAGGAGTTGTTTAATCAGTAATTGACAAAATTACTTACGGGGTACCACGTTTTATATACGAGACTTGTTCAAAAGAAAAGGTGAATTTTTAATTTTTTCGAAAAGTATTTATTTATTCATCATGTCCATTTTGACCCCTTCAAAGTAATCCCCTCAGATATAATGCAATTAAGCCAGCGCTTCTTACAATTCTCGAAGCACTTCTGAAATGCACTTTGGTATGGCCATCATCTCGTTCTTCGATTCCGACTTTATCTCATCAATCGCTTTCCTTTCATTCGTCTCTTCTGTTTTGGGCATAGGAATTAGTCGCAGGGAGCCAAATCTGGTAAATATTATGGTCATGATTACGGTATGGTTTTTGGCTGAGAATTACGAGCAGGCGTTGAAAATGTGAATTTTGAATTTTTTCGAAAAGTATTCATTTATTCATCATGTCCATTTTGACCCCTTCAAAGTAATCCACTCAGATATAATGCACTTAAGCCAGCGCTTCTTACAATCCTCGAAGCACTTCTGAAATGCACTTTGGTATGGCCATCATCTCGTTCTTCGATTCCGACTTTATCTCATCAATCGCTTTCCTTTCATTCGTCTCTTCTGTTTTGGGTATAGGAATTAGTCGCAGGGAGCCAAATCTGGTAAATATTATGGTCATGATTACGGTGTGGTTTTTGGCTAAAAATTACGAGCAGGCGTTGAAAATGTGAATTTTGAATTTTTTCGAAAAGTATTCATTTATTCATCATATCCATTTTGACCCCTTCAAAGTAATCCACTCAGATATAATGCACAATTAAGCCAGCGCTTCTTACAATCCTCGAAGCACTTCTGAAATGCACTTTGGTATGGCCATCATCTCGTTCTTCGATTCCGACTTTATCTCATCAATTGTGGGAAAACGGTTCCGTTTCATTCGTCTCTTCAGTTTTGGGTATAGGAAATAGTCGCAGGGAGTCAAATCTGGTGAATATTACGGTCAAGATTACGGTGTGCTTTTTGGCTAAAAATTACGAACAGGCGTTGATGTGTGAGCTGGTGCATTATTGTGACGCAGAATCCATGATTCTACTAAACTTTGCTGCCACATATTCCATGCCTAAAACATCCGGCAAATTGCATGACTTGAACCGATAGATATGCCAACATCCTCTGGAACTTCCGTTAAAGTGATTCCACGATTTTACGAAACCACTGTTTCCACTTTTCTTCACTGTTTCGATCTTTTCTTTGGTTGTTGACGTGGTTGCAATTCCAGGAAGCTCATCGTCATCAACATCTTCTCGAGCTCCTATTAGGCGCTTGTACCACTTATAAACACTTTTTTGAAACAAAGTAGACTCACCCAACGCCACATTTCATTTTTAACGCAAAATTTAATACAGATTATTTCATCCATTTTTTCAAAAGTGAAAATTTGAAGAACGCACAAAACGAAACTAACCTCTTCAGTTATCAAAAAGAAACTACTAATCCACAAAGCTGATAATGTCAACATACGAGAAACGTACGTGTACCAACAAAACAAAAAAAAATTTCTATAATAGAATGTGCACATCCCGCGAAAATTCAAAATTCACCTTTTTTCTTGACCAGACCTTATATTTGTAATGATAAATGAGTAAACTACAAGTGAAAGAGAAACCTACTAGTTTTTGAAATATATCAAGCTATCATAACAGAAAATCTACAATATTCCAAAAATATACACAGAAACCTTTAGGTTGCTACTATCGCTAATTCAATGAATTCATCGAGAGTTCCAAGCGAAAAGTTTGAAGCTATTGAGTTTGTAAAGGGCTGTCAAGACAAATAGAATTCTAAATCTAATTGTGGATAGTCAAAATGTAATTGAGATTGAAATAGGCCCAGGATTTCAAAGTAATAGAAAAACCAAAATGTTCAAAAGATACCACACTAGGATACTGCAACATACGTGAAGAAACAACGAAACTAATTTCACAAAGTCCCTCATAAAACATTTAATAGTGTTGGCGTTTACTTGATGTAAATCCATTATAATTGAATATAAAGTTAAATTCAAACACTTGAACTTATGATTTCGTGTTAAGTCAAATGCTTACAGAATAATGTTTGTGAAGAACGTTTGTAACGACGAAACGCGTCATGCTATGTAGTCAATAAAGTGTAAATCATAAGTTCAAGTGTTTGAATTTAAGTTTTATTCCCTTATAAAACAATGAACAACAAGGACAATCAACAGTTTATCGTTAAAAATAACGTTTCATACATTTTTTAAAGTTGACAAATCAAACAATTTTGCAACAATGTTAGATAGGCTAGTAGATGATCGATCAGCTCGTATATATTACTATTATTAGTTTTTCAGTTGTCGTAGTAACCGATGTCATCGAACAAATAGTAACAGTTGCCAATAGTTGTTATGGAAACTGCTTCAATTTGTTTTTTGTGAAAATAATTGTCACTTATGTAGGTGTTAACTGAGAATTTGTTGAAATAAGAAAGTGCTATCATAAATCAAGATTGGATTATGTAACTGTACAAAATTATAAATCGAATTATAAATATTAAATTTGAATATGTCCAACAGAAATACGAGATAACTATCGGATATTTTTTATAGCTGTGGGATTTGAATTGAACCACAAATGAGTCTTCAAATCTCGTACGTATTTTTAATTTTTATACATTCATTCAACTCCGGTGGAGAGTAACTGACAAATAATGTATGTGAGTAATCCTAGAATTAGTGGAAGTCTAACTCTAAATAATCCTAGTAATTCGGTTATAAACCTCCCTTTGGTTTGTTTGTGATTTCTGTAACCTCAATTTCAACAGTGGATAAATAATTTCATAAGAATCGACCGCTGAGAACGTTGTTACTTTCTACATAATAATTTAATAAACCAAATGCCAAAGAATAAATTTTTCTTCAAATATGCCCTCTCTATAAACAAATAAATGAAATTGAAATGTCTATTCGTAATATAATGATGAAAAATGTTCAGTATATGCATATGAAATATATACCTACTACATTTATGAGAAAAACACAGTTTTTGAAGTTTTTGTCTGTTTCGGTTTATCTTCGAGACATCTAAGCCAGGCAAACACTAAATTAATGTGTAAAAACATACAAAAACCAAGAAATTATTCACTTGGTATGTGATTTTTGTATTCCATTTTTTCGAATTGTTAGTCTATTCTACGTAACAGGAAGTAACTATGCTGTTATTATGTGGCATAGATCCAACACAAAATAAGAAAAGTGCACCAACATAAAACAACGGAAATAAATCTTTTCAGAAAAAAAATAACCCCGTTCTTATTCATATCAAATTTCAAAACAAACTGAAGACATACATAGGAAAAACAAAAAACACTTTAGGATAAAAAGCTACTAATTTGCTCATTTACCCATGTATTTTCAGGTACGTCAGATTGTCCTTGAACTCTATGATTTTTTTCTTCACATTGTTCATGTGTATTTTCTATGACAGAAAAGATTATAATTAGACATACCTGTTTGTTGTGTATACAAATAATTTGAAATAAGGTGTAGTTATGAAATTGTTAACACTTCTGGATAAGTTATTAAAAGGTCCTGCTTGTTATACGAGGAAATATAGAAATAATTACGGGGTAAAAATAAATGAAATTTTGGGTATATAATTGAGACAAAATATTTGTGAAGTATCTATTCAATGGAAATATTTATAGGAAGGACATTTTATTGTTGTACCAATAAGTACTGGTATGTATTCTAGGGATCATGCATCTGAGTTACCTAAACTATTCTGACTTTTATTTCTCTTCTTTCTGAAACTTCTCTTTGCCTCTTGTCCTTTTTTAACGCCGTCCAAGGAATCCCGAAAACTTTCGTCTCCACCTCTCTCTAGAACATCCATGAAAAGACCAGATGGTTCCTGAAAATCTTCATCAAACATTCTGGAAGATGAGCTTACTTTTCGCATTACACTTACAGACGATTTACTGTCATCTCGTGTAGCAGATTTCGATCTTGTTTTAGCACTGTCAATTTTACACTGATTTTGATCTACCAAACAAGAATTATCCGTTTTCATCGATGATGATTCAGGTTTTTCCATACCTGATTCATATTGTGTAGAAGGCTCTACTAATACTTTGTTCGACCAATATTCGATTGTGGTGCCATTGCGTGAGTTTAAGATCACGTCAATCTTGGTAGATTTGTTGTAGGCATCTTCGTCAATTTCGAAATGTTTGGGTTTTCGAGCAATTCAGAAGTAATGCTACCTTTGCGTACTGAAACACTTAGACTTGGATATGGAGAAGCATCTCTGTGAAATTCAGCCGGTTCTGGTGCGTACAAATCGTAAAGTGATGACGAGATTGCATTTTGTTGGGTGTAAACTTTCTGCGAAGTATCTGATTTTCCATAGTCAGAAGTTGTTTGGTATTCCCAACTGATGCTACTGGACGAATTTTCTATAGATTCTTTTTCTAGAGTATCGAAAGATATTTCTTTGTGATCACTAATGTTTTGACCATCGAGATTTACCGAGTTCAATTGAACTCCGATTCCTTGTTTGAAGGTTTCTAACTTCTCTTGAGAAAATGTTGCTTTGTTTTGTGTAATTACAAATTGTTTAGGAAGCGGCAGCGGCGACACTTCTCTAAATTCATCTCTAGTATCGATTAGAACGTATCGTTTCGTTCCAGGGTCATCTTTCGGAATACTTTTAGTGATAAAAAACTCCCGCAGATTTGAGTTAGCTTCACTTTCTGCACTAATCACAAATTTTCTTGGTGAAGAACTTCGTGATCGATCTTCTTGTTTTTCTGTAACCAAGAAACGTGAAGGTGATGGTGTCCCTGACCTCCGATGCAAAATATGGGATGGACATTCGACTTCAACATCTTCGTGACTGAGGAAATCGCGGCAGAGTTTAATTTTCGGCGTAGGGTCCTTTTTGATGGATTCGTCACCAATGGAACAGATTTTCTTCGTTTGGCATTCAACTTTTCCACCTGCATCGCAGAATAATTGGACGAATTCGTAAACACCCACACAAACAAGAATCACAGAGATAATCAAACCCATCTCGACATTTATTTATAACTCGGACATTTTGAAGTATGATTATTGGGCGCGAAATTCAAATATTGTCTCGAGTTGTGTTATTTTGTACAACGTAGGGAAAGCGGACAATTTTCGAATGCATGATCGGCTTGTTACAGATGAGAATCGTGCCAATATTCTGGCTGGGACGGAATCAAAATTAGTCGCTAATAGTGATTGTATATTCTAATAAAACCACAAGGTGATGAGCATGTAATGTACGAGGGGGAAAGGGACCACGTTGTTTGCACTGGTGTAATGCCAATAATAGATGGAGACCGATATATAAAAGATAACGTATGTCACAAAAGTGTTATTAATTCAGTAGTTTTCTGTAAGGAATCTTTATGTAATAACAATCAATTGCCTTGATTAAGTACTATAATAATATAATACAACATAAGAGATGAAGCTTAGCATAAGCTCCCCAACATAACCCGTATGAAGTGAAATAAATAAATAAAAAAAAATATAATATATATATATATATATATATATATATATATATATATATATATATATATATATACATATAGTTGAATGTTTCACGACTGTAGATATGTGTTTTCAGTGTTTAATTTGGATTGCAGTCTAGGACAGGAAAATCAGTTACCTCTTTAGTATTTTCCAAGCTTTCGAAAATGTTTATTTTCTTCTTCAGGGCTAAAATAGTACAATATTAACAATTTATAAAAAAGGCACTATTGAAAATTTTTCTTACAATTATTATGAAGTTAGTCCGAAAGTACATTTGTTTTTTGAATTTTGAAAATGAGGACAAGTGTTCCCAAATGCATTGGGTTCGGATATTACTGTTAGGTAGCTGAAGGAAGCAACACCACTGACTGTATTTCTCAAGTCCTCTTCTAAGGGCGTTATTCCTCTTAAATAACGCCCTTGGAAACATCTGGGAACATTCCACTTGAAAAGAGAAATTGAGAAATACATACAGTCAGTGGTGTTGTTTCTCTCAGCTACCTAATAGTAATATTCGAACCCAATGCATTTGGAACACTTGTACTCATTTTCAAAATTCAAAAGTATGTTAATATTATACTATTTTAGCCCTGAAGAAGAAAATAAACATTTTCGAAAGCTTGGAAAATACTAAAGAGGTAACTGAAAAAGAAGAAATAACTTGTTTTTCCATCTCCAGGTTGACACGTGTCAATCATGTTTTTCCATCTTCAGTAATCGTTTGGCTGCTAATAATTGAGGGATATGCCGACAGTGTCTACTTTTGATTGAAAATTTCCCCTGCGTTGAACATTATTCATATATTGAGCATACAGAGGATACAATTCTGTATGCTCTGCATTCTTCCACTTGTCACAGCATCGAAGCAAGGATAAGATGAATTTGAAGGTGAACATGAAGATGAAGATTAAGATGAAGATGAAGATGAAGATGAAGATGAAGATGGAGATTAAGATCAAGATGAAGATGAACTTGAAGATGAAAACGAAGAAGATGAAGACGAAGATGAAAATGAAGATAAGCGAGTTCATAGCCAAGGATCGAAACAACCAATGCTTCACACAGCCTTTTCCGCAATAGAAATCCCAGCAAATGCCGATTTCTATAGACACGTATCATAACTTAAGAGAATTTGTTTACTAGTAGAGACACAAGCTCCTCAAACCGGAGCTTGCAATTAAAAAGATGTCTCAGACGAGTTATATTTTATATGTTTCATAAATTCTTTTCACCAAGCGTGAAAATGTTCCTGATATAGTAACAAGTTGAAGTAGAAGTAAAGCAGTAGTAGAACTTTGGATGTATACAGTTGTATCAACTCTTCATAATGGGTTAGCAGCCAGAAACATTATGTCGCGTGAATTTCCAGTTTTTGTCATTTAGTTTATAACATACTCCCAAGTATTTGAAGGTTCTATAATACTTTTTAATATATTTATTTACAAGTATCTCTA
This sequence comes from Henosepilachna vigintioctopunctata, assembly GCA_030704895.1. Lineage (NCBI taxonomy): Eukaryota > Metazoa > Arthropoda > Insecta > Coleoptera > Coccinellidae > Henosepilachna > Henosepilachna vigintioctopunctata. The sequence continues at coordinate 10,225,161 of JARQZJ010000121.1, forward strand.
ATACTTTCTTGAAAAAAATTTAAGTACGTGTGTTTCTACAGAGATGGACACCACCTTGTATTGGGTTCAAATCTGCTAAACTTAAATGTAATGAAGACACCTCGTTGTCTGAGAGCACGTTAGCATATTTCGCTATTACCGATTGTTTCTTCAAAAAATATATGAATGGTACTATTGCTTGTATAATATAACAACTCATGCACTTCAAAGTAACGACAGATAATGTACGTAGTTTCTCATAAGATTTCAAAGTTTAGATGGATGTTTGTTTTTCTATAACACCAAAGCTGCTGAACGGAAATCCATGGAATTTGGCATAGACATATATTATAGTGTGGAATAGGACATACACTACTATTTATTGCTGTAAAAGACATGGTTCCGTTGGAATGAAAAAAATTGTGATCATCGCGGTCGAAGCCACAGGCGTTTGGTAATATGCTATATTCCTCTGACTATGGCACGTGTTTTCAAAATAGAATCTATCAAGTTTCACTGCCGTTTAATCCAGCCACTCTTCTTAAATTGGAGGGTTTTAAGATTTCTTGGTTTATAAGATACATAACACATTTCCTGCCAATATTCAAAGAAATTTATTATAATTATCTCAGTCCGTTTATTTCGTTTGTATAGCTTAGTTTTCACATATTTCAAATAGTTTTCGGTTATATGGAACGATCGAAATAACTTTGCATTTTCATCGGTGCATTCTGGGAGATAAATAAATAAAGTATCAATAGACATTTTATTTATTTTACACTTTATCACAGTTTTCTTATGCATCACAACTATTTCGACTTCTGATTGAATGCCTTGATTTCTATTGCATCAAGCAGGCCGAAAATCGTCACTCACAACTCGATCAAAATTAGGAAGATGCACACGGCACCATTCTCAGAGTATCACACAGAAATAGTTCGGTATGCTTTACTTTACTGAAACATCAAACATTTTAATGGATAACTGTATCTCTGATCGCGTAGCTTACTATACAAGGTTCGGTTTCGAATTGCATCGAAATATAGAAATATAAAACTGCAATGTGAATTCGAAAATGTTGCTTGAAATCTTGCTGGCTAATCTGCGAAGATTTTAGGCGACAGAATTGAAACGACAATAATTATAAAAATGTGTCGTTTGGTAAATTAGAGGTCATGGATAGCACCTGCCCGTGTTTTCGTGGCCAGCCTAGCGTGTGCCTATTTTTGACGATCGGCAAATGTCTGCGCAGGTTCGCAAACTTGACCAATTCAGAGTGAATTGGAATAGGAACAGTTGGCTGGGTCAAGTAAGTCGAATGTGCGCACTCTATCATTCAATCAAAATAGATGCACATTCGAGATGGGCGTTAATGACGTACGTATTGTACATTCTGATTATCCAGAATTATTATAAATACTTTTTTTTGGAAAATTATTCAACATCATAAAACTTTATTCAAATTTATAAAATACAATTTTCATTTCAAAACATATTCTTGGCTTTACAAAATCAACTTTATCTGAATCCTTTTTTTTTCATGAGTAATGTAAACATTATTCATACGGAGTTGAGATCTTAGATGTTCAACATATCTACCTAATGTAAGGTTTTCTCTTTTTTATTGTGGAATATATTTATTTTTTTTCAATTTAATGGTCCTACAGTTTAACGCCAATTAGATTGTAACATATATACATTACCCAGGAATGAATAATTCATTATCCAAATACTCAAATCTTTAACATAAACATCGATACCTTTATCGGGATTCGAACCCGAATCATACCGAACCACATTCAGGGGTCTTCCAGACTATGTGACGGAGGCGATATGATATTCAGATATATTTAACGTAAATATTTTGGGTCTTAACTTTGTCTCTCACCTCATTAATCATTACTGTTTTGTCAAGTAAAAACATCAATAATTTCAAAGACAAATGGTGAAAACAACAACAGGCTGATAATTCGGCGGAGTCATTATACTAATGATTGACGATATCTAATAGCATTTTGACTGACTGAACAATTTTATCCAGAATTGCGATAAAACGCAAGAATTTAAACATTTTTCAGAAATATATTCCTTTAAATATATTTTGAAATATCATAATTAATAGATGATAAAAATAATAAGGAATTATTATTAATGACTTTTTCGGCAAGTAGACCAACGAAGACTCAACAAGTTCCCCTGAGATATCCCCTCTTCATTGGCATGGCAATGAATTTCCAATATTCACCTTCTTTAAAGAATTTGACCATTTTAATATAACATATCCTTCGAAATAAATGTTCAAACAATTCAAATAACATAAGAAATATATAATAATAAAGACTTTTTTACCAATTAGACCAACGAAGACTCAACAAGTTCCCCTGAAATATCCCCTTTGTACTGGTATGGCATATGTAGATGGGGATAAGTACTTTGTACAGTTTTTTAAAGAAATTTTCTTGAAATAGTGACAGGCGAAGTTTATCAGTCCTCTTTTTGCCAAACAGACCAAAGAGGACTCAACAAGTCTTCCTAAAATGTCCCCCTTTTTAAAAGAATTTGAACATTTCAGTATAATATATCCCTTGAAAATTTAGAACAATTCAAATAACATAAGCAATATATAACAATTATAATGAGTTTTTTGTCAAGCAGAGCCAAGGAAGACTGAATACACAAACCACATAATAATAATTAGTATAACTATGGAAGTGTGGAATAATTAGTATAACTATTCTTACTCAACCCACTAAAACAAAAAATAAATAATAATAAAAAAGTAATGATGCAATGTAAAAAAAATAAAAATAATTCAACAAAAATTGAACGAAATGAATATAAATACCGTTGTCAATTTAATATTAAAATAAAATAGAGAAAAGGGGAAAAAGCTAGTTAAAATGAAATATCGAATCCTATTAAAAAATATATTGCAACCCGTTTAGAACATTTCGATACAAAATATCAAATTCAAGTAGATAATTTCACACGACACCAAGATCCTCTATCTATAGATCGAATTTCCGAATATCAGAAAATTGGCACGGAAGCAGTTTAGAATATGAGAAAAAATAGAATGAAGATATCTCTACCATCGTTGCAGTAATTATGTTTGTTTACTCGACGTGCTAGTGAATTTCAAAATAAAATTCATTCATGAGAGTAATTCACGTTTTGTGGGACGACTAAACATCCGAATAGGGTTCAATTTGGATATCTTGATAATAAGTTAGTAACCCGAAACATTTGACGAGTGAATGAAAAATTTTGAAACATGAATATGCTTCAAATTATTTTACACGTTTTTACCAAAGGCTTTGCGAAAACTCAATTGATATGGATATAAATCTTAGAATAAATTGAAATAAACTTATTACACAATTAATTGATTCTAATTCTTTCTAATTATGGTGAAATAATAGACCCTTTCCAACATGGTCACCCAAATTGCCACATTGCATTAACAAAAGATTTATGTGGAAGATATACAAAAATAAGAAATTCATATTCCAATCTCATCGACAATAAAATACATAATCTTTTCGAAAATACACGAAAAATTTTTGTATAAGAAGAACGATACTTAGAAACACCACTGAAGAGCTCAAGAAAATTTATGAAAACCTAAATTTCGAATCCATACTTTACTTCCATGTTGAGATTCAAAGAGGATAAAAAGCATTGAATCTCCTCAATTTGCAAAATATGCTTACCAAAATAATTAAGTCCTATTTCAATTTATTCGGAACTACTCTTTAGCACAGAACACTCAATAGCTCACATAAAAAAACCAACTATTAACGAAAATTAAAAAGACAAATCCATACCCTTAGGTCTATTTTAAGACTGAAACTGCAAGACATGAAACCACAACAAATATAGAATATCCATAGACAGTCATAGGTATAATAGCAACAAGGCCTCTTTCTGTGTTGTATGTTAAAGTAATCAAACTTGAATGGAATCTCGTATGATCTCATAACAAATTACGTCGATTTTGTACTTCAATTAACGATTTCAGTTGTTTGAGAACAATGATTGCTGGTTAGACAACGTAATATTAGGGGTCACGAAAAGCTTTAATCACACCAGGAAAAAAGATTTTTAAATCATCACGTTTTATAACGGTAACGTAAAAGAAACTTATCTCTACATTCATTTCTTTTTGTTAGCATAAAACATTCTATAGCGCACTCTACTGAATTACGAGTATATACTCCACTAGTATATATATATATATATATATATATATATATATATATATATATATATATATATATATATATATATATATATATATATATATATATATATATATATATATATATATATATATATATATATATATATATATATATATATATATATATATATATATATATATATATATATATATATTCATGAAATTTCAAACAAGAATGAGATAATTATAGGAAAGTATATAATTATTAAAAATACACAAAGAATATTTCTTCTGGAAATCATGACAATAATCATTATTCATTGCAATAATTTTCAAAGATATTCCTGTCAAATGAATAAATGTTTATTTACCATCATTTTTTAATATGAGAAATGATGAACATAAAAGTTTTTTAGTATTGACTTAAAATCTCCAAAATTATTCGAAATCGAATTCGGATTATAACAATTACTATGTATTGTTAAACAATCATTTTAACTTTTATCATTAGAAAAACATGGTGTAATGATTAAATAAATTTATATAAGTGTAAAATATGTTTGAATAAGTAATATAATTTTTTTTTAAGTATTATAATACCTAATAAGTATTATAATACAGAAAAAACTTATTTTAATGATTAACAAAAAATACTTTTAGTAGATGAATTTTGGAAAATCATTTGTGTTAGTACTAAATATAAAACACCTATATTTTCGGAAATAAAAATGAATTGTCTCTAATCCTATGACAATCAAATAAATACATTTATAAAGGTGTTTCGCAGATAAGTATTGAATTATGTGAATTATTGGATCCCAACAGAAGCTCAACGTTGATCAATTTTCAAAAGAGAAGTCTACTACATATAAAGTTGAACATTGGTTAAATCTCAGTAGGAATGTAAAAAAAATTATTTAAATTTTCGTTTCATTTTAATCTTTATTATTCATAACTTATATCATTATAGAATTAAGGTCTGAAATATTCAATAATAATTAAATTCAAAATATTATACATTCCGGTTGAAACTAAAAATACATGCAAAAGTAATGTGTGTTGCCTATGTTGGACATATAGTTTCGAAGAAATTAAATGGTTACATACTTTGGATACATTCGATGCAATTGAAAACGAAATACCAATTGAGAGTTAGTCAGCTAATTCAGGCCTTTTTTTAGGCAAATACAATAGCTTCTGAGGAGCAAACTGCAACAATAACTCACTTGTGGTCATTTGGGTTATGGTGAAATACTGTATTGAATTAACATTTAAAATAATTGCAATATATAATACAGAGAAATACTTTCTATTTTTAAGGAAAATTTCTATTTCTAAGCGAAAACTTTTGAAATGTATGTCAATAAAACGATCCATATTGAAACCTAATTTGTGAATTGAAGTGTTCACATCTATGAACTCATTCTAAGGAATATTATTAAGCTCCAAACATGTAAAAACTGATTATTTTTGCATGAAGTGAAAAATTAGATTAAGAGCTTATATTTCACCATTATATAATAATTCAATTTCTTATATAATTCAATTTTGCTAATTTATTATTCTATCATTCAATTCGACTGAATTCAATTGAAAAAATTATTATAATGAATTTTAAAACATATGACTTCATACATACAGTTAATCAACATATTTCAAGATAATCAACTTATTTGGAGATGATTTAGAAAAAAACTATGAGTTCTTTATAATGACAATAAATAGAAATCAGGTAAGCATTAATTGTAGACAGTTTCTTTCATAAACAGTAATGAAATTTGAATTGCATCAGGCATTTCGAATGAGGTTGAAGCCCTAAAGTCCAATCCTTACTTTCATGCTTGAATGCAACAAGATAATACTGGTGGAAATCTCCAATGTATATGCTCTGATCAATTTTCATTTGTCATGTTAAAATAAATGAGGATTGATTTATTCAAATGACAAGCATCACATACTTAAGAGCATTGTAAAGTACATCGAATGGTGGAAACCATATTTATTTTTTTTAAATTTATGTATACTCTCACAAACAAAATATATTGTAATTACATGTAAGAGTGTTACTATCTGAGCTGTAAATTACAGCAATCTTCACAACCAAACATCAATAATAAAAAGAGAAAAGAGACTAACAGGATATAAATAAAACATAAAAATATAGTATTCAAGCAAATATTGCATTCAATTCAAATTTACAGCTCTAATCTACCTTACTACCGTAATTAAAAGATCTATATCATATTTTTTTATCACTCATTGCACTCCAGCATCATTTTATGCATAGAGGAAACACCTGTAGGTACACATTGGAATAGGATTTTTTCCCTGATTCTTAAATTGATCTTTGGAACTCTGAATGTCATGTTGTTAATGGGGAAATATTTCTTAAACTTCAAGCTGTTGACACTGTTTGTGTCAAGTTGTATACAACACATCATGTAGGTCTCGTCTGACATTCAATTTCACCACACGAAATCCAACATACTTCTATAAGATATCATATAGGAAAATGTGTTGCGTGTTCTTGATGTTAATGAGGGAATATTTCTTAAACTTCAAGTTGTTGACTACACTGTATATATACAAGACATCATCCAGGTCTCGTCAGAATTTCAATTTCACCAAATTCAACTAGCATACTCCTATAGGATACCATATGGGGATATGTGTTGTGTGTTCTTGAATAGATATCTTAGATTTTTTTGGACTCTTTCAATTAATATGAACAGTGGGCTGACCCGTCCATACAAATGAAACATATTCCAAATGAAGTCTAACCAGAGCATTGTACGAAGTTATTACCGTTTTGATGTCTTTAAAATGCCAAGTATTTCTTATAATAAAGCTAAGCAGTTTGTGTGAACTATTCACAATATTTTCATAATGTTGAGTAAGTTCAAGTTTGTTTGAAAGCAGACTCCAGGTTTCTACAGATGCTTACCATACTCAACAAATAAAGGAATGCATCATATAGTCGAATTTGATGGACTAATTTCTGCGCGTGAAGGTTGAGAAATTACATTTGTCAATATTCATTGACATTAAATTTTCATTAAACCACTGAACCACAGACCTCAAATTATCTACATATTACAATAATCCCCAAAATATAGGTTTTAGGTCTAGAGTATAGAGTCATATAAAATATGCAACTTTTATATTTTTATGTACGAAAAGTAATATGTACAACTATATAGTACGAGAGAAGCAACGTTTTTTAAGTAATATTTTAGTTAGTAGTACAGTTTAGTAATACATTAAAGAGCTAATTTAAGAATTGGTTTGTAAAGCGCTCTATCAATAATACAAGCAAAGCATCTTCTTACCTCATCACAGCCTTCACATCTAGGTTTGAGACATTCAGCATAATGTCTTTCACAGTATATCTTGTCTTTATAGACGCAATAGACTAAATCCACTAGGAGGTCGTCGCATTTATAACACCTAAAACACGAGGGGTGCCACGTACAATGTCCCATTTTCATGGCAGACACACAGTATTCACCGCTGGGTACTGACTGGCTGCATGTTACACAAGCCGAAGGCCCGTGGTTTTGTTTGACATAACCTACATCTAGTGCGATTTCGTTTCGAGCTGTTACAAAGTCCTGGAAAAAGAACAACTGATCATATATAGATGAAGCAACATTAAAGAGTTCAATCAGTTCATGTTAAATGGTTTTTTCTTCTACCATTAAATGGAGTTATTAATTCTAAAGTTTAATCTACTTTTACTTAATAAGAGTAATGGTTTAATGAGGATTTCAAATTGTATCTATATTACATAAAAAGGGTTTTTCAGCAGAGTTGTTTCGGTGTTGGTTGTCTATTGGAAGCTATGATGTTTTTGTGGAGTCTAGCACTGCTCTAAGCAAACTTTGCATCTTTTCTGCAGGTAAGTGTAATATTTGCATGTGTTACAATTAGTTTGTTTGTAAATACTTTCCTGCACAGCAGGCGGCGCGGCGGTCTTATTGCCCAAGATGTAGGATTTGTACCTACGAATCTTAATTAGATATTTATTGATATTGTGGAGCGGTGCCTGTCCAAATTAATAGTTTTATTTTACTTAGGTACTAACCTTCATTTCATAAAACTACATGTACATTTACATGTAGTTTTACATGTACATTTACATGTAGTTTTACATGTACATTTTATTGTTTTAGTATGGCCCTCAGCAAACCTAGTACGAGTACATCAAGAATAAAGGATAACCCTCGGACGTTTCATGAAGAATGGGAAACAAAATACCTTTTCACCGAAAGCAAAGCCCGCAAACCTGTGTGTCTCATTTGCTCAGCAACAGTAGCTGTTGCTAAAAAATATAATTTAGAGCGGCATTTTAAGCAAAACCATACAAAATTCGACAAAGAGTATCCAGTGGGGTCAGCTGTAAGGACTGATTTCATAAATAAAAAGAAGAAAGAACTATTTTCACAGCAAAATATTTTTGTAAAACGACTCGAAGAACTGGAAGCCATGGTCAAAACATCGTATGAAATATCTTTATTATTGGCTAAGAAGAAAAAGCCGTTTTCTGATGGGGAAATTATCAAACAGAGTTTGTCCATTTTTGCACAGAACTGCAATGATCAAAAGGTTAAAGCCATGGCAGCTAGTATTTCACTGTCGCGCAACACAGTAATGAGGCGAGTAGAAGATATGTCAACAGACATTAACAGTCAAATTGCAGAGTTTGTAACTAAATGTAGATATTATTCACTTGCATTGGACGAAACCTGCGATTTAACTGGTATGGCGCAATTAGCTGTTTTTGTACGCTGTATTGATGACAATTTCAATATATTTCAAGATATATTGGACCTCTGTCAACTGGAAACTACAACCACAGGAAAAGATATATTCATGAAACTGAAAGATTGCATTGAGGGTAAGAGCCTAAACTGGGATAAATGCAATTCAGTTTGCACTGATGGAGCACCTGCGATGATGGGGAAAACCAATGGCGCTGTAGCTTTGCTGCAAAATTACATAGGTCGACAATTGTTTTCTTATCATTGTATTATACATCAAGAAGCTTTGTGCGCTAAAGACATGACTTTCGAGGACGTGATTGACCCAGTAGTACGCTGCATTAATTTCATACGTGCCAGAGCACTTAACCGACGAGAATTCAGAACGTTGTTTGAAGAAGAAATAAAAGAATACGGCGAATTACATCTTTATTGCGCTGTTCGCTGGTTATCTAAAGGCGAAATGTTGAAACATTTTTATGATTTGAGGGAACATGTTCTGGAATTTCTGAAAGAAAAACAAGCATTGCCAGCAGAGAGAGCTCTGCTTGAAAATTCATTATGGCTGTGCGATCTTGCATTTTTAGTTGATACATTGAAGCACCTTAATGTCCTGAACCTTAAACTGCAAGGAAAAAATTGTTCTCTTCCAACAATGTTCAACTTGATCAATGGTTTCAAAGGGAAGTTGGACTTGTTCGCAGCAAACTTAGAGAGAAATAAAGTCGACCATTTTTCCACACTTGCAAGTTTAAAAGAAGAATTAGAGATCACTGCCCTTGATATTCCTAAATACCTATCAAAAATAAAATGTTTAAAAGAGTCTTTTGAAAACAGATTCCAGGATTTTGAATCGGACAAGAGAAATATTCAGCTGTTTATAAATCCATTTGCTATCAGTTCTACTGACTTGGTTGATTATCCAGCAAACATACAGCTCGAAGTAACAGATCTTCAAAACCACACTGCCCTGAAACAAATTTTCTATGAAAATGTATCTTCAGAGCAGCTAACAGAAAGTTTTGCAAGTTTTTGGAAAAACGTTTCAGTGAAGATTTCCCAACATTGCGCGACCTTGCTATGCAAATTTTAAGCAGGTTTGGTTCCACCTATGTGTGAAAAACTATTCTAATATATTGTTTATTGTCAATGTCAACATCACCGAGAGAAGTTACATAATAGTGTTGATGTCGAGTTTATGAAACGTTATAATCTTAATAAGTTGTATCGCAATTTTTTCATTGCTTCCAAAACGCTTGGTTCAAAGTTTGCTCGCCAAAATCAAGTGGTGTGCTCGTCAAAATCAAGTATCCGGTGCAGTCATCACCTTTAGCCCAAAAGAAAGTCAAATCCACAGAAAAAAGCGAAACAATTCGTGAAGTTCACAGAAAACCTTCGTGAAGTGAAACCTTTTTGTGTCCAACAAAACTGCCAACTAGAAAAGACAAATCGGACAATTTTCTTTTGTACATTAGCTATGGCTGATCAAGTTCAAATTTACTCAGGAATTCAAGGTGTATTACATGGGATACCATTTGTTCGCTGACTGACCTTCAGAACTTTGAAAGATGTTAATATGAGAAATGAATGGAAAAATTATTGTGAATTTGATGTTGCTATGGTACACTAAGGTCACCAAAAGTCATGCATCAGAAGGTTTTCTCAAGCAATACAGAACAAATATGATCTATTTTCACCCAAATTGAATGACATATTGTTTCTGATTCTTATTGCATATAATGAAGTACACTCATAATAAGTAATCTCCACAACTATTTAGGGGTAGTTACAGTTATAAGTATTAGGTATGACAAGTCACATGTTTTTGTTAATAAGTTTCAATCGTTTTATGGTCGAAACTCAGTCGATTGTAGAATTTAATCGACTCTATACAATTGAGTAATTCAGTATTGCACTCATTTAACAAGACTTGCCCCACTGTGAGTGGTGATGGTGATAATTTAAACGTAGGTATAGACTACACATAGCAATAGAATGTGGACTTTTAAAAAGTAATGCCTTCAATACCTCACACATATATCGTTTTATTTCATTTCAACATATATATGCTTCTATTGGAAAACCCTTTAATAATATTAATGATCATCAAAAACACAATCACAAAAAGCTTGACGACATATTAAATTACCTGATAACTTCCCCTTTGGTTTGATCCACAAATTCGCAAGCAGTTAACAGCAAGTCCTGTTTTGGTAATTGCTTGACTAACCTCTGTGATCGCATTACTTCACCAGGGCTTCCTATTTTGGGCACTTCGTGATTTGGAAGGAGAGAGTAAAATTGGGCCACCTGAAACATAAATGAGATGAGAAAGATTACTACTCATTCAACAGGGAAATATTTCTTGCTTTCTATTCTTAAATCTGTATTTAGACATAGTTTTAGCAATAAAAGGCTATTTTATTAATGTTTTTTAATGTCATTTACAAAATACGTTGGTCGAATCCAACGTGATAAATGAATAGGACAAAATAAACAAAATTTAGAACAAAGAGTCGCACAATACAAAAGTGATAGTCGTATTGTGAAAATATCTTGTGCATTAGCGTAGCACGTCCAAGGCTCTGGTCATAATTTTGATTACGAAAATATTGAAATTTTGGATAGGGAGAGTAATCACGAAAAGATTATTTTTGGAAATGACACAACAGACAACAAAATTGACGCTTGATCAGATATTGAAAAATTGAGCATCATGTATGACAATATTTTAAAATAGAACAAATCAAAACATTTTCCCACTCCAATGGTTTAAAGTTTACCAGTAAATCATTGACACCCCACACACAATTGCCTCGCCTTCAGCTTTCTAGGATGTTGAATTTCTGACCATTCAGTTCAGCAATATGTTAGGTACAAGTCGAAACAAAATAAGGGACGTTTGTTGAATAATGTTAGTTCTGTTATTAACATTGCATAACCTCTAATTATAGGGGTTTAATATTTTTTACATATTCAATTTGATCATTGTAGTCATTACTTTGCAGCTTGTTTTTATACCGAAGAAGTAACAAAAAGTGTGGAAATATCGAGAATTGTTATGAATGAATGAGACCGACTAGTCTCACCAGACCTATTATTCCCGTTACCTAAATTATATACGGAATCCTAAGAACATTGGTATAATATTTTGATATTTCATGTGAAATGAATTAAATAAGTCCTTACAATATTTACAAAATCATCAGTTTATCAAAATCAATGAATGGTAAATACTGCAATGGTAATGGTAAGTATTGGGATATAATGAAATTATTATGAACCAAAATTCAGAGAATTTACCTGATGTCGTTTTGTAAGACCTGAAGGCACGAAGGTGTATCCAATAGTTCTGGCATCTAAAGAATCACCGGTAGAATTGAAACCTATTCTGGCACGAGCTGCAAATTCCGATACGGCATGGCAATCTCGGGGACACTTGCAATTTTTGCAGTTTTTCCTGAAACAAATAATAAAACTCTTAAAGGACTGATACATACATCAACTTTCATAAGTATTTTGAACGTTTCATTAGAAAAAAATTATAAAAACCAAAATTAACATAATTAAATAAAATAAAGAAATAGGTAATTTACATGGTTACAACTTTGTATCAATTAGTGAAAATACAGTGAAAAGTATTTGGCCACTTCGCGATTCGGTCGTTGATTATTTTTCAGTTTGTGGGAAATTCGAAATATTTGTTTTAAATTACCGTCTTACTAACCAAGACAAATATATATTAGTATTGATATTTTACGAATACTGGTTTATAGTGAGTGAAAGAAACGAAGGTTCGAAGGATTTAGATAATAGACTGAGTATCCAGAATATCGGTTGTTAAACAACGTATAAGTGTACACTTATCTGCAACTTGACAAAATACAGATATATACGTTATTCTGTTTGTTTTGCAGTTACTGATCTGAAAAAATAATTTATTTACTATCTGATTATTCCTTGTATATAAACTCGAATATTAATTAAATTCATTGAAAAATTATGCAAATAATTTCATCAGTTTAAACTTTCGACATTTTCCGGCAATTTATCGATGGAAATTAGTTTCCTCGTACTCAATATGCCAATTGACGTTAATGACAGAAAGGTATGATAAGCTCGTCAAATATAGACTTTAATAATTTGCGAATTTGGTTAAAAATCATTAATTACGATCACAATTATTTGAATAATACAAATTTATTATTTAAAACATCATTCCTACGCAGCTAAGTTCCATTATCTGTAATTCATATGGATTTTATTCAGTAAACCAGAAATTGCCTTTAAAATTTATGAAGTATTCTATTCCGCATATGCAACACAAAATACACCCCAAGCTTTGAACGTTGCCTGAATAGCGACGTGGTTCTAAGGCAACGAATGATTGAGGATCGAAATTCACAAGTTTCATGCACAACTAGCGTGGGAACACTGAACTAAGAATTTTGAAGAATCATAGTATAACGGTATGTTATTAAAAGAATTTGATTTTATCAAATTAGATTTATATTTCCTAAACCCATAACTCTTGACAATTTGTTATTGGGAACGGTTGGAACTGCTATTTTGATGAATTTCAAGAAGAAATGTTGATTATTTCCTTGTTTATTATTATTCTGATAGGAGACTGAAAATGTGAAAATAAAATACGAATTATCACGTAGGTGACTCAGTACAAATAGGTGAAAATATTCGAACTGTCGAATTCGGACATTAGAGTAAAATTATTAATCTCTGAGATAATTATAAACAAAGTCAATCACAGTTACTATCAGTCAAGCGATGTGATATAATCAATTAATCAGAAATTTTCAATTTGATTAATTATAGGTTTGTTCTTTAGAAATCTGTCTGTACGTGGATCAGATAAAATATTTTCAAATATTCTATCAGAGAATTCTGTAAACAAAAAAATTGCTCATGAAGCACGTTTGATGTTACCCAAAAACTTTTCAATCGACTCTTAAGGCGGCTCCAGACGATACGTTTTGCATCATCATTCATTTGGACAGTTTGAGCGATAATCTTTGACCTTCGGGAATGTGCTCAGGAGTGTTTTTCACAGAATTTCTTACATAATACGAAAGTTTCCCATGCATTTGGCGTTTAAAATCTGAGCATAGCGACATGAATACACGATTATGACACTTTATTGAAAAATACGAGAAAATGTATGCAATTGCAAACAGAGATACAATTGAATGAATTCTTGGAGAATAATATACTGAAAATAACTGAGTTAAAAGTGACACAAAAGTGAGACAAAAGTTTCTCCAGAAGATACCTGTTGGAAGGTATGGTGGATCTTAGTGAAACACGGTGATCGTCTCTTTAAGAAATCATTTATTTAACTGCCGTAATATGGTGTGTTGCTCAGTCGAAGAATCTAATAAGACTAAATATGTAGAATATGAATAATATCAACAGTCTCAAGTTCCGAAATTCAAGTGCTTCGGTGGTACAGCCTAAAACTGCTGACGACATATTTACTAAAACATTAACAAAATTTATGGAGAGTATAATAAATATCACTGAGTTATTTCTCGGAATGTTGAACATAAACAATTATAACGAGTATAGTTTTTGCTTAATCTCCAACAATACCATGTCCAATTTGACCAAAATAGTACCTCCTATATATTACTAGATATTTAGATATCTAGTTATCTATAGTTATCTATATACTATTACACTCTTTAGATATCTCTGTAACATGTTCTACACGATCTGAAAATTGTAAGGTTTTCAAACAGGCAAAACGTAACGTCTGAATCGGCCTTTAGGAATTCAAACTTCGAAAATGTATTAATCGTATAATTGAACTTATAATAAACCATCTTTACCAATAACAAATTTGTATAGCAAGCTGCATGGCCCATGAAATTTCCCTCGAAATTCTTGAACAACCATAAACGAATTGCCGCCCCAGAAAACTGTCCGGAATCCCTATTAAATTTCGCAATTTATATTCATAAAAATAACAAATTTGAATCTCAAAGGGTGAATAAATCTTTCCAAATAATTTCCATCTTGAGTGATGGTCCTAGAGAAACTTTTGTAAGATTAAAGAAATTTTAATCAGATCCAAGACTAGAACCCGGTAACAATGCGCTCCAGGTCTCTGCTCAACCGCCTCGGCCATAACTGGAAGATGAAACAAAGAATATTTTGTCCATCCTTTCTGAAATTTCCTCCGATAATTCAAAGAAACCGATACTTTCCGCAATGAATCGTCAATGAATAGAAACTAAATATTTCTTAGACAAGCGACTAATGACAAAGCTCCGACTGATCCAATTTCTCTTATATAAACGGGCATAAACGAGGCACCGCACAATCGCCATAAACAAAAGGAATTGTTTTATGTACAAATAAAATCGGATACACGAGGAACATAACGAACATTTCCTCTCAACAAAGACATTCAGGAGTGTACCGTTCGAAAAAAAAATAGAATGTAGTAAATGCTTTTCAAGCGCGCAAAGTGCAGCGGTTACCTCCTTATTTATACAGATTCATTCATTCAATTAGGCTTTCGATTGCTTTGGCGTCGCCACGATCAATAAAATGCACTATATATGCATTTCGATGGATAGTTTCGTCCGCTATTTATGGATGGTGAAGCGAAGGCGTGTAATATGGTATTGTACCTTGGGCTTGAGGTGAAAATGGCGCCCCTGACAAATATATTATGGACTATCACAAAAAACATTATGTGATACATTCCACGCATGTCCCGTATTTGACGACTTTCAATTTGAAAGTATTGTATGCTTCGCTCAATTATTTCTTGTTTCAGACGTGATACTCAAACACTTATTAAAGCAAAATGTATCTAATAATTATATAATGCAGTAATTTTACTTGCTTGGCTAAATAATTCACTTTTTATTATTTAAGTGGATTGAACCTATTTCATTTGGGATGACATATAGCGCCATCTCACAAAATTTTTAGGTAGCGAAAGAATCCAATCAATTTTGAGGTAGTTTCCATCCAATGGCAACAGTACAATTACCTCAAAAAATTCCGAGATGGCGCTATATGACATAATTAGCCAGATAGCAAAAAGAGATCACTTTCCCTTGATTCTGTGAAACGGTATTTTTGAATATGTACGTACGCCCACAGAAATAACCTGAAAAGCAAAACCTTATATGAGTACAAAATTGGATCCAAATCATGAAATCCTGAGTTAGAAAATAAAAGACTAGTAGCTACATTCATTAGAAAAAAAAATTTTGAAAAAATGTCATATAGGTTGGTGGATATGTGATGCATCCATCTTCCCTAAGCGGAAAAATGTGATTATAGAAAATCGATGCCACACTTCATTCGAGTACAAAACAGGATGTTTCGTTCCACAAGGATCCACAATCTCTAATCAATCACCTTCTGATGATTTCCAGACGAAAACTGACAAGAAATGAATACTTCAGAATTCCATCTGATATATAGAATTCAAAATGAATATTTTATCCAACACACCTCGTGCTAGAAAATACGTAGTTAGAGAATAGACGAAATAATAACAAAACTGGATAATGCATTGTTTCGACCAGAAGAAAGACTCAAAATCCTGAAAGAATTTATAAACAAATTTTAAGTTGCTAATTGATTCAATAAAATTGATAAATAAGAAATATAAACGGATGCTACAACCACCAATATTGCAAATTCCTTGGAAGTTGATAAAATAGTCAACAACTCTATCAATAAATAAGTTTGGTACATTTGTCTCATAACTCCAATATGTGAAATTGTGTTTTTCGATAGAAAGAAATTCGATGAATTTGCATTTTTTGATACCACGAACAACCGGGAAAAGTAATAAATAATTATAATTTTGAAAATTGGGACACTACGACGAGCTTCACGAAATCGATGAAGAATTTAACAAAAAATGAAGAATTAGTTCCTACGAAACTACTGACGAAAATTATACTCACAGATTCTAATATTATTTCTGAAAACGAACGGCGATGCAAAAAAATTTAAAGTCAAATAAATCATTCTATTTCAGAAGTGAAATCATTTAATGATACCATTCGTAGTTAGGCCATGAATCGTTGGATTTCTATTTATTAGACTATTATAAATATTCCCGTTTTCAAATAAATTACCATAAATGGTCATCCGATCAGATGTTTGTCAGTTATGGATGCCAGATAACATCTTTGGTCGGTAACGCGACGTTAAATTGAAGAAAATGCAATTGAAAATCAATGCAATAAGAGAATGGAATCGCTATTTTCATCGAGTATAATAATTAATTTTGATGTTAAGTGGCGTGGAATCATTTTATCTGTTTATCGGTTTTTCTCGATTGCTTTTTATAGTTGATAGAACAATGAAGTATCTGATATAAATCTGATATTAATCACATTATGATTCATAACATATCAAATAACGAATGAAATTTCTTGTAATCTCCAACATTTCCAGAAAATGCTCTAGTTACGAACTATTCGAGATTTAATTGTACATGTTATTTGAATTTAGTGACAAATATGAGTGTAATTCTGAGAAAAATGTTTTCAGATAAACAGTTTTCCTTATCGGATATTTTGATTGATTTTATATCTGTCAATCCAGAGAGAAGGAATGACTGATGTCCAAATGTGGATCTTTAATTTTTTTTATAATTTAAGGGACCTATAGTTTAAAGCCGGTTCCGTACGGACAATGGGCTTGTAATCATTTGATTCCTTATCAAATGTACAAATTTATCTATTGAAAATACATATATAAAAAGACACTACATCAAAGAAAGTGAAAAACAATGGTGTAGTAGGCACTTGGATGCAGCCGAAACACTTGTTTTGATCTTGTTGGTTCTCATCAGAACGGCGAAGCCAAGCTTCAGATATACGAACTTGATGATGGCAAGAAAATCGTGAAGAAGAAGTGATCACACGTAAGCTTCTGAATAAAGTATCCCGATTGAAAGACTTGATCATTTCTTTGCCGAGGAAGCGATTTCAACAATACCGATAATGTAAACCAGGGGTGCCCAACAAAGTCAGGTCACAAGGGCCATAACTGAAACCATGAATGTGCTTTCTGGCCATTTAGTAATGAATGAATGTTTTTGAACAATTTTGAACATTTTTCACATTTGTCTGAATTTTTGTCTAATAATCTTCCGCGGGCCGCCAGTTGGACAGCCCTGATATAAACAATATCAAAATCTTCAACAGATAATTTAATCAATGGTAGCCGTCATTTCAGCAGCAAAAAGGTATAAAAATAAACGGAATCCCAATAAACAATATACGTTATGCTGATGACACTGCCACTTAACAAACGATTTGGAAGATATACAGCAACTTCTAAACAAAATTAATACGATAGGTAAGGAAAATGGACTCAAAATCAACACCGAAAAGACAAAATTCGTGATCATCAGCAGAGCACAGCATTATCAGGCCCAAATAATGATTGAGGATAAACCCATAGAAAGGGTCAATAAATTTAAGTACCTTGGTTGTAGCATTAATGACAAATTGGATAGCGATATGGAAATAAAAATACGGACGACCATGGCAAGAACATATCTATGTCGAAGAGAAGTATCATTAGACATAAGACTTCGTATGGTAAAATGCTATATTTGGTCCATAATAACATATGGGGCCGAAACATGGTCACTCAAAATAAAATCCATGAACCGTATAGAGGCTTTTGAGATGTGGACACTCCGCAGGTTATTAAAAATTCCTTGGGTCGACCGAATAACGAATGAGGAAGTACTTAGAAGAGCTGGCCTCAGGCGTGTGTTATTAAAGAATATAAAACAACGCAAGATCTCTTATTTGGGCCACATACTCCGAGGTAATAAATATAATATCCTAAGACTAATATTAATGGGTAAATAGAAGGTGAAGGAGGTCCAGACCGAAAACGGCATTCATGGTTGCGCGATATCAAGAACTGGTGTGGAGTGAAAAACGTGGGTGATTTATTCGCACTAGCTACGGAGGGGCAATTACGTATTATAGAATGAGTGGATGATCGCCTACACGCTGTAAGCGTTTGGCACGAGAAGAAGAAGAAGCCGTCATTTTTCGCTTTCGTGATTTCGAGGATTTTGTGAAAGATGAGACGTCGATCCTTGACGAAGTAATGATTCAAGTTCCCAATCAAGAGAGTTCATCCAGAAGCCACAAATTGTAAGCCTTTTTTCAGGAAACTTCGCTTCTTTTTCAGTATATCGATGTCTGAAACTTGATAACACCGTTCTGATGACAGTCTATAAGCTCGAAACATCTGTCAACATCTGCATCTAAGTCCGGGTTATACAATTATTTCAAATCTTTGTTTATATACATATATGAATTTACATATTGCAATAACATCAGGAATATTGAAACGATATATTCATATAAATCGGTAAGATAAGATAAAAAGATAAAATAAAAAATTTTGTACGAAGCCTTCTGTCGTTATGATAGGATACATATCGACAAATATTTATACTAATCCAGATCAAATGAAAATTTACGAAATGAAGCGGAACGCCGCTCAGTTGCCCCAAATTTATTTTCATTTTATTGCTGTTTATGAATAATTACGAAAATTGAGTACAAACCACCGAAATGAAATATGACCGGAAGCATTAAAAATTTCGTTACGATTCAATGTTGGCAAAACTTTCAAATTTTAGTTGTTTTTGATATGTTATTATAAATAATTATTGATGGAGTCATGTGGTTAGCAGCCTTACGATCTCTAAAAGTTCAGTTAACAAAGAAATTTCGAAGTCATTGTTCATCTCGTTAAATAGTAACACATTATTTGGGACAACAAAATTTACTGATATATTTTTGACAATCCATTCAGATTTCTCGCATATGGGTACCACACAAAATGTTTATGTGTTCGTAGCATTTGCTTTCAATATTGTTTTCACTCTATACTTTTATATTTTCCACAGTTTTTATAATGTCATTTCTCCATTTTGCAACTTTTACAATATATTTCCAGATATTATGCCAACTCAAATTATTATTTATATAATTACACGTATTTTTCTAGAATATAATTGACAAATATTTCAAAACTCCCTAGAAAATATATGTACTTATCCGCAAACCATATAAACGGGTTATTTTCTTTTTTTTTTGTTTTATTTGTTTTATCTCTGAATTTATGTAGCTGAAAATTTTCTGCAGAGGCTCAATAATATCGAAACATCGGATCTTTTCTGCAATAATCGCCATCAAATTTCTAATAAAATTTCCATTTTAATCAACGTTTCCCTATAAATCAGGGGTTCCCAATCAGTGGGGCGCCCCCACTTTGGCAGCGTAGGGTGATCCAAAGGGGTGTAGATATTTATTGTCCATTAAATGGTCATTTAAGTCCATTCAAATGTTCATGGTTTGTTTTGTTTCCATCATAGCTCAGTTGGGACAAGGCGGCGTAGTATTTTAGCGCTTACTTGAGGGGGGCGCATAGAGTAATATGTTGGGAACCTCTGTTATAAATTGTAGTTTTCATAAAACTATGTCGAAATTTGTGATAAAACTACAGTTTGAAATCCAACCTTCAAAGATAAATGAAAACTTTCGATTTTGTCGTTTCAATGTTTGAATAATTGGAAATAAATAATTATATATTTAGTATATATATATATAAATGCGGTGAAAAGTATAAATATATATTTCAACGGCTGCTCTCATTTATATATATATATATACTAAATTTATATATCCAATTAAGTTGCGGGCTATACCGATATATATATATCCATTCCTTATATATATATATATATATATATATATATATATATATATATATATATATATATATATATATATATATATATATAATTGTATACTAAAAAAATCGAAATTCGATATACAATCGACTGATACAATTTAAGCATTTTTATAACATATTGTTAATACAAAATAATTAACAGCAGTTCATACAGTATTGATAACAAAACTTTGACACTTCTGTCGGATTAACAAAATGAATACTACTGAGTGATACATCTCGAGAACCAAAGTATTACACACCAATGAACAATATCTAGAGAAACTTGTATTGAAACAGGATATAAAAACCTCAAAGAATATTAACCTAAAATGGACCATAGAAGATACCATGCCCAATTTGACCAAAATAGTACCTCCTATATATTACTAGAACTGAGTGAAATCGTTAGATATCTCTGTAATATGTACACGACCTAAAAATTGTAAGGTTTTCATTCCGCTTAAAAAACTGCGCAAACAAACAGGCAAAACGTAACGTCTGAACCGGCCTTTAGGAATTCAAACTTCGAAAATTTTGTATTAATTGTCGTATAAAATGGACAATAGCAAAATTATGTCCATCTCAATGTACTTAATTATAAATTGATGATGATACTGATACATACATTAAATATCTAAGGAATTCCTTTTGATCCTTCTCGAATACTGTACAGTACAACTGCAGTATTTTGATGCATGCTCCAGATCCATTTTTGCACAAATTTTCGTCAAAACTTTGTTGGAACATTTTATATTACCTTCAAGAACTTTTCGAAAAAACTTTCGAATTACGTGAAATACGAATTGAATCACGAAAAATTAAAATTTTCTACACTACATTAATGTCCTCCGGAAATGACTAACATTCAGCTTCCACAACTGATAAAAATGTATTAGGCATGATGATGATAAAGAAGAATTGTAGTTGGGGACAAACAATCCAAAAGAAAGGCAATTCTTAGCAGATAAGAAATTTGACCATTATAGTACGTATGTATATTCATTGAATTTCGATGGACACAATAAGGAACAGGAAAGCGATAACAGAAAAATGTCTAACATAAAACAAGAAGTTACTTAAGTAGATACGAATACAATAAACCTATCGTAGTATTTACTATCGAAATTTTGACTCAAGAAATTTTATGTTAGATAAATAGTATTGTTGATGATTAGTAGTTACTTGAAACTGTCCATAATCAAGAATATATGGTGAATTTTCAAGAAAATTTTAATTATTCAATTTCAGGAACCATACATTTTATGATTATAAATTAAAATTTCCAGTATTTGTTTATTTTCTTTCACAGGTGGATATATTTATTTATTGCTTATATTTTTGTTGTTATATGTGTCTTAAACAATTTGTTTTCGTTTCGCCTCAACGTTACCTTCTTCAGTAATTCCATGTGAATAGAGGTTACCTCAGTTCTAAAGAAACGTTCATATATAACAATTTTTATGGTGATTAAACTTTATTGTATCTGTATTCAAATTGTTTTTATTTATGAAATTGAAATTCCTTTTTGTTTTGTTCTAAAAAGAATTGATTGTAATGAAAAAATTGAGTCGTAGCTTTTCCTACGGAAGAATGAGTAGTAGGCAATTCAAATTATGAAACATTTCAGCATTATTCCGAATTTAAGATTTAACAATTGTCTTATTGTGAAGTTGTTATTTTTAGCCGCTTATTAATACAAGCAGAGGATGAAATTAGCATGTCAGGTAACCAATTTAAAAGAGCAATAATAGTTTTTCTGTTCGCTTAATGATGCAACGTTTTAGGATAGTCAATATTTCCACAAAAGTAGTTACGAGGGTCGCTCTCAATATTTCTGGCCAAATGATAAATACATGAAAATGAAAAAAAAAATTTTAAAAATCGAAATGGGTATTCGGTTTTCGACAATCGATAAATTTTTTCATGCATTCAGATCTATTTTCGAATTACTTTTTACAGCCGAACCGAAAAAACTCTAAAATAATAATTTTTTCGAAATAATGCGTTCATGATGGAGAATTTTTGACGTGTGACATATTTATTTTCTTTCGCTTTGATCCAATCTGTGTTTGCAAGTTCTAGTTACAAATAAAGTTTGCAAGTAAGAGGAACGGAAGTGTGTAACAGGAAGCTTAAGAAGCAATGCGCGCTCTATTCGATTTGCCAAACAGAGCACGCGTGGTACTACAGTTGGGCGTCAGATGGCACCATATATATTTTCCGAAAGAATGATACTGTCAGCCATCAGCGCTTACAGTGTTGTCCATGTTATATACTGCATGTACAACACTGCTTATACGATACAATATACTTCATATATGTGCAAATTATAATAATGAGTGTATTTATTCAAATAATGTACTACAGCTGCGAATTAACACAGATTGTAGTAATACCTCAACAAATAACAACGTGTCAATAGTGTTGATGAAGAAATTTTTAAACGGTGAATATGAATAATTTTAGCGAAAAAATTGCAAAGGTACGGACTTGCATCCTTCGATAGATGGTATATTACACAAGAACACTGTGAAGGTGTCTTGGGAGGTGAAGTATCTTCGAAAACCTTGGATTTAGAATATATATTGAATGACATTATGTGCCTATATTTCACTCTTCTCTTGAACTTTTCGGTTTTTAAAAAGATGAGTTACGATAAGACCCTAATACAACCAGCAATGCTTCTACATTTTAATTTTATCTAGGATTCACGTTTATGTAATTGTGATTTAAAAAAAGAAAAATTCTTCACTATTCATAGAATAACTTCGTGCATTCAAATTCTGTCAGTGTTAAATAGCAATACATGTTGACAATATAAAAGCTTCTAATCAATCAAGAATGAAAGGAATTGAACTTTATATTCGTCATTATTTCAAGTTTGAAACGTATAAAACAACCGACTGCCAAATTTGTGACGGATCATTTTGGTAGGACTGTTTATATTGCCGACGATGTGCTAAGAAACAAGCTTTCAATCAAAATGTATTACTGACTAAAAATACCAAGAAACACAGGATATTAGAAATTTACTGCTGAATATTATCGAGTGAAAAATTAGTTTACTAGGTCGATGGCCTATTGCCTGGAGATTTTATACCGAATAATCATAATAAAAAAAATCGTGTGCATACTTACAGTGCGTAATCATATTATTAGAGCCACTTTGGAACATTGAATATTTCATTGAAAATTGTTAAAAAATGACACGGAGGTTTAGCTTTTCTCTTGGTGAAGCATTATGTTTAAAACAATAAATTAAAACTAACGCACTTGGCTTAAATTTCACTAAATATATTAAAACTGATTAAAACTATTAAAAACATAATAATTCCGGATCATTCTGTTAGCATCTGAAGAAGTCGTTTGTAACGACGAAACGCGTCATGCTATGTAGTCAATAAAGTGTAAATCAATAAGTTCAAGTGTTTGCATTTGATTTTATATTCAATATCCGTTAAGCCAGAAATGAGCCTCAAAGCTGAATACAATTTTTCGATAAAACAGCGGATTTTCATTAAGGTGTTCTAAAGGCCCATTCACCAAAAATTAGTCGTTGTGGTACGTCATTCGGCTTCAATCCTTGCAGAAGTTGAATTTTATACGCTTTTAACCCAAATCAATACGTAAAATTTTCCATGTGGTTGAGTAACACATGCCCAATTGCTGAGAACGGCGACGAATTGACATTTCACGATCCTCATTAACATTGTACGCTACGGCTGCAATATTCTCTTCAGTACGCACTGTACGCATACGAGACAATGTTTAATGTCCAAAAAAGTAAACTTGGTGCGAAATTTGGTGACGACCATAATATGGTCGTAACAAACGATACACCTTTTTCACAGAGCACGAATTTTGATAGTAAATTTCAACAATTTGCAATCGTTACTCGTTTCTAAGTCTTTCCATGATGAAATGGCAGAGTATACTGAAAACTTTTCACTTTGTCAGATGACGTACACTACCAACCAGTGCCGCCAACCTGAAAAACATAACTCAGTCTTAAATCTTATTATTGCAGTCGTTTGATTAATGATGAAACTGATGAAAAGTCAATTTTAAAAAACCATTTTCCGTTTCTATACTAGAATTTCTCCACTTCCGAAAATAATAATATAATAATAGTCTATATTATTGTCATTATTCTAGATATTTGTCATGAAACAGGTACATCTTACAATTCCAATTTGAACTCTATTGATAAGAAATTTTCATTCAGAGTGTGAAAAATAGCACATTAATTCTGTCGCCAATTTAACGTTATTTTAGGCTCACCCAGATAGTTTCTGAAAAGCTGTCGACGCCTCATATTATTAATTTTTCAGTTATATGAATCAGTTACATCACATGAATTAATCAATTATGTTCGTTAAAATGAAATATACTTTTCAGTTCATAATGATATGTAACCTAGATTTATCAGAATAGAAAAATTTTCTACTTATTCCAATAAAATGAATTAAATGGCCCAAATAACTTACAGAATTTTCAAAATATGAGGTTATTCGTGTCCTTATTACAATAAAGAATAATTTACACCCTTATCCACTCGAAATCGAGATTTTATTTTGAATGAAGTTAGGTTCAAAAACTTTGGACTATTTGTATTATATTTTTTAAAGGTTTTTGATTTCAAAGCATAGTTCACTATACCTTTCTGACACTGAGCCTTTAAATTGTAAAATCAACAAACATTGATTTTACAAGCAAAATAACAAATGACGCATTCAAAAACTTTTGTTTTTAAATTGCGTTTTCTATTATTTGAGTAAAATAATAATGTTTTTACTTTTTTCAAATGTCTGAAAGAGAGTATTCAGATTAAGATTCATATGAGCATTTCGATTACCTAATTCAATTAAAAACCTCGTTGCATTTGAATGCATTTCATTGTGATTACATGAGTACATATTGATTCATATTTTGTTTGTGTATTTCATTTAGTTTCACGAATATGCAAAAGGCAGGAAAACAATTCGCGTTGAAGTTCACAAAACCACACAATTAGATAACTACTGCGAGATTTAAAGTAAACTTTAAAGTGAACTATTGAAATAATTTCATAAATAGGGTCCTTTTTCACGTGTTAGTAGCTATTGCATTTTACTAAGGAAAAAGGATGATTAATATTGTTTCAGAATATTTTTTACGATACGACAGTTTACACAAATCAAAAATAAAAACCATATTTTGATTTCGTAATCAACTATAGCTAAGTAATGTAATCATATAATCCGCTGAGCAATCAAATTCAAAGTAATCAATTTTCTGTTTTTTATTTTTAGCTTTCAATATCGAAGTCGTCATTGATATATTTTCCGATAATGTTGGTTATCATCAGGAGTACGTAGCAATAAGCAAAGATCCTCTTTTTATAAAGAGCAATGGCCAATGGCACACGTTACTTCGCGTGATTTCTTAAATCAGCGCTTCTCAAACTCTGCATCGGAACTCAAATAGCCGTCGTGACAGTATTCTGGAGAAGTCGCGTAAGATTTTTTTTCAATACAAATTTACGTTTACGAATATTTCTTTTTGAAAAATTCGACCGTCAGTTACGAATATTTTGCATTTGACTTCCTTATTTCACGTCTTTTTACATTGAATACTATATTTATGTAACATACAATTCAATACGCCCTTACGACTTTCGTATTCTACGCCCAAATAAGACTAGTCTTGTCTTAATGAATAAGAACTACGAGGTGGGGTATTATAAACATACTAGAAAACCCTGCGAACTCCTTTTCGCCACCAGATGGCTTCGTTTTATGTAACATTTCGTTTGGTGATTAAAAAATGAAGAGAAAATTTTTTTTTGTTTTATATTTGAAAAGGAAAAATTTTATTTCATTTCACAACAGTAATGAATGCATTTCGATTACAAAAATGAAGTGTTATTTAGTTGAACTTCCCTAAGTAAATGAAAGTGAATCCAAAGTAAATACTGAATCGAAGCGTCATACGTGTCCGCAAATTATCCGTTTCATTGAAGTGCTCTTTGGTAAACCACATTTTTTGTTTTTTGGTCTGACGTTAACACAAACAAAGCGGATGGTTTTCCAACTCGTGAACACGCAACATATAACTGCTCATGTGAAAAACAATGATTTTCTAAATTTATCCCGCAAACACTAAGCGATTGGCCTTGCGACTTGTTAATTGTCATTGCGAACGCAAGGCGAACTGGAAATTGCAATCGTTTGAAGTCAAACGGAAGATCAGTCGGAATCATTGGTATTCGAAGAATACATACATTTTCACCTGCGTACTTTCCATTAATAATGGTTGCCTCAATTAAATTCGGCATAAGTCTTTCTACCGAAAGTCGGGTACCGTTGCAAAGTCGCGGTGGATTCAAATTACGCAATATCATAATAACTGTACCAACTTTGAGTTGCAAGTTATGTGGTGGAAATCCTGGTAACTCCAGAGAGTTCAAAAACTCCGTTGGATAATTTACTACATCATCGGGATTTGTTATGGAATCAACGGATTTGTATGTCACCAAATCGCCAGCAATTTTTGATTGAATGGTGAAATTCAGTGCGTGTACATCATTATTCTTTGCGGCAAGAATTGCTCGTTGACTTACAAGCATAATTCTGATAATTCTCACTAATGTTCGGGAAAACATTTTCAATAAGAGCTAATCGAGAGTCTACAAATCGGCAAAAGTCGTTGGTAAGAGTAATTAATCCAGATGTCGCATCAACTGGGACTTTTCCATTTCCAACAGCTAACAATTGTTTGGAAAATTGTGCAGCACTTTGATCATTTTGAAGTTGAACTCTCATATTAGTGGTTAGCGATAATGTTTTTACGTTATTCCATAAAGGTGATGCCTTCAGGAAAGCATTCAATTCATCTGCAGACGTTCCACGGGGAATTACTGGCAACTTCTGCCTGAAATCGCCTGCCAACAATATCATTAAGCCGCCAAAGAAATAAATAGCTATAAAAAATAAGGGTTGATCGTAGAAGGGTGAAAATTTAGGATTGTATGTATGTTTGTATGTTGTATCATGAAAAAATAAAAACTGAAAATTTTGTCTAAAAAATAAAATAAATAATTTAGGGGGATGAAAAATAGATGTTGGCCGATTCTCAGACCTATTCAATACGCTCACAAAATTTCATGAGAATCGGTCAAGCCGTTTCGGAGGAGTATGGGAACGAAAACTGTGACACGAGAATTTTATAAACATATAAATCTTGATATTCCTACTATGCAATCTCCACAACTTCAAGTACTCCACGTGCAGGAAAACAGAAACCTTTAAACCCTAGAAAAAACAAACTATCGGTAACCATAAGCGCCTCGTATGGGTAAAAAAAATAATTCATTACATAAAGAAATTACATTAGAGTATATGTAATTAGAATTACATAATAATTATCGTGATTTACTCGTTAACAGATAGACGAAATTAAAGTCAAAAAATAAAAATGAGTACGGATCGCACTGAAAGTGATTTATCACTTGATATAACAAGATATTATTCAATTGCATTTTTCTTGGAAACGTTGCCAAATAACAAATGATTACATGAAGCTGACGGAAATCCAGAATGCTATAAATTTAGGACTGACTTCAGAAAAACTTCACATTCGAAGATTGATTTTTGTTGTGATAAGTGAGAAATATCGGGATAACAAATCAAGATCTATCTCGTTAAAATAGAGAATATGTAACAGAAAGTTCATAAGTTAAGGAATAAATAGATCAGACGAAAAGCTAGAATTTATATTATGTGATTTCGGTTAATTATGTGTTTTTGACATAAACTTTTATAAAATGGAGAAAATTTAATTGAATATTATAAAAATTTGAAAAGAATTTACGATATCTTAGGATTTTGGACTAACGTCCTCTTCTATTGAGACATTAATAGACTGTTTTTGTTTTTAGAAAAATTTCTAACCTCAAATTTACAATTTAAAAATACAGATAGATTTCTTCTACAGTGTCAGTTTTTACCATTTTACACCTTAATATAGTAGGTAATACTTAATAATAGTAGATAATGCAGTTAAAATTGTAAGTAAAGTTTATAACTTTTACTTATAGTAATAAGCAATTTTTCTTGAGATTTTTGTTTGTTTATTTACAACTTTTAATTATAAATTTTTTTTTCTGACATCAGAGTTGTTATTTAGTGAACATTATTCATTACCAGAATTTGACAATGCTACAATCTGTAGTGAACGTTAACCAGAAATAAATTTTTCCATTTTACAGTTTCTTATATTCTAAGAATATCAATTCTTGAATCATTTTGACATTTATAAAATGATTTGAAAAAATCATTTTATAATTTTAAGTATTTATAAAATGATTTGAAAATTTATATCAAAATGTTAATTCCGTCATCTTTCGTCAATTGAAAATTACAATAATCTTTCGTACGACAAATGAAATGACCCAATTGATTGCCATTATTAAGTAAAATTATTTTAATTATTATCAATCAATTCATTAACCTCATATAATTGGTAACTGGCTAATTAAATGAGAAAAGTTATGAATTGTATGAATTTTCTTTCAGTTTTAGCCACGAAGAATTCAATAAAAATTGTGCAAGCTATAGAAAATTAAAAACATTTTGAAGAATTAAAATTTTTCCATTCCTTATTTTAATCCTACTGAAAAACTTTTCAGTGAAAACTTAAAGATCTCTACACTTCGTTTGTTAAACTAGTTTCATAAGACAGAAAGGTCATTATATTTCACGTTACTCAAACGAATGAAGATAGCTCCAAAGGATGAGAAACGTCGAAGTTTCCAAAGTCCTTCATTAATTCTTCATATATCAATATTTCATCTAAATACGAACATTCATAAAGTACCTGGCCATTTCACGCCAATCCTTATCAAAAACTTTACAATAAAGCTGCAGTACTCTAATGCACACTAAACTGAGTCCAGGCCAAACGTCATCACAATTTTCCGAATGATCCTTCGCCATCATGTCCTTCTACGGTCACAAATATACCGCAATTACTGTCACAAAAAATGTAAACACTTCGAGTAGTTCCAAAATGCACCGAGCGTCTTGCACTGAATCCACGAAGCACTTTATTAAATTTCTATTGACTAAAATACACTTTCCTGACTGATAAGCGATCAGAAAAATATTAATTGATTACCTGGAAATGTCACTGATTCATACGCAAAATAGCGGTTTGTTCTCATTGACGAGCGCACATATATCTCTATCGAAGCAAGCATTGTTTACGCGCGCTTTCGTCATTTTTGACACTAGGCATTTGTTTTCCGCGTCTGGTCGCCGAGGAAAGCGTTGACGAGATTTCGAACAACCAATTTGTACGGGATGCGATTTCTCGGACGATTCGTACGGTAAACGGTTAGGAAATAGAAGGATGCGACAACACGGCCGAATCATTCGCAAGAGAGCGAATGCGCTAGAATCTCGACTGGCGGCGAATTCGAGGTTTGTTGATACGGCGATGACATGTAGACGGATGATTGACGGCTTTTCCACGGGGTACTGCCGCGGAGAAGTGAACGGGGTGTGAAGAAAATGGTCATTTCCTGTTACGGAAGTCCAGTAATGGGTTGGTGTATACCGTGACGTGAGGTGGTCACGAAATAACTATTTCTGTTTATAAGAAATACTAGAGTAAATTTTTATCGTTTTCTGGAAAGAAATGCTGAAAATGCGGCGTAGAATTGTTCTTAGCAACTGGTCGAATTAAAGTAAACTCGAATGTTTCGAAAAGTAAAATATTATAATTTGAAATACAATACAGGAATTTGCAAGTAATAGCTCTCGACAGAGAGTCAGCAGCTGATACCTGCAGCTTTTTATCTGGAATATCTATAAGTATATATATTAGGTGTATAGTTTGAGGTAACCATCAGTGCATTTAAGATCAGTAAAAAGAAGTGTCATTCATTGATTTCCATCTGAAATTCTATGCGAAAAAGAACCAAATATACTCGAATTGAACTGAAGAGGAAATGGTTTTCTTTTTATGTTAGTAGTATACAACATATACAAGATTTCTAATCAACATATTTTGCATATGTTAGGATACCAGAAAATGGTTTTGAAACAGAGCCAAATAAATTACAGCATTGAATTTATTTCCAAATAAATTCAATGCTGTAGTTCTCAGGAAAATTCTCAGAAAGTTACGTGTATGCACGGACATAGATAGATAAAAGTATTCAAAATTTGGAGATGATACGAACAATCGATATTCTCTGCCGATATTCGATGCTTCCGCATGAACTCTCTCGATGGGGAGATTTAAACGTCACCTCGACACAGAAACGACTTTCGATATATACAGACTGGACTGTCAGTCCTAACGTCACAGTAGTAGGGATTCAAAATTTGGCTCGAAAGTAAAAAGCTTTCAAGGGTAATGTCTCATAAAAATATTACATTCATTGTTTTCTTATTTTTGGCGATACAATAAGACTTCTCTTTCGAATATTCTGTTATGAAACTTGTGTTTTAAACAGAAAGTTTCCAAGCCGAACCATTTAATTAAATTATCTCAAATTTGCTGAAAATGGATTTGACTTGCTCAAACGGCAGGCTGATTAAACAAAATACACAAATTGAATTTCTTTTTCTGTCACCAAAAATGAGAAAACAAACAGTTTATGGGATTTCACACTAATCAACCCCTTTGTTTTGAGTCAATATGACTCCAGATTTAGGCAGTCCATAGTGGAAATAACTCAAGAATTTTAAATTTTAGGTTTATACCTAAAGTTCAGGCGTCCCTTTTTTTCGGTTGTGCCTCGTTGTCCCCAAAGACAACCTCAGAGAGAAAGAACATCTCGAGAAATGTTGTGAAAATTTTGTCAACTGGACTACTTTTCGAGCATTGACAAATGTCTCAAATTATCAAAAAACTTTTGATAATTTGAAAATTTGGAAAATTGAAGTTATATGTTGAAAAAAGTTTTTTAGATCCACTATTAAAACTGCAGAATGTTATCAAAACTATGAAGATAACGTATAAACCTATAAGATTTATAAGTTTTATTCTACTGTTTAGATCATTCCAAACGAAAAAAAAAAAAAAAAGCGAAAATGTTGGCTATATATAAATTTATTCGAAATGTTAAACTCAACCTGGAGCAACCACACCGAATTTTTTCATCGAATTGGAATCTGAAATTGGTCTGAGAATCTCAGAACGATAATAAAATGATTTAAATATATTTGTGGCACTTCCGAAATAAGTTAAATTTGGACCTTCTATGGTTCACTGAAATCTCAATGTCAGGTAAAGTACATAAATATCTTATTCTAGAGGTGGGGTATTGACCATAACGAATAACTTTCGATGTTTTACTCAGCCTACGATGAGCTATAAAACAAAATTTGAGATCCGAGTAAAATTAAATGTTCTTGCATATTTTGCGGTATTTTGAATGAAATTTGAAACCATTTCCAGTGTGAAATTCTGAAACTATACGATATTTTTTGACTTAATAACAATAAAAGTGAATTAAACATCAACTAATCATCATGAACCTGAAATGTTCAAATATCTACTTGTTTGAGGCATGTGTGTTATTTTATATTAAATGTTAACGATTATTTCAAAAAATCAATGGAATTTCGCATTATACTAGATTGAATTAGATAAATAATTTAAATAAAACTAAGTAGTTTTTTGATTTTCACTATAATTCAACCAAACATTAGAATATTGTTTCGCTAACACAGTGGCTTGTTGGCGAAACAATATTGTTGTTAACACAGTTGGCCACTGTGTTGGCGAAACAATATTGTTATGATTAACTGAATTATGGTGAAAATCAAAAATCTACTTAGTTTTATTTAACTAAATCTAAATTATGTATTTAGATTTTCATCAAGTATCGGCCCAATAGATCAATGATTTGAATTAGATAAAGAAAAAGAAAGACATATGTCCACTAACACACTCAAAAATTCAGAGAATAAAAATTCAATAGAAAACCTTTTTAAACACCATTGTAGTGAGTATAAGTATATACTTGAAATAATGATATATGGAAGGAATCATTTGCGAAACACGCACTATAAAATCAAATAAACTAAGTTCTCATTTATAGATAATTTGTTTTTTTTAACATATATAAGTAATGTTAAACTTTTTAACTATAATATATTCTTTACAGACATATAAATGTCCGTGAACAATATTAAACATTTATTATATTATATTATTATTATATTATATACTCGTAATATAAATTAATGAATTATTTTTAACATTCAATATAAATGTTAAAAAGCATAGTTATTTAATTAACTAAAAGTAACATTTTTTATTTCTTGCACATAACATTATTGAGTATAAATATTATTTATGATTAATATCTTTATTATACTTCGAAAATAATTCAATTTAAGACTCTGAATAAGTAACATCAACATAATCAACGATATATCGCTCTTTCATTCAAATTCTCTTCGCGTAAAAATAGTTCTACAAAGCTCTGGAACTGTTGAGTTCGAGTTGTTAAAGAATGGCCAGCAAAAACTAAAACAAAAGAACATTTAGTATGCCAGAAAGAGTGTTCAAACATCAGGTTTGCTAACGTGGACTAGCATTCACATCTCGTAGACCACTATATTTCTTCCTTTATCAAGGACCCCCCATAAGAAGTACTCTCCAGGGGGCCTAAATAAACCACTTTAGGAAACACTGACAGAATGTTATATATGACGTATAAAATATAACATTATATTATAATGCAATCATGACATAATTTCTGTGAAAATCCTCTTGATAGGGTAAAGCGAATACGTTTGAAAATTTCGAGAATTTTTCGATTTATAAAATTGCAATATTCCAACAAAAAAAAATAATTTTCACGAATAAAAATGCATGAAAAAACCTAACTTTATAACTTTAAATTTGAATATTCGTAAGATCTTTCATATGATCATTATGAGTTTACACGAAATGCATTCTTGAAAATTGAATATTCTCTAATGAAACAACGTGAGGCGTAAATCTAAACAGCTTCGGATGATAAAATAATGACGTGAATGATTTGGCTTGCCAAATCTGCAGAGCTTACGTCTAAATCAGAAGGCACGGTTTTTGTATAATATTCCAAAGATTTATCAATTAAATTTTTGTTGATATTTATAGACCAATTTTCTTCAAATAACTCGCAACATTTGTTTCAGTGACGCAGAGACATGGACGATAGGGATAATTATATTCTTCAATCTTTCTTAATTTGGAGACCACCCAACATATCTAGTAAGGAAAATAGGAAAACTAGAATATACAATCTATGTTTTTACACAGAATTTATTTAATGACAAAATTATTCGTGTTTTTCAGTAATTTGAAATACAGAAAATTACCTGATAAATCATTGTTTTTGTTATTTAAATGGGCGTTGAGATTATAATCTAAACAAATCAGCCTCAAATATAAATCACCCTTATGTGTCACCGCAATCAAACTGCAATTTTTTTTCTTTATTCATGAGACAATTATGAATAATAAAATGACAAAAAGCATTGAAGCATAGAATTCAATTCTCCACATATAAAATACGTGAAGTGAAAACTTAGTATACCTATTTGAGGAAATTGTGCGAAAAATAAACGTAAAATTCAACACAGCTGAAGTTTATATGGAGAAGTACATAAGGCAATTTTTTGTATAAAATGCATTAAAAACACATTAAATTAATTGAAAAAAATTAAACAAAGTACTGCTTGAATGACACATCTACATAACATAATATATGATCAAAATGTAAGTTAATTTTTGTCTACAGCCTAACGAGAATACTTTGTGGTCTCATTGAATGTCGAAGAAGAAAAAGATATTAAACTTTGAAATTTACTCCAACAGTTATTTATAATTATTGGTGAAATACAACTTGCTTAAAAGGATAAATGAAATAATAAGGGAAAAATGAAAGAAATATATTCTCTGACAAAAGAACCCTTATAAAGTTAAAAATTGAAAGAACTATGGTCAAATATTAATCACTGAAACACCAATACTTACTGAAAACAATTGGTCATATTTATTTTTTGCAGAATGTTTCATACACGAATGCTTTAGAGATAATATCGTCATCAAATTTTTCAGAATATTGTTTTGTAAGTTTAAGGTTAGTATCAAATACGAACCGAGCTTATTAAATAATAAAAATTGATTAAAAAAATGAAATATTCAATTCTCATGTTGAATAAATCTAATAAATCGAAGACGTTCATTATTCGTAAGTGGAAGTGATAGAAACGATGTATCGTTTTGACAATATATAAATGAAAATTCAACAATTATCTTTCAGGTTTTCAAGAACATGAGCGTTTCTGTTACTTTTTGAAGTTACAATCATTGATAAATTAAAAAACACAACGAATGACAAACAGCACTTATAGTACTTGGCACCTTGCCACAAGAAATTGAGTAACTTCCTCACTAGAAACCAAGTGAACCAAATCACGATTAAGAACATAAATTTCCAGAAGTTGCTGATTCGAACAATATAGTTCCGGTTTAGTTGAACCAGAAAATATTGAATTATATTTCGGGAATAATGTTGTGCTCATAAACAACTCATCTTCCAGGCAACAAGTTCATAAGAACTTTTAATCTAAAGATTGATACCGAGTGAATTAGAAATCATAGTCATCCGGAAATCATACATCCGGAAATATCAAAACATATCGCCATGTCACTTCGAATACATACAAATTCGGTTCTAATGAAGTGTTTAAAATTGAAGTTCTGCAGTCTGGGGATTATGAATAATGGCCAGCAAAATCGGACCAATTGATTGATTACTATCTTAACTTTTTCACTTATCACATTGTTTGGTCATAATGAATATTTAGTATTATTAATTTGATAATAATTTTTTCAGACTATCCGAAGAAACCATAGTATTAATAATAATAATAATACATTAATTTCCAACAGATATACCTACATTCAATTACAGGGAAAAAATGACCACAATGAAATTGTACACAAATAATAATAAATAAGAAAAAATTGAAGAAAAAAACAAATAAAGAGGGTATAAGCGAATATGTAACACGAAAATGAAGTTCAAATAAATGGAAATAGTAATAAAATAATAACTAAATGGAACAAACTGAAAATAAAATACTATCTATTACAAAGTCACACGTAGTCAACTGAAAGTTAATGAAATATAGTTGACGAAAAAAACATAGACCTGAAAAAATTTGAAGAACTCTTATAAGTTGTCCCTCCGCACCCAAATTTTCAGTGAAAGGTGAAACATTTATTCGCAATTCAGATTGGCAAAACGTGCGTTATAATTGTTTTAAAATGTTATGTAAATCTAAAGAATATTGTTTTTCGTTATCACTCATTAAAATGGGTTTACATCAAGTAACGGCCAGAAACATTCAAAAATTGTTGAATGATCCCCGTTTGTATTAAACGCTAAAAATCTTATGGCTGCTGGTCACAATGTCCGAGTCCAGATGTTGATCGATCTCGTAGCTTAAAACTAGGGGATTATGAAAGTAGAAGCACCTGGTAATCAATCCAAATAATGAATCCAATTATTTAAATTGCTCAAAGATTAGTTTTTTCAAGTTGAAGAAATTTTTGTTTTGTGTAAATATTTTCAGTTTGCCTTTAATCAAGATTATGTTATTTGTGTACTGAATGTAAGTTTAATGTCAAAAATAATCACTGATTGTCACTAGTCACTGTACACTAAAATTGTCACTGTGCCCATAGTTGATGGCCATTATATATAATGCCTGGACAATTTAATTATTTAAAAAGGTGTTATTAAATTGACATATTGAATAAACTCGTATTTGTAATTTTTCATAATGCCCGGACATTATGACCCATTTATCATTTGGTCCATAACATAGCCAAGTCCACCAACAGAATTCAATTCATTTTCAGAAATTAATACATTTTCTTACGTTTTCAATCCCAAAAAAAGAGAGATAATATGAAACAATAAAATTATTCACCTGTAAGCTATCAAAGATTTTAGTCTACAGAACATCACCGATGAGAATATCAGTGACCCAACGATCTAATATCAAAGTTATTTCCACCTTTTCGAAATGGCCAATAAATCGTAAATGTCAATGCTCACAGACAAATAACTATAGAAGCTAAAGGCCGATAAGAAATTATATTGATTATTTTCAGGGTAGGGTTTCCGATAAAGCCGGTCTTACACAGCTTTTAAGAATGGTAATTTAACTTTGACCAGAGTTTTCCACATTGGGCCGAATGGAACATCATCCCAGCGTTGGAATCTTCGTGAACGATCAGCTCAAAATGTGACGAATAGCTAAAGTCTCTCACACACTACACTGATAACTCCACACTTGGAACGCACTTGTAAATCTGAACCTCTTGACAAATGTCACATTCTACCATTGTTGTAAATTTTGGTTGAGATTGCAATTAATGTAGGAAATAGAGTACAAAACGCTATGGCTCAAGTTAGACAGCATGATAAATTAAAAAAAACTGTAAGAATTTCTCGAAACTTCTATTCACTCGATATATCTTTCAGCTACGAACAACTCTCAAGACTTGATACACTCAAGGAATACCTAATCATTTTATCTTCAGATTTAGTCACAAATAGCTCTTCAAAAAATTGGAACACCTAGTTGATTTAACTGACAATAAAAATTATTTTGTATCAACTACTGGTACTATGTAATTTGAGTAACATTAGAATATAATTACATTTTAGTATAAAACCATAAGAGCTGAGAGAAAATCTTTAAAATATAATATGTTCTAAATCAACTTTTACGATATGAGAAATGAAAATATTCAATACTGAACATGCCCGTACTATTTAATTTTGTAAGGTTCTGGTAATCGGTGGTCAGATAAACGTCAGTTAACTAACCATGAACTTTGAAACTTGACAGGAAGTAAAATTTTTAAATCACATATTGAATGTATCAAATATTACGAAAATATCATTTGCACCTTATTAATTCTATTTTGTCAACACATTGTATTTCCAAACTTAAGCAACATTTCAAAAAATTGTGTAACTCATTTTCATTCAGAAATCAGTGAAAATTTCCTTTTTCCCTAGAGGAGGGGAAACAACCTGTATATGTATGAATGTATGTGTGTGTGTTGTTTTTACGTTCCAATGGAACCGACTAGGAAAACGCCCTTTAATCACTCTAATTGCCAAAGTATAACGGATTCGCCAAGCCTTCCAATAAATTTTGCAATTTTATGTTCCATTCCAAGTCACTTACATCCAAAACATCAATTTAAGTAATACCTACTCATTTCTATTTCATTAGGAAGGCGATATTTGCTATTTAAATCATCTGGCACCCATCTTCAAATCTATTTCAAGAACAATGAAATAAACAGTCCTAATATACTGCACGAAATGAGTGACGAATCAAGAAAATAGTAGAAACTTCTAGTTATGAATGAACTCTACTGTCCTAAATCAAAGATACTAACACTTATACCGGACAAGGAGAAACACTGTTTAAAAATCATCAAAAATTAGTCAAGGAAAACTTCTTCTAGTGTTTCTTCAGGTAAAAACATCGAAATCCTTTCGGAAAGTATACCCATCAAAATTTTGTTGGTATTGCAACAAAATTAGGCCTAAACAAAACATCTCAGTAGACATAACTTTATATCTCATTAATTCCAGAAATATTATCAAGAAATTTGAAATTTACTTTTGTACTGAAAAAAACATGGAACAAATTGAATTAAATATTCTTCTTAAATGTTCAAAACATACCGATAATTGACAAATTGGTTGAGGTGGTTGAAATTGGTTCAGTCTACTTCCAGAATCAGAAATGGAACGACCTCTGAAGAAGTTCGCCACTCGTGCTAGCGAAACGTTAGGAAGAAATTCCGACCGACGACGGCCCTTAGACCCCAACCAGGACAACACTAGTTTAATACCGATAATTCACTTCAATTTCAAAACCTCTGGAGAGATTTTAACATTTTTTAAAAGTCAAAGGTACACTACTATTTAAAATAACTGCATTTCAGTTCGAAAATCCCTCATTTATTTACTGATCTGAAATATTTCAAATAGCGTATTAAACAGAACAATTCAAAATAAAATTTCGTCAAAGCCATTTCTGTGAAATAGTATAGCTAAAAGCATCAGTATCATTGGCCAAATCTCTTGAAAAATAGTGAGGGACACAACATTACACTCCATGGTGAGCGATGTAGAGACATAACAATTTTTGGAAAGCAGTAGGCATTAAAATATGCGACATCAGTAGCCAGAGAGCCACCATATGCTTCACAAAATAAGGCACAATCGATAAATCTACTGAAAAAACATTCATTGAACGATTCATTTTACGATATAGAGCAGTGTTTCCCAACTCTTGTGCCATATTCCAACTTAGTCTTTCTAAAATTTTTATGCCCCCTGAAAAGGCTCAAAAAGTTAAAATCAATAAGTGCGAATTGGTTAAACTCGAGTCGAGTCCATTACCGAATTGCCCCCCTTAACAATCAATGTGCCCCCTTGTGGGTGTAGGCCTCACGTTGGGAAACACTGATATAGCTAGTTTTTTGGCCCCTTAATTCGTGCGATTTGATACCATTAGAATATTCTGTAGGGTTACGTAAAATTACATTTTCATGTAACACACCAGAGAACAGAGTTCTTGGAAGCCAAAATGCAAAACATGGCCCAATTTATTGCCAATATTGTATGAAGATTAGATTACGGCAGGTGAAATCCAGCCATAAAGGCCTTATGCTCATTACATTATCTGCCGAATATAGTCAAATGAATAAATTTCAAAAACTCTGCAGGGTTTTGCTACAATTTTATTTTCTTCACTTCTAAAAAAAATCTTTATTAGTGTAATCTTTCCACGATACATTTTGCAGATACTGCTTCTACTCCATATCTACTAAATCAATTGCTGATTCCACCTGGCAGGTCAAATGGACTTATCCCCTCGGAAAAAAGCCTCAAAGGTTCATTTTGGTGGATTTCGTTCGAAATAAAGTCGTATCTTTCATTCTAGATGTCGTCAATTCCAGAAGTAATGTGCTTATATCTAAAAGTTCAACTCCCCACGCTCGCCATCATCCGCATTTCATCCCTTCATAGCACCGCCTAATGATCTTGTTTGTGCCACCTTCACGCCATCGAGGAAGGTAATATATAGTCATAAATACGTGCTTTGTTTTGTTATTTTCAACAAGGTTTTCAGCTCCAAGTGAAAATAGGGCGACATTGCACACGTTGTTGCGTCGGACTATTAAGCTTTATTATAACTGCGTTTTTATTGCTTAATTGATTCATTTGGCGTAATAATGCAGACGGGGAACTTGCTCAACTAACATAATAATCAAACTAGCTAGCGATTAACTGCCATTAATTAAATTGATTTAGTGTATTCTCTCATCAAAATATTTTATCTATCGCAATAATAAAACAGCGAGAAATAAATTTTATGGCGTTTGAAAATAACAAATAATGAACAATACTACCTGAAATGGAAAATAAAAATGGATATCAACAAGTGACTGGTAATTTAAAGTGTGAAAGGTGAAATTGAACTAAGTTATTCAAATAAAAAAAATTAAAGTAACTAAATTTACTATGTAATCAAAATATAAATATGAATATAATTTTTTTCATATGAATATAATTCTATTTCATACTTTTCAAAATATCGAAATATTTGAAAGAAAACTCTCAGGAAGCTGTTGGCACAAATATTGTCATAGATAATAAATCAATATTGTCATAGATAATCAAAATAGAGTCGATAATCTGTTAGTATCTGAAGAAGTCGTTTGTAACGACGAAACGCTCATGCTGTTGTAAATCAAATAAAGTGTAAATCAAAAGTTCAAGTGTTTTAAGTTCAGTTTATATTCAACAAATATTGTCAACGAAAAACAAAATAACACCTTTCTAGAATGAATGGAAAGTTGTTTTTGTTTGTTTCATCCAACGAGTTCGATGAAACTTTTCAACATCAAACTCGTTGGAGATACCATACAGCGCTGTTTCATTCTATTAGAGAATCATCAGTGACATGCATTCATCAATCAAGTTTCGATGTTCTTTCCGTACAGACCAAGGTACTATCTCTTCAAAACGCGGGATGAAGTCATTGACATACTCACGTGAGCTCCCTCTTTTATCGAAGAAACAACATAAACTCCCTCGAGTATGATAGAGTGCAATCGCTTTTACGTGCAAGTCTATGCAAGCGAAGTAAAGTTTAGGTGCAAGACAGCCCTTGGCAAAAAAATGCTTTTACATTCGAATTTTCAGATCAGATTTTCGATATAACTTACGATGTTTCTTAATAACTGCTGAAAAAAGATAATGAGGCAAAAATTACTCAATATTCATCTAAGAGAAGCAATTCTCGGAACAAAAAATATAATTTTTCACACATTATGGAAAACAAAATTGGGGAAAGGCATGTTGAAAAAAGATATCTCTGAAACCTTTTGAGAAACATGTTCAATATTTCAGGGAAACAAAATCAATAATCAGATTTTAGAATCAGAGAGAAATTTGAAATGATGGTAGCTAGTAGCTTCTACCAAGAAGAAAAATCTTCCACCTTCGCCCAGAAGAAGAGAATGAAGAGAAGAAGAGGCAGTGTTGTTTTAACCAGCTTTTTACATGATCAGTGAAGCATTAAACGCGGTTTATTGTGGCAACATCCTGAACTAAGGACTCTTTTATTCTTTAGGCACAAAAAGAAATAATTTCGAAATAAAAGATTCAATTAATAAACTGCAAATACTCCTTCAATCTCAACATCGCGCGGTTGAGATCCTAGAAACAGATGTGTTATTAATATTATCAAAATTCATATTTTATTCAAAAATGCAGCTATTCTGGCCATATTATGTTCAAGCAGTTTATACCTACAAAATATAATCTTCGATAAAAGTAGAATTCTTCAGAAAAATCATTCAAAACGCGTAGACATAAAACTGATTTTTCTCATCGTAAATTTTCCTCGATCAAAGATAAAACTCATACATGCTGATTGATTAAAAATGAAAATAAACAATATAAGAATGCTTAAAATCGAATTATCCAACGAATATTAATAGAACGAATCAGTTAAACTCTGAAGAAATTTTACAAATGCGAATTTGTTGTTATGATAAACAAACGGAGGTTGATGAAAAAGAAATAAAATTAGAAACTGTCGACAGATAGCCAAACAGTTCCAACGGGATATAAGAGAGATAAACATAGAATAATTTTAATCAACTGCAGCCGTCGAAGGAATATTGTACAGATTGTCAGTCATAAATAAAACTAAAGTTTGCTTATTTATTTGGAATTTTAATTAATTCCAGAGACAATTGTTTAAGTTTAGACTTGTCAAAAAACGACGTGAATAATGTGACTTATCGACTATTTTAAGGAATTGAGTTTTGATTAATTGAGATTTGCCC
The DNA here is from genome assembly GCA_030704895.1 of Henosepilachna vigintioctopunctata. Taxonomy (NCBI): domain Eukaryota; kingdom Metazoa; phylum Arthropoda; class Insecta; order Coleoptera; family Coccinellidae; genus Henosepilachna; species Henosepilachna vigintioctopunctata. Next base: position 10,267,305 of record JARQZJ010000121.1, read on the forward strand.
TCATTTAAAATTGCTGGAATTTTTCTAACATATTTAATAGCTTATCATGATTAAGTTTTGTGAAATTACAAAACGAATGAGATGTATATGAAAACATTGAGGAAATTTTAAAGTCAAACAATTATAATTTTAATACATGACACGGATGTTTCGTTTATCTCTTGGTGAAACATTATGTTAACAACAATAAATTAAAAATTAACACACTTGACTTAAGTTTCACTACCTGAGTGTACATTTCGGTCTTTCTGGGATCCAAGAAATAATAATAATAATAATAATAAGACATTTATTCCCAACAGATATACATCCAATTACAGAGAAAAAATTACAAAAAAAAATTGAAATTTACAAAAAAATTGCAAAATTGTACACAAAAAATAATAAATAAAAAAAGAAATTGACAAAAAAAAAACAAAAATAGGGAGTATAAGCTAATATATACAACGAAAAAATTAATTCAAAATAAATTGAAATAGTATTGAACAATAATCAGATAACTAAAAACAAAAATGAAATATTGTCTATTACAAAGTTACGTATGGTCAGCAGAAAATGACCATTTAGTAACGAAATATGTTTGATAAATGAAAATAAAAAAAGAAATGATTATGTTTAATGCAGAAAAACCCGTATTAGGTTTATTCAACAATATTGATCTTCTACGTTCATCGATTGTTTTTTGTCCACTTTGACCTATGTAAAAACTATCACATTCACTGCAAAATATTTTATAAACGCCACTTCTCGAAAATAAGTCAAGTTTGTGTTTGCTATTTACCAACAATGAACCCAAATTCTTTTTGTTGTGTTAAAAAAAAATTTTTGTTGAGTTTAAAAAATTATAATTTTTTTCATTTTGGCCTGGAATATGTATTCATCTACAACCTGATGTATAAAGTCGATATTGAACCACATATTTTTAGAGGTATATAAACGTTCACAAGTTAACCGGGGTTTGAAACCGTTGTGATATAAAATATTGAAAAATTAAAACTTCGAACTTTTTTTCATGATATAATTATGATACTGCCTCATGAAAGCTAGTTATTCTTTCAAAAGCTGTGCTGGTCTGAAAACTGGTCCTAAAGTCCGAACGGAACAAGATTACGGTCGGAAACGAACCCACCAGCTCTATTGAGTCGAAATCGTACAGGATCGCTCAACACAACTCAACAAATTTTTTATTTGCCGAAAATATTTACAAAATAAAGATAATACAAAAGCTATGTAAAAATTCAACTTTACATAACATAAACTAAGCACATAATTCATTTTTCATAGTATATATTATATAATTTTCACATTTCCTATTATATTAATTTCACTGTTCATTTATTTCGATTTTGACAAATATCGTCTTGATATATACGAGGGATTATTTATGTCTAGATGATCGTTTTGTCTTTAGGTATAAATTTTTCTGTTTTATTGTACATTGTCATTTTATTTGGATATTTTAATTCACGATACAGTAAACTATTCGTGAAAACTTTCTTTTAATATTTAGGTAATGTGACGAATCGTTCGCTTTTGTATTCGATTATGAATTAACATCTCTAGTATAGAACACCAAGGAATTGGTTTTCTTTGAAATTTTATTAACAGGTCTGTGGTAGTAAATTTTGGTTTATATGCTTTCGTTGAATATAGGCAAATTTTGATATAGCAGTTTGTGTTTTTTGTATTCTGTTCAGTGTGCTCTGATGTTTGTTATGTTTTTAGTCAACGGATTGTTGTTCAATTGTGTTTTGTAGAAATTGTAGCAATGTTATCAATGTGTAGTCTGAGTGGTTCTACTTTCGCTTACGGTGCAGCACATCTATAGAATCTGTCCATTTTAGTTATAAGTCTTAATATTTTATTCTGAAAAACTTGCAAAGGTCCGAGAGTTGGATCGGTTATGTTACTCGGATCGGTATTTTCACTGAGTTCATTTTTGTTGAGGTGTGGAAATAAGTTTTTTGAAATCCAAATAGCTTTTTTTTATTGTGTTCCGATTGTGTCTCTTGAAATTTAATCTAATCTCTAGTTCTTCGCCTAGATATTTAACTGACTGTTTTGCGTTAATTTTGTGGTTACCTATTTTCAGTGGTGTTCAGTATTCTATTGTTGATAAATTTACGTGTAGAAATGATTTGTTGTTTTTGTTGTATCCATTCTTCGTAAAATGATCTCAGTTTGTTAGCGTGCTATCTAATCAATGAATTGGCTGCTTCCGCCGAGAATAATTTTGCATAAATCGCGAAGTCGTCAGCTAATAGAGCAGCTGTTTGTGTTATGGAATTGGAATATATCGTGAATGAAAATATGGAAAAGTTTTGGTCTCAGTATTGATCCCTGTAGTACCCCGGCTTTTATACTCCTCGCTGTCGATAGACAATTATTTATTTTTACCTTCAACTGCCTTTTGGTGAGATAGGAGTGTAATAATCTTACCATGTAATGTGGGAATTTACTTATCAGTATAATAAAGGACTTTTATAAATAAGTTCCTCAATCCAAACACGATCGAACGTATTTTCTACCGTATAGGATCACTATACCCTTCAGCCTCTGAACAATTTTTTTTAATAAGTTGCAATTTTATTATATATTTTTTTACACTTTTTTATTTGACTTTTATTTCACATTTCAAACTTTTATATATTATATATATACCTACTTTATACAAACTTTTTGTTGAAATAATTGTTATGCTTTTCATTTTTGTGAAGATATTTAAGTTTAACTTGGTTTTTTGCCATTGTGTGATATTACGAGAATATACATTATGGTAAAATTAATGCTCAAAATTGGTATAGAGTATTTCACTCTGAAGTGTAGAAGAAGAAAATTTTCTGTCATTTAGTGAAAGTTATTTATTTGAAAGTTTTGACAAATATACAACTTGTAGCGAAACGTCAACCAGAAATTTTTTTTTCGTTTTACAGTAGGTATGTTATTTGCTAAGAATATTAATTTAATATTCAACTACTTAGGTATTATATTATTGAAATATACGAAGGGCAAGATAATCCAACCTCATAACAAATTTCTCTTCGCGTGTTTTTCTGCATCAATAAACGATTTTCAAGAATAGATGTACAGATGAAATAGGAAAGTATCTCTTTACGGCAGCGCAAACCATAACGAGAGCTCAAGTTTAATAAAATCGATACAAAAGCGAACGCCATTTTTGGTGAAGATCGATAAAGTGTCTTCAATTAGCGTGTTTTTCGCAATCTTCAGATTAAAATTCTACTTGTCACTTGAAGTCCAGTTGTGTAAGTGTAAAATGAACCAACACTTGAGTGTATTCTTGATAAGGAATTTTGTCACTTTCTTCTATAAATCTGTTTCAGACCTTTCGACAGTCTGATTCGAGTTAGAAAGGCAGTAGATCAATTCAGGATATATTTAATATTGAATTTCATTTCACTGGCCTGTTAACCCTTCACTAAAATAGGGGAACAAATTAAACACTGAATCAATAAAAATCCAATTTACTTAAATGAAAAGAGGAAACTAAGGAAGATATTTAATAAGTGAATTAAATTTACATCCAGAAAATATTACGAAAAATATCGAAAAATTTCATGACCATCCATTTTTGAAAAAAAAATTATATTGGAGATCGTTGAATAGTTTGATTATTTTAATCAATCAGCATATGTTTTAATGAGAATACAGCTAATTGAAAAGGTCTCATATTCATTTTCTTCTTTCATCGTTCTACACTACAAAGTCTTCGATCAATTATTACGATACAAAAACAGTTTCAACAAAAATACAGACTCATAATGAATGAAACATACCTGAGTCATCAACATTAACTACATGAATAAAGTTAATTTAATTTATTGGAAAATTTCAAAATATATTCCTGTAAGAAAAAAACTAAAATAATGCACTACCAAAAACTTTAGGACGCATCTATCGGATAATATTTACTTTTAATTTTCAAAATTTTTTTAATTCACTTATTAATGATACAACAAATTTTAACAAAATATTTTTACATATAAAGTGTAGTGATGAATAATGCCATCATATCTGTTCAATAAATGTAGATTTCTTAGCGATTACATGACAAACAATTTTATTTCAATCAACCTAGTGTGAACTTTCATCAAAATGATTTATTTTCAATGTTAAATCCAACGAAAACCGCTTTAGTTTTGAAAATGAATATAAGGAGGCATTCAAGTATTACGAAAAAACTTTAGGGGGCGAGGGGGTTTTGAGCTGTTATTTCTAAGCCTATTTCTAAGCCCATTTCCTCAGAATTATGAAGGATGCTCATAAATCAATGAAAAAACAGAATACCCTAAGGGAAAAATGCAGGGAGGCAAATTATTTTGATAAATATGCTTACGTAATAAATCCAGTGGACGATGAATCAACTCTGTGATATTTCATATTTAAATGAGAGGTAATAAGATATACTTGTCTAAAAATCACTAACTGAACCATTCTTTATTCGACTAGTTTCGCCTTTTACGGCATTATCAAGAACGCTTACGTAATAATTGAATTCTGAGATACGAGGGTGGGGTGAAAAGTTTCCGGCCTGGCCAAGAGATGGCGTCACCAGATCTACTTTTGGAGCGGCGTCCTACCGTACCATTCCTACTGAGCAAAGTTTCTGCCCAATCGCTAAGTTTGCGTTTGAGAGCACATTGCGCTAGACGTTTAAGTTGTTTTCGTGAAAATGGAAAAATTGGAAAAAGTGCTGTAATCAAATACTTCTATTTGAAAGGTTTACAACAAAACAAATAAAAGAAGAGATGGATTCAACTCTAGGAGACTCCTCCCATCATATTCAACTATTATTAATCAGTGGGTTTCTGAATTCAAAATGGGTAGTGTGGGAACCTCTGACGAGCCTCGCTCAGGACGAACCGTTGAGGTCACAACAGAAATGATTCAGAAAATCCATCAAATAGTATCGAAGATCGCAGATTGAAAGTGCATGAGATAGCTGAGACCTGCAGGATGTCAGCTGTATTTTGAAAAACAATTTGAGCATGGAAAAGCTTTATGCAAGATGGGTGCCACGTTTGCTAACGCTTGACCAAAAACTGATTCGAAAAAACATTTCTACCGAAAATTTGGCGCTGTCCAAACGGATTTTTGCGTCGATTCATAACCTTTGATGAGACTTGGATTCAACACTACACTCCTGAAAATAATGAACAGTCAAAAGAGTGGGTTGGAAAGGGGAATCAACTCCAAAGAAGGCAAAAACAATTTTATCGGCAAACATGGTTATATCTACTGTTTTTTAGGGTGCGAGAGGAATTATATAAAATGATAATTCTGAAAAAGGTAAGACTGGTCAATACTACGTAGACTTACTGCAATGTTTGAAGGACGAGGTGCAAATTAAACGACCTCATTTGGCGAAGAAAAAAAATTTGTTTCATCACGATGCACCAGCGCATTCGTCGATTGTTGCCATGTTCAAAATCCACAAATTGAAGATTGAATTGATGCCGCATCCTCCCTACTCTCCCTACTTAACCCCCAGCGACTATTATCTGTTTCCTAACCTCAAAAAATGGCTTGGCGGTAAAAGATTTGAGAGCAACGAAGAAGTTATCGAAACTATAAATGAGCATTTTGAGGCGCTTGACGAATCTACGTTTAAAAATGTTATAACTAAATTAGAGAACCGTTATGAAAAATGTATCAGTGTTGATGGAGATTATATTGAAAAATAAAGCAAAAAAAATTTTGAACATAGTTTTTCTTGGTCAGGCCGGAAACTTTTCACCCCTACCTCGTAGATATTGAAGCAAATATTGAGTATAAATATAACATTACGAATTGTGTAGATTTCTTTAATTCTCTAATTTTTTGTATTGCTATCTAAGTGCTAAATATAAATTAATATTCTTAAATGTATCTTTCATCATCTAATTGACTGAAACGGGTAGCAAAAATTGGGGTGTGTATGTACTTCAATGCCGTACAATGTTTCTTATAACAAACGGAACATTGACAGTGTAATCTTCTCTACAACCTCATTCCTTCAGACTATAAGGAAAAAATATCATATATCACCTTCACGGGTAATAATATACCCAGGTTCGTGAGAAGCTAAGTTATTGGCGAACTTTCAATTAATTTCCTAGAAGGTTTAGTCCCAGGCACTCCCCTACTACGTCAAGAATTACTTTTATCGGTAAACATTCAGGGCTTGTGATGACAACACTTTAATTTACCGATTTCATTGTCTGACCTATATCGGCGTATACCTATATCTAATTAAATTGTGTCATTTTCGCAAATAAAAATATAAATGTTATGCGAGTAGACTAGAAATTTGTGTAGCATAGTTTGATGAGGTTAATCTTTCAGAAACAAACTACAAATTGTTGACCATAATTATAACCACAACTTCAGAATATTAAGCTCCGAAAATCGTAGAAGACTGAAAGATTTACATCTACTGTACTGGGTGTCTCAATTAGAACGGCTCCTACATTCAAAGTAAATGCTTCATATCAAATGCTTCTTCGTTTTGAATTATCTTAGAATTCACTTTCAAGTGAATTTTATATTGAATTCATACACACGAATCGCAATGACACGTAAATGACAATTAGATTTTCAAATTCAAAATGGATATAAATTTGTTGTACATCTCTTATTAGTCTTGAAAATGATGACGCTCGAAATATGTTGACTATACATATTGTTTAATTTGATTCAAGATATAACTTTTTGGTTTTTTCATTCCTTTTTTTTAAATTATTTCCAATTCAACTTCCATAACGCAGTTTCCCGGTGAGAGCAACAGTAATATTGAAATAATAATTGCAGCCATTATTAGTAGAACAAATAAATACAATTTTGATTTGAGGGGTCAAAAAATGTTCAAATCCGTTCAGTAAAACCCACGTAATTTACATTTGAAGGAAAATACTTGAAATTTACACATTTTTCAAGGTATCTCGGACTAGGAAGGAGATATTGACATGCGGTTTTCGATATTATGTTGCTAATTTTACCTACATTTATATTCCATAATTAAAGATGCATGTTTCCATTTGATATTTTTCAAGGATAACTAGATTTTAAAAAATAAATCAATAGTGCTTTCTAGAGTATATGTAACTCATTACATTGTTTCTAAATTAAAATTCCTACATTGGTGGAAAAAGAGCTCCTTTCAAAAAGACTAAGTTCGCATAAATCGAATTACAGGCGTTTTTTATGTTAAGGTTCTGTACATCTGAAATCCTGGTTATCAGTTGCATATTGATCAACTGGAGACTATTCAACGAAAGTTCCTGATACTTTTGAGCTTCAGAATTGATGGAATATATCCACCTATAGGCATACAACATGAACCACTTACAAGTCGACATAATGTGGACACACTCAGTTCTCGAAAAAAATGCCATGTAATAATCTTCTTGCATAAAATAATTAACAATAAAGTGAAATGTCAGGAATGATTGCAAAAGCTCAATTTTATTGTTCCAAGAGTTTCTTCCAGAAGCGAATTCACGTACTACCTTCCAGCAGCTAGAACGAATGTTCTGAAATTTTCTCCAATGCACACGATGTGTGAACAATGTAATATTTTTGGGAGCCAAGGTGGATATTTTCAACTGTTCTGTTACTGATATTAAAGCAAGTTTCCTTGATATGCATAATCTCTGCTAGAACAATAATTTATGTGTATTCACGTCAGGATTCATATTCACGCATATATACTAGTATGTGTGTATATGTGTTAATATGTGAAAGTACATGTATGTGTGTGTTTATCTTTATAAGTATTTATAAGTTTGGTTCAGCATTTAAGTTTTTTCTATTCCTAAAATTATATTTCATTTTATCAGTTGTGATTCATATCACAAACTCTTTCTTTTAAAATTGAACTTTAAAATTTGAAAGTACAAAATTGAAACTTTTGAACTTTTGTACTACCAATTTTGTTTTTAGTATCTGTTGTCTTCTCTGTTTTGTAATTAGGACCTGTCCTGTAAAACAGTGTAAAAATAAATAAATAACTATTGCTGTTATTATGTTGTATTTATTTCATAAATTCTGCACGGTACTGTTTGGACGTTTGAATATATTTCTTGACTGGAATATCTCTCAATTCTCCGCTGGAAATTTCTTAATTCTGGAACCCCAGGGATTATATATTATTTTGGTTGGTTCGTACTCGCCAAAATTATTCCAGTCCATTCGCTTTGATTTAGAGCGCATTTCGACTTTACGATCGTTTTGAAGTAGTTCGCCACTTGCAAATGTTGATAAACAAAGTACGTGAAGATGATTGATAACAGGAAACTGAAAGTGCGGTCCTGAGGTATTTTAATTATGTTTTTCGTGCGAGGCATTATTTATTTGATGTTTGTTAAATTTACAGTAGTTGCCGGCCAAGCGCGAAATGTACGTCAAAAATTTAAAGTTTTATGTAATACTTATTATATATCCGACTTAATACAAGTTTAGCAGAAAATGAACGAGTCTACCTGCCCTAACTAACGAGGGAGTAGATCAGGCTTGAAAACACATAATACATACATTATGTGTATGTATTATGTGTATATGTATGTGTATGTATTACATAATAATATACATTAAAAATGGAAAAATAATTTTTTCTCTGAATCGGATATGAACTGTAGATCTAAAACTTGAAGCTATACAATAATTACAATATTTGATGATGGCCATAGGGACCGCCGCCACGGGCATGATAATTTGGAAAGGGCTGCTACAAAGTTAAATCTCTCAGATATTTTGGATAATTAAAAGTTTCCTGTGAGGGAGGATAAAATTTGTAAGGCTTGAAATCGGGATATCTGAGGAAACATGAAAGACTGTATTTTCTAATAATCTGAACAATCAATCCATCCTACCCAAACTAATTTCTTTTCCCCTTTAAATCAAGAGAGAATTAATTTTTCTTGTGGCATAGTAAAAAAGAAATTAATTATCTTCTCTACTCTTTTTCGAAGTAACAAAAATAATTGCATATCAAAATTTATTTTTAAATAATCCAACAATACTTCTCAATATTTCAAATAATAACAAATAACTTCTTGCACAACACTTGGAAGATTCTTGGAAATATAAATAACAGTTAACAAAATTGTTTAGTATGTGCTACAAGATTTCGGGCTATTAATCCGTTTTCAAGAGTTTGATATGGTTAAATTCCAAATTACAACTCAGCTGCATCAGCTCTTAGTATCGTGTCATTAACCCGAAACATAGGACGAGTTTACAAGTATGTTAAAATTTTTTTATGAAATTTAACTAAGAATTTTATTCATTAATTCAACTATGAATGGTGCATAGTTCTTCATTCAATAATTGGTAGCTTATGATTTTTGTCGGTTAAATTATCCAGCACCAAATTTCCATTCATCTATTTAATAACTGGAACAGTTACAAATTCAAAACACGAAGAAACTGGAGGGATTGGTTGCTACACCAATCTTTGTTTTATTGGTTGCCTATATGGTTAGCTGTCTCGATACGAGATCTAGTCACTCTTCCGACAATTGAAACAATTACATTATGCAAACATGAATACATAGGACGTAATGAATAATTAATTGAGTATGGTCTGTTTCTGTTCGTCTGTCTACTACTTATCAATGCCACAACTATCCTTGAATCTCTAAAACGAAAAGGGACCGGAATATAAATAAATATCTAAAATATAAATGAATTACCATTCATCATCATTAATTTGATTTACGCATAATAAATATTTGTTATAAAGAATTTGAAACATGAATGAATCATCATATATTTTAAAATTCAGCATTATCAATCTTATTCCAGATGAATAAACACATTTTAAAATGTTTTTTGAAGTCTACGTATCCAATGAAATGGTTTGAATATTTTAGAAACTTTATCGTTAGAACTACTATAAGACTTATCAATATAATATTTGCAGAAAAAAACGTACTTACAGTTGAATTTTCGTTAGTCCCAATTAATGCTCTGCAAGTTGCAATTATAGATTTGTAATGTTTTAGGCACTTAATTGCTTCAATTCTTTTCCAAAATATTTTATCGAGTCAAAGTTTCGACTTCTAACCGATCAAGAGGATAATTCAACATGTAAACTCTCTTGATAATATATTATTAGCCCAAATATATATGAAGAGCATCGAACAATTTTGGAATTTAGCCATATGTTTTTAATTAAATGATTTATTTCACAATGTTTTATCGTATGATGTGAAAGAACTAAATTGATAGATTCCATTAACAATATTGATCCCATGAAATCATGTTATACCGAACAAAATGTCATCGTGTACCATTATTTAGATTTTAAAAAATTTAGATTTTCTATAGAGAAGAAAGGTGTTTTTATTTTTTTGTCATGACGCAATGAATTATTCTAAAATTGTGTTGAATGTACTATTTCTTATTTATTTCATATCATTTTTGAATGACGAAAATTATTCCAAGAAAACAGATTTCAAGCTGGGTCCATTAGTGAAGTGTAGTTTTTACCAAATGAGTTTATAGAGTGCCATTCTTGGCACTCAGTAATTTACCCATTCGATCACAAAGGAAATGAAACTGCTAGATTAAAATTGGGATATGGTTGTGTGCAAATTGGTGGTATAAATTATGAGGAAGTGATGTGAACTAACAGTATTATTCACTGTTTTTCCACACATAAAATGTTATATTAACGAAACATTTTGAAAGGAAAGGTTTCCATCCATAAAATACTCCAATCAGTCCTTTACTAGTACTTTACTTTATAATGGGTGATTTTTTTGAGAGTTAAGTTTTTCAGGTTGGTGACCTAAGTTTTCCAGGTTGGAGTTAAGTTTTTCTGGTTGGTAATGGCATCCAAACGTCATCTGTTAAAGTGAAAATTTTTCAGTATACTCTGCCATTTCATCATGGAAAGTTTTACGATTGCAAATTGTTGAAATTTACTATCAAAATTCGTGCTCTGTTAAAAATGTGTATCGTTTGTTACGACCATATTATGGTCGTCATAATCGACCTGGTGAATCAACAATTCGTGCTGTTATCACCAAATTATGCACAGAGTTTACTTTGTTGGACATTAAACCATTGTCTCGCATGCGTACAGTGCGTACTGAAGAGAATATTGCAGCCGTAGCGTACAGTGATAATGAGGATCTTGAAATGTCAATTCGTCGCCGTTCTCAGCAATTGGGCATGTGTAACTCAACCACATGGAAAATGTTACGTGTTGATTTGGGTTTGAAAGCCTATAAAATTCAACTTCTGCAAGAATTGAAGCCGAATGACCTACCACAACGTCTAATTTTTGGTGAATGGGCCTTAGAACAGCTTAATGAAAATCCGCTGTTTTATCGAAAAATTGTATTCAGCGATGAGGCTCATTTCTGGCTTAATGGATATGTAAATAAACAAAACTGTCGCATCTGGAGTGATGAACAGCCACATGCCATACAAGAAATACCGATGCATCCCGAAAAAACGACAGTTTGGTGTGGTTTATGAGCTGGTGGCATCATCGGTCCATTTTTCTTCAAAAACGACCGTGGAAGAAACGTTACCGTCAACTTCGAACGATATCGAGCCATGATACGCAACTTTTTTGCCCCAGTTGGCCAAGTTGAAGTTGGTTGACATGTTGTTTCATCAAGACGGTGCCACATGCCACACAGCTCGTGAAACAATGGACATGTTGAAGGATGAATTTGGTGACCAGCTTATCTTTCGAAATGGCTCTATGAATTGGCCGCCAAGATCAAGCGATTTGACGCCTCTGGATTATTTCTTGTGGGGTTATGTGAAGTCGTTAGTGTATGTGGACAGCCGAACACGATTGAAGCCTTACAGGATAACATAACACGCCTAATTCGTGGGATACAGGCCGAATTGCTCGAAAAAGTGACGCAAAATTGGACCTTCCGAATGGACCATTTTATACGGAGTCGCGGACAACATTTACATAAAGTTATCTTTAAAATGTAAATAGCAAAGGCCAAGTTATCAATTTCAATAAAAATTTTGAATATATGATGCAAATTGAGTGTTTTATTCTATTTAAAAAAAACTACGCTTAAAAAATCACCCATTAGTATTCTTCTTGGATTTCTGGGGATGGATAGATTTTGCTTAGGTTAAAGAGGAACAGCCGTTGGAAAGCTACTGACCTTAGGTGGTATTGGAATTTGGTGGATAGTGGATATTATATTACTTGTAACCAATAATTTAACTCCTGAGGAGGAAGATATATATATATATATATATATATATATATATATATATATATATATATAATTGGAATTTATATGTATAACGAATTCTTAAACCTGCACTTTACTATTCCAATTAAATCTATCTATATAATAAGTAACCAAAACTATTTCCAATTGATAGTAAGAACTTTTGGAAATTAAAGAATTATTGCCCGATGAATAAATAGAGCTGGTATAAATTGAATAAAAACATTCAGTTCACTACATACGAAGGTGTTATATTCAATTTTCACTCATTCTGGAGATATTTAGAAGAATAGCTAACAACGGAAGTTCTCATCATATATTCAAGTGAAATAATCATTAACTGGAGCCAGTATTAACCTTGGGTCGGCAACAAAAGTCGTTGAAAATTATGAGATTTCCCTGGATACTCTAATTCTAATTCTCTCCGTATCGGGTAAATTGCTCAGACATCTCGGATTTAATCAGATCTGTCTTCTCATCTTAAGTGAAATTCCTTGAACTGGAATTTTCTCCAGTGAGACAATTAATGTTTTCATTAAGTTTTTTCGCAGAGATAAGACACCATTTGGATGTTCGCAGAATGGCCTTCTTCTAGACTAGATCTTTCTCTAGTGTATCTGATCATTGAGCGAATGGAAGAGCTTGTAATCAAAAGTCTTAATCAAAGAGTACACACTATCGCTCTAAATATAATCGCATTTATATACTCTCACAATCTAAATCACCGTTACTCAAATTATGTATGGACACACTGTGTCGTTTCAAAAAAAAAGGATCCTGCTCAAAAAAATTTAGCTCTAAATACCAAGTACAATAATCTAATTAACTAGCACAGTGCAAAAAATATATATCAGCGTTATGGTATTCAGTTGAGCTTAATGTTTTTTAGATCTTAGTCCACCAAAAATTATAAATGTTATTTGGACGTCTGTCAATAACTGATAGATATCATTCAATTGTTTATTCCCAAACTACTGAATAAATCAAATTTCAATGTTAGTTCAAAAATGGTAGCCTAATTATTTCGAATCAATTTGCTTTCTATGAAAAATAATTAACTTTTCATTAGTTTGGTCTGAAATGACAAAGTTATGCAACCATAAATATACTATGCTATGTATTAGGCTGCAATTCATATTGCCTAGTCTACATAAACACTGCACTTTGCTTTTCATTAGGATTCGATCGCAAAGAAATCTATTCCAAGAAACAATTCATTGTATTTTTATGTAACCATTTGTTGCATTGCGATTGCAATTTCACTTAAAAGTCCAAAAACAGTAAACTTTATAATTAATATAATAATAAGATAATTTAACTTTTTTATGAATCAAATATACAATTCTGATAATGAATTAAACTACTTAAACTGACAGTGAAATTGTTCTAATTCTCTTCGAGTTGTCGAAATCGAATCGTGAAGAAATCTGTGATATTTTTCTGAGAAATTTCGACATAAATATAAAAGATGTTTACTCACTTATTGAATAATTGAAATGAGAAGAATGAAAATTACAAAAAAACGAACGATGTTGATCAAAAATTTCATTATAAGCAAGCATAAAATCACTTATATGTTTTTGTATAATTATTGATTATAATTTGAGAAATTCGTAAACGATTCACACCTACAGCTCATAATGGTGGATGCGAAACTTGCATTTTAACTGCAGAATGAATAAACACATGTTCTTATCAATATTAGGTTCATCGATCTACATTCAGAATAGAATGCCATAACATCGATCATTTGATATTTCACTTATAAAAGTAGAAAAAATTCGCATTATTAAAAAGCGATCTAAATGGGAAAATGATATAGAAATGGTAACGATTAAGTTGCTTATTGTAAGTTGATAGAAACTTTTTCAAGACAATATTCTTAATAGAGACATGTTGATTGGTTTGTAGTGTAGTAAAACCCTTAGAATCGTTTATTAATATAATTTTACCAAATTATACGTCGTAACTATTTATATGGAATGATAGGTCCAAATTTCCAGCTCCCTTTTAAAATTACGAAAAAAAATTATAATTTTTTCTTTATTTCTTCGTACATATTCTTCAACCTATTGAAATATTTACCTCACTAATATTGGCTTCAAATTCCACATATTTATTTATCCAAAGTATTACGTGGTGAGTAATAAAGAAGTATTAATTTATTACATCGTCATTCAACAATTGGCATTTTTATTGAACCGCAAGCCGTAGCTAATAGAAAGATAGCATCGCGTCTCATGTTTTTGAAGGAGACAAAGAAGCGCTAAATGAAAGGTATTACCACTCGCCCGCATTGAGCGCAATTGAAACTAATTTCAACGTAAGTCATTGTTTATTTTCGTCACAATGACACTTACCTCCAAGTATGCGCTTCATATCCTTTGCAGTTATTGCATTGCGAACAGGGCTGCCCTATAACTATTTCTTGCACTTGGGCCCCCTGAAACAAAAAAAAAACCATGATATGGGCTATTCATTTGAGTAAATTTGAAAGTAGTAACTCTTTCTGGTCATCATTGCTCAGTCATACGCTGTAAAGATAGGCAAAAAGGACACAAATCGTGAGCGCATTTTAAAGACAAATCATTTTAATGCGGGGCTTTTTTAAAGACAAATCATTTTAACTTCACTGATTGAATCACAGTTATAGAGAGAACGTAGTGAATTGTCGCCACTTCCTGTTTTATGAACAATGTTTCGAAAGACACAACACAAGACTGTCCACATGAGACAAAACTTCAGCCATCTCAGAACACTTTTCTCGTTCTCAGAAGTTATAGTGACAACTTCCAGTCACTATAAATCAAAAACTCCCCTTACAGATCACTAATAGATGTGATAATTCATTAAGATTATAAAATAACTCAATTCATTTCAAGTTAGTGACTGAGATTGAATTCTCGCTTAACTCTTGGTGAAACATAATTAAATATTAAATTGAATTAAACGCTTTATCATTAAACGATAAAGTGTTTATTCAAAAAGAAGTCATGTAGACCTCTTGATCTAGAGATCTTGATTCTAGCTCACGCTCGAAACATGTTGACTATTAAATATTGTTAAGTATAATCGTGAAACATTAAGCCAAGTTTTTAATTTAGTTTAATATCAAGTTACTTATTAGTTATCTTATTGTTGAGTGCAAAAATTCCCAAAAATGGAAAATAAAGGAAAGCTAGTAAAATTCAAGCAGATATTGTAATCTCTGAAAAATCTTTTAACGCAGGCGGAAGAACCGAGTCTAGAGAGCAAGTATACAGTGGTGGTCAGTCCCCTTGGAAACCTGTTCAGACTTCAAATCGATGGATTTTCGCTGTTAAATATTGACCAGAAATATTCGGAATATCCCCTGATAGAAACGTGGCAGTATGCCTTCTTTGATAACTTGTAGAGCATTTCAGTAAATTACAGGTTTATGTTCCACTAAACTGATAATTTGATAAGATATTGTTTTCTGCATTTGATTCTGATTTTCCAATTATTTATAGCAACTATTCTTCTTCTGCGCGTTGAAATGGCCAGAATGAAATGAAAAACGCAACATAAAATAAATAGCATTTCACCGCTAAAACTGTATCATCTTATTACATAAACTCCAGTAGATTAAATATATTAACCTTTAATTTTGAAACGTGTATGGCAAGGGGATAACTTAAATACCTTACCTTACACGAAACCTATCAATTAACCTAATTAGTAAACCCGTTAATTACCTATCATCACGAAACACTCATGAATATCAGTAATAGGGTTGCAAAAGTGTATCGTCGAATTTTTAAATTAAGCGATCTTCACAAATAGTGTTTCAATTTCGACCATATTGTATAATTACAAATACATAATTAATAATAATCGAATTTTTAATTCATTGAATATTCAAGATTGTAAGATTATGAAAATGTTTTCAGTTAGACTGGCGAGTATCAATATCGTAGGCTAGTCAGAGTAAATCGAGACTTCATTATGTTCAAAAAATAACATTAATTGCAAATTTTCCTCAATATTGTTCTTTTTATACACTTGAAAAAACATCTCACCCTTGTTTTAATGAAATGGTGGATGCGCTTTTCGTATTATTCAAAAATGTAACTTGTGTTATTCTCTCATTTTAAATTACTAATTCATAATTTATTAATAATTTAGATTAGAGAATTTTAGAGTTTTGCTGTTTGTTTTATCTTTTCTCTTTGTTTCTTCTTCCTTTGTATGTTTGTATATATTAAGTATTTCTTTGTTTCATTCATTGTATTATTTTTATCATCACTAACACCATTTACCTATCACTCAAATTTAGTTATACCACATAATTGTGTTTATGTAACCTGTAAGGCATATATTGAGAATAAAAAAATAAAATAAAAAATCTTATATGTTTATGAGATTTTGCTTCATATTCCATCAATTTTTACACCAGAAAGACAGTATCAAGTGAAAATATTAAAAAAGAATTCAATAGCCTACAAGATTAAAAGTTCAGTAAGTACTAGAAACGATTAAAATTCACCTCACAATGACGAAATATTACTTATTATTTTCACGGTCTAAAACATTATCCAGTAATAAATCGTAAGTTATTTCATCGAGTAGAACTTCCGATCACAGAACGACGAAGTAATTCGAAATGCGAAACCATTTTATAAAATTACCTCAGCAAACGAACTAAACATGCTGTGTCGTCGTAAATAAGAAATAGGTATTTTATTTCCAACGTGACACAGAGTAATCGCAAAAATGAATTCGATGACTCGACCGAATGTTCACCGGCATTGTCATTCTCGACGTTGCATTCGAAAGGAAGAAAATATGAAACTGCGACCGTGAAGGCCGGTTGACATCATCGCTTAGCTACTCGCGTGAAATATAATAATCGAGCTTTATGTAATTGGGAGCGATTGAAAACGGGTAAACAAACTCGAATCAGTTTTTTTTTTCGAGAAGACCGATGACTAATATTCTGTGGATTCATTTCGAGACCACAAATCAATAATGAATCATCAGTCAACATAGATTTAGTAGTTTTATCTCGCATTGATTACCATAAACGGCACAGGTGAAAGAAACTTGAGTGTATGGAACGTACGATTTCTTTTAAGAGGAAGCTTAAAATTAGCTTACTTCTTTCTAAATCATTGTCAATTTTTGTTTCATTTGTCAAAGATTTATTGATTAAATTTTTTTATTTATAGTCCAATTTTGTTCAAATAACTCGCAACATTTGTTTCAGAGACGTTAAAACATGAACGATGGAGATAATTATTTTCGTCCTTTTTCTTTGGAGAACAGCCAGAATATCCTGTAGGAAAAATATTGAAACCAGAATATACAATCTTAGCTGTTAAACACAATTTATTGATAAAAGTTTTCGTGTTTTTTGTAGTTTGAAATATAAAAAAAATTCATAAAACGTAGTTTTTTTGCGTTTTGCGAAAATACGTTCAACATTTTCAAGAAGTTTAAAATATTTCAAGATTATTAATAATGCGCTTTTCAAAAACAAGTAGGTAGGTAATCATTAATTTTTCAAATACGATATAAAAAATTGTAGATAACTACAGTTTTTTTGTGTAAACACCATTTACCAAAATATATACTTCGACTAACTAATCCAAAAAATATGAAGCGCTCAAAAAATGACTAATATTGCAAAAGTAAAATTATAATGTTAAAATGGAACACCATGTCCATAAGGACGAACTGTGAAATCAAACGAAAAGTTTTCTACTGGAAAAGAGTTGAACTAATTGGAAAATAGGGCGACAAATAACGAAGTTTTTTCATATGTATTCTCTCAGAAAATTATGAAAAATGAAATAATAGACGAAATTGTTACTAATAATTGTTGACGTTTTGTGGTTGCAAATGAATGAATCTTCAATTGTAAACGCAAAACGTCGAAAATTGAAGGTTATTTCGACCTCCAATCAATTTTCATAGTCCAATAAAAAAATTTATTTGTGAGAGATATAAACACATACAGGTATTTCTCTTGATGGTCAATGATTTCAACAATTTTCTATTGTTTTCGAATAATGTGTAATACACCAACTTCGCGTTATAACATATAATAGTTTGAAGTAACAACATATAAACAGTTTGAAGTCTTTTAGTTTCAAATATTAAAACTATAAAATAGTATCATTCAATCAGCGTATATAAATCACACTTATACGCAACCCTAATATCAAACTGTATTCATATTGATAAAACAATATGAATGACATGACACAGAACATTACAGCATAGAATTCAATTATCCACATAATTGAAAAAAAGTACGTTAAACGAAAACTTAGTAGTTACTCCTTTTTGAGGATCCTGGCCAACAGATAAACGAGAAATTTGACACAATTACAGTTTATGTAAGGATTAAGTGCAAAAAGCTAATTTTTTTCATCATGCATTATGAATACATTCAATTAATCAAAACAAACACTATTGCTTGAATAATCACACCTCCTATTAAACTCTATGGTAAAACTATAAATTTTAGATAATATTCTCTATGGTTTTATTGAATGTCAATGAAAAAAGGGTTAACTTTGAAATTGGTTTCTTTTGTATAGTTATATATCATTTTCAAAACACAATTTGCACGAAAGCATGAGAGCAATCATAAAGTAAGGATGATATAGATGTCTTGGACGAAAGAACCCTATTGAAATTTAAACTAAAAAATAAATGAATTATTGTTAAATTCTGACGACAACAGAGAGAACAACAGTAGGTTATATAGACATTCGATCACAAGTAGGGATGATCGATATCATAATAGAAAACCCAAAATGGATGTTCTTCCTTTCAACATCGATGGTCACCGAAAATCGATGATCATCGAGCATCCCTATTGGTCGTGCGTGGGGCCGTGAATTAACATCGATATCGATTCATCGTTAACATCGATGTTAAAACACCGACGATCATCCCTAATCACAAGATATTCGACAACAAATAACGAACTCGAGTATAATTGATTTGGTAAGTCTGCTAAAAATTTTAAAATATCAGTTTCAAGAAAATATAACATGAAATAATATTAATGCAAAATTTTTCATATCTATTAAGTCGTACAATAAAAATGTAGGTGTTTTGTCATACCTTATTTGTTAAATTATCTGGCTTTGGAAAATTAACTTGCAATATTTCGCTTGTATAACTTCTACTATTAACTCCTGTATTTTGGTCTGCATTATTATCTTCTTTATCGAAATATTTACTCAATCCTTGAATAAGTTCTCTAATAGGCGAATTTGAAAAGTATTGTGATTGTTGTTGTATATTTGAATTAATCGGTAGATTGAAGTTCCTTAATGCTACTGCATTCCCATGTAGCAATTGATTATTTCGCGATGATATTTCAGTGTGATTTCGCTCATATATTTGACCAGGATTAGTTACTAGCCTTCCATCTCTATCCAAAATAAACTGAGATTTTTCGGGAACAGTGTTTGATATGGTTTTTGAATTCAAACTAACACAGCTTCCAATATTATTAAACGATTGACTATTACTTGAATTAATCTGTACGTTTCTAGATGATAAATCACTTCGACTTGGTATATACGTTTGGCTTGGATTATTCAACGATCTTTTTCTGCCTGTATTGAGAATTGGTTGAACAGTTTCTGTGGTATTCATTAAATTCCTTGTAGAATTCAAATTGGCACAGTGGCTGACATTTGGTGGAAGACTGATTGAATCTATCTCAACTTGCGGGTTCCATAACTTTTGAGAATTCTTTTTTAACAATTGATTTTTTTTTGGTGCCATTTTCGGATGATATAAAAACTTATATTTGGAACAAACGTATACTATGATAACTTGATCACTTCGTTTATTCTAAAATTAAGTGAAAGTTCCCGACACTATTTGTTAATTTTGTTCCCGATTTCTTACTATTTCGATGATAACAAATATAACAGTTCACTATGTTTTCACTTTTTGATTTCACAGTTTTACACGGTCTCTATATTCCAGTTGAGTTTGATATAAATATCAAGTATTACACTCAATACAAGCAATTGTTCGATGTTTCTTATATTGTTACCTACTGAGTCCGCACATTTATAATTATGATTACTCGAAATAACCAGATAATTCGTCTTTTTCGAAACAAAATTCAACTGACACTGGCACTAAACTGCAAGCTACACAAACTTCTACAGTTACAACCGGCAAGACAATTGTACCCATTTATTTTATTGTTCTTTATGGTACCACATGTTACTCACAATAGAAAACCTGGAACTGATTTTATGGGTTTTCAAATTCTGAAATTTTTCGATTGTTTATGACCCTCACATTTGGCAACAAAGAATTTAGGTACTGTGGAAGAATTTTGTTGAAGATTTTATTCAACAAAATAAGTGATGAAACTACTAGTATAGCATTTGGTATACATATTTTAAACACCTATTTATTATTTACTTGAGTTGAGCAACATTCTATTTATTTATATTCCACTGTTGATGATCTGAGACAATAAAAATTCTTTTTGATCGTTAGCTAGACATTATTTCTTCGAAAATGTTGGAATATACTTATTATAATACAAAGTATGTTGAAAAATTTTGCAGGGGTCCTTTGTTGTACGTATTTTTATAAAAATCCGGTGTAGACACTGTCAGTTATATCAAAGAATTAGTTATGCGTTTTTTACTCACTTTTTCTGCAAACGAAGGGAATTTGTATTCACTTTTACGAGTGAAAAATAACTTATAGTGGTATAAAATTTTTTTTAGTATTTAATTAAAATTATTTCCAATTATAACGGAATATTGAATATTTATTCAGGCACTTATGTTTTCAGGACAGATTTCAGAAATTTTGTCATAATTTTGATTGATGGCACGATTTTTATTACATTTGAAAACGTTGATTAAACTACAGAAAGAAATCCACTAAAGGAACTAGAAAAATTAAATTGACTTATCGTACCTCCCTTGAAAATTCTGAACTCTTCTTTCTGCTAGGTGTGACATTTTCATTATTTCTTATACTGATATTATTATCACTATTCCTTTTTGAATCACTTTTTTCACTTTGATATCTCGACCGAGAGCTGGTATAATTTGAAAATCCCGACATCTAAACGCACAAACCTGTAATAGGGGGTCAAAAGTTTCGAAATACTTTCACACGTACAAGAGCTAAAAGAAGAAACATTATTGGTACCTAAATTAGCAGAGCCTGTTTTAACACCTACTTGATTGGAGGAATGCATAAATTTTTAGGTAGGTGGCTTGGTTAGAATTATAATACTGGACCAGACATCTTGCAGTCTCCTTCCACTAATTTAACTGGCAGCAAGCTTCCACATATGGACAGTTTCATTATTGGCGTTAATATCTTTAAAGTATGTGTTATTTGAATTTTCAGTCGGACTACGTCCTTGGCGTTTCGCGAAAACACGTTCAACATTTTCAAGAAGTTTAAAATATTTCAAGAGTATTAATCTTGCGCTTTTCAAAATAAGTAGGTAGGTAATGATTAATTTTTCAAATACGATATAAAAAATCGTAGATACAGTTTTTTTGTGTAAACACCATTAAGCTGAATATATAATTTGACTAACTTATTCAAAAAATATGAACGATTCAAAAAAATGAATAATATGGCAAGTCAATTTAAAATGTTAAAATAGAACTCCATATATCCGTAAGGATGAAATTTTAAATCGAACGAAAAGTTTCCTACTGAAAAAGACTTGAATTAATTCAAAAATAGGACGATAAATAAAGAAGTTTTTCATATATTAAATAAAAACACTTGGCTTGGTTTCACCAAACCAAGCCAATTTTTTTATTTAATATATTGTTTAATATTTAATATATTAAACAATGTTCCACCAAGAGATCAGCGAATATTCAATCAACTTTAAGAAGTTTTTCATATTTATTTTCTAAAAATATTATGATAAATGAAATAATCGACGAAATTATTTCCAATTGTTGACATTTTGTCTTTACAAATGAATAAATCTTCAATAGTAATCGCAAAACGTCGAAAACTGAAGGTTATTTCGACCTCCAATCAATGTGCATAGTGCAATAAAAAATTTATAGTGATTGATATGAACAGTTTGTTCATATAAATTTTCTGAAAAAATCATGAAAAATTAAATAATAGACGAAATTATTTCCAATTGTTGACGTTTTGTCTTTACAAATGAATAAATCTTCAATATTATTCGAAAACTGAAGGTTATTTCGATCTCCAATCAATGTGCATACAATAAAAGAATTTATAGTGATTGATATGAATATTTTGTTCATATAAATTTTCTGAAGAAATTATGAAAAGTGGAATAGTTAATAGATGAAATTAGTTCCAATTTTTGACGTTTTGTCTTTACAAATAAATAAATCTTCAATTGTAAACGCAGAACGTCAAAAACTGAAGGTTATTTCGACCTTCAATCAAAGTGCATAGTGCAATAACAAAATTTATAGAGATAGATATGAATAGTTTGTTCATATATTTTCTGAAAAAATGATGAAAAATGAAATAATAGACGAAATTATTTCCAATTGTTGACGTTTTGTCTTTACAAATGAATAAATCTTCAATAGTAAACGCAAAACGTCGAAAACTGAAGGTTATTTCGACCTCCAATCAATGTGCATAGTGCAATAAAAAATTTATAGTGATTGATATGAATAGTTTGTTCATATAAATTTTCTGAAAAAATCATGAAAAATGAAATAATAGACGAAATTATTTCCAATTGTTGACGTTTTGTCTTTACAAATGAATAAATATTCAATAGTAAACGCAAAACGTCGAAAACTTAAGGTAATTTCGACCTCCAATCAATATGCATAGTGCAATAAAAAAATTTATAGTGATTGATATGAATAGTTTGTTCATATAAATTTTCTGAAAAAATCATGAAAAATGAAATAATAGACGAAATTATTTCCAATTGTTGACGTTTTGTCTTTATAAATAAATAAATATTCAATAGTAAACGCAAAACGTCGAAAACTGAAGGTAATTTCGACCTCCAATCAATATGCATAGTGCAATAAAAAAATTTATAGTGATTGATATGAATAGTTTGTTCATATAAATTTTCTGAAGAAATTATGAAAAATGGAATAGTTAATAGTGCAAATTAGTTCCAATTGTTGACGTTTTGTCTTTATAAATAAATAAATCTTCAATAGTAATCGCAGAACGTCGAAAACTGAATTTTATTTCGACCTGCAACAGTGCAATAAAAAAATTTATAGTGATAGATATGAATAGTTTGTTCATAAGAATTTTCTGAAGAAATTATGAAAAATGGAATAGTTAATAGACCAAATGAGTTCCAATTGTTGACGTTTTGTCTTTATAAATAAATAAATATTCAATACTAAACGCAAAACGTCGAAAACTGAAGGTTATTTCGACCCCCAATCAATGTGCATAGTGCAATTAAAAAAATTATAGTGATTGATATGAATAGTTTGTTCATATGAATTTTCTGAAGAAATTATGAAAAATGGAATAGTTAATAGACGAAATTAGTTCCAATTTATTGACGTTTTGTCTTTATAAATAAATAAATCTTCAATAGTAAACGCAAAACGTCGAAAACTGAAGGTTATTTCGACCTCCAATCAATGTGCATAGTGCAATAAAAAAATTTATAGTGATTGATATGAACAGTTTGTTCATATAAATTTTCTGAAGAAATTATGAAAAATGGAATAGTTAATAGTGCAAATTAGTTTCCAATTGTTGACGTTTTGTCTTTATAAATAAATAAATCTTCAATACTAAACGCAAAACGTCGAAAACTGAAGGTTATTTCGACCTCCAATCAATGTGCATAGTGCAATAAAAAATTTATAGTGATAGATATGAATAGTTTGTTCATATGAATTTTCTGAAAAAATCATGAAAAATGAAATAATAGACGAAATTATTTCCAATTGTTGACGTTTTGTCTTTACAAATGAATAAATCTTCAATATTAAACGCAAAACGACGAAAACTGAAGGTTATTTCGACCTCCAATCAATGTGCATAGTGCAATAAAAAATTTTATAGTGATAGATATGAATATATACAGCTATTTTTTTAATGGTAAATGATTTCAACAATTTTCAATTGTTTTAATATTGTACAATACACCAACATCGCGTTAAACTATAAACAGTTTGAAGTCCTTTACTTTTAATAATTAAACCCATGAAATTGTATCATTCAATCAGTGTCTGACCCTGCCTGCTCATGTGAAAAACAAGTTGCCATTCAGCTTCGAGGTTCTTCCATATAAAACTGCTACTGTTCATTAAAATATAACGCGAATGTGCATGATGATAATAAAGGTCAATGCCGACTTTGAAAGCTGAAAAATTCGCAGTTTTGAAGAAAGAGTGATTAATAGAGATTTTGCCTATAAATTTTCCAATACAAAGATAGCGTATAATTTCTTCGTTCCTTTATGTTCTGGTTTATGATTACTGCCGCTTGAGGAAATGCCCCTACTTGAAAAGTAATTCCCATTAATTTCAATGTACTGAAACAATTGTACCAATTAAATTACATTACGTGTTGTAGGCAAGCATGAAAGAAGCTGATTTGCGAATACATGCTAATCTAAGTGAAGGGATTTCAGCTGCAATAAAGCGAGATTCGCTTCACTGATATTTTACGAGGAAATGTGTCTAGACCTACTACAAGAAACACTGATGGCATGCACGGTAGATGTTGAGATTTGACTTAATTCTTTTATTTTAAAGAATAAATGATATGTAACTTTTCAACAATACGAAGCAAGTCGTCATATTTTACTATTTATAGTAATAATTTCGTCGTGTCATAGAATATATTGGAGACCAGTGTTTCCCAACGTGGGGTCCACGCTGTCCATAGGTGGGCGAAAACGTGGGGTGGAAAATGGATTCATCACGCCTTTGGCCCTTTCGTACTTCTTGACTTTAACTTTTCCATTCTTTCGAAGGACATAAGACTTTTAGAAAGAAAGTTGGGGCATGGCAGTAAAAGTTTGGGAAACACTGGCATAGACTAACCGTATATCTGGCATAATTTCAGCAATAATAATGCCCATATGCTCAGTTTCCTTATAAGTGGTGATAAACAGAAGACGTGTTCGTCGATTTTCATATATAGACTACAGGCCTATGTCCAAAAATGGATGGGTCATATAAACCACTAGGTGACGTATATAGGACGATATATATTATATATAGATGTATATTGCTGTATTAATGACCCACCAAATGAAAGATCTAGGCTCGAATCTCGAATGGGGCGGGGCGTTTGTGCGCGTTGAACGATTGATTCGGAGAGGTCATTAGAGGATTAGGGGCTAAACTCTTTTGGACTCTATCTTTTTATTTCAAGTATATTCACAAATTCAAAAATGGCAATGAAAACACCGTTTTCTGGCTCAACACAGGTTTATTTAAGAATTGTTACCATCATTACGATGGTTTTTGGCACTGGCGTATGTGTAAATTTTAAAAGAGGTGTTTTTTTATGAGGCTGTTACTCAATGTAAATCAATTTCAAATTGATTTACATTGAGTAACAGCCTCAAACTTAAAAAATCGAAATGTTCCAGGCCAGACTAAATCCCGGCGAATACGTACTACGATCAACACAATCACCAAGAAGTACACCATCCTACTCAAAAAATGCAGAACTTGCATCAGTCCTTTCATTTCGACCAATACCTTATCTTAGTTCATCGGAGCTTTATTGCCGGTTTATTTCGTACAGATAACACAACGGCAACACCGCTTCCGTACTGATAGGATAGTTGTTCACTCAATTACGGGTGACGTAGGAAACCTACTAGTTGCATTGCCTTTTACGGAGATGGCACAATCGTGCAATGTAGTGGGACGGTTGGAACCGGACTACACTCGTAGCCGGAGAATTCCTTCCACCTTGTCAGATTCAACACTTTATATAATGTGTAATATGACATCATAATGTCGAAGGTCTATGCCAAGATCGAACGATAAGCGTCTAATTCGCAAGAAGAAAACCGAGAAGTCGTCCTCTATTCTCTATTACTGGTGTAAATTTCGACACTTTGTTATGTGAAAGCAGAACACATCCAGAGAGAATTGTGCATATGTAGTAGATTCAGAGATTCTTGGAACTGAGCTTCCTCAAGACTTTAGACGTATATAAATGTTCAAATCATTTTAATTTCTTTCATAAACTGACATATGAAATGCATAATTTTCAAAGTACTAAGTGTACATTTGTAATGAGAAAATGTGTATTTATAAAGGAATAAAAGGCTTTATAACCGGCCAAATTATGAATTTTTGAATGTTTTTTCATATACCGGCCAGTATATGAAAAAATACGGACATAAACAGTTTGTACTTTGAAGCACAAAAGTTTACGATAAAATTGTCCATACGCAGTTCAAACAATGAGAAAATAAATAAACATAATAAGAACTAGATATATGAGAATATAGTTAGATAGTTTTTGTTGAAAAACTAGCATCAAAGAACATACCCTAAATACAAATGCATTGAAACTAGGTGACTAGGGATGCTCATCGATGTTGAAAGCAAGCACATCGATGTTCGGTATTCGATAAATATTGAACATCGATGTTAACGCAATCGATATCGATGTTAACTCACGGCCTCACGTACGACCAATAGGAATGCTCGAACATAGATGTTGGGCTTTCTATTATGACATCGATGTTTTTCTAATATCGATCATCCCTATAGGTGCATTGGCCATGGAAACAAAATGGCGGGCTATGCATTGACAAATGCCGCAAGATTTTTTGAGCGGTGTTTCAAATCTATTTCACAATTTTCACACAGACGAAACCACAGAAAATACCCGTGTTCTGTGGAATAAGCCCGAATGATTTATGATTATTTATGCAATTTTTTAGCGGGAATTTCAAACGCTTCACTCATAATATTTATTATATATGTAGGTACTTGATAGATTTTTATTATTCAAAACTTATTTCAACAATTTTTGTTTAACGAACTTGATTATTTACTTCACTTTATTATCTGTTAAGGAGTACTCGTATTCTATGAAAAAGAGGTATCATTGTTGAGAAAGTAATTTTGGTATGTTAGGCCACGGCCAACTTTATTACAGGCCATGAAATGAATATCTGTATTGGTCTAATAATCCCGCCATTAGTTGAGCTGGTATACTAATGCAAATAGGACGCTTCCCAAAACTTTCGCAGTTTGAAGTTAAATAATTTGAGCTTTTGGTATAAATTCTATATTTTTCAATTGTGTACAGTGTAATACATGTGTTGATGTTGATAATTTGTTGAAATCTCAACATCAAACTGTAAAAAACCAAGTGTTTAGTTTGTTTACAAATTTCAGTGAAACGAAATCAATTTTGTGTTATTCAAGACTTTCGTAGTTTGAAGTTGAATATTTTACGATATCAGTTCTAATCCTCTATTCATCAATTTGCTATAGTGCTATTTGGGTGCTAGTGTTGATAGTTTGTGGATAACATAACATCAAATTATAAAAACGAAGTGTTTTGTGTGTACCGATTTAATAGAAACGAATTTGTGGTGTGTTTTGAGTACGGATTAATTACAAATAATTTTTTTGTGAAATATAGAGTAGATGATAGGTATAACGCAGTTGATTCAGCAAGTTTCAAGCTTGAAATAGGTGAGTTTCCACTAAGTAATTCTAATAATTCCTAGTTGTAAATCAAATTATAACAGCACCCTGCGGGCGGGTGGGCAACTAGTATCGACTTTCAGTTTCCCTAAAAATGAATTTTTAAAAAGTAAATGAATGAAATGAATACCACGAGATAATTGGTCTCCAACAAAATATTCAGTTGTTTGTGCCTTGCATTTTCTTTGCATTGAAAAATGTCTTATTTCACATGTGCGCCATATTTGAAAAAATTATTGATGACATTTCTCTCGAACGAGCCTTTTTGAATAATACACCAGGAAGCAATTTTGTGTAATATCGCTATTTTAAGCGTGTCATTGGATGAGTCCTTGAAAGATTTTTATTGTTGCTGTTTATGTGATGAAAACAATAAAAATATTCTGAACATACTGTGTAGTCATTCAAATATCTTATTGAATGACTACACAAAAAAAAATAATGAAGCCGGACACGAGAAAACTGAATCAAAAAATAAATGAAGAAAGCTCAATACTTTCATAAAGTAGTTTGTTGGTTGCGCTAATCAGAAATATAATATTTAATAATTCAATTTGAGAAACTCCTACAGCGTTTCTTTCAAGGTTCCTATTCTCTCAAATAATTCAATAAATTTGGTTAGGCAACTTTTCATGTAAATAAATCCCACTGACTAATAGAAGTATTTTTTACGCAGTGGGGCTTTATCGAAATCATCGTTGTTTTCTTGCAATAATAAATGTTTTACATTTTTCTGTTACAGAAATATGTGCTCACAATACCCAATATAATATTCTATATGTTATAAATACTAATAATATTTCTTGTTTGTTCGCAATATACAAAAAGAGTTGAAATAATGCTCGACAGTTTGGGAACAACCGACTAGGATAGTATGCCAGTCAAAACAATTTGGCAACACCGCCGGACTAAGATCTTCATGGCCTGTAGAAAAGTTGGCCGTGGTTAGGCTATCACAAAAGGCACTATGTCGTTCCATTTTAGAATTTTAAGCCGAAATCCATAGTTTTACTTAAACTTGATTGTAAAATGGAGCAAATAAAAAAAAACTTTGTTTCATTTTGGTGTTATTGAAGAAAAAAAAACTTTTTATGAATAACAATTCACGTAAAAACTCATTTTGGGTTCATATTCACCTAGTTTTGGCGACAATGGTCGTCAGGTAAAGATGCGTCAACTTGACTAAATTCTACTTGAGATATTACAGAGATTATTCCTTCTCCCTTGCTTCCATACTTGTCCAACTCAAAACATACACTCCTACCCCTTACATAAATTCATGTATCCACCAGTCGATATAACATTTTTATGTAAGTACATCCCCTCAATACAAACCAGTGTACCACCCTTACCTGAGACAACAATGTAACTGGGCGTTTACGATTTATTGTTGTCGTTTTTCAATTCTTTGAACATGCAGTTCATCTTGAACCATGAACGTGAAATTTGACAGAGATGAAGAAGTGAATAAAGCTAATTTTATAACAAATGTACTAATAAAAGTAGTAGGTTAATAAAATGTAGGTTAAATTTTGTCTATAAGCTTTATTGCTTTGGTCTTATTGAAAGTCAATAAAAAAAAATGATTGTTGAGTTGAAATTGTTTCGTTATTATTCAAATATTTTCATTGAATGAATAAACTCTCATGGATTTAATGTTAAATTTTGTTGATATTTGGTTAGGTTAATAACTCAAGAGAGTACCTTTCATAAATAATAATAAGTTCTGTATTCTCAACAGGAATAATAACCATTTACATAAAATAATAACATAATAATAATAAGTTCTTTATTCTCAACAGGTATAACACCCAATTACAGAGAATAATAACAATGTTGAATACATAACTAAATAATTAAAATGAAAAAGATATAACAAAGAGCTCAATCTAAACTAAAAAATAGTAACTTATAAGTACATTATGGCATTCAATGAAATATTACAAAGAACTCAATCTAAATCGATTCATTTTAGTCAATTTTCTTTGTTCACAAAACTCCTGACACATACTGATACCTGATACAAATCATAACACAGAAGGATCACCCTTTTTCAAGACAGAGT
This sequence comes from Henosepilachna vigintioctopunctata, assembly GCA_030704895.1. NCBI lineage: Eukaryota > Metazoa > Arthropoda > Insecta > Coleoptera > Coccinellidae > Henosepilachna > Henosepilachna vigintioctopunctata. The sequence continues at coordinate 10,297,256 of JARQZJ010000121.1, forward strand.
CTTGGCCGATTTCCATATTTTAGGAAAAGGGGTTTGCTTATTATGAGATTAAATATGTGTTAATGGATCCGAAAGTGCATAAATACAATCTTTCACAATAAAATTTGGTATTTCATCAGAACCAAACGTAAGTTTATTAGAGAGTTTCTTGGCGGCAATAACTATGAATAAAAAATAATAAATAATTGTGAACAAAATTCAACTCCATTGTTTTATTTCGTTTGTCATCTATGGATGAGTAATTTCAATTCTACGAAAAAAGATTTTGTAAACGTAATTTTGATGAAAGTTTTAGCAACAAATAGATATGAAATATAAATATAGAGAACCTGGTTGGAACACAGAGATTCACCTACAGAGCAGCGTTGTCAGTACCTACATGAGGCATTTCGTGATGAAATGCACCAATAGAAATAAGTGATCAGAAATTTTATAGCAATAAAAATTATTTCATAATTTGCAGAGCAGATATCATAATTTTTAATGCATTTAAAACGGTAGTTAAAAAGGCCAATATGAGTTTCATAATTCCGTTAACAAATACTATAACTTGATTAGTGTTGGTTCGTTTTTTAAACAGGAAATATAATAAGAGATATTGAAAATTGGCTTTTTCTTCAACACATCTTCTAACAAAATAGTTGAAAATGATGATAAAATTCATATACATATCTTATGAGAAAATCTATATGTACCTATAAGAACTAAAGAGGCACTATAACATTTCAAAAACTTAACATTTTATTGATAATTTAGCACTTTAACGCTGCTATGAGAGGTCTTTTTGAAGGATTATCAGTAAGATTAATTTGAATGAGACTAAGGATAAGGAAAAAATCGATAACAAATCTATTTCTCTTTTTAAAATTGGATATTTTCAGGTAAATGGAAAATATTTTATAATTCTATAATATTTTAATCATTATAAATTAGTTTAGTTTTTTTCAATGACGTAGAATATTTTCTCTATGTGGGTGAACTATTTTCAGTTGAAATTACAATTTTTACACTCAAGTACTCGGGTTTTGAAAGCGGCAACGCCGCGGGGTCACTGACAACACTGTAGGGACATGTGAGCAACACGCATTGGCAGGAATTGACCGTTTTACTACATGAAAACAAAGCAGTCCTTGCCTATTTTACCTATACATTATTCAAAACGAATTTCATCGATTATTATCAACAACGATGTATTCAGATTAATAGAATATGTTGAATATTCTATGATCCTGAAAAATAATTGCTTTCAAATAAAATATTTTAGTTTCTTTTCCGAATATATAGTTCCATCAAATTTATTTCGCTGTTAGAAATGAAACGCGTACCAAACTGAAAATCGATTTATATAAGCATATTTAATTACTTTGAAAAGAATAGAAAAATACTAAAATCTTTGTTATAGAAAATATTAACAAAAGTATCAAACAAAGTGTTGTTTGATACTACCCAATTCATGAAATTGTCATCGAGTGTTTCTGTTATTGATAAATATCTTAACATAGTCAAACGGAGGAAACTTTCTAAATTCAGATATCAGCTTAATATTTCACTTTGAACCTTATATTTACAATTATTCAAAAACGAACTATATTTAGAAAATTCAAATTGCGTAGGTAGGTATACTACTTGCATAATTTATTACTTGTAATTATATACATACTTACTACGTAACATAACAAGAAATAATTTCAATATATTTCGTACCTTCTCAATTTAATTATCTGTTAATTATCTGTGAATGTACATCGATACTTATTTCAGTGCATTATTTTTGATTTTTTCTTCTTCCTACAAGGGTTCATTTGAACATTAACTCTAACAAAATTTAAATATTTCTGACCAAACTCGTATAACATTATCGTGACACAATATCAAAAATTCATACCTCATAGTCGTCACGCAGCTATTTCATAATTAAATTTCTTTCTACTCCAAGTTTTTCATTGATTTTCTAAATTATACGTTATATTCGTACATGTAGCTTATTAAGGACATATTGCTTTTATATCCTCGAAATTTACCTTCAGTCAGTAATGAAAAAAAGGTATTTACACATTTACTTATATGAACCTCATGTAGGTACACAAAGAAAAACATGAGAATTACTTTGAGCGATACAAGTATACATTCTATTTGTATACTTATCTGATAATAAAATAATGAGTGAAGAATAAAAGATTTAATATGTATTACTAAGTAGTCATCTTCAATCACTCAAGTCCAGAAGGTAAGACGATTAACTAAGATTCAATTATTCTGTGGAAGAATTTATATCAAATTTGGTACCTAATTCAATTTTCTAAAATCAATATAAATTAAACATTCAAAAATGTTAAAAATATTAGAAAATACCAAGTAAAAGAAAAAATGTTATGGTGATATCAGATAAAAATTATTTTAATGTTTCTAAATTAGATTACAAATTTAAAGGGGTCAAAATGTATTTGGGGAACCTTTGTAACTTGTTTGTATCAGTAAAAAATGAATAAACCTGGCCCAACCACTTCAGATATCATTGGTACTTCATGAAATATACAGGAGATATGTCGTATTTATTTTAATAAATACTTAATCCATATTACGAAATGAGAAGAAATGCCGAAAGATGATTAAGACTCGGGAGTTACTTTCGATAACTTTTATCACCGTTGAGAATGATGACACAATATAATCCCGCAAAATGATTAATATGTGCAAATACAGAGGTTTATTATTTCGAATATTCACCGAAATTTTACAAAACAAGCATGAAAATGTAATGGGGAGTATTTTGGACATTGGATTATATACGAGTATTTTATCCATCTTCAACAACCACTATCTATTATCTTTTGAAGTTGACTACATTTTAAAAATTATATTTTACAAAACTTTCAGGATCGATGATAAATAAAACCTTTTGATCAACTCAATATCAACATAATCCAACTCAGTACGGGGTAAGACCTTAAGTTTTCACTGATATAAGAAAATGAATAATATAGACATTAATTTTATTATGCCTAAATAAAATTCAAAATCAACTTACGTCAGCTGAAAACATCTCCCGTGGTGTCCTTACGGAATTCATATTCATATTAAAAATTGAAAGTAGCACAAAAACACATAATTTGAATTAATTCTATAAAGACGATGGTATACCAAGACGACAGTACACAGATATGCTACAAGGATATTTTTTGACAGGCAGCATTTTTAAAAATAATCTCTTAATTATAATAACTAATTTATTCACTACATGTTCACAGAAAGTGAGGTTAGAAATGAGAACGTAAAGAACCTACTTAACCAGCAAGAACAGTAATGAGAACTGCCCCGGAGAGTTTCGAATCAATATTTACTTCCATATCTGGATTGAAATTTTGAACCTCGCGCAGTGGCGCCAAACGTCAGCGTCAGCAGGCAAGTGTGTTGAAGTATCACTATACCATCAATATAATACTATAACAAACTATTAAGGATAACATCCTCGTTATATGTTGTATCTTACCACTGGATTTTTTTCTTGAAAAACTTCATTATGCTGTACAAGTGCATTGTCAATTATGGAGAAATAATATTGAAAATGACTGAGATTGAATTCTCGCTTAACTCTAGGGACGATAATTGAAAATCTAATTGTTCATTTACAATTTCTTCTTTTCTCTTCCAAGAACTGCTTATTTCAATTGCCTCTAAAAGGTCTAAACGTTTCCCTTTATTACCTGCGTGGAGGCATTTAGTTTTATCAAAATCTATGAAGTGATTAGACTTAATGCAATGTTCTGAGAGCAGTTCTTGGAAGAGAAAAGAAGAAATTGTAAATGAACAATTAGATTTTCAATTATCCTCCCTACTCACTTCCATTGTGTAGATATTAATTTGTTGTACGTTCCTTATAGTAATTTAGTCTTGAAAATGAGCTAACGCTCGAAACATGTTGACTATACATAATGTTAAATAAATCGTGAAACATGTCTGTTTGTTCTTTTTATTAGAGCCTGATTTTTCCAACAAACTCTTAGTCTGCCTCTTGTGTCTAAGGATGCGTCTATATCAAGTACTGATGTCTAGAGAACTGGTGCTCAGTAAGCTTATGAAAACGGGATAACATCCCGAAACAATTGTTAAGCAATTCATATAATTTTGTGAAACTAAGCCAAATATTTTTTTATTCAATATATTGGTTATTAGTCCTAGAAAAATCATATATTATTAACATTAAATTACTTTTACCGAATGACTTTTTATGTCATTGTTTAAGTTGTTAAATGCTAGGCTTGGCCTGGCTTAAGTTCAATTAAAATGTCTTATATACATTATAATTATAAGACGTTTTTAATATCTTAATGAAATGAAAAAATTAAATGTATTTTTGTAGTTATGCTTCATTTGGGGCTATAAGGAAAAACGATGTACACATATTTGATGACTTATTAATGAATGACTTGTATGTACCTACATCTAATCTATGAGCCATATTCCACTTGATTAACGAATGTAAATTGCACCACAATAAGAACATTTCATTTTATGTGCACTATACGTTTCAAGGACTCCATCCTTATGTTTATTATTATTTATTGAAATATAAAAGATTTTTTATTTCAATTTATATTCTTAATATTTTATTATAAAATTTATGACTTGTATTTAGAACATGTGATATGAAAGGACTTTCAATCTATGCCTAATCAAATTATTCGAATAACATTGCCATAGTGAATCTCTGTAGTCTCTTTTAATTCAGATTACTACATTTTGGACTCCTCATGAAATAGTTAATCTTTCTCTATCTCCTTGATCCTTTTACATATTGCTCTAGATGAATGAAATTATGACAATGTATTAATTAAATCAAGAGTTTCATCTGACCTATATGTATTGAACACTTGATAAGGGGGTAGTAGTCTCTTCAAGCCTTAAGTTTTTTAAAGTGTTTTGAAGAATTTTGTGCATTTCATTGAAGTATTTTTAGGATAAATTTCAAAATTAGCAGATGTATACGAGGAATTAAGATTAACAATAAAAATATATAATTGTGTTGGCGTTTACTTGATGTAAATCCATTATAATTGAATATAACTTAAATTAAAACACTTTAACTTATGATTTACACTTTATTAATTAGCAGATGTATACAAACGACTTCTTCAGATGCTTACAGAATAATTATTCTGTAAATTAAGAAGTCGTTTGTAACGACGAAACCCATCATGCTATGTAGTCAATAAAGTTAAATCATAAGTTAAAGTGTTTTAATTTAAGTTATATTCAATAAAAATATATTTGTAAATGATGAAAACACAGAATTTTATTACTAATTATTTCTATGTTTGCAACATTTTTTTCATATGGGATATTCTTTGCATATATAGAATATGCCAAAGTATGGAAGTCTAATAATAATTTTGAATAATATACTTAATAATTAATAAGGAATTCTTAAGAATAATAATTAAAGGAATAAATACTATATTCATAATATGTATTTTTTTCGCAGAATTAAAATGCCCTGAAAACCCTTAATACCGATTAAGGTCTAAGTGGAATAAAGAGAGGCATTTTTAACATTTTTTTACAATACGACTCAACGTGACTTTCGACAAATCTATCGATTTGTTTATCAATATCCAAAACCTAACTCTACTTGCTTAGGTAAAGTTAGGCTGTACTAGATCAATCGAAATAAGTTCAATCAGAGTAGTAACTTGAAGAAGAAGAAATTTATATGTCCACCGTAGACTACTTGTGATTTTCCAGAAAGGAGTTCACATTCTTGTTCACTAACGGTTTGAAGGATTTACGATTTTGTCAAGCATTACTTAATATATAAATCTAACAGTTTAGTATCTGATTTGTTTCTTATATTAGAACACAGTTGTTCAAAATTTCCAGAAATGCCTATAGAAGCCCACCAAAGATATTATCGGTTAAAAATATGGTGATATTTATACTGTTAATATAAAACTATTAAGTTGGTATTAAATAAATATATTCCTAACTCTTCAACATAGATGCAACGCATGCGTATTATTCAGTGGTTTCAATATGGTGATTTGCTTGGTCGCTATGTCGCCATGTTTCTTTAAACTAATTTCAAAAAATTTGTGGCTGATAATTGTATATTAGGAAATACATGTCATATATTTGAAACATCTAACGATTCAGAAATTTGAATTTTCGAAGGATATTTCTTCATATTCTGGAAAAATTATCGTGTGCCGTGGTTTTATAAGGGAAGAGCATCTCCAGAGTCAAATCAATTTGTAGTTAATATTTGCAACTGTGTATTGAGTTATTTTTATTTCAGTCTTCCTGGATTTATAGGACTCCAAGATGTATACCGTAAGTCTAATTATCCCTCATATTAGGGAGTTCTTTGTCCTGCAGTGTATTTCATTAAGAATAATACTTTACCATTTTAAGGGCACAACAACTGACCAGGATAATCGATTCAGTGATAAGGAGAAGAAACTTCTGAAACAAATGAAATTTAGTGATTGCTTAAGCCAGAGGGTTAGTAGATTTTCATTTCTTATTTAATGTTGGTTTATGTATTTGGTTTTCTAGGTTGATATGTCGAAAATTAAATTTGATGTTGTGAAGCCATGGATTCAAGATAAATTGACGGAAATATTGAAAATAGATGATGATGTTGTGGTAGATTTTGTATACAACCAGCTAGACCAGAAGGTTAGTTACTTCAGAAAAAACAAATCAGAAACAACAGTTCTAATTTTCAATTTAGTTTCCAGATCCTAAAAAAATTCAAATTAATTTGACGGGATTTTTGCAAGGAAAGAATGCTCGAGAGTTCATGGCTGAACTGTGGGCACTTTTGATTTCCGCTCAAGAAAATCCTACTGGGATACCAGATTGCCTCATTGATTCTCGTAAAGAAGAGTTGAACAAGAAAAAGGTAATTATATTCAGGTTTTCACAATATATCTACACAAAAGATATTTGTATCTCTTTGTTCATATGTATAAATATTTTTGAATGTATATTAGTTGCCTTTGAATATTTGTATAGTGGGAACTAATATCTTCTAATTTTCACAAAATATAATATGATTTTTACATGGAGTAGATTTACATTTATGAGTAGATTTTGCTTTGACAATTTTTTTATTTTGAGGAATTTTAGAAAAATTGTGGAGTCACTTAATAGAAGTATCACTCATAAAATTACTTTTTAGAACTTTTTATTTATTTCATTTTATTACTCTTAGAAAAAAATGTAAAGAATTATTTTTTGTATCATTCAGCTATAGCTTACATTTTATTTCAAGGAAAAGGAAGAAAAAGAAAGAGAAAAGGAACGTGATAGAGAGAAATCTGAGAAAGAAAAAAAATACAGAGATAGAGACAGATCTAGAGAAAGGTCAAAATCTAGGAGAACTCGATCACGATCAAGATCTAAACGATCGAGGTCAAGATCAAGAAGGTCAAGGTCTAGGTCCCGAACAAGAAGAAGAACATCTAATGATAGATCAATCAAAAGGGAAAAAGAAAGAGAGAAAAGTAGAGACCGAGAAAAGGTAAGTGGTAAAAAACTACTCAGTTGAAAATTTTATTTTTGGTTTTCAATAAGTGTTAAGTTTGATTCATGTTGAAATATCAAAGTAGCATTTTCATATTATCATTACTACTTTGTGGAATCTTCACAGGAACGCGAGAAGGAAAAAGATCAGGATAGAAGGGATCGGGATAGAAAATCAAAGAGTAGAAGTAGAAGTCCTAGCAGGAGCAAGTCCAGATCCAGGGATCGAGCAGATGAAAAGAATGGGAACATCAGTCCTGAGGAAGATAATGTACAGAATGAAAAAGATGAATCAAATAACGGTATTGCTAAAAGGTAAGTTGAGTTATTTATCCCTTAAGAAATTACTTAGAAAATTTACAAGCATAATAAATCGTTCAATTTAATAAACATAGCAACCAAAAATATTCCTTCAAAGTATCCATTCATATTTAATTTCAGTAAAATCATTAATCTTCATTTGAATCAACAATCTTTTCACTTACTCTCAAAATATTATAAAACTTAATAATTCAGAATCCTAATTTTCTCCGAAATAATGCATGGAATTAGGTATTGTTAGTATGTATTTTCAGTTTATCTTAACTGTTGTCTGTCTGTACACTCCAGTTAATTTAATATCACTAAACCTAGGTAAAACAAAAATCCTTAAAATTCCAGTGTTAGTGCAATATTTCTTTCTTAGTTTCTTGCTTAGTTAATACTGATAATATTAATAAAAATAATGGCATTTTATTTAATTATCAATTTCAGTTTTTATACTTGATATTCAGAGAACTTTAAATATTGAAAATAAAAATCAACAAAATATTATCTACTTTATTAATTGAAAAAATAGTTAACTGCCAAGAATCCTAGACTCTTGCTCTATAAAAAACATTATAGTTTTTTGTGTCTAATATTTATTTTTATTGAAACTTATTATTTATTTCACGTTTAATTTCTTATTTACGATTTTCATTCTAGTGATGTTCATCAGAACATGTCCAAACTTCAAGCTAAACTGATGAATCTGGCAGAGAACAACCCAAAACCGTCTCGTTCTAGGTCTAGAAGTAGATCCCGCAGTAAATCAAGAAGCAAGTCAAAATCCAGATCCAAGTCTAGAAGTAAATCTAGATCTTCAAGCAGAGGTAAGAGAAGGAAATCGGGTCGATCTAGCAGTTCAGATTCTAAGACTAAGTTTGAAATTCATAAAAAAGAAGACAGTGTTCAGAAGAAAAGGCATTATAGGTCTAATAAGGAAAGGTAATACATTTTTTGATTTTGTTATAATTTCTCTTATATACAAGAAATATATTTTATACTTCTTCACGGAATAGAAATGTATCAAATAATTCAAATTGCCTATTTTTATCATGGAATTGAAGGATTAATGAAAAAGAAATTGTGAAAAATTTTGTATCAATTGGCAAGTTCACAAATTTTTTTTAGCACTGACTTTTTAAGTAAGTTTTAGGAGATTGAAACTTCTTTCAGGATGGCTTTTTCTTTATTTAAATAATATTCATATCAAAAAAATATTAGAAATTTAAAAATTTTTTCATATAAATATTTCATATTTGATTGAATTGCTTAAATGTATCTCACAATATTTACAATGTAGTTTTGGTTCTTCCATCAATTTATTACAGCAAAAGTTTTTCTTAATTTTTCGATATTTATCTGATGTACTTAGTTCGGACAGTGAACCAGAAGATAAAAGGAAACGCCGCAAATCTACCTCTAGATCACCACGACGTCGCAGAAGCAGCAGGGATAGAAGCCCTAGGAGAAAAAGAAGTTTGTCCAGAAAAAGGTCTTCAAGCCGAAAACGAAGTACCTCAAGAAGGTAAGTTTTTTTTTAGTCGTTTCAGAGCTTTCAATTGACATAATTAAGCTAAAAAAGAGTTTTCCACCTGTTGTTGTCATTTGCATTCACGACTAGAAATATGAGTAACAATTAACAGACTTCAGTTAGTACTGTCAAATTTCAATAATTGAGATAATTTTTCTTTTCATTTCAATGCAGATAACGCCAACTACTTTTCCCTTTTTTTTTCTAATCTCTATATCTAAATCTTGTCTGTACCATAAATGCTTCTTATATGGATGAACACTTTTTAGAAAGAATCGGGATCTCTGGAGTACAAGTCTTGGAGAGACCGCCACTGGATTGTTTCAGAGATAAATTCTTCAAAATATCACTACATCTTCTGGAGACCTTTCAAGTTATTTTTATAACAATACAAGATGAATATGTTCCGAATGTTTCGTATTGATTTATTTAGCACTTTAATTTCTTTTTTTTTTCAATATTTTAAAAATTTATTACACTCTGTTTTATTCAATCGAATTCTACATTTCTTCAAATTTTAGACGGAGCAACTCACGGTCCAAGCGTAGTCTGAGCAAGCGTCGCAGAAGCACACCTAGGCGAAGTAGCCCAAGAGGATCCCGAGGAGGTCGGAGTACAGCAATGCGTCGCCGAAGTCCTAGTCCACGCGGTCGTTTCGGAGCAAGAAGTGGACCCACCTTCCGAAGAAGTCCCAGTCCCAGGAGACGAAGTCCAACACCAGCATGGGCAAGAAGAAGAGGTAGCCCACCTAGATGGCCTGAAAGGTTAGACGATTCTTCTGTGCAGGGAATTACTGGACACGTCATGGTCCACGATGGTTCCAAAACTTCCCCTTATGACGGAATTGTTCAAGATCATCTCGGACACTCTGGAAAATCGCATTTGGGATTTGCCTTCACCATCCTGGTCCATGACAGCCTTCAAATTCGAAGCTTCCAGTCCTTGGGTCTTCGGGAAGTCGTTTCTTGAAGTTATCGTCACAGTCAAGTTGGCAGTCTTCCTCAACAGAACAACGACGCCGCCTTGGTGTTCGATAGTCCCGTTTATTCGGAGGAAAGCAGCGATGCGCTCATCTGATGGAAGACTTGCACTTGCCTAGAGATTCAAGCATCTCCTACCTATGAAGCAGATTCATTTTTGTCGAGTCATTGGTATACGTCCTGATGGAAAGTCAGTTCATTAGTTTCTGGTAAACCATGATGCTAGAACTAGGTACATGATTTCTCTTCTGAACGGTTTTATTAATACATTTTTAAAGTACTATCGATCTTGTAGCACCTTTATGTAATTTATTAAGTAAAGCACATGCTTCAAGATCGTTGCTATTAAACTGATTTATGACAATATGAATCTTCTTTATAATCTAGTCCAATTTTGTCAACATTTCAAACTTTCCACAAATCATAGCAACAAATTATAAATGCAGTTAGTTATTTGTAGTTTTTTGTTGTATTAAGAGAGAAATTATCTATATGTATATCAAAATGAAAGTCTATTGATGCTTACATCAAGTATATAATATAATTATGTATTTCAATTATTATTCTTTGTGGAATATTTTATCAACATATAAATTGTATAAAACTATATTATATAATTTTGTTAATACATGGTTATATATATATATATATATATATATATATATATATATATATATATATATATATATATATATATATATATATATATATATAAATTCATATATCTGAGTATCTAATCAAAAATTTCTGTAAATATGGGTATGGTTTTTTAATCTGGAATTTAACTGAAAGAATTAATTGATGGATGTTTGAAATGTACAGGCAGATATTGATATACTATTGTATATTGTCAGGTATAAAAGAATGTGACGATAACTTCAGAGGAAACTTCAAAAGCGTTGTTCCAATAAATCGCCTGGTTCACAAATTATACGATGTGTGTATTATGTTTCAGAAAAGGCAGTTTCAGAGAGAGTCGAGATCCACCAAAATCAAGTTATCGACGTTCTAGAGAGCGTAGATCTTCCAGAGACCGACGAACATCTCCACCTAGAGATCGAAGATCCCGATCTAGAGGTAGACAATCATCCCGGGATAGAGGTAGCGCCAGAAGAAAGTCTCCAGTAAGAACTCAGTCTAAGGACAGGGAATGGGATAAGGAGCGTTCCAAGAAGTCAAGTCCAATATCTTCAGGTCGGCGTGATGCTTCAAAGGAAAAAGAACGTCATTCCAGGGATGACAAAAATAGGTCGTCTTCAAAGAAGGCGGAAGAAAAGAAGCAAGAGGATAAACGCAAGAGTCAGGAAAGGAAGAAAGCAAGTGAAAAGAAAAGTGATGACCGAAGAAGGAAGATTTCTGAGAAGGAAGAAAGCATTATGAAATCCAAGCAGAGGAAGGAAACTAGGTCTAGGAGTGTCAGTCCCCAAAAGGAGAAGATGAGTTATCCTGTACCCCCCAATGGTCCACCACGGTATTCCAGAAGTCTCTCCAGAACTCCATCTCCATTCATCAAGGCTAAGGAATTCCCTCCAAAGCCATCCAAGCCAGTTGCACAGAAAGAAGAGAAAAAGAAGAAGGCGGAAGCAAAACAGAAGAAACAAACAAAGCGGCCTAAGACTGATAGTGACAGCAGCAGTGACTCGGATAGCGACGATCATCATGAAAAGAAGAAAAGAAAGAAGAAGATGCGCAAACGTGATTCAAGTTCAAGTGATAGCGACGATTCTTCAAGACAAGGTAGGGACAGCAGTGTGGAAACTGATATCAAGAAAAAAGATAGAAAGAAGAAAAGGGACAGCAGCGAAGAAAAATCGAAGAAAAAACGGGTAAGTTCAGATTCGGAGGAAGACAAGAAATCTAAAAAAAAACGTGCACGGTCGGATTCGTCTGACAAGCCTAAGAAATCGAAGAAAGATAAAGACGATTCTAGCGACAGTGAATCACCGCGCGGCAAAAAGAAGAAAAATGTAAGTTCAGACGACTCGGATTCAGACAGTGAAGAAGAAACTGTGAAGAAACGTAAATCCAAGAAGAAACAAAGCAGATCTGGTAGTGATTCGGATGAAGAAATAGAGAGTAAGAAAAGAAAAAAGGATAAAAAACACAAGAAGAAGAAGAAGCATTCAAAGAAGCATAAAAAACATAAGAAGAAGAAGGTTGATAGTGACGACTCCGATAGCGACGTGGAAGTGATGCATGAAGACGAGAAAAAACTTAGGGAAAAGGCGCTCAAGTCGATGAAAAGACAGAATTCGTCAGATAAGTCAGAGTAGATCTCAAAAACCTTCAATAATGATAGGACAGACACCTAAGTAAATTTTAAAACACTGATTTGGCAATGTGACGTCTTTTTACAGTTGCAATTTCTTTTTATTTTAAGTCAGGAAGTCAAAAAAGGCAATAATATACTGAATTTTTATATGAACATTTATAATGTCTTCAAAACCAAAGTCTTTAATCTTCTGAAGCCTTTATTCCCAAGTTTTTTTTTTCTTTCTAGCAAACTTGTGAATTTTGGTATTGTTCACTATTCTGGGATATATTGAATTTTCAGACATTCTAGCGGTGTTTTATAATATTAATTCAAGATTGTTTCAGAGCAATTTCATGTATTTGAAAACTAGTTTAAGTTTAGTAATATTTTTGTTTGAATGTCTGTTTGATGTGTTGAATAAACAAATTACGAAAAATGTTGTAATCCTTTGACGAAGTAAATCATTTTGGGAAATATGAAAATAGATTTTTTAAAGTAAACCCCACCTGAAGTTGAAAATTTCTGAAACTGGAAATTCGATTTTTAAGTTTTTTCAAATCCAGAGCTTTAAATCATTATGTGGCTAAGTTTGTAACATCCGTTTTTAACGTCTCAATTAAATTTTTTTTTTATTAAAGTAAATTTTTTTCAAATGAAGCTATATGCGGTGAACTGTAATTGTTGATGTTTGATGTATTTCAAGATTTTGTTAATTCAGACGAGAGGTGACATGAAATTGACAGTTTATTGTTGATAACACTACATTGTGCGTAAGAGATCAATAGTTATTGGTTTTATTTCCACAATCGACCGATGTCAGAAACTCCATAACAAAATTTCTTTAGTATAATATAACCTCTCGATGAGGTTGGCATGTCACAGTTGTTTTGAATCAATAATTTTCAAATAGTGGAAATAAGTGAACAGTGGAATGCAGTAAGAAAAAGTAAAATTGATATTACTCGTTACGTTAGATAACGACTAAGTTTACCTTCTGTTTGGAATGAAAGAAATGCGTACCTACGCCCATTTCATTAGAAAAATTATTTATTTAATAATTTTTGTGCATGATTACGAAAAACGTTTGAACTTCAGTAATTGAAATTATCAAGCAAGATCAATATAAAATTGTCATACAAGCATTTTTCACATCGATATGTCTCGATACTTTGATCTAAGATTGGCGTGTAGGCCTATGACATCTCGAAAACGAATATTTTCAACATAAAATGATAAAAAGTTAGTAAACCCCAAGTACCGTTTTTAAAATTTTCAGTTAATTATTTTGAAACAAAAAATGAAAATTGTTTTTTAATAAGTACCTAGTTTTTTGTTGGGAGCAATTTAAGGTGTTAGAAGCACAAATATCTTCTATCCATTCTTCATTTTTGACAAAGTTTATAAGCCAACATATATTTCAAATAAAAAACAAATAAATTTTAACAAAAATTGTTGAAGTATTTGTCGAAGATGGTTTATATATAAATTAAATTATTATATTTGAGCAATTGCAATTATTGAGACAATGCGGCGAAAAAAGGAAACGTGTGACCTGGAAGATTTGATTATCGGCACAAATCTTAGCAACTTCTATAAAATAAAGTTGAAAAATGTATACATTTGGTCAAAATAAAAAGGACGGGAAAATGGAGACAAAGTTTTAAGATGAAGGTATACAAAAGGTATATAAGTGATTTGAAGAAGGATTTGTAATTTTATTGCTATGCTACATTTCATTTCTGATTTACTGAAATAATACGAGATTGTTTGATATATGGTAGGCTTTACCTATTTTAAAAGCTCGTAATCATTTTACCAGAATTTCTATATATATATATATATATATTTTCAATATATATATATATATATATATATATATATATATATATATATATATATATATATATATATATATATATTTGCATTCTAAAATCAAGTGAACAGTGGGTAACTTCCAGTAATTTTGAAAATAGTGTACTTATGAGTCTAGAAATATCGTCGATACTTGCATTATAGAAGTATGTTATTTGGTTGTTATAATTTAAAGTTAATGTTTATCTGATGAATCATGTTTTTAAATTTTCCATAGGGGCAAATATTCTCTTAGTTATGACTTTCGACATTATCTCCAAATTATTTGGTAGATTATCTCCATATTATTTTGGGAGGACTTTAATCAATCTTTTGTAAAATCTTTGAATATATTTTTTTATCTAGCTTAAGTTAAGCTTAGAAAATAACTTCATCTGGACGAAGATAGTGTTCATAAAAAAGACAAGTGAATAGCGTGAGATGATATAAAGCAGAAAATTTTGAAGAAGTAGAATGGAAATATTATTCAACGAAACTTGGATTTTAAAAAATGTCCAGGTTGCGGAACTAATATTATTTGTTTATATTAAGTTACTTTTCACTTAATTTAATTCTGAAAGAAAAATGAATGTTATAGGTCAGAATTATTTACAATATTCCCTGAGGTATTGACGTCATGTATATCAGTAGCTTTATAAGAGTGGCAACGTCCCAGCTACCTGTTAACTGCAAACCGGATGGTCTCCTTCCAATGGAGACTTCTTCAAAGTAGACTGTGTCGAGAACTGACCCAAGAATTCAAGAATGTTTCAGTGTCAGTTCCGAGCGGTATTGTAACGTTTTATAAAGTTGAATCTCCAAGTCGTATGTTTCATTATTGACAGCTAAAGTCGAGCAAGACTTCCTGTACAAAATTCCAAAGAAGCAACTGTTAAATTAGCTTCTGCAATTGAATTTTGATTTGTCTAGATTACTTTCAAGTAATACCGTGCTTTCGTGAAATTATGTTTGAAATTATGTGAAATTATGACACTACAGTAGTTTTAGGCTTCAATTTTCGAGTTAATCGTTTTTCGTTGAGTATTTGAAAAATTGGATTTAGCGATAATGAATTTCAAACATGCCTCCAAGTGGACGGTGAGTTTTTTTATATAGTGAATTAGTGCAATATTTTGTTATATATATTCGAAGTTATTTTAAAATTCATCCCAACAGATTCTAATTAAAACTTTTCATTATTTAATAAAATAATCTTCGTTTTTTAAATATGGCACAGATGATGAGTTATTTCATTTAAAATTGAATTATAATTGATGTTAATGAAAAACTGATTTATTTTCGTGTTCATATTTTCAAATTATTTATCTGAGAATTGTGTGTTTTTTCCTAATATTCAAACCCTATCAGCTATTTGGGAATAACATAGAAATTTAAATTATCTCAAGAAAATCTAATCGTTATATTTTAATTTTTGATCATATCTAACATCAATTATTCATATCTACCTTGAGTTGTTGATAGTGTTGAATATCATATTTAAGAATGTGGTAGTTATTTATGATAGTTTTAACATTTTTATTGGTAGTCCTTTTTACCCCACTGAACCCATTAGTTTTACTTTTTAATACCAGAAGTAGGTACTAATATGGGTACTCTATTAGTACTTCTTAGCTATTAGTTTGAGGTGTTTTTAAATTCGAAAATATTATAGAATGATAACCGATCAATTTCTGAAACGGCTGAAAATTTCAAAGAAGATAATTGGATAAACTTTGAATTTGCTATAAATGAGTAGATAATATTGAAAAATTTCACAAAGGATCATAGTTTATTCACCTACAAGTAAAAATTCTTGATTTCCTCTCAATCTTTGACGAATAATGAGAGTGTAGGTATCATGAATTATTTTGCGAAAGTTTGAATACTAAATGAGGTAGGATTATTAACTACTCTTGGGGTAACTTTTTGAAATATGCAGCTTAAGTACCTACACTATTTGCGTTAAAGTTATAGTCATATAAAACAAATTGTCAGAAGGAAAAGAGCCAGTTTTCAAGGTTTGATGATTAATGGAAAATTGTATGAGTTTTAGATAGTAGTTCTTTCAATTCTTTGAAATTATGCAGAAGTAATTATTTTTTCGAACCCAA
The DNA here is from genome assembly GCA_030704895.1 of Henosepilachna vigintioctopunctata. NCBI lineage: Eukaryota > Metazoa > Arthropoda > Insecta > Coleoptera > Coccinellidae > Henosepilachna > Henosepilachna vigintioctopunctata. Next base: position 10,313,813 of record JARQZJ010000121.1, read on the forward strand.
CGTGCCTTTGCAGACTCTCCAAGAGGTTTGATTTGCATAAGAAATTGGGCATTTAATAATTCAGAATTATAGGTTTCTCGCTGAAAATTGTATTGTATTAATCATTTAAGCTGTTGCCTTCTCTGTAATTGAAATTTGAACATATCTTATGATTACTGAAATTTGAAGAATCTTGGTTGCAGTTTGTTTCCAAGTATTTTGGAAATACTTCTTTCAAAAAAGTTCACTAGGTTACATAAATAGATTAATAAATGAAAAGTATATTGAATGGCTCATTATTTACCTTTTTAAAAATAGATTATTGTAGCTTATATTACAATATCAATTCTAACTCAATATGTCTCGTAAAAGACTTGGTAGAACATTGTCCATACGTGTAATAATCTATAATTCGAAAAACTTGTCCAAATTACACAAAACTAGTTCAATTTCAACCAAATATGTTTCATATAATGTAAATATAGGTACATGTTCCAACAACTCATGACAATGATTTTACAGCCCGAAACAACTCGAAGTTAGTATAATGTTTTTATGATTATACATAATTTAATCAACATATCATGGCCAAAATACAGTGGTCGTTAATTCAATGTTTTGTAGGAACAACTTTATAAGAAATGCATAATGTTTAATGAATTAAACAATAGCGGATTCATACATTCATTCTAAAAAAAATAGTAACTCACAAAATGGTACTTCAGGGGGACTCCCTGAATCCAGGTTATGTGACTCCCTTAGTCAATGACAAAATCGCTCTAGGATATCTAGTAGATATGTAAGAACTATAATTTTTTCAAAATATGTTTCTTATCAAATATGTCTTTTATATTTGTCCTATGTAAGGTCTAAAATTGAAGTTCTAAGTTTTTATAAAGCGCCTTAAAACCCCTGTTTGTTGTATTTAGTTTAGAATTACTCTTTCAGTTTTTTCTTACATTATCCTTCATTTGTGTCCTTGACGATAGTACTTATCCTACTTTTTTTCGTTTGAAAATATTATGTTGAAGTTGGTACTATATGTACCCACTTATATTTATGAATGTATTACGTACCTACTTATTATGAAAATAGCAAATAATACCAATTGATTTGTGACACTTCACCTATTGGAACATTGTTAAAAATGTATTTTATGGTCGAAGTTGTATTGAGATCATGATAATGGCTTAGTAACCCGAATTAAATGTCCTCAGGCTATTAATGATTTTTGATAATTTAATCGACTAATCTTCATAAAACGATAGGTTAAAATAAGTACAAAACTTCATATATTTCCTTCTGAAATAGTCAAATTGGAATAAAAACACACTATTGGACAAACCATAAAAATAAAATTTATTTTTGAAAACTCTCATATATAGTCAGTTGAATTTTTATTAAGTGGAAATTCTAATATAACCGATTTAAGCCGCTGGCAAGATAATAAATAAAATTGTACCTGACCATAACAAAATAACGTGCCCCCCAATAACCCACACAAACAGCTCATGCTGTACAGTTATGTAAGGTCAATGATCAGTCAAGTCGTGCTTTTATACAGGTGGTCGTTTATTGCTTCAATGTCATAGGTGGTCGTGGAACGACGACTTACGGTACCGCGAGCTCATGAAAACTTGAACCAAATTTCTCCTATTGAAGCTTTATATTGCTCAATTTTGAATATTTTTCATTTATAAACAGTGCTGTATTCGAATAATAATTCTATAATATACTATAAGTTATTTATGAAAATTTTTTCTTTAATTCGAGCACTTTTAGGTTATTAAAATTGCTATTTTCATGTTCTTTAATTCATTTATAACTACGATATCAAGCTTTTTTATAACTAAAATTATATATTTTTCAATTCTTCGAGTATCAATCGTAAAACATCAGAGGAAAGACTGAAATGAATATTATGAGAACGCATATGAATGCAGTCTGAAGTAATGGAATTAAAATTATACATTATTTATTTCTTAGGTGAGTTAACATCGATATCGATTCCGTTAACATCGATGTTACGATATTTTTCCTATAGCAACATAGATGTAAAAACATCGATGTTCTTGCTTTCAACATTGATGATCATTGAGCATCCCTAATATGTATATATGTATGTCTGTGCTTGGAAGCATGCTTATGGAATTGAAACGAAAGTTATTCAAATTTTCATTGAATGGAAAGCTTATGAATATTCATCCACTAATAGATACGAATATGAGGGATATGAAAAGTGTGACAGTGAAAATAAACTTTTCACGCATATTATGTTACTATCTCCGTAATACATTGAATATTTATTCAAAATAAAATCAATGTTATATCATGTATTATTCAATTCATTTCTGAATATACTCGGTTTAATGTGAACTCTAATGAATTAACTGAAAATGTAGTTGAATTTAGGCTGTTAGAATGAATCATCTTCAGAATGTTCTGAAATATTGTTTAGAAATTTGAATTAACTCTGAAGGAATAATGATTAATTTTCGGGAGATTTTAAATCTCTCGGAAATCGTAATTAATGAACTCCTTAGTCAATTAGTCAGAGATATGCTAACAATTACTTACCTGATTTGTCGAATTCGGTTGCCCAAATTTATGTATATTAAAATGAATGTTTCTTAGCACAGTGCTTGCTGCTTTTAATTTAATATCCATTGATATGAAATCTGGAAATTGAAGGAAATGAATTAGGATTTCAACAACTTTGTGACAAATAAGTTGGCTTCCAATAAATAATGAAAATTTAATACAGATTTTTCGGTTATTTCTGATAAAGTTTTATTTCGTTTTTGGATCTTTTTTGGAAGAGTGGGTGTTAGAAAAGAGTGCATTCCATTTTCATGGAATACATTTTAGTACTTAGTAATGCAAAAGAAATGAACTTGATGGGAGTATAACGATCAATCTTAGTATAACGGTTATGATGGAGTTTGGAATTGGTAATGATTCGGTATTGACATTCTTTCCAAAAGAACTTATAACGACTAGCTTGAAATCTGTTTTTTTACACTGTATTTTTAAAATTTTTGTACATTGTAATATTGACAATAAAGCAACAATAAATGTCATATGTTTCATGTTATTGAACACCAGTGATCTCAAAACCTAGGTTCTATTTGCTGAGGTGGGAACGACTTATTATCGTACTACTTATATTGAACTACTGAAATTTAATAATTAAATTGTGTGATTGAATAAAGGTGATGATTGAATGGAATAATTGAATAAAAAATCGATAATAAGGGGTATAGAACTTTAAGTTGGCATTACTGTTGAAGATGGCGACCGATTAAACAGCTGAGAAGTGATTTATCCTCAGTTTGGTTTGGCAATTCATCATGAATAGACTCACGCCAGTACAACGCTTGCAAATAGAGCAATTTTATTTCGAAAATAATGGTTCTGTGCGGAATACGTATCGCGCACTACGTTCATTTTATCGTCGACAAAATCGTCCATGAATGGCTACGTCAACAAACAAAACTGCCTCATTTGGAGTGAAGATAATCCCCAAGTGTATGTCAAAACACCGTTACATCCAGAAAAACTGACTGTTTGGTGCGCTTTATGGGCTGGTGCAATCATTGGTCCGTACTTCTTCAAAAACGATAATGGCCAGAACGTTACAGTCAATGGTGATCGGTATAGAGCCATGATTACTAACTTCTTCATTCCTGAATTGAACAACCATGATGTCCAGGAGCTGTGGTTTCAACAAGATGGCGCAACATGTCACACAGCTCGTGCCACAATCGATTTATTGAAAGACACGTTTGGTGACCGCCTAATTTCAAGTTTTGGACCTGTGAATTGGCCTCCAAGATCTCGTGATTTAACACCGCTGGACTACTTTCTGTGGGGCTATGTAAAGTCATTGGTCTATGCAGATAAGCCACAAACGCATGACCATTTGGAAGACAATATTCGCCGTGTTATTGCCGATATACGGCCACAAATGTTGGAAAAAGTCATCGAAAATTGGACGTCCAGATTCGACTACATCCGAGCCAGCCGTGGCGGTCATATGTCAGAAATCATATTTGAAATGTAATGCTCTCTTTTTTTCATCTTTCGAGTGAGAATAAATTCTTGTCAATCTAATGATCCATCGTTGTTTTATTGCAATTTAAAGTTCTATACCTTTAAAAAACACCCTTTATTACAAATAGAACTGAATTTTCTCAGTATCATCCCTTCGATTATTCAGTAAGCACATGTTATCTCCCCTCACCCTTGAAAAACCTGTGTTTATATCTATTCATTAAAGGGGAGCAACCAGAAAATTTATATTCGCAATGGTTTCCTAATTAGTAAATTCTCTCGACATTTATCTAGGGCAGGGGTACCACTTAATGTCATTATGGATGTCGTGATATTTTCATAAATTTCTGTTGTCTACATATGACTTTGTAATATATAATAATTTAATTTCGTTTCATTTCATTTCTTTATATTACTATTGCAATTGATTTTAATTTTATTTTCGTTACTTCATCAACTAAATTTCATTAAGTTCTGTTGACTACGTGTGTCTTTGAAATAGATAACATTTTATTTTTAGTTTGTTCAGTTTAGTTATTGTTTATCACTATTTCAATTTATTTTGATTTAATTTTCGTTGTATCGTTTTTTCGTTTTAAAAAAATTTTTTTTATTCATTATCATTTGTGTAAAATTTAATATTTTTCCCTGTAATTGGATATATATCTGTCGGGAATGAATGTTTCATGATCTTTAATAGTGTTGGCGTTTACTTGATGTAAATCCATTATAATTGAATATAAACTTAAATTCAAACACTTGAACTTATGATTCACACTTTATTGGCTACATAGCATGACGCGTTTCGTCGACTTCTTTAGATGCTCACAGAATAATGAATATTAATATATTATTATAATAATTTATTATAATATTATTCTGTAAGCATCTGAAGAAGTAGTTTGTAACGACGAAACGCGTCATGCTATGTAGTGAATAGAGTGTAAATCATAAGTTCAAGTGTTTGAATTTAAGTTTATGTTTTATTATCATTGTTATTATTACCCCACCTGATTAGTGACATAATGAGTACCTACTGGTTCTTCATTTCAATAAATATTGATAATAAGTATCAATATTTCGGTTACGAAATCATTATTTGATTGACCAAACCTAGAGAAAATGCATGGTTAAAATCAAAATGAATTGGCCAAAAGTGGGAAATTTTGAAGTTCGAAACGGAAATTTCTGTGATCATTTTATTTCATATGGAATCAGTATTAACACTATATCTTCTAAAAGAGCAGATCCTGAAACATAAAGTACTTTTTCACAAACGTCTTCTCCAAATACTGCATTTTGATATGAAAAGAATAATTTAAAAGCACTTAAAGAGGCCATAAGTGGTGCCTCTGCCATATTTCTATATGAAAATCATAAGAAATCAGTTTCGTAGCCAAACATATAAAATCAAAAATTGCCTCTTTGACTTAAGCACTTTTTTTTACAGATACTCACGATTGTACTTAGTTTTATATCGGAAGTACTGACAAAAAGAAATACATTGAAATGTGAGGGAGGGGAGAATTTAAAATACCTATGGGGAGACGCTCTTTCAGATAGTCCTGATTGTTTAGGACCTAACGATATGCCATATCCTACGTGAGTATTTAAAAAAAACTTTGCTTAATTTTTCTTATTATAGGTTTCGTAGATCTCAATTTATTTTGATGTTCTAGTGCAGCCATAGAAAGATCTCTGAAAATCAACCAGTGGGGAGGAAACCATCGAACTGGAAGATCTCAAAAGAGCACAATAGATCCTTTCATCACTAGAAAGGCTTTGATGAGGGCCCACGAACTCAGTAACGGAAATGAAGAAGCCCTTATATCTAGAACAGGTAAAATTGAAAATGGTATCTAGAAAATTAACAGAAAAATTATTGGAATAACTAAAACATACTTCTCTTGAAATTTTATATAAATTTGTAATTTTTCAAACTATATATTGAATAAACCGAAAGGAAAACATTTGGCTCACTTTATACACGATTATATATTGCTTAAAACTTTTCGGTGATTACAAAATTTTAATGTGTCATGGGTTAGCCCATTTTTAATATTAGAGCTAATTTAATTGGGCTTTATAATAATATTATAATAAGTATGTTACTAATACAAGAAATGTTATTTCTGTATAACACCGTTACATTTGACATTCTATCATTACTTTTTGAGAAAAAATCTCCATGTCGAAATTCAATTAAAATGATATAATATAATTCATGTTATTATTTAGCTGGATGCTTGTAATTTTTGGTGATTTCATCTTCGTGGAATGCAGAAAATTCTTTACCAAATTTGTAATCACTAACACTATTTAATTTTTGGTACTTGGAAGTAACGGTTATTCTGAGTGTGTTGACCTTTTATTTGATGACGAATATTTGGAATATTTCGATTATAAAGTCTTGAGATTCGTAAGAAATTGCCATTCTTTAAAAAATGACAGATGAATCATTGGCAATCAACTGACATTAGACTGGAACAATGATGATTGATTAAGACAATTCAAGTCCTTCATCTTCAGTGGGTTGTTTTAAAATGTAATATTTTTCAGTGAGTTGGGTAAAAAAATGTTTTCAGGTTGTAGTTGTTGAGAAATCCTTTTACTGCATAGTTTGTTTTCAAGTATTTTACTATAGAAACTTTATAACATTTCACCTTCATTCAGTTTTCCGATTATTATTTTCCTAAATACTAAATTGAATTGAATTGAATAGTGCATACCCTTTACGGAAAGGTAACTAACATTAATTACGAATATTCAATGTTGATGGCTATTTTATCTCCATTGTGTTCGCATTTAGTTCTGAAAATGAATTGAGTACTCAAGTTCAAATGGGGAATGACTTAATGGATTTGAGAAGTTGTTAAAACATTGTTTTCTGAACGTGTTTCATCATAATTTACAAAATAACTGAAAAAGCGCATTATTCGTTGAACCTAACCGTAGGCGATACATTTTTGTATGTAGAATATTCAACTTCCTTAATTCAGTTCGAAATCTCACAATGTTTGAAGTAATGAAAACATTTGAGGGGAAATTATTGACAAAATTAAATAATGAAATACCTTCCTTTGATTCAATTTTTAAATGGCCATGAAGAGCCTTTTTATTGTAGTAATTAGGTTAGAGTAAGACGATAAATAATTTGAAGCAAATTTGGTTGTTTGAAAATTTTGACTTTTGAATGGAGTTGTTTCCCATCTATAATATCAGACCAAATTTCAGCTGATTTTGCTGCCACAGGGTTCGTGAGGCTAACAAACAACGCCTCTCCCTGTCTTTTTTCCGTTGGATTCCTACTCTCTATTATATAATCTATATATGACAGGAATTATTATATTGTGCCTTGACATAATGATTCAGAGATATATCTATGATAATAATAGGATTCTGTTGGCTTTTATATTATATATAATTTTATTTTAAAATTTTTCATAAATTTCATATATATATGAGTATTACTATATGAATTTTTCTGGTTTTGTCTCCTTTTACCCCCTTCAATTGTTGATCTGCTCTCGTAAAACTGCTGAGGACTTCTTCAATAGACAAGTACGACATAATATGGTAATCCATGTAGAATTGGAATGTGTGTGGATGTAATTGGAGACGAATAAAACTCAAAATGAACTCCCGATATTGTTATTCTTCCATTTCCACATGAACTGTTTTTCAATGGCTAAAGTTTCGTCTAAAGTGATCAATATTTTTCGATTCAACCTTCCTAAACTTTGGTCGGACCCTAGAGTTTTATTCACCTACTGCTGTGTTGTTATTCCCAAGGAAAATAGATTCCACCAAGGATATTTTGCGCTTTAGCACTCAAATCGAAGTAATCCATTTCAGAAAAATCTCATTACGTTAATGACGTATTTTTAGTGCATATTTCTAGGTCTGTTCATTTTTTAAAAGAAGATTTCTACTTCTTTCTCTATGAATTCTAATTGATTTTTTAAGCGTAGTTTTTTATTAAATCGAATAAAACACTCAATTTGCATCAAATATTCAAAATTTTCATTGAAATTGATAACTTGGCTTTTGCCATTTACATTTTGAAGATAACTTCATGTATATGTTGTCCGCGGCTCCGTATCAAATGGACAATTCGGAAGGTCCAATTTTACGTCACTTTTTCGATCATTTCGGCCTGTATCCCACGAATTACAAGTGTTATGTTATCCTGTAAGGCTTCAATCGTGTTCGGCTTGTCCAGATACACTAACGACTTTACATAACCCCACAAGAAATAATCCAGAGGCTTCAAATCGCATGATCTTGGCGGCCAATTCACAGGGCCATTTCGAGAGATAAGATGCTCACCAAATTCATACTTCAACATGTCCATTGTTTTACGAGCTGTGTGGCATGTGACACCGTCTTGATGAAACCACATGTCAACCAAGTTCAACTCGACCAACTGGGGCAAAAAAAAGTTATGCGTATAATGGCTCGATATCGTTTGCCGTTGACGGTAACGTTTCTTCCACAGTCGTCTTTGAAGAAAAATGGACTGATGATGCCACCAGCCCATCAACCACCACACCAAACTGTCGTTTTGTCGGGAAATTACATCGGTAATTCTTGTATGGAATGTGGCATGTTCATCACTCTAGATGCGACAGTTTTGTTTATAACAGCACGAATTGTTGATTCCCCAGTTCGATTATGACGACCATAATGTGATCGTAACAAACGATACACATATTTCACAAAGCACGAATGTTGATAGTAAATTTCATCACTTTGACAGATGACGTTTGGATGCCATTACCAACCAGTGCCGCCAACCTGAAAAACTTAACTCTTGAAAAATCACCGATTAAATATTATTATCGAATAAAAATAGTGTATAAATGAAATTCTCAATGTCACATTTAAAGACACGGTTCTAAATAAACACCTGAAAATAATTAATGAAGAGTATAATTTTTTTTCTAATTTATAGTTATAAAATAAATATGAGCAAACATTATTTCCTTAACTTCTACATATTTAGAATAAAAGTTATCTATGTCAATGACCAGAAATAAATGATTCGAGCCTTTTGTGAAAGAAGCCTTTCTTTCGTTTTATTCAAAAAAATTCTGAAATGTTTTTCTCGTAAAAAACAAATTCTCCAATTTCACCAAAATTTGTTAGTTATTTACCCCTTCATCATTCGTTTAGGGCAAAAATCCCCCACGATGTCATAGTAATCTTCCTCAAGAGGTCGATATATTTCATGTTGGAATGACTGATTTATAACCATCGCAAATGATTTTGTAATAACAATAACTTATTTGCAGCTATACAAAAAATCTACATATTTTGAACTGTCAATTTTTAATTACATACCTATCTCATTATTTAAAATATACTTTCTTAGATCACGCTTAAATATCTCGATAGTAGTAGTAGTTTTCTATATATTTGGTAAATTATTGAAAGCCTTAAATCCGTCATAGTATATGCTATTTTTTGATTTAGAGAGTTTACAACTTAGGATATAGAAACTATCAGTATTTCTAGTGTTATACCCATGCACATCACTGAGATATGTTACATTTTTTATTACATTACCTGGAAACAACAGATTTTTAATTTTAAATATATATGAAGCAAAGAGTATTCTTTGTTTAATAGACATTAGTTCCAAAGAGTTCAGCATAATTTTAACAGGGGTATTATTGCACTTTCAAATTTTTCACATGGATCTATTTTGTAACTTTTGTAACTGTTGAATTTTTTCTTTAGTCAAACCGAATAACAATGTGGTTCAATATTCAAAATGTGACATTTTTATTGATTTGAACAACAATGATTTCATATATGTCGACAGTTTTTATTCTATTCTTTTGAAAATCTTTTCTTATGATATGAAATCAATATGATCAATGAAAGTCAATTTTTCGTCTAACATAATGCCTGAATATTTTACTGTTTCTAATCTGCTAATTTTTTGTTCATTAATCTTTATAGTTATATCCTCATTTTTATTAATTTTAAGGGTTTTACTTGTACCTAAAACTATGAAGTTAGATTTTTGCACATTTAGGGATAAACTATTGTCACATAACCATTCATAAATTGCAGAAAGGTCTCTATTGATCTCCTCTGTCATATTCTTAATATCTTTGCCACATATATAGAGCATAGTATCATCAGCGTATAAACGTATAGAACATTTTTTCACATGAGAGACAATATCGTTTATATATAACGAGAACAACAACTGTGATTCTAATTTCGCATTCTACAAAATTTAGATATACACTAGCATGATTCATCAAAGGGTAGTTGAGAAAGGGTAGTGATTTCAGTTAAAATAATACACGTTCGAATTCTGTTGGGTATGTGAATCAATTTACTGCGAATTGTGTTAAACTTTAGCCTTGAAACTGAAATTTGAGGATCATATCTCTGGAGAAAATATCATTTTCCCAATAGAATTTTGGGGAACACTCAATTTCCTAACGAAATAGTACATGGTGAATAAAATATGAACTTTCATCGGGGAATTGAATTCTGTTTACCAGCTAACGATTCGACAGAAGAGGATGAGGCACTCTCTGTTTTTCATGTATGTGCAAATAGAAATGGGTTTGTGAATTGGCATTCTCAAGGGCAGTAAACATTCAGTGAATTATTATTGATTATTAATCTGCTGGTATTGATTACAAAAATTAATTCATATTCAGTTTGGTTGTAGCTTACATTGAATTGTAATAATGTATTGATTGATTTTTAAAATTTTACTTTAGTTATTCTTATAATCTTTGCATACTTGAGACAATTGTAAATCATTTCAAAAATTATATTTTAACAGCCTAATTTTGATTTTTCAACATTGGATTTCGAGTTGTTTCACTTTACCTGGGGAGAAAGTAGTTAGTTTTGTCCATTAATAATGTATTAATTTCTTCAAACTTTAATGCAGTTATTCTTATAGTCTTTCCATACTTAAGACGATTGTAAATCATTTCAAAAATTACGCTCAAAATACTAGATTTACAATAAAAATGCACTGGAAATTTATATTTTACGGATTCTATCAATATCATTATGAAATTAAGATATTAAGAGCATCTTCAATCGTTAAGTGGATTTTTCAATTCGGTCGACCTAAGTTTAACTGCAATTATTGAGACTGCATATTAATGCATTAAAATTTCAACATTGTCTGTTGGCAAAAACACATAGAATAATTACTAAAAAGCATATGCTGTTTGTAGTTTATTTTACATTTCATTGAACTAATTAATTGAAATTTTTATCACCGATGCCGTTCAACGTAAACGATATTTTACTATTTTTCCAGTAGAACGATAAATGATATTTCGGTTAGTCGAAAATTTAATGGGTTAATTTGCACCTTTAATTGAATATTTCCTTTGTGAACAATTAACATTTAGTAGATTTACCAATATTAGATCTAGAAATAAAGCGAATTCTAGATTTTCAAACAGAGTTGAATATTTGGAAGTGGAGTTCGAAATATTTGAGTGAAAGTATGAGCTATTCATTTAATATTTCAAATAAAGCTTATTTGTTATTGGATTTCTACCGTTATTGATGAAACATACAATTATTTCGCCAATAGGTACATCGTCAGATGTAAGTGTATGATTCACTAAGTTAATAGCAAATTTTACAGTAGAAACTAGAAGAAAAACAGGGTAAAATGAAATCAAATCTATGGTTTGAAAAGGATTTATTATAGTGCAAATCTATGAACATATGAGAACACTTGTCTATACTTTTATGATATCAAAAAATAATTGAGGATAAAAAAATTATGAAAAATGAACTAACCTTCTATAAACAGAACGCTACTCGACTCTGCGTTAATAGCCATAAAAAACGTTCAAACCACTGATATACAAATTCAAGGCTTCAAATAATCAAAATCAATAATCAAAGCAATAATGAAAATTTATTTTTGAAACATTCTACTTTTGTGTATCATGAACTACAATGCGCATGTGTTCATTAAACCATAGATTCAGTTTTCTCATTCTTTATTTTATCTAATTTAACTGAATAAATGTGCTATTTCCCATGGTATTCATTCGGTGTAATTGTAATGCTTTAACACTTATGCTGGTTTCACATCAGACAGACAGTTTTGGAAAACAATTTTTATTCTCAAAAAATAAAACAGAAACATATTGTGTTTTTAAACTTTTTTTACAAACAGACTTCAAAACTTGTGTTTAAAAAAAATAAAATTAATGTGTTTTGGTGTTTGTCCCGTTTTGGTAGTACCACTTTTCAACCAGTACTTTTATTTGATTTTAGTTGAAAAAATGTCCGACGACGAATTCATAATTAGCTGTAGTTTTTTTTACTACAAGATTTAATAAATAGGAGAAAATGGAGATATTTGGTCAGTTCTCTCTCTATTATATTGGCTGACTAAATTTTAATTTTTCTGTCAACTTCGTCAACTTATGTTTTAAGTATATGACATTTCTTTTAGTGAATCTTGTTTTTATATCTGTTTTTATAGTCACCGTTTTTACAATCCCACAAATTATTATTTTGCCGGTACAGTTCTATTAAAGTCGAAATATCTTCTTTACTCCACTGTTTCTTTCCATCGTAATTAAATGTAATAAAACAAAACAATGAAAACTTGAAACGATAATAAAAATATTCACGACCAAAATGTGATAAAAAGTGATAACAGAACTAAACTGATAACAACTTGTTGAATGTCGCAGAGTTGCGTTCACACCAGACAGACAAAATGAAGAACAAAACTTGTTTTTCCTTTGATCTTTTTTGATTTACCGACTCCAGATGGGAAAGTGTATTGTTTTCAAAAACAGTTTTTATAAACAAAAATGTTTTTAAAACTGTTCACTTTTTCAAGAACATTGATATTTTTCTTCAGAAAAACAGTTTTTGTTTGTATTTATTGTTTTGTCCGTTTGGTGTGAAACCGGCATTAAGTGACAATCACATAACTGAGTAGTCATATGACAGATTGTCATTGGTGTTTCATGAAGTATATTACCTGTTGATTAGTGATATGTATTTGATCACTAAAACTAAGGTTTGTTAATTAGAAATTTCAGATGAATCTTCTGCACTACTAACCTGCTAGAGAAAAGGATTTTTTGTTTTTTCCCAGAATTTTAACTGTTGATACAGTAGCCTCATTACTGCTTGGAGATTCAACAATTAACGGATCTAAGCTTTGAAATGATATTGAGTGTGCTAAATTGGTGACACCAATCCTAATACCGTAATTTCAAATTTTTCTCACGTGAACATTTGCCGTTACTTTCAACGAGCAGATTCATTTATTGAATGAAGGAATCAAATTGGATAATTAGTGCTTTGTTTTTATTTTCTCAAGTGAACCTTTCTCTCCTAATTGAGTAATGTTGACAAGTAGATGACGAATAGGATTCAGGATTCGGAAGTAAGGCTCAGTTAATTGGATTTCAATGGAAAATGAAAAGATAATTCGAATCCCGTTGGATATATTCTATGAATTGAAATAATTGATAGAGTAAAATTAATCAACTTACATTACCCACATCTAGCTTTTGAGTAAAATATATGACGATTTTAAAAAAATTATTATATCATTAATATCAGTAAGTTATAATGGTTTTTCTAGGTCATTACTGAAAGGTCTGTGGTAGAAATTCGAAATAATTCTATATATCGAAAAATACAGCATCATTTGGTGCACCATCAACGCCCAAATATATCAAGTGCAAATCAATAGTGAAAAATCAGGAATTTGGTGAAACGTGAGAGGTTTTCTTAATTTCTTTCATTCAGTTTGGGTTATCAGAAACACGAACACGTTCGTTCGGGTTTTAATGTAACGGAAACTTCGATATTTTTTGACGTAAAAAATTTGAGAAATCATTAACCTTTTTGCGGTTCATTTTAACTTTTTTGATGGTCGTTTTTTATAGGTAAAGCCGCTTACATGTCATCCACCAATGCTTGTACAGGAACTCCTTCCAGGTTATGCAAGACAAGGTACAATACCACCGCACCTATGTACGGGGTCTCGCTTACCTCTGGACAGCCTGTTACGATTGTGCAAAAATTCCCAGATCTCCTGCAGCAAGTTGTATTCGAGGTGAGAGTTCAAAGATATAATAGATTATTATCTATTTTTTTCTGAATGTTTTTAGCAATAGCAGGCTTCTTTTAATATGAAAAACTTCATTCTTGTTGACGTTTCGTTGTATATCACAACTTTGTCAGAACTCTTTTTGTTTTGAAAAAAAAAAGTTTTGACAAAGTTGTGATATACAACGAAACATCACCAAAAATAAAGTTTTTCAAATTAAAAGGAGCCTGTTATTGCTAAAAACATTAAAAATAAAATATTTTAAACAGGCAATAAATCAATTTCTATATATATATATATATATATATATATATATATATATATATATATATATATATATATATATATATATATATATATATATATATATATATATATATATATATATATATATATATATATATATATATATATATATATATATATATTTTTATATTACAAAAAATATATATTTCTCTGGTTATCGCATAATGTTTAGCTTTTTCTGTACGAAATGATGCCAAAAGAAATAACACTTCTTCTCAACTTTTGACGGTATGCACATAGTTCAATGAACACCCTTTAAATTTATGTATTTGATTTGATATTGATAATTTCTTTGGCTGAACTTCTCCGTTGATGATAATAGTGGTATTTTGATTTTTATCGAAGTAATTATTTTATTCTCAACTGAAAAATAATTTTTTCATATTTTTGTTATTTTGTAAATATTTTTATTGAAAATTTTTTTTCAGGTTTGTGAGACAAAAGAATGCGACGTGGTGAGAGGAGAGTGCACTCAAACGTATGTGCCGTATTTGTTTTTGGTTATTCCACTTGGACCGGTGACATTGACGGGACAAGATTACGTTCTTGTGGAAAGCGGTTGCGTTTGTCGTCCGAAATATGCGTCACAAACAGTTCAGGATTCCAATCCCATACCAGCCATTCCAGTTTTATAAAAAATTTAAATTTAATTTTGAGACTGCCGTTATATACCCTAGATTCGTAAATTATGACTGTAAAGTTCATTAATGATCCATTTTGATGGTTGATTAGTCCATGGGGATTCTCACGAAACGAACATTTAGCCCATAAATGTAATAATTTGATATTTTGATTATATCGCTATATATCAGTTGAATCCCAATTTCATTTAACCGCAGTGACTAAGTATTTGAAGTCTGCCAACATGTGCAGTATTATTTTTAAAGTTATTTATTTTATAGTACCTAATCAAGGATCTATAAAATTACGTTTTTATTTGAGTGCTTTTATTTTTGATGGAATTACCAACTCAATTACATGAACATTTTCAATTTTTCAAATAACTGTATTTGTTTTTCCCTTAGAACTAATACGAACTACAAGAATATGAATTGCTTTCATATTCTTGGCAACCACTGTTTTTTTTTTGTAATTTTCGAGAATATTACATCATGTGTTTTATGTATTCTATGCCGATTCCAATGGGGGTTGTACTGAAAGCTCATAACCACATAGTCCAGTTATTTAAAAAAAAACTTTCAAAGTTATTTATTTTATAGTAATCAAGGATCAATAAAATTACGTTTTCATTTGAGTGCTTTTATTTTTGATGGAATAACTAACTCAATTACATGAACATTCTCAATTTTTTAAATAACGGTATTTGTTTTTCCCTTAGAACTAATAAGAGCTACAATAATATGAATTGCTTTTATATTCTTGGCAACCACTGTTTTATTTTGTAATTTTCGAGAATAATTATATCATGTGTTTTGTGTATGCTATGCCGATTTCAATTGTACTGAAAACTCTTAACCACATAGTCCAGTTCTTAAAAAAAAAAAAATTTTCTGAGAACTTTCTGAAAAGTAAAAATTTTCAGGTCGAAAAATAACTGAAAAATGTTTTGATGAAAGATCTGTATTAATAATAAGTTGTAGACTGCAAATGGATTTTCCACTTTCATATTTGATTTTTTGACATTTTTATTCAATGCATGGATTCAAATTTGATAATAATTACATTAATAATAGATAACTTTATATGAACTCTTATACTTTTGAACTTCATTATATACTCCATTACAAAATTTATACATATGTACATGGTGTTGGTAACAATTTTGAACATACTTTATTCAAATTGCATTAGTATAATTTTTCAAACTATAGACTACTGAGAGGTGGGATAAGGCACAAGCTGATTAATTCAAACGAATAAAACAAAAAAAACCTGTTTCTCAACAATTTTCTGCATAATAAAAAAAAGATTAAAATGAGTTAAAATAAATAAGACAGGGGGGGTTCAGTGTAGAATACACATGAACCACATGGTCATTATAAAAAAAATTAAAAACTACAAAAAAAATTACTTAAAAAACAAACTCAATTTTTTTCTTTCAGAAGAAATTGCTTACATTTTTCTTTGAAAGCTTTCGCTTTGTAACTGAGGAATTCATTCCGGATACTATTGATTGAATTAACAATTGTATAGGAGAAAGAACGTTTGAATAGGTTTCTAAAAATTTATAATGAATTTTGTTATAATATATTCTTGTTTCGAATATTTTGATTCAGCACTGATTGGTTTAAATTAGGAATTTCCGAATACATCCTTCTGTAAGACAGGTGCTGAAAAAAAAATGTATAGACCTACAATTTCACTTTTATCTTCGATAAGAGTGCAATTATTGAAAAAATTCACTTTTGAAATAATTGAGGTTTTAATACCCTTTTCAACAGAATACCGTTTTGACATAAACATATATGCATTTTTGTGCCTCATTGTGGGTGGGAAGGCTTATACTCACCCATACTGATGAAGATTCCACTCTTTAGGAATTATACAGGTATCTTGCGACTATAAGTAATTTCTTTCCCCTCCTACAGAATTTCCTGAATCCGCCCCTGGTTCAAATAAGCCAACGGTTTAATTTCACGGTTTTCCTTACAGAGTTAGAAAATCCTAATCTATATATGGTATGTGGTTTCATATTCATATTTATACATCGCAAATTCTCATGCAATTTCAAATCTTCAATTTTCTGTGTAATAATACTCATACTTGTATATAAGACAACAGACCAGAATTGCTCCATTTTTTTTTGATCATCATATTCAGTATCCTAAATTTCCAGTGCAGTGGTCCGACTAACTAAGCTGCCGATGTACTGCTTGAGGCAGTAATTTTGATTCAGTCCTGTATACCGATTCTGCTTTGTTTGCATAGGGTATTGTCAGAGCTGGGTTGACATTTTCGAACAGCAAGCAAAAACAGGGCTTATATACCCTTAACTATTATGAATATTAGACGATGAATTTTGAGTTCTAATTTATTCCATCTTTAGGGATATCTGATAAAACAACTATATGGAAATTGAAATTTGGAACAGCCATCCTCATTTATTTGATATTTGAGTACCAAATCATTTCATTGATGGTATTTCCTTCGTTTCCGAGAAATACGCATTCCGAGAATCATATACATTTTAATATCTCCATTTATGTAAATAACTTTTGGTGAAACATAATTGAAATATTAATTCAAATCGAATACAGTCATGTCTCACAAATATAATATAATTAGAATTAAACAAATGAGAATATTTTGAAAATAACCCATTATTAGTATTCCTGATACCCGAAAAATTTCGACATGAAATAGTGTCATTGCTTTACCTAAAACATGGTATCGTCTGATCCTATGGACCAGCTATCATACCATAACCCTTTTCTTTTCGAAAATAAGTGATGTTTCATCGTCTGAAGCAACTCATTGAGCTCTCTGTTGTTTACTTGGCAGCAATTTGAGTAATTGTTCTTATTGAAAGAGACGTCAAACTGAGTGTCATTTGCATAACATGGATCCTACATTCTACGAAAGCACGCATTAGACAAGAAGTATGTACAGCATAATACTGAGGAATCATAAAGTAGAGGGCTCCAAATTAAACCTTACGGCACACCACTTTCAATGAAACCTTTCATATATAGGCATTATTTCTAGTTTTATTCTACATAAGTTGAAAACTATATTGTATCTTTCCCACTCAGTAATTGGCCCAAGATGTTGAGTGGTGCATTTGTAAATAAAGTCCTGATGAAGATTATAACCATAATCGAAGTATAGACCAGGTTAACAAATTGGTTACATTTCAATCATAGTGGACCTCCTTTTGCCGAGAACTCATAATAATACTTTCAACATATACATATATATATATATATATATATATATATATATATATATATATATATATATATATATATATATATATATATATATATGTATATATAAGGAAATGAAATTTTTGTGCTTATGGCACTGAATGAAATATTTAAGAAAATGAACACTAGAACATTAATTTGACAAATTCAAATTAACCAAGAGAATGTTATAGTAAAGTTAGATATGTGAACGTGTACGATGTGATGTCTTCATTATGCTTCAAGGGATAAATGTTACAGAAATATTGAAATCGATGCCACACCTGATGGAAGTGCGAGACATATATGTTTCGTTCTGCAAGGAACTCGTCAGTCGCACCACGTCCATCGAAGTGAGGCAACGATTTCAACCTCCAAGCATCTTCTTCTGACTCCAAGTGGAAGAACGTAGAGTAATGAATACTCCACAATTACATCTATAGGAATCAGTAGAAAACACCTCTCAGATTACAGACACACCAAGCATCGAAATTTCACATATCTTCTATACCCGTAGGTATCTACTAAATTGCAATGTCTATTTGACAAATATCATCATACGATGTTTTCAAATGTCAATAGGTTGCGTTAGTAGTACGTTCGCTTTTATTCCCTTATTTCAGGGGCCTATTCGGCGACATTTTTAAGGAAATGAAATTTTTGTGCTTATAGCACTGAATGAAATATTTAAGAAAATGAACACTTGAACATTAATTCGAAAAATTCAAATTAACCAAGAGAATGTTATAGTAGAGCTAGATATGTGAACGTGTACGATGTGATGTCTCCATTATCCTTCAAGGGATAAATGTTAGAGAAATATTTTGAAATCGATGACGTACCTGATGGAAGTGCGAGACATATATGTTTCTTTCTGTCATATATCTTATTGGAGTCACAAGAAGATGCTTGGGGGTTGAAATCGTTGTCTCACTTCAATAGACGTGGTGCGACTGACGAGTTCCTTGCGAAGCGAAACATATATGCCTCGCACTTCCATCAGGTGTGGCATCGATTTCAATATTTCTCTAACATTTATCCCTTGAAGGATAATGGAGATCTCACATCGTACACGTTCACATATCTAGCTCTACTATAACATTCTCTTGGTTAATTTCAATTTTGCAAATGAATGTTCTAGTGTTTATTTTATATATATATATATATATATATATATATATATATATATATATATATATATATATATATATATATATATATATATATATTTTCTTTTTGAATGTTTTCAGCAATAACAGTCTTCTTTTAATATGAAAAACTTTATTTTTCTTGACGTTTCGTTGTATATCATAATTAATTGTTATTGCTAAAAACATTCAAAATAAACCTTAAAATAAAATCTCAAACAGGTAAGAAATAAATTTTGAATATATATATATATATATATATATATATATATATATATATATATATATATATATATATATGTATATATATATATAGATCTTGTGAATATGAACTAACGACCCTCGGAAGGTAAAATGACCGAAAGCGGAGCGTACCTCGATAAACTAGGAACCATTATGCGTGTCCAGGCATCAACCATCAACCCTTGATTGACATAGTTGTGGAAGGGAGCACGAGATCTCTCGATGAGTGGTTAGCTCTCGACACTGCCAAACCCTTTGGCCGTTTGTGCATTCTCGTTCTAAATGACAGCTATTAAAGTTGTTGACGAAACATCGATAGTATTCAGCGCCCCCATTAAACATGAACAACTTTTCCCAAATACTTATGAATGTGGATTGTGGACTAAGGGTTTGTGGCCTCACTCTCGCGAATTAGTTGGTGATGTTGAAGTTTGTGGGTTCATTAAATTAGAGAATTATTTATAAATTGTATCCGAATTTGGAATTGTGGGAATATAAGCTCTGGATACAGTAATATTCAACATTAATTGAATAAAGTATGAGTGTATAACGAAAAGGGGGATTGTGACTATTTTCTGAATATTTTCTTTTCAATATCTTTGAATTTACTATCAGTTTATTGGACACAGGTTCTGATGAAAGAAATATTGAGTTACATCGTAATATTATAGAAAAATACACTTGTAATGAATTTCATTGAATGTTTTTTGATGTCTTGGTGTAACATTAATTGATATATTAAAAAAAAATTTGACATTTGAATAAAAAACTTCACTTGATTTCCACAAAAATTATTTTAATTGCTCGACAATTTTTTGCTTGTTTTATCCCATTTTCAAAAGATAAACTGCAAAACTTTAGTTGAGCTTTTGAAGATGGGTAACAGCCTGAAACAATTGTCAAGAGATTAGTATAATTTTTGTGTAACCAAGCGAAGTGTTTTTCATTCAATACATGTATAATGCTTTTTTCATTATTTTCATATTAATTATTTGGATTAATCCAAAATGTATCAACTGTAATTTGTAGGTTCATTAATTTTCGTATATAGAAGAGCGAAGAAAATTGAAATCGAAAAATACAACAAAAAAGCTGAAAAAACTGTTGCCAACATTCAAATGTTGGCAACAGTTTTTACACCGCCACGAACGCGGTGCAACATATAAGATGAAACGAAAACAAAGGAACTCGAATTCATGACAAAGAGAACCTACAAACCCTAGCCGACTACTTAATGACTGCTATTCGTCTCAATTATAAAATGATGAAAAACAAACTGTTTTATTTTTACAAGTACATATTGCAATTTTGGATGCAATTTTTTCCACTTTTGGCCATCTGCTGACATTCCAAAACTCAAATTAACAGAAAACGATGGTATGGTAAAAGTCTCAATCCCAGTAATATATTTTTTGTTTTATCGAGATAATAAACAATAAAATCGGTTGTGGTGTTCTGAAGTACGATGCAGTTACTCGATGAAGTTACAGACGAACTTCACTACTGTATGATTTTGTTGAATTTTGGTAAATACAGAGTAATATTCTGAAATGAAAAAAAGGGTTGCTTTGAGAATTACTATAAATATATTTCGACTGGTATAAAAATGACTGTAATGGCGTTGGTCTACATGAACCCACTCTAGATCTTCTATTTGAGGTTTGAAATATGGTTTCATATTTACCTAACGATAAGAGTGGTTATAACAAATTTTTTAAATTAGTTTCTGATTAAACTTTCCTTTGTCTATCAATTATTGAAATTTATTTAAAAGTAGTAAGAATATGTCACGAAATATGTTGAAGATTCTTATTGGGGAGCAGTGCTATTTACGTATATCGGTTTGATATCACTTAATCAACCTGGAAAGCACTTACTGAATTGAAATGAATGAAGTAAGTAAGATATTCGTTCAATTTTGCTAACGAATGTTTACTTCTTACACAGTGAAATGACGAGGCTAAGTTGCATCATATGTTGGAGGAGCTTTTCGTGAAATTGCCACAACTTATTTTCTACATAAGGTCTCTACAATAACAAACTTGTAAAATGTATTATTTTTTTTTGATTAATTTTGTGGTAACATCAAAATTTGTGATTAATTTTTTGAATGAATAATCAATCACATTATACGCTTCTCTTACATTCTTCGTGAAACTACAATTTGTGATATATATTGTGGAAAATATTGGAAGTTTGAATTCATATTGAATCAATTAAATGAACGTCACATTTCCAGGAGAAAATTGAGAAATTTATTTCCGGTTAACGTTTTGCTACAAGTTTTGACAAAGCTTTAAACCCAGGGACTTAACTACATAAATGTTGTTAACGAAAACACACTTATCATTTTTGAATACGAATATTAGATACTTTGTGTGAAATATCGACCGTGTTGGAATAACCATACAGCGCTGTTTCATCCTATTATGGAAATCTTCAGTGGCATCCATCCAAATAATCAAAGTTCGATGGTTTTTCAAACGTACCAAGGCTCCATCTCTACAAAATGACACAAAGATTCATTCGTGAACTACTTAAGTGAGCTACCTTTATCGAAGAAACGAGATAAACTCTCTGGAACATGACAGGCGTATGTGAGACAAGTGCTTATTTAAAATTTTGTATAAAATCGATGAAAAGATTTAGAAGAAGGGATCAATTCATACTGAACTACTATAATAGTAGTTCAGTATGAATTGATCCCTTCTACCTGTTTTCTACCTGTTTTCTCTTTATTCATAATTTAAGTTTATATATTGTATGTATTCGAGAAATGTCATTAGTCTGCACGTAGCATTTTAAAAAGGTGAATCTCATCGAAACGTACGTCATGCAATATTCTTTTTAATATATGTGTAAATCAGTTCAACAATTGTTTTATTATAACTTTAAATATTAGAATCTCAAGATTATAACCAAATTTC
Organism: Henosepilachna vigintioctopunctata; assembly: GCA_030704895.1. Classification (NCBI taxonomy): domain Eukaryota; kingdom Metazoa; phylum Arthropoda; class Insecta; order Coleoptera; family Coccinellidae; genus Henosepilachna; species Henosepilachna vigintioctopunctata. Next base: position 10,336,425 of record JARQZJ010000121.1, read on the forward strand.
GGTAAATTGTAATATCTTCCTTTCAATTGAACTGCAAAGCTGTAGTCTATGCAATTAGAGATAAACAAATACACATGGCGTGTGAACTGTCACTCTGCTAACCAATTTAGAGTGTGTAGTTCATCCGCCACCTTTATAACTTAACCTCAAATTGTTGTTAACAGCTTGACTGCAATTTCAATTTTGATCGTCGCACTCGCAGTTATCGGCTACAATGAGTTTTATGGCATTACACATAACGTAACGTTTTTATATTAGAATATGAAATAATAACGTAGACTTTATCAAATATTTATTGTTTTTTATTCGACGCTGAATCTCTAAACCGCAAATGAAATTGATTTGATTTTATATTATGTTAACATAGTTTTCATTTAAATACCGAGGTGATCCCGAAAGTTAGGAATTTGTAATTTCAAATGATTGTTTGGTTATGAACAAGTTAGGAATTCGCAATAATACGAGCCATGTATTAATAGGTACAACAATAATTATAAACTCGTAACGCGTTGCTTTATGATTTTATCGTTAGTACTATAATGATATGGCTTCGTTATTGATTTTATGGGATTACGAGAATAATTGGATGAAAAAAAATTGGTGTCCATTTTAGACGTGTTGGTTGCCGCCAATTGATCATAATTGAACCATAATTAGGACCGTACTTCTTTTGTTGAAGAGTATATCCAGATCTAAGTATATCAACTTTCCTTTATCCTTTCGATCTTGTTGTATTTCTTGAATTATCAATAACTTCACAAATGATAACAATTTTAAAGATTCGATTGGTTTTTTTTTCATTGACATTTAATAAGACCATAGAGAATGTAATCATTGTAGCCCATAGAGAAAAATACACCTACAGCTTGTTCATAGAGTACTTATGGTATGTATTTGTGTATATGTTGTGTGTCAATCGAATCGTAGTGTGTGTAACGTTTATTTTAAAGAATTTTATATAAGTATTTCTAGTGCATCTTTAATAAAAAATAACTTTATGACATTCATCCGTTCGTATAAATTGCTTACAATTAGATACAAAGTTTTCCCTTCCCCTTTAAATAAGTTGATACTGAAAAAAGATAACTTCTTGAAAAATTATTGAAAAAAGGAAATGAAACAAATAAAATTTTTCATATTGCTTTCAATACAAAACTGGAAATACACTTCTTCTTCAATAAGGAGAACATAAATATTTACTAATTAGCCAGCCAAATGAATATCATGTCATGGGTCAATTCATATTAAATGTTAGGGGTCTTTTAAAACAAATCTTAAGAAAAAAAGACCAATAGTTACCATGATAATAAAACCTCGATAAATGTGTTTTGTTGAATATTTCACATGATTATTTCAGTAAATCAATCAAGATTTTCAATCGAAATCTATTCCTTGTTTCGATAACTTTAACGAAATTAATGGCATCATTTCATTCAATGTTTGCCAGAATCGGAAACAGCGAGGTAGATATATATTAACTGAATTCGCTCATCCAGAAAATTTGATTTGGGATAAAATATGCCTTTCACTTATTTTTCGTTCGAGAAAAATATAATCCGTAGAAAAATTGACGTTTGTGAAACAAAAACGCTCTGAAGTCAGATTGCAGTGAGGTGAAAAGTAATATTGAGATCTTATATAGTCTTGATATATATTTCGGGTTACTCGTCTTTTATCAAGAGTAGATAGAACCAGACTGAAAATTGTTTATATATATGTATAATATTGACTTAAATTCGAAATATCTTTTATTATATGATTCTTCATTATCCATGGTCTGGACGTTTACACTTTTGTTTTGTGGTGAGGTTAAGGGTAACATTGTCTGTGAAAGCGGCAGCAAATGGTAACTTATTTTTTTACATTCGGGTCACTAAAGCCTACCGCTGTCACGGCCTTGTGATTTAGGTTTACTTCATCTGTGCGCCCCTTAAAACTAATGCCATGTCCAAAGCACACTTATTAAGCGATGGGAAATCATGAATCATTCACAAAACAATTCCTATCAAAATTATCCATTTCTATATATACAGTATGAACTCCTCATGCTCTAACTTGGAGGTTTCTATATTCAAGGCCCTCTTCTGTTTGAAACGAAAAAGTGAGTCAGCGTTTTTTTCGTAAACTGTAAATACTCTCTTGAAAAACTATCCCCCAAAAATTTCTGTTATTTAAACAGGTTATTTTCACGAATATTTGTTTTTTTTTGTGTTGGTTTTGATAATAAACAACTCAATGAACGAATTGAGTTAGCGAATAACTCAACTGAAAAGTTGTTTGTTGTCGAATTTCTTTCATATTAGAAAACTTATACCAATACGGGAGTAAACTTATATAAATATTGATATAGTTGTATAGTTTTGTATTATAATATTTGTAAAACTCAGACTTTAGTATAATAACTTAAGAAAATTTTGGTAAACATTTTTTCTTCTTTGGGAGATGTAAAGAAATTGTATTTCTTTATATATCTTTATATAAAGTATTTTAGTATAGCGCTCTATGGTCAGTTAGTAGTTACTGATTATTCAAGTGGATGGCGCTGTCTGTTATAGAGACACACTGTTGTTAAAGCAGATGACATCATTTTGATGTTCATAAACCAGTGGAATAACAACATTCATATCAAATACATAATAATAACAATTCATATCAATAATGAATAATAACATAATTGAAAACATAATGAATAATAACATTCATATCAAAATGATATGAATGTTATTATTGACTGAGGAAATGGAAATTAATCTTTTAATAAAATTATATATGACAGAATTACGCATTCAAATTGTTCTTTAATTTACTATACGTGCCTGGGTTTTACAAAAAATAGCAAGACACCAACAAGTATCTAGACAAAATTAGAACTACAAATCGAATGTGGGGAAGAGCGAACTATATTTTGAGAAAAAATCAATAAAATTTGAAAAATATTGCGAACTTTATTGATTGAATATCAGTAATGTTCGAAATATTATGGGCACATGAAAACTAAGGATATGTTTCGGATGGCCCAAATATAAAATACATAAAATAATAAAATATATAAAAAAAATCAACTGAGCTCTGATCACGCCAAAAAAAAAGTTCGTACCTTGGAGTGATTGAACGTGAAAAGCGATTCCATCTTCAACGCCTTATCTTTATAGGCATAGATCGAGGGTGGAAGACGAGGAAAAGAAAGGAATAGATTATCTTGTATCTCCATTATTCACACTGGTTGGAAATCCTCGACATGAAGTCTTTTCAACTGGTTGTAATGGATCGACTAATATAATGGGAAATTAGAGTAGATACACCTACTCAGAAATCTTTATGTCACTCAATGAAGTAGGATCCATACAAAATGTGAAAATATTTTGTATGAAAATGTTGATATTCAAGATCCATTGTGTGACATTCATTCGAGAAATTGAAATTAATTAAAAGAATGCCATAATTGAGCTGGTTATGCGAGCATGTACAATGCGATGTATTTACTATCTTTCAAAGAATAAAGTTAGATAATATTGGAATTGCGCCCCTTTCATCTATACAGAACACTATTTTGTTAGAATAGACAAAAAATTAACAAACACGGTAATAGATTTATATTCAATAGTGTTGGCGTTTACTTGATGTAAATCCATTATAATTGAATATAAATTTAATTTCAAACACTCGAACTTATGATTTACAATTTATTGACTACATACTGTAAGCATCTGAAGAAGTCGTTTGTAACGACGAAAAGCGTCATGCTGTGTAGTCAATAAAGTGTAAATCATAAGTTCAATAAAGTGATAAATCATAAGTTCTTTAAGTACGCAACGGATTTTGATGCGGTTTTTTTTTTGAATTGAAGTTTATATGTATATATACTAAATAGTGGAGAAGTATATTTTTGAGGTTTCTAATGATGTCGTAAATAATTACATTTTTTCCGCTTACATTGCAAACGCATATTGAACCCTACATTTATTTTCATTCATTTACTGACTATGAATTGATAGGATAACCCACAATAAACAATAATGGCTAATTTTGAATATACAGCATTAATCCACAAAAGAAACTTTTAAACATTGAATCTAAGTTGATTACAGGGGGAATCACCCTTCTTTATCTAACGTGGGAAAAATCATTGTTCACTTCTTCAGAACTTACGGTATTGAAAATATCACATTCTATGAACATTAGCGACAAGCTGCTTAATACCTCTGGAAACATTGCACTTTTTAATTTGTTTTGTGTTTTTGTCATTTGGGGAGGGAGAGAGATAGAGGGTTTTCCTCTGCAGTTAGTTACCAACATGCTTAAAAATATTCTCAATGCAATTTCACTTAGGAAACGTATCTCAAACTTTGTTTGTCATCATACATACGTATGATGAATTTCGTAAATGTATCATATAGATTTATAATGCAAAAACTAATTGTTAAGCTGAGATGCTTAAACTAAAAACTAAGCAAGTGGTATTGTATAAGTAATAGTTGTAATAATTGTATTATTATTTATTGTATTATCGTTTGACTTCCTCTTGAATTTGTTTTTCTGTTTTTTCACAACACTTAAAGGATAAGGGGGGTCTGACCACACTTGGTGGAAACCCAAGACCAAATATTTCGTTCTACATGGAACTTATCAGTTTAGCGATGTCATAAACGAAATAAGTGATGTTAGGATTTCTAATATACTGAATATTAGATAAGATAGGTGAAAATACATAAAAGAATGAAAACATATTGTAAGGTTCAGACATATCTACATAAGTTGGCTATTACTTTCTTTCATATAAAACTATTTAAACGTTCCTTCTCATATAAAATTGTTAATTTAATGAATAGTTTACCGAATGAAGTCTTCAGCTACAAAGCGAAAGAGTTCAGAGAAATGTAACGAACATAATTTAGTTTGTTTTTTCTACGTAGTTCCTTTTTTGTGGTTCTCAATGTTTTTTATATTGACATGTGGTGTAGGTGTATTCTACACTAAACCACTACCCCTGTTTTAATTATTTTGATTAATTTTTTTCTTTTTCACGCAGAAAACTGTTGTGAAACTGTTTTTATTGTTTTATTTTGGATTAATCAGCTCCTGTAGTATCCCACCTCTTAGTACTCTATCAGTTAGTAAAAATATATCAATGCAAATTGAAATAAGTATGTTATATAACAGGGCTTCTTAAACTTTTTTATATAGCGACCCCTTCAAGCTTAGGAAATTTTAAACGACCCCTCCTCCATATAATGATAAATATATTAACCTTGATGTAGATGTAATATCGCACTATTTTACATGTAAATAAAATAAAATTAAAGAATACGTACTCATTCATTTCACATATATATATATATATATATATATATATATATATATATATATATATATATATATATATATATATATATATATATATATATATATATATATATATGATATATATATTTATTCAATAGAAAAAATAAACTTTTGTAACAATTTTTTTATAAGAAAACATAAAACTATATGTACGTAGTGTGTATACTAATTTTAAAATTTTGTATATAATGATTGAAAAGTATCAGATTTTTGCGACCCCCTTTCAGTAGTCTCGCGACCCCCAGGGGGATCGCGATCACAGTTTAAGAAGCCCTGTTATATAACAATATAAGCAACACCATGTATGTATGAATTTTGTAATGGAGTACTCATAAAGTTCTATTATTATTATTATTATTATAAAGAACAGTTTCGTAAATACAGTTCTACCATTGAAGGTTTATCAATATTCAATGTCATAAGTTGTAAAATTGTTACTTTTCAGAATAAAATGTATTACACTTTTGATATTTGTGGAATTTATACCTGTTTTTTTTATAATACGATACGAAACTTCCACCAAGTGTCGAGCGAGGAATCGATTTCTATTATTGAGAATTTTCAGTTACAAAAAGTAATGAGTTATGCTCATTATGGTTTCAGATAGTACTGGGTGTTTCCAAAAAGCAAACATTTTGGATTGCGAAACATTGAGCAAAATCAATTGTTGGCATGTTCAAGAGTGCGAAAACTTTCTGTCGTCGGTCTCCGCAGTCGCTTATCAACCTCAGGGCGGTCTAGTTGCTACGAATACACGCAGATCGACGCTCAACTTGCGCGTGCCGTCGTTTTGTATCCAAACTTTCGAAGTCGCTCCAAAAATTAATGTAACCTTGTTCCCTATTTGTTCAATTGCTTTTTCCTGACATTTCAATGTATGGTGTTGCATAAATCTTCAATCTTTTTGTGCTGTAATGGTCAATTTATAAAAATGAAGTAGATAATTGATAAAAATTGTGACCTCAGTCTGGTGAGTTACTAGATTTTTGAAATGTTGCGGCTGGAGTTTGTAGATAAGATATAAAGTTTTCCAATTTTTATTTCACAAAACTAAACTTTGTCAACATAAATATTGTCTTTCTTGTATAAATATTTATCTAACATCTTAGTTTGGTAGAAATATATCCACGTAAACAACAAGGGGTGAATTTACTTGAATATTACTGTACTAAATTGATGAGGGTATATTGAGAACATGGAATAATTTTGTGTTAGTTTCGAATGAGTTGTTTTCTCAAATAACGCTCGAAATTTTTTTAAGATTTCAAACGAATTTGAATTTGAATTTCGGTTTTGTTTATGTTTAATTTGACATATAGATACCCTCTTCAGAAAAAGGGATATAAATCGAATATTTGAAATCTGCATTGTCCGATTTTTAATTATAATACATTTTTCGATTGACAAATATACCCAGTGAAAAAATATATATCAGTAAAGAAGTTAGATCCTCTAGCATATTTGAAATTCTCTTTCAATACAATGTCATGTTTTGAATGTCATACTTTGTTACTCATAATTCTTTGATATTTTATTAGAACTTTTTCCAAGCGAATTGATATGAAATGAGTTCAATATCCGCCAGCAACAACAACAATTTTTATTCCATATAATTAGTATAAATGTCAAACAGTGACAGTTAATTTTCGAAATAATTCCGTTATTTCGAAACATATTGATTGAATAGAATAATAATAATATTTGACATTATAAGAACCTCATTGTTATTTTTAATTGTTTATTGTATTTATCTTGTGTTTCCTAGTGAAAATAAGATCGAGGACTCATGGAATTGAAATTCAAAATTATAACTATTCTGAAATATAAGTTCCACAATATTTCAATTTTCAGACATTTTCATCATGATCCATTCGAAGCAAAAAAAATTTTTAATAATTCTAGATTCCTCAGCTATAACATATTTGAAGATATTGGATAAAGCAAAAAAAATGAAGAAATAAAATACATTTTTCTGGGACATGTCCTCAATTTTCATAAATTATTTTAAGGTTGAGTAACAACGTACGTATTCTTTTGCCTTAATCCCAAGGTTTCATGAATTTGACCATCTTCACTAATGCAGTGAAATTTCTTTCTCTCTGATCAATAAATTCTCATTAATTTGAAATAAAATATACCTCACGCGCAAAAAATCTTAATGAACAACAGTAATACCCTCTCAATTAATCACCGAGCTCGAAGGCAAAATTTTAATTGATGGAATGATAATACAACTTAGGAAAACTTGTGCTTAAAACAACAGCCTTAATGATTTCCCATTTCTGCAATCCAGATAGAATAATATATGTATGCATTTGAATGAAATACAAAGAAAAACATAAAGCAGAAATTCATTTTCTGAATTATTCAACTCTAATATAACGAATATTTTTCATTCTCAACGAAAAGTATCGATCAATTCCGGAATTCATTTTCTCAGTCCTCACTGGTTTGCTAATGATGTGAGAAATATTGAAGATGTTCAGGGAAATAACTACATTGTTGATGAATTGTTTCTTCCATACATGAAGCACAGAACGTTTTCATTCAATAGAAAAGAATTATTTATTGTGTTTTCAAAGATCCAAATTACTCGTGAACTGTAATCACCTTTGAAAAAATGTACTAAGAGCATAGCCGGGCATCATATATTGAATTCATCATTTTCACAGCTGATTTGGATGAATAGTTTTATGAGATGAATCATCATAGACTTACTTATATTCCAATAATTCATTATATCTATATATATATATATATATATATATATATATATATATATATATATATATATATATATATATATATATATATATATATATATATATATATATATATATATATATATATATATGTGTATATATTATTATTATTATAAAGATTATTGTTTCCCATGAGGAGAGCGATTGAACTCGAATTCGCAATTCTTAGGATTTTACTTCACCTTTTTTGATCCCCAAAAACTCTTCTTTCTCTCGAAATGCTCTTTCTTCCGTCCATCTGTCCATTTTATTCCAGGTTGATTTTTGCCCAAACTTCACATGTGCGATTTTAAAGCGACACTCGGTGCGATCTTCGAGATTTTTTATATCGATCTGTTGTAGATCCTTTTGTGCCTCTTTTAGCCACTCTGTTCTGCATTTACTCTTCATAATTATATCGAGTAGTTTCTTCGGTATTCTGGACTGTTTTTCATTCTGTAGACATGTGAGTAGAACTGTATTTGTCTTTTGATAAAGTTATTTACATCCAAATGCCGTTTCTATTGATTGGCCAGTAAATCTTTCTGAGAATTTTCCGTTCTTATTTTTCTGATTCTTGAATGACCGTCAATAACAATTGTTTCAGCTGCGTAGATTGCTCCTGGCATAATCATAGTGTTACAATGTCTCAGTTTGGCGCCTCTCGAGATGCACTTTTTATCATAGTACGCCCATGTTAGCTTGTAGGCCCTTTGGAGCTTGGTAATTTTTTGTTCATAAGCGATTCCGTTTGAACCTGAGGACTGTATAACTTCTCCGAGGTATTTAAAATGGCTGACTTGCCGAATTTCATCATCTATTATTATTAGAGAATATTTATTTTTGGGTTTTCTTTCCATGTATTTGGTTTTATCATAAGGAATTTGTTACCCGGTTTTTTGCGCAATTTCGTGTAATTTTTTTACGGCGAGAATGGCTTCAGTTCTGTTGTCTGTGATAATAATAATAATAAAATAAATTTATTGAGAAACATTCCTTACATTGTAAAATTACATTCATTTCAATTGATACAATAATTACAACTAAGAGAAATGCTCTCAAAAGGACCGAATTCAGTTTGAAGTCTGATCTTCCATGCAGCCCTCGAGCAAAGTATTGGTTCAAACAAAAAAATCTTGGTTAAATTCATATTTACAATAATATACAACTTTGATTGAAAAGAAAAGAAAAAAAAATTTCCTCAGAGATATTAAACATCGCAATATTATCGTCTGCACAAGCTGGATATTCGATATTTATTCGATTTTCTTTTTTGATACCCGCTTGTATGCCGTTCACAAGAGGTTCCCATTTCTAAATGATCTTTTCTGAAACAATGTTGAAAAAGATTGGTGAAAACCCACCCCCATGCCGCACACCGGTTTTGATTTTAAACGGATCTGGTACTTCGCCCATGAATTTCTTTTGGAAGTTGTACCTGTAAGTGTCTGTTCTATAATTTTTCGGATCTTTCGATCGTTTCCAAATTCTTTCATGATTTCAAAAACTTCATATATATATATATATATATATATATATATATATATATATTCATAATATTATTATTTATTTATATTTATATATAAGCTACTATATACTAATTAAAACTACTGACGAAATTACCGTAGCAGTTGAAGTCACTATAATTTATCATATAATGTTGTGAGCTTTCTTGTCTGTTGATATTTTGAATGAAAATTGCTATCCTTGGCAAATAACAGACTCTCAGAATGGAAAATTGGTTCCTGTTGACTTTCCGCTACAAATTTGTGATTTCAAATGAATAATTTCCACTCAATGACAGGTCTCTTACTTTGGATTGGGCTTTAAATATATAATGAATATGGTCCTAGTTTCATTATACAATTTTATGGAGATAGAGATTGTCTCTAAATGAACTAAATCAGTTTTGTAGTAATCAAGAAATTAATATATTTTTCATGCTAAAAGTGTTCTCAGCTGAGGTTCCACTAATCTGAAAATATAAAGATTAACCCTAGAATTCAACAAGAAGGGGTAATAAAGCTTGATGTAGGACTATTCTCATATGTTGCGAAAGAGCCCTTCAGTGAGTAAAAGTCCACTTTATATGTCTCTGAGCCTCTTGACCCCATAAAACCACTGCTAGAGGGCGCGTAGGATGCGTTAATGAGATGACTCTATTTCCTTCTATTGAATTTTCACAATATATTTGAATTATATCTATGCGAAATTAATTTTTTGAAGTGGATAAATATATTCATATTTCGATAAAATTGATTTCCTGCATCAATAAAAAGTGATCTCTATCAAATACGATTTATTTATATGAATATTAAATTAAATTAAACTCTTGGCTTAATGTTTCACGATTTATTCAACAATATGAAATAGTCAACATGTTACGAGCGTCAGCTCATTTTCAAGACTAGAAAACGCTCGAAACATGTTGACTATTTCATATTGTTAAATGAATCGTGAAACATTAAGCCGAGAGTTCAATTCAATTTAATATTCAATTATGTTTCACCAAGAGTTAAGCGAGAATTCAATCTCAGTTATTTATATGAACTTATTCACATTTTAAAATCAAGTCTGAAAACATATACTTTTCAGTTGCTAAAACAAAACTGATATATTTGGAGATATAGCACCAAATTTTTATCTTTCTTTCAAATTTAATCTGTATTCCCTAGCAGAAAGACCTTTATCGGACATAGATTTGGTGGATTTTCTATTTATTATGAATTTGATGATTGATGAGACCTATACTTGGAGAAAATTAATATAAATAATGATACAATATTTAGAATTTCCTCTGATTCTCTAATTTAATATTAAGTAGGTCTACTGAGAATTTTACAAGAGTAGCTTTAGTAATTGTATGTTTCAGGGCTTCAATAATGTTCAAAGAATCTGAGAATATTTCAAAAACAGTTACCAACTTCTTCTCCTTTACTGTTGGCTGATCTCTCGGTGTAACATTGTTCAATGTGTTGAATAAAATCACTCGGTTTAGTTATCCGATAGTAATATTACCGATAGTTAATCCGGGGTAGGTAATGTTATCCGATAGTAATATAGTAATATTACATTGATTGTTTAGAGCAATTAATATAATTTTGTGAAAGAGAAACTAGCGTTTTTCATTCGATATATTGTTGTATTATTATGTTACAAAATGATTGTTTTTTTTTATGAGATCATTCATTCTTTTCTGAAAATTTGTCTATGGTTCTACAAATCCACTGCCTATCTATTAAATATAAATAATAATACAAAAATGTTTAAGATTTTCTCATAATTTAAAATAAAATACGCATGACGACGTTTCGAAGTGCAATCAAATACAACTACTTCTCTATCAAATGCTGGATTAAAATACTATTTGTAATCTTACAAAGTCAGTACTTATAGCTATTTTCACAGAACATACCAATACTGTTCTATGACTAACTTGGAGTGGGGACCATAGAATACACTGATATTCAACAAAAGGATCGTATACCTGGAGATTAACACAGAAAATAAATTTCTAAAGTCAGGTATTCCAAAGAAATGTAGGAAATATACAAATATACAACTAAGATTTCAAGTACAAATGAGGAAATTTATATATATATTTTTTTGAACATAAAACATAAAATTGAAAGTTCTTCAATAAAAAACAAAAAAAAAAAAAAAACAAAAAAAAATATATAAATTTTCTTTATTTGCACTTAGAAATCTTAGTTGTATATTTGTATATTTCCTACATTTCGTTAGAATAACTAACTTAAGAAATTGATTTTCTGTGTTAATCTGCAGGTATACGATTTTTTTGTTAAATATCAGTGTATTCTATGGTCCCCACTCCAAGAAATAGCTATAAGTTCTGACTTTGTAAGATCACATAGTATTAATCCAGCATTTGATAAATAAGTAAGTACTTCGAAACGTTGTCATGCGTATTTTATATTAAATTATGAGAAAATTTTGAATATTGTTGTATTATGGATATTAATTTTCTCCAAGTATCGGCCTCATCAATTATCAAATATAAATAAGCTTACAAAATATTTTCAGATTTTGGAATTGCTTGTTGTCATTCGATTCGTTCATATCAACAAAGGAAAATTTTCCTTTCAAATGGAAGGTTCATGATTAACTCCGTTCTTTCTACTAATGAAATCGGTTGTGAAGGAAGACCACTTGAGAGTTCTTTCTGCTTTCAGAGTCTTGAAAAAGCAAGTAATATCCGCCAGTATTGAATGGAAACTGTGAATATTTCATCCTCTATTTGCTGAAACGTGATGTTGGCACCTCATTTCACTGGCACCGCTACAAAGTCCCAAATACGACCTCCGAGTTTCTTCAATGGAGGTTGCAATTATTTATGTATCATCATTTATTCAGACATGTCACAAATTCTTTCATAAAATTGATTTTGGTGGAACCAGATTTTTATGTAAATGATTGTCAAATGATTTGAAATCAGAGAAATTCGTCAAATTTTTATTTTCTTTTTAATTGCCAGTGAACTGTAAGAAGAAAGTTCATTTCTTTTTTCTTTCGCTGAAAAGTGCGAGGTATAACAGATTTGAGGGTATTTCAACACAATACTTCATATTCGGAAAGGTTAATAACTTTCAATACATCAAACGTGTTAATATAGGAATGTTTTTATAATTCGACTGATTTGAAATAACACGAAGTATTATTACTTATTTTTTTTGCAGACTTGTGTAATTACATATGTCTCTGTTTTCTATTTTGTTTGACATCTTAGATTTATACTGCTAAAGAAGGAGGGAAAAACCTCTGAAACGTTCAGAACAATGAATAATATCAATAACAGTCGTAAAAATCATTACCCAGAATAACCAGGAACCAGTGTGAATTTCTATATATATATATATATATATATATATATATATATATATATATATATATATATATATATATAATGTATAATTATGTATAGTAATGTATAATTATGTTACTCATTGTTATTGCAAATTTAGAATAGAATTTTGATTCCTCATTATTCTGAGGCCAGAATTTTGTTAATCCGAAATACGCGTGTAAAGAGAAAACAATCAAAAAACAATTTTTCATTCCTATGAAACTCAGCAGCATCATAGTGTTCAATAAGAAATTCAAATAATTAAAGACTTCCTTGTTTATTGAAGATCAACTATGGCATAAATGTAATATATGCATTATGTATTCGAATTATTGAGAATATTGGGATTTGAATGAAGTTTTGATTCCGGATGTTGCATTTGAATATGTCACAGAATAGAAATAAATGGATAGAAAGGTACGCTATCCGATGTACATGCCTTCTGCTATTCTGTTCGAAGCACGGACTGCCAATCTCAAAACTCATTCATTACTGCTTCGTACTGACATCGTTACATTAATCGAATCCAAAGAGATGGAGGTTTCGTTTCGTGCAGAGGAAGAAAATTCATTGAAAAAATCTGATATCATTACTTCCATCCACAAAATTGTGCCTTTGTGAGTACATTGAAACCATCATTCAAACGACTGTCTGTTTTAACGATGTTTCGTACGGCTCTCTACACGTGTAGGGAAATCTGAGCGCTGTTTTTTCTTGAATCATGTTCGAACTGTCTTCTTTATGGCAAATATTATTGTTTCCAGGTTTTTTAGGAGGTAAGAATACAATTTGATGTGTTATTATTCATATTATTATTGATCAAAGAGCGGAGGTCAGAGACATATAATGGGTGTTTTTTTTTAGAAGTATAGAAGTTTAAGTTGGCATTACTGTTGAAGATTGCGACCGATTTAACAGCTGAGAAGTGATTTATTCTCAGTGTGGTTTGGCAATTTATCATGAATACACTCACGCCTGAACAACGTTTGCAAATAGTGCATTTTTATTTCGAAAATAAAGGTTCTGTGTGGAATACGTATCGCGCACTACGTCCATTTTATCGTCGACAAACTTCTGGTTGAATGGCTACGTCAACAAACAAAAATGCCGCATTTGGAGTGAAGATAATCCTCAAGTGTTTGTCAAAACACCGTTACATCCAGAAAAACTGACTGTTTGGTGCACTTTATGGGCTGGTGTAATCATTGGTCCGTACTTCTTCAAAAACGATGATGCCCTGAACGTTTCAGTCAAAGGTGATCGGTATAGAGTCATGATTTCTAACTTTTTCATTCCTGAGTTGAACAACATGATGTCCAGGAGCTGTGGTCACAACAAGACGGCGCAACATGTCACACAGCTCGTGCCACAATCGATTTATTGAAAGACACGTTTGGTGGCCGCCTAATTTTACGTTTTGGACCTGTGAATTGGCCTCCAAGATCTTGTTATTTAACACCGCTAGACTACTTTCTGTTGGGCTATGTAAAGTCATTGGTCTATGCGGATAAGCCACAAACGCTTGACCATTTGGAAGTCAATATTCGCCGTGTTATTGCCGATATACGGCCACAAATGTTGGAAACAGTCATCGAAAATTGGACGTCCATTATGGACTACATCCGAGCCAGCCGTGGCGGTCATATGCCAGAAATTATATTCAAAATGTAACGCCACTAGAGAAACTTTCGAATAAAGAAAAATTCTTGTCAATCGAATGATCCATCGTTGTTTTATTGCAATTTAAATTTCTATACCCCTAAAAAAACACCCCATATATCTCTGATGTTTAACGCCGATTTAGAACGGTTTAAGAACACGGTGGGAATTGAGCCCATCAGCACCAGTTATCCGAAAGCGTTACAAAGTCACTATACTGTTAGGATACTGAGCATCTATAGACTTTGCTGCTATTACGGTGAAAATATTTTTTATCGAACGACCGTCTTTTTCAGTTTCAGAGACATCAACAGATGAGCTTTATCTGTCAGTTACCAGATTATTGCGTGTTTTCACTTCCATTTAGAGTAAACGCTGTGTACTTAACCGACAGTTAAGACAATAATTTCAATTCATCTTTCGGTCAGGTAGGTACCCCGAAGGTTAGCTGAATGAGGAAAGACTGGTCTAAAATATTTGTGCCTATGGCGAATTTCACAGATTCTCTAATTTCCATAGCAAACAACTGTGTGCTGCATTGAATAAATTAAACTCTTTTTTTAAAAACTTTATTTTTTGCACACTCACTCACAGTACAATTAATTGAATCAATCAATGAATTATCTTTTTTCTTCGAATTGCCATATTGAGTTATGTTCAATCTTCACATTTTCGGTCAAGTTTTGAAAATATGGTGAAAATGTAGCTGTAGGGAGTCTTGTAATAATAATAATAATAATAATAAGTTCTTTATTGCCAACAGGTATAATACCCAATTACATGAAATAATAACATAATGTTGAATGACTGAGATTCAATTCTCGCTTAACTCTTGATGAAACATAATTAAATATCAAATTAAATTGAACTTTTGGATTCATATTGTTAAATATAATCGTGAAACATTAAGCCAAGAGTTTAATTTAATTTAATATATAATGTGGAATATATATAATAAGTAATTAAAATGAAAGAGATATATAACAAAGAGCTCACTCTAATCTAAAAAAACTAAAATAGTAACTAATAACTAAATAATTATCGCTAATTAGTTCGTTGTAACATTAAATGAAATATTAAAACGAACTTAATCTAAATCAATTCATTTTAGTCAATTGCCTCCGTTCACATAACTCCTTATATTAGCTTCTATGGAGTGAAAGTGAATGTCACAATTATTGGCAACTCTATTGAATGTAGACTCCATAAACCAAATGGGGGATTCTATTAGGGAGTTGGTCCTCGAAGTCTCTAGGTCGAATAATTCTGTATTACGAGAATTTTGCCTTGGAACACGAAATTTCAAAGCGGACAAGACAGGAGGACAATCAATACTATTGTACAGTAATTTGTACAGAAATTTGAGTGATAAATAATTCTTTATGATTGACTCCTCATTGTGTATAAACTTTGTCTTCCCTCCAAACTAAGAATTTCAAGAACCTTCTCTGAATTACCTCAAGATGGCGTTGATTGCAAGTGTAAATAGGATGCCAGATCATGCTGCCATACTCCAACTTGCTACGGATTAAGGTATTAAATAGTCTTTTGAATGTTGAGGAATTATTAAAATATTAAACATTAAAATTTTCACTATAAAACAGATAGAAACCATTGATTTAACCTGTGCATTGTGTTTGATAAAACTATATGATTGTTACACAGTGAAGTCAGTTTTAATTATATGATATTATATGATTGAATATCATGTAGTAGACGTCTCAATGATCCAAATATATGCAAAGTGGTTTTTTTAAAATGTCTCTAATTCGAGGCAGAATATGGTAATTGATTCTATAATTTGGCACTGTCTGCAAAAGCATCCAATTTGTTGATACTTGAAGCCCACTCTCCACTAGAATGCCTATTACAAGATCGCGAACAACTGACAAAACTAATTCCGGATTCAAATTAACCTCAAAGACTACAATGTTCTCTCTTTTATAATCCCAATTAAAAGTTTCAAGACCATCTCGAGTGATATTCAAAATGAAAGTCGAGTTTTGATGATGTCTGTTTTTTTTTCTTTGATATCTTTCACTAGGAGCCACTGTTAGCGAGAAACTCCAAGTGGAAGTGTGAAACGTTAAACAATTCGGTAATTGTCTTATCTGATACTGCCACTCAGAGCTCTATAGATTGAAGCGATTTATTTCTTTTGGAGACAATTAGTGTTTTCAGTCGAGAGATGGTGTTTTATATTGTTTTTTTTTTGGGAAGATGGACTACTGATATATCCAGCAATATTTTCTGAAAACTCACAAATATTATTGAAATTTGCAATGAATATTGATTCACTAATTAAATAGGACGATACTTCTCGAAAATCCAATATCATACTGAAAAAACATACTCTGGTACGTGATTCCTAAGAGATATCGTTGAAATATATCGATTGTTTCGTCATTACATTTACATCATCAAATGCAACTAAACGTGTGTTATAAATGTATATTACATTCTCGAATACAGTTATCGAACTATAAAATTCTGCTTTGGGGTCGCTGTACAGAAATAAATAGAGTGTTCTTACACAGAAGCGAATAGCTCGTTGATTATTCGAAATTCATCAACATATATCTGTAAGCCTTTCTCACTATAAGAATTCACATACCTTTTTTATATTTAAAGATGTTTATTATATGTTAAGGAAAATGAAGATAGGTTCATTAAATTGAATAGTTATCATGAGTTTTTAACAAGGAACACTAATGTGCTTCTTACTTCCAAGCTTAAAACAGCTAAATTTGAGTACTCACTCTATTATCAGTTATCAGTATACGGTTTAGTAAACAAATAGTTCAATTCTTATAAATAAGATTCGTGAATGTAAATTTACATTCCCGATCTCAAAAAGTTAAGTTCAATGGTGTTCTTTCGAACCGCATTGGAGTTGATTTTGCGTACCTCAGGGTACGGTCTTAGGTCCACTGCTATTCTAATTTTACATTAATTATACATTAATGATACGGTTATTCACAGATGATAAAAAATGATTTATGTTACTGGTAAAAATATCCAGACTATGACAGAATGGATCAATAGAGAGACTTGTGAGCAATAAATGAATAGCTAAGCTATAACAGTTTATCGCTGAACGTAACAAAGTCTGAATTTATAGTTTTTGGTACAAGTAAAATTCTTAAGGTATATAGTAACGAGAATATAAATATTAGAGTTGAAAACATTAAAAGGGTAAAACTTGTTAAATATTAAGGCGTTATGTTAGATGGGAAATTGAGTTTGAATAATCATGTCGACTTCATATCGTCTAAAATCTCCAAGAAAATCATCTAGCTCAAAAGAATTGGAAAAAATCTGACGACTTATGTGAATTTATTGCTCTTTAAGTCAATAGTGATGCTACACTCTGAATATTGTTCCACTCTCTTATTGGGATTGAGTAAGGAAAAAAATCAACAGATACAAAAGTTACAGGATATAGCTATGCGAGAAAGTTAAACAGAGAATACTCTTTGCTACACATATATATATATATATATATATATATATATATATATATATATATATATATATATATATTCTTATTTAAAGCTGAAAACAAATTCTTCCCTTTTAGAGCAATAAAAAATGTAACATGTGTGTGAATGATGTGCACGGTTATAATACTAGAAATGCTGACAATTTTTACATGCAAGGTTGTGAGCTTTCTAAATCTAGAAATAGTATACTTTAATAATTGCCTAGTCCAACACAGTTAGTGACCGTAAGGTATTCAAGCGTAAATTAGCTAAGTTCGTCTTAAACATATAATTGCAAATAATATAGTTTGAACCTAAACGTTCATATGATTTTGTA
Source organism: Henosepilachna vigintioctopunctata (assembly GCA_030704895.1). Taxonomy (NCBI): domain Eukaryota; kingdom Metazoa; phylum Arthropoda; class Insecta; order Coleoptera; family Coccinellidae; genus Henosepilachna; species Henosepilachna vigintioctopunctata. The sequence continues at coordinate 10,354,851 of JARQZJ010000121.1, forward strand.
ATAGCTATTGCTAAATAAATATTATTATTATTATTATTTTGATCTTCAATGATTTACTGTCTATTTTCACAAGACGATTGAAATCGTACTGAAATTTAATGAAAATGTGTGTATGAAAAATTTGAGGAAATTTTACAATTTGAATTTGATTATCAGAGTATTTCCATGAAAGTGAATCCCGACGGTACCAATGAAATGTTTCACTAAAAATCCATCGAAAATGTTATCAACTGATGCAATGATGGTATAGATTTCGATGCAGGTTCCGTTTGCAAATTACATGATTATTTGAAATGTATTGACTTTAAAGCCATCAAACTGAATGTCAATATGAGTTGAACTGACGATTTTGTCGTTTCAATTATAAAAGTCGGTATCTATTACAGACAAACTGATAGCATTGTAGGCAATGTTTTTTTGGTGAATAATTGAAATTTTTAGAAATTTGCTCTAGGTTAATTCGAAATGAAGTGATTGTCAATGAATCATTCTAACAAAATTTAAAGCGGCTCGAATATTTAATTTCAACTAGCACTATTGCTTCATTATGAAAAAAATGAATTTGATAATTACGTTTGCATATTTGGACATTTTGAATTTAAACATGAGATTTAAACATGTGAAAAGGCAAGTGGATATTATAACAGTAATTTGTTGCTACAGAGTTATTTGCTACTTTTTAATTTTGTTTCATTTCATTTGTATATTGTTTTGTTTTTTGTATTACCTCTTGTGATCAAAATTTTTGTTGCAATGTCCCCCTTTTCAATTGATCATTGCAATAATTTACAATGTTCCCCCTTTTCAGCAGAATTCACTCGATCAATCGGTAACTTGAAACTTTCTTTCAGGTTAATGAAATTAATATTTTGTCAGTCCAAATTTTTAGATTGTGATATTGATTTTCTTTGTTTTACTCAAATTTCTAGCACAGAAAAAATGTACTGAAGAACAGAAAAAAATTTAATATATGAGTTTTCAGTTATTCAATTCAGTAATTCAGTTAATTTGTTACTACAGCCTGATATGCTACTTTTTAATTTTGTTTCATTTCAATTGTATTTTTTTTCACCTTTTTTGCTGTACCTCTTGTAATCAAAATTTTTGCTCTAATTTTTACCCATCTACATATGTGAAATATCCCCTCATTTTCCTGAAATTTCCTGAAAATTTCTTTCTGGTTAATTGAATTAATAAAATCAATGGACGATGAATCAACTGTGTGATAGTTCATATTTAAATGAGAGTAATAAGAAATACTTGTCTGAAAAACACTGACTGAACAATTCTTTATTCGACTTGTTTCGCCTTTTACAGCATTATCAAGAACATTCTTTGTAAAAGGCGAAACTAGTCGAATAAAGAATTGTCCAGTCAGTGTTTTTCAGACAAGTATTTCTCATTATCTCTCATTTAACTAAATTAATATTATGTCATTGTTAATTTTTCAGTTATGAAATTGATTTTATATTTTATATTGAATTGTCTTGTATATGGAAAAGTGTACTGAAGAAAAAAAATGAGGAATTATTAGAGGTTATGTCGTTATAAAAACATATTAATTATCATTTGAAATTGATGGAGTTATTTTTAATATTGATGGAGTTAATTTTTTTGGAGTTGAAATTAACAGTTTAACGATTATATGACCTCAAAAATCTGCTTAAGGATTTATCGAAAAATCCTAAAAAAAAATTTATCGAAATATATGATATATATTTCACCTTATTCAAATTCTAGATGTGAAAAAATTATGTGTTAAATTTCAAAGAATGCATTTAATGCTGCATTTATTGCGCAAACCAATTTAATATTTTTGCGTGAAAATAAAACTCTTATCTTTCTGGTTTTATAGCGAGAAACATTAATATTCAGTTAAATTAATGTCATTCAATTTGCATAAATTAGAATACAATTAAAATTAATTACGAAATATATTTGCGTGTAACTTGAGTAAATATTTTCACATATTTCCAACAAATTTGCCGTGCTTTCAAAAAATCAATTCTGTGATATTTGGAAGCTTCCCAATGTTGAAATAACCCTTGAATACATTATATTCTTCAGTCCCGTTTCCGAAAAATGTATTCGTTTGATATTTAGTAGATTCTTTTGAATGAGAATATGTTTAAACTTTCCGAAGATTAGAGAGACTCGAACAATATGCTTGCATTCTAGATGCCATTCTTTTATTGGATTTATAACTTCAAGGATATTTTATATGTCCTATATGTTGGAGAAGAATACGTATCGAATATTTTCGGCGATACAGACATTCATATATTTTCAAGTGAAATATACCATTTTTATTTCTGGATACCGATTTGGATCAAATTTTATTGCTATCACGTTGAAATTTCAACGAAACTTCACTCCAATGAACTGTGTTGTATATTGAATAATTTTCACTTTTGCTGAAAAATTTTTAATCGATGGTATAATTAAAAACATTCGGCTCAATTCCACAAAATTTCTTGATACATTCGACATATGTTTCGGGTAACTAACGCATTATTAAGAATTAAATACAACATGAAGATTTAGATGAGTTCTTTGAAACATTGGTAGAAGATGAGTCGAAGTTACTGAAGAATTGAGCGAAATTCAGCAAAAAGTTTCCAATTATTTGATACATGAAAATTCAGTATCATCTTATTGATTTAATATTCAAATCGTTACGTGATTTATACTTATTTCAAAAATACATGGGGAAGAAAAAACTGTAGTACAGACCATAATATTAAAAATTGAAAAACTTCTACAAACGTTTCACCAACTTTTTTGAGAAAAAATTTATCAAAAGCATTTTCAATGGTATATCAAGTAGGTTTTGCAATTATAAAAACAATTGAAATAACGGCAATCACTCATTAGAATACAAATAGATACAGGGCTGAAAATTCAAATACAAATGTGTATAACTAGAAATCAATTTTTGTCACTCCTTTTTTTTTCAATTGTGTCTTTTTTGAGATTTTTATTCGAATATTTGTGCAATGTTTGAGTAACGAAGGATAAGCATGATTGATCTTATAAGTTTACAGGATATTTAGCTGGAGCACAATATCTCGTAAGTTATTTTATTGTTCCAAATATCTAAATTCCTTCAATGTGTTAGAATATGTGCCTTCATCCATGAAAACCAACTGCCCATTGTTTCCGTATTAAATTCACGCTCAGTTATTCATATAACACATGAAATAATATGCCAGGGAATGCAACAGGCCTCAAACAATGCGAAAGCCTTCTTAATGTAAGTCGAAATCATTATGCACTGGTGAGTTAGTAACAAAATGAAACAATATCCTGCATAGAAATGAAACAAAGCATGGTGTGTTAAGCTTCTATGATTGGCGATAGAATGAAGGAAAACTGGGTTATCAGTGTCAATTGAGAATTCTACCTTAAGAATAATGAAAAATATCTCAAACCTATTGAACCTGATTTTTTTCTAAGTTAAAGAAGAATACGAGGAAGAATTTTCGTGTGGCATTTCTTGAGGACCTCTGAAGTTTACTGAGTACATTTCGTCATTTTGTGTATGCTCGATTGAATTTCAATTGAAGAGAAGATATCTTTATGAAAATTTTTCATCTTGAGTAAAAGTTTCTCACCCTTCATTTTAATACGTTTTCATAATTATAATAATAATAATAATAATACAACTTCATTGAATGGCAGTTCATTACAGTGTTGTCTTAAATATTAACAACAATCAAGTAGAAGTACATAAGCAACGGAACCATTTCAAAAGGTGGTTAATATTAGCTTTCGCCAGTCTTACTATCAACCCCATAGAAGCAATATTTTAATAATATTGTAATAATTTTTTTATTCCTAAAAATGATTTGCTCTCCCTTTTTTCTGTTTATCTATCATATCATATCATATATGTTTATCTTTGGTATATTTATCAGCATTTTGTCAGTAATATTTTGAGAATGTAATTTATTTCTAAAAAAAATTTTTTCGGCCGATACTTGGGGCAAGATGTTGAATTGATTAAAATTTATACAATATTTTACCTTTCCATTTCAAAAACCTTTCTTTCAATAAATTCAAAATAAACATCAAGAATTAGCTTTGTTCGTGGTAAGGATTCTGAAGCGATTCAGAACTAATTCATAACTGATTCGGGATTGATTTAATACGCATGCTCGGTTATGAACTGGTTCGGAATTATTTCGACCCGCGAACGATTTTAGAACTAGTTTAGGGAATTTTCGAATTTCGGTTGTTTTCATCGAATAATATGCAGTATACCGCTTGCAATTGTCATTCTAATCAAAGAACAATACAATAACACATTATTCTATGGAAGTCGACTTATAAGTAAGGAACCATTTTCCAATTTATTTATTTTCGAAAGCACAAGATAGCAAGATACGTTTAGTCATTTAGCGATAGTAAGATTTCAGAAATGTCCCAACAACCAGAATATACTTATGAATGGACCCACCAAAATACTCTTCTTCTCTTGGAATTGTATCAAAAATACAGGGACCATGTCGGATCGATGCTACTAAAAAACTTCAAGAGAATGTTTGAAGAAATTGCAAAAGAAATGGTAATAATCACAAATACACATGTTACACCAAGTAATTGCGAAAACAGGTGGAAAGTGCTTGAGAGAAATTACAAAAAATATGTAGACAATATGAATAAGACTGGAAGGGGAAGAAAAGTGTTCGAGTACTACGATATAATGCAGAATATCGTGAATGCGCAAGTCCCGAACTTACAGTTCTAGATTGATCCTTCGAACCGGTAGAACCAATTCCGAACCAGGTCCCAGTTTATCCGCGAACACAGAACTGTAACTAAAAGTTCGGAACTGGGTGATCCGCGAACGCCAAAATTCAAACTGCGCATGCGAATAGTTCTGAATCGGTTCAGAATCCTTACCGCTAATAAAGCTCAAGAAATATCTTCTGAGATTTGGCTTCTATTCTCTCAGCGAGTATTCGGAGTACTTTAAGGCAAAGTCTTTAATAATGCTCACCATATCTTTTTATGTGTTACTTTGTTTATGTTATTTTTTGTGCATTATATGTATTCTTTTTCCAGTTTTATGGTGAATTAATTACTTAAGTTTACTAAGTATATACTTATTACTCATTGGTTTTATCTAGAATTAAGTGTATCTTTACCTACTATTGCATATGATTCTCTAATTTATGTCAATTCTATTTGGAGGAGTTAAAGAATGATTCGTCAAACTCCTAACATTTATAAGTAGGACATTTCTTTTCTTTACAATAAATATTTCAGTTACGTTAACAAGAATGTTTGTTATTCATTCCTTCTTGTTGTCATTTTCCACGAGATATTGTTGAAAATCGTTATCCAGTGGAAAAACGTTTTCGTGATTTTAACAGAAGAAAAACTTCCTTTTGAAGTTGAGGCATTGAATGGTTACATAATTTTGAGTATTAAACTTCCAAGATGCATACATAAACGTCGAGCGTTTTCCGCTTCATATTTCTTCAGCTTCACATACCATTCATTGGCGATTTTATTCCCATCTCCTGGACCTTTCATGAGTTTATTTTCAGGTCAGCACTTCCGGAAATATTGTTAAGAGTTGACAGCTTTGCTTAAGGACCCTGAAGCGAAGTTCAAGCAGGAATTGATCATATAATGCGAAATTGTGATCGTCTCGTATTAACGATTGGAATTTTGGCTTCCGTTATCTTCTCATGTATCGCATAATCAAAGGAGTATATTTTGTGACAGAAACAGTAGAATGTTGATGCTTTAAAACACTCCGAAGTCATTCACTCGAAAATAAATATGTCTTTTCAATATATTATTGTTGTTATTATTATAACGCTTATTTCGCATTAATAGAACGATTGAACCTCAATTCGCAATGTTTAGGTCTTCAACTTCAGGTTTTTTGCCTCCCAAAATCGCTTCATCTTCTCGAAATCCTTTTTTTTTTGGTTTATCTATTCATTTTATTTCAGATTGGATCGATGATTTTGGCTCAAACTCCACATATGCGATTTTCTAGCGACATTTCATCGCTGTGCGATTTTAGAAGATTTTTTATATTGATCTGCTTAGATCCTAAAGGACTTCTTTCAACCACTCTGTGCCGCATTCACTCTTTGATAAGATAGTCGTTATATCCAGTAGTTGTCGGTATTCTGGACGGTTTTTGTCCTGCAGACATACGCTCAAAACTTTGCTCGTCGTTCTCTGATTTCTTCTGTTATTGTATATGGGTGATGGTTTAAGCGTAAATTTGTTTTAAATCGAATGAAACACTCAAATGCATCATATATTCAAAAAATGTATTTACCCGTTAAACCAGAAATGAGCCTCATCGCTGAACACAATTTTTCGATTAAACAGCGGATTTTCATTAAGCTGTTCTAAGGTCCATTCACCAAAAATTAGACGTTGTGGAAGGTCATTCGGCTTCAATTCTTGCAGAAGTTGAATTTTATAGGCTTTCAAACCCGAATCAACACGTAAAATTTTCCATGTGGTTGAGTAACACATGCCCAATTGCTGAGAATTGACATTTCACGATCCTCATTAACACTGTACGCTACGGCTGCAATATTATCTTCAGTACGCACTGTACGCATGCGAGACAATGGTTTAATATCCAACAAAGTAAAATTGGTGCGAAATTTGGAGATAACAGCAAGAATTCTTGATTCACCAGGTCGATTATGACGACCATAATATTGTCGTAACAAACGACATTTTTCGCAGATCACGAATTTTGATAGTAATTTTCAACAATTTTCAATCGTTGCTCGTTTGTAAGTCTTTCCATGATAAAATGGCAGAGTATACCAAAAACTTTTCACTCTGACAGCTGACGTTTGGATGCCACTACCAACCAGTGCCGCCAACCTGAAAAACTTAGCTCTTAAAAAATCACCCGCCTTTGTGAAGTTCGTTCTGAGGTCTTTTCATCCAAATGCCGTTTCTATTAATTGGCCTGTAAATGAAGAGTTTTTTGTACTTGTTTTTATATTTCTCTAATTATTGAATAATCGTCAATTAAAAGTCGTTGTGATATAAATTCTTAATTTTGTACCTGTCGAAAAGCAATTTCTATTATATTACGCGTATGCTGACTTGTAGGTTTATAATATGCCATGCATTTTTAACAACAAACCCTCTACTTTTCGATTAAGAAAATACATTTGAGTCTACATTAAGAATGAAAGTAGCCCTTGTTGCCCAGCGAAAATGAAAATCACCCTGCATGTGCTTTGCAGAGATATTGATTCTTTAAACTTTGATACGCGTTCCTGATGAAAACCAACAATCTCGAAACGATTTATAATGAGTTAACTGAAAGAAAAACCGGTGAAAAAATTGAAAAAGTCCCAACATCATTTGAAATTCCTCACTGCTTCAAAATATCTACTGTCATAATTGAGCCAAGAATATTGCATCCTCCGCAATATATGAAGATTGCAAAAACGGTAGGATCATATTGGTATTTTCTGAAAAAATTCATAATAACAATAAAGGGGCTTCACAAAAAAATCTAATGTCATTTATAATGATATAAGGACAGTAATATGAATTGAAAGAAAAACATTTTTGCTTTATGCAAATGCTGAGGGTATCGTCTATATGAATTCAATTATCGTCTTTTATTACAGTATTGATCGATTTAATGTCAGGGAACCTAGGAAATATATTAAATGGCAAATATAATTGCTCCTTTTTCATATTGAGAAGATTTGCAAAACCTGGTAAGTGGTAGGATGATTATTCTGAATATATCTCGCATAGCTCTAATTGGAAGTACTCATTTACATGATTAAGTGCCATTGTGATTCAATTTTTTTCATCATTTTAAATTTCTCGACATCTAGCATTCAGAAAAATCCCAGGTAATCAACATTTTATCTTAGTTCCATACAAAATTCATTAGAGTCGAATTCATTATTTTACAAACTAGAAGGGGTTGATTTCACAAATTTTAATGGGAGTTTTGGAGATTAAACGGCATTAAAATTTGTATAATAAAGAATAAAGATGAAATAAAACACCTTTGGGAAAAGAAGTGAAACGCGTCCAGTTTTGGAGTGTTATTCTACGAAAATGGATTAACACTATCAACACTTAATAAGGGTATAGAGGTATGTTTTGGGCCACTGAGCCAATATTAAAAGATGTATTACGCTCGAAACATATGTTTAGTGTTTTTGGGGAACAGGTTTTGTGAAATTTGGCGAGTTTTATCAATGACAAAATTATGCGAGGTCAGTTCGTTCTTTTTGGTCAACTGGAGTTTTAATAGATATTGCTATCCTTTCTCATCAACTCTCATTTTTCAGGCTTGGGAACAGATGTGGACAAATTCGGTTTTCTTCATCCATAAAGCATAAACCGCGTCCAAGCAAACCGGAATTAATATCTAGCTTAGATTAGAAAGAGGAGAAGATGAAAATATCAATTATATTTATCTATTTATTGGAAATTGAATTGAAAAATTGAATTCGTTCAACGTTGAATTAACTCTGAGATGATAAAATATTCCCAGCTATGAACAAAGTTCCTAAATCGTTATTCACTTTCAAATATTCTCTTATTGAAAGTTGACTCACGTATATGCCAGTGTTTACAACCTACTCAATGAACATTTATGATATTTTCAGATATAACATTGCTTGTCATTCCAAATATTTAGGCTGTTGTTTTATAGGCTAGAATGTTATAAAAAGCCGATAAACGATAAACTGATGATTTTCTTTTCATTGGAAGAAACAGATCGCATTCAACCAGATTTTAACGGAAATGAGTTTTATGATGAAATTAATTTTAGTGTAACATGTAATATTGAATCGTTTTGAAATTGAAAGTGATAATCTTTGGTACAATATTGTTGAAAATGTTATTGAGGAAGTGAGGAGAACTTGAAAAATGGGAGGATGTAGTCACAAAATCGTTTCGCAATCTAATTGAACATTTCGAATAAATTTATATAACAAAAAAAAAGATACTTTCGCATTGAAATATACTTTCATTTAATATTTCATCTTATTATTTCATAGCGAAATAATGTAATGTGGGAATCAGTCTTATAGGACATACTTGTAGTAGTTTTGAGTGTAGAACTGTGATAGAGCTGTGTTCGAACCAACGGCAAGATGTGAATGCTTGTGTATTTGCTTCTGTTAGAGTTCAGTGGCTCTAAATAATGAAAGATAATATCTAAAATTACAAGTATAATAAAAATTCAAAACTGGCGTTAAATATAGGCGGCAGTCTGATGAGTTTCTAATTGAAAAAGTTAAATCTTACTGAGAAACTGAGGCATGGGACCATTCTTACATATTGCAGACAAAGCTCTGTTGTGTTCGAATGAAATGTCTACAAAGCCTCTACGTACTCTTACTAATGGTATCAGGAGTAGGAATCTAGAATGAGTTTATACGTCTTTTCTTCGATAGAGGGAGCTCACGTGAATGTTCACGAACTAATGTTCTCCTCATTCAGATACAGGACCAGCGGGAGTTTTGAAAGTCATCGATTCTTGATTGATTGATAAAATAAGATCTGATGATTCATGATCATGATGATTTTTTCGAAGCGCACTTGATACTCACTCTCGAAAGTGATATGTTCGTTCTCGTTGACAAGCTTGTGTAGAAAGCTTCCGAGAGTTTTATTTGAAATATTTTGATATATCGATTGAGAACCTCAGTATTAATAATATAAATGATTTGTGAAACTTGAAATATATATATATATATATATATATATATATATATATATATATATATATATATATATATATATATATATATATATATATATATATATATATATATATATATTGAAATATATAAATATATACATATATGTATATATGTATTTGTGTGAGTAGCTATGGCGTGAAATCTTCAACAGTGATTATAACAACACTTTCTACGAAGTTATATCAGGTTCAAAGACATCCGAAGTGTTATCAACTAAATTGAAATGACCTGCAATGAAGACCCTTCTCCATAAATAAATCTTGTCACTCTTCATTGAATCTTGTACGGAATAACTGATAAATAGCGAGTACTATCTTGGAAAATCTTGAAAGTTGTGATAATTTTCAAATGAACAACAATAGGACATACATAATACAACAATATTTAGAATTTTCTCATAATTTAATATAAATACGCATGACGACGTTTCGAAGTACCTACTACTTCTTTATCTGGATTAACTAACATCAATCCAGCATTTGATGAAGTTTAAGTAAATTTGAAAATTCTGAATATTGTTTTATTATGGATATTAATTTTCTCCAAGTATCGACCTCATCAATAATCAATAGGACATACTATTCATTAAATTCATAAAATAGCACAATGTCTGTTTGAAAAATTTGATTCTTATCGTTATGGTTAGAATTATAAAGACAAAATCTTGATAAGTGATAACCAGATACTTGTCATTACAATATTGAAACCCTGGTAAAAAAATATTTCCCTAATATTGGGGAAATAGATAATAACTATAGGTGCAACGAATCAATTACAACCTGTTAATTTCGAATTTCCCTTTCAAAGCCTCTTATTTCTGAGAATATCAATTTTTAGATCAACTATAATTCAAAAAAGTATTAGAAAATAATGCAAATATTCTTTTCAGAAAGCTGGGAACTCACAAGATGCTTCAGCCAAGGCGGATAAACAGGCCAAACTATCACTCAACAATTTGCCACAATGTTTCTATCTCGAACTCTTGCAACAAGAATACAACCCTCAACATTTCTTGTCGCGATGTTAGTCAAGCAATTGTGGAATACTACTGCGAACAGAATGTCAATACTACCAGTATATTTACGTGCGTTTCTTGTAATGATCAAAATTTTACTAGAAACATTGTAGTTAGGAACTTTAGTGACAGTGTTAGTGAATTTTCCTTGAATATACCAAATCGGGAGTGTAACTTAGTGAACCAAAGTGATATTTTGTGGATCTGTGACTTGAATAGAACATTAGGAAGAACTTCTTCTACAATTGATTATGACTGGAGTTATTTGTTCGTTGTTGTTTTCATTATAGTAGGTGGACTTGGTAATATTCTGGTGTGTCTGGCTGTCATTTTAGACAGAAAATTACAAAACGTTACTAACTATTTCCTCTTGTCCTTGGCCATAGCAGATTTGTTGGTTAGCCTGTTCGTGATGCCTCTGGGAGCAATCCCGGGATTTTTGGGTGAGTGAATTTATGTTTGTATTTTCCCAAATGCAATAATGTAAATGCGTTATCAAGTGAAGATGCGTATAAGCATTTTAAGTACCTGGTATTAGGAAGCGAGCGTAGCCACAGTACTATGTAAATATTTGTTAACCGGATAATTCTACAACGCAGGTATCATTCGTAGGGTTGATTACCACTATCCCCGGTGCTAATTGAAGTCGCCATTAATTTGATGGGTCACGACCGGCAAAAACCAACTTATTGTATCAGACGTGGGATGCAGATATATGCGATGAGTCTTTTTTTCATGTTCTATTAAAATGTGTGAGACAGTAATAGTTATTTTTGAATGGATTTATTTAACCTTGAAACTTGCGACTAAAAATCTTTTTGAAATATATAAACATAGCTGAATGAATTCTAAAAAATATATAGGGCGTTATTACAGTACGTAGTTAAACTTTAATATATAAGCGATGACCCCAACTCTGCGTTTGAAATTTGGAAATAATTAATTCAATAATTGTACCCAGACTTTTTTCAATGATTACTTATCTATAGAGGGTCCGTATTTTATGCAATTAACCACTCAGTCGTCTCTATAGCATATGGGAGAATGAAAGTCTTTCAGTAGGTTCGAATCCCTTGTATGAAATTGATGTTAGCGTATGTAAAATGATATTAGCGGTTATAAAATTAAGATAATCAAAAGGAAAATGTACAAAAAATTTGAGCCGAAGAAATCTAATGAAAGAAAACTATGAATCTGTAACCACATAACAATTTTTCACCTACAATACATACCTTACAGATTGCAAAACTCCTTCATAATTAATTAATGATAATTAATAATTCATTATAATTAATGATGAATGAGTAAAATACATGAATGATACAAGTGATGGATATAAATATAACTAGAGATAATGATAAATATTTGAACAATTAAGCTGTCAAAAATACAAAAAGAAAATTTTGATAATATAAAAACGAAACAAAAAAGAAAATATAAAAAAAATAGGAAGCTTTCGGAACAGAGGGCCTCAAGGAAGCTGTTCTTAAAGAGGGCTTTGCCACCAAATGATTTGGTGTTTATTTGATGAATAATCAGTACCATATCGTAAATATATTATTACATATATAGAATCTATCAACTGTAATTATACAAGAATTATATTTGGAAAATGAGATATTTTCTACGGTCTTATCTCAATCATTTTTCTCGATATAAGTATCAGAAGAAATAAATTGTATTCCTGAAGTTACCTAAAATATGAAGGGACGTAGGTATAGTAAACATGGATTAAAAAGAACGAAGTTCAAGGTTTGGAATGTTGAACATGTGCCAGATTAAACTTGGCACAAGTTTCTTTCCTATGGAGAAAAACAAGACAAATAAACCCTCATTTGATTCGAAAGCCGTATGGGCCATCGAGGAAATTGGACGAAAGTTAAAAGTTATGGGATTGCTTGTTATCGAGATTTCCAACATTTTTCTACAGATTTGCATACTTTATCACATAATCTGAGAGAACGTATGAATTATCGATAAATTTCTAACGTTTCATTTTCAACAGATAAATTCGTCATTTTAATATTTTTCTTGAATGTTGAGGGAATTATAATAATAGTTGATTTACTGCTTGAATTTTTATTACTGTTATAGTACTATAAAACGAGAGGAAGGTATTCTTTATATATATATATATATATATATATATATATATATATATATATATATATATATATATATATATATATATATATATATATATATATATATATATTTATATTACTTTTTAATGTTTTTAGCAATAAAAGGCTAATTTAAATGTTAAAAACTTTATATTCGTTGACGTTTCGTTTTATATCACAACTTTGCCAAAACTAATTATTAATTAGTTATTATCAACGAATATTAACTCTTTAATGTTGATTGTTTTTGTTTTCGTTCACAACATTTGTGCAAAAAGCCCTAAGAGCTTTATTCTTCATTTTTGTCTTCTTAATAACGCTCATGATGACAGAGCAAGAGGAGCACCTTTCCGTTACGCGCAGCGTAATAATATTAAATGCTTCTGTAGGAGTTGAAACTACTCCTGATTCCAGATTCACTGCGTTCTTAGGCAATGAATCATTGTCAAGGGTACTCTTGTTTGCCAATGTAAATTGTCCAAGGAAGTATAAGAACAAGTGGAAAATGAACAATAGATTCGCAGAAGTCTTACCAGTGTGTGTCGAAATTCTTGCTATTTGAGGCAATTCTTGAGACGCTTGGGTGAAGATCGACAAGGTGAAGTAGCAGAAAAAGCCGGAATAAGTTGAGTGAGCTATAAAGCGAACCTAACGAATAGTTTTTGTAGAGTCTATGTCTAATGAATGACTTCCTTTGGAACAAAAACTGTCCTAAAAGTTCAGTTGGGACAGTTGGAGAATTGTCAGGAGCTTATAGAAGGTGAAGAGTTTTTGTGTCGAAATAAGTTAAGGAAGCTATAAAGTGAAACTTACAAAGAATTTTCGTCTGCATAAATGGCTCACTTTGGAACGAAAGCTGTTCGAAAAATTCATTTGGGACAGTTGAAGAACTGTCAAAGACTTTCAGAAGGTGGACTGTTTTTGTGTCGAATAATATTTATCACTTATAGCTTACCAAAAGTGAGTAAATTATTTAGGAGGAAAGGAGAGGCTGCTTTGATACGAGAAAGACTCAATTGACCCCTGGTAAGATTTAAAATAGCTTTTTCGAGTGGAGAGGTGTTTAATTCACTGATATATTTTGCATCAACAGCGAAAAATTAATGGAACTTACTGGAACGATCTATTGACCAAATTGAGGGATGCACGTTGGTGGAAGACCAAACCAAACAATTCCAAAGAACAACCAAGACTTATCACTCAATAATATTTCAACACTCATAGGTCTATTTAATGTCCTTATCCGTAGCATGATATGGAGTATGGCAGCACGATCTGGCATTCTATTTACACTTGCCATCAACGCCATCTTGCGGCCATTCAGAGAACCTTCTCAGAATGGCCTCAATGGTATTTATCCACAGAGAGGAGTCAATCGTAACGAATTATTGAGTCGATTTACCTTAATCTCGTTGCAGAGCAGGAGAAAAACTTCATCACTGAAATTTTTGTACAAATTACGGCACAACATTATTGATTGTCCTCCTAAAGACTCCAAGGAACAACTTTCTAATACAATCCTCCATTTGGTTTATGCAGTCTATATTCAATAGAGTTGCTCATAATTGCGACATTCACTTTGACCCCATTACAGTTTTTATTAGGAGTTATGTGAACAAAGGAAATTGACTGAAATGAATTGATTTAGATTCAGTTCTTTGTAATATTCCATTGAATTCTATTATTTGGTTATTAGTTACTTTTCAGTTTTTCTAGATTAGCTTGAGATCTTTGTTATATTTCTTTCATTTTATTCATTTAGTTATTATTCAACATTATGTTATTATTTCTTATTTCTTTGTTAGTATTATACCTGATGAAAATGAAGAACTTATTATAATTATTATCATTAACTCTTGATTTCAATTTCTTTGGGAAACTTAAAAGTTTTACATGAGGACAACGAATTTGGATTCTAATTTTACTAAACATTTGAAATTGTTCATCAAGTGTTGTGCCAGGAAGCAATTGATATTGAAAATAAATCTTTACAGAAACTAATATCCTTCTGGAGTCTGTCAGATAAGTCTTTTTTATTGAGGGTAATGCAATTTCATGGAATAATATTGACGTTGTGAAATAATTATTTCAATCAATAAGGACCAACGAAATAACCTTTTCCTCAGTCATAAAATGGTTGCTACAGTAGAATATAGTTAATTTTATGACTTCGATAACGGCAAAGTCGCGTCTTTACCATTCCATAAAATAATTTCAGGGTTTGATCGTAAAATGTTCTGAAACAGTCGGGTTTTCATAAAATATTATCGTTAATATACGCATTATTACGAAATTAATGGATCGACTGGAATCAAAAGGAATGGAAATTTTCAATGGTTTGCCAGATGAAGGTCTCACCATTTTGAAAGATGAGATCTTCAATTGAAAATTATTGATTGTTTATTGGAAAAATTCGATTTTATACTGTCTCTTATTTGAAAATTAAATATAAACTTAAATTCAAACACTTGAACTTATTATGTAGTCAATAAAGTGTAAATCATAAGTTCAAGTGTTTGAATTTAAGTTTATATTCAATTATAATGGATTTACATCAAGTAAACGCCAACACTATTAAAAATTTGAAAATTATGTGAAGATTGTCTTTTTTTTTTTAATTTGACAACGCTCACAAACATTATTGTATTTGGTGCTGATTGAAATAGTATTCATTCAAGTTCTTCATTTATCGTTTTGAACTGGAGTCTATTCAACGAAAGGTCCTGAAACTTTTGAGCTTCAGAATTGATGGAATATATCCACCTATAGGCATACAACATGAAACGCTTACAAGTCGACATAATGTGGACACATACATTCAGCGCGCGAAAGAAATGCCATGCAATAATCTTCTTGCATAAAATAACTAACAATAAAGTGAAATGTCGGGAATTATTGCAAAAGCTTAACTTTATTGTTCCAAGAGTTTCTTCCAGAAGGGAATTCACGTTCTACCTTCCAGCAGTTAGAACGAATGTTACGAACTAAAATTTTCTGATTTGCCTCATTTTTCTCATTGCACACGACGTGTAAACAATGTAATATTTTGGGAGCTAAGGTGGATATTTTCAAATGTTCTGTGACTGATAATAAGGCGAGTTTATGATATGCATAATCTCTGCTAGTACAATCATTTATGTGTATTCACGTACATGATTCATATTCACACATATACTTGTATGTGTGAATAAGTGTTAATATGTGAACGTATGTGTTTATATTTATATATATATGTATAAGTTTGGTCAGCATTTAAGATTATTTTATTACTATAATTATATTTCACTTTACCAGTTGTGATTTAATATGACGAACTATTTATTTTAAAATTGAACTTTAAATTTTAAAGTAGAAAATTGAAACTTTTAAACTTTTGTACTACCAATTTTGTTTTTAGTAACTTTAGGAGACTGTCATCTCTCCTGTTTTGTAATTAGAACCTGTTTTGTAGCTGCTATATCTTTTTGGTTAATTTTCATGATGCCGCAGCATAATATATAATGGCCTTTTCATCAAATGATATATTATAACGTATTCTCCTATGCAATGTTGGTGATAACACCAGCTAGCTCAGAAATTTTGGGAGACGTTTATAAATTTACCGGATTTATGTGCAATATGGACAGTGAAACTAGATAATTTCATTTTAAATTTGTATTCGAGATCTTTTGATTCAAAGATTGAGATCTACAAAAGTGTGTAAAAGAATTGAAAAAATCAAATTGAGATTGAAGATCTCTCTTACCTTGAATCCAGATTTCTCTCTTCTAGATAAAAATTTTTCTACTTCGACTTCTTAGTTGTTGAACTATTCTCAGATTGATTATAAATGATTGAATCCAATTCGTAGAGAGCCAATCGAGATTTGGGAAACCTCAACTTGTAATTCCAGGGATATAGTGAAGCCTTAAATTGAAACTCTAGAGGATATGCGCTTACAAGCACACTCAAAATTTATAAACGTATAAGAAATTTTATATAGCAACCAAGAATTACCTTATTAATTTGATATTCGCTAAGAGATCTTCATTCAGAAAAATAAATATCAGAATGAATGAACTTATAACGAGGATATACTCCCTACTTATAACGTTGCATTTCGAACTACGATTATTTCAGGCGACGTTGTTTCAACAATTCTTTATTCATATTTAATAGTGTTGGCGGTTAGTTGATGTAAATCATTTATAATTGAATATAAACTTAAATTCAAACACTTGAACTTATGATTTTAATCCCAAGAGTCCCAAGACTATTCCGTATTGAAGAAAGATCTAACCAAAAATACCAATTGGAATTACAAAATGCTTTAAAAGAAGTTATTGTTTTGATAGATGAGTACACTAAACATAGACTAACACTTACCAACCCGAAACTTAATTCACTCATCAAATTACATAAACAAAATCTCCCTATTCGGCCAGTAGTAAGTTTCACATCATCCCCTTCCACTAAAATCTCAAGAGTGCTCATAGATATTATAAAATCGTATTGTTATTTCAAACCAAAATTTTTCATCAAGAATTCCTATGAATTAGTCAATAAAATTGAAAATGTAAGACACCCTAATAATTGTAAACTTACCTCTTTCGATGTAGTTAACCAATTTCCCTATATTCCGCCTTCCGATACAATTGAAATAATTAAAGATTTGCTTATTAAAAATAACGTGGATATAATAATTCAAGTTGGAAAAGAGTATTAAAAAAAACCAGAATTTCAAACAGTTTGTGTTCTGGTACAGATATGTAGATAATATAATCACCTGTTTCACTGGTACCGATCGTTTATTGAAAAATTTTGAGAATTTCATTAATGCAGTTCATCCTAATATAAAATTTACACCCGAAATAGAATCTGATAAATCCATTAATTTTTTAGACTTGACAATTACAAGATTGAAAAATAAATTTGATTTTTCTATTTTCCATAAGCCTTTCCATAAGGATACCATAATACACAAATCCTCATGCCATCCATATCCACATCGAAGCATTCCACAATATGATACATAGATTAACTAATATACCTTTATCAGGAGAAAACTTCAATAAAGAACTGAACATCATTAAACAGATTGCGGTTAATAATAATTATGAGAGTGAACTAGTGTCAAAAATTCTTCCCAAAAAACTTTATCAAAAAGCTGTTCCATTAGTATTTCCTTATCAGTCTGATAGAAATCGGAAATACGTAGTTTAACATACTTTGAAACAGTCAGTCAAAAACTCGAAACCTTTACAAAAACATAATTTTAATATTTCATTTAAAACGAACAATAATTTATCGAGACACATCAAGAAAAATAAGAACAAAATTAAAAGAGAAGACAAATCAGGTATTTACCAATTGAATTGTGGAACATGTCCCGGTATATATAGGTAAAACAAGTAGAAATTTCGGTACTAGAAATCAGGAACATAAATATAGTTTCGCGCATGACAAAAGCAATTCGAATCATGCTAACCATTTATTAACAAAAACCATACTTTTGATACTTATTTCAAAATTTTACATTATTGGGAAATAGTGGAAATAAATCGGCATAAAAATTCTGGAAATTTGCTCAATGAACAGATAGAATTAAACAATTCACCCTTGTTAAATCTTTTCAGGTAATAAAAATTCAAATTTCAGAATGGAATATCTTAGGTGAAACCCAAATTCATAGAATCTCCAATTCCCTTGATGTTTATACCTGTTTTTCAAATTTGTTATTATTCTATTAGCATCTGAAGAAGTAGTTTATAACGACGAAACGCGTCATGATATGTAGTCAATAAAGTGTAAATTATAAGTTCAAGTGTTTGAATTTAAGTTTATATTCAATTATTTATTCAACCAGTGTATAGTATTTTGAAACGTTACAATTTAATACAAAACAATATACTATTTCGAATATTTCAGTTGAGTTTCTTTGTGTTACTTATTTCTGTTCTCAACTTTCATTTTAACCAAATATAAAATGTGCTCTTTGAATGGACTACTTAAATCCAAAATTTGTTAGAATTAAAATGTACTAGTAGTTTTCAGGTTACAGAAAAAGGCAATTCGAATAATGGCAGGCGTTGGTTACTTGGATTCATGCAGACCATTATTTATAAAATATGGAATAATGCCTTTGCCTACATTGTGGATATATAACGTTCTTCTAGAAATACATAAGGATGCAGATACATTGATAAAACAGTCTGATCTACATAATTATAATACAAGAGGCGCAAATAATATCCGAACAAATAAGTATCGTCTAAATAAGTCAAAAAAAAACTCGATAGATTATAATTTATACAATGTCTTACCTTCCCATTTCAAAGAGCTTTCTCTCAATAAATTCAAAATAAACATCAAGAAATATCTTCTGAGATTTTGTTTTTATTCTGTCAGCGAGTATTCACAGCACTTCAAGGCAAAGTCTTCAATATGAACATGCTCACCACATCCTTTTATGTGTTAATTTTTATTATTTTGTGCATTATACAAATTT
This sequence comes from Henosepilachna vigintioctopunctata, assembly GCA_030704895.1. Taxonomy (NCBI): domain Eukaryota; kingdom Metazoa; phylum Arthropoda; class Insecta; order Coleoptera; family Coccinellidae; genus Henosepilachna; species Henosepilachna vigintioctopunctata. Next base: position 10,374,219 of record JARQZJ010000121.1, read on the forward strand.
GTTTTTTTTTTCAGTCTTACGGATAATTAATCACTAAGTTTACGAAGTCTACACTTATTAGACTTCAATCATTAGTTTCATCTTGGTTTAATTTTGTATCTTTATCTACTATTTTTGTATTATTATCTAATGTATGTTCATTGTATTTGTGGAGGAGTGGAAGAATGATTCGTCAAACTCCTACCATTTGTAAGAAATTTGTTTTCTCTACAATAAAGATATTCTATTCTATTCTACTAGAGCTTATCGCTGTCACTTAGTATAAACTATGAATTTGCCCATTACCATATTTAACGAAAAGAGAAGCATCTCTTGAATCTCGTAGGTGAAATATTATCCATCTTTTAGGTATGGAGCACGATTCATTCTATACTCACAATCTAATGAACAAACATCAAGGGATTAAATGAGCTTCCAAGTATTTTCTTGCTCTTCGGATTGTTGAAGACATCAGTTACAGACTTGTTCAAGATTACGGAAGAGAGATTACCTTATTCCCTTCCAAGGAAAATGTGTTTAAACTATTCAAGGATTTCAATTTCTCGAGCACGCTCCTATCCTAACAATTATGTGAAGGGGAGAAGAAATCTTGATTACTGATTGGTTTTTTCTGGAATGATGACCTGAATAAATTCTCCGAAAATTGATCCAATTGAAAAATATGGAAAGAAGAAAAATTCTTGACGACCCCAAATCACAGTGAATCTAATTGCAGGAACATCACGATTTTTTGAAAACATGATAAACTGTTCCAGTTTTCATTTCTTTTCAACGAACGATTTTAATGCTAGTCTGTGATGAAATTTTACTATTGAGAATTATTATATTATTATAGGATTCGAATATTGACAAAGCTATCGGACACATTTGAAATTTCACATAGTCAGTACAGATGTGATACCTTTATTTCGGAAATATTCGTATCACAACCACAAAGCTGGATAACTAAATTGCATTTTGATATTTATGGAATCACTAGCTGACCCGGCGAACTTTGTTCGTCCTTAGAGGCAATAAATGAGCAACTTTTGATTTTATCAAAGTTAATTTTTATTTGGATAATGTAAATTAAAAAAGCTAGTAAAGGGTGTTTTTTTTAGAGGTATAGAACTTTAAATTGCAATAAAACAACGATGGATCATCCGATTGACAACAATTTTATTTTACTCGAAAGATAAAAAAAGAGAGCATTACATTTCAAATATGATTTCTGGCATATGACCGCCATGGCTGGCTCGGATGTAGTCCAATCTGGACATCCAATTTTCGATGACTTTTTCCAACATTTGTGGCCGTATATCGGCAATAACACGGCGAATATTGTCTTCCAAATGGTCAAGCGTTTGTGCCTTATCCGCATAGACCAATGACTTTACATAGCCCCACAGAAAGTAGTCTAGCGGTGTTAAATCACAAGATCTTGGAGGCCAATTCACAGGTCCAAAACGTGAAATTAGGCGCTCACCAAACGTGTCTTTCAATAAATCGATTGTGGCACGAGCTGTGTGACATGTTGCGCCTTCTTGTTGAAACCACAGCTCCTGGACATCATGGTTGTTCAATTCAGGAATGAAAAAGTTAGTAATCATGGCTCTATACGGATCACCATTGACTGTAACGTTCTGGCCATCATCGTTTTTGAAGAAGTACGGACCAATGATTCCACCACCCATAAAGCGCACCAAACAGTCAGTTTTTCTGGATGTAACGGTGTTTTGACATACACTTGAGGATTATCTTCACTCCAAATGCGGCAGTTTTGTTTGCTGACTTAGCCATTCAACCAGAAGTGCGCTTCATCGCTAAACAAAATTCGCGCGATACGTATTCCGCACAGAACCATCATTTTCGAAATGAAATTGCACTATTTGCAAGCGTTGTTCAGGTGTGAATCTATTCATGATGAATTGCCAAACCAAACTGAACAGAAATCACTTCTCAGATGTTGAATCGGTCGCCATCTTCAACAGTAATGCCAACTTGAAGTTTTATACCTCTACAAAAAACACCTTATATTTTATTGATTTTTTATTGGCCATGTATTTTAGTGTATGGGTTCCACTTTTTAGTGAAGCACCTTGTGGTAGACGAGATTTGTTTTTTATTATCAGGTGCGAGAACAAATAGTGTAGATGATATTCCGACCCGTGAATATGCCACATATAATTGACTATTCGAAAAACTTGGATTTTCTAGATTAATACCACAAACTTTTAAGGATTGGCCTTGAGATTTGTTTATGGACATGGCGAATTCAAGACTGATCGGAAAATGAAGTTGTTTAAGCTCCAACGGCATGTCGGTTGGGATCATCGGGATCCTTGGAATGAGAACTTCGTCACCTTCGAATTTTCTTTTGAGTATTGTCGCTTAAATCACATTGTTCACCAATTTCCTTACCACCAAACGCGTTCCGTTGCACAGTTTTGGTTGGTTTATGTTTCGTAGCATGAATACTACGGAGCCAATCTTTAGTCGTAAATTGTGCGGTGGTAAGCCCGGCACATCCAAGGAGTTTAAAAATTCAATTGGATAGTTGGTGGCTTCATCTTCATTTGTTACAAAGTCAATTGATTTGAAATAATGCAGTGTACCAATGATCTCATTCTGAATTATGAAGATTAAGTCGTCTACATCTTTATTCTTAGCCGCCAATATTGCTCGCTCACTCAACCATTCATTATTTTTGTGATTAGTAATGATGTTTGGGAATACTTTGTTGATGAGTTCGTCTTTTGTTGAGACAAAGTTACAGAAATTCTGAGGAAATGAAATCAATCCGCTCGATTTGTCGACAGGTTCTCGACCATTTTCGATAGTCAGTAATTGCTCAGAGAAATCTTCAAGCAGATATATCGTTCAGCAATGAGCAACAACTCTCATGTTTGTTGTCAGCTGAAGTTTCTTCACATAGCGCCTTAGATACACAGACATTAAAATCATTGCGCCTCCAAAACATCTCGAGTCATTGCGTAGATCTTCCAATGTTCGGTGAAGTGCTTCCAATGCACGTTTATGTGCCATTGTGCATTCGTTCCAGATGATGATTTTCGATTCTGATAAAACTTTGGGCATTGCGGAGTGTTCTCAATATTACATGTTGGTTTTTCAATAGTTTGAAGATTTAACGACAATTTCAATGCTGAATGAGCCGTACGTCATCCTTCTAACAATGTGACTGCTATTCCAGAAGAAGCAACTGCAACCGCATTGTTGGATCTCGCTCGAACAGTGGCTGAAACTACTGAGATGAGGAATGTCTTACCAGTTCCACCAGGGGAATCCAGGATATATAAACCAGCATTTCCATTATCAATTACCTTCAACAATGTATCATAAACTTCCTTTTGTTGGTGATTCAACAGGGGTACATTCGTTTGAACTATTAAATCGAATTCCTGGTGATCATATTCACTTTCCCGTTCAAATTCTTTTTTGAATGCATCATTCATTAGGGAACGTGATAAAAATAATAGATATTGTTTTTGAGAATACAGAATTTTTGAAACATGATTGAATAAAAATTCAACTCAAACTCTGGGCTTAATGTTTCATAAATATATTTGTGAAATATTAAGCCAAGAGTTTGATTAAAATTTTCAAATATAAAAATTTTCGAATTTAATCAATTGATATCTCGAAAAGATTTGGTAGAATTTTCACGAATCTATTTTTCTACTGAAAACTCTGAATTACAGAAAAATGTTCTGATACACTTGATACGTGTTTCGGGTTTGTTGTCCATTATCAAGAGTTCAATTCATCAAGTTGCTAATCTCGCAAAACCTGGAAGTTCGATGCCTAGAAAATAAATTCTAATCAAAAATTTCACATCGTTTACTTCAATAAAAGTTGAAATCTTATTTATTTTCTGTCATATTGGTAGAAATATGACATATAAATATTGACAAATAATTGGAAACATTCTGCCGATTGATGTCCAACTGAAATTTGAAATTCTTGAGAGAACATTCAGGCAAATTAGGTGTGAAGAATTTGTATAATTAATGAAAATAGGAATACTATTGGAAATTTAAGAATAATTCAAGTGGACAGCGGTAAATATTTCAGGTTTCCAATTTTCCAGCAATGCAAACTGAACTTTATAATCCGATGCGACAAATCCAATTTGTCTTAGGAATTTGTAATGCTATGCCAAATTGCTCGGAATAAATCAAATTTTCAGGTGTACAAAATATGGAATTTGAACATTTTTCGATCAAAACTGCAGAAAGTTTTTATGTTTCACAGTTTTTGCTTACGATACCGAAGTCTTTTTAAGCAATTCAAGGTGGCATATGTTCCGGAAGATAGAGGTGGGAGAGGGTTTGAGAAAGAAAATTACTAGATAATCTTCTTTGGGAATAGATGTTGGAAAACTTATTAACTACAAGCAGATTATTTAGATCACGAAAGTCTGTATTCCTTGAATTAATCGAAAAGAAATTTTATCATAATTCCTGATAATTTTAATGGTAATTCCATTTTTTCGACGCCTACACAAATTTACTTTCGAACTAATGAAAAATATTGTGAAATATCGAGTACTTTTCAGTTGAAAAACATACAGAAATATACATAAAATTACTGAGATTGAATTCTCGCTTAACTTTTGATGAAACATAATTAAATATTAAATTAAATTAAACTCTTGGCTTAATGTTTCACGATTATATTTAACAATATGAATTTGTCAACATGTTTCGAGAGTGAGTTCATTTTCAAGACTAAAAAATTTTTTCAGTCTGAGCAAAATTGTAGATCAGATAATTATCTATAAAAAATGTCGAATACTTTTTTTAGCCACCGTTTTTGAGATATAACGATTCAAAAAGTTGAAAGAGTTGTAATCGTCATAATATGTATAAGTACACCACGTATATACATCACTGAAGCCGTAACATCAAGCAAAAATATCGTTCTATCGGTCAGTGTAACTTACATATATAAAATATGAAAATTTCGTGTAAAAAAAACCCAGTCCCTCATTTTCTACGCCAGTGTAACCTTCAGCAACATCTGTTCAGACACATATTTTGGAGCGAGTGATTAAAAAAAATGAAAGAGCAACTGTAAAAAGGAATGTAGTGCTAAATGTGGTTGCAAAAAAGTTGGACTGTTTTGTTCTGTAGCATGTACAAACTGTCAAGGCCGGTCATGCTCCAATGTTGAATTGCCAACAATTGAAGATTCATTTGATGCTGACGAAGAGACATGCGATGTGTCATTATTGGGACAATTTATTAACACCCAGAATGAAGAAGATAAACAAGAAGAAGAAGAAGAAAGAGAAGAAGAAGAACAAGAGGAAGCAGAAGTTATGATAATTTAGATTCAGATGAATAAATTTTCTTATTTTTTAAAATTTACATCTCTTTCATCATTTTCAACCCTTGTCAATATCTACAGTTATTCAATACTTTCATATTACACAGAATCATAAAAGATCAGTGGAAAGGCCTACCGGAGAAATCACATTAAAAAAACGCGCTAAATACACCTCAAAGGTGACGTGGAAACGTGTGCATATTATGACGATTACAACTCTTACAACTTTTTGAATCGTTATATCTCAAAAACGGTGGCTCTTAGGAAAAAACGTATTCGGACATTTTTTATAGATAATTATCTGATCTACAATTTTTGTTGGAGCTAATTTTATGATAAAACTTACCGTTTTGCTGAAAATCCGTTTTTGTGACCTTTGACCTCGAGTACATTTTTTTGCACGTGCCGGATCGATGAGGACTTTTCACATTTCCTTTATAATAGTGTATTGAACAATCCTACCAATATTCAGTCAAGTCGAAATTTTTGTATCCTTGGATGTCTAAATTGACCGGACTATTAAGTTTACTAACTAAGTTTATACTTATTAGACTTCAATCATCAGTTTTACCTAGGATTGAGTGTATCTTTACCTACTATTGTATATGGTTTTCCAATTTATGTTAATTTTACTACTTACTACTACTGTGATTAGAAACCCAACTACTGAAACAAATTCAGCAACAGTGATCTACTCATATCTAGTTACTCAAGGAATTTTAAGACTTTTCTTTAATGAATTTCAAAGGCTCATAACGAACAGTCTGTATCTTTTCGTTCCTGATTGTGAAACTTCAAATTTATTGTTGAAACTGTGATTTGCCTTCGAAATTTGTGCTGCATACACATTTTTCTACATTTATCTCAACACTTCTTATTTTCTAATAATTGTATTGTATTGCTGTATTTTATTTTTAAATTAAACATATTATTTTCAGTTGCTTTGCTGTGTGCAACTTAGCATATAGCATGCTTGAAAATAATTTGGAAAATATAAATCATTGGTGAATAATCTGCTCATTTTCTGTCCTGTACATAGCGTAATTTACAGAAAATTAATGGAAGACACTTTCAGAATGTTTTTAGATGTGTCAAACTTAAAGTACATAAAACCGCCCACTTAGTTCCTCATTTTGTTCTTATCACATACCAACTACCTTCAAAGAAAATGAAACTTCAGGAAAGTTCCAGACGTTGGTAAATCTTATAACTACTTTATATAAACTTTTATTTGATATACGCTCTGAGAATTCACTACACTAAACTCATAAATTAACATGCTATAATGTAACTGGAAGTTTATATATTTGGAAAATTTATGAGAGCAAAGATCGAGAATAAAATGAACATCCTTTTTGACTGTTCGTCTTCGTATATGAATAATGAGCTTATAAATCCGGTTGTTTGATGAACATTCTGAAGTTTCGCAATACACAAGATGAATTATTAGGTTATGGTGGGTAATTCGCAATGTTTCACCAATGTCGATCTAGGTTGAGTGTAACATTTCTAATGAAATTTATTACAAGGGAGTCTGAAACAGACGCAAATGTGACTGGTTTGAAAGTTAAAGCAGATAATGCGTAATTCAAGCTTATGCAGAAATTTCTTTCAAAGATATCGAAATAATTCGAATAAAACTCTCAGAGGGCTATCGGTATTAGTCACATTGATTTCTAGGGCGCGAAACGGAATGGTAACACACACGAACAATTCAGACCTACCACAGAAATCTCTGAAGTGTTTGGAGAAGTTTGGAAACCTTTCATCATCGTATGGAAGTACGCACTAAATTTCATCCGAAATGCATTTTAACACATTCGAGACTTTATCTTGTTTCTTCGGTATAGGAAGATCGCGTGAATAAGTCACTTGGTTTATTCCTCCTTTTGAAGTGATGGGGCTTTGTTGCATTTGGAAATAACATTGAAATTCGATTGTTAGGATACATGCCACTGATGATTCTCATAATAGGATGTAACAGCGTTGTATGATATTTCCAACGAATTCGATGTTTTTAATAATCCATCAGCTATTAAGTCTCGAAAGTTGATAGTTTATGTTTTCATCAATGACACACATCTTTTGGTAAAATATTATGTTGAAAACAATAAATTGAAATTAACACACTTGACTTGAGTTTCACTAAATATTTCAAAAACGCTCTTTGAGTAATATTGTAGACTCTTGATAGTGGGCTAACCACCCGACACATACGTAGAGTTTTTAATATATTTAGTGAAACTTAAGCCAAGTGTGTTAATTTTAATTTGTTGTTTATGTTTTCAATAAATTCAATGGACGATGAATCTACTCTGTGATAGTTCATATTTAAATGAGAGGTAATAATAAAAACTTGTCTAAAAATCACTGACTGAACAATTCTTTATTCGAATAGTTTCGCCTTTTACAGCATTATCAAGAATGAATACATATTACAAAGACAACCTATAAATATTTTGCAGATCTGTTCGGACCACCTTGAATTCCGTCATAGAGGTGGGGGTTTCCAAATTATCAGAGATTTAACAGCGGGGAGTGGTTTAGGTCTAACTGATCATTAAGAAGATTGTATTTATCGGATTTTTGAAGTTTATTTATTTCCATGGCTTCCAGGTAATTCATTTTAATTCCTTTTTCACAGTAATGAAGTATCTTAGGTTTAAAACAACTTGAGATCTTATGTCCTGTCGACTCTAGATGTTCCCGAAAAGCAGATTGTCCTTTTTTTACGTGTTCTTTTAGCCTGTATTTTCGATTCTGCTGGCAGATTGGATAGAATGATCTTTAATAACAAATTGTCCGAATCCGAGCCAATGAAGAAGTCTGGAATTTATAGATTGGACTGTGAAGAATGTAAGTCGTCATATGTTGGCCAGACCGGAAGATGTTTTGAAACTAGGCTAAAAGAACACGTAAAAAAACGGACAATCTGCTTTTCGGGAACATCTAGAGTCGACAGGACATAAGATCTCAAGTTGTTTTAAACCTAAGATACTTCATTACTGTGAAAAAGGAATTAAAATGAACTATCTGGAAGCCATGGAAATAAATAACTTCAAAAATCCGATAAATACGATCTTCTCAATGACCAGTTAGACCTAAACCATTCCCCGCTGTTAAATCTCTGATAATTTGGAAACCCCCACCTCTATGACGAAATTCAAGGTGGTCCGAACAGATCTGCAAAATATTTATAGGTTGTCTTTGTAATATGTATTCATTCTTGATAATGCTGTAAAAGGCGAAACTAGTCGAATAAAGAATTGTTCAGTCAGTGATTTTTAGACAAGTTTTTATTATTACCTCTCATTTGTTTATGTTTTCGTTGACAACATTTGGCTAACAGCCCCCTGAGTGTTTTCTCGAATTATTTCCATATTTGGAATGGAAATTTCAGAATAGACTAACTTTGAATGACGTATTCTATGCATGAGCTTCGAAACTATATTCATAGGTGTATGAACATATGTATAGTTTATCTGGAGTACGAACATTGCTTCGGTTCAGAGAATTAGGGGTTTCGAATCTCAAAGTAGTAGAACAGATTATGATAATTATGTCGGTCTTTAAGAGTAGTTCTCATCTATTGTTTGCCTCTCTTATCTCATAGACAGACTGAAATTTAGTTTACCATGTTGAACATTCGTGTTTAGTGAAGTTTATTTACTTCCCTCTGACTAACTTATTATCTTACATAAATATTTCGTTAATTTTAATGCAGTATTTTGAATTCTGCGTGGCATTAATTTTTGAAGAATTGTGAATTTTTATTTATCATGTTTTAATTTTTTATGATTCAATAAAATGTATGATTAATGTATTTTCAATGTATTTGCTCAATGAACAGATAGAATTAAACAATTCACCTTTACTTAACCTATTCAGGTAATAAAAATTAGATTTCAAAATGGAATATCTTAGGTAAAACCCAAATTCATAGAATCTCAAATTGCCTTCATATTTATACCTGTTTTTTCGAATTTGTTGTTATTATTCTGTTAGCATCTGAAAAGTCGTTTGTAACGACGAAACGCGTCATGCTATGTAGTTAATAAAGTGTAAATCATAAGTTCAAGTGTTGAATTGAATTTAAGTTTATATTCAATGTATTTTCATATATTATGGATATATACGAATTAAATTGAAAGAGGATTTCAGTGCTGCACAAGATGAAACGGCAGCGCGAAACTAGATTTCTTTCTATCAGTTTCTAGTAATTACGAAAAAGTAAATGGTTGCAAGTTAATAATTAAATTCGAGTTAATATGATTTTTGTAAAATAATGATTTATCATCTCATCATTCTAAAAGTCGATATAGAAACAAATTTCATTTCGCTTTCATCTTCATGCGTGAAACAGCGTCGTTTGATCTCTAATGTGAAATGAGGTAGATTGAATGAATATTGGATATTCAACCAAGTAGAATGCAATTTACCAATAGCGAAATCCTGTCCTTTCAAGTATCAGTGAGCTATTTGATGCATTAGTAATCATTGGAAGGGATGGTTTCTAATCAACAGATGATAATGAATATTAGGAAAACGGTGAATTTCATATTTTTCAATAACATTTTCAGTTTCAATGTTGAGAATTAATATTCAAGTGAGTTTTCGTTGTAGTTATATTTTTATAATGGATTGCAATGTATTGTGATATACTTTTACGCATCCTGATTTCTTTGAGGATATAAGAGTTCTTCAAGAATAAAATGCTGCTATGTCTACAATTCTTTATTTTGCACTTTTTGCTCAGATACGAATTAAATCAGGGAAGAAATCGGAGTTGTTCAATTTTCATTTCGATATTTTACGAAGTCGGGGATAGAAGATAGTTATATCTATAAATTGAACGATTTTGCATAGTTTTTGTTCACTTTATCACTGTTTGAAGCATAGTTTTTAGAAAGTTTAGAAGGTTGTTGAATTAGCGAAATATGACAAAGAGTCCAAATTTGATTCCATATTTTTACAAATGGTAACCACAAAAATGATTATTGTTGAACATTGCAGTACTCTCATGAAAAAATGTGCATATCATCGAGCATATATCAAGCGTATTTGGTAAAAAACAGAGCCAAAACAGAACCCTGTGGAACACTCTCGTTTGATATTTTCGATTAACAATAATATTTAATTTCCAGGTACCATACGTCTTGTTCGATAACAAATTTAGCAAATATTAACACAGGCACATTTATAAAATCAGAAAAAAGAAACTTACGGTATAGACCTGCACTTGTAACAGCCGTTGACATAAGTTTCGAGCCAGTGGCTCTCTTCAGGACGGCGCAATTCAAGTTTCCGTTGTTCGAAGTTGACAGTTAATTAAAACTCAATATTCCACGTAAAGGAATCGACCTCTTTGTGACTTGAAATGAATGGCTCTGTTGCGTTCTGTAGACTGAATCAATTATCCACCAATGGGGCCATATTGATACATTCCGGAATTTTTGACTGACAATTTAAATAATTCGAAACGGATTTCACAGGTACATTTATAAAAATAGAAAAAAGAAACTTACGGTATAGACCTGCAATTGTAATAGCTGTTGACATAAGTTTCGAGCTAGTGGCTCTCTTCAGAACGGCGCAGTTCAAGTTTCAGTTGTTTGAACTTGAAAGTTAATTGAAACACAAAATTTTACGTGAAGGAATCGACCTCTTTGTGACTTGAAATGAATGTCTCTGTTGGATTATGTAGACTGAATCAATTATACGCCAATGGGGCGATATTTATGCCTTCCGGAAATTTTGACTGACAATTTCGATAATTCAAAACGGATTAAAAGGTAAATTTATAAAAATAGAAAAAAGAAACTTACGGTATAGACCTACACTTCTAACAGCCGCTTACATATGTTTCGAGCTATTGGCTATGCCGTTCTGAAGATAGCGGCAGATTTCAGTCTCCAGAACTCATAGAGACATTCATTTGATGCCAAAAAGAGGTCGATTCCTTTACGTAGAATTTTGTGTTTCAATTAACTTCCAAGTTCGAACAACTGAAACTTGAACTGCGCCGTTCTGAAGAGAGCCATAGCTCGAAACATGTGTAAACGGCTGTTACAAGTGCAGGTCTATACCGTGAGTTTCTTTTCTCTCTCTCTCTCTTTTTATATATATATATATATATATATATATATATATATATATATATATATATATATATATATATATATATATATATATATATATATATATATATATATATATATATATATATATATATATATATATATATATATATCTATATAATTTTTTCATGAATATCTTATATTTTTGGCGAGAGTATCAATCAAAAATTTCATTTCGTTTCGACAGACGAAATCATTTTTTTTTTAAATAAAAAATTCGATGTAAGCTTATTTGCTATAAAGAGGAAATATTAAACAGTTTTTCGGTTACACTTCAGGGAATCTGGGAGTTCAAAGAACATTTCCACAATTCGATGAGCGGATGTAATGATCACAGTTCTATTTGTGAAACCGCTACCGTGGGGTGGATGTGAAATCCCAAAACGACCACGTAGATGTTGTCAATCTGCTGTAAATGGATTCCCGAATTCACGACTGAAATTGGACTATTGTAGTGCTTTCAGTGAAATGTTGGAAGAACGTTAGAAAGATAGGTTCGTCGTGTCGATGTTATTCACAAGAACGCAAAAAATTTTTCGAATTTTGAATATCAAAGAAACGTAAATGTAACACTTACTTATATGACATAGTTCTCTGATACCGTGATGGTTAAACTCGGGCGTCTCTTGCTTTCTAATATACTTTTTTCACAATCTTTTTCGCCTGTCAGACAGTTGAAGCCGAATTCTTTCTGGGAAACTGAACGGAGAAATTAAAATAACTTATTTCTGTTTCCAAAATGTCACTATTTATTTACGTTATTTCTCAATCTCTCAAAATTCTCTATTTCCGGTATTTGGTATATGGGAAAAGCATCTGAATAATTTAGATCGTATGTGTAGATGGACGCTATGTGTTCCCCCACATACAAAATGACTGGAAAAAAGTACTCAATAAACAATATTCCCACCAGAAGAGGAATATGAAGGTATTGAGACTTTCGTGGAAGTTTCACATGGTTTTCTAGATAATCTATCTCTTCTTTAATCTGTTTTGGTGTAAGAACTTTCAAATAGAAATATTCGATGATAGCACGTTTTCTCGATTTTTCTTTCTAATGTCCTTTTTTGGCAATCTTTTTTACCTTGAAGAAAGTTGAAGCCGAATTCCTTCCGAGAAAGTGAACGGAGAAAGTGAAATAACTCATTTCTGTTTACGAGGTGTCACTATTTATTTACGTTATTTCTCAATGTCTCAACATTCGCTATTTCAGGGATTAGGGAAAAACCATCTGAATAATTTAGATCGCATCTGTAACACAGAATTCTTGATTACAAACTAATTTTCGCATATTCTGGAAACAAACTATTTCTGCAGATATAAGATGATTAATTTTTGCAGATGCACGGTATGTGTTCCCCCACATTCAAAATTACTGGAAAAAAGTACCCAAGAATAATGATAATAATAATAATAAGTTCTTTATTCTGAACAGGTATAACACCCAATTAAAGAAAATAATAACAATGTTGAATACATATCTAAATAATTAGAAAAAAGATTTAACTAAATAATTAAGAAAAAGAATTAACAAAGAGCTCAATCTAATAAAAAAATAGCAATTTATAACTATTTATAACTAAGCATTCAATGGTTTATTACAGATAACTCAATCTGAATCAATTAATTCTCGTTATAATAAATTCTCCTGATAATAAATTCTATGGAGTCGAAGTGAATGTCACAATTATTGACAACTCTATTGAATGTAGACTCCATAAACCAAATGAGGGATTGTATTAGGGAGGTGGTCCTCGGAGTCTCTAGGTGGAAAAATTCTGTATTACGAGAATTTTGCCTAGGAACACGGAATTTCAAAGCGGACAAGAGAGGAGGACAATCAATACTATTGTGCAGTAATTTGTACAAAAATTTCAGTGATAAAGTGTCTCTCCTGCTCTGCAATGAGAGTAAACTAAATCGACTCAATAATTCGTTATGATTGACTACTCTCTGTGGATAAACTTTATCCTACCTCCCACTAAGAATTTCAAGAACCCTCTCTGAAAAGCCTCAAGATGGCATTGATGGCAAATGTAAATAGGATTCCAGATCGTACTGCCATACTCCAACTTCCTACTGATTAGGGTGTTAAATAGTCCTATGAATGTTGAATAATTATTAAAATATTTGCCAATACGTATAACAAATCCATATATTTTCGCAGCAGATGAAATAAGTTGGGTGATGTGTGGGACAAAGGAAAGCTTCTGGTCGAAGACTACACCAAGATCTCTCGCCTCATCTGAACGAGAGAGAACCTGACCACCGACGCTATAATCACAATCAATTCGGTCTCTTTTCCTTGTGAAAGAAACAACATTACACTTTGACACATTCGAACTGAAATAATTGCCCTTACACCAACTAGTAACATGGTCCAGCGCAAGCTGAAGTTGAACACAGTTGTCCTGTGATCTAATTTCATGATATAGTTTCAAATCGTCGAAGAAACAATATACCCACAAGAAACTCTAAGTTCCTTTGAGGAAAATCTTCTAAACTCTAAGGAAAATCCTTAAAAAAAATATAGCCACCAGAAAAGCTATATGAATACATTGTTCTGTAACACATATAGGTAATGAGTCTTTTCTGGAAGTTCCACATGGTTTTCTAGAGAATGACTGAAATTATGAATAAACATATAAAGCTGAAATTTTAGAAGCCTGCATTTTCTGGCAATCCAAAATAAATGTACACACTTATTCAAAAAGCAATAAACGTTTCCAAGAGGAATATATAACACACTGTGTGTTGGAAAACTGTCCTAAATTTTCGTAACTTTTTGGGTGAAAATTCATGCGTTGATGTGGAAATGTATGAATTCTGTTTCTCTCTTTCTCGTATTTGTCGTTGGGTAAAAGGACCGCAGTGATGAAATGGCTCTCGTTAAATTGCTCTTAATTATATCCAATGTATTTTATTTTCAGTGGCCTCTGTATGACCGCCAACTATTTGCCGACCGTTGGGACAATGAAAATTTAGTGCAAAGATATGAGATATGAGACGAGTGTTCCTTTTTCTATGACTGCCCAAATATTTTCAGTATTGTTATAAAAGTTGAGCTTTCGAAAAATAATTTGTACAATTTTTTGACGCACATTCATCCCAGCACTGTACACTAGATATTTTACAAAATTTCATGCTATTTATTGTTTTTAGAGGTTGTTCATTTACAGCATCAAGACTATTTAGATAAATGGAGTAAACTGAAATAATTTTCCATTTTATTCGAAGAATATATTCACGAGAATTATTTGTCAATTATATTTTCAAAGCGATCGTTTAAAGGTTTGTGAAAATTGATTTTCTTTGCCATGAAGAAATCTCTGAAGGAAACCAGAAAATTTGCCGATTTTCAGAATAAAATCTCTCTCTCTCTATATATATATATACATATAAATGAATTGCTGTTTGTTGGTCTCGCTATAACTCGAGAACGGCTGCACCGATTTGGCTAATTTTGGTCTTGAATTATTTTTGAAAGTCCAGAGAAGGTTTAAAAGGTGAATAAATATGAGCATGCTCGGAATTAAATGAAAACAACACATTTGTTTTTCCTTTGATGTGTCTCCCGTCGTTCAGAAATCAAATTGATAGAATAGTTTAAAATCGATCTATAATATAAAAATGAATTGCTGTTCGTAAGTCTCGCTAAAACTCTAGAGCGGCTGTACCGATTTCGCTAATTTTGGTCTTGAATTATTTGTTGAAGTCCAGAGAAGATTTAGAAGGTGAATAAATATGAAAATGTACGGAATTAAATATGTGTCCCTCGTCGTTCAGAAATCAAATTGAAAGAATAGTTCAAAATGAATAACCAATTAGAATTTTTATATCTTTCTTACTACATATTTATTCTTAGGGGGTAAAAAATTAACTAAATTTTAGCTAACTACTGTTGTTAACTATCTATCAGATTATTTTTATGTAGATTGATAAATCCTTAGGTTTGTCACAAATTGAATTTCTGAAAGCTACCATAATATTTGACAATTTGGCAACCAACTAATATATCGATCTATCCTCTATGACATAGACTCTATGTCGATCGATACCTCGTACAAAGAGTCCATCCTTCTATCTTAGTGAGTGGCGATTACCGCTACGTGCGCGAGAACTTTCTTTACTTCGGTGATCCTTTGTGATAGTGACATTTCAAGTTATGTGCTCTTTTCTTGTTGACCTTTTGTGATGTGACAATTTACCTCTAAGTGCGCGAGAACTTTTCTCACTTTGATTAATTACAATTTACGATGCCAAGGGGAAGGTGACTTAGGTCGTGGCAGTCAATCAAATGTGCGAAGAGCTACCTAACGATATAATATATTATATAATAAAATAATGCATTAAAACATTTGGATTGAGTTTCACTGAGTGAAACTTAACAACTCTACTTACGAGTATGTTCCGGGCGGTTATCCCATTATTAAGAATAATAACTTAATTTCTAAATTAATTTTGAAATTGACGAAATATCAAAATGCATCATTTCTATTCGGAAATTTCTGATTTCAAGAAGAAATTATGCTTTCTGAAATTTCAAAATTATTTCAGAAATTGAGGAAGTTCTGATTTAATTTTGAAATAAATCGAAATCAGGAATTCAAAATTAGAAATAATGCATATTGATTTTACGTCAATTCAAAAATTAAATCAGAAATTTAGGTATTATTCATCATAAGGGACTAACCACCCGAAACATATGTAGAGTTAATAGTGCTTTAATTTCAATTTGTTATTAATATACTGCAACTCAACGGCTGGATCGACTTCAGTGAATTTTTGTAATTGCATTCATTTGTTTATCCTAATAGCTTGGAATGTCATGGCAGGACAACGCCTGTCGGGCCCGCTAGTAAAATATAAATTCATTGCATCTTTGTTGAATCTTACGATATCCTCATAAGTGATTTAAATTAATATACGCATTGAAATTTAGATGAACCATTTAATTATTTGGATTTTAATTTCCAGAATTTGTTCGAATACTTTTCGATCATTCCTTTTTTGCATCTACTGATAAAGTTATTTTGCCAATTTTGTCGAATTTCTCCATTAAATGGAGCTAATGGTAACCATTTTACCGGTTTTTTAACCCAGATTCGAAAACGGCAGTTGAAGTTTCCCGGGCTGTGTTGACTCTACATAAATTTGATCGTATAATCCGAAAAAGTGAATTATTGAGCCCCTTCGGGCTTCCGTTTGTTGGCGCGTTCTTAAGTAATTGGAATAATTCGATTTCTGAGATATTTTACGGTTATTTCTCAGAAGAAATTGTTTCAGAAAATGTGTTTCGAAAGTTTCGCTTAATCACTCTTTTTCGATACCTTGCAAAGTTTAATTACCAACTGTTGCAATTTCGAATTGCTTATAAAGATTTGCTTAAGAATAAAAAATTATTTAGATTTACCTGTTTCTTTTACTGTCCAAAAACTCAATTCATTGGCTGAATCCAGTAAATCGTAAGCAAGTGTGTTATTATTAGAGCACGAAAACCGTATATTGAACTTCTAGACAATTTTAGATTAACTAGGATAAGTCAAAATATCCAAGAATATAGTAATATACTACTACAATCAAGTTATTTACACTGACATGACGAACACAACACTACTGTAAAGTTCCCCAATATCCTTAAGCAATCCATAGTAATTCCAGTATTTAAGAATGGAACCGTAAGTGAAATAACTAATTATCGCCCAATATTAATTTTGAGCGTGTTTTCCAAGATAATAAGGAGAAATGTTTTCGCCAGAATGGTGAGTTATCTCAATAGATTCAAAATAATTGACTCCGCGCAACATGGATTCAGACGCTACCATTTAACACAATCAGCTGCAGTTGAGTTTTTTGAATCCGTCTACGAGTGTTTCGATAAACACTTGTTGTGGCGGGGTTATTTTTCGATTTATCTTCGGCATTTGATTCACTATCCTTTGAATTTATACTCGATAAATGCTACAAATTAGGTTTTAGAGGTGTTTTTCTGAATTGGTTATGTAGTTATCCTGAAGAAAGAACAATGGAAGTGAAAATAGGCGAGAGTTATCCTCAGAGACATGTCACTGCCTTGGGGTGCCGCAAGGCTCTGTACTCGAACCTCTTATATTCATATTGCTTATAAACGATCTGCCTGCGAAGTAGTCCCGAATTTTGGTGACACTATATGCCAGTGGTTGTTTCTGGCAGGACACCTGAAGAACTTCTGGAGGCATGTGAATGCAATGTGAGGGAGTTTGTAAGTTGGTGTCGAATGAACAATCTGATGGTAAACGTTGACAAAACTGTATGTGTTCATTTTTGTCTGAAGGACAATGGAATTAGCACCTTGGATGTTAAATATCGGGACAACATCATCCTAATCAACAAAGTTTTTTGTAATATATTTAGACAGAAATTTGAGATGGATATCACTCATTGAGGTCTTATGTAAAAAATTGAGTAACTCATTTTTTGCAGTCTCTAGAATTAAGAATCTCGTACCTATAAACTGTGTTATTAATGTGTATTACAGTCTTGTATATTGTCATCTAAATGATAATATTCTGCTGTGGGGCTGTGGGGATCGAAGCGAATACTCCGATTAATATTCAATATTCATCAACGAACTCCTTGTGAACCTATCTTCATTAATAATTACATACTCACTGTGTTTATATATTTATCGATGTTTGTTATATGTTGAAGAAAATGAAGATAGGTTTATTAAGTTGAATAGTAATCATGAGTATTCAACAAGGAACAGGGATGTACTACTTATTCCTATGCATAAAACAGCTAAATTTGAGCACTCTCTCTATTATCAAAGTATTGAAATTTTCAACCATTTACTATCAAACTTGAAAGTACTGAAAGCTCATTCGTTTAAGAGGAGAGTTAAATCTCTTCTCTTAGCAAATGCATACTATAGTGTGGCAGAGTAAGTACTTCGATGATTCGAATGTAGGCAATAATGTATAAATAAATTTTTTATATCATATGTTTTTATATTTTTTCAACACAAATGTTCTTCATCACGTGAAATTGTCTCAAATGTTTAATACTTCTGAGGTAATTTTCTTCTTCTCTCTTCAAATAAAGTTGTATATTATTGTGAATATAAATTTTACCAATATTTTTATTTGAACCAATATTTTTGCTCGAGGGCTGAATGGAAGATCAAACTCAAAACTGAATTCAGTCCTTATGGGAGCATTCTTCTTAATTGTAATTATTGTATCAATTGAAATGAATGTAATTTTACAATGTAAGGAATGTTTCTCAATAACTGAGAAAGCATGAGAGCATGAAAACCGTATATCGAACTTCTAGACTTTTTTAGATTAAGTAGGATAAATCAAAGTATCCAAAAATATAGTAATATACAACTAAAATCAAGTTATTTATTCTGATACGACGAATACAACACTATTTCTAGATTCACACGATTTCATTTGACAATTGTGACGTAAGTTTCACTATTATAATGGTTTACTCGAACTCACAGAAGAGAGAATTTCAGTGAATATGAATCATGTACGTAAATACACATAAATGATTGTTCTAGCAGAGATTATGCATATCAAGGAAACTGGCATTGATATCAGTAACGAACAGTTGAAAATGTTCACCTTAGCTCCCAAAATATCTTATTGTTCACACATTGTGTGCAAGGGATAAAAGTTTTGAACATTCGTTCTAGCTGCTGGAAGATAGAACGTGAATACGCATCTGCAAGAAACTCTTGCAACAGTAAAGTTAAGCTTTTGCAATAATTCCTGAAAATTCACTTTATTGTTAATTGTTTTATGCAATTCTATGCAATAATCCCATGGCATTTCCCTTGGCGCACTGAGTGCGTCTACATTATGTCCGTTTGTAAGTGCTTCATGTTGTATGCCTATAGGTGGATATATTCCAACAATGCTGAAGCTCAAAAGTTTCAGAAACTTTTCAGACCTTACGAAAGCACAATACAATGTTTTCAGAGTTGACATATTGCTTAATACCTCACCAATGCGAATAATGAAACCATATACTTTACAGGCAGCGGTTACTGTAGTATTGATATGTGGCACAAAAGTAAGGAATTGAAGGTTACGCCAAGGTCAATGAATGTTTTAGGTCTTCCCAAAATATTATTAACAGTTTCATAGTTGAAATTCATCAAATTATATTTTATGGGGAACGACATTATATGACATTTGGAGACCCTGAGTGTTAATTTGTTGAGATCACACTAATTTACAATATTACAAGTTTCTGGCAATGAGTTCACAGTCACCAATGCTGGAAACACAATGAAAAATCTTGAAGTCATAAGCGAACAATAAAGCCTCAACTTGAATGACATCAATTATATCATTTATGAACATTGGAAAAAGCAGAGGACCAAGTATGGAACTTTGGGGCACTCCAGATGAAGCACGTTATTCAATGGATGTATAACCCCGGCTAAAAACGCGTTGCTTTCTGCCTATCAAGTACGATTCGAAAAGTTTGAGAAGGGATGTCGAAAACCCGAAAGTGCTATTCAATAGAATACCGTGGTCAAGCCTGTAAAATGCATTGAGGGGTCCATGTATATCCCATCAGTCTGTTTGCGATTGTCAATACACTCAGCAATGTAGTGAGTGATACGTTTTAGATTAGTAATTGTTGAAAGACCTTTCATAATACCATGTTGGAGTGACGAAATCATGGGATTAACGTGATACGAAATTTTTTCATGTAGAACACTTTAAAATAATTTGCAGAAATTACAAATTATCGAGATGGTGCTAAATTTCCAAATATTTTTATCTACAAACATAATGGGGTTGTTTTATCAATGTATAGAAAATATATTTGAAAATGTTTCTGTATATTTACTAATTATTAATATAATTTGTAAATATAGTTAGTTTGATATTATAATATAATAATATAAACTATAAAAGGGCAACACAATATTATAAGTTCTGATATTTTGTAGCATCAGATGCAGTAGATAAAGTAGTTGTAAGTAATAATAACATCAAAAGTATCAAACCATATTCTTGTTAAGTACGGAGATCCTTAGTGTGCTTCTGAGCTTCTAAAATGAAACTTTTATCTTATGTCTTCTGATCGCACTGAATACTATTGTTGAAATAGGAGTTACTTCTGAATGGCAAATTTCAGAACATCTATCTTTGTTGTGTTGGGGCTGGCCCTTCTTTATTCTTCAGTTTGCTTTTATAAATACATTTATTGAATAATCAATAAAATAATAATTTCTGTGATGAAGAACATTATGTAACTATTGTAACTCAATATTACACAGTTTCGTGATTTTGTCTATATTTCTTTTTCGTTTGAAGATGATGAGGTTCCAAAACTGATAGCTCTACCGCAAATCATCATCCCGAAAAAATATCATGTTGTTTGATATCTCCTTAGAAAAAATTCAGCAAATCGACGCAGAATGATTCTACGCTAAGAAATAACCCAAGCATGAAATTCTGTAGTCGTTTTTCAGGAACAGGGCATCCTACGCCTACCCTTGTTTACATTTACCATTGACAAATAGTAATTTATGGTTCGTACATCCTATTCACATGCATCTTTTGTCGCCGAATTTTCGAGAGCCCGTTTTCCTTCGGTAAAACAGATACTAATCTATTATTGGATTTTTCTGGCTTTCAGTGCGCGTTGTTCCTGTCACTGGTGAAAAATCGTTGCATTTTCCGAAAGGTAGGCGAAGCGGGTTGAAATTAACAGAACAATTTTCCGTTGAAAATTGTTCTGCTGTAAATTGAATCGCTGAAAATTGTATCCATGCTATTGTTACTGTTTAGTTTTTGAATTGTAATCGCTCAACGTTTTTTAATTTGCTATAGCAAATTTGAATGTTTTGAAAATGGATATTTCATATTTAGTCCACAGAGGAATATAATATTCCTACGCCTATGTGATTGATTTTATTTCTTGTTTCCTGAATGATAATAAATTCGTCATAATTTCTAACATAGGAATTCTGGAATTTTTTTGAACTCCAAATTTAATAGAATGAATATAATCATGTTTTTATCAAAGTGATAAACTTTTGAAGGGGCAAGACATGCAAAAAGCCTTCAGACGTTCAAATATATATTTGAACTTTTTAAGCCAAGAAACTGAAGAAACATCCTCGAATATTACAAAGCTAATCAAAATAAATCAGGAAAATTATTAGCTGAATGAACGATTGATTTTACATGTTGATATTCCAAATATTGTGGATCAATAAGAGTTCTATTGCTACTTTTTCGATGAGAATTATTCATTTTATTATATATTGCAAATTATAATTACTCCGCAATTGATATTTCATATTATCAGAATTGAATATCGGTTGAACACTATGTTTGAATATATTCATAGTATTAACTGTGTTTCTCTTCTATGTTTTACTTTATATTTTCACGAAAAAATTTTATTTTTTACTTTACGTTTGCTTCTTTATTTCTAAATATTGAATATTTACCCTTGTTGAACCTTTTCAGGTAATAGAAATAATATTTCAGAATGGAATATCTTAGGTAAAACCCGAAATCATAGAATACCAAATTCCTGATATTTATACCTGTGTTTTCAAAATGTTGTTATTATTCTGTAAGCATCTGGAGAAGTCGTTTGTCACGCCGAAACGCGAAATGCTATGTAGACAATAAAGTGTAAATCATAAGTTCAATTGTTTGAATTTAAGTTTATATTCTTTATTTTTATGTTTACTTTTACCTCTTTTTATTCAAATAACTCAAAAACCAACCAAATTTTGGAAAATTTGCTGTTAATGATCAGATTTCTCTGTCTAGGAGTGTATATTTGATATATACATAAAAATAACCCTGTGGACACCTCGATGAACGGAATATTTAAGGAAAAACTTCGAAAGACTCTGGAATGTGGGTAATATCAGATAACTTCCTCAAATTCCAAGACTACCTTTTCTCGAGTAGATCTAGAATGTGCAAATTTAGGTGTACAAATCGATTTCGGTTTGTTTGTATATCTGATTACGACGAAAGCATCAGTTGACTAAAAGAAAATAAATAGGACCGAATGAGGGTGAACTTTTCAATTTACGAAAAGCTATTTTGTTTACTCTGGACTGTAAGCGAACTCTGGCTGGGAAAGATTGAGTGATCACAATGAACTCTAAAAAAATTTCATTATAGGTTTTCGCGATTTAAAGGAAGATAGTACGATTTGAATTATGATGTTTTTCACGAAATTCTAGGTGAAACTTACATTTACATCGATAATGAAAATTTCTTGAGTATCTAGTGAAGTATTCAGTACACCATTTTAGTCCATTTTCGACAGGAACTTTTATGATATTTCCAACTGATTTTGATGAAAACAACTCCGAATTGAATAAGAACAACAATTTTGTTTGTCTGTTGATGTGTCCCCCGTCGTTCAGAAGTCAAATTAAAAAAATATTTTGAAATGAATAACTATGATAATAGCGAGAAAGATAGTAAAAACAACGATTTCATTTATCATACAAACTGTTCTATCTACTTTAACGTCAAACATTTGAGGTTCGTAATTTTGATTGATTAATCGGGTATTTATCGCGTATAATTTCAATATTTTGACCGTTGCCATTGTTTGGAACGCAAATAAAATAAGTCTTTATTGTGCTATTTCACACACACACAGATGTTCAGTTTGAATGCAAAAAAAAATTTTTCTGAATTTCAGGTGGTTGTCGAATATTTCAATTGAAAGTTATGAAGTTATCTGTCATTGATTCAGCATTACGCCATTATTACAATCTTATTATTAGCAGATTGTGAGAACATTATATGCTTTCATTGTTTTGAAATGCCAAGGAAAGGACAAGTTGATAGGCCGTCAAGTTGACATAGTGCGACGAGCTTCCTCACATCCAAATCTCACTGATGACCAGTGAGAGACATATAATGACACAATTCGTATTGGTATGGCATAATTGCGTTCCATAAAGAATAATATTGAAGTAGCCAGGCTTAGAATGGGACGAGTTCGGGTGCATCAAACACAACAATAGCGAGCAAAGAAATCGAAGGATTCCGCAGAATGAGTGTTCCTGTGAACCTGGAACAAGTATCATTTCACTACGATTTGAAAGTAGATTGAAGATCGATAAATCTGTGACAATTAAGGAAAAGACAATTTTTTTCTAATATTGTGAAGCGTTAAAATATAATGTCGAATCTACTGGATTATTTTTGCTGGTGGAAAAGTTAAACTGCCTCAGTTGGTCTCACCATCGGGTCTATCACTCTCATCGATTTTTGGAGTGTGAAATGAGTCTTAACATTCTTGATCAACATACAAGAATATATTAGACATTAGCACATTGCTAATGAGTAGATATAAGAAATAGTACATACTACGAAATAACAAACCTCCAGTTCAGCTATAGAATCGACAGGTTAATCATTTTCGAAACATTAAACGTGTTAAAATATTTCACTAATTTGAATTTGCTGGAAGTGTTACATAAATTTAACACTCAGTCCATAGGTGTTTCTTTCAAGTCGACAAAGATGAATGATAAAAACATAGAAATTGTAGCACAAATAGTAAAACAAGTCTTTCAGAATTTTCTAAAATATTCACTAAAAATATATAGGCGTACAAAGTTCGCCGAGTCAGCTAGTAGTCCTATATTTTTGCTTTACTAAGAGCGGTTGATATAGAGAGAAAACGATTATTCACAAGTATTTGGATGCTTTCTCGAAAATGTTTTTGGAGATATTTAGAGTATTTCGATTATCATAAGTACTGACAGATACAAAGCGAGCTTGAAATACATAAAATGAGTATTGTTACAAAATAAGGATTCGAATTAAACTCTTGGTTCAATGCTACACAAATATATTGAAAAACAAATAATATTACAGCGTTGTGTCGACACGTTTCGAGCTGATTATCAAGACTAACTACAAAATCAAATCAAATCGAATACGTTTATTGAATTTTGATTCAAATAAAACTAAGTAGTTTTTGATTTTACTATAATTAGGTTAAAACATAACAATACTGTTTTCCCAACACAGTGGCTTCATCACATGTTGATGATGAACGTTTATCATCAACATCTGATGAAGCCACTGTGTTGGCGAAACAATATTGTTATGTTTTAAATTCATTATAGTGAAAATTAGAAAACTACCCAGTTTTATTCAAGTTATGTATTCAGATTTTATTCTAGTATCGGCCCAATCGATTAATGGTTTAATTTTTGAGTAATATACATTTCATGGAAATTAAAAACAATTACAAATCGGAAGTTGTGAGGTCTTGCGACCTTCTTCAACCCTGTATTTTTAATAATGTGTGGAAGAAAAAAAATTTTTTTCGTACTCATTTTGAGTTTGGATAAATTGTTTTGCGTCTGCACCAGAAGTGCCATTTGGTCAAATGTCCGATTTCCATTTCATTAACATTTTTCAATTTATTTTATGAATGTCGATATTTCCTTTGACATTAGTCTTTTTCTCATTATTTACTAAAAGTGACTTCATATTCGTTTTGTTCGTAGAAACTGTTTTGATTTGCTTTTTTCTAATCTTTCACACATTTTCTCGCTAAGGTGTGGTATGAAGTTAATGAAATGATATTTATGTTCGATTTTAATAGATGTTGTGAAATATATTGATTTATAAGATTTTTCCTTCGCTTTTTTCGTATAAGTTTTTGTATTGAATTCTTTTTCGTAATGGTTATTTTTTGCTAATATTTTGAAGGTATTTACCTCTTTTTTGATAATTTCTTGGAGTAAAGTAATGGACAAGAGTCTATGTACGAAGGAGTGAAAAAAAGCTGAGTTTTATTTTCAGAAACAGATTGCTGTTAAAAAAATTTTCATTCAATCATGTTTCACCAAGAGGTAAGCGAGAATTCTATCTCAGAATATTTTTATTCCTATTTCATAATATCAAATTTTTTTCTAATTCCATATTTATTTGTCTGGTAGGCAAAATGAATTTCTTCTTTACGAGAATAATTCTGTCCTCAACTTCATGGTCTATTTTTCAATTTCACACCACTTTTTCATTTGTCGGATGCGAGATAAATGTGGAAAAAGCATAATTACCTCCTGTTTTCTGAGTATTTTAATTACAGAAACTTTCAAGGACCGTGTGATTACCTCCATCTCGACTTGCCGTCGTTTCATTGCAATTTTTTTTCAGAAATTCAGACAAGCCGTTCATTATCTGACAGTTACATATTGCTTTTTGGTGTTTTTCCTGCTGCGTTACAACTACATTATTCATCTAACTTCTTGCGGCCCCTTCATCTCCAGTTTATACAGCGAGAAGTCATTTTTTCTGACCTAGATCCCGATTCATGGTGAATTGCTTCAATGCCCTCGAACTTCATTGCAGAATATTTTCAATATTTCGGATCTGAATACTTGATGGATTCTTCCGTTACTACGTGAAATTGAGCATAGAAAAGAAATTACTTTATTGTTGATACGATGAGTATCAACGTATTATACTATTCTGCTGTGGGGCTGCTCTATATAAATAAATAGGGTGTTTATTACACAGAAGCGAATACTTCGATTAATATTCAATATTCATCAACGAACATCTTGTAAACCCATTACCATTAATAATTACATACTCACATTACCGTGTTTATATATTTATAGATGTTTTTAGATGTATTTAGATATGTTAAAGAAAATGAAGAATGGTTTATTAATTTGAATAGTAATCATGAAAATTCCACAAGCAACAGTGATGTGCTACTTATTCCTTCGCATAAAACAGCTTAATTTGAGCTCTCTCTGTATTATAAGAGTATTAAAATCTTCAACCATTTACCATCGAATTTGAAAGTACTAAAAGCTCATTTGTTTAAGAGGAAAGTTGAATCTTTGCTCTCAACAAAGGCGGATTGTAGTGTGGCAGAGTACTTCGATGATTCGAATGTAGGCAATAATGCATGAATAAATATTTTGTATCATATGTTTGTATATTTTTTAAACACAAATATGTTAACCATGTGAAATTGTCTCAATTGTTTAATATTTTTGAGGTAATTTCTTTCTTTTCGAATAAAGTTATATATTATTGTGAATTTAAATTTAACCAATATTTTTGTACGAGGACTGAATGGAAGATCAGACTCAAAACTCAAATCAGTTCTTTTGAGAGTATTCTTCTTAGTTGTAATTATGTTATAAATTGAATGAAATGTAAGGAATGTTTCTCGATAAATTTAATTTCAATATTATATTATTATATCGAACTTGGGGGACAATTTTAGTTGCGATTGAAAGTTTTGTTTACGACTTTCTTCTGGCAATTTGATTTCGAAAGTGAATTAACAAGGAATATTCATGAATGCCTTACATGTATATTCTTTCTTCGCATTATACAATTACTCCTTTCTCTTCTCACAGAAGTCAACACTTTTTGACAATACAGCCATTCCGTCTGGAGTACAGAAAAATGTAATACAACCTAACGATGAATGAACTTTAAATATTTATATTATCGAAAATTTTTTTGAAAATTATTTTATATGAAAATGATGGAAACACGAATACATATAAAGTCATATAACGTTGATTTTTCATTCTAATTGTACCTTGTAGAAAAATGGCATTTATGCTTCAATTTGACGTTAGTCGCTATCTGCGGTACTTTTATTGAACAATCGCACCTTTTTGGCATGTTTGTACTATTATACCACATATTAAATTGAATTAAACACTTCGCTTAATGTTCCACGATTATATTTAACAATAGTAAATAGTTAACATGTTTCGAGCGTGAGCTCATCTTCAAGACTGAGACTTTAAGATGTAGTTCTAAGTTGTATCGTTGTCGTTACCATCTTTTCATTTTCCTCTGTAACCAAAATTTATATGCTGATTGTACGGCTGATTTTGATTCCATAGATTTGTGGTTGCAGGAAATCTTAATATATTTTGGTGGTTTTTTCTTTAGACACTCCTTGTTGAACCAAGTGTGGTTGTTGCAAGATTTAAATTTGAGGACAACTTTTTTGTAGTGAGTAGCGAGATATGCGTTGCTTTCATTTTTAATTACTGATATTGAATTGATTGAATTGAATGAGCTCACGCTCAAAACATGTTGACTATTTGATATTGTCAAATATAATCGTGAAACATTAAGCCAAGGGTTTAACTTGATATCTAATTATGTTTCACCAAGAGTTAAGCGAGAATTCAATCTCAGTAATTATAGCACATATATATCATAGACTAGTCGATCCTCCAACCCGTTTAAAGTGAAAAAAGTACCATTGTCAAAACTCGCTAGGAATTACTGTTTCTCAGATATTTTCATTGACAGTACTAGATGCATCTATTTTCTTGTCATTAATCTACACACATTTTGAAGAAAGTACCAAATGAGCTTGAACTTGTCATGTGAAGAATCAAGAAAAATGAGAAGGTACCTGAAATTGAGCTGAACTACATGCTGAAAAGTTGTTAGTGTGAAAGACGAAGTGTCTATAGGAAGTTATAGGAAGTCCTCACTGAACCTAAAAACGAAACTGACATCGAATTTGAATTATTCATATTACAAAATTCCGAAGTGTCAAATTTTGCTTAAATATTGAGAATATTTATGAGAGTAATGATAAAAATAATGAAAATATTTATTAATCTCCACAATTATTCACATTACAAAACAATACTGCACTGAATAAAATAAAGATGTAGTCAAGAAGAAAGAAACTATTTTTCACGAAAGGCAATAAATTTTTTTAATGAATAAGGTTGGAAGATCAAGATGAAACTGTAAATGCGCTTTCTAAATAACATAACTTTTAAATACTTAGGAAGAAAATTGAATGAACGCATGGCCATATAGAGTGCTTCCTTTTAATATCTACTGGTACTATGAATAGGAAAGAGGAAGGGATGTACTTGTCGAGTATTATTTTTATTGACATATGGCAGAAAATAACCTCTTTGCAACTTGAGAAAGACAAAAAGACGACAAATATATAGACCAAACACAGTTTGTATTTTGATGGATCTAAAAACCTTGAGGCAAGATTATCGAAAACTATTCGATCCTGATAAACATGTAAGCAGCAGAGTTCAGAGACTTCCTCAACTTAGCAACATGATGATACCATCGAAGGTGTTTGTCAAAAGTAACACCCAAGAAATTAACAGAATCCTCAAATGCGATCGAACTGCTACCAAGGCACAAAAAAGTAGGATAATCTTCCACCGAGTGGCTGCCACAGAAGAAGAGACCCTGAGTCTTACTATGATTCAACATGAGACCATTGTCGTTATACTACTTATCTACAGCCGAAACCGTATCTCTACCTGCCTGGATACAGGACGAGATATTCGTTGATATAACCAAGAAATTGCTGCCATCAGCATAAAGAACTGACTTAAAATTAGATGATGGTTTTATGTATCAGAGAGATTTCACAAAGACAATACAAAGTAAAGGACCCAGCACACTTCCTGAGGAACACCTCTAGTAAAGTGTCGTTCCTCAGAAAAATAAATTGCACCATCCAAATTTAGAACAACTTTGTGGCGGCGATTGCTCAGGTAGCTCTCAATAAACCCCAAGGACATATCCTTAACCCTATACAGCTCAAGCCTAGCTAGTAGGGCTTTATGCACATAGAGTCAAAAGCCCTAGTCAAATCGAACAGCAAAGCCAATGGAAACTCATCATTCCCAAGCGCTAGAAGAACAGCATCCACTAACTGGAAAATAGCAGTTGCAGTGCCACTATTTCTTGTGAAACACAACAGTATTAATATAACAAAAATAGAAAATAAATCTTCAACACACTTCAACTCAAAAATTGAAAAGAAACTCTGTATTATGTTATAAATCCCAATTGTGATAAATAACAATATGAAATGGCTTTGATAGTTGATGTATAGTTTTTTTAGTACAAGGTGCTACTTCAGATGAATTGGAGCCATCAGGTTCAATTAGGCAAATTTTCTCTCTGTAAGAGATTCTCGATTATTGGTTGCAGCTCTCAAAGACATCTAAATTGCGGTTCATCCAAGTTAAAAGCTCTTGCACAAAATAAAGTAATGTATTAATTCAATAAGTGTAGCGGATATCAAAGAAGTTCCAGTGCCGTTCTTAGAACGTAACGTTTTCTTTTATTTACAATGTGAAAGAAAGTGGAGCGTATTGAGTTTTTTCAACTTTGAGACCTTTTCGTCTAAAATGTTAGAAACGGTCCAATTCTCTAATGTTTTTTCAGCATTGTTGAAAATATTTAAACATTCCTTTATCAGAAGAAAACTTCAATAAAGAACTGAACATCATTAAACAGATTGGTTGATAATAATTATGACAGCGAACTAGCAGCAAAAATTTTTCACAAAAACTTTATCAGAAAGCTGTACGGTTAGTATTTTCTAATCAGTCTGACAGAAATCGGAAATATAATAGTTTATCATACTTTGGAACACCAAGTCAAAAAGTCAAAACCTTACAGAAGCATTATTACAGAAGCATTATTTCAATATTTCATTCAAAACAAACAATAAAATAATATAGCCGGACACATCAAAGACAATAAAAGCAAAATTAAAAGAGAAGATAAATCTGGTGTTTACCAATTGAATTGTTGAATATAAACTTCAATTCAAACATTTGAACTTATGATTTACACTTTATTGACTACATAGCATGACGCGTTTCGTCGTTACAAACGACTTCTTCAGATGCTTACAGAATAATATGAAAATGTTGAATATTTAAAACAATTGAATTGTGGAACATATATAGGTAAAACAAGTAGAAATTCGGCACTGGAAACGATGAACATAAATAGAGTTTCACATATAACAAAAAAATTAGAATTATGTAAACCATTTATTAAAAGAAAACCACACTTTTGATGAGAATTTCAAAATTTTATCTAATATACAGAAAAGTAGTCAAATAGATTTTTTAGAAACAGTGGAAATAAATCGGCATTAAAATTCTGGAAATTTGTTCATGAACAGATACAATTAAACAATTCACCCTTGTTAAAACTTTTCAATTAAAAAAAATTATATTTTATAATGTAATGTTCTTGGAAAAACCCCAGAGTCATAGAATCCTAAAATGCCATTGTTATTTATACTTTTTTCAAATTTGTTGTTAGTCAGTATTCTGTTAGCATCTGAAGAATTGGTTTGTAACGACGAAAAGCGTCATGCTATTTTGTCAATAAAGTGTAAATCAGAAGCTCAAGTGCTTGAATTTTATTTTATATTCAATTGAATGTTTGATCGTAATAATTAATAAGCTTCTTGGCATTTTTGATAATATTTCACATTTAATAATGCTGATTTAATTGGATTCCGAAAGTTAAATGAAGAAAAGAATTTGATTTCTAATTTCAATGAAAATTTTTGACATCATGGAAATTGAGTTTTGTATCAATTTCTAAATATACATTTCAATTTTTTCTCCAAAAACTCTGAGAAAAATGTGTATATTCTGATAGTCCAAGGCAATTGATGTTTATATTTCATTATCAGAAATATTGTAATTTCAATTCAAGTAGCCCCATTGAATTCGATCTGTTAAATATTCTCATTCAAACTCAATTGAATGTTTCTTCACTTTGCTTTTTCCATTCTAATGGTAGTCATTTTATACGCAAATGTCGTACTCGAATATAACAGCTTTTGTGCAAATATTATTTTTGTACATCTGCATATTCGTGGAACACATCCAAATTGTTTCTTTATCTGAAATCATAGTGGTAATAAAAGAAATGAACAGAATTCAGCAACTATTACTTGTTAGTTTATGAAAAGGGCAATTTGCAGTAGGTTTCCATTCGTGCCATCAAGATTGTATGGTTCAGAAAATTTTTGGCTCATTCCACATTTGGAATTTCTCAAATTCCGTTCATTATCCTTGTTCTACTGAAATGGACTTATTTTCTAATGGAAGGTCTGAATGAAAAATAAAACTATATAACAGAATGTAGAATAAGAGAATGTGAAAAATGATTCAGAACTTATACTAAATTTTCAATCATTTCGATTCATTTTCTTGTATTGTATAACTAAAATCACTAAGATGAATTTCACAATAAATATCTGAAAGACTGTTTAGTCTTGTTCTATGTTTAGAGATACTGACCCTTTATTGAGAGTTCAATACATATGTATTGAACCGTTGATGATGTGTTAAGCATATGTCGAAGTTATTCAACAAATTTTATGATATTTTGCTGCCGGTGAGTAAATTAAATACAACCATTGAAAATTTGTTACACCAAAAGTTGTGAAATCATTTATAATTCGAGAATGAGTATTTGCTGATATGTGGAACGGATTCCGTTGGTTTTTCCTGATAGTTTATATCACGGCCGACTTTAAAAAGGCCATGAAGAGCGTAGTACGGCGGTGTTGCCAAAATAGAGCCGGTGGTCTACTCTCCTAGTCAGTTCTCCCAAAGTTTCGAGCATTATTTCAATTCTCTTTGTATATTCTGAACGGATGAAAAATATTATTGGTATTTATTATCATACTGAATATTATCACCGAGCACATAATACTGTAATAGAAAAATGTAAAACATTAGCAATAAAACAACGATGCTTTCGATAAAGCCCCACTGCGTAAAAAATATTTCTATTAGTACCCTAGAGTATTTAATATATTTATATATATTTAATTTAATATATAAATATATTAAATTAAATTAAACTCTTGGCTTAATATTTCACGATTATATTTAACAACATCAATTCGTCAACATGTTTCGAGAGTGAGCTCATCTTCAAGACTAAACTACAAGGAACGAACAACAAATTTATATCTATACAATAGATGTAAGTAGGGAGGATAATTGAAAATCTACCTGTTCATTCACGATGTCTTCT
Source organism: Henosepilachna vigintioctopunctata (assembly GCA_030704895.1). Taxonomy (NCBI): domain Eukaryota; kingdom Metazoa; phylum Arthropoda; class Insecta; order Coleoptera; family Coccinellidae; genus Henosepilachna; species Henosepilachna vigintioctopunctata. The sequence goes on from JARQZJ010000121.1 coordinate 10,406,542, forward strand.
TTTTTCTTCCAAGAACTGCATATTTCAATTGCTTCTAAATATATAAACCTAAATTCAAACACTTGAGCTTATGATTTAATAACTAAAAATTAAGCATTAGTCGTTTCATGCTATGTTTAAATTAAATCATAAGTTCTTTATATTCAATAAAGAACTTAATCTAAATAAATTCATTTTAGACAATTCCCTTTGTCCACATAACTCCTAATAATAGCTTCCATGGAGTCAAAGTGAATGACATAATTATTGGCAACTCTATTGAATGTAGACTTCATAAACCAAAAGGGGATTGTATTAGGGAGTTGGTCCTCGGAGTCTCTAGGTGGAATAACCCTGTATTTCGAGATATATCGCCTCGAAAGACGAAATTTCAGAGCGAAAAAGAGAAGAGGACAGTAAATATTATTGTGCAGTAGTTTGTACAACAATTTGAGTGATAAAAATACTCTCCTCCTCTGCAATGAGATTGAACTAAATCGACTCAAAAATTCGTTATGATTGACTCCTCTCTGTGGATAAACTTTATCCTCCTCCAAACTAAGAATTTCAAGAATTCTTCTAGAATTTCAAGAGCCTTCTCTGAATGACCTTAACATGGCGTTGATGGCGAGTGTAAATGGGATGCCAGATCATGCTGCCATACTCCAACTTGCTACGGATTAGGGTATTAAATAGTCCTATGAATGTTGAGGAATTACTAAAATATTTGCCATTGCGAATAACGAATCCATATATTTTCGAGGCAGTGATTTGATACAATGGGCTACTAAGTTGATTTAATTGAAGAAAAATGTGTATAATGATATATAACTCCACACCAGAAAACTACAATTAAAATAAAAATGAAAATTTGAACATGCGTCCATAGCCATCGGAAAGTGGGTCAAAGTTAATGATTTCTTGCGGAGCAACAGAATCGTTCCCATAAGCATAATTTATTTCAGACACGCTTCACTGAAAAAGGAACTTGTAGATGCAGAAAATCCTCTTCCGGATGTAATAACATAAAAGCGGGTTTTCTCATTAAAAAAAATCCGAGGAAGGGTTGGAAACGTTGACATCTTGTATCCTCTTGGCTCGTTTTTATGTAAATATCGGTGATCCTGTGACATTTCGGCGTTCTTTGCTTATGTGAAAATAGCTTTATAGGAGTTTTCGGAATTTTGAGCTCATCATGTTTTTGTGCCATGAATTTAATTTTTCACTCATAAATTTGTATAATATGAGATTCAATTTATAAATTAATGATGGAGTCTCATAACATGTCATTTATGTCAATGAGGGGGAATGACAAATTGAGAGAAATTATTGTAAAATTAAAAGGAATACACAAAATCGAATATGAAAATGGTACCATTCATGATATCAATCAGCATGAAAACCTGAAAATTTCAGGAGATAATTATGGTGAAAAATTTAGAGAAATTACGAGAATGGTATATAACGAAAGCTATGATATCAAATTTTATAGAACTGGAATGATAGCAGATATAAAAAATATCCGATTTCAATTAACACGGATCTGAATTATTCAATACCATACAGTGCTAAATTTACGATAACACAAAGTATTCCTCATTCATGAAAATACATAATTTTTATATATATAAGAAAATTCTTTAGAATTATAGCATTTGTTATGATAGTTCTCTATTCATGATGAAATATCCATCATATTTCGTCATCACATATGTAAAAATTTCGTGAAATAACCACAAATATCGTGAAATACGTTAACAATGTATAAACGTATTTATGTATCGATATATTCACACCTACTTCGTTGTATTGCGGTCATAGGTACGTAAAATAAAATTTCAATCTATTAGAAAACATTAACAACGTCCTATAATCATAAAAACTACATAGATACATTTTCTACTTATTGAAGACAAAAAAAAATTTTTTCTCGAAAGAATAACTAAAATCATGCAAGTTGATACTATTTTCAACATAGTTTAATCCATTGACACCTGTTCTGAGCATCCTACTTCTCATCAGGACGTATTTTCATTTTTACCTTGCAAACATACAGAAGCGAGGAAAAGTAAAGAAAGAATTTACTTGTAGGGGAAAATCGGGCCCAAGAGCACCCGCTCGCAATTTCTGAATTGCAAGATTGAATGTTGGGCTCATTTCGAAACGAATTCAACTAATATGCTCTTGGAGATTCGAGATATTAAATATAAGACAGCATACTCACTTCGAAGATTTAGCAAAACAAATATAATCGGCCCGATGAGAAATAAGAAGTATAAACACGCTTGCTGTTTACGAATGAAACGAAGTATAAGACATTCTTTCTGAATTATTCTAAATTTTGAACCAATTGAAGGTCTGATTTAATTTATGATAAAAATTCGAAAGCAGAATCTAGAATTGAATGTTTTGAATACTTTTAGTAACATAAACGAGTACTTGAAAACACTGATGACAACACTGATTAATAACTAACCATGATTTTTGTTTCAGGTAACTGGCCATTTGGAGTTATCTGGTGTAATGTTTATGCGACCTGTGACGTTTTGGCATGTTCTGCATCCATAATGCATATGTGCTTCATAAGTCTCGGGAGGTATTTGGGCATAAGAAATCCTCTGAGGACTAGACACACTACCACCACAAGAACTATAGTACTACGAATAGCACTTGCATGGTTGCTTGCAATGCTAGTTTCCAGCTCAATAACTGTTCTAGGTGAGTAATATTCACCACTTAATTCTATATTCTCTACAGAACAGAGTTGCTTTGATCAAATATTTCATTCAGATGTTTTATGACGATGATTACTTTCTTTTAAATATATTCGAAGTGGAGACAACAATTTTTCATATAGTCGTGGATGTATAAAAATAATCGGGATTTATATTTCATTTATACCTTCATTTATTATTACTTTGGGAATATATAGATTCAATTACTGGATGCACAAGAAAAGAGAAATGATTCAGAAGAATAATCAACTTAAAAAATTTTCCGAATGATTTTCCGAATTATAATAATTCGAAAATATAGCCGAAAATATGGTGGAAGATCATAGCATTTGGTTCAGATTTACAATGATTGTATTGAGAATTAAAATTTCAGCAGAATTTTGAATTGATAATGTTTCAAATATCATCGTTTTCAACTATTTTTGTTTGTTCGATAACCGTGATATACAATCGGACTGATTTATGAGTTACTTATTGTATGAATAAAAATAGACAAAGATCTTGTATTACTCAGAATGCTCACTCCATCACGTTTTAAAATTAATTGAATTTTAAATATTAGGCACCCTTTCTGAAAAAGTTTGTGGGTAGTTCTGAAAGTTGAATATTATCTATTGTGTCAACTTCTGCACATTCAATGTTTGTGCATTCCCACTCTTTTCTATGAACATAATTCTTCGGTTTTCGAAGCGGTAACTGACTTTTTATGCTTCTCTGTTTAACATTAGATAATTTTATTCACTAGCAATGGGTACAGTTCATTCAACTATTAATTTCAATAAGTGGAATGAATATAACAAATTCAGATGAACATTATTGATTACCACCTAATGAAAGCTCTAATTCATTGATTTGACTGTATTCAATGAATATTCGTCTGTTTGTTTCGATTGTTTTGCCGTATAATTAACATTTTGAAATACATTGAAACAAATTGTAGGGCGTAGCTTGCTTAGTGATTTGTTATTATGATAAACTTATAACATTCCTTAGATTTGAATTCGATTCATAGAAAACTTGTATATAGAAGTGATATTTCATAATTTTATATGCTACTTGTCACAAAATGGAACAAAATGTCATTCAAATATTTAGGGATGAATTTTCCAATCATTAGGCCTTACATATATTGTGAGAGTGAAATATCTTGGAATGAATATCCATATGATAAAGTAGATATTCCGAATTATCTCATTGAGGTTATGTTGGTTTACTTTCAATAACCACAACTCATGATCGCAATTTGTGAAGCCATCTATGGATTGTAATAATTCATAATTCGTTTCTTCTATGAGATAATAATATCTATAATTTCAGTGATCAATTCTGACAACTCTGAAAATAATATGCCATAATAGAGTTTAATAATAATAATATTATTATTATTATTATTATTATTATTATTATTATTTAACTCTATTATGGCATATTATTTTCAAGACCCAAATCTTGATTAAACCAAAAAATGTATAAAGATTTCTTTTTTTGCAAACTCCTGAATGAAGAGGATGTAACATTTTATTATTAGGACACATATGTACCTGTATTGAGATAATTGAAATGCAATTTGCAATTTCATTAATGTAAGCCTCAGATTTTTTTGATTCACTGTCAATTCGTCATTTTAGAATGAATGTTAGCAACAAAAATTCTGAGATTTTTGATAGATTTCTGATTCGATATAATCTGTCCGAAAAGAGGATCAGGTTTTAGTTTTCAATTGAATGAATTATCAAGCAAAATTACCTCAATTTCTCTTGTCAATGTTTCGGAATGGGGTTGATGAGCTGAAAACTGATTCATTACAGAACTTTTTATTGTAGGCACCATAAAATCGAGAATATTAGTCAGTCTTGAAATTCATCCGAGGTTTTATAACTTTCAACAAATAGTATCCATGCCTTTAATTTCAGAATCTGAAAAAAATCATTGGAATCTTGATAAGCAAAGAAAAGGATTTTTCCTTGAAAAGAGTTAGATAACTGAACCTCCTTTTTTATATCGCAATTTAAGTTACTTCGAGTTTGCCATGAAAGTTCATGCAGAAGTGCTCTTTGTTCGACAAAGTTGGAAAATATTCGACAAATTTTTATAGCATTAATCATAGTGCATAACAGAATTTTCAGATTGAATAATTTGTGCTGGATGTGAATGGGGAAGATTCTGATTAATGAATCAACTTTGGCGAACTAATATAAAACATCATAAATCAAGTTTGCACTTTCAGTAACGGATACCTTTGACCGATGACAATTCGGTCATTTTCTAGAAAAAGGAGGAATGCCAAGAATGATATGACAATTATAATAATTTCTCATATATATATATATATATATATATATATATATATATATATATATATATATATTGATTTATTGTCTGTTTAAGATAATCATTTCGAAAGTTTTTATAACATATAGGAAAAAGTTTATACGTTTCGTTGTTATATTACAACTTTGTCAAAACTAATGAATCTTTCTGTTTTTCATGATTTTGTTGATTAAATTTAATGGGTAATTATTTTTCATGAGAAGAGTACGAACTTCTTTAAGTGTTTCATGTCGTAAACATGATGATGTTAATTTAAGTGATCAATCTATAAAATTGATTATCAAAACTTTTCTCAGGGAATAGTGATGATTAATTATATAATTTATGGTTCGTTGCAAATTTATTTCTTTTCTGTACCATCTTGTAATTTTAATCTTGTATTCATTAGTTTTGACAAAGTTGTAATATAACAACGGAACGTCAACAGAAATAAACTGTTTCCTATCAAAAAAGCCTGTTATTGCTAAAAACTTTCGAATATAATATATATATATATATATATATATATATATATATATATATATATATATATATATATATATATATATTTCAATGTTTTTAGCAATAACAGACTTATTTTAATGATAAAAACTTTATTTTCGTTGACGTTTCGTTGTATATCAGAACTTTGTCAAAACTAATAAATAATTAAATTTTATGAATTACTCAAGATATCAAAATGTCAAACTTTTTTTTTAAAATATCAAATTGATTTTTGTGTGTTTTCACATATTCATTTTTAGTATCAGAGGAATATTTCTGGCTTAACATTCGCTTCGGAAGTTTTAGTTTTTTTCACCATGAGGAAACCTCTGAAAACTCATGGTAATCCAGGTGATTCTTAGGAGTGTGATTAAGAATAAACTATCTTAAACTCTTAAACAGGCAATAAATCATTTTGAAAATATAAATATATATATATATATATATATATATATATATATATATATATATATATATATATATATATATATATATATATATATATATATATATATATATATATGGTGAACATTTAAAAGAAAAAATGGTTGTAAAACAATATATGATAGTGTAAAAATTTTCACAATATTGATATCCGCTTCTCCTCAATATTGTTATCAAATTGTTAGATTAATAAGTCTTTTCTTGAATCATTAAAATAGAAACTTTGACATGTATGTAAGTATTAAATATAGCAGATAATAATAAATAAACATTCTCGTACTCACCACAGGCTACGGTCTTTGTGAGCAAATTATTATCTTTGTTTAGGAAACATAATTGAAAAGATAGATCTTAAAATTAGTATAGTTACTAAGATTATTAGTACTTACTAGTATTATTAGTTATTATATATCTTGAAATATATTATATATATATATATATATATATATATATATATATATATATATATATATATATATATACGATCGATATTTAAAAACTATGGAAGAAATTGCCTCAGATGATTGTGATCATTTTCAAATGGAAACACAAAGGTACCAAAAAGTTATCTAGCGATGTAACTTCTGAGATATAAACGGAAGAAAATACCAGCTGCTATTTGTTACTGCTTCTTTTCCATGAAACGCTTGACATATATTCTGTGCTTACAAGTTGATAAAGATGTGCAGATCTCTCTGAGTTGAATAGACGCGTGTTTGAATTTACAAAATTCCATCAATTTCTTGAATAAACGAAAACTGATTGACAATATTTCAAGAAACATGAGTTCTCAACTGGTGATTGGGATATTAGAAACCCAAATTGATTATTAATATAAATAAATGATACGTTTATGTATTGCTTTATTGATAAATCTAAATGGTTTTGCTAATGCGGAGAAATATCCGTACACATTGTGCTATATAAAGATATTAGGCATTACCTGCTATATGCAATGAACTTGTGAACTTTGAAACTTCAGAGTAGTTGCGGTAGTATCCTCGTTTCCATACCCAATGAATCGCCCTCATGTTCATCATTCCTAGGTTCCTCTTCTCACAGTGGTTAACCAAAATGATATTTCACCATTCATGTTACCTTGATGAACACTACAGTCAAGATAGAGGTCTAAAATTGATAATTGTGTTGCATATCCATTTCTCGCATAGTCGGATAATGCCGTGAAAGGCGGAACTAGTCGAATAAAGAATTGTTCTGTTAGTGATTTTTTTTTACAAGTATTTATTATTACCTCTCATTTGAATACGAACTTTCACAGAGTTGATTCATCATCCATTGAATATATTGATTCAAAATGTAACACTTCGAATTTTGGAGGCTGGAGAACTTGATGTAAATTAATTTCAGCAATCGAATGACGAAGGAAACACTGTCTCCTTGATTGAAATATGATTTCATTTGACAATTGTGACTTGTTGGAATTGACTTTCGAACTCACAGAAGAAGAAATCTTCGTTTCTAAAAACGCCATCGTAATGGTGGACCATTATTCACAAACATCAACAGTGTTTTTTTAAATTCCTTTTTTGTAATGGTTATGGATAAAATAAAGGAATTCTACATTCAATATTTCTAACAAAAACTGATACATGACTTGTTTACATCTGTAGTACTCTGATACAAGATACTCTGGTACTTCGTAGACTTACCTCAATGTAGAGACGACAATTCACTAGCTGTGCTTAGACGTCTGGGTAGCTTATCCTGCATTAACCTATGTCCAAAATGAGAACATATTTTGTGTAATAAGACATAGAAGAACATTTTGGAAATTTTTTTCTCTATCTGTTAAGAGCAATATATAAAACATTCTTTTTATATACATATATAATATATGATTAAAGGCTATAAGAAAAAACAGTGAAACAAATCATGATATTCTTCTTCTCGAATTTGAACAGAATGAAGTTAGAGATTTTTGGAAGAATAGTGAAATCACAATGATTTTCATGCATCGTTAATACATAAGCACATAAATAAATGAATATAAATCAATATTGTATGTTAGAGGCTTGAAATATTTCTAACGGAGAAGAGTGCAATCATTTTTCCAAGGAGCAACCATATAGAGAGCAGAATTTCAACGAAATATACTTCAAACACGTTCAATAAATATGTTTCTCCCTGTTAAAAACATGGAGACGAAGTTTGGATACGACACTAAAATGTCTATGCACTAAAATGGCATAGCGCATGCACCATTTTGTATAGATACAGAAAATCACTTATGCATCAGAATGAGGTTTTTGAAATTGTGAGAATATATCTTTTATTTTTGTTTGCCGCTTTCAAATAAAATCAGTTCCATATTCAGATAACTTTTTGTTTTATGAAGCACCTTCAATTAATCTTCGAAACCATAAACTATCAAATATGTTGTAACTCATATATTTAAAATATACAAACACCTTATATTATATACATTTTTGAGAGAAGGATTCAAAATAACCAATTTTCAGGTAGTTATGTTAGATTTCATAAAAAATTCAATTTGTTTCAGGAATTATAAACCATGAGAACATCATGCCGAAACCAGGGAGATGTGTCATAAATAACAGAGCTTTTTTGTGTTCGGCTCACTTGTTGCGTTTTATATACCTATGGTAATAATGGTAACGACATATGCTCTCACTGTACAACTTCTGAGAAAGAAGGCTAGATTCAATGCAGAACACCCAGAGAATGACCAATTCATCAGAAGAATAGGAGGAAAATTTTATCACCAGAAACATGAGAGATCTCCTGCTACAATTTCTGGTCATCCTCCCCTTTGGAGAACTGCAGGATCTGGCGAGAGGTGAGAAAAATTTCAAATTTGGTCCATTTTATTGAATTTGTTCATGAGGTGTTCAAAAGAGTTTCTATAGAAAGTTCAGTAATCACATATACTGTATTATGAAGAAATGTATTCATTTAACGTTGACATTTCTTAATTTTTCCTCCCATTTTGTGAAAATTTTGGCATACTTTTCACCTAATATTAGTATTTTACACAAATAGGATTAGTATTATTGTTAGTTTGAGTATTATTCCACCACTCTAGGGAGCTTTTTGAAGAAGAAGAATACACCGTGGAGTAGGACATAATGAGAAGACGAAGAATGCAATCTCTATTGATGGTCTATTCTGTATTTATATTCAAACAATCCCAATTTTTTCAATATTGTGTTGAAAATGCAGTATTACTACGATATTCAATACAAATACTCTTGCAACTTGGTGAAATAATATATGTACTGATAATAATATTTTCAATAATAAAACTAATTCCTTTATTTCCAAGACCACTTACAGTGATATAAGTAAAAACATGGTGTATTTTTGTCGATAATATTGTTTTTATTTTTTATTTCTACATTCAAGGACTCAATCAACAGACAGTTTGAAACTGTCCTATAAAAGAGTATTGATTACATTGAGATGATGCATGGATTATTTAGTTCATTCGATCTACAACCCATACTTAAATGTTTCTGAAAAAGAATGAAGAAATACTTCATGAAAAGATAACTCTATATAAACTGATAATTATGTTATTATCGTCATTTAAACTATTTTTCGAATGTCTGTTAAAATATATTATATACGGAGGAAATATCCGAGTTGGTCTCTTCAGTGATCAAGTTCAGCCTACGAAAGGATTGATGGATGGTTGAATTCAATATATAAATCGTTTCGCTCTTCCCAACAACCAGTATTATACGATTTTCTAACTACATGTGGAGAACAATTAAAGTTTATAAGGCTCGTACGGCAACATAATCTAATAGTCCATCAAGTAATTTGTAGGAGAAACATATAGCAAAGTACTCACCTCTCAAACTCAAACATTACAACCTAAAGAATCCCACATTACTCAGTCCCATATGAGAATCCATGACAGTGCCATAACGGAAATTAAGAAATTAGTTTTAAAATACTACGCAATATTGTTTATCCAATACAATACTAAAAGATTGTTTTACTTCAGACTCTTGTTTTTCATTCACACTCTTCACCAATTATGTTCATCATTTGGTTCCTTTCAGAATATTGTAAACGAATCACCAAAGAACCTCATACGAAATACTTCACTCAATTTAAGTCCATAAGTGAGAACCCTGAGAGCCATCTAAATCAAGTTATATGTCTATTTAAAATGATATAGACAAACTAAAATCAAGTGGTGCATTATGATCCTCAAACTTTTTTTTATATTTGGAGTTATGATATAAGATAATTAATCAAACCGTGTATATCCTTTGAGTCCTCTGAGTATTCCTCATGAAATTGCGTTTAATTCACTAGTGATTATTCCTGGTAGAAACGTCGTGCTCTCTATTTTCAGGAATAGGCAAAATGATCGAAATACTTGTGAAAGAGAGAACGAAATTAAACATCACAAGTTCATTTATAGTAAGTGTCATCAAGCGTCTTCTCGTAGAAAACTCAATCACAACTGTAACTGCACTCTAATGAATCATCGAGGTCTGAAGAACGTGCATAGTTCTCGTGTTCTATATTTCTTTGAACCGAATTAACGAACTATGCTTGAGGTGTCGCTGAAATATTCCCTAACGCGATCCTTGAATCTTGAACGATCAAGATGATATTGAACTCAGTTCGAAGCTGCATTCACAGATAACAGGGATTATTCCCGTCCTTGTTCCCTATTCTTCACTTTCTCCGTACCAGCTCGGATGAATACAAATCTTGTTCCAGATATTCTTTGTAGAATTCAATTCCCTATTTGAAAGTATCGTGTTTATTGAGGAGATTTCACACTGATCGTATCAAGCGAAATCAATTGTGTTTCATAGAACTTGGGATATTTTATGAATCTGATTGTAATGAACATTGGAGTATTATATCACATTACAATAGATTTCTCGAGGAGAGTTTTCACGCATCTTCATTTCTAATGACTATACGGCTGACTTTTCTCTAATCCTCTTGAATATTATAAAACCTGTGAAAATCATATATATATATATATATATATATATATATATATATATATATATATATATATTATATATATATATATATATATATATATATATATATATATATATATATCTTGAAATTGATTTATTGCCTGTTTGAGGTATTTATTTCGAAAGTTTTTAGCATTAAAATATATTTTTAATATGAAAAAGTTTATTTCTGTTATCGTTGTTATATTACAACTTTGTCAAAACTAATAATTAGTTTTACAGAAATAAACTTTTTCATATTAAAAAAGCCTGTTAATGCTAAAAACTTTCGAAATATATATATATATATATATATATATATACATTAGACTGCAATCCCAATTAAACACTGAAAATACATATCTACAGTCGTGAAACGGTCCTAGAATGCTCGACACAGTTTATGTCATTTCTTCGATAGAGGGAGCTTACGTGATTTAAGTTCTTAAGCTCTTCTTATGTGAGCTTAAGTTCACGAAAGAATGTTCTCCTCATTCTGAGGATGGGACCTAAGGGCGCTTGAAAAACTTGATTGTTTTAGAGAAAGTTCTTTAGAGATCGTTTATAAATGAATATTCTATAGATGATAAAACAAGTGTATAGTATTTCCGCTCAATGTGGTTCGACAAGTTCGATGATTTTTCGAAATGCGCAAAATATTCACTGTAAAACGAAAAATGAAAGGATGTGTTTTCGTTGACAATACTTGTGTATAGATGTTATTAGGTCGATTTACTGGAAAATTTCTTCGAATGATTTCACATGACATTTCTTTTCTGATGTGGCCAATTTTCTTCAATAAATATTTTTCATTGGGTTAATAAAACTAATGAAAAACGCTGTAAGAATGATTGTGAAAATTAGAATCATAACAACGTTGTTGAGAAACTAGCACAATGTATTCGAAGGAGATATTTATGTATAAAATTCTATATCTGGAATATATGCTGCTACTGCTTTATTGCCGCGAAAGAAATAAATGATATGCTCTCTACTTGGAAAACCTGATATTTTGTATATGTATCTTCAGGTGGAAATTTTATATGGAAAACTCTCCGAGGCACAGACATCTCAGACCATAGAAATTATGGCACTCGTTGAGTTCAGATTGAGATGGAGCACCTAATAAAACATAACCGAAAAAAATTAAGCTTTAAAAAGAATTTATGAGATTTTCAAATATATTTCCATTGGATATACGTGAAAAAAAAGAATGATAATGTGAACTGATGCAAAATGTTTCACATATATAAAAATATATACCTAATTATCCATCTTGATATATTTTATTCTTGGTGAATTCTTTAATAAAAAAAAATCTGAGAACACTGAAATATATATGGTACAGCTAGTTTCAAATATGCATGAGTTCGAACAGGAACTTCGATTGATAACGAGAAAAACAATCAACATAAAGAAAAAAAACATTCAGTTGACGAGAGGCCAAGAACCGTTCAGTGTATTTTTGGTCAATGTACTACTATTTTTTATTATAAGGTTCAAAATAGCGGAAGAACATTCAAAGAATGATCATCTCACTAGACTTGCTATGCTTTTAAGCCCTAATATATGAAAATAAAGTCAAAGCATTTATGAATATTTTGATATTAATCTTCTCAAAACAGTTGTTAGTTTGACTGCAATAGAGTAACCACATCTGTCAATAGAAGAAAGTTTCCTGATATCCTAAGAAATCTCAAGGTCGCAGTTTCATTCCAACTATTCGCGAATCATTCTTCTCACGTTCAGCTGATTTACTAATTAAGATTACACAGCGCGAAAGCTACAAGACATGTACAGCTCCCAAATTAATATAATTCCATCAAGTTCATCTTGCTTACAATCCTCTTGCAACCACACACTTCAAAACTATGTGGCTGGGAAAGGGTTTCAATTAGCTAGCAAATTGTTAATGTTATTTGAAATTTTAATCACTACCACAATTATGAATTGGACCTTTCAAATAATTTCACATCTCGAATATAGGTCATATACGTATATATATATATATATATATTTACGTTGTTTGTTTATTTGTAACAGCCGTTTACAGCGGCTGTAAAACAAACAACGTAAATCTCAGGTAAATACCGTAAACTCTTAACCTCACTTTCTGCCTGACAAACCTTGTTTTTAATTTATTATATATATATATATATATATATATATATATATATATATATATATATATATGTCTCCATTATCCTTCAAGGGATAAATGTTAGAGAAATATTGAAATCGATGCTACACCTGATGGAAGTGCGAGACATATATGTTTCGTTCTGCAAGGAACTCGTCATTCGAATTCGATGGACGTGGTGCGACTGACGAGTTCCTTGCAGAACGAAACATATATGTCTCGCACTTCCATCAGGTTTGGCATCGATTTCAATATTTTTTATTTTTTATTTATTATTTCAGTTTTGACAAAGTTGTAATATAACAACGAAACGTCAATTTTTCAGAAATAAACTTGTTCATATTCAAAAAGCCTGTTAATATAAAAACTTTATAAATATATATACCTCAAACAGGCAATAAATCAATATTATATATATATATATATATATATATATATATATATATATATATATATATATATATATATATATATATATATATTTTTATTAGTGGTAAAAATATCCAGACCATGACAGAATGGATCAATAGAGACTTGGCAGCAATAAATGAATGGCTAAGCGATAACAGTTTATCGCTGAATGTTAAAAAGTCTAAATTTATTATTATTATTATTATTATTATATATATATATATATATATATATATATATATATATATATATATATATAATAACTATTCTGATATTTCTTGTTAGAGAGCTGTTTACTCAAAAGTTGTGAACCGAAACACAAACTATCAACCTACTAGATGGAATATTTATTACTCGAAGAACAGCAAACTCGTTTCAAATATCATACAACGCTCTTTCAATCTCTCATGGATTCATCAGTGATATGGATTCAAACAATCAAGTTTCGGTGTTTCTCTGAACGCACCAAGATCGTAGTATCTCTTGAAAAGTCGGGATAAATGTAGCGATATACACACGCAATCCCCATCTACCGTAGGAAAAAGATAAGCTCTGTCGAGTATGATAAAATGCATTCCTGACAAAAAATGAATATTTACATACAAATATTGCTTTTTATAACTTTTTTGTATGTGTTATCGAAAAATTGTCATTGAAATGAATTTAATCTTGCCGGTATCTTAAATAATTCGCACTACTTATATGTTGAGATATTGTAATGCCTACACAGTTTCTGGAATCAGTTTATCAAACATATTCCATCTAAGGACATGTATCTTCTGAAAGTTTGTTTGCTTTTGAGTTAGACAGCTTGATTTGTGGCTTCATCTTCGAAATTTTGATGTATTTGTTCTGAAATATTTGTTTTTGGTTTGCATATTGCGGTTTTCAAAGCTTAATAATTGTTCATTTCATTTAATTTTCATTACGTCTTAATATAAGGCCCATTTTTAATTGAATCACTTATTTAAACAAAGACGTGTATCACATCCATTCCTCTCCTCATGGCCTGTTGTTTTGTCCTCTATTTGAGATACGACGTCACCATAGATCTTTTCCTTCTTGTTTAGCTAGTGAGGAGCTTTTTTGTCTGTGAGAAATAGAACAGTATTCAGTTTGCTCTGAGCAGAAATGAGTTGAAAAGTGATTTTTGGTAAATACTCTGATCATAATAAATATGAATGGAATATAGGCAATAATGGTGGCGAAATTGTATTTTCTGCCTGAAATAATATAAATATAGGACCATAAATATTTGTTTCTGGGAATGACAGCATATCTGAAGTTGTCGAAACACAAACCAGCAATTTTTGATGTGAAAAATGATGACGATTCTGATGATCCTGCAAGAAATTTATTTCTTGCAGATTTCGGATGTTTCATTTATTTAGAACAAAATTGCTTACTCAGAATAGCTAGCTTGAGAAAAATCTATGGTAATTCATTTTCAGATGTAATATATTGTGATGTATTACACCACATAGTGTCCTAATGTGTTTTTGATACCGATAGGTGTTTCTCGATAGGGCTATTATAATTCAACGTTAGTTTTCAATGTATTAATAACTTCCTTATTTTAACGCAAGTTTATATTAATACATTCAGGTAAACACTCCCATACCGAAAGTTTTCTGAAACATATTTATGGTTTAAAATGAAATTTAGGTGATTGAGAATTATATGTGAATTGGACCGTTTTGAATGTCTTGAAAATGGAAACTTCTTGCACGTAATAAACTGTGCAAATGGCAGAATTCTACGAATTTTTAGGTCGAGGGTGGAAATTATATTCTCATATAATTGCTTCAGTTGAAACGTGGGAGAAAAATCAATTTTCCAACTTGTGTTTATCGGGCAGTCGTTTAAAATTCAGTAAAGTTCCTTATTTTCACGACGGTTCAGATACTCTATTTCCCATCTTTTATTTTCTTACCAACAAAGCG
The DNA here is from genome assembly GCA_030704895.1 of Henosepilachna vigintioctopunctata. Classification (NCBI taxonomy): domain Eukaryota; kingdom Metazoa; phylum Arthropoda; class Insecta; order Coleoptera; family Coccinellidae; genus Henosepilachna; species Henosepilachna vigintioctopunctata. Next base: position 10,421,984 of record JARQZJ010000121.1, read on the forward strand.
TGGTTTCGAAGCATCGCAAAGCTGATTAACAGCTTGTACGTGGCCAGCTTAATCGTGGGCGACATGGTTGCCAGATAAGGCGCTAATGATATATTTCGTCTTCCATTCAATGAATTTATGTTATTAATTGTAGTTTTACACTCGTAATTTTTTATTTTATGTCTATCTATGAATTTCTCAAATATGTTTTAATAATTTTAAGCCTAGAAAAACTCCTTTCAGCAGACGCAACCGTCACAGGTGTGGTGGCAATAATTATCAGAACTATTTCGATAGTTGGGTAAACTTCAATAAATTTTTTTCTATTATTTCAGCACCGAAATAATGTCACCGTTTCCTTCATACACACGGATGAATATATTGAGTTCTTCATACAATTCATGTCCATCAATATCACATGATTCTCCTACTGTTATATATAGTTTCTTGACGCGGGGCCCCTGCAAGAGCGATGCCCCAGGCTATTGCCCTGTTCGCCACCCCTAAGGCCGCCAGTGTATATATGAAGCAAATAGTATTCTTTGTTCAACAGACATTAATTCCAAATAGTTCAGCTTAATTTTAACAGGGGTATACCTATTGCAATTTAAAATTGTCTGCACGGCTCTATTCGGGAGTGTAATGCATAGGACGCCTGGATTTCAAACAAGCCAAATAAGAAATGCAGGCAAGAATAACAAAATGAAGATTTCTAAAGAAATATTATGGAATGGAATATTCGTAACAACAAAATCAGTTTACACATATTTTTGCATCATGAATATGGTAATCAATATCAACAACATGGCATTCAACTCGTTTGAGTTCCTATTCAACGATATCATTTTTGGTTGTTTTCATTATGAGAAAAATTCATGATATGTATACAATATTGAGCAACAATTTTTCAAAAATTTTCCATGTGTGATATAGTAGCAAGAAATTCGATTTTATTTTCCCGCACACTGCTTTTTCAAAAAAAAAATCAATATTTTGTCGTTAATGATGTTGAGTGCTCAATATTCCATAATTAGAGAAAAGTTCTGATAAAGTTACATTTTCATGTTTAATTAAGTCGTTTTCGACAAATAAATTTATCTCAGCTGTGGTGAATGGGGTATGTTCGCGGCGTGAGTTGATGAAGATCGGTGTTCCACAGGGCTCAGTACTGGGTCCACTTCTATTCCTGGTGTTCATCGGTGACCTTTCTGATTACTTGACCGGAGCCTCTGTACAGTTGTTTGCTGATGCTACAACTTTTTCTGTGTCAAGTGCTGACCTGGTGGGCTTGGCGAAGCTGAGTGATAGGATGGAATCTAATGTTTCTTTATGGTTTTCTGCGAATAAATTATCGTTGATACAAACAAAACTGTCAGAATTGTATTTTATTTGAGACGTTGTATTGTGAACATTGATCCTAATGATTATATGAGTTATCTGACAAGATTGTTAGAAGTATATTTGTCATTAAAAAGTTATTGGGATCGGTGTCGCTCCATATTTTGAGAACAGCTGATTTAGCGTTAATTGGGTCACACATAGGATTCTTCAAAATTATATGGGGCTGCTCTTCTGGAGCAATGTCTATTTTTGGACTTCAGCGAAGATGTCTTAGAATATTGAGAGATCTAAACAATACAGACGACTGCAGAAATGTATATATTCAGTTGGATATCCTAACTTTGCCTTGACTTTACATTTACGTATGTCTGATTTATTGTTATAAACTGAAAAAATCTGGCAATGTAAGATCAAATGCAGAATTTCATATGTATGACGCATGGAATAAACAAGATACAAACTGGTGCAGGCTGAGCGGGTCGCGGAATGGCCAGAATTTCTATTGTTTCGAATTCTAGAACAAGTTACCTTCGTATGTCAGGAATTCTTGTCAAACTAAATTCGAGAAATATGTTCGAGGGTTTTTATTGCGAGAGGGTTTATTATTCATGTTGTGAATATTCGACAGATTCTGCAATGGAGAATTAATCACCTTTCCTATTTTTTGTTTGTTTGTGTATTCACTTTAATATTTGAAGTAGTGTAATATACTGTTTCAATATTTCTATCTAAATGACCTGTGCTAAAATGTGATAATTTGAACTGCATAAATATATCTATCTATCTATGTTTGCTACGAATACTGAAATTCATTCATAATATTTGAGAGAAAAAACTCTGTGGATATATATATATATATATATATATATATATATATATATATATATATATATATATATATATATATATATATATCCAAGATTTTCACCAACTCATATCACTGGGTTTCAGAAGGCAATTTTCCAGAAGGCACTTTACGATGCGGTTAAATCGCCTTCAAGTTACTGGGATCTCTATTCTGCTACATTGTTTGAAGTAGTAAATTTTAGAGTGAGTTTATATACTACGTGAGTTTTATATATATCGAGAATTAAATAACTCTTTTGTTGCATAAAAATAGGTACTTGTGCCTCGTAGCATCATACGTAGGCTGAAGAGTCCTGATTTTTATACTTTTCAGTAATTCAACTGCTCAAAAAATATAGTTTTGTTACAATTCTATCGTTTTCTGCGATATATCGTCTACTTTCAATATTCACAATTGTTCAGAGTTTGTTTGCAATAAATCATGAAAAAAATTTCTATATTTGTGTATTGTAAATGTATATGAAATAAATATTCGTATATTTAGTAAATAAATCGCCTTTTACGGAATCATCAAATATGATCAACTGTAACAAAGAGTTTATTCGATTTATATGGAAAAATCGGAAGAAAGCAAGAAAAGCATGGTCAAAGAAAATTTTCACTCTTTTTTTTTTTTGTGCGAACATAACAACCTTCGCAATAACGAAGGATGTATAGCTTCGAATTTTTTCTTTCACCAAAAATTTCTCCACCGAAATAGCCAAAACAGTTTGTACTTTACGATAATTACAGTGATTACCATACACAAGAATCCTTCCTTCCATGGTAAGTCACGAATTTCATTTCATCTTTTTTCACGCTTTTTGTTCATAAACTACCTCTCATTAAAATATGTGGAAAATTCAGGATACGTATTTCATAATTGTATAATTGCTATGTAGAAGTTTATGCATAAAAATTATCATCATTATTATTTTCAAGACTCCTATTCAATATTCAATTTTTATTTTAATCTCGTCTTTCTGCCATCCAAACTGTTGTATATCCATTCATTATTATGACTTCTAGTTAATTATTTTCTGATTTTATTCCTTCATTCATCATCTCCAGTACCCATTTCTTTTCACCTATAAATACTAACTTAGAAGGTAAATGCATTAAGGTTGACTCGTTAATTGCGTTTTGTTGAGAGTTCCATTCAATTTTCTGGTTGTGTTACGTGATTTCGATTTATGCTCTGATAGGATGATATAGTGGATCATCTGGACGTAGGAAGCTGTATGTATGATGTTCATTCATAATAACTAAGGTGAATAAGGATTTTTTTCCTAAAAACTTCGAAATTAACTCTGATGAAAATATTGTTTTACAGTCTTACAGAGAAGACTAAAGTAAATATCAAACACGTATGTTTCAGATAATATAATTTGGTGTTTACTCGCGAATTAATGCGAAAATGAACAGTATAATATTCCTAGATTGGATTACGAGTAAAAAATTTTATTCAGAATCTTGAAGATTTCGAACAGATTTTCTTCACATTATTTAGAATAATCACCGTGTATACAAATATGAAGTGCTATTTCCTTGCTCATGAATCTATGAATGTTATTGAAAGTATAAATATTAGTAATGCCCAATTCTCCGTACTCCTGGAAATCGGTATTAAAGGGTTTGGTGACCTCAATCAATGACAAGCCCTCAATCTACCTACTTCTTATCAGGGCGTTGATTGGTTTCCGACTGATGGACAACCAATTTAAGGCCCAATTCTCCCGATTCCTAGAAATCGGTATGAAAAGATTTGTTGCTGACAAGGCTTCAATCTGCCTACTCCTTATTAGGGTGCTGATTGGTTTTCGACTGATGGACAACCAATTAAAGGCTCAATTATCCCGATTCCTGGAAATCGGTATGAAAGGGTTTGTTGCTGACAAGGCCTCAATCTGGCTGCTATTTATTAGGGGATTTATTGGTTGCCGACTAATTAAAAACCATTTTGAAGCCCAATTCTACCGATTCCTGGAAATAGGTATGAAATGGTTCAGTGCTGACAAGACCTCAATCTGCCTACTCCCTGTCAGTAGAATGAGTTGACGACTGATGGACTGTTTACAAATTTATACATTAATTAAAATTGTCTTATTGCTAAAATGAAGTTCATCAAACTCATGCGAGTGTGGCGAACCGAGATATTCGGAATGTGTTAACCTACTTATTGCCTTATATATTATTATAACAAGTTTTTCCTCATTCTAACTATGTAAAGAAAATCTGTGCGAAATGGAACACAGAACCTCAAAGAGAATCTGTACGAAATGGAACTCAGAATTTTAAAGATTAAACAGATTTTATATAGTTAGAATAATAGAAACGAATCAAATGGGAGAATTTAGTACAGCCGTCGAGATTAAGCCCTTGTTGTTAGATCCCCGAAGACTTCCACCATGTTCAGAATCTTAAAAAGTTCGAACATATTTTCTTTACATAGTGAGGAAAGATTTGTTATAATAATGTATAACACAATAAGTAGGTTAACGCAACTGTTGTGAATATCATGTGTTAAAGTTTAAATTCATGTGTGAATTTCTAACCATTTATTTAATGAAATCAGTTGTCCATCAGTTGTCCACACATTCACCTGACAAGGAGTAGGCAGGTTGAGGCCTTGTCATTACCGAACCTTTTCATACCGATTTCCAGGAATCGGGAGAATTGGGCATTACTAAAATTTATACTTTCAATAATATACATAGATTTATGAGTAAGGAAATAGTACTCCATATTTCTATACAAATGTGATCTATATCGAGTTATGTGAAAGGCAGAGAAAAAAATGTCATAATAATAAGAAATGCCATCTTCTAATTCAAATATGGTGACAGATCATGGATGGTTTTTTCATGAAAGTTCTCAAAAAATATCAAGCGCTATATTCGTTTAAATGAATATCATCATCTGATATTTATATATATCCAACATATCATGTTTTTTTTTTCAATTTTGGTACCAATTGGTATTTTTGTACCAAAACTGTTATCTGAAATAATATCATACCGACATATAATGTGTCATTTCATATTATTACTTATAATACAATTTTTTTGATGAGAATTCACGTTTTTCTGTCATATATCTTCGTTGTTTCAGATCTAGCGGTTGCCATATGCGCTTGAGTGCGTCCCATTCCCAAATATCATATGCAAACGGAGGTGGCGGCCGCGACGGCGTGGCCCATATTGGCGGCGGCGTCACTTCGAAAGGACGCACAATACATAGAGATCAAAGTACACAGACTCCGGAAAATATAGCCAAAGAAACCCGGAATTGCAAATTGAAATCGTTGAAATTGCAGCTGAATAACGTACCGTCGAATTTGACGAATTTCAGGTGGGTGAAATAAATGTAATATATCCGAAAATTATGCCACATATCACAATTTTGTTTCAGAAATTTTATTTCGCCGATAAAAGTCTGAATAAAGAATTTGAGATTTCTCCAACGTTTTTGTAAAATACAAACATTTCCAAGAAAAATTAGATTGAATAACAAATGCTCTGATTCAAATTCAAATACAGCGACGTTGTCATTTTTCCTAGAATTTAGGAAATTTTAGTTGTTTTGGCAATGTCGAGCCGCTTTCATTCCGGTACGATTTTGCTATCATTTTTTGTGTTCATTTGATAAATAATGGGTATTGATGAACCGTGTATTGTTTATTTTCAAATCTGATTCCGATTCAATAAGGCTTTGCTGAATACAAATAGTGATTGTTATTTTTAATCGATCTTATTGCAGATGAAAGCTTTTTATTAAATATTTCTGTTGTGATCAAAACGTCTCCTAAAGAAACACATGAAATGAAAGGACATTGTCATTTTAGAAAGCAAATAGTTCGAGATTTTGAGAAAGTGCGAGCGTAATAGAGAAATTTATTGACAATGTTGATGTTATCGGATTTATATATTGGTTCAGCAGAAATCGTGCCATACTTCTGTTGTTATCTTCGCAAAAAAATTATTGGCACTGAAATCATGGATGTATTCAGTTTTCTAGCCAACAGAATATATTTTATGGAACGAAGAATACATGCTAGTTTTTTATTTTATAGCTAATAATCTGTACTTTTGTACGATTCATAAAATTACTCATGAATCTCATGAATGATGTTAATTTTTTAAAGTTCAGTGGACCTACACTTTAACGCCGGTGTCGAACGGCCATTGGGCTTGTAATCAATGTACATTACCCAGCATATATCATTATTTAAACTACTTAAATCAAAAACAAACACTCATTCCTTCAGCGGGGCTCGAACCCAAGTTCTACCGCACCCTAGTCAGGTGTTTTCCATACTAAGTCATGGAGACCGACAGTGATGTTAATTGATTGAACCAAAGAACCTGACATAGAAAGCCTGTCTCTGGCAATCATAAAATATCAATATATTGAATAAAAAACACTTGTCTGTTTTTCACAAAATTTATAATAAATGAAAACTTGACAATTGTTTCGGGTGTTACCCCATTTTCAAAGGTTATACTGAACAACATTTTTTGACCAACATTGTTATGTACCTATACACAGTTACCTGCAATAGAGTTAAAGCTGATACTGATGTCTCGGAAGTAGAGGGATAGGTCAATATCAAGGTACAAGTATTAAATTAAATCCAAGCAAAGAAGGTCTTAAATTCGAAAATAGAGGAAAGTAACAATGGTGATGATTTGAAGGTGAGTCGATATTGGTTTTTTCTTTCAATGTGAATCAGAAATTTCCACCTGTTCGGGAAGATCCACATTTTTACTCCTCATCTGAGGGTGCAAGAGAAGTTTGAATCTATGAAATGTTGAAAGTCCCGTAGAACACATTGCATTCACAAAAACCATTTCATAGATTCAAATTCACTGAAATTGCTGCACCCAGAGATGAAGAGAAAAACTCTGGTTCTTCTTGAACAAGTGGAAATTTCTGATTAACACTGAAAGAAAAAACCAATATCAAATGATCAACTTACCTTCAGTTTATCATCAATGTTACTTTACTCAATTTCCTAATTTAAGACCTTCTTTGTTATTCCGTAGTTCTTGGATTCAATTTGATACTTTTACCTGTATATTGACCTGTTACTCTACTTCCGAGACATTGATATCAGCTTGAAGTTTATTGCAGCTAACTATGTATAGGTATATAAGAATGTTGGTCAAAAAATGATGTTCATTCTTACTTTTGAAAATGAGGTGACAACTAGCCGAGTGTATTGCATTTAATATATTGAAAAATGTTTAAACAAGAGAACACTCAGTCAACTTTATAATCAAGTAAGAAAAAAACATTTACTGATATCAAAATTTTGAATGAAACGTGTGAAATCTACGTACGATCTATTCAATTGGTATGTAAAAAATAAGTTTCATTTGTTGAACACAGTTTTCAACATAGACTTCAATTTCGGGAAATTGAAGAAATTTCTTCGAAATTTTACTATGATTGGTAGTTTTGTCATGAATCATAGATAGTTTGAATATATTACATAACATCAAATCGAGTTGGCGGAGTCCCTTTAATTCTTCATGTTAGTCTTAATATATTTTCAACAAAGGATTGACATTTATAATGAAATTTTTTCCACAAAATTTTATTAGAGTAGATGGGAAATCGCAATGCATTTGAACTTTCGATATAGTAAATTTAAGCTCGGTGATTCTCTAGTTTGCAGTTTCCCATTCTAGTTGGCAAAGCTGGAAGTTAGTGCTCCCAATGTTTCCTTTTTGTAATAAGGATAGGATTCCGTGAATTTTCGGATTATACGATCCGAATACCACAATGCTCCTATATTTCATGTTCTATCAATGCAAATATCTGAGTTTAATTCACAACTATCATAAGTATAATAATCCGTTGAAAATGAAGCTTCAGGTCATTTTCTGCTAGAATAACTTATCTCCCACATTGATCCAAAACAACATGCCAAATTGCTCAAATCTGAGCAAAATTCAGCATTCATTATGAATTGTAGATAAAAAAAAACCAGTTCTAAGATAGTATTCAATAATGTTGGCTTTTACTTGACGTAAATCCATTATAATTGAATATCAACTAAAATTAAAACACTTGAACTTTTGATTTACACTTTATTGGGTACATAGCATGACGCGTTTCGTCGTTACAAACGACTTCTTCAGATGCTAACAGAATACTGACTGTATTCTATTAGCCAGTATTCTGCTAGTCAGTATCCTGTTAGAATTTTAAGAAGTCGATTGTAATGCCGAAAGGCATCATGCTATGTTGTCAATAAAGTGTAAATCAAAAGTTCAAGTGTTTGAATTTTAGTTTATATTCTAAGATTGTATTAAAAAAAATTGTTTTCGTGAAGACTTTCATGCAAATACAAGAAAAATTTTCATTTAAGTTAAAGGCAAATATTTGACTCAAGACAGGTATGAATTAATCAATGATGTTATGAACTTCCGAATAATTTTTTAGATTCACTAATCAATATTTGATTATATTCAACTTTCATTATTTGGATAATATGTTCTGACTTCGTAGTTACTAGTTGAATACGACTAATGTTCAGACAAACCTGAGTGGAAGAAGGTTTTCATTAACATATAACGTGAAGTTATAAATTTCCTCAAGATGACTAGCACGAAAAATTTGTAAAAGCCTCATTATCATAAAATTTCCGGAAACAGCGGGCAAGATATCTGAATGAAAAAAGGTTGAATGGAGGCCTTGGCATGCGGAGAAGATAGAATAGCTCCACATAAAGATATTGTCCTGACTACCTCCTAGAATTACCTAAAACCTTTCATGTAATCACATGAAGATTACTTCGTTTTTCAGAATATTTCATCAAATCAGTTCAGGATCACCACCTGAAGGGTGTAGTGACCCTATAACATTATGTGCTTAATCGTGCTAGTGGGTTCGATTCCCATCGTGTTCTTGAAATGTTCAGAATCGGTATCAAACTGTAGATTCAACTTTCGCAATAGCACATTGTGCTTCAGAAAAAAAACTAGTATTCATTAGAATACTTAGAAATGAGGAAAACCTAAATGAAAATTGATGAGAATGTATTATATCTTTATGTAAAGATACTTTGCGTTACTACTGCCCTAGATTTTACAGTATTTCATGCATTTATCACCTTTATAATTGTTGTACGATCACAAACTACATGTATGTCACGTCCTCACAAAAACGCAACGAAAAAAAGACAGCTTCTGATAACAATGCGCAACAAAAAAAATTGAAGGTTTCCTACAATTTATGTGTCTTCTTCTTCACGCGCCGTCTCCGCTACGAAGATTGGCATTATTGGAATTCTAATGTTCGAAGTTGCTGCTCGAAAGAGTCACTTTGATGTTCAGCCAAACCATTTCCTAAGATTTCTTAGCCACGACATTCTTCTCCTTCCAGCACTTCGTATTCCCTGGATATTTTCCTGCGTTATGAGCTGAAGTAGCTGATATTCTTCGCCTCGCATAACAAGTCCCAAGTATTGCAATTTTCTGGACTTAATTGTTAGTATTAATTGGTTCAATAATCAATGTTCTTTTTCTTGAACATTATCAATTGGTGGTGTCGGACTTTGTCAGATGCTTTATTATAGTCCAGGAGGACATATACACTCTGATTTACGCCTAAACCGGGAAGAGCGCTTCCCGGAAGGTCACTTCTTTAGAATGTCACTGCTGAATCCGAACTGGGTATATCCTATATATTTTTCAAGTTCATTGTATAATCTTTGATGGATTACTTTTAAGAAGATTTCTAATATATAAGACATCAGACTAATAGTTCGGTAATCGTTGCATCTTTTTTCTCTTCGAGTTTTTGGTATGGTAACGAAAGTAGACAAAAGCCATTGTTCCTGTATGATACCTGTCTTATAGATTCTGTTAGATCGGTTCGTGATAATGTGAATATTAGTGCGATCAATAAGTTTGAATATTTCAGTTGGGAGTTCTTCTGGACCAGTTACTTTTCCTGTCTTCATATTCTTTATCGCATGTTCCACCTCATCTTGAGTCATTTTCGGAGCTGTTTCATCAGTAGGATTTCCAGTTTGAAGGTTCTCTCTGTGATCATCAAAAGTTTCGCTATATACTCTTTCCATATATTCGGTTTCTTTTTCAAATCAATAACAATTTTGTCGTTCTCATCCTCTAGGACATTCGATTGTTTGTTGAAACTGCCCGTCAATTCTCTTACCTTCTCAAATTCATTAAAGTTTTCAGTTATTCAATTTCGTTGACATATTTACAGTTGTTCAATTTCGTCATATTTTTTCTGTAGCCTTTTTTCTTCAGCTTTTCGTATCTCTTTTCGAATTTCCCTCTGTACATTTTTATACTTTTGATGATCTTCAGAATTGACTTCGTGAGTCAATTGTTATTAATGTTGGGTTTAGAAAACGAATATGACAAAGAGAAGAACTCATTAGCTCTACATTTCTTGATATGTAAATGATGAAAATTATTTTTTTGAGGAAATTGGCAAATTTGAATTACATATGCTAACAACATTTAGAGTGTGATAAATTCGAGTCAGCAGTAATCTCCAAGCATTGCTTCATTCCAGCGGCCATGATATCTCCGTCCATCACAAAAGTATCTTGATGGAACCGTTCTCCATGATCATCACTCACATCTCTGCAATTAGAAAGGAAAATAAATAAAACGGGAGTGGAAAAAACGGATTTTTAGGGACATATTGCAGCCGAGTTGGTGTTATTTTTGTAGAAGTTCAGTTAGCAATTGGGGTTAGTTATCATCGCTTTTGTTCGCTTAAAATTCCTTGAGAGCATCCCAGGCTCACAAGGCAGTAACACGAGTATTCTTAACTGCACACGAATTGCAACATATGTGTGGACCCCATGGCTTATTTCGGTTTCCCACCTTCATACCAAAATAATGTTTATATGCAGTCTTCAGAAGAGGCGTCAAATTGTGTTTTTGTAAGGCAAATGTGCATTTAGCCACAAATGACGCAAAAATTATTGACTAATTTCCATGGCATATTGATTTCTTTCTTTGAAACACTCTAAAACAAGACGATATGCACGGAATACTATAACATTCACTGTTACCACAATAATATCACACTAAGTAATCTTCTGACAGTCAAATTATAATCTGACAAATGAATCTTATGAATATTTTGACAATTTCAATGTTACCAATTTCTAAAATTGAATTTTCCGCAAATTGAAGAACAAGATACATCCACACATCATATTTATGAAATATGAAAGGTTGTATCTTCACACAACCTTATAAAAGGATGTATCTTTAAACCTAGCGCTAATAGGTTCTTTTAGTGGTCTTTTTGCATTTAGTAAACTAGAATACATAGAATAGGACTAATTTTTAACCGAAACAGTAGAAGTAACAATTTTAACAAGAAAAACCACTTGTTCTACTGTGAGAATATTTGAGAAGGAAAAACAAGTTTTACACCAAGAGGAAGTACCTTAACATGCATGTTGATCAGAGCTTTACTTGGAGACAACATATTCAAAATGAGAAAGCCCTAACAAATCTGGGGATTCAGCAACTCTAACAGCTCATAGGCGGGAAAGAAGCTGAACCTTCGAAGAAACTATTTATTTATAAGAAAATTAACGAACGAGTTTGTCCAATCCCCTAATTGCGCTTTTGCGTCAATAATTCAAATTGTCAGAAGATTGCAATCGCAAATAATAAGTTCAGTGGTTAACGATCTTGGTACTCTCACCATGTTCTATGATTTAAGGAACCTCATACATGTCACCACTGGAGTAGGAAACTTCTCGGAAAAGTACCATAATACTACCAGAAGCTGAGAGTGCACGAACCAAAACTTAGATCAACTCACGAAAATCTACTCAATTTAAGCATATCGAAATGAATTTGACCAAATGACAAAGTTTGAAGTCCTAATTTGATATTAGGATTTCATATTGATATACAATTTTTCCTTATGGATTATAATACATGATTTCCATTTAATACTTTTTTATATGAAGAATATAGTGAATTTAAATGAATGAAAAAACGAATTATATATCAACCCATTCATCTCTCAGTTTTGAAAATATTCCCTGAAATACAAAAAATCAACCAGAAGAAAGACATTGGAAAACTGATTTATGTCAACACTCAATTGTTTAGTAGAGGGGAATATTTCAGTGACCAAGCCTACTTTGATGTAGGTTGAATCATCGTTATACTTTCTTACTAGACTCCTCTACTCAATTCGAATGAATTGCTATTTGAATGAATATATCAATTTTTATATACAGCTCTTCTGAAACAAAGTCGTAATGACGATCCCCGTACTTGCCTGAGATTAGTGATCATTTTGAATTTGGTGAATGCGGTCGAAACAAAAGCGATTATTTCAAAGTTCAATTGGCAAAGGACATATCCGCTCTGAAAAACCGGATGCTACCGTTAGAATGCCTACCATAATGACTGCGTCATTCCAGACGGAAACGGAAAGGTGAAAAATCGAAAATAATGGAAGGGGAGATAAGTGGATAAAGCGAAGGACGACCCTATCCAGAATGAAATATTCAGTGATGAAGGTTATTCAAAAATATAGTAGATGAACATATAAACGCCCATTTGAGTGCAATTTACTTGTATATATATATATATATATATATATATATATATATATATATATATATATATATATATATATATATATATATATATATATATATATATATATATATATATATATAATTTGTAAAAGATGATGAGTTCTCGGCAAAAGTAGGGCCACTACAATTGATATACAACCAATATATTAACCTTGTGTATATTTCGAACATGTTTACATTCTTCATCAGGACTCTGATGAAGAATGTAAACAATTCGAAATACAATCAAAAATTTACATCTTACGGTTAATTAGGCTGAAGATGTAGCCAGACTGTACGCAGCAGTGAAAATAGATGGCAAAACAAATTTTAGAACTTACCGAACCAGATAATCTCATTAAAACGCAATATAAAATATATAAAATAAAATCAGGTGTCACAACAATCATATGTTAAAGATACCGAACTGTCAGGAAACACAGACAAACGTCACTAAGGATCACAGAGTGTCAAGTGCAAAACTCTCTGTCAACTGTCACCACAAGTGAAAGAACACAAAACGTCAAACAGAACTCAGGAATTGTAGCTGGGCTTATCGAATTTTCTTCGAGAGCAGATAACTATAGATGCAACTGAGCCTAGCAATGTCTGTTTTTTAATTAATGCTATTGCCAAAAGAATTTTTTTTCCTGGTAAATATTTTTCACTAATTTATTTAATAGTGTTGGCGTTTACTTGATGTAAATCCATTATAATTGAATACAAACTCAAATTCAAAGACTTGAACTTGTGATTTACACTGTATTGACTACATGGCATGACGCGTTTCGTCGTTACAAACGACTTCTTCAGATGCTTACAGAATAATCCAGCATGATTATTCTGTAAGCATCTGAAGAAGTCGTTTGTAACGACGAAACGCGTCATGCCATGTAGTCAATACAGTGTAAATCATAAGTTCAAGTCTTTCAATTTAAGTTTATATTCAATTTTTCACTAAAATTAGCCTTGTCAAAAGTTCGAAATGAATAATTTCAATCTATTGAATACAAAGCACTAGTTTCACAAAATTAAAATTACATATTAGAATTAGAATTTCATTTTTGAATAAAAATGAATAAATCAGATCAATTAATTCGATCAACTCAAATTAATAATCGAGCATTAAATAGTACAACAAAAATAATCTATTTCAAAATTTTGACACTTCTTCAATTTGCAGCGAAATATAAACCAGAAATAAATTTCTCAGTTTCGGTCTGTTATTTGCTAATATTTCAACTAACATTGGGGCTTATATCTCTTATGGAGATGAAAGGTGATGAATTTCACCTACTAAACCCAACTTGTTGCGTGGTTTTCCGTTTTGATATCAATATTATTGAAGGAAATTTCATCTCATTAAATATCCAACTCCTGTATAGTGAGTGAAAAAATAACCAACAACGTTCGCAGCGAAGTGCTAAGAAGATCATTAAATTGGCAAGAGCAGATTACTTTATTAAAGCTATTCAATTAAGCTCTTCATAATGTTGATTCAATATTACATCATCGAAGGGTTGCCTATCTCTGCGGAGCAGGAAGCAAAACTTGAGTCTCTAAAGTTCGACTTAAATGTGAATGAACCTGTTCATCATATGATACTGTTAGGTACTTTGCATTTACATTTTCCGTTTTCCCTTTAGACCGGTAATGGAAAACGCAGTTTCACTTTCGGAATGGGAGGACGCTGAATAATATGCGGTATACGTGTTTCATAAAATTTTATCGTCGGAAAGAAGAGCGTATTGCATTAATTCCAGATAACAAATTTTATTTGAAGTTGATGTATGAATACGGTTTCCAATGTTTGGAAAATGAATTTGAAAATAACGATTCCTTGAAATATCGAAAGATGGATGTTGAATAATGAAAAATAATAAAATTAATTTATTGAGAAACATTCCTTACATTGTAAAATTACATTCATTTCAATTGATACTATAATTACAACTAAGAAGAATGCTCTCAAAAGGCCTGAATTCATTTATGAGTCTGATCTTCCATTCAGCCCTCGAGCAAAAATATTGGTTCAAACAAAAATATTGCTTAAATTTATATTTACAATAATATACATTTTTATTTGAAGAGAAGAGAAAAAAATTACCTCAGAAATATTAAACATTTGAGACAATTTCACATGATGAAGAACATTTGTGATGAAAAAATATAAAAAAATATGATACAAAAATTGATTCATACATTATTGCCTTCCTTCGAATAATCGAAGTATTCCAGCACACTATAGTATGCCTTTGTTAAGACCAGAGATTCAACTCTCCTATTAAACAAATGAGCTTTCAGTACTTTTAAATTTGATGGTAAATGGTTGAAAATTTTAATACGCTGATAATAGGGAGAGTGCTCAAGTTTAGCTGTTTTATGCATAGGAATAAGTAGTACATCCCTGTTTCTTGTTGAATACTCATGATTACTATTCAATTTAATAAACCTATCTCAATTTTCTTCAACATGTAACAAACATTTATAAATATATGAACACGGTAAGGTGAGTATGTAACTATTAATGAAGATAGGTTTACAAGATGTTCGCTGATGAATATTGAATATTAATTGAAATATTCGCTTCTGTGTAATAAACACCCTATTTTTTTCTGGAGAGCAGCTTCACAGCAGAATATTATAATTTAGATGACTATATACAAGACTGTAATACACATTCATAACACATTGAATATTGAAAAATCTGGACATCCTCCAACAGGAATCTGAAATACAGAATGAAAGCTACAAAAAAAATTTATACTATGAAAATACATATAATTCATACTAGGTTATTAATTATCGAGAACAAACTAGGATAACCTCAATAAACCTAACCTCATCTAACCTGAGCAAACATTCAACAGCTTGAAGAGACTCTGAGTGGGATGAAAAAACAAAAATGGGGTCTACATTCGAAGGGATATTCATGAAATGAAAGCCATTCGAAATGTCATCAAATATATGAATCTCCAATTGAAACAAAAATAATACTGAGATGTAAACAGTCGCTGAAACATAAACTAGAATGTCAATTCAATTGCGAAATTCAACAAAAACAGAGATAAAAACTGACAGTCCCACAAAAACAGATTTATAGACATTTAAAGATATCAAGCAAAAATTCAATCAAGATTTGAGAACAAAAAGTTACTTTATATTCTTATGACAATTTTCATAATATGATAATTTTTAATTGTGTTATATATGTATATATATATATATATATATATATATATATATATATATATATATATATATATATATATATATATATATATATATATATATATATATATATATATGCAAAAGTCCTGAGCCTAAAGAGTAGTGTAGTGTATTGCGCGCGTTATCAGGTTGGTAATTCAGATTTCTTATCTACCACAGTTATCTATGACTACGGAGAGCTATAGAGTTCTACTTACATCTCTTCGTATCTATGATTACCGAGTATTTGACTTACTCATGGACAACGACATCTTTTGTGAATTGAAAACATTGCAGAAAAACATTGACATAACATTATTGTGAAACATTGAATATTGTTTCTTTGTTATTCAACATAAAAATATAAAATCATTATATATATATATTATATATATATATATATATATATATATATATATATATATATATATATTTATATATATATATATATATATATATATATGTGTATATTATATATATATATATATATATATATATATAGTAAATATTGAAGATATTGATTGTCTTGTATGAATTCCAATTTAAAGTTTCTTATTGGGATAAACAATCAGAATGAGAGCAATACACGTTATTTCTTTAAAACATTCTAACTTTCGCTAAATTTATTAGCTTCATCAGGAATCTACAAATAAGTGGGGTCGTGTTAGACAACAATATAAACAACAAAATTGAACTTACGGTTAGATGAAATTATTCATTAAAATACTGGACATCACGTATAACTTCACTAATATAAACACATAAAAGGTGACAATTTAAAAACATTTCCACAAACTCAAAACCATAAACATCCAAAATAAACACTGCCTAACCTCAACGCACATAAACACAAAGCGTTTGATGTCAGTCCGACCAAACGTCAACAAAACTCAAGGATGACAATTATCGACACATACGTCGTTTAGTCCAACAATGTAACAAGAAGGAATATATGTTATTGAGATTTCGTGTATCCGTCTTCTTGTTCATCGCGTTGTTTGTGTTATTTATTGCTACCATTTCTAAAAAAAGTCTTTTATAATAGTTATTTTCTGTGAAAAGTATTTCTGTTTCTTCATAATTAATAATATGATGTTCATTCTTTACATGTTCAGCTAATGAACATGTATTCAATCCACGTCTGCAATCACTTTTGTGAGATATGATTCTTGAAGAAATCCATCTCGAAGTTTGTCCAACATAAACCCGATCGCAAGAACCACATGGAATGGAGTATACTACAGACGATCTGTGATCTGGGTTTATTGGGTCTTTTAATTTGCTGAAAACGTATTTGCGGAGTGGAAGAACTGTTCTCTTTGCAAATTTCATATGAGGAAAATCTTTAAACACTTTTACAATTTTATCAGTTAATTTTTCTATGTAAGGTAAAGAATGAAAAGACATGTCAGGCATTGAATCATTAGAAATCATGATCTGTGACTTTGATAAATAGTTGTTGGGTTGGGTGTTAAAGAGAAGAGTATTTATGAAATTCAGAGGGTAGCTATTCTCGACAAGAATATTTTTCAGTTTCAATAAATTTTGCCGATGAAAGGATGGATGTGAATTGAATGATGTTCAATTTTGTTGTTTATATTGTTGTCTAACACGACCCCACTTATTTGTAGATTCCTGATGAAGCTAATAAATTTAGCGAAAGCTAGAATGTTTTAAAGAAATAACGTGTATTGCTCTCATTCTGATTGTTTATCCCAATAAGAAACTTTAAATTGGAATATATATATATATATATATATATATATATATATATATATATGTAGTGAATACTGAGACTCTCAATCGAATACTTCAAACAAAACTCTCAGGGAGCTGTCTTCATAAATGTTGTCAACGAGAACGAACTTTCGAATTCGAATATTGAGTGCGCTTCGAAAAATCATTTTGAAAATTGATTTCTTGTTAAAAGTTGTAGTTTTTGATAGATTTGAAATGAAACTCTATATATTCATTTGAAGGTGAACATTTTCGACAGAAGGTACTATTTGTGGATTTAAGTCTAACAGAGAAAAAATATGGTGTGCCGCAGGAACGACGTTAGGTCCCATACTATTTATGCTGTATATAAATGATATTTTCGAGGTAGTTGAATACTGTAAAATGGAACTTTTTGATGGCGATACTATGATATATTAGGGTGACAATAATATTGAGGGTGACAAATTAGGGCACATGAAGAATAAAATGAATAAAGATTCAGAAAAATTGAGTGAATGACTTAATGGCAACAGTTTATGTGTTGATATCAATGAATGTAGATTTTTGTTTTTGGAAGCAAGTATAAATTAAATTTGAATAATCATGTAATACGAAATATAAATATTGATATCAAAAATGGAGAAATAGAATATGTACAGAATATGTACAGAATACATAAAATATTTGTGAATTGTTATGGACAGACATTTGAATTTTCACTTACATTGTAAATATATTATGTACAAATTATCTAAAAATCTCTATTTTATATCTAGAACTGGTAGAAGCTTGTCTATTTTCACGAAGTTACTTCTTTTCAAGAGTATTGCGTCGCCACATCTGCAGTTTTGTTCTACTATTTTGTTTAATCTACCAAAGTATAAAACCAATTAGATTTAAAAAATAAATTTAATTGACGATGAATCTACTCTGTGATAGTTCATATTTAAATGAGAGGTAATAATAAAACTTGTCTGAGAATCACTGACTCAGTCAGTGATTTTTAAACAAGTTTCTATTTTTACCACATTTTATATAAAAAATAAGTAATAGAGCAATGAGAATAATGAATGAGATTGAATTCTCGCTTAACTCTTGGTGAAACATCAAAATAAATTTTTAATGTTTCACGATTTATTTAACAATATGTATAGTCAAAGTGAACTCGGTCTTGAAAATGAGCTAACGCTTGAAACATGTTGACTATACATATTGTTAAATAAATCGTGAAACATTAAGCCAAGAGTTTAATTCATTTTAATGAGAATAATATTGAAGTAAAATCGTTGTACACCGATTAAAAATATGCAAGGAACTTTGGAATTATTATCAGTGGGTGATAAAATATGTTTTGATGTCTTATTTTCGTTTACAGAATTAGGGATAATTTACTCTCAGGATATATGCATGAGGACTTCAAGTATGTAAATGACTGCCGTTGCTATAATGTTAGAAATTTAGAAAATTTCAGGTTACCAAGATGTAGGACAAGGTTAAGAGTTGAATTGGTTTACGTGGAGGTTTGATTAAGTTTAATAGTTTTTCAAAAGATTTAAAAAACAGTGTTGGATATCAAAGAATTCAAGAGAAAAAATATTTATTGATATTGAAATTGTGAATTTGGATTATGTTTACATATACGTTGATATATGGTACTGCCTGGATTAGTTTGCTTGTTATTGTTTTTGTAGTTGCGTCGATGCTAAATGAAGACTTATTACTGTTATTTTTATGAAAAGCTTCAAATTGTGGTTTGTATAAATGTACAAAGTTGTGGTATATCTCATGCATTCCACAATTATATCCAATTGAAATGATGTTCGTATGGCTGAAGTGATGAATCGTTGAAACTTGTGCATTCCCTGATGCGAAGGCTTCACTTTAAAATCTTGTCAGTGTAATTAGGTCGTCCGGGGTGGCATCCTAATTCCATTTCGCCTTCTCGATGTTCCTGAGTGATAATCTCCAAACGCAATATCAGCTCTTAATTAACTTCACGTAAATCGTAAAAAGTCAATGGCGTTCATGTTTCAGACCATGTAGACACCAGAAAATTTCGAATTTGAATCAACAAGTTGAAAAATCCGTTGCTATATAGCATATATATAAATATTCCATAATTTGAAAATTGTGTTTTCAGTATTTGACAGTGTCAGATTTCAGTGATCTCTACAGATTCCTTATATTGAGTAAATGTAATGGCAGAACTGCTATATAAATCGTATAAATAAATTTTTGTGTGAGTGGATATAACATCAGAGGATTTTCGTTTCAGGCTTCTTGCTGGGAAAACGAAGAGGAAAAACTACACTGCGAATTCCGTAGCTACAGAACAGAAAGCCTCCAAAGTTTTAGGACTGGTTTTCTTCACATTCGTCCTCTGCTGGGCTCCTTTCTTCATCCTGAACATATTGTTCGCAGCTTGCCCTAACTGTAACGTACCTGAAAATGTAGTAGTAGTTTGTTTATGGTTGGGATACGTCAGTTCCACAATCAATCCAGTCATTTACACAGTATTTAATAGAACATTCCGAGCAGCGTTTATAAGACTTTTATTGTGCAAGTGTCACAGGTGCGTATGTACTTCTTTATGAACTTGATGTGAAAGAGGAGTAGCCTAGAATGTAGTGGTATACTCGTATAGCATGATATTCTGATTACTGCAATCCCAAATAAATTGAAATACACTTATAAACAACCAAGTTTTTTTATTCATAACTGAACGTGTATTGATCACCAAATAACGCACAAATTAATCAAATAGTTCTTTATACATCACAATGTCGTTGATGTTGAAATCCTAAAATCGTATAACTAAAAAAAGAGGAGAGAAAGAGAGACAAAGCGTCAATTATTAAACGATAATTACCGAACTTAAGATATGAACCTCGGACGTTCACTGTCATTTTTTTCATCTATCCAGCTCTCTTGCTAAGATTCAGAACTATTCTTGATTTGAATAAGGTTTTATCAGGCCTATTGTCATGATTTTTCGAGCATCTCGATATTTACGGACATTTTATATATAAATCAATCGGTAATCAAGGAAGGTATTCAAATGAGCAATAAGATGACATGTTTCAGATTTTTCAAATCCAGAGATATGAAAAAAAAAGGTTTTGGAACCACAAAATTAGAGCTTAGATATCGAAGTCACAACACCTGGACCAATTTTGCCAATTCTTTTTTTTAAATATTCTTTGAAATTCAAGGAGGGTTTTCAGGGGCTAGAAAAATTCGAATAATTGCTGGGACAACCCTAAAAACAGGCCTTTTTCCCAAACAAACGTTTTCTAACTAAAATGTGGAGTCAATTTGAACTTTATTGGTATTCAATAAAGTTCATATTAAATAACAAGCTTTCACTGTTGTCTAAGCAATGTAGGTGTGTTTCTAACGTTAAAGAGTCAATTTGCACTTTATTACCACTGCACAAAGTTCAAATTCAATCCTATCTATCAAAACAGTGTACGTGTGCGCGTTGGATAATGTTTCGTTCCGAAACTCATCGAAAGTGATAATATCGTGAACCGAACCAAATTGAATAGTCACAAAATGTAAGAGCTATAGATCATTAGTACTAATTTTGAATTTGGTCGGCTTCACGATATTATATATTTGTTTTAGTTTCTGCACCCGACATAAAATGCTTCAGTTTTCACGTCATTACATCAGGCAAACACAAACCGCGATACCAAAAGTGTTTCATTATTTTTATTTATCAATTTGATATCCGTATCTGTACAAAATTATTTGAATACATACTAATATTATGTAAATGAGATGAGCACCGAATCAAGTAGATGCTATTGGTACAGCCACCAGAGCCACTATATTCATTGGTTTTCAGGAATGGACTAAATTCTGAACAATAAATTAAAAATTAACACACTTGACTTAAGTTTCACTGAATATATTAAAAACTCTACATATGTTTTGGGTGGTCTACCCATTATCAAGAGTATACAATATTACTGAAAGTTTCAGCAAGAGATAAGCAAAACCTCCGTATCATTTATTAAATTCTTAACATTTTTTAACTTAAATCTAATAAATATCTCATAAAATTAATGATGAGGTAGTTAGGATAAGTATTTGTTAAGAAATTAGGAACATGCCCTCCAACTATAGAATGGAAAGGTTAACCACTTTCAATACATCAAACGTTAATATAGGAATTTTTTGATCATTCGACTGATTTGAAATAACAGGAAGTATTGCAGTCCCTTCGTAAGTGAGTAAGTCCCTGGCTCCCTACGGGATGAATATTTAAAACAAGATAGTAAAGCACAAATAGTAGAACATGTCTTTCCGGCTCGTTAAAAAATATTCAGAGAAGAATAAATGACCGTACAAAGCTCACAGGGTCCGCTAGTTATAAATGTAAAAATATTATCGATAAACACATTGTTACTTTTTTTGAACCAATTGTTTCAAGTTGTCAATTTTTGTCAAGATTTCAATTGTTTTTCTGTTGATTTTCCACTACTTGAATTGAGATTCACATAAAAAGTGAAGGACATATCATAAGTTTTGCCGATGATACTGTTGTTTTTTATTTAGGATAAAACTGGGAACAACTCGAAAGGTTGACTCAGTCTGATTCCATTGAAGTTAAGCTCTGGTTAGATCAACACCTATTACTCATTATTAATTACGAAAAATCAAAATATATGCTATTTGCAATAGGCAATAGAACTGAGCATTGTCTGCGGAGTTGAATTACAGACTACGATGGCAACAATTTTGAAATTAATTGTCAATTGACCCAATACTTGGGCGTCATTCTAGATTCCAGATTGAAATGGGATGCACATATTAATATGTTAATATTGAAGCTCAGAGCTCTGCTTCCTTGATTCAAATATCTATCCAGTCTAATTGGAAATATTCACTTGAATATGGTATATCAGGTCATGCTGAGCCACAAATACGATATGGGCCACAAATGACTTGGGAAGCGCATATTCAACCACTTTGAAAAAATTAGCAATACATCAGAAGTGGTTACTCAAAGTGATGTACAAAAAGAATGAGCGCACAAGACATTTTACATAACGAACAAATTGTTTAAATTAGCTGAAGTGTGGGACCTACATCAGTTGTATAGCTACATACCAAAACATACATATAACTATATAAGTCACTCGAAACGAATTGCACATGGGTAGAATACACGATATAGTCTCCTTTCTCGGAAGTTCCAAAGGTTGAAAATCAATTGATCAACGTCCCTCAAGCTTTTTAGCACCTAGAATTTTCAACGAATTGTCCATATATTTGAAAGAGATGATCAATGGCGTAAATATTAGGGAAACCCTAAAGAAATGGATATCTCAAATGGGTTGGTCTACTGTAATACAATCATCAAAGGAAGATTAGATATATAGTTGAAAATATCAGATAATTGTAGAGGTTATGTACATAGTAATGTATTGTGCAGTATAGGTATAGCAAGATATAATTGGGAAAATATCGAAATAAAGTTTTAATCACTAGAGAGAATATTATTTACTGTTTTATTAAAAAAATAGTTTTGAGAAAAATCCCTCACTACATGGGCGATGTACATTATAAGGGGTGATTTTTAAGAGTTAAGTTTTGCAGGTTGGCGCACTGAATGGTAATGGCATCCAAACGTCATCTGTCAAAGTGGAAAGTTTTAAAAACGAGCAGCGATTGCAAATTGTTGAAATTTACTATCAAAATTCGTCCTATGTGAGAAATATGTATCGTTTGTTACGACCATATTATGGTCGCCATAATCGACATGGTTAATCAACAATTTGTGCTGTTATCACCAAATTTCGCACCAAGTTTACCTTGTTGGTCATTAAACCATTGCCTTGCATGCGTGCAGTGTGTACTGAAGAGAATATTGCAGCCGTAGCGTACAGAGTTAATGAGGATGGTGATATGTCATTTCGTCGCCGTTCTCATCAATTGGGCATGTGTTACTCAACCACATGGAAAATTTTACGTGTATTTTCGGTTTGAAAGCCTATAAAATTCAACTTCTGCAAGAATTGAAGCTGAAGACCTACCACAACGTCTAATTTATGGTGAATGCGCCTTAGAACAGCTTAATGAAAATCCGCTGTTTTATCGAAAAATTGTGTTCAGCGATTAGGCTCATTTCAGTCTTAACGGATATGTAAATAAACATTACTGTCGCATCTGGAGTGATGAACATACATATGCCATACAAGAATTACCGATGCATCCCGAAAAAACATAATTCCTGTGTGATTTATGGGTTGGTGGAATCATCGGTCCATTTTTCTTCAAAGACCACCGTGGAAGAAACGTTACCGTCAACGGCGAACGATATCGAGCCATGATACGCAACTTTTTTTTGCCCCAGTTGGCCTAGTTGAACTTGGTTGATATGTGGTTTCATCAAGACGGTGCCACATGCCACACAGATCGCGAAAGAATGGACATGTTGAAGGATGAATTTGGTGAGCAGCTTATCTCTCGAAATGGCGCTGTGAATTGACAGCCAAGATCATGCGATTTGACGCCTCTGGATTATTTCTTGTGAATAAAAAGTTATGTAAAGTCGTTAATGTATGTGACAGAATAACATAAGACGCGTAATTCGTGGGATACAGGCCGAAATGCTCGAAAAAGTGACGCAAAATTGGACGTTCCGAATGGACCATTTGATACGGAGCCGCGAACAACATTTACATGAAGTTATCTTTAGAATGTGAATGGCAAAGGCCAAGTTATCAATTTCAATAAAAATTTAGAATATGTGATGCAAATTGAGTGTTTCATTCGATTTAAAAAAACTACGCTTAAAAAATCACTCATTACTTTTGTGAGGGTCTTACAAAATTTTCTCTATTTTTGTTGTGTAAATTTGCATATCCTGTTGTATAGAACCAAGAGAAAATTGTATGTTTTAATTGTTATTTTTCGCATATTTCAAAGATGCTGTAAATTGTATTTGAAATGGAATGAAAATTATTATTGTCAGAAAGTAACTGTCTTAGTGTAAGATTTCATGATTTTGAATTATCAAATTCAATTTGTGTTGTATATATTGACGGTTTCTATCAGTGATGTCGATGTATCTCAATGAAATATGCATTCAATTCATTTAAACTTGCCTGGGTTTTTAAATAGCTCATTCATTATACAAAGAATGTTTATAGGCTAATGGGTTTTATTGAAAAGGAAAAATTTTCTGAGATCAATTTTGTTAGACAATTTTTTCTATGATCACTTTGAGGGCATAGATTGATGAATGTATCAGTAATGTTCAACAATTCAAATAACATTTATATGAGGGGATCAAACATCAAGTAAAAATACGTGGCCTTCGTTAGTAGAAATCCCACAAGTTCATTTTGGCTGAATGCTTAAGCAATCCCGATATCTCCAAAACACAGGAAATAATTCTCTGAGAAAGCTGTTAGAATTCTCGTTCCAAATTGGACAAATGAGACCCTCATTTCCTAGCAATCCGTAAACCTATTCAATATTCTGCGACTCACAATGTATGGGATGAGGGAGGTTCAATTTATTCGACATGAATTTATTTAGTTTTCAGCCCTATTCACTTTTCACCACCTGAGATATTCACAACGACGTGTTCATCATTCCAATACAAAATATCTTCACTGCTTGAATCTCGATGTAACTATGTCTTGAGAGAATTTGATGCATAGGTGAAAAACTCATGAACTTATATGAAATATTGCATTACCTTATAAATTTTCGGGACCCTATTCTCGAAGGGAAAATTTATGGCATTTTTATATGATACCATAACAGGTTAGTCACAAACAAATGAAGGTAATACTCATAGAGAAGTTCGTAATAACGAAAAACACAATTTTCTAGCAATTTATAAGTCAATAATCCGAAATTTCTGATCTATTTCACTGAGTAAATTGGTAGAAGATAAAGAATAACTGAAAAAGAAACACACATGAAATTTCCACAATTCGTGTTTAAAAACATGGAATAAATGGCTATGACGTTCCTTTCTTAATTTTGATTCTGTATTTTACGACTCAATTACGAGTATGTTCTTTTGATTCATATAAACTGTCCATATAGTAATAATTCACTATGTTTATCCTCATGGTACGTATATGTACAAACAATCGAAATCTCTCAGATTCTCGTGAAATATGTTGACATGTATCGAATGATTGAAAACATTCGGTTAAATTCTATGTACACTGTATCTCTCTGTAATATACTCGACATAGATTTCGGGTTACTTACCTAATAACAACATAACCTAACCTAACTTAATCCAACCTAACCTAACTTAATTCAACCTAACATAACTTCATCTACGGGGTGCTTCATTAATCTCAGGCGGCACGAAATGGGGGAAGGGGGCGGAAAAAATGACGAAAAATCACTAGGGAGAGAGGTGTAGTGAAAATAATTACGTGTATTTGTTTGCTCGTGTCACATACACAAAAAGATGTAATGAGATATCCTTTATAGCTGTACGTATTTCGATTAAAGATGATATTTCGACCTTTTCCTATATTTGTCTCAAAAATACACGTTATTTTGGTTTAGGTGGAGCTTTGTCTCAAAGCTCAACACGCATCACTAGGTTAGGGGGCAATTTAGATAGTTTTTGAAAACATCACGTGTTAACGAACGTCTCCTAAACTAACCTAAACTAAGCTGTCCCAATATGAAAAGCGAAATACAATTTGAAAGTTATTAATGTTACAAAGAGTGGAATATTGCCAAGTTGATTCAATAATAATACATATATATATATATATATATATATATATATATAATATATATATATATATATATATATATATATATATATATATATATATATATATATATATATATATATATATATATATATATATATATATATATCATCATCATCATCATCATTTTCAGCCTCTGCCCCTCCACTTCAGAACGAAGGCCATCACCTGTCTTTGCCAATATTCCCTATCGGCAGTCTCTCTCTTCCAGGCAACGCCCAGCCAATCCACAAGCTCCTTATCCGATCGATCGTGAGGGTTCTTTCTTGGTCTTACCCTGTATCTGGGCTAGATGGCGTGCCCATTTCTACTTTGACCTTTTTACACACTCCACGACATCCCTTACCTTTGTTTGACCTCTTATCGAGCTGCAGCGTACTCAATCTTGTATGTATATCTTTCTATACTCCTTTGGGTTGTTCAAAGCTTCTGCATGTGAGCAGATTTCAGGGTCCATGTTCCGCTGGCGTAGGTCATCGCTGGTAATACGCATTGGTCAAACACTGGCCTCTTCAAGGATAGTGGCATATCTGATTTAAAGATGTGTTTCAGTAGGCCAACTGTACCACAAGCTGTACTGGTTCTTTGCATGATCTCCGGTGTAATATCCACGTCTCCTGGGTCAATCTGTCCCAGATATGTGTGAGACGCTGCTATTTCTAATGGGGATCGGTCCACCTCCTCTTTGGTGTAGAAAGGGTTCAGCATCATCTTTATTTTTGCGGTGTTTATTTCCAGCCCTATTTCCTTGCTCACGGTGTTCAGTGCATTGATGAGCTCGTGAAGATGGGAAGCATCGTGGGAGAACAGGACCATATCGTCAGCGAACTTCAAGTGGCTAATGTAGCGGCTATTTATATTCATTCCTTTCTCGCTCCAATCCAGCTTCTGAAACATACATTCTAAAGTAATATATAATATATAAATAAGGCAAAATTTCAATTGAATAAAAACACAGTTTCAAGTCTTTGATTTTTGAATCAAAAATTGATAAAGTTGATTGTAATTTTTTGATTGAATCATAAAATACATATGATGAGATTATTCATAGAGAATACATCCGGCAAATGGCCTCCACGGCTTTTCATACACATATGCACTCGTTTATCGAAATTTTCCATCACCATTCTTCAAAAACGTGACTGAATTTCGTTGATGCTATGTTGAATCTCTTCCTTTAATGCACTCGTGGTTGTCAGCTTTTCGACATACATAGACCTGTGATTTTGAATGATCACATAAGAATATATCTGATGGTGCTAAATCACACGATCTAGGAGGCCAATTTTAATCACTGAAAAATTCTTAAGCAGTATTTCAAGTGTTTCATGGATTTTATGACATGTGGCACTGTCTTTTTCAAACCACATATTGACTACATAGATATCATCCAATTTCGGCTAAAGTAACTGTGTTATCATGTCGCATAAATGGCGACAAATTTAAATATTGTGTCAATTTTGGAACAGATTTTATTCATATATATTTGTGGAAGTTATGGAATGACAAATTGAGATAACGGAAATTGCAATATCCAATGAATTTATTGCGATAGTAATTAGGTTTCAACACAAACGTTGTTGTTAAACCCTTAATATCTCCGATTATACACCCTATGAATTTGGCGGAATCTGGTCTATTGAATTCTCCCTCGTCCATATCACGACACGTAACATCGGAGTGATAGGTTCGAACTTTGTACTTCGATTGAACGTGGTCAGCCAAACGTTCCTGCAGCTTGATTACATGACAATAAACTTAAATATTTGACCCAATACCGTTAAGATTGAGACCGAATTCCCGAACCAAGTTCCTGGTTCAATTAGAACGTCTTCGAGTGTGCTACACTTTAATGGATCGGAATCTGCGCCTCTGGCTGCAATTATTAGTATTACTCTAAGCAATTTAGAACTATTTGTACCAAGACTTGTTTCTTGTGTTTCTTTCGATACGAATGAAACTTTCGTCATCTTCACGAAGTTCGGAGTGTTGTAGTGGAAGATGAGAATCTGCGGTTACCTATAATTTCAGTCAGTTCACATTGAACTTCGTGCCTGTACAATTTCAATTATGCATAATTCACAATAATAACGATAAAAATTCATATTTGTGGCTGCTACTAGATTCTCAAGTTGAAACAAATGATATAAAAGCCGGTAACAATATACGTATTCATATTACTACGTTCAATATGAAATTTTGTTTTTTTATTCAGCATTTTGCTATCGCCATACACATATATTGTTGTTACAAGTAATAAAATTCAACATACAAATTATACAACATTCTAAACATTAATTATACTACTCATTAGATGTAAGATATTCAACATACATCATTCTTTCGTTTGATAATGTTGTTTTATTTATTTTGCTGTTGAATTCTGCCATTTTTTGCACTCTTTCATATTGTAAGGTAATTTATTATAAACATTTACAGCCTTAAAGAATACAAAATTTTTAGTATATTTTAATGTTTATGGACTAATATAAAATTTTTTTTATTTCTTGTGTTATGATCGCCGACATACCAACAAGACGAATTCCTCTGCATTAACCCAACACGAACAAGCCACTGGTCACAATATTAATTACAATGCCACAAAAATTTTAGATCACGCAAATAATTACAACAAACGCCTTTTCCTAGGAATGGTTCATATCAAAAAGACAGGAAATTGTATTAACAAAAAATCTGATACAGATAATTTAAGCAACATATATATAAATCTCATGGGTTCTTCTGATTAATGGCTCATATTCTGATATCCTATTCACCGAAAAAATCTATTTTAAATACACGAAATAAATTAATTCTCTTTTCGTTAGTCATAAAACTTCAGCCAACGTTAGGCATTTTAAGAAACTCCCTTGAAAACATCTGAGAACACTCCGTTTGAAAAACGAAATTGAGAAATACAGTCATTGTCGTCGCTTCCTTCGACTACCTAACACGTAGAATGCAGTAATATTCCAACGCAATGCATTTGGGAACATTTGTACTTATTATCAGAATTCAAAAAACTAATGTACTTTCGGACTAACTTCACAGTAATTGATGGAAATATTTTTTTATAGTGCCTTGCTATATAAACTGTTAATTTTTGTACTAATTCAGCCTTGAAGAAGAAAATAAACATTTTCGAAAGCTTGGAAAATACTAAAGAGGTAACTGGTTTTCCTGTCCTAGACTGCAATCCCAATTTAACACTGAAAATTTGAACTATATATATATATATATATATATATATATATATATATATATATATATATATATATATATATTTAGACAAGGTTTATCAGGTATGAAAATAGAAATGAAGAAACTTACGGTATTTACCTGCAATTCACGTTGTATGTTTTAGTGACAGCGATTTACATATGTATGTTTCAAGCTGATTGGCTATCATCAGAACGGCGTAGTTCAAGTTATTAGATATTCAAACTTGGATGTTGATTGAAAAACACAGAACAAAACAAAACACAAAATTCCACGTGAGGAATCGACATATTTTTTGGTTCAAATTGAGTATCTTTGGTTGGAGTTCTATTTGACTCTACTTCTAGAAAGTATAAATATCGTCTCACAGGTAGACATTGATCCAGTCTTGAAAATAGAGTCGAATAAAACTCCAACCAAAGATACTCAATTTAAACAAAAAAAGATGTCGATTCCTCACGTGGAATTTTGTGTTTTGTTTTGTTCTGTGTTCTTCAATCAAACATCCAAGTTTGAACTTCTAATAACTTGAACTACGCCATTCTGATGATAGCTAATTAGCTTGAAACATATGTAAACCTTTGTCACAAAAACAAACAACGTAAATTGCAGGTAAATATCCGTAAATTTATTCATATATATATATATATATATATATATATATATATATATATATATATATATATCAACTGAGGAGTGTTGCCGTGGTAACGAATGTTACCACGGCAATGTTAACCACTTATGTCAGATCATTCCTGAAGAAGAACTGAACCTTAGTTCGAAATATAGAATTACTGACGATTAGTCTTGGATTAATTTAATAGCCCAAATTGCCGATAACCCAACAATTTTACACTTATATATATATATATATATATATATATATATATATATATATATATATATATATATATATATATATATATATATATATATATATATATATGTGTGTGTGTGTGTGTGTGTGTGTGTGTGTGTGTGTATTCTCAGAGATTATAGTTGCATAATGAGGAAGCAACAAGTTGTGGATGAGAAATTCGATCCTTGAAGAATATGACCTAGCATTCTTGTACATGGCCTTCTTTTCCAGAGATATAAAGTTTATACTCACTGGACTGCCGACAGAAAAGAAATAAATCTTCTGCTAGAGTTCGATTCAGAGTTTTTCCGAATCGAATTCAGATGTGTTAGAATTTACTGCCAGTAAATTGTTGGCAAGCACCAAATCCGGAGATTAATTGTTAGAACTATCCTAGAAAAAAAAATTTATTTTCTTTGATTCTTTCTCGAATAACATGTGTTTCTGTGGAAGAACGCTCACGAAATGGCAAACGGAAAAATCACAAAATGATGATTATTTATACAGAATTGAATATACATAATTTTTTAATTGGTTCAGTTCGATCTGAGAAAAATATTCCAAAAATTCATATCTTCACATAATGTTTTTAAAATAAGGAATTTTATAATAAGTTTGTTGTAATGCACCTGAGTTCAAGATCTTATTCTTATTCTATTTATTTTTGAGTATAAGCCCAATATAAAAATCACTTGGCTCAGTTTCTCAGAATTTTAATAATTACTCGAATATTGTTTCAAATTGATATAATTCTGTAATCCTGAGTTCAGAATTTTTCAATCAATTATTATTTACCTAATTAATACTTGAAGATATTAGAAATCATTAATCAAGATTATATTCATGAATAATACGAAATCTTTCTTCAGTTGTGTATGTATCAATTATGAATTAATTTATTTATTGTGTAGATCAAACGATCAAAGTAATATTAGAGCGTAGAATACCGAAAAATGAAAATAATGAAAAAATGATCAATATTAATTTATTACTTAGCATTATTTTTGAAATTATAAAAAGACATAGAATAATAAACAAAATAAAAAAAATGATGAAAGAAACGATGGAAGAATTAAATACTTCAAAACATATTTCTTATAACGTTTCAGGCTCATCAAAGAAAAGGATGTTAAAGGAATGAAAAAGTTTCATAATTCTGCAAAGAGCACAATTCCAAGTATCTTTAGTGTATTTTAAGCGTTCATTATAAATAATTTTGCACTTTGAGCAGAATACTCAATGGAATATTCGTTCGATATGTCTAATTTGTCTTGATATTCATTCCAAATTAGCTTAACCTATAAAAACACATCATTCATGTTTGGTAACAATCAAATGAAAGCACTAGTGAATATTACGTATTCTGTTTCTCCATATATTATCTGGGAATATATGTGATTTACAGTTCCCCCTCGAAATCATGTTTCCAATATGAGGATCAGTACTGACAACTTAATAACGCTTAATAACTTCATTGTGTAGAAATACAGCAGTTAATGACAATCACATACTGGCAAATTGAGAAAATGAATAACGACAATCCAATTACAAAGTGTAATGCATCTTTTATGGGACGCAACATGTCAGCTCCATCTGTTATCTTCAGAAAATATCATTATGTTAATTTTCGTCGCAATAATTTCATCCATATAATAAATTCAGATATTGTTCTACTGTTATATCCACACAAAATGAGTGGAGCTTTCTTCAGAAAAGCTCGGTATGTTTCGAAAATTTTATATATAGTTATTAGCAAAATTTACGATGAAAATATGAAAATATCTATATCACGAAGAGACTTTCCAGTGGTTTCTAGATTTTAAGATGAACAACTGTGTTGTTATCATATCCTGCATTTGAAACAATTTGAATATAACAGTCTTCAGAAAAATGCTGTATTCCGAAATTTGAAATGAGGCAATTTCCTCGTGAATCGTGAACTAATAACGGGTGATTTTTTAAGAGTTAAGTTTTTCAGGCTGGCAGCACTGGTTGGTAATGGCATCCGAACGTCATCTTTCACAGTAAAAAGGTCTCAGTATACTCTGTCATTTTATCGTGCAAAAACTCACAAACGAGCAACGATTGCAAATTGTTGAAATTTACTATCAAAATTCGTGCTCTGTGGAAAATATGTATCGTTTCATATTACCATATTCATCGTACCATATTCGACCTGGTGAATCAACAATTTGTGCTGTTATCACCAAATTTCGCACCAAGTTCACTTTGTTGGACATTAAACCATTGTCTCGCATGCGTACATAGCGTACTGAAGAGAATATTGCAGCCGTAGCGTACAGTGTTAATGAGGATCGTGAAATGTCAATTCGTCGCCGTTCTCAGCAATTGGGCATGTGATACTCAACCACATGGAAAATTTTACGTGTTGATTTGGGTTTGAAAACCTATAAAATTCAACTTCTGCAAGAATTGAAGCCGAATAACCTACCGAGATGTTTTATCGAGAAATTGTGTTCAGCGGTTAGGCTCATTTCTGGCTTAACGGATATGTAAATAAACAAAACTGTCGCATCTGAAGTGATGAACAGCCAAGCCACATGTCATACAAGAATTACCGATGCATCCCGACAATACGACAGTTTGGTGTGATTTATGGGCTGGTGGCATCATCGGTCCATTTGTCTTCAAAGACGACCGTGGAAGAAACGTTACCTTCAACGGCGAACGATATCGAGCTATGATACGCTACTTTTTTGTCCCAGTTGGCCGAGTTGAACTTGCATGACATGTGCTTTCGCCAAGACGGAGCTACATGCCACACAGCTCGTGAAACAATGGACATGTTGAAGGATGAATTTGGTGAGCAGCTCATCTCTCGAAATGACGCTGTGAATTGGCCGCCAAGATCATGCGATTTGTGCCTCTGAGGTATTTCTTGTGGGGTTATGTAAAGTCGTTAATGTATGTGGACAAGTCGAACACGATTGAAGCCCTACAGGATAACATAACACTCGTAATTCTTGGGATACAGGCCGAAATGCTCGAAAAAGTGACGCAAAATTGGACCTTTCGAATGGATCATTTGATACGGAGCTGCGGACAACATTTACATGAGGTAATCTTTAAAATGTGAATGGTAAAGGCCCAGTTATCAATTTCAATAAAAATTTGGATATATGAACCAAATTCCGTGTTTAATTATTTAAAAAAACTACGCTTAAAAAATCACCCATTGATTTCATCATTTGTTTTCATCGAAAATCAGTTGATGAATTTTTCAGTTAACAGACAATATTCTCAATTGGTGGGTTTTAATTGAAACCAACTCTCGGCTTACCATTACAGAAATAATTTATTATTTCATTTAACTATTTTTCTATATCTCAGCCTCAGCAGTTTACATTGTTTGCGTTAAAAGAAGGTTCTTAATTTTTTCAATTGGTTTATAAGAATCATTGAAATTCAAAATTTCTATTGTGTCATCGAAGGAGGTAAATATATTTCAATGTGTTTTGGGCCCCAAAAGCATTTGTGCAGAACCAACTTTACCATCTGTTATGCCAATAATTTTGAGGACTATTTCAATGATGTGCTGAATTTATCGATCGATAGGTTTGATATTTTATTATATTTCACATTTTTCAGACAAAGCTGCAAATTTTTTCAGCTTATTCATTACCTCGAAAAGTATATCACCTTTTGATTCTTTGAATTCCTTGAATATTTCTATAAGTATTGAAAAATATGTGCCGTATAGAAACCATTCAAAAATCATAAACCCGCAACACGAAGAAACTCACAAAGTGAAGTGGGATGGCAAGAGCTGATGAACGCGATGAGAACCAAAGACTCAAAAGTTTTTCAAAAAGAAAAATTCTAATAGGTAAATGCATTTCACAATTATATTTTGACTAGTTGCGATCTAGCTTCGCCTTCATGAACTACTCTTCTTAATTCCATGAAAATTCAAAATGATCTCCAGACAAGAAGTATCTTATATGCATTTCCTAGCTATAATCAATCTCTTCGCTAATTTCATCTAAGTCTTTTCACTTTCAGCCTTTCTGGTGTAGTTTAGTTAAAAACATCTTTCCAAAAGATGAACTTTCTCATCAATATAATTTTCAGTATTCAATGTATTCACGAACTCCATTGAATATATTAAATTGTTAATGAGCAAAAGAATCTGCTGGGGTAGTTGAGGACTTTCCAAGAGTGAAACCTCGGGAGAATATTTTCTTCGCCACCACTAGGACTGCCACTGCTTATAAGTTTATCGTGTTGCATTACTAAAAGGATAAAAACCAATACTTTTGTTTCAGACTGTCAAGACCTGTGAGATATAGATCAGTAAACGAGAGCAGGGGTACTGCCAGTCTTTGTACCCCTTCCGCACTTCCTCTGGCTATCAGTCTTCAAGGTACACCGTTGATGACGCCAGCATCCACAGAGTCATGTTATTCAGTCTGCAGAACACCGTCAAGCCATTTCAGAGACAAAGAAGTTTGTTCATTTGATGATCATAGTTGTTGAATCGGTAATTGTGGACATTTGATGATATTTGTGAGTCTAAGCGAGCATGACTGTCAGAAAAATGTAACGTCTGTAGAACTACTGATGTTATGTAAACAAGAACAAAACCTAACGGAATAGCACTAGGCCAAGTTGATGAAATTCCAAAGAGAAACGTACAGTGCACAGGGTTGTCCAAAGGAAGCGGCTTATTCATGATGATATGAGTGATATTTATCTACTGTTACAGTAAAAATTTTACAGTAGAAAATTTTGTGATACAACGTCAAACTAAGTTGATGACATATCACAAAGTATAGAATTCAAACTTTCACGGAAGCTGTGAAATTTTTAAATCTGAATCATCATTATGTGATTTACAATGCAGTCCTTTTTACGAAGGTAATCTGAAATTGATCTTTTTAGGGTCGCCATTGACAACTGATCAATTCGGTTCAAAAATATCGATATCCAGTAATCATCTCGAAATACAGGCACATAATTATTAAATCTGAATATGTGCATCCACTAATACGCACTGATGATATCGTGGAAATTGATTTCGGTCAATTTGAAAAAGGCGAATGATATTTAGTTACTGATATTTGTCGAAGATCGTATCTGGTTTGGACAGCCCTGTTTCACGTAAATTATAACAAATTATGAATGTCTTTCTATTAACTTCTTTCTGTGAAGTTTTGAACTAGATTACAAATTGTGGATTGTCTAGAAGCACTAGTTGTCCGAATTTTCAATATTTTTCGAATTCGAAGAAACAGCAAGGTGTTGCAATGTACAAATTTGTTGGTATATTTTGAAATGAATGATTTGGAGGAACAAAGATTGTATATGGGAAGGTCCATAACAAAACATTTCAGCGTGACTGAGGTACATATTTGGTGAATAAATATGATGTTTATATTTGAATACTACTCTTTAAGAGTCAAACTGAATAAATGGTATTATTTGTGGACTGAATAATTTATGTTTAGATATCGTTAGTATATAGAAAACAATAGGATTTTTGTGTACCGTTTTAGTCACTGGTTTGAAGAAGTGTTGAATATGTGGAATATTGAGAGGAAAACTTTTGATTTCATATAGTCAACTATTATTCAGATTTTGCTAGGATTTCTACAATTTCTCTTGAACATCATCACAATGAATAAGAGAACGCAGTTAATATTTTTATTTGAATGAAACGCAATGAGTGGATGAATGTGAACGTTATTTTTGAAAAAGTGAGCTTTTCCAGATGAACACCTGATTATATGAGAATCAGTCGGTGTTCACTGCTAGGAATTATTACTAGATAAATTAATTTGGCTACCTATTGAACCCAAGCTCTCCTGAAGATGAAGTATATGCAGTACGAAACCTCCAGTACTACAAGAGGAAGTTAATCCTTTTTGTCCAATTTAGAATTGACTATCCACGAATCTTGAAACTATATATATATATATATATATATATATATATATATATATATATATATATATATATATATATATATATATATATATATATAGGTAATTTCGCGACCGTGCGCTACTTATATAGAATTTAGGTAAGGGCAATAATCGATCCGCTGATGATTTATTCATAACAATTCTCGATATTTCGAAACTTTCTGTGACTTCTTCAGGAGAAAAACAAGCTGTAAAATATCGACTACAATGATCAAATTGAATATGTGAAAAATATGAAACTACTTTCAATAATAGTTTATGCAATTATAATAACAGATATTGATTATTCACTAATGTTTTTTTTATTATAATAATAATTATTATCAATAATATTGATAATAATTAATTTCCATTGTTGAATGATGTTAGTTCTGTTATGCATAAACTCAAATTGTACGAAGTTTTATATTTTTCACACATTTAATTTGCTCATTACATTGCAGCTTGCTTTTCTCCTTGAAGAAGACACAAAAAGTGTCGAAATATCGAGAATTGTTATAAATAAATGAATTTTCAAACACTTCGCTAGATAGATTATTCCCGTTACCTTAATTTATATATATATATATATATATATATATATATATATATATATATATATATATATATATATATATATATATATATATATATATATATATATATATATATATATATATATATATATATATATATATATATATATATATATATATATATATATATATATATATATATATATATAAATTCAAATAAATATAACTTGAGGTAGGTAGTTTGGTTCTGTTGGCTTGGTCGCCATCAGTTTCCCAAAGTTTCTATAAGATTCAACGTTCTGAACATGCGGTTATATCCCACATGCTACCTTCTGAAGCAGCTTTAATGAACTACACGTAATGATAATTGATAATATCCTTTTTTCTCTTCTTTCAATCTGTGACGTAACTTCACGTGACACTGTGATACTTTTGTGATTGCTTCTTTCCTCATTCAACATTTAAAATGCAATATATCTTATTTTCAATGTGAAATTCGACTTCAAAAATCATGAAAAACATTTTGTAAACATTTTTATTTACAAAAAACCTTTTGTAAATAATTATTCATATTATATTAATATTTCGAAATTGACTATAAAAACTCCAATTTTTCCCGATTGAAATGAAATGAATAACTTTTGGTTGAGAAAAATTTCGTATTGATCTCAGAGACTACAAAATAAATGAATATTACAGTTTTATCGTTTTTTTGGGACAAGACAAAATTATTAAGTGGTTCATTTGTGTTATTGTAGGTTTCGAATATAACCTCCGAAACCTTTGTAATAACGGAATTATATTACTAATAAAAGACCAAACGTAATAATATATCGTTAGCATAAATAATTTTTTCTAGAAAACACAATTCCTCATGAATTCCAATTTATATTGTGTTATATTTTTGATCAGGAAAGCAACACTCAACCTTCGAAAAGAACGGAAATTTGTCTTTCTAATTATGTATTGCGAATTCGTTGAGAGAACAAATTCTCTCGTCAACATTTCCATCTCTTCGAGTGGCTACTTTGAGATTTCGAATTTTGTGGAACTCTTGAAGAGAAAAATACAATTTGCATGATTTGTGAATTAACGTGACCAGAATTGAAGAGTGGTATTTTCTTAGCATTTATTCACTCGCTAAATTATTGATGTCTATCTGATTCTGCTGTTGTGTTTTAGTATTTACCGTTAGTCACTTGAAACGAGTTCGTTATAATACTTGGTTGAATAAAATTATATATTTCTCGGCAGGTTTTGGGAACCACACATGCATATAAAATACTTCTCTTTCATCATAATGTTCGTAACAAGCTCTCCCAGCATTATATACGGAAAATTTTATCGCAACTCCGATTCGTATTTGTATATTGCATTTAATTTCAGAGAGTAATCAATAGAATTCATACCTAAATAAGTGGTAGTAGCTAACCCTTTCAACATGTGAAATTGTCGTAATTTCTTCGTATTCTTCACTAACTTTGAGTTTGCATATACTAACCGCTTTTTCCTTGCTTATTTCACATTCTGGTTAATACTTTTGAGTATACAATTCCACAACTGAATATCAGATATTGTTCGATACATTTGTTTTGTGATATACCTACCTACCTATTGCAAATAAATTACCCGTTATTACATTGAACTGTAACTCTTGAAAGATGAAGGAGATATATAAAATCTTTCCACCGTTCTCAGATTCATGAAATTTTGTTGATTTGTATAGGTTTTCTTCATTTGAATACAATTTTTATCTTTGTACGAGTTTCTTCTGATTTTGTCTTCAACAAATGTTATCTATTAGCCATCATAACATTGATAAAAAGTGATCGATCAAAATCTAACACAGCGAGAACTGCTCTGCTGAATGTGAAGCCATTCATTCAATCTTAAACGACAAAACCACCCCGACGAAAAACGCAATTGGAACCCAATGGAGCGGAGCTTCACCTTGTAAAATATAATGTCTTTAATAACTTCGCTTGAGATATTTCTGACCATATCATTCATAACTATTCATGAAGGTCTTAGCAGCTTAAAATCTATCATCTGTATTTTAAATCTTCTTTTTTTGCA
Organism: Henosepilachna vigintioctopunctata; assembly: GCA_030704895.1. NCBI lineage: Eukaryota > Metazoa > Arthropoda > Insecta > Coleoptera > Coccinellidae > Henosepilachna > Henosepilachna vigintioctopunctata. The sequence goes on from JARQZJ010000121.1 coordinate 10,461,064, forward strand.
AAGGTCCGTCAATATTCGATAGTTTCTTTCGACACTTTTGTTACCTATTGTCGTTTCAATCATTTGAATAAATCATCGACTGAAAAATTGACCAACAAAACAAAACTCAGCCGTTTTTTTTATTTATTTTTCGAATTCAGAGGTCCTTCAGTTTAACGCTGGTCCCGAACGGCCAATGGGCTTGTTATCAATGTACATTACCCATCAATTAACATCATTAAACTACTCAAATCATAGCCAACACATACACCCAAGCTAATTTCACATTTTCATTCGAAAATTGTGAACAACGATTCATCATCACGATTTCTTATTGGGACTGCCGAAGTCATTTGTTCGATAAAGTGTGTAAATTTTGTTAAAACTGGTTTTTTTCTTATTTTATTTCTTATTATTTGCTTCAACTATTTAAACTTCAAGAGTCGGTCAGATTTTTTTATATCCTTGAATTTTTGTGATAAGTGATTGTAACACTCGATACCTTAAAGCGTATGCGTAGTTTGGTAACTATAGATTATTATCATATATTACTCTTGTTGAAATGAAATGATGAATAGAAAATGTTTATTGAAAAATTATAACATATTCAAGTACTTTCAGAACTGAATGGCTCTTTACAATATTCGAAAAAGTATGAGGAAATATTCATAGATAAGCTAGCTATATTTATATAATGTTCTCATGTTTACACAGTAGACCAGTATTTCAAAGTTAAATTGGAAGCAAAAAGTTCATCTCAAGTTACAATTTCAGTATCGACGATAACGATATTGCTTTCATAGAATGATGAATATGGTAGAGAGAGTATTCTGTATTAAAAATTTCACTGGATTTATTATATTTTTACTGAATTGAAGACTGATGTACATTTTTTTCATATATTTGAGTGGATGAGTGAATTTACATATTGTATCTGACAGATTTGATTTTTTCAGATATGCTAACATACGCAATGTTAAATAATGTGTGTTTCCTAGAATTGAAAATGTATAGTTTATAATTCTAAGTCGGAATAATAAATGTGAAATACCTATTTGAATAATAACTGGGTTAAATGTTTATTTGTTCATCAATGTAAATTATTCATTAATATTCAGAATTATTCATAGAATAACGATTAATACTTTTGTTGTTTATGTTTAACTCTATTTTCTCGCGATGTCCATATTAAGGGTTTGAAAAATATTGATATATAGACATTTGAAATTCATAGTACTACTTTCTTGTTAAGATAATCTGAGTTTTCTTTTCGACATAATATCACCATTCTGAATAATTCGAAATTTATGTTGCTTAAAAATTTTGAATTATGACTGATTGATTCTTATTTTTCAGGTTAAAGTGATCTCAATTGATATTTAGTATAGCCTAGGTTGTATAAATATATTATACTGACACGTGTTCATAAGACGTTGATGTGACAAGGGTAGCCCCTGTCATCACCGTAATTCTTTTGGGCAGGTGGGATCAAAATCACCTTCAACATTTCTGAAGTGGAATAAATTTCAATAATTAAATTTTCGAACATATTTTTGCATAGAAGAGAGAAATAATAGCCACAGAATCTACCGGAAATTAAATAGAATACTCCGATTCTGTGGTGCAAAGGAATTTTCATCAAGTAATATGATGATTTCTGACCTCAAATCAGAATGTTTTCATTGAGATAGAAAAAATATGAAGAACCAAGTAATCAATCAAATGTTTTTGTCATCCCAAACGTACGAATATGATGAATATCGATGCATCTGAGGAAAATTTTATATCGGTTAGCAGCTGATATGTCAATTAAATCATAAGTTGAAATATTTAAACCAACTGTATCCAAATAGGATATTTATAGATATATCATTTGTACCAATTTAAGAAGTCAGAAATTTATAATTTTAATCAATGTTTTTTTTGCATTTCATGGAAACTCAAATTTTTGAGTCGTCAAGTGTAGATATCTAAATGTTTATATATATATATATATATATATATATATATATATATATATATATATATATATATATATATATATATATATATATATATATATATATATATATATATATATATATATATATATATATATATATATATATATATATATGTTTATCTGTATGTTAATCTTAAAGACGGATTTTCATATATTGTGAAAATGAACTTAATTTGAATTGTCAACAATTTCACCAGAGAAATATGTCTAATTAAATCTTTGTTTCAATGTGCTTCACTTTTCATTTCATTTCCTCACCCAGTATACTTTTCAATTCATTTTAGAAATCCGAAATGAATATTTTCTTGAGATTTTCAGAATATGGAAGTTTTGTTATTGCTTCGAGCTAAAAGTGAACTGAATGTAAAACATATCTCCGAAATTCAAGGTTATCATTTGAGCGAAAAAAATACAATAAATTGAATTGAATTTTCAGCACCCGGATTTACTAAAATGTAGCATTAAATTCATGGAGTATCTACAAACGCCAACAGGTTCTGATCGTGTTTCTTTCTTTTCGAACTTCAACACAAAAGCGTATTCAACTCCGTGATGTAAGAAAGTCAGGAAGAAAACGAACAATACAACAAAAGCCTTTAATACAGGACTCATATTTGATGAGTCTCAAATTCACATGTCTGACATGTGAATTTGAGAAGGCTGCAGTAAAAATAAAGAGAACTATTGTGTAACATATTTGTGATTTGTACGACTTGTGTTTTATGTTTTTATGATACACAACAAAACGTCAACAAAAATAAAGTTTTTCATATTAAAAGAAGCCTGTTATTGTTGAAAACATTCAAAATAAAATATCTTAAACAGGCAATAAATCAATTTAAAAAATATGTATATATACATATTTTTTTTGACAATGTCTCTTTTTCGATTGTCGAATTTTTCAATTTCTCGATTGAGAAAAGCTTAATTTTTGTTGACATTTCAATGCGAAGAATAGCAATAAAAATTGAAATAAAATTGCAGTTTGTGATGAAACGTTTTCACAAGAAGATTTTTGATATAGAAAATAACCTGTTGTTGCTGAAAATTTCATCGAAAACTTACCATATTCAAAAGACAATAAAATTATTTTGCCTGCAAAAACCTAGATTCTATAATGTCCCAATATTGGGACGATATGGAATCCAGGAAAAAGTTACATGCCGCTTAAATAATCCGCTTCAAAATTGAATTCTAACATTTCGAACCTCCTCCACCGACTAAATAGATGGAAGCTCTGTGCCTCCCCAACGTATAGATGCAATTACAAATAGCTCCGGGGTTTCGGCTAGTAATCAAAATGGTCTAAACGTACCGGAATGGACCGTCATATATCTTAAATCTGAAACGAGGGCAACATCCCTTTCTAATATTCAGAAAATACTCGAAAGAAGTCTATTTCTAGTTTATTCTAGTTCTATTTCTACTATTTACAAAAATATACAGTTCGGTGAAACTGAAATAATATGACATTTGAGTTATTATTTTCTCTTAATGTTTCTCCTATAACTATTACCTCTTTAACCTGTTATATTCAAACGTCCATTAAAGGTTGTAGGACAGCATGATTGAAAATACAATCGAGATTTGAAGTGTAATTAAATTTGATGATATCAGATTAAATATGACAAATTTTACGATGGCAACTCACAATTATACTATGGAAAACTTTGTTCATTTACAAATCCATGAATGAAATGAATAGTTATTGAATATAAACTTAAATTCAAACACTTGAACTTATGATTTAAATTTTATTGACTACATAGCATGACGCGTTTCGTCGTTACAAACGACTTCTTCAGATGCTTACAGAATAATCTTTTCTGTAAGCATCAGAAGAATTATTCTGTAAGCATCTGAAGAAGTCGTTTATAACGACGAAACGCGTCATGCTATGTAGTCAATAAAGTGTAAATCATAAGTTCAGGTGTTTGAATTTAAGTTTATATTCAATTATAATGGATTTACATCAAGTAAACGCCGACACTATTAAATAAATAGATAAATGAATGAATAGTCAATCAGTATTTTGTTAAAATGAAAAGAATGAAATCTTTAAGTGACTCAAATTCTTCCTGATTGATTCAAATGATTGAAAAAATGTGTTTATGGTCAGAAAAGTCTAATAAAAACTTGACGAATGAATTGTTTGAAGTCATATGTTTCCTGTATTTTCTAGGGACGTGATTTTTCTTCCAATTGGTAAGCTCGAAAGAATCATGGTGCTCATCATACTTGACTGAAGGACCAACACCGAAATTGTTTAGTGTTTTCAACAGCTATGATGTTCATCATGAATTTAGTTGCAATCTGAGTGTTGTCTAAATAGTATATAGAAAGAGAAAATACTGTTGCCTCGAAAAGTTTGTTCGAATGGAAAGTATTTTATTCATATTCAGTAAATTATTTGATGAAAAATTCCTACTCATTGTAACACTCAATATTATTTCAATTGAGAGAACGTTTACGTTTTAATTAACAAAGTTGATTAGTACTAAGTGTGTAGATTTCATTGACTGTTAATGAATGATTATGACATAGTGTATCATATTGTTTTAAGAGCGTGACACTTGTCGAATGCTTCCTTCCGTTTCCTATTGGCATTTTAATATTCATTTCTACCGCTTCTATCTTCAAGTCATTCCGTCAATTTGAATTGGAAAACGAATGAGCTAACTGAATGAATTCATACCTCCCTCTGGCGGCTGAGAAAGAAATTTTAATATAAGGAGAACGTTTTGAAGAAACATAATGATAAGAATTTTGGATCGGGAATTTTCATCAAAAACACAGAGCTCTTGGGAATATATACAATTTATTTGTTGTGTGATTTGTTGTCTTTGGCACTCAGCCAGGGAGTTCTTCAAAAAAATCTACATTGTTGAATTCATTATGGCAGGAGTTTTAAACTCATCTTCTGATCTGAATTCTCAACTTTTTACTAATGATACACATTCACAACAGAGGTAACCAATATAATATACTTATTAGTTTTTCATTATCTATTCGAAAATGAAGCAAGCAAAACTTCTTGTGCTTTTCCTTCAGATTCCTGAATAGGAAGAAGATTTTCTTAATTGTATTGAATGAATTATATTTATATCATATATGATCAATTTATTCATATGTAATCAATGATATAAAATAATATATCAATTATCAAATAATTTCAATCTAATCTGTAATGAAGAACTATTTCAATTAATTTCCTGATTGACTCATGCAGAACGAGGCATGTGAGCTATTTGAGAACCATTCATGACTTTTGACATATAATTATGCCAATCAAATTTTACAAACACGAAAATATACCATTGGAAAATATATTTGTGAATGAAAAAAAAAAAAAAAAAAAAATTTTTTTCTTCAGTTCCGTTGAGAATTCAATCTCAGTTATTTGTGAATTTCTTCAATGAAAAGAAATATGCGTTCCAATAATTGATAAATTGATTACAACGCATATATTTATATAGAAAAAAAAATTTTAATCACAGAATATTTATCTCAAAAATACAAAAATAAGTCCGGCAAACGGTCAAATATTTGACTAATCGTGAAACAGTAGGTGGTGTTTGTAAAAGTTCGAAATTTTTCACACTCATAATTACAGAGAGTAATCACTCCTACATGCCACAAATATATGAAAAATTTCAAAATACGTGAGAGAAATTTTGTATCAATCGTAGATGGGTTATTCACAATGATATTTTTCGGAAACACTGAAAATTTAGTAGAAGCACATTGAATCAAATTCATTCAAAAATCGAATTACAAACGGATAACTTCAATCATCTTTATGGGGCTTTAAATTAATTTGATTATGATATTCCAATGACACTCTCCATTGTTGAGACTTAACTTGGGGATAGAAAATTATGTGAAAACGCAGGACGTGCATGTACTTAAATTGGATACTCTTCCAATCTATCTAACTTGAAATAGGCTTATACCAATCTGGATTTGATATGCTTCATCTGATCTATTCAATTTCGACTCTATTACTTTCTATATGTCTTCTTATATATAGTAGCTGCATCAGGCTAATATTATTAGAAATTAACTTCTTTCAGAATGCCAACCTTGGCTAAAATGGTAAGATGTTCTCTTTTCAATGAAAGATTATTCATAAAAAAGTCTGAAATTTTTGGACTATATTGAAAACTTTCATGCTTGATAGGAAATGATTATTTTCGGGATACTCACTGAACATATCCATGTATTATAATGATAAGTTCTTTATTCTCAACGGGTATAATACCCAATTACAGAAAATAATAACATAATGTTGAATAATAACTGAATATTCAAAATGACAGAAATAGAACAAAGAGCTCAATATATTTGAAAAAAATTAAATAGTAACTAATAACTGAAAAATAGCATTTAATGAAATATTACAAATAACTTAATCTAAATCAATTCATTATAGTCAAGTCCCTTCGTTAACATAACTCCTAATAATAACTTTCATCGAGTCAAAGTAAATGTCGGAATTATTGGCAACTCTCTTGAATCTTGACTTCATAAACCAAGTGGGGATTGTGTTAGCGACTTGGTCCTTAGAGACTTTCTGTGGAATAATTCTGTAGTACGAGAATTTTGCCTCGGAACACGAAATTTAAAATCGGAAAAGAACGGAGGACAATCAATATGTTGTGCAGTAATTTGTAGAAAAATTTTAGTGATAAACTTTCGCTTCTGCCCTGCAATAAGATTAAACTAAATCGAATCAATATTTCATTATGATTGACTCCTCTCTGTGTATAAACTTCATCCTCCAAACTTCATCCTCCAAACTAAGAATTTCAGGAACCTTCCCTGCATTGCCTCAAGATGGCGTTGATGGCAAATTAAATGGAATGCCAGATCATTTTGGCATACTCCAACTTGCTTTAGATTAAGGTATTGAATAGTCCTATGAATGTTGAGGAACTATTGAAATATTTGCCATTGCATAAAACGAATTTAGATATTTTCGAGGCATATGAAAAAAGTTGGGTGATGTGTGGAGTGAAGAATTGGTTCTGATCTAAGACTACACCAAGATATCTCACCTCATCATAACGAGAAGAACCTGACCACCGACGGTATAACCACATTCAATATCTTTGTGAAAGAGACAAAATTTTACTTTGACTCATTCAAATTCAATGAATTCCCTCACACAAACTAGCAACAGGATCCAGCGCGAGGTGAAGTTGCACACAGTTGTCCTGTGATCCAATTTCATGATTTAGTTTCAAATCGTCGAGCATCAAATGTGGAGAGTTAATATTATCCGCCTGATCATTTATGAACAGAATAAATAACAGTGGTCCAAGATTAGACCCTTGAGGTACTTCAGAGTGTGGTATGAACTCAGACGACTGTATACCCTCCAGCTGTACGAATTGACCTCGGTGAACCAGGTAAGAATTAAAAAGATTGGTGAGGCTATCAAAGAATCGAAATTTTGTTGCGTAATTTCTGTATAAGGACCGCATAAGAAACTTTATCAAAAGTTTTTTGAAAATCTTTGTAAATCACATCAACATGACTGGTGTAGTCGAGTTATTCAGAAACTTATTAATTCAAACACCGAAAAAGAGACAAATCTATATTACTCATCGTCATTATTAAAATTGTTTTATCAAAACATAATTTGTTAGAGAGTGAAATCAGTATTGAGTCTTCTAACAATGGTTTATATCGATAAATTCGATATAAACCATTATATCGATATCGGTTTATATCGATATCGAAGTTAATTTATTTCTTTATGACGATAAAATGAGAAAGAAAATCAATCTTTTCTAAAGTAATACCTTTTCTTTTATGATTTAGATCTACGTTGCACCAAAAAAATGGCTTCTGTGCATTTTTGGACACACAAAATCGTTAAATAAAACTGTGTAAATCTGTAAATGTGAAGGAAAGTAGTGATTTTTTCCCAATTTAAAGCGAAAATGGATTAACATCAAGTAACTAACGGTCTTCAAAGTTCGGAAGACATCATTATAAGCATATTTAACTATTCTTATACTCCTCTGTTCAATATCGATTGATACGTAAGATGTTTAGAACATGAATTCGCTTTCAACCTCTCTAAAGATTCACACGTAGAAGTAGCTTGAAGCGTAGTTGAGGCTAATGAATGTTATATGTAGTTCAAAATTTTCAATAAAAAAAATTATTAGATGGAGAGAGAAGTGATGCAGATGAATCGACAGGTTGAAAAACATGCAGTAGTGAACATCTTACAACTCTTTCATTAATTCTTCTATATATTTGTGAGAATTCATCCTGTTATAATTCAACATATATTCGATATTGTGATACAAATCAAGTTGAGCTTGAAGACTCATAAAATGGTACTAAATATAACACATAATTTTGCACCATATCGTAACATATATTATGAAAGAATCCAATTATTTTGAGGAATGTTTCATGTATTGAAATTGAGTCATATTTGAAACCAAACATTCAAAATTATCTATCAAAGGTTTTCGGCGACTAGTCACATCCTGCCACGTCAAGAAAAGGCAACAAGATCTCTGCCCTTTCAGTCAAATAACTGTTAAACGACAAACAAACGATAAACTTCGTTCTATTCTTCTAAAGTTAGTATATTGTAAATAGTTATATTAAATGAAGTTGTTCATACTGAACAGAGTTTCGGTATACATTTTAATAAACCCCAGCAGGTGGAATAATAACACTAAGAGTTCAATGTGAAACACAATGTGTGTTTGTCGATTACTGATGCAACTGCGTATCTAATTCCATATCCAAAATAAGAATGAAAACTGATACATTTCAAATATCAAAAGAAAAACTTTTCTGAATTTGTTACAAAGATAAGAAGGGAAGTTTTCAAATGGAATTTTCATATGTTCATATTTCGATGTCATTGATGTTGAGGGTTTATTGTTCGCAGATGACTTCAAGATTTTTCATTATGTTTCCAGCATCGGTGACTGTGAACGCATTGCAAGAAACTTGCGTAATGTTGTAAATTGGTGTGATTTCAAGAAATTAAACCTCAAGATCTCCAAATGTCATGTAATGTCTAACTCCACAAAATATAATTTGATTAGTTTCAAGTATGAAATGGGTGATAATATTTTGGAAAGACCCAATACATTCATTGACCTTGGCGTAGCCTTTGATTCTCAACTAACTTTCGTGCCACACATATCAATGCTACAGTAACCGCTGCTTGTAGAGTATATCGTTTAATTGTTCGTGTTGGAAAGGAATTTAGCAATATATCAACTCTGAAAATTGTATTGTGCTTTTGTAAGATCTAAACTCGAATACGGATCAACAGTCTGGAGTCCTGGTTATCAGTTACACATTGATCAACTGGAGTCTATACGACGAAAGTTCCTGAAAGTTTTGAGCTTCAGAATTGATGGAATATATCCACCTATAGGCATACAACATGAAACGCTTACAAGTCGACATAATGTGGACACACTCAGTGCGCGAAGGAAATGCGATGCAATAATCTTCTTGCATAAAATAATTAACAATAAAGTGAAATGTCAGGAATTATTGCAAAAGCTTAATTTCATTGTCTCAAGAGTTTCTTCCAGAAGCGAATTCACGTTCTACCTTCCAGCAGTTAGAACGAATGTTCTAAAATTTTCGCTAAGGTGGATATTTTCAACTGTTCTGTTACTGATATTAAGGCAAGTTTCCTTGATATACATAATCTCTGATGAAACAATTATTTATATATATTCACGAACAGAATTCATATTAACTCATATAATTATGTGTGTATAAGTGTTAGTATGTGAATGTATATGTATTTGTGTGTTTGAATTTATTTGTATGTATAAGTTTGGTCAGCATTTAATTTGTTTTTTTACTTCAATAATTATTTAATTTCATTCCATCACTTGTGAATCATATCACAAACTCTTTCCTTTGAAATGACACAAAATTGAAACTTTTGTACTACCAATTTTGTTTTTTTTATTTGTTGTGTTTCCTGTTTTGTAATTAGGACTCGTTCTGTAAAACAGTGTATGTTAAATAAATAGAATAAATGAATGAATATTCATATTATAAATTTTCAGTATCCAGAATTCTCGTACCAATTAAATTTTTTATCCCAGTTTTTGTAGTATCTAACAATCATGTTTGCTCGTTTCATCAGAATTTCAAATGAATATTGTGAATCCTTTGAAGATGAAACAACCCCTCAGATCTTCAATCATGCTGAAAATAATTCAATAATGAATTTGAGAAGTGAAGGCATATCTGTTTACTTATTACGAATAAAAACTCTAGATGTAAATTTTCAAGTTGTCGGATTTTCACTCAACTCCTTTATAATTCTATACAAAACCTCGCCAATTATTCACGCTTCATTTATTCATTAAGTTCGGATTATGAAGTTTTATTTTCTGAATTTTTGTTTGTGGTTGTGTTAACTAGAGAGACTTTGCTTAAGTTAGTATTATTATTCAGCTGCTCTGATTATCTGCTTCACATTTTGAAGCACTGGAAACATATTTCATTTTATGTGAATTGATTTCTCACACGAGGCTTGGAGGAACTTGTTGAATATATATCGTAAAATCAAAAACAGTGGAGTAAATTTCATTAGAATTTCTCACCACACTTTTCACAAATCTAGGGATAACTGTAACCCATATTACAATGCGTATTTTATATTAAATTATGAGAAAATTTCAAATATTGTTGTATTATGGATATTAATTTTCTTCAAGTATCGACCTCATCAATTATCATATTACAAAGATTTGAACACAATTGAAGAGTTTTATTGAATTTTCAGATATTCCTGATGTTTTTGGAGATGTGTAATTCATATTTTTTATCGATCCCTATAAAATATAACAGCGCGGCTAGATTTTCCAGTTTTTGTCCTGTATGAAGCGATCCAATATCCAATTCAATCACTAATTTCTGGAAAAAATGGTTGAATTGCCAAGAATGAATCGTAATGCCATCGCGATAATTGCGAGCCTTCCCAAACGCAATTATAAAAGCTGCGAAATAAATGATAACGAATAAATTCACAGGAATTGATTCATCGTTTTCAGCTCGTTTTCGGTAATTGAGGAATGGATTGGCAAGAAGAATATGTAGCGGTGGTAATTTTTTCAACCTAGTTACTCAATTTAAATTAAATGGTTCGGGTAATTGCTAATTGTGAAAAATTGAAGCCTATTACAATCTTGAAATTCGAAAAGATACTCACAAAATCTGATTCATTTGATGTATACTTTGTTGAGAGTAGATCATATCTGCTGAATTTGCGCTTGAATATTTCCGAATACAAGTAATAAGTTAAGTTTTCTCAATTATTCTACTGATCAGAGCATTATCGTAATTATTTCATATTAAGATTACCTATCTATTACTCAACAATTAAATGAGAGGTAATAAGATATACTCTGAAAATTATTAACTGAACAATTCTTTTTTCGACTAGTTTCACCTTTACAGCATTATCAAGAATCAAGTCTTGATAATGCCGTAAAATGATGGTTGATCTTCGTGCTATTTTGTCAGTAACATCCACGCCAAATTTTGTTTCATTATGAAATTCAATTGTTCCAGGGATGATACCTATTCTCACTTTGGTGTGGAAAGTACTCCAAATACTAACATTTTTTTCTAGTTTCTCTGAATAGGCAGTAACGGCAGTATTGTTATAACAATTATATTGTTATTTTAGTGAGGCAATCTACTTCGGATTCTTCTGATGAAGAAGTCACCTATTCCATTTGAAAATCTTCATTACTGAATCAGAGTTTCAAAACATTGTATGATAAATCGTCTCCACTTTCATTATATGACATTTTGTTGTATTTCCTAATATCCTAACAGTATTTCACCTATTTCAGAACTATTGAGAGAGCGTTTTTATGACGTATCACAACTGTCTTCAAACGAAACCAACGTCTACTAAGTGTAATACAAACAATCTAGACAATTACAACTTACTCAAAATCAGAAATGAATGAAACAAAACGACCCTCATCAGTTTGAAGAAAAGTTTAATAAAACAATATTGAAAGTTTTCTCATAATTTAATATAGAATACGCATGACGACGTTTCGTACTACTTCTTTATCAAATGCTGTATTTATTAATGGTTAATGAATCCATTATTAATGGTATTAATCCAACATTTGATAAAGAAGTAGTACTTCGAAACGTCATCTTGCGTATTTTATATTAAATTATGTTAATTACATCCATTATCAATTTGAAGAAAAGTTTGTTGTCTATTCTTATCGCTGCCGTCAGATTGACGGTGTGCGGTCTTAGCAGGTATTTGTTGTTTTTTCAATTCGTATATATCGTTATTTCAATATACCCCATTTAGTGTGATCGTTTTTTATATAGATTAAGGCTTACTATTACGAATTAGGAAAATTCATGAAATATGAAAAGAAACAGAAATAGTATTTGTGAAATATTCAAGAATGAACTTGCTGTGCCGTCAAATTGACCGCCTTGATCTTTAAAGTGTTAAAAAATCTGTTTGATTATTTGGTTTGAATCATTGATATCATTCACAATATTCAATCACAAATATGCGTGATAATTCTACATTTTTTTATGAAATGAATGTGAAATAAGTAATTATATACCAGACATTTAGGTCCTGAATATTCAAGTACTCAATTTATTGGATTCTTTTTTCTACTGAGAAGAATTTTGAAAAAGTTTTCAACTCAGATGTCGAAGTTATAGTTGATTTTCCTGTCGAAAACAAATGTATATCTAGTATGTATATATTGTGAAAAATTTATATTCATAAATTACATTACTTTTATTTCTGCCTTCAAGGAGAAATTTCGTTACTCTGTGATTTTGTTTTTTCAAAGACTTTTCGTGAAAAATTTTTTGAGAAATAAAAGTCAGAAATCTTGCAAATTTTGGAATATCTGGGAAACAATTCTGACATATTCCAACGTTATGAAAATTTATGGGAGTATAAAATTTTTAAACATCGATTCGAAAATTTCGAAAACAATAGAAAATTTCTAGTTAACTAGAATGAATTCTTTCCGAGAAATAAGACGTCCGTACTCTAAGCCATTAAATTTTCTACTCGGCGATGTGACAGGGGGTTATCAGCTTATGCTTCGTATTCATAAAAAGCCGTAGTTTAGGATCTGCACATATGTATAATAGCCGAGCGTGTCAACGTTCTGAGAACGGCCTACATTATATAAATGAGAAATATTTCACTGCAGAAAATGTTCGGTTCTTTGCACAAATTCTTGTTTTCAACCTAAATTTTTCGGTACCCATGCTGTCGAATTTTAAATTTCGAATTGGAGAATGTTTTATTACAGAAATTCAATTATTCATCATGCCTTGTCGCCTCGATATAAGCTTCTTCTAGAATGACATGCTGTTTAGTTCACCAATCTATTTTCATAAGTTTTTCATAAATATTCAGTCCAAAATTTATATAATTTATAGCAGGAATGAAAGAAGTCGATTTTGTTTGACTATATTTTGAAGAACATCATTAAATTTTAGTTCTAAGAACTAATATGAACAATGAATTAAATCGTTTAACAGGCTTCGAGAATTTTAATCGGCATATTTTATCATTTTACAGGGAAACAAGTTGTAAATCGAAATGTGTAGAATTCAAATATAATTTTATTTCGCCAGCGCATTCGCCATTCTGCACATACAATTGAGAATTCATTTTATACTTTTATATCTAGAAGGAAATTTTTCGTGGAAAGCAGTATCATAAAAAATGCAGATCTTTTATATAGACAGTCGAGGAAAAAGGAGCACTATAGACTGTAACATTTGATATTTGAAAATACAAAACAATGTTTTAAATATGAATGCCTATAAATAACTCAATGAAATTAATTATTGTCTCAATTACCATATCAAAATACATTCAATACATTTGATATTTGAAAATACAAAACAATGTTTTAAATATGAATGCCTATAAATAACTCAATGAAATTAATTATTGTCTCAATTACCATATCAAAATACATTTAATAAAAATTCTGTAGGCTTCATTGACATAACGTCGTTTTCAAAAATATCATAGAGTATATTAATTAATTTTACAGTCTAGACTTGTATTGGTAATACAATTGTATTGGTAATAATCAATAAAATGATTATCGAATGATTATTATCAATCAATCCCAAATTTTTGGTAACAAAATTTTTCGTAGAATAATGGAGCTAAGGTTGAAAGCCAACAATATATCTATATTGAGGAAATGATTTTAATCAATGAAGTCAATGACTACTCACACAATACTTGATGATATTTTGTGGAGGAGTATCATAGTGTTATTCAAAATACTTCGTTATATTTAAAAAAATATGAACTGATTCACTCGAATTATTTTCTACCCACATCCATATTAAGTTAAATAAACTGAGCATATGATTATGGTTTAACTGAATTTTTGTGGAATTCAGTCGATTGTTGAGTACTTCCTCATTATATAGTTGAAGCAGTATGTTTTATTCATTAATGTCATATTGAAATGATGATGAAGCAAGAATAGAATTGAAAACTGAGTCGTATTTTGGACAGTAAGATAAACCTCTGAATATAACTCATATCGATGATTGATGAGGCCGATACTTGGGGAAAATTAATATCCATAATTGAACAATATTTAGAATTTTTTCGTAATACAATAAAAATACGCATGACTCGTTTCGAAGTACTACTTCTTTATAGAATGGTGTAGTTGTAGTAGAATAAACAATAGGTGTAATTTTACAAACTCAATACTTATAGCTGGTATCAGCTCATAAGTCAGCTATAAGTATTGAGTTGGAAAAATTACAACTTTGTTATTTAGCATTTGATTAAGCAGTAGTAATTTGAAACGTGTCACGTTTTCATTAAATTATGGGAAAATTCTAAATATTGTTTCATCATATATTACTCATATATAAGGTATTCGAAGTTTCCCGAACGTTCTTTGCCACCCGATGAAAAATGTATTCATGAGCGGACTCGTAGATCAACAAAAATCAATAGTCATTAATTACGTAATGATATTTTGAACCTATGTTGAGTTATTGACAAGTTGAATAACGAGTTATACTCGCAACGATGCAATTAGAAGAAATAGTTTCCACTGCAGTTTTTCAAAACAGATAACCCCAACTTTTATCTACACATTGCAGCTTTTGTAATTTGTGAAGGTCTTCAGTAATATCACAAACATCTAGGTGTAATTTTGATTTGAAAGATTGCGTGGGAAATGAACCAGATAGATGAATTCCTAGATCCAGATATAAGAAACATCGGATACCGTAGTTGATCCCAATAGATAAAATTAACGAGAGGATGAAGTGGGATTAAGTAGTCGACACATGATTGGCGTTACTTGACAAGTTGGAACCCCATGATAAGTCCACGTTTTTTCACAATATACATACATATTTCATTCCACATTCAATCGATTTCCAACTGGAAACTTCATTCATGAGTGGGAAATTCTCATTACTCATGAGATTATTAACATTTCTAAAAGAAATCAGTGGCAATGATATCTGCGGAAATCATTAAACCAGAAAATTTTGATACGATGGCATCAGATTTTCAGATTTTCACACAATTCACTAGACCCTGATGGTTAGTGTCTCAATCACAATACGTGTATAAAGCTCGTACATAACATATATAAATGATGGGGTAATGTAGTAGAAGATGGGGTAGTGGACGACATGAGACACATAATAAAGAACATCAAAATATAGGAAACTAACTCACCAATAGTTATATGTAAGTATTTATGTGTATCTTTCTCATGTCTGATTTTATGTAATTTCATCATTACTTCACTTTATTCAGCTTCATTTGATCATTTTTGTTATTTGAAATTATACCGGTTGAAGATAAATAAAAAAGAACTTATTATTACAAAACTGTAAGAACATTTAATTGAAAACGAAATATACTTTAAATGTATTTTAACACCTTCCATTTAAAATAAGATTTTCAATTTTGAATGAATGAATTGATGAATTGAGAATTAATGAATGAAAATTTATTTTCCCTACCTTTCAATGATCATATTGTAATACATATGAGTTCATATGAATTAACAGAACGTATGACTTTTCAGTTTCGCTTAGTTAGTTGATGTTGCTACTGAAACATTTGCATTAATAATTCGGTACTAAAACACAATATCAAATAAGGAATGTACAAATTCATTTGTAACAATGAGAATAATAAACTGTGTAGTGTTTTTAGCGAGAAAAGGGAAACCATATTTTAAATTGAAGTAAGGGAACAGCCGTTTGAATAACAGACTGTAGAACCGAAAAAACATTTTTACTTTGAAATTCGATTTTTGTTTCATTGATTCTGAGTGAATGAACTACAAAATACAGTCTGTAACGAGACGGAACTATGAACAGTTAAATAAACACAAACCCTAAAATTAAATGAAAATGCTTTTCATGTGATGAGTACATTTTGAACGTCCGTCAAATCAGAGGTATTCAGGGGCTGGGGGTAGAGAAAAAGTTTTAGTACTTTAGGAGTTTTTAGTACTGTCACAATTTTAATAGTAAAATCTTTATATAAACTATAATTATAATATTATCGTACTGATCAAGTTTAGGCTATGAAAGGATCTATGGATGGGTGAATTCAACATATAATGCATTTTGCTCTTCATCACAACCATTATTGTATGATTTATAACAAATGTGGAGAATATTTGAAGTTTATAAAGCTCGCATATGCGGCTGAATCTATTAAGCGATTGAGTAATTTGTAGGAGAAACATATATCAAAATGCTGACGTCTCAAACTCAAACATTCCATACTATAATAATAATAATAATAAGCAAAATTTATTGAGAAACATTCCATACATTATAAGGAGTATTCCATACTCCAAAATTCAAATTGGAGTCTTATCTTCCATTCAGCCCTTGAGAAAAAATTTTGGTTCAAACAAAAATCTTGGTTAAATTCATATTTCAGATATTAAACATTTGAGACAATATTCACATGGTGAAGAACATTTGTGTTAAAAAAATATACAAACATATTATACAAAAAATTGATTCACACATTATTGCCTGCATCCGAATCATCGAAGTACTCTGACACTATAGTATGCCTTTGTTAAGAGCAGAGATTTAACTCTCCTCTTAAACAAATTAGCTTTCAGTACTTTCGAATACGATGGTAAATGGTTGAAAATTTTAATACTCTGACAATAGAGAGAGTGCTCAAATTTAGCTGTTTTATGCATAGGAATAAGTAGCACATCCCTGTTCCTTGCTGAATACTCATGATTACTATTCAATTTAATAAACCTTTCTTCATTTTCTTTAACATATAACAAATATCTATAAATATAAAAACACGGTAATGTGAGTATGTAATTATTAATGAAGATAGGTTTACAAG
Source organism: Henosepilachna vigintioctopunctata (assembly GCA_030704895.1). NCBI lineage: Eukaryota > Metazoa > Arthropoda > Insecta > Coleoptera > Coccinellidae > Henosepilachna > Henosepilachna vigintioctopunctata. Next base: position 10,478,469 of record JARQZJ010000121.1, read on the forward strand.
AAGTTCGCTGATGAATATTGAATATTAATCGAAGTATTCGCTACTGTGTAATAAACACCCTATTCATTTCTGTAGAGCAACCCCATAGCAGAATATTATAATTTAGATGACTATATACAAGACTGCAATACACATTCATAACACAGTTTTAGGTACGATGTTCTTGATTCTAGAGATAGCAAAAAATGAGTTACTCAATTTTTCACATAAGACCTCAATGTGTGATGTCCAACTCAAATTTCTGTATACATATATTCAAAGAAACTTTTTTGATTGGGATGATGATATAGTGTTGTCCCCATATTTAACATCCAAGGTACTAATTCCATTGCCCTTCAGACAAAACTGAACACATACCGTTTTGTCAACGTTCACCGCCAGATTGTTCATTCGACACCAACTTACAACCTCCCTCACAATTCATTCACATGCCTCCAGAAGTTCTTCAGGAGTCCTGCCAGAAACAACCACCGATGAATCATCGGCATATAGTGTCACCAAAAATCAGGACAACTTCGCAGGCAGATCGTTTGTAAACAATATGAATAGAAGAGGTCCGAGTACAGAGCCTTGCGGCACCCCAAGAGCAATGTCATGTCTCTGAGAATAACTCTTACCTATTTTCACTACCATTGTTCTTTCTTCAAGATAACTATGTAACCGATTCAGAAACACACCTCTAAAAACTAAATTGTAGCATTTATCAAATAAAAATTCAAAGGAATCAAATGCGGAAGATAAATCAAAAATAACCACAAATCTCACATTATTCTCATATGAGAATCCATGACGGTAATTGTTGAATTGAGCAATTAAGAGAATTAATGAGTTTCATTCGAAATTTTTTATTTCATTCATGTATTTATCAGAATTTTGATTCCAGACAACCAACGCGTACTCTAACTTGGACCTAATAATAGAATTATATATAGCTTGGTCGGTAGAACTCTCGACAATGGTGCGGTAGACATCGGGTTCGAGCCCCGCTCAAGGCATGTATGTTTGTGTTTATCTGTGATTTATGTAGTTTAAATAGCGAAATATGCTGGGTAATGTGCATCGATTACAAGCCCAATGGCCGTTCGGAACCGGCGTTAAATTGTAGGTCCACTGAATTAAAATATATATTATATATCTATATATATATATATATATATATATATATATATATATATATATATATATATATATATATATATATATATATATATATATGAAGCAGTAACAGTTTGACGGTACCTCCTTTTCAAACATTTGCTCCATATTATGAATTCAGAAAGGCTATGGTCCATGGAAATATTTAAAAATATAATGAATTCCAAATTTTTCAGCAGCTCAAAATAAATATTCCTTTCCCCACTGATGAATATAAGATTTCGTCAAAAAACTGCTCATCCTCCAAAACGAAAATTGCAACAAAACGAAATATTTTTATTTTGGGAAAGACGCATTTCTTCGAAACCTAAGGTGTACCCATAAGCATATGCTTTCAAATATTGAATATACGGGTAATAAACTTCAAGAAAATTTCCACATATGTCGAATTATCTCCCTTACCATGGGACTCTGGAAATATAAAGCGAAAGCGAGGGAACAGAACACTGAAAATAGGTAAGAAATTCCAAGTTCGCCTATTACTCAGAGGACAGAGGGGCGCATATGGCTCGACGACCCGGCCTCATATTTATATGTCTTGACATTTATGAGTATGATTCACGGATTACAATAGTTCTGGAATTCCAGAGAATTATAAACTTGAGTTGAGCCGTGGGAACCATCATTACTTAAGAGAAACGTGTATGAAATCTGAGCAATTATAAGAGAGGAAATTTCGAATTAAAATTCTTCGAATTAACGACATTTTGAGTTAAACTAACTGGAAATATTTTTTGTGTATGAATCGGTTTTTAAGAGATTATTTCTCCAACACTAAGAAGAAGTTCAACGAAAAATATGCAAAACACCGAAAATTTAACTCCTAATCTTCACATCAATTCCATCTAGACGAATATCGTGAAAAATTTTGCCTCATGTTAGTAGAAATGATCTTTATTGTAGAGACATTTCTTTCTTGCAAATGGTAGGAGTTTGACGAATCATTATTTCTCTCCTCCAGAAATGAAATCAAATAGCAAAAGTAGTAAATAAAGAAACACTTAATCCTAGGTGAAAATAATGATTGAAATCTCATCAGTTTAAACCTAATAAACTCAAATAATTCAATCGCAATGAAACAAAAAAAGGAATTCATTTAATTCACAAACATTACACATAAGTTCATAAAAATGTAATCGTGTAGGCTTTCACGGTCGGTGTCCATTGTGAAACACGGTGATTTAATCTTCCGGGCTGATTGGCCTTGGTCAACTGGAACTCCTTCTCTTCCAGAAGTTTCGTCTCTAACTGATATAATCAGTTGTTCCAGAGTCGTCGCCCAGTACACAACTACGTCGAAGCACTCGCCGCCGCTGAAGATGTCTCCCGCAGTTAGAGACGAAACGTCTGGAAAGGAGGAGTTCCAGTTGACCACGGCTAATCAGCCTGGAAGATTATATCACCATGTTTCATAAAAATGTGGTGAGCAGATTCATATCAAAGACTTTACCTTGAAATGCTGACAAGGAAAAGCAAATTCTCGAAAGATGACTTTTATTCGAAATTTATTGTAAGAAAGCTCTTTAAAATGAAAAGGTAAGGTACTGTATAAATTGTGATCAATCGAGTTTTTTTTTAATTATTTAGGTGATATTTGTTTGGATATCATTTGCAACTCTTGAATTGTAATTATGTTGATCAGACTGTTTGATCAACGTTTAGACATCCCTATTTAGATACAGGCATCATTTTATATTTTTTGGATGAGGGTTTGTATTAATCCAAGTAATCAATGCCTGCCATTATTCGAATTCCTTTTTTCTGCAATCTGAAAACTACCAAGGCATTGGCACAGTTTCCCCCACAGAAAAACACTAAAACTCGACTATAGTTATACGGATATATGAACTACCTAAAAGTATTAAACAGATTGCGGTTAATAATATTTATGAGAGTGAACTAGTGGCAAAAATTCTTCACAATAAACTTCATCAGAAAGCTGTACGATTAGTATTTCCTTATGAGTCTGACAGAAAGGAAATATAATAATTTATCATACTTTGGAACACAAAGTCAAAAATTCAAAACCTTTTTACAGAAACATATTTTCAATATTTCATACAGAGCAAACAATAATTCATCGAGACACATAAAAAACAATTAAATTAAATTTAAAAGAGAAGATTAATCTGGTGTATACCAATTGAATTGCAATGAACCAATTTTAAATATATATATATATATATATATATATATATATATATATATATATATATATATATATATATATATATATATATATATATATATGAAATATTATGTATATTCAATATAGTTTATTTTCAATGTTGTTAGCAATAACAGGCTTATTTTTGTCAAAATTTAATTCTTGTTGACGTTTTGAATTTATATGAACTATCATAGATATCAAAATGTCAAACTTATTTTAAAAAAATCGAATTAGTTTTTTTGTATTTTGTCACATATTGATTTTTAGTATCAGGATTAATTCTGGCTTAGCATTCGCTTCGGAAGTTTAGTCTTCTTCACCATGAGGAAACCTCTGAGAAAATCATGGTAAGCCAGGTGATTCTCATAAGTGTGATTTATATATATATATATATATATATATATATATATATATATATATATATATATATATATATATATATATATATATATATTTATATGAGTTATCAATTTGTTTATGTGTGTGAAATTGAAGGTAGATCTGGAAGAATGAATATTGAGATGTGATGTTTGGTCAATGAACATATACAATTAAACAATTCACCCTTGTTAAACCTTAACAGTTGAAATTATATTTCAGAATGGAATATATTGTGTAAAACCCAGTGTCATATAATCCTAAAATTTCTTTGTTATTTATAACTGTTTTTCAAATTTGCTCTTAGTCAGTATTTTGTAAGCATCTGAAGACGTCGTTTGTAACGACGAAACGCGTCATGCTATGTTATTGTCAATAAAGTGTAAATCAAAACTTCATGTGTTTGAATTTTAGTTCATATTCAAATATAATGGATTTACATCAAGTAAAGGCCAACACTATTTAAAAGTATTTGATCGACTCCATCCTCACTTAGTTATACTTGATCGAGAAGAAATGAATACTTCATAATGAAAGTTGAAATATATAGAATTTAATTCCAAATTCCACATCGATTGTTTAAAACAGTCCCTTTACAAACCGGGTTACCAACCCATTATCAAGAAGTATATCATTTATCATCCCCAGGTTCGTCAAGTTAAATAATACAACGATATATATTCGCTTTGAGTAAAGTGGTAAAAACTGTCAGAAGTACTTACTATAACACTTCCAGAGACTAAGAATTTTATCATTCTAAGATTTTCATGTATACGAAGAAATGCCCCATAAAGCATGTAATGCACGACGCTAACCTAATATGGAATGCGAAAGTGAGTGGGTTTCTTTCTTCTCTATTTCTCGAACTATAATAATTTTCGCTAGAAAAGTTTACGGCGTCTTTAAAAACTATTTCCAGATATAAATCTCTTTGGAGATAAATGTGGAGCATCGCCAAACTAAGATTAACATCTTTAAATTTCGTATCAGAGGGTTTTATTTTAGATGGAATGATTTAAAGACATTCCTTAAAATCGAACGTTAATCTGGTTAATTCAAAGAAGAGCACTTCGTGTTTATCCATTGAAACAGGTAAAATATCGAAGAACTATTGATTCAAGTTTATGAGTCGCGGTTGTATGTTCGGAAGTTCATACGATTGGTGCTCGAGAGTTGATTTGTTTGTTCTTATAAACAAAAATCTACTACAATTTATATATTTGTATACGTATAACTCATGAAGTTGTCAAAAAATAATGCCATTTATTATTTCAACTTATAATTGTACATCAATATCATAATAATTATTCTTTCAAATTTTCCCCTTATTATATTTTATTATTTCAACTCAAAATGATGTAACTCATAATAATTATTCTATTAAATTTTCTCTTTATTATATTTCATTGAATAGCAAATAGAATAAACGCCATGCACTTTAAAACGCTTCCTAAGCATTTAAAAGTTATTGAAGATATTATGTTATAAGCGCATTTAAAACCTTATCTTGACCTGCCAACCTAATTCATCAAATAAATTCATCGTCTTTTGTGAAAAACACGTTCTTTCCTTGTGACTTATCTCTCTTTTTTTCAGTACAATATTTTTATTGAAATTGAATAATTGTTGACATTATTGGTTATTATTATGATTATCATTATGATTATCATAATAATAACCATCATTATGATTATTATTATTATTATTATTATTATTATTATTATTATTATTATTATTATTATTATTTATTATTATTATTATTATTTATTATTATTATTATTATTATTATTATTATTATTATTATTATTATTATTATTATTATTATTATTATTATTATTATTATTATTATTATTATTATTATTATTATTATTATTATTATTATTATTATTATTATTATTATTATTATTATTATTATTATTATTATTATTATTATTATTATTACTATTGTATTGAGTTGAAGAGGTCTTTCTGTTATAATTTCGGACAAAATTGACTTCAGTGTCTGAACTGTTAATTGTGCATAATGAAAATATTATATATTAAAAATAAAAAGGAAAGAATACATGAACACAGATGTACTTAATGAAAAACTAGAGACTATCTGAGGGTACCATCAAATTAGTTTCTCAAAGAAATCCCCATCTTAATTTCTTCCCACAAATACTGGACTGAGCCAATGGATTTTATTATTTCAGAAATACTTCTACCATATTTCTGAATATAAAATGTATACGCTATCATTTTCATTTTATATTGAATATATTTTTCAGGCATATGTAGCAATTACTTTTCACATGTATTTCAATCCTGAGTCTCATCAAAACAACGTAGATGCATTTAATTAATTGAAAAGCGTAAGGGCTCATGTGATTTCTTCATGAACTATCATGGAAATTTATGAGAGTTTTCACCATTTCATCAGAAATGGTGAAAATGATAGTAAAATGAAGTGTTTTCACCAAAATAAGAAGCAGTCAGATAACTCTGGAATTCTGTTTCTATAACAAATATTCGGGTGTTACAAGTTAACACAAGACAAACTGTGTATACATAAATATTCTTTCCTTTACATCCGAAATATTTTAGAAAAAGTTGAGTAGCTATGGGTTCAAAAAAGATCTTTCTAGAATTTTCATTGAAGAATCTTTTCATATGATATGCACACCACATTCTATTGAAAATTCATTGTAAGTTCAATCAAAATTAACTCTCATGAAACATTATTCAGTTCATCAAACTGTTAAGCTATCATTCGGTTGTATAGATATCATTAGCACTCGAAGATTAAATGCAAAACAGTTAATTGATCAGTTGGTTTAATCTTGTTGGGTACGTTATAGACACGGAGGCCTAAATCACTTACAAACATATATGGAGAGGAATACTTACTGTAATTATTGATCAACCGATATTTGACAATAGTGCAGTTGATATATTTATAAAGCCGCTCAAGACTTAGTTTTTCAGCAGCCCTAATCGGAAGAGAGTATTATAGTCCTAGCATATAATGTTTAATTAGGAAAACATATCAAATGTTCAATCATTCATTGTTTTACGTAAATAATGAAATTTGAAATATATCTTTCTTGATTTATCAATACAAAATTAGAGTTCATTAGTCATTTGAGTCGTTTCAGTGCAAAAGTAGAGGTCACAAATGCTCATTTTCGTAGGTAGCAATTTTAGTGAAGAAAGTTTTCGAAATTAAATATTACCTCTATTTCTGTTGAGAAAAATTATCGATTATTTAATTTTATATCAAAGATCATTACGTTTTCTTGATGACATTCAATAAAGAATTTTTAATGAGTTAATTTTTAACATCACTACATAGTATAAAACAAAGTCGCTTTCTCTGTCCTTATCTCTTTATGTATGCTTAAATATTTGAAACTAAGCAACGGATTTTGATGCGGTTTTTTTTTGATAAATAGAGCGATTGGAGAGGAAGGTTTATATGTATAATAACATCTATTGAAAAGTGAAGAAATACTCTTATTTTCGAGATTTCGATTGTGATGTCGTAAATAATCACATTTTTTCCTATTAAATTAAACTCTTGGATTCATGTTTCACGATTATATTTAACAACATCAATTCGTCAACATGTTTCGAGCGTGAGCTCATCTCGAAGACTTGTTGTTAAATATAATCGTGAAACATTAAGCCAAGAGGTTAATTAATTTATTATTTAATTATGTTTCACCAAGAGTTAAGTGAAAATTAATTCTCATATATTTTTTCCGCTTACATTGCAAACGCAGGTTGAACCCTAGGAGATTTATCAAAATAATGTACTAAGTATTGTACACATTGAAAAGGTCTACAGAAAACTCCGCTATTATATGTCTATCTATTATGGATATTCCACAATAAAATTTTTCTGTCATTTATTTCTTACGACAAACAATGGCTGAATTTTGTAGCGATTTTAGCCAATACAGCAATAATAATTATACAATTGAATACCTCAAATACATTGTTGATTCAATATCGATCTATATGGCCTTTTACAGCATATGATTCAAATGAATATTTTCTAAGATACTCGTATTACAGATTAACAGAGAAAGCGACTTTGTCCTATACTATGTAGTGATATATATATATATATATATATATATATATATATATATATATATATATATATATATATATATATATATATATATATATATATATATATATATATATATATATATATATATATATATATATATATATATATATATATATATATATATATATATATATATATATATATATATATATATATATATATATATATATATATATATATATATATATATAATCTATATGGCAAAACAACGTTGGCCGGGTCAGCTAGTATTCAATAAGACCCATTCAATTTTTCATCGCAAATTTATGAGATGATACTCGTTAGTGTTAATCAATATATTAATCAATTATATCAGTTATAAGTTTTAGTCAATTCCTAAACAATTAGTATGATATATATATATATATATATATATATATATATATATATATATATATATATATATATATATATATATATATATATATATATTTATAACTAAAGTTGTAAACAAATTGTTCCTATATAGTGTAATGAAAAATGTAACTTGTGTCAGTGATGTCACGGTTATAATACAAGAAATGCTGACCATTTCTACATGCAAGTTCGTAAGTTTTCTAAATCTAGGAATAGTATATCTTATAAAGGCTTCAACGCATTTAATAAAATGCCTTGCTCCATAAAAACAAGTAGTTCGTTTTAAACATATAATTGAACCTAAATGTATATATGAGTTTGTAACAGCTATTGCTAAATAAATATTATTATTATTAACAGTCATGTTGCATGAAAAATTGTATGTAATTTACCTATCATTATGACAGCAAAATAGAAAAAACCAATCATATGAAATTTAATGAGATTCCTTATTCTTGATTGCTGAAAATGCAGATATATATAATTTGGAACCGAAAACCTATTTATCAATAAAAAATTAGAGTTCATTAGTCAGTGGCTGTCTTTTCAGTACAGAAGTAGAGGTCAGAAGGAACCATTTGCGTGGGTAGCAATTAGTGAACAAAATTTCCGAAATTTAATTTACCTTTTGATTTTAATTTACCATTTCTGCTGAGAAAAGATATCGATTATATAATTTTATATCAAGGATCATTACGTTTTCTAAATGAAATTCAATAAATAATACCCTGGTATTTTTACCCCATTCAATTTTGAACCTAAATTTCATAAAATGACTATGGTTTGTGTTAATAAATGTATCAGTATCGAATTATAATGCAATTCCAACGAAAACACTGTTTTCTATATTGAAGCACTCTTATTTTACATTTGTGACGAACTATCATGATGAAACGTAGTCACAATAGTTAAATTACAATGTATCAATATAAAAAACAGTATTCCGTTACTATTTTATTGGCAGATAAATAGGAAACACAAATCATATGAAATGTCACGAGAATCTCCATTCTTTAGTGAATAGATAACGAAATTATATAAAATGGAGGATCCATCGATCTTTTACTGCTTTCATTCCTTGAAATAAGTCACGCATAAAGATATAAAGCTACAAAGGTTACTATCTTCTCATCTCCAATTTAAGAGGACCAAGTTCGGGTCACCCTCTTTATAAAATGAAAGAGGAAACAGTAAAATTTATGAGACGGTAAACGCTATGCCCTTCATCGACTTTCTTTCTTCATCTAACATAATTTGCATGCGGCCGAAAAAGATTGATAAAGTCAAAAACCCAAGGGTTCAAATATACAGTGAAGTAACTCAAACTCAATCTCCTCAACTATGAGATCTATGTGAGATGAAGTTTGGAAAGTCACACGTATTAGGAGACGATTTTCATAATACGCAGCCGATATGCCCAAAATTCCAATACTTGGAAAGGAGGAAACTGCAGACTGAACACCAAGATTATTGAGAATGTGATGATCTTCACTCCAAGGTGAACTTCAAGCACGACTCAGCTTCCATGATAATAAATATTTACTTCTCACTGACTCTCGTTTTGGAACTTCTTTCTTGGCAGGAGTTCAAACACAAATAGTCAAACAAAAGTTTTCTCAGATGCTCTAAAAAGGGCTGTGATGAATCAGATAGTTAAAATGATAATTCACCTCCCTTCACTTCGAAATTAAAAAGAATGTCATTGGAAATAACAAAACCATTGAGATGATTGTTAATTTCCTGGAAATGTTTTTGGGGAAGACGCTGAAAAAAAGGATGTTGACATGAGGGTGTGGAACATAAATATCGGGGTGCAAATTACTTTGGTTTCACTTCTGCTGATCTCTATTGGAAAGCAGATTCGCATAAGTTTTGCTAAGCAAACCCAAATCGATGTCCTACACTTTCACAGTTTAGTAAGGTTATTCATCTTTCGGTAAGTGTTCTTCTGTTTTCAGAAGCAGGTATATTTCATGAATAACAACGATGTCATCTGCTCTCAAAAAATGCTGAAAAAACTTTTTCCAATCATTTTTCATCTGTTGGCCTAGATTGGACAGCAGATTCGCACAAGTTTTGCTAAGCAAACTCGAAGCGATGTCTTACCCTTTTACAATTTAGTGAGATTATGCATATTTCGGTAAGTGTTCTTCTGTTTTCAGAAGCAGGTATATTTCATGAATAACAACGATGTCGTCTGCCCTCAAAAATGCTGAAAAAACTGTTTCCAATCATTTTTTATCTGCTGGCCTAGATTGGACAGCAGATTCGCACAAGTTTTGCTAAGCAAACTCGAAGCGATTTCTTACCCTTTCACAATTTAGTAAGATTATGCATCTTTCGGTAAGTGTTCTTCTGTTTTCAGAAGCAGGTATATTTCATGCATAACAACGATGTCATCTGCTCTCAAAAAATGCTGAAAAAATTGCTTCCAATCATACTTACCTTTGGTAGATTCTGAATGTTAATATGTTACTTTAATGATGAATTAGACAATTAGTCTTCGTAAGTAGAATTTTGAGTTCTTTTTCACTAAGATTTGCTACTTGTCTTTAAATTCATATTTACATAATAGAGCACAACAAGTTAAATACGGAAACTATGTGTCCAAACCAATAATTTGTGATTATGGAGTTCCACAAAGAACAGTTTTAGGGCCGTTAATATTCAATTTATATATATATATATAAACGATACAATTAGTATGTAAAGAATTGTGAAATTTCTATATTTGCTGACGACATGATGTTGTATAACTATAGGCAACAATTTACAAGAATTAGCTAATGAAATTAATAGTGACCTTTATAGTTTGCATACATGACTATGAAATAACAGTCTTTCATTGAATACTGAAAAATCTGAATATATAATTGTCGGAAACAAAGCAAAATCATCTAGATTAGAGAATGATATAAAAATCGAAGTTGATAATGTACCATTGGAACAAGTCAGGGAAATTAAGTATTTAGGTGTTATTATAGATGCAAATTTGAGTTGTAAAAATTATTTTGTTTTATATGTGATGAGTGAAATTTCAAGAAAAGTAAATTTTTTAGCAAGGATAAGTAATTATGTTAGTGTATTTCAAAGTATTCAGTGTATAAGTCGATAATATTACCACTTATAAACTTTTGTTCAACTATATTATAAAACTCACAAAATGATATAGAAAAGTTGCGAAAGCTTCAAAATAGAGCATTTAGAATTATATTGTGCAATAGCTACACACCTGTATCACTTATGTTAGAAACAGTAAGTTGTTCAAATATTAGGCAGCATATAGTATATAAAACTCTAGACTTTGTTCATAAAATAAAATATAGCAAGGTTCCTAGCTATATCTTTGACAATGTAAAATATGTTGAAGATGTATATGTTTACCAAACAAGGTCTAGGGAACAAAATGAGTTCTATATTGATAAGTTCAGTACATCTAAATGCCTAAATAATTTATGTGCGAAAGAAATGACTTTATTTAATAGTCTAGATCTGAACCTAAAATTATGTGAGAATCATACTGAGCTTAAAAAATTATTGTATCATTTTGTAAAAAACAATATCTAGGGTGAAATATGTTGTTTGATGTTGTATATATAACTTGTATTTTTTGTAGAGTGTATTAGCTGTGCTAAAATAAAGTTAACTAATACTACTACTACTACTACTTTTTAGTATTTGGTCGGATTATTTGCAATTTTCAGACAAATAAAGAATAAGAAAAAGAAATGAGTTATGGGTGTTTGCAAAAGGTGTTAGCGAATCTAGTCTTAATTTTTAGGTTGAATTTAGTATGAATAGAGATAAATTAAACTACATTCTATTTTGTTCAAGACATTGTTAAATGCTTTTGTTTTCTCTTCAATATGCTCTTAACAGATATTAATGTTTTCATTGTTTCAGGTCATTATCTAAACTAAATCCAATTAACCCAACCTTTCTCATTTACGTCATTTCATTAGTATTAAATCAGTTCCCAACTTGCACATTAGCAAACCACATATAGTTTCCGAAGTTTGATTACTGAAATATAGTTAGAGAGCCATCGACTTCACGAATGGATTATTCCAGATTAACGGGGCATAGATACAGGAAGAACGAGCCGTAAAATTAATGATCTGTCGCCCTCAAGACGAATGTAATGAACTGATGCCTGTACGGATCTGACCCATTTCAAAGTGCTTTTGCATTCGAAACTGGTTGGTTTATTCGTTTAGGTTATCAAAACTAATACCTTTAATCATGTATTATCACTTCAACTGATTTGGAAAAAATGAGAAAAGAATTTGGTGACATAAAAAATTGTTTTCATTTTCACTGTTATGATAAAAGACAACTGTCGAATTTTCTTTTTTCTTCAATGTGTTTTTACAATCCTAACGCTTTCGACGTCACCGTATCATTTTTAAACGATTAACGAAGCAATATAATCCAAAATCATTATTTAAACATCAAGCATAAAATTCTTTCGGTAAACCGGAACACCGAAATATCAATCTATTGTTCGAAAATCTATTCATGTCTATGGCTTAACCAATAGTAATTGTGTTTCTATTACTTTCATCATTTCACACTTCACATGAATTCTTATGCAGATTCATTTCGAGGCATTATAATGAATAGTTTTCATAAAAATCTTTTCTGCATGTAATATTTTGATAATACTTCACTTTGGTTGCTCATGATTCTTCAACACAACACAATATGAGAGATCCGCTTCATTTGTCGAGGGAGCACACTCGAGGCCTGCTAGATCCCTGGGTTTAAGCCCCCCAGATTATGTTTGCTGAAGACCTAAGTCATAATTTGTCGCTACTGTAGTGAAGAATTGAATTAATTCGTGCATCAAGATAATTTTTAGGTTTCTTCAAACACGAAGACCCCTTCGTGTTTTAAAGAGATATTGAAAAACAGAAAAATTATTGACTGCTCGTTTGACTTCTGAAGGAGGCAATTTTTTATATAACGGGTGTATTGTTTAGAGGTATAGAAATTTGAATTGCAATAAAACAACGATGGATCATTCGATTGACAAGAATTTTTTGTTATTCGAAAGATAATCTTGTGCCATTACATTCCAAATATGATTTCTGGCATATGATCGACACGGCTGGCTCGGATGTAGTCCAATCTAGATGTCCAATTCCCGATGACTTTTTCCAACATTTGTGGCCATACATCGGCAATAACACGGTGAATATTATCTTTCAAATGGTCAAAAGTTTGTCGCTTATTCGCATAGATCAATGACTTCTTTACATAGCTCCACAGAAAGTAGTCTAGCGGTGTTAAATCACAAGATCTTGGAGACCAATTCACAGGTCCAAAACGTGAAATTAGGCGGTCGCCAAACGTGTTTTTCAATAAATCGATTTTGGCACGAGCTGTGTGACATGTTGCGTCGTTTTGTTGAAATCACAGCTCCTGGCATCATGGTTGTTCAATTCAGGAATGAAAAAGTTAGTAATCATAGCTCTATACCGTTCAGCATTGACTGTAACGTTCTGGCCATCATCGTTTTTGAAGAAGTACGGACCAATAATTCCACCAGCCCATAAAGCCCACCAGTCAGTTTTTCTGGATGTAACGGCGTTTTGACATACACTTGAGGATTATCTTCACTCCAAATGCGGCAGTTTTGTTTGTTGACGTAGCCATTCAAGCAGAAGTGCGCTTCATCGCTAAACAAAATTCGAAAACAACGGCAATCTCGTTTTGCGCCCATTCGACGAATCTACGCCTTGCTTGATGATTGTTTGACTTCAATTCTTCCACGAGTTGGATTTTGTGAGCACGCAAACCAAGATCCTTCCGCAAAATCTTCCATAAAGTGGATGGACACAGATCCAATTCCTGTGCTCGATGGCGGATGGACTCATTCGGGTCTTCCTCAATGTTACGCTCTACAGTAGCAATAGCTTCTTCTGTACGCACCGTACGGCGTCTTTGGGGATGCAAGGTATCAATAAGAGTAAACGTGGTGCGAAAACGTTCCACGGTTAATCGAATTAACTGCTCTGATAAACGATTTTGTCGACGATAAAATGGACGTAGTGCGCGATACGTATTCTGCACAGAACCATTATTTTCTAAAATAAATTGCACTATTTGTAAGCGTTGTTCAGGCGTGAGTCTATTCATGATGAACTGCGAAACCCAATTGAGAATAAATCACTTCTCAGCTGTCAAATAGGTCGTCATCTTCAACAGTAATGCCAACTTAAAGTTCTACACCTCTTAAAAAAACACCGTTGTATTGTAATCTGACAAGCTTCACATATAATGTTTTTTCCCAATCAGTAAAGAGAGATCTGCAAAAGCTAAATGAAACAAAGGTTTCTTTGAAATAAGCCTCAGGATAACCTTCATCAACTTTATTCTGTTCATAAAATTGATGAAAATTTGATTGGAAGCATGGTGTAATATTTATAAATCATTACAGAATGATCAGTATATCATATTGGAATGATATTAACCAGAGTGTTTTTTCAGACTTAAGTTCAGGAGGGATATTGCGAAAGGTTTGTTTGAATTACTGTCGAAAAATAGCTCTAGGGCATTTGATTGAATTCGACCAAATGGCACTAATCAACTCGGCCGTTTGATTAGAGTTATTGCAGACACAACATTGTGAAACTGTAAACAATCCTGGAGCTTGAAACGAAATGTCACAATTATAGTTATGAAGCTTGAAATACAACAGCTAACAATTAAACATTATATAACTTTTATTCCAATGAAATAGACGTGCAATTTTGTTTCAAACCTCAAAATAGAATCTCGATTCGAAGCTTCGTAGTCGAAGGATAGATTGACTCTAACGATTTCGGTATACTGTACGTAGGCCTTTGCCTTACGCTCTTTAAACAATTATGATAATAATGATTAAAAATTTTGAATAAGCTTTTGGCTTAATGTTTCACAGGGAAATCATTGTCAAACATTAAGCGTTTGATTAAAATTATTATGTAATCATGTTTCGCTAAGAGGTAAGCGAGACGTCGATCCCAGTTAATTATGTGCAAAACTTTGAAATTTAAAGGTACTGTAGACCAGTCCAACCAGTCGACCATTAGGATATAGATTCAAAATTATTCCACTTAGACGAGACATATATTTGATTCCAATTTGTCCTAGAATTGAATTTTTATCATCAGTCAATCAACAGCGTGAATGTACAAACGACATGGAAAGGCTTTATAGGTGAAAATTTCATAAAATTTGTGAATGTTGAACCACTAAATCGAGTTATGATGTGTACAATATTTCAAATCTAATTTTACCTTGAAAAAAAAAATCTAATTTTACCTTGTTTACGAAACACCTTTAAAATTGGGAAGAAATTTTTTTTCGGCATTAACGAAATTACTGAGACTTCTTTCCATCAAGCCGTTTCTGTTTTATCTTCATGTTTTCTGTCATTCGATATTAACATTCGAGGTGAAGAAATTTCGAAAATTTTCTAAAACATGTTTATACACTATATATTCGAGTTATATTATTATTATTACGATTGTTTCCCATGAGGAGAGCGACTGAACTTGAAATCGCAATTATTAGGACTTTTGCTTCATCTTTTTTGCCTCCCTAAAACGCTTCATCCTCTCTGAATGCTCTTTCTTCCGTTCATCTGTCCATTTTACTCCAGGTTGACGATTTGATTTCTGCTCAAACTTCACATGTGCGATTTTATAACACAATCAGTGCGATCTTCGAGATTTTTTATGTTGATCTGTTGTAGATCCTTTTGGACCTCTTTTCACCACCTGTTCCGCATTTACTATTCATAATTATATCGAGTAGATTCTTCGGTGTTCTGGACTGTTTCATTCTGTAGACATGTGCATAGAACTTTGCTCGTCGTTTTCTGATTTGTTCCGTTATCGTATTTGTCTTTTCATACAGTTCATTCTGAGGTCTTTTCATCCAAATTTCGTTTCTATTGATTGACCCGTAAATCTTTCTGAGAATTTTCGAGTATATATATATATATATATATATATATATATATATATATATATATATATATATATATATATATATATATATATATATATAGACTAGGTTCTTGAATATTTCTTCTATTGTTGCATAGAGGTGGTCAACCACTTGAATTTCGCTGACGATATAATCCTAATCGTCAATAACTCCGAAGAACTACAACACCAAATAGACGAACCTAACACTGAAAGCAATAAAGTAGGTTTCATAATGAACCTAGAAAAAACTAAGATTATGTATAATGAACTGGTAAATGAACAAGACTTTAAGATAAACGACACCACACTGGAAACAGTGGACGAATACATATACGTGGCCGACTTGTACATAATACAGGATCTCTACTACCAGAAATCCGGAGAATAAAATTAGCGTGGAGTGCATATGAAAGAAATTCAATCACATTCAAATCCAGGATGCCACTATACCTTAAGGAAAAGATATTTGACCAATGCGCTCTACCAGTTATGACAAACGGCGATGAAATCTGACACTCAATATCGAAATCACAAGAAAGCTCCAGGTGGCGCAAAGATCAATGAAACGCAACATGCTAGGCATAACAAGAAGAGACCGGAAAAGAGTAGAATGGATTCGACAGAAGACCCAGGTAACCGACGTTATCTACAGAATCAAATGGCAGTGGGCAAGAAACTTGGCGAGACGAACCAACAACAGATCGACCACCATAATAACAACATTGTACCCACGAGACATGAAGAGACCCAGAAGAAGACTGAATCTGATATGGGATCATGACTTAAAGAAATTAGCAGGCATAACAAGGACCCGATGAACCAACGACAGACATCAATGGGCCCTGCTAGGAAGACAATACGTTAATATGTAAAAGGTAGGGCACCCCATGGAAATTGGGTTGAATAGGGATGCAAATGATGATGATGATGATATGAACATGTGTATGTCACTGAACTCCTCCTAAACGGCTGGACCAATTTTGGTGAAATTGTTTCTGTGATAAAGTGGATTCGAGAATGGTTTCGATTCTCAACGGGACTCGGTAGTTGGCGCCGCAATCAAATTCTTGAAATTTTCGAATTAAAGATGTGTTAACAGGACGTCTGTCGCGTTCGCTGGAAGGTATATTAAAAGTTTATTAACGTGTGTTACAATCATAATCTACTAGGCAATAACGGAAAAATAACTTAATTTCACAATAGAATTATTATGCCTCATACATTGTTATGCCTCAAAAAAGTTACCATCGACTTCAAATCAACACAATAAAAAATACTCTTCATAGAAAGGGAAAAATATGAAGGTAATAAATGATAAAGTGATACGAAAACGGGTGGTGATCATAATAAACTCTATTTATAATTTATGATACCAATATATAATTATTTTTATAGAGTAAATTATAGTTTAGGAATTATATAACTTCAAATTAATTCATGAAAATATTGTTTGTGAGTTCCTACTATTCTGGAGCCGCATTTCCGTCAATTCCCTGCATTTTACAAGTGTAAACTACAGCTTAATTATTCTTTTGAACCTGTTAGCAAATTCTACGCTCTGGTTGGCAAACATTCAATTCTGACAGAAAGCGTTATAGGATGAATAATATCGACTTCTACCAGAGTGAGGTACAGAACATACCAAGAAACATCTATTTGTGTTGATTAGATAAAGTTGGCCCACTTTATAAACTTCACGTCAAATTGGATTCATTTGTTTGAAAGGTGAAGCATTCGCTTCAAATTTAAACGTAGGTTTGACAGAGTAATGAAATGAATTTAATTATCCTCTGAAATGTGTGTTATTTAGTTCCCTATGTTATTTAATTCTATTTTCAAATAATTATGGTTGATTCACGTTAACATTATGCTGTTAGAAAAGAAAGAGGTATTTTCTCAGAGTAATATCTTCAGAAATTCCTTTTTTCGTTCGACATTTCTAAGAAGAAGAGCTGAAAATCGTTAACCCCCAAGTGAGCGTGGTCTCCATTGATACTGTTTATTATCTGAAAGCCGTATAGGATAGGAGGTATATGCGGTTTGATGATACAAAGCCGTGTGTGGGTTCAACTTCCAATTGAAGTGGTCATTTCCATTGGATAATTGATTACTGCCTCTCAGTTTTGGGAATTAGGTAGAGAGAGAGGAGTTCATGAGTAACCATCGACCCTGTTCGTAATAGTCAGCAAATCTGAATCATATGCATATTTTCCTAAATGTAATTGACGAATGCAACATTGACAAACGAAAACTTATGGGTGATTTTTTAAGCGTTTTGATTTCAAATCGAATAAAACACTCAATTTGCATCAAACATTCAGAATTTTCATCGAAATTGATAACTTGGAATTTGCCATTCACATTATAGAGATAACTTTATGTAAATTTTGTACGCAGCACCGTATCGAATGGTCCATTCAGAGGTTCCAATTTTGCGTCACTTTTTCGAGCATTTCGGCCTGTATCCCACGAATTACGCGTGTTATGTTTTTCTGTAAGGCTTCAATCGTGTTCGGCTTGTCCACCTACACTAACGGCTTTACATAATCCCACAAGAAATAATCCAGAGGCGTCAAATCGCATAATCTTGGCGGCCAATTCACAGGGCCATTTTGAGAGATAAGCTGCTCACCAAATTCATCCTTCAACATGTCCAATGTTTCACAAGCTGTGTGGCATGTGGCACCGTCTTGATGAAACCACATGTCAACCAAGTTGAACTCGGCTAACTCGGGCAAGAAAAAGTTTCTTATCATGGCTCGATATCGGTCGTCTTTGGGGAAAAATGGACCGATGATGCCACCAGCCCATAAACCACTCCAAACAGTCGTTTTTTCGGAATGCATCGGTAATTCTTGTATGGTATGTGGCTGTTCATCACTCCAGATGCGACAGTTTTGTTTATTCACATATCTGTTAAGCCAGAAATCACCAGGTCGATTATGACGAGCATAATATGGTCGTAACAAATGATACACATTTTTCACAGATCACAAATTTTGATAGGAAATTTCAACAATTTACAATTGTTGCTCGTTTGTAAGTCTTTCCTTCGTTCATTCTAGATGACGTTTGGATGCCAATACCAACTAGTGTCGCCAACCTGAAAAACTGAAAAAAAAATCACCCGTTATAACACCTTAACGGAAATCACTATATTTTTTTGTCAATTTGAAAATTTTTTCTCCGATTCCTATGCTCTTGGCCCTGACAATTATAAAAAGTATACTGATATACAAAAGTATACTGACAATTATTGTTCATAGAGTATAATATAGAGTATAATATTTTCCTTTGATTTGATCAATATTTTCCCTATTAGATAACAGCGCAGGATAGCAGTACTATATTCAATTATTACTTTATCAAAATATGATAATTACGTTATTGAAACGGAAGTTGTCTTCAGTTATCTTGCACTTTTAAATTATGCAACTAGAATCATAACTGAAAATTGCTCTGAATTTATTTATTATGTCACAAATATATGACCTCTGTTCAAGCAAAATCAGCAGTTCTGGTTTTGCTCAGATCAGAATATTGATCAAATTAAATCGATGCAGAATATGAAACAAAATCAGCATTTGTATAAAGAACCTGCCAACTTCTTCTAAAATTTAATGTGATTTTATGTGTGTTCACAAACTTTACTTAATGAAAGGAATATATATTTCCCAATCAGTTTTTACCCATGAAGAAGAGGTCATTCGAAGAAAATTAATATTGTTATATGCCTAAGAACTCATGTTATAAAGAACACATAATCTGTACTGAACATATGTTGAGTGAAAGCAAGCGAAATACTATTTATTGAAGTGAAAAATTCCCTGAAAACAAGCCCGTATTCAGCTCCATCTATAGGTGCTGAATGAAATTAGTAGTGGGGAATTTCGAAGGGGTGGTTCGCATTGCAGATTCCGATAGCCTTTTCCTAGGCTACAGATTTTCCATTTTCGTTATAAAATGTACAGGAGCGGTACAGAAAACTTTCTCATTTATGAATTGAAATCTATATAACCTGCAGCCATACAAATTGTAGATGCGGTATGTGAATATTATAGGTCACTTTTTTTACAAGCTGTTATGTTATTGTTTTATTGCAGGAAAGAAGATGACGCGTACGTAGCATCTTTGAAATATTCGAAAAACTTCTCATAGTGTAATCTTTCAGATTATATTTATCAATCCCATTCCTAAAGTTCTTTAAATTATCCTTACTTAATGATCTTTCATATTATCAAGTTAACAAAAATTGGAATACATGAATATTTGACAATACTTGTTTGAATTAAATTTATTCTGCATCTTCCTTGAAATCAGATTTCATTGTAGAAGTAAATGAGTGAATGATTATTGAAAGAGACATGACAGACTCTCAAAAATTTGAAAGTGTGCGATTTGTGTAAGTACTAGTGATGTAGCGAATATTCTAGGTACTTACTAGGTACTTACTACGTACCTAGAATCCTAGAAATTCATCATCGAATTAGATAGGAGTTGCGAAAAAATTAACGTGAACGAAGGAGAAGAAGAAAATGAACGAATATAGATCACAGAAACTGAGGTACAATCAATATGGAATAAGGGACCTGTAGGATCATCATTTGGTTATGAACATCTTGTAAATCCCCGACAACTCTTCAGAATTGCATGAGCTTGAACTTCAGAAAAATTTAGATGAATTTACTCTATTTTTCTAGAGAAAAGTGAAAAATAAATAAATTTTTCGTTTTTCTGACTGTTATTTTCATGAAGGAAATTTTTAAATATTATTACAATATTCTCGAGAACTTTTACAGACCTTTCATAATTGGCCAGATTGAGAGACGTTCTCATAATGATGATATTTTGAAATAAACTAAGCATAACTTACACTTCAATTATTATAAACTAAATTCGCTTTGTTTGTAGAACAACATGATTACTATCATTTTATCGCTCTCTGGTTTCATTGAGTTGTTATATATAGAACATCTTCTAGTAATAAATATTTCAGCGATATGTCAGTTAATAAATTGTTATATAAATAGAATTCTATTTTTCACAAATCTATCTCATCAAAGAATACTCTATTCAATGCATTCTTCTAGTGTACTATTTTCCTGCAATTTGAATGATTGTTAACGATTTCTGATCGTTATTATGATTAAGTGGTTTCAATCCAATATGACGAACATGTAACGAATGTGTGTGTATCCAATAGAAATAGAAATGTAATGAATATTTTAAGAAATAATAAGGGACAATTGAAGCTTTTCAAAATGGAGAACGTCTAATTTAGTGTTACTATTTTTTATTCAATTAATTGATTTTTCTTCAAACAATGAATATTCAATTGACTGTATTACTTCAGTATGTACACCAGTATATATTCAGAGGCGTAGAAGAAAACAAAACAGTTTATAATGAAGTACTTGAAGATGCCGAAGTAGGTGAAACTATATTCAATTTGTTTTCAAGAGGATACCAACCAAAATTAACATGTTTACGTGATCATTGAAATAGGAATATTTTTATTTGTCAACAAGTGGAGAGATGTCTAATTATGCTTTTTATGTGTCACTTCTTGTATGCTACACTTTCCTATCAAGTACCTTGACCTCTGGATATTCATACAATCATACTGAGTGAAAAATGAATGATTTCAGTATGAAGAAGAGGAATATATATATATATATATATATATATATATATATATATATATATATATATATTTTGAAAGTTTTTAGCATTAACAGGCTTTTTAATATGAAAAAGTTTATTTCTGTTGACGTTTCTTTGTTATATTACAACTTTGTCAAAACTAATGAATAATTGAATTTATGAGTTACTATGGATATCAAATGTCAAACTTAATTTTTTGAAAAATCAAATTAGTTTTTTTGTATATTCACTTATTGATTTTCATTATCAGAGGAATATTTCTGGCTCAGCATTCGCTTCGGAAGTTTTAGTCTTCTTCACCATGAGGAAACCTCTGAAAAACTCATGGTAAGCCAGGTGATTCTTAAGTGTGATTATATTTACATATATACAATTACATATAGTTTTTTATATACTTATCCAGAATGTGTATATTGTTCGTTTATGTGTGTGAAATTGAAGGTAGATCTGGAAAGAATGAGTTGTGTGATGTGATGTTTTGTGATTGTTGTGTGTTTATTTTGCGAGTGTTATTTGTGAGGTTTATTAAGTTGTTGTAGATAGAATTTAGATGTTTAATGTCCGTTCTTTCATTGACTGTGTTTTCCAAATTTTTACGAATGTGTAACATTTCTAAAATTTCTCTACATTTTTTGTCTCTTTCAGTTGCCAAAATTTTCGTATTTTTGTAATCAAAATCATGTTTTTCTGTTATTTTATGTTTATTTAAGGCTGTGATTTGAGTTTTCGCGTATTTATGTGCTTTGATTCTTTCTTCGAGATTTTGTGCTGTTTGACCGATATAGCTTTTATTGCAATTGTTACACGGAATATTATAAACTGTATGAGTTTTTCTCTGAATTACAGTTTTACTTTTTAATTTTGTATATATTTCTTTGATTTGATTTCTGGCAGTATGTGCTATTCTTAAATTATAAGGTTTTAATATTTTAGCAATATTTGTACTTAGTTTTGGAATATATGGTAAGGGAATGTAATTTTTTTCGTTAGATTCATTTCTTTTTGAATTTAAAGTATTATATAATTTATGAATTCTGCTTTTCATGATTTTGTTGATTAAATTTGATGGGTAATTATTTTTCATGAGAAGAGTACGAACTTCTTCAAGTGTTTCATGTCGTAAACATGGTAATGTTAATTTTAGTGATCTATCTATAAAATTAATTATTATACCCTTTTTCTGGGAATAATGATGATTACTTATATAATTTATGGTTCGTTGCGAATTTATTTCTTTTCTGTACCATCTTGTAAAAATTTTGTTATCTTTTCTTATAATTGTTATATCAAGAAAATTTAATTTTTCATCTTTTTCTTCTTCAAGTGTGAATTGTAATTTATTATGAAAACTATTGAAACGTTCTAGTATATTATCAATTTGATCTTTATCTGCTATTATTAAACAATCTGATGAAAATTTAAATTTAAATGATTGTTTAATAATAGCAGATAAAGATCAAATTGATAATATACTAGAACGTTTCAATAGTTTTCATAATAAATTACAATTCAAACTTGAAGAAGAAAAAGATGAAAAATTAAATTTTCTTGATATAACAATTATAAGAAAAGATAACAAAACTTTTACAAGATGGTACACAAAAGAAATAAATTCGCAACGAACCATAAATTATATAAGTAATCATCATTATTCCCAGAAAAAGGGTATAATAATTAATTTTATAGATAGATCACTGAAATTAACATCACCATGTTTACGACATGAAACACTTGAAGAAGTTCGTACTCTTCTCATGAAAAATAATTACCCATCAAATTTAATCAACAAAATCATGAAAAGCAGAATTCATAAATTATATAATACTTTAAATTCAAAAAGAAATGAATCTAACGAAAAAAATTACATTTCCTTACCATATATTCCAAAACTAAGTACAAATATTGCTAAAATATTAAAACCTTATAATTTAAGAATAGCACATACTGCCAAAAATCAAATCAAAGAAATATATACAAAATTAAAAAGTAAAACTGTAATTCAGAGAAAAACTCATACAGTTTATAATATTCCGTGTAACAATTGCAATAAAAGCTATATCGGTCAAACAGCACAAAATCTCGAAGAAAGAATCAAAGCACATAAATACGCGAAAACTCAAATCACAGCCTTAAATAAACATAAAATAACAGAAAAACATGATTTTGATTACAAAAATACGAAAATTTTGGCAACTGAAAGAGACAAAAAATGTAGAGAAATTTTAGAAATGTTACACATTCGTAAAAATTTGGAAAACACAGTCAATGAAAGAACGGACATTAAACATCTAAATTCTATCTACAACAACTTAATAAACCTCACAAATAACACTCGCAAAATAAACACACAACAATCACAAAACATCACATCACACAACTCATTCTTTCCAGATCTACCTTCAATTTCACACACATAAACGAACAATATACACATTCTGGATAAGTATATAAAAAACTATATGTAATTGTATATATGTAAATATAATCACACTTAAGAATCACCTGGCTTACCATGAGTTTTTCAGAGGTTTCCTCATGGTGAAGAAGACTAAAACTTCCGAAGCGAATGCTGAGCCAGAAATATTCCTCTGATAATGAAAATCAATAAGTGAATATACAAAAAAACTAATTTGATTTTTCAAAAAATTAAGTTTGACATTTGATATCCATAGTAACTCATAAATTCAATTATTCATTAGTTTTGACAAAGTTGTAATATAACAACGAAACGTCAACAGAAATAAACTTTTTCATATTAAAAAAGCCTGTTAATGCTAAAAACTTTCAAAATAAATACCTCAAACAGGCAATAAATATAATATATATATATATATATATATATATATATATATATATATATATATATATATATATATATATATATATATATATACATATATTTATATATATCGACATAACGAAGATGAAAGATAGAGATAGAAAATATAAAAGTGCTGTTGTTAATTATTCACCCCAAGCGTGGCAGGAATATAAAACGATAAGAAATGAAGTCGAAAAACCGTTATTTAAATGATATTTCAGACAACATTAGAAACAATTCTCAACAACTATGGAAAAGTTTAAAACAATTATTACCAAATAAAACAAAAAATATATTATACGTGGAAATTGGTAATGAAATAATCCGGGATGATCACCATATTGCTCGCTGTTTCAATCTATACTTTGTTGATAGTATAAAACAAATAATTGATTCTATAGTTCCGAAAATAACCATGACTATGTGATGAAATTTATACCAAAATGATTGAAAATGGATAATTTCGAAAAAATAGATTTGGCAGGTTTGAAAACTATTGTGATAAATCAGAAAAACACAGGTAGTTGTTAAGATGATATAACTGTTAAAATTTCAAAAGATGCTCTTTACATTTCTGGAAATAGATTTTTTGATTTGATAAACACATCATTGACTCATAGAATCTTTCCAAATGAATGGAAATGTTCATTGATAATCCCAGTACCTAAAATTTGTAACACTGTCAAATTGGAGGAATTAAGAACTATAAATCTTCTTTCACCATATGAAAAAATTCTAGAACTAGTTGTCCAAAATCAGGTTCTAGAATTATGCGAAAAACATTCAATCATTTCTGACTTACGATTGTAAGTCAGAAATTTCTCTTGAAACCTGATTAGGTTTCAAGAGAAATTCCTCCTGTGAGACAGCACTGTTGACCATATGTGAGGAATGGTATAAAGCTATAGATAAAGGAGAGGTAGTGATATTGTTTTGCATGTAAAAAAAAGGCTCTAAACGATTGCTCGCAGATGATAAAATGATTTATGTTAGTGGTAAAAATATCCAGACTATGACAGAATGGATCTATAGAGACTTGGCAGCAATAAATGAATGGCTAAGCGATAACAGTTTATCGCTGAATGTAACAAAGTCTAAATTTATAGTTTTTGTAACAAGCGAAGAAAACTCTAAGGTAATTAGTAATGAAAATATAAGTATTACAATTGAAAACCAGCATATTGAAAGGTTAAAACTTGTTAAATACTAAGGCGTTATGTTAGATGAGAAATTGAGTTTCAATGATCATGTTGACTTCATATCGTCTAAAATCTTGCAGAAAATCAATTTTCTCGGAAGATTTAGAAAAAATTTGACGACATATATGAATATTTAATAGTGTTGGCGTTAACTTGATGTAAATCCATTATAATTGAATATGAACTTGAATTCAAACACTTGAAATGATGTATTAGACTTTATTGACTACATAGCATGATGCGTTTCGTCGTTACAAACGACTTCTTCAGATGCGAACAGAATAATGTTTGCAAATGAAGAAGTCGTTTGTAACGACGAAACGCGTCATACTATGTAGTCAATACAGTGTGAATCATAAGTTTTTTCATAAAACTACCTAATGTGTTGATTAAAACTCAACTTTCTGGGAGGTCTCGGAATCAATAGTTACAAGACAATCTAGTAGTTGACGAGCAACTCGAGGTAAACAATTCCACTCTACTAAACCTTGGGATTACTAGGAGTATATAAAAGGAGCTATTCCATTTTTGTTCTCATTTCTCATCCACCTGATGAAGGTGTTATATACCGAAACAATATTGTAGGGGAAAATATATGAAATTTTGAGATTTTCAAAAAGGTAAGGTAAGTTGGTTGATAGTTAATTAAAAATCATTTTTCTCAGAATTTCTTTATATAAATTACTGAAATCAATCAATAAAACCATAAAATCCTCTGAAATTCTTGACATTTTTGATACAATACTCCCACTAGTCTCTCAAGCACGAGAAAAATTCAATCGATATCAAATCTGAAATGAACAATTATTTTTCGGAAAGTTGATGAAATATGAATTTGATGTACTCAGGTCTACTTCAATACTTTCAATTTCTACCGTAAAGTGCAGTCAGAGCTGAACTTTTCTTGTCGTACTGTGTTTGAAACAATTTCTCTCAACTGCTTGAAGTTCGATTGATTGTTAGCTTGAGTGCTTTGCTCGAATTCACAATTTTACAAGAGGGAATTCATCTTTCTGTCGAATGCAACCAGACGATACGATGACATTTAATAAGTAGATCAATTTCTCGTCCAATATAGAAAGACGTTACTTGCACATCTGCAGAAACATTAGTTCATATACTTCAGAAAATATCAAATATGCTGAATGAAATGTAAGGAGAGAAAATATCTTTGAATTTGAGGTTTTCAGTTCATACCAGAAATCCTTATCTTTCTTTCAATTGTGAGTACTTGAGTAAATGAAGAGGAATAAACTCAAACAATGAGATTGAATAAAAAACTTGGTAAATACTTGAACTTGAATCGTAAATTATCGAACTTGAATAAAAAATCGGTAACATTGAACACTCTTGATAATGGGTTAAACACCCGAAATATATGTACAGTTTTTAATTAATCAAGGAAACTTAAGTCAAGTGTATTAATTATAATTTATTATTTTTAACCTAATATTTCACCAAGAGATAAGCGAAACCTCCTTGTCATTTATTAAAAAACGTGGCTTTATTTCACACAATTATATCGTTCGTTAATAATTGCTTTGGGGTGTTTCCCATTTTTGAAAGTTTAACTGCTCGCATTTCAAACGATGGAATGAAGAATGAGACTAACTGTTTTTCAAGGCTTTCAAATAAGCTTTCTTTGATTTTATCTCATATTTAATTTCAAATCCATGGATTCTCATTGAATGGGGATAATCTTTTAGAATTTTGATAGATTCTTCGATATCTCCTCCTCATTTTGTACTGATTACAAATGTGAATCTGAAAATGAAAAGATGGTAGATATAACATGATTTTTCTTCATCAAGGAAAAGTGCGATTAGACGAGCTTAGATTGAAATCAAATTCGACCGTCAATCAGAAAAAAGCTGCAAGAGCTGAAGACCAACTCACAACGATAATTAGACATATATATATATATATATATATATATATATATATATATATATATATATATATATATATATATATATATATATATATATGCGATTCTATAGCGACACTCAGTGCGATCTTCGAGATTTTTCATATTGATCTGTTGTAGATCCTTGTGGGTCTCTTTTAGCCACTCAATTCCACATTTACTCTTTATAATTATATCGAGTTGTTTCTTCGATATTCTGGACTGTTTTATTCTGTAGACATGTGCATAGAACTTGACCAGTTATTTTCTGATTTCTTCCGTTATCGTATTTGTCTCTTGATATAGTTAATTCTGAGGATTTTTCATCCAAATGCCGTTTCTATTGATTGGCCCGTAAAACTTCCTCAGAATCTTTCGTTCTGTTTTTTTTTTCTCTAATTCTTGAGTGGCTGTCAATAACCACTGGTTCAGCTGCGTAGATTGCTTCTTCAAGAATAGTTGTGTTATAATGACTCAATTTAGCGCCTCTCGAAATGCTCTTTTTGTTATAGTACGTCCATGTTAGCTTGTAGGCCATTTGGAGCTTGCTAATTCTCTGTTCATTAGCGATTAGGTTCAAACCTGAGGACTGTATAACTTCCTCGAGGTATTTAAAATGGCCGAGTTGCAAAATTTCACAATATATTGTGATAAGAAGATTTATTTCTTGGTTTTCTTCCCATGTATTTGGTTTTATCATAAAAAATCCGTTCGAAATTCCGTCCCCCTGCCGTACACCGGTTTTGATTTCAGAGGGATATATATATATATATATATATATATATATATATATATATATATATATATATATATATATATATATATATGTATATATACTTCTTTATAAATAAAAGGAATAAATAATCTTTAATTATCCTTTTAGACATAATAAATATATAAATATTTATAATGTATATATAAATGTATAGGACAAGTCAAATTACGAAATATTAAGAAATCACAATCATTGAAATATTCTCCTATAATAGAGTCAATAAAAGACTTCAACTTTACCACATTTCTGAATTTAGTTTTGGGTAAACATTTTATAGAATCAGCCAGATGATTGAAGAGCTTAACTCCTTTATACATTGGTGAAGATTCATTTGTTATATTTTAGAATTAAGTTAATATTTTATTTATTGAATAATCTCTTGTTTCAGTTTCAAACATTCATCGAGAGTCATTGACTATTAAATAAAATATATAAAAATATAAAAAATAATAAATATATATATATATATATATATATATATATATATATATATATATATATATATATATATATATATATATATATATATATATATATATCATATTCAACAGAAGAAACAATTCGGCCTCTCGAAGAGCTTATTAATATTTATGAATATTGAATGAATATATTTTCGATTCTCGTTCTTGAAACTGAGCATGCGCTACAAAACTTCGTAAACACTTCAAATTCATAAATTATCTAATTTTTCGAGTGGAAAATAATTTTGCTTAGGTAATCTTCATTTGGCATGTAGCGCCTGTCACAACTATTCACCTGCAGAAAATCAGCGAACCTTCGCCAAGATGCGCCAAGCGTACTTTTTGGCGTCACAAGTAACGCTTTTCATTCAGTATTTCCGTAACCGTGTCTGTCAAAGCGTCGGGACGTCCGCGTAAACGCCGATATAGCCATGTGATTCGCACGCTTCAGGTGAAAGCGGAGTGCGTCCTCAGCATTCCGAAGTTAATGATAAAGTTTCTCTCGCTTTGTTGAATTAAAAATTGAAGTTTCATACGATGGTTGTCGATAATAAGTGATTAAATAACTCCTTTTATGGTACGAAATTTACTTCGTGAGTATATGATGACCTGTTGCAAAAACTGATTTCAAATGAGTATATATATATATATATATATATATATATATATATATATATATATATATATATATATATATATATATATATATATAAAATTATTATATAATATAAATTCATTTATTGAACGAAAAAGCTGTTTCACAAATTTTGTAAACATATAGGTGTACCTAAAAAAAATTAAGATGAAAAATATATAAAGACAAACATTATAAGAATTTTGAGCCTCAACAAACAGTCAAATATACAAGCAACAGACTTTTCAATAGAATTTTCTGATTTTCATTTCAGTTGGCGTTTCGTTTCGAATATCAAACCTGTCAAAACTAATGAATAAATCAATATTATGAACGACTATGAACTATAATTATATATATATATATATATATATATATATATATATATATATATATATATATATATATATATATATATATATATATATAGTGAATACTGAGGCTCTTAATCGAAATATCGACATATTTCAAATGAATAATAATATCAATAACTTTATAGTGGAAAAATACAATATAGCTATATAGTTAAACAGTATCAAACGGAGTGACATCCAGAAAGCTGAAAAAATTAAGATTTCTCCTCATTAAATTCTGCTCATTAAGCTCCGGTTAAAACTTCCCAGGCACTGAACACCATACAAAAACAAATTAATCCAGTACAAAACTATTTATTACAAAAAAAATATAACAACTCAGTACGAAAATAATTTTCTATTTTCATATAAATATGTAAATAATTACAAATCTCCCAGGGAACTGTGTGTACACAAATGTTGTCCACGAGAACGAAACCATAATTTTCGAGAGTTAAATTAAGTGCACTTCGAAAAATCATCGAACTTGTTGAATGATATTGAGGTCTTATTTAGTCAATCAATTAAGAATGGATGACTTTGAAAACGCCCCAAGGTCTTATATACCAATGGGGAGAACTATTCATGTGACCTCCCTCTATTGAAGAAAAGACATATATACTCTCCACAGCATTCTTGATTCCCAACATTAGTAAACATTCATTCCTACTAGTAAATACTGAGACTCTTAATCGAAATATCATCGAGATATATATATATATATATATATATATATATATATATATATATATATATATATATATATATATATATATATATATATATATATATATATATATATATATATTGAATTAAATTGAACTCTCGGCTTAATGTTTCACTCTTGAAAATGAGCTCACGATCGAAACATGTTGACAATAAATTCAATGGACGATGAATCTACTCTGTGATAGTTCATATTTAAATGAGAGGTAATAATAAAAACTTGTAATACTTGGAATAAACAATTGTTCAGTCAGTGATTTTTAGACAAGTTTTTATTATTACCTCTCATTTAATATAATTATGTTATATTCGTGAAACATTAAGCCAAGAGTTAAGTTTAATTTAATATTCAATTATGTTTCATCAAGAGTTGAGCAAAAATTCAATCTCGGTATATATATATATATATATATATATATATATATATATATATATATATATATATATATATATATATATATATATATATATATATATATATATATCCCAAAGTTTGGAATAAAAAACGCATTGAGTAAATGAGTTTTTTTTCCAATAAATGACTTACTCCGGCAAATCATGAGAGTGCTTTCTGTCTCTTTACACTTCAATTCACCCAGAATCATTCAGAAGCAGTCAATCTATCCGAACGTTTGCAAAAAATCTCATATATACGAATTCTACAAATCATATTTCCTGATGGTAATTGGAATTCAGAAAGCTTCTTGAAATAGAAGCTCCTATTCTTTACGAATTGAAAACCAATAATTACATTGAAAATAAAACATAATCAAACATACAGCTTATTTAGTACAAAAGTTCTAATAAACTCTTGATAACGGGTTAGTATAATGAAATTACATTTCATTTCTTCCAACTATCAATATTGGTTTCGTGTATTGTTGCTCTGAAGAGGACAAAAAATAACGAAACGCGACATTTAATGAACGTCCTATTCTTCGTCATATTACGTTACACAACTTTTTGAAGCAAGTTATACTTACATAAAAAAGATTAAAGTCTTATATTTGACGTGAATAATGGAACGGCATTGCTAAAATTTTTTTCCAGGTTTCTTGTGAAAACTTTCTTCTAATTGAATGAGAAGTCTTTTTTCCAGACCCTTTCCTTCTTCTAATTAATAGGAAATTTTCACAAAACATTATCATAATGAAAATAAGGATTGTTGATTCCACCCACTATACCAGTAAGGCCAGTGAATTGAAGTAAGCTATTTCCTGACAATTTTCCGGAGATAATCTAAATTATCCGAATTCCAAGTTTTCAAGAGTTTCTTGAATGAGTTCCACTACAGTAATTTCGATAATCACAAAACTTTCAAATTCATATTAAATCAAATTGGGGGTGAATAATTCTAAGTCGAACATAAATCCTACTAGGGAAGAATCTGTAGTTGCTTGGATGAAGATGTTTCATAGATTTATATAGAAAGTGTCTGTTAAACACTCGGCAAAATATGTAAATTCTGATGAAATATATTTAGAGTTAACATCATCTCACATAGTATCTATTATATATTGATATATATATATATATATATATATATATATATATATATATATATATATATATATATATATATATATATATATATATATATATATATATATATATATATATATATATATATATTATATATATATTGTTATATATATATATATTAGCAAAGTTTTTAGCAATAACAGGCTTTTTATTTGATATGAAAAAGTTCATTTTTGTTAGCGTTCCGTTGTTATATTACAACTTTGTCAAAACTAAAGAATAATTGAATTTATGAGTTACTATAGATATCAAATGTCAAACTTATTTTTTAGAAAAATCAAATTAGTTTTTTGTATCTTCACTCATTGATTTCCATTATCAGAGATATAATATTGAAAATCGGGCGCCTCTGAATATTTTTCTCTGAAAAAATTTCATAGACGTATGTTCATGTTCAGACGTGTAATGGAATAATCTGAAAATTTCGCTCAACTTGATTAATTTTTCCTACCCTGAAAAAATCGATTTTCCGAATCTTCTGAATCAGG
The DNA here is from genome assembly GCA_030704895.1 of Henosepilachna vigintioctopunctata. Taxonomy (NCBI): domain Eukaryota; kingdom Metazoa; phylum Arthropoda; class Insecta; order Coleoptera; family Coccinellidae; genus Henosepilachna; species Henosepilachna vigintioctopunctata. Next base: position 10,511,197 of record JARQZJ010000121.1, read on the forward strand.
ACCAAACCCCAAACTCCCCCCCACCACTGCATTAAAAACTCTGAATGATGTGAAACTTTGAGTAATATGGTTTTTTATATCAGATATGCTTTCTTCGAGATAAACTATCGCGACTTTTTCCTGATGTTCAATTTTTTTGGAAATAGCGAGATAATCCGGAAATGATTGTTAGTATACACGGAGTTCGCGATGTGAATTAACATACGGAGGCAATTTGGAGACAATGATTTTCCACAGACTTCAAGAATAGAGGATTGAAATGACCTCTCTCTCTCTCTCTCGCACTTATTCCTACTCATTCTTCGTACAATTGTGATATTCTATAGCACTCACGATGGATTCTTGAGAATATTTTCTGGACATATCAGAGACGTAGAAACATGATCTACTGCAATAACCTACATATTTTGAAGTTTTTCAATAACTCACCTTGCTTAAGGACCATACGATAGTTTCACTCGACTGTTTTAGTTTTTATAGTTGTTTCAATGAAAAATTCCTCGCGTCATTTCTAGATTTGTTTTTTCATTTCAGTTTTTCTCAATCTACTCTGAATGAAATGTCTTTTGAAGAGCTTTCACAATTCACAAATTGTGGTGTAAATCAAAAAACAGAAAAAATCAGATTTATTTAAATTATAAGTATATTTAAATTTTCATTAAGTATCCTCCCAATCGATTGATGATAGTAAATTTTTTCGATCAATTCAATAATTCATTCAAATTTAATTCATTCAATAATTCATCATTTTCTGTTTTCAATTTTCCATACTGTGAACAAATATAATTCGATATTTATTCTCTATGGCCAATTATTTTCTGTTGAAATTGTAATTTTCTTCAAAAGTTGTATTTTGTATTCGTAATCCGATATCAGCTTGTATCTGTCAGTTTAATTTTTGGATTCCACAAGCTAACTACCCCAAAAATTTGCCTCTCTTGTTTTCTATTGTAGTTTCATCTTTTGGCGTTCGGAAATATTTACCAACAGTATTCTGTGTTCTTAGATTTCACTTTGATAGCAACTATTAAATTTTCGATTCCGGATCTCTAAAATAAGTCGATGCTGTACAATTTTCATTTATAATAAAAACTACGAATTTTTCAAAATCTTTGCGTCACTTATGCGACATAACATTGAGAATTTCATCGTTATATATTGAAAAATTCAACACAAATAAATCTTTCATCTAAAACTCCATTTGAAGAGGATAAAGCTCCAATATAAAAACTATTTACAGTGAGGTTACCATAACTAATTTAGTTTTCATATATAATAAGATATAAAGTTTTCATTGAGTAACTTCCCGATCAAAAAGGGATTATTTGTTTTCACTTGGATTTATACTTTCTGACAATCCTGTATACAAGCCTGTATACAATAAAATGTGTCCGAACACAAAAAGAATTTGTTCACGTAGTCATTTGAGTTCAACGCTATTCAATGCCTTCAGCTCTCCAAATAAACGGATTATACACAGAGAGTTACATCCTCTGTTGATGTGTCCAATCCGTTTGAAAACACATTCGGCTCCCATCGCCATTTACAATCTACATCATTGCATAATTAATTAAATCGATCTTTCAGTGGGCAGTAATCACTTTCAGTGATTACAGACATTTCAATGGAGTTACCGGAATGATATTTTTTTGATAACATGACATGTGAAACCAATGTTTTCCTCTGAATGTAAACTGACAAATTTTTGAGAATACTTAATTTTCCGCCAATATAAAAATTTTTTGAATAGTTTTACTTGCAAGCACTTTGTATTCATAAAATGATGTAAGATATAATTCGAAATACTTCTCTGAATTCCTCTAAAAATGTTCAGTATACTTGATATAAGTTTACTATTATTATTGTCTTATTGAGAAATTGACTGAATCTATGTCGACTCTATTGAACAATTTTGTGCGATCTAGTCAAGAGATTTTTACGACTCATACATCATAAATTCCTCAAGATTAATAGGACTATTCAGTACCCTAATCGGTAGCAAATTGTGGTATGGCAGCATGATCTGGCACCCTATTTACACTTGCCATCAACGCCATCTTGAGGCTACTCAGAGAAGGTTCTTGAAATTTTTAGTTAGAGGGAGGATGAAGTTTATCCACAGAGAGAAGTCAATCATAACGAATTATTGAATCGATTTAGCTTAATCTCATTGCGGAGCAGGAGAGAAACTTTATCACTCAAATTTTTGTACAAATTACTGCACAACAGTATTGATTGTCTTCCACTCTTGTCCGCTTGGAAATTTCGTGTTCCAACGCAAAATTCTCGCAATACAGATTTATTCCACCTAGAGACTCCGAGGACCAACTCCTTAATACAATCCCCCATTTAGTTTATGGAGTCTACATTCAATAGAGTTGCCAATAAGTCTGACATTCACTTTGACTCCAAAAAAGCTATTATTTAGACTTATGTGAACAAATGGAATTGACTAAAATGAATTGATTTAGATTGAGTTCGTTGTAATATTTCATTAAATGCTATTATTTACTTATTAGTTACTGTTTTGGTTTTTTTAGATTAGATGGAGCTCTTTGTTATATATCTCTTTCATTTCAATTATTTAGTTAGTATTCAATATTATGTTATTATTTTCTGTAAATGTGTATTATACCTGTCGATAATAAAGAACTTATTACTATTATAAAACACAGATTGAAGTATTCAAAGTCAACTTTAATACTCTTTTCCCAAAAGTATATTTTTAATGGAATCTGCTCCTTTTATACAGTAACCACAAGGTTGAATATAAACTTAAATTCAAACACTTGAACTTGTTATTTACAATTTATTGACTGCATAGCATGACGCGTTTCGTCGTTACAAACGACTTCTTCAGATGCAAACAGAATAATGACAACAAATTTGAAAAAAGAGGTATAAATATGAAGGGAATATGGGATTCCAAGACTTTTGGTTCTACCCAAAATTATACCCAAAGATATTCCATTCTGAAAACTAATTTTTATTACCTGAGAAGTTTTAACAAGGGTGAATTGTTTAATCTAATCTGTTGATTGAGCAAATTTCCAGAATTTTTATGCCGACTTATTTCCACTATTTCCCAAGAACCTAATTGATTTATAATATTTTATTATATAATTTTTTATAATATTCATAAAATATCAATTAGATTTTCAAGAAATAGCGGAAATAAATCGGCCTAAAAATTCTGTAAATTTGCTCAATGAACAGATAGAATTGAACAATTCACCCTTGTAAAACCTTTCAAGGTAATAAAAATTAGATTTCAAAATGTAATATCTTATGTTCAGTTTACATCTGAAGAAGTGTTTGTGAAAAAAAAAGTTTATATTCAATTATAATTAATTTACACCAAGTAAATGCCAACACTAGTAACAATAAATGAATAACCACAATTTAATATATATGTATATATATATATATATATATATATATATATATATATATATATATATATATATATATATATATATATATATATATATCTTAAATTATATATATGTTTAATATATATATATATATATATATATAATATATATATATATATATATATATATATATATATATATATATATATATATATATATATAGTTCAAAGATTCACAGGTAATTCAATACTAAAACTTTCAAAATATATATATATATATATATATATATATATATATATATATATATATATATATATATATATATATATAAGACAATTAAATATAAGTTTATTATGAGACAATATAGGACTATTATAATAATAATATGAATTATATCAACATATGAGGAACTGCAATCTCAGAGTAAATTACGTGAAAGAGTTGAAGGTTATCTGCGTTTTGGCTCCTTTTATGGAGCCATGTTCAGCAGTTCGGGAATCCTGAAGTGTTATTCGAATTTGCGGCTTCATTCTATCCACTCCACAAATTGAATAGGAATAAAGAAAGTTCGGAAACAATTCAATTTTGTGGTCTCAATATGCCTTCTCCTCTAATTGAATTGTTTCCTCTCAACTGGAAGACTTCAAGATGACCGATTCCACTAAGAAGACAGAGAGAATGATGGAAGAAAGTCATATATTAATATATAATATATTCAAATAATTTTTTTCTTTCTTGTGTCAGAGTGACGCAGCGTGCGCGGAAGTTCCTGCTTTTGGATCTAATTTCGAGGTTCTGTAAAAATTATAAATATTAGAGCTACAGTTTCGGAAGTCCAAGTTTGTTTTAGCAAATTAATTCATCTTTTTGAAACTTTGTAAATTTTTAATATTTCCTGAGATATTGAAAAAACCGAACCTCCACTTTTTTTTTCACTTTATTGTTTACAACTTCGTAATTTTTTCAGCGCATTTTTGGACATTTTTTTAGACATTCTAGGTAACAATACGAATCGAATGACACCATGCTAGTAATTTTCAGAGACTATTGCAAATTTTCACAAAAAAGAGTTCATGTGAACCAGACTAAATTTGCCAGTCGTAGTTTAGGCTGAGCTACGGTTGGCGCCATCGACTATGATTTCAGTTAGTAGTCTCCGGCTTTTAGAGGATCTTTGCCGGGTTTCTTTGGCCCGGGAGTGCTGGACTGCTCCCTGCACACTACGTGCGTAATTCAAATCCATTTTATGCGGTCTAGGATTCACCTTCTGTGATTGGCCGGCGGCTATGATGTGCTATTAGTGCTTATAAACCATTCGTGAAGAGCATGGCTTACGTACTGATGACCAGTCTGCTGAGCCTGTTTCTGTTGCCAGCGTGAAGAGGTCTTCCTCCAGCCTGAGAGAATAGAAAACCTACCTGAGAAACAGTACATTCGAAATTGGGCTTAACGGACTGGATTAACTTTCCATCCACAGGGATATTATTGTAGGTGACCAGGAAGTTATTGATGAATTGTCAAGAAACCAAGAAACTTGGTTTACTTTATTACACATTGTTAACCTCAATAACTCTTCATAATATACAATTTTTTTGTCCTGATTTTTCCCTCACTTGTAGTCACCGTTTTTGCATGATATTGAAATATTCTAGTTGTAATTAACCCACTGAAATCGGCCTTAAAAACTTATGTTAAACATTGAGTAAACATAACTACTGAATTACCCAAATTACACAGCGTAACCTTGGTCTTGCTCCTCCACCCAAAAATATTATGTATATTCGCCACTAAATGCTATGATTGATTTTATCTACCCATTCAATTGATCTTCATAATTATTTGTTTGTTGTCCTGTGGTTTATTTAATTTGACGCATGGCAAGGTTTGCTCATCTCTATAAATAATTTGTAATCGATTAACTATCTAGTAAAATTGAAACTACATTTATTTGCATAAACTCCATCGTGTTGAATTTTTCATGTTCTTGTCACTGGTAATTCGTATGTTCTAAAAACAGATGAACAGAAATAGATATTCGAACAAACCTTGACTTTCAGGATTGCCCCTCGCGAGTGCTACATAAAATTTTCATGCGAATTTTCCTATTTTCGTATCGACCTTCATATTATCAGGACTCCTCATCCTCATTCCATCATTGTCAGTTTGATTTCCGTATGTCAAGGTCCCATTACTATTTAAATGCTAGGAAACAAGTGGAGAAATACAAATTGGCCCTAAATTACGTAGGTCTATGCATGATACCTCTTTCGTTGAATATTCAAGCACTTTGAAGAAATTTTAACGGACAAGGGTCAGTGATCTTTTTTCAGAATAACACATAAAAAGTATTTAATAGTGTGAAACATGGTGAAATGATCTTCCGGGCTGATTGGCCGTGGTCAACTGGAACTCCTCCTCTTCCAGACGTTTCGTCCCCAACTGCGAGAGACATCTTCAGTGGCGGCGAGTGCTTCGACGTAGTGGTGTACTTGGCGACGACTCTGGAGCAACTGATGACCTGTTGACTAGAGTGCCGATATTTATAGGTGTTCGTGGCTCCGCAATATGTCCGCTTCGCTCTGATTGGTCCACTTCAACGCGTTCGTTGTCTGATGTTGGGCCAATCAATTTCCGTTTCAGTGCAGGGTGCCAAATGTTCCTTATTCTCATGGTTTCTTCCTTCCGATTGAAATTCTTGCGATGCTTGTGTATCTCGATAGCCTCTCGTTGAAGCCTGGCGTGGTAATTTCGATCCGTGGAGAGAACCTCAGCGTCGTCGTATTTGATATTATGCTCCAAGTTGTTATAGGCATGCTCCGCTACAGCTGACTTCTCAGGCTGAACTCGGCGACAATGACCTTCATGTTCCTTGAGGCGTGTCTTGATGCTACGTTTCGTTGTACCAATATAAACCGAACCACATGAGCAAGGGATTTTGTAAACACCAGCTGAAGATAGTTTATCCCGTGGATCAAGCCAACCCATCAAGTTCGGAATTTGTTGCGGTCAGCGAAGGATCCACGGGATCAACTATCTTCAGCTGGTGTTTACAAAATCCCTTGCTCATGTGGTTCGGTTTATATTGGTACAACGAAACGTAGCATCAAGACACGCCTCAAGGAACATGAAGGTCATTGTCGCCGAGTTCAGCCTGAGAAGTCAGCTGTAGCGGAGCATGCCTATAACAACTTGGAGCATAATATCAAATACGACGACGCTGAGGTTCTCTCCACGGATCGAAATTACCACGCCAGGCTTCAACGAGAGGCTATCGAGATACACAAGCATCGCAAGAATTTCAATCGGAAGGAAGAAACCATGAGAATAAGGAACATTTGGCACCCTGCACTGAAACGGAAATTGATTGGCCCAACATCAGACAACGAACGCGTTGAAGTGGACCAATCAGAGCGAAGCGGACATATTGCGGAGCCACGAACACCTATAAATATCGGCACTCTAGTCAACAGGTCATCAGTTGCTCCAGAGTCGTCGCCAAGTACACCACTACGTCGAAGCACTCGCCGCCACTGAAGATGTCTCTCGCAGTTGGGGACGAAACGTCTGGAAGAGGAGGAGTTCCAGTTGACCACGGCCAATCAGCCCGGAAGATCATTTCACCATGTTTCACAATGGACACCGGCCGTGAAAGCCTACACGATTTCAGTATTTAATAGTGTTGGCGGTTACTTGATGTAAATCCATTATAATTGAATATAAACTTAAAATTAAACACTTGAATTTATGATTTACACTTTATTGACTACACAGCATGACGCTTTTCGTCGTTACAAACGACTTCTTCAGATGCTTACAGAATAATAACTTTATGATAAATTTATCGAGACACATTAAGAACAATAAAAACGAAATTAAAATAAAAGACAAATCAGGTGTTTACCAATTGAATTGTGGAAGATGTTTCGGTACATATATAGGTAAAACTAGAAGAAATTTCGGTACTAGAATACAAGAACATAAATATAGCTTCGCGTATAATAAAAGAAATTCGAATTATGCTAACCATTTATTAACAGAAAACCATACTTTTGAAACGAATTTCAAAATTTTACACAATATAAACAGAAGTAGTGAATTAGATTATTGGGAAATAGTGGAAATAAATCGGATTAAAAATTCTGGAAATTTGCTGAATGAACAGATGGAATTAAACAATTCACCCTTGTTAAACTTTTTCAGGTAATAGAAATTATATGTCAGAATGAAATTATCTTAGGTAAAAACCCGAAGTGATAGAAGCACAAATTCCCTGATATTTCTACCTGTGTTTTTCAAAATGTTGTTATTATTCTGTAAGCATCTGAAGAAGTCGTTTGTAACGACGAAACGCGTCATGCTATGTAGTCAGTAAAGTGTAAATCATAAGTTCAAGTGTTTGAAATGACAATTGGTGTATTACCACATTTTAAAAAAATAATCAAGATTCTGAAAAAGGGGTAACTCACCGAAGCAATTGTCGAACAATAATTGAATAGAAAGGTTTTGTGAAAACAAGCCGAGTATTTTTCATTCGATATATATATTTTTTATTTGCGTTTCAAAATTATGATGAATGGCCTTAAGGAGAGATGAGGGTCTAATTAAACAATAACATAAAATAAAAAAGGCCATTTGATCGTGTGAATACATTTAGACGTTTGGAGATAACGAAAGACAATAACTGAGAGCCTCAACAAGAAATTATGAGCGGCATTAGCTAACCAGTGTTTATCAACTTTGAATCAATGCTTATACAGCATTAATGTTGGTGGATTTTCGATGGGGTACAGCTGAAAACCGTTTTTACTAGAAACAACCAATATTGGTAATCTAGTCCTTTTTGAGCTAAGAATGATGGTAAAAACAAAAGTTGTCTCTTACTTTTCATTGTCGAGTTATCAGCGGAAACTTGGTATTTTTCAATTTCGCTTCATCCCAATAACCTATCATTCATTCTTAATTTGAAATATTCGCTAAATCAGATAAGTTAACTATCATATTCATATTTAATAGTGTTGGCGTTTACTTGATGTAAATCCATTATAATTGAATATAACTTGAATTCAAACACTTGAACTTATGATTTACACTTATGAATACCATGACGCGTTTCGTCGTTACAAACGACTTCTTCAGATGCTTACAGAATTCTTTGTAATGTGGGACAGCAGAGCCACAGAAAAACACTACATTACAAAAGTGTGGCCAGAAAGGTCAGAGTTTGCATGCAAAATCTAATGTGAAACATGCACCATTGATAGATCCTAAAAATATTATTTTACCACTACACAAAAAACTTGGTTTGATGAAAAATTTTGTGAAGGATGAATAAAGAGGGAGATGGCTTTTTATACTTGAAGACAGTATTTTCAAAGTTAAGTGACGACAAACTCAAAGAAGGAATACTTGTGGGACCTCAAATACAAACTTCGATAAATGATCCAAATTTTGACAAAAAGCTTACTAATACGTAACTTGATGCCTGGTTGTCAGTGAAAGCAGTTATAAAAGGGTTTTTAGGGAACCACACAGCCGAAAATGCGGAACAGCTAGTAAACGACATGTTGAAAGCATACGAAAAGTTGGGTTGCAGAATGTCATTAAAAATTCACTTTCTTCATTCTCATTTTTCTTTTTTTCCATCTAATCTTGGTGCGGTTAGTGATGAGCAGGGTAAGAGGTTTCACCAGGATGTAAAGAAGCTTGAAGAACGATTTTAAGGCCGTTGGGACACTACCATGCTTGGTGATTACTGTTGGCGTTTAAAACGAGAAGATCATTCGAAGCACAAAAGAAAACGTTGAAGTTTCACGATATTTTTTATAAAAATTTCATAGGTAATATTTTTGTTGCTTTTTTTTACTCAAATGATAAAATTAGGCTTAATCAATGAAAAAAATTGGTTGATTTTATAAGATTTCTTTAAAATATGTTTTGACGTTTTAATTTCTAATAAAAAAAGGCACTTTCTTGCGGGAAAAAATAGGACGTGATGGAAAAAAAATTTGTATGTATGTTCATCAAACGATACGTATAAATAAAAAATCATGACATTTCAAAGCGGGTACTCAAATTTTTTGAAAATTTGTAACGCAGTGTAATTATTCTCTAGCCCTGAGTAGTTCTACCCACTGCAATAAATATTGTAAAATATAAATAGGGAAAAGCATGAGAATGCGGAACATAATTCTACATCAATAACCGTTTCGTACGGTTCATGAATGTTTTCCACGGAAATATATACATACATTCATCATGAAACTGTGTTTTTTCGCGAAACGTCAGATTGTTCTCTTGAAGTTCTGATAGAATTAAAAAAATTGTTAATTGCGGTTCCTTGCGTGATGATTAATTCCATTCTACGTAACGGGTAGGGACGTTTGCCTGCTATTCCATAAAATAACCATTTATTCTCTCATCACGACATACTTCAATAAAATAGAATTTTCAGAAATTGCCGTGACGTGCATGAATTCCACGAACAAGTTCCGCCTTAATGCAGTAGAAAAGGCAAAATATGAATGGAAGATCATTTATTTTCAATCTTCTGTGATAGTTTACATCTGCTCCCTTTCCATTTGCACTACCCCAGGTTACATAAATCACGAATAAAAAAGAAACGAAGAGATATTCCAACGCTTTTTCAATAATATGTCAAAATGGACTGGGAAAAAATGCATCAGCAGAAAATCTCGGTTCGTATAATTGTATTTTCCGTTCATTCCTTTTCGAGAAGAAAAACCAATAATTTTTTATTGTATAATAAAAGTAATTTAGAAAAAATATTAGTTTTGCGGGACAAAAAGGCATGAGGTTTGAATCCTTACTTTAGTTTTAATGTTTCATTTTTTTTAAGCTGTAAAATGACATTTGGTCTCCATACATACCTGAGTAGAAAATCTTTCAATATATGTTACCTACAATCGAAAACCATCCTGCTTAATCTCATACAATTACTCATTTCTCCCACCATATGCTTCAGTTGTTCTGAAATCTGGAAAAAACGTAATGTGAACAATAACAAGTTTTCTGTAACGTAGGTGTTCTCATGTTTCATTCTCTTTTATAAATTGGCCTTTTTTGAAGATAGCAGTTGTTTCTCGCGCGAAACTTAATAGCAAAACTTCCAATATATGGCACAATCGGAGGCCATTCGGCTGAATCACAAACAATTACTCAATTTTCTCATCAAATGCATCAGTTGTAATGAAATTTTGAAAAAACAGAGTGTATTGAACAATTTCCTGTAAATTGTCTTTGGATATAGATTTGTGGTACTGACCACGTCGAAATTTGATGCCCTACGAAGAAAAATTTCGAGAAAAAAACATCATTCAAGTTTTAATAAAAATTCCTCTTTCAAAAAAAGGAAATTTAATCCCAAACTTTAATATGTTGAAAATGAGAGAAGAAGCATCTTTGGAATCAACACAAACATAAAAAACCTTAAAATTCATTGAATATGACTCATCTTATAACAAAAGCTTCAGCAATTTTCACATGAATATAATTAAACAATTGTTAAACTGATTTACACATAGGTATATTAAAAATAATACTGCATGACGTACGTTTCGATGAGATTCACCTTTTTCAAATGCTACGTGCAGACTAATGACAATTTCTCGAATACATACAATATATAAACTTAACTTATGAATACAGAGAAAACAGGTAGATAACAGGTAGAAGGGATCAATTCATTCTGAACTATTATATAGTCAACTAAGTAATTTTGAAAAGATTGAGATATGATTGATTGATATGGCTTGAGGTATGATCGATTTGGCTGTTCAAAAGGTTGTCAGAATATTTGTATTTATTAATTTGAAGTGATTCTTGACCTGATAACTTATTGGTCAAACAAATCACTTTTAATTAATAAATACAAATAATCTGGCAACCTTTTGGAAAGCCAAATCGATCATACCTCAAGCCCCCTTCTCAATCTTTTCAAAATTACTTAGTTTACTATATAATAGTTCAGCATGAATTGATCCCTTCTACCTGTTATCTACCTGTTTTCTCTGTATTCATAAGTTAAGTTTATATATTGTATGTATTCGAGAAATTGTCATTAGTCTGCACGTAGCATTTGAAAAACGTGAATCTCATCGAAACGTACGTCATGCAGTATTATTTTTAATATATGTGTATATCAGTTTAACAATTGTTTTATTATGTTTATCGATTTACATCAAGTATCGGCTCCATCAATTATTAATTCACATGAATATTTCATCAATTTTCAAAGACGCAAATGTAAATACTATAAGGATCTTTCAATTTTTTCAGCACCATCCTGACATGACGGAAGGCAAAGTGTTTCACACTGCAACTATCTTATTATATAACGCAAACAAGACATACCCTTATCCACCCATAGACTCATCAAATAGAACTCTTTTGGACAATCAGGAGGAGAATAACTGGTGGGCACTTTCAGCACTAATCTTAGCAGTTGGAACAGCTGCTGGAAATATCTTGGTCTGTCTGGCTATCTGCTGGGAGAGGAGATTGCAGAATGTGACAAACTATTTCCTTATGTCATTAGCAATTACTGATCTCATGGTTGCTATTTTGGTTATGCCATTGGGAATTTTAACATTGATAAGAGGTGAGTCAGTAGACTTAATTTCCATGATTATAAGTAGTAGTAACTATTTTAATAAAAAGAGAAGCTGATTGAATGTTCGCTGATCTTTTAGTGGAACATTCTTCAATATATAATAAAACACTTTGCACGGTTTCACGGAAATTACATTATTTCTGTGTTTCCTCATTGTCAAAAGCCATTGTAAAAAATTCAAAATATTAAGCTCACTTATTATTTGGACAATGGGATAGCATTCCCAATTTATTTATTTATCGTATGGTAATGATATCACAATTCATTCACAAACATCAAGGTTTTTGACATAATAAATAGCAGCATTCGTTGCGTTTAGGAAGTCATCAAAAGGTCCACCATATGCTCTATTGGGACAATCTCCAACGATGTGACGAATAGTCTGTTTGACTATTCCACAGTCGCAGTTTGGGGACAGAGCCTTGCCCCACCTATGTAGCGAGTCTGCGCATCTGCCATGGTTGGTGCGTATTCTATTCAGTGTCGTCCATACTCTGCGAGGTTGGTCGAAGGCCGGGGGTTCATTTCTTATGCAGGGTAGGTTTCGACAGTGTGTTGGGCAGTTCTGGATCCCGTTTAGTTCCCATAAGTTTGTCAGGTTGAAATGGGACAGTTCTATGGCAGCTTTCATGGGTGGTTTTCTAGATCGTAACCTATTTATCTCCAGTTTAGCTGCGTCTTGATGAATGGAGATTTGAGTGTTATCTTGAATGAGTTTATACTGCCGGAGGAGTGCCGCTTTTCGTCGAAGATCCGGAGGCGGAATATGACTCAGTATGGCAGCCATTCTCTAGGGGTCCACCGTAGAGTGCCGCTAATAATTCTCATGCTGTTTTTCAGGTGTACATCGATCTTATGAGTATGTGCGCTGTTGAGCCACACCGGAGCACCATATTCCGCAGTGGAGTAGACCAAACCTAGTGCTGAAGTGCGTAGAGTATCAGCAGTAGAACCCCACGTCGTTCCACACAGCTTATGGATGATATTGTTTCTGGTTCTTATTTTTGCAGGAAGTTTTTCTAGATGGTGCTTGAATGAGAGTGTACGGTCCAGGATGACCCCTAAGTATTTTGGATAATGATTGTAGAGTAGCAATTAAACAATTAAACTTAACAATTGTCGAAACAATTAACATAATTTTTGTGGAACCAAGCCAAGTGTTCATTCAGTTTTATAAGGAAGCGTGGGGTAATATGTGATGTGAATTTTTATCAAGTCACAATATCATGTCTTGACAAATTCTTGCATTTTTGACCAGAACATGCCATCAAAAGTGCGATCCTCCGCAATTTTATCGAAAATCTATAGGTACTTTTTTATAACTTCTGGAAACCAGTAAGGCCACTATGGAAAAATTAAGGTCGGAGAAAATTTCATTGTGTACAGTCACAAATAGTTTACTTTAAATAAGTCAGCACCTTGTATTTATTTCGTTTCCGTCTGTTCAACGAAAAATCTGTATACAAATGTTCCTAATAGCTTCCTCGTTTGAAGTTGAATGATAAAACGACAAAAATATTTTGGATTTGGGAACCTCCTGTATATTATCATGATGTGAGAAACAAAATCATTCATCTAAGTCCGAAACGGTAGATTGAGCATATAACAGAGTAGCAGGTAACTGACCTTTTAGCTGCAGCAGGAATTCAATTACGGAAGAAGCCAAATGTGTAAAGCATTATACTGTCAAAGGGTAAATTGGGTTAGTTTAGATACACTGGCGGAAAATGTGTCATAATTTGGAACCTTCACCTGAACGTAGATGGATTAATTGTGAATTTATGTACTACGTGAGAAGTTTTGAACGTAAATAGGTTGTGGCGGTGGGATCCCTTGTCCTGAAACCATATGTGAAACATAAACGGACAATGTAAATGATTTGGACCCTAGTCCACTTGCGATATCGGTTTCATTAATCTAAGTATCACAGGATATATATATATATATATATATATATATATATATATATATATATATATATATATATATATATATATATATATTTCAGAAGAAAAGGTGAATTTTAAGTTGAATATATTATATACTATTAGATACTATATAGAACTACTATAGAAAATATCATATACTATGTAGAACTATTTATATATTTATCAATATCCATTTTGCCCCCTTCAAAGTAAGCTTATAGGTATGACTATCCGCTTGTTTACGACTTTTTCTATGAATGGTGGCAAAACGCTTTCATTGGTCTCTAGTTTTAGGAATAGGAAAAACTCGCAGGGTTGTCAAATCTGGTGAATACGGTGGTTAATGCATGATTACGCAGTTGTTTTTGGCCAACAAGCATTGATTTGAGAGCTAGTGCGTTATCGTAATGTAGCATCCATGATTTGTTTCTCCACAATACCGATCGCTTGAGCCGTATTTTTGTACGGAAATGTTGGATAACCTCCTTGCTGTATGTCTTTTTAACCATACGACCTGTTGGCCAGAAGTCATGGTGCACCACGCCGTTGTAACCGAAGAAGGCAGTGAGCAAAACCTTCACATTTGATCGAACTTGGTGTATTTTTTTCGGTGCTGGCTCTTCTAGCCGCTTCCATTCTTATTATTAGACTTGGTTTCGACGTCATAGCCATTTAGCCACGTTTCATTTTCAGCTATGACCTTTTTGGGAAAATCTGGATTGTCGTTAAGGTCATTCAACAACTCCTGAGCAATACTAATGCGACGTTTAATGTGCTCAAAATTTAGCAATTTCGGAACAAACTTGAAAACATTCGAGAAAATTGCATGGCATAAGTCGATCGATATTCCAACCCCCTCTACAACTTCCCTTATAGTGATGATTCGACGATTTTCCAAAACCACTTTCTTCACTGTTTCGATGTTTTCTTCCTTCGTTGACGTGGTTGCAACTCCAGGACGCTCATCGTCATCAACATTTTATCGGCTTTCTGTAAAGTACTTGTACCACTTATAAACACTTCTTTGAGACAAAGTAGACTCTCCGAATGCAACAGTCAACCTTTGAAGTGCGTTGTTGTACTTTATTCCATTTGTAACGCGAAATGTAATACAGATTCTCTGATTCATTTTCTTCAAAAATAAAAAATCGAGAAACACACAGAAGAGTGACTGAATTTTTCAATTATCAAAAACAAACTGATAATCCAAAATGGCTAATAATATCAACATATGAGAAACGTATGTATACCAATATAACTGAAAAAACTTTGGATATTCGAATGTGCATATCCCGCGAAAATTCAAAATTCACCTTTTTCTGAACAGATCTCGTATATATATATATATATATATATATATATATATATATATATATATATATATATATATATATATATATATATATATATATATATATATATATATATATATATATATATATATATATATATATATATATATATATATATATATATATATATATATATATATATATATATATATATATATATATATATATATATATATATATATATATATATATATAAAGAAAAGGTATTACTGGGATAGCAGTCAAGGTGAAATCAAATAAAAAGACTCTTTTATCCTATGCTCGAGCTTTCGAAACTGTATTGTTTCTTGTTCAGGAGTGCTGCTAATTGAATCACAAGCAATTGGTGAAGTAGCTTACGTCGTGAAATATTTCTTACGATAGTGAGATTCAAAATATAAACTGTTCACTGAAAACAATATTGTTTTGAAAAAATACACTAAAATTATTAGTAAACTACTAAAGTCAGTGCAGAAATTATGGTTTCAATACTCAAAAATAAAGAGGAAAGCACTTCCGGTCAATAACCTATTTTGAAAAAACTTAAAACACGAAAATTTCTGCCCTTGAATACGTACCCCAACCTCGGACAAGAGTAGTGGTGTATCGATAAAGCATTTCCACCCTTCTGCAAATCAATATGTTCCAGGGATATTTATAACTGAGTGTATTAAATGCTACCTAAACATGAGATGCTAGCTGTATTTATGTATGGAAATGCATGTATTCCCTCCAATAAAGTACCGCAAATTATTGAGGTCATCGACCATTAATACCATTCATTGTGTAATAAAGAAACTTCTTATCGGAACAGAAAAAGAATGATTTATTTTCGAATAAATAATCATACGAGTATGATTGAATGAATTTTTGCAGTACATTCCAGTATATTGAAAAAGATCGGAAAAAAAGTCAAAAAAATCAGTTCGAAAAATGCACCGTTGTGGTTAAACCTACGATACAATTACACTGGGGAACAGCGAATTTTGTTGTCTTAGATCTGTGACTTGTTTTTGATTAAATTTTGAACTCTCAGTTCAAAAATGTTATCAATTCTTCTCTATCGGGTCAAGTTTTTTACTACAGGATACCCTCTCTTTACCCTAAAGGTCATACAAAATGGGCATACCGAGGAAAATAAAGTGGGTACTAACCAAACATATGAGAATATTTTATTCATACAAAGGTTATTATAATATCAAAAGAGGTCAAAACAATCAGTAAGAAAAATGTACCGTTGAATTTTGGTCTCTAAACCTACGATACAATTACACTGAGGAACAGCAAGGTGGGTACTAACCAAGCATATGAGAATATATTATTCATAAAAAGGTTATTATAATATCAAAAGTTACATTGTGTTTATACAAAAAATAAAAACTAAAAAAATATATAAAAAAAATAATAAAAAAAAAATGAAAAAAGATATTAGGGCAAAAATTTTGGCTTATAACTTTTCCTAGAATGTTCAATCTGGGGACATTCTCGCTTGACGCTCCAACAGTAGTCAGCCATCATACTGACATCCAATCTACCTTGATACCTTTGCGTTATAGTCTGAAATTCCCAATTCATTCATTAAACCAGCTATCTAATGGTAATACACAAATTTATCAGCACTCCGAAAGGACTACAGAAATGCACTTTCTCTCGATCGAAAGTAGATGACTTCGTCTCGTTCTTCTAATAAGTTTTTATAGCAGTCTTGATGCTAAAAGATCTGACGCTTTTTTGGAGAGTCCCAAATCTCATACCAAGTCAGCAAAAAATAAACTTGACGTGAGAGAAAAAAACTGATTGAAGTTCTGAAATCAGCATGTCAATTTACTTCTAAGACAGCCCAAAAATTCGAAGTCAACAGAAATTAGTTGCAAATTGGTCTCCAGTGTTATCAAATGAAAGGTGTAAATCTAGAACACAGTGCATTCGTTGTCATTTTATTGTTTGAATGATTGAATATTACCTAAAGTATTTCATGCACACATACATAGATCTAGAATCTAGACTTCAAGAACAGATGAAATACCCAATAGAGTACTCTATGAACAACAAAAAAAACTTTTTAGAACACAGAAGGATTCGAACTGACGATAGTGTCAATATACAGAGCTTCTAAAGTGTATTATGAAAGTAATGTGTTATATGAGAATGACTAACTGAAATATTAAGATAACAGACTCTTACGTGCACGAATAAGATGATTATCAGTTTAATTTGAGAAAATTAGAAATATCACTTACGCTTTGTTCTACCTCAAACATAAACCTCCAGATAAACTCATATTTTATTCACATCCTACCCATTTTGGAGATGAAATTGTAATCGTTCTCCCGAATATTCTTATATGAAATTTTATGCAGGCATTCCAGAGCTTCATGAAGAAAAAGAGCGCACAGTTTCTTTCTTTGTTGAAGAACGTGAAAGATAAAAATAACGAAATTGCGGAAATTATATTACCTTGGTATGAGATGAAAAAGTCTGTTCTTGCGTAAATTTCAAATGAACTCAAAAAATAATTGGTCTGATTTCTTTTAATCAGGAGGCCATCAAATTGAATTCGTATTTTGCTGCTAACAGAAAACTTCCATTCAAGTAATTATTACTTTTAACTCGAGAAGAAGTCATCTCATTCCTTGGCAACAAGGAATAAGACATAAAACTGTCACACTCAGAAACGAAACAAAGAGATATTACTGAAAACATTCTAAATAAGCATTACAAATTCATAATTGAATAACTATGAAATCTGCATAGAAAATTAGTTGAGTGTTCGCTGACCTCTTGGTGAAATATTTTTGAATATGTTGAATAAATAGCAGTTGGCTTGGTTTCACAAAAATTTCCATCATTGCTTCATAATTATATCGGGGTGTTACCGCATTTTCAAAACCTGATGGAACAGGTTTTGAAACCTGTTGGAAAACAGAAAAGGGAGTTTTAACTAAGAAATTGAGGACAAAGGAAGTCATAATGACTGAGATTGAATTCTCGCTCAACTCTTGGTGAAACATAATTGAATATTAAATTGAATTAAACACTTGGCTTAATGTTTCACGATTATATTTAACAATATCAATTCGTCAACATGTTTCGAGCGTGCCTAGTCTTGAAGATGAGCTCACGCTCGAAACATGTTGACTATTCTATATTGTTGAATATAATCGTAAAACATTAAGCCAAGTATTTAATTTAATTTATTATTTAAGAAGCAATAATGCCAACAAACTGAAGGTAAGTTAATCATTATGTATTGGATTTTCTCCTTTTTCTGATTACGAATCAGAAATTTCCAATTGTTCTAGAAGATCCAGAGTTTTTCCTTCCATTTTTGAGTGCTGAAATTTCATTGAGTTCGAATTTATGAAGTGGTTTTTATGACTACAATGTGTTAACAATTCTTTGACAATTGTGGCGAATTTAACTGCTGTCAATACATTTTATTCATTAAAACCATTTCATAGATTTGAACTCTGTGAAATTGCCAAAAACTGTTCTAGGATCTTCTGGAACAATTGGAAATTTCTGATTCACACTGAAAGAAGAAGCCAATTATGAACGACAACTAAATTTCAGTTTGTCGCCATTATTACATTCTTCTTTTGCAATTTCTCAATTTCAACCCTCTTTCATTCCTCTCCTACCAGGTGACTATAGCTGGTATATGTGTAAAAATATATGGATAATTTATTCGAAATAAAAATCAAGTGTGCAGTATTTGAAAATGGGGTAATACCCCGAAACCATTGTAAAGCGATAATTTAATGCAATTTTTGTGAAACCAAGCCCGGTGTTCTTTATTCAACTCGAATCTGCAATAGAATTTAGAACAGTATATCGAAAGAAATTTTTGAAATATATGGCTCTCTAGTTATATTTGGCTTTGATAAAGTGAATACCTACCTTATTGTCCATGAGCTTCAAACTCAAGGTTGTTTATTTTCGTACGGCTGTAAAGTTGTTTGCGTGCTTACGAACAATTGAACGATGTTTGTTTCCAACTAATTGTCACTGTGCTTGGAACATATCTAACGGAGTTCGTTGTAGTTTAGTTTCACTTTAGCTTCCCATAAACATGAGGGTGGCTCGATTATATGGGGGTGTATGCTTCAGCAACAAGAAGCACCATACTGCGCACTATGAAATGAAATTATGTATTATTTATTTTATCTTTAACTGTTTACATTTCGTTACTTACTAAAGCATTGTCTACTTATCAAAAAAAGTAATAATCCATAAAAAAATATATCCATAACGCCTCTAGATCATCAATAAAGAACTAGACAAAAAAAAACAGCTACAAAGATCAAGATGTGAGAAAGGAATTGGCCAACGTTCTTCATCTTATATAGCCCCTCGACTGTTTTCCTTGTTGCCAGTAGAGCTGAAAAAAATAAAAAATTATAAAACGTTTAAAAAAAAATTGAGGTGTGGGTGAAATATGAAAGTGATACCTTTGAGAAAATTCTGAATTGAAACCTTTTGCAAACCTTTTAAAAGTTACTCTTGATATGATGAAACGTACCAAAATGATTTAAATGGAATTGTTACTTACCTGATGTGACGAAAACTACCCGATGTGACATTTCTCAAACGGACGATATTACCGGCTATGACTATGTAATAACCCGATTGTGTCTTTCAATTATATTATTCTGTAGATGAAAATATGTTAATGTGCTGTAAACCACACACAGAAAACTTTTCTCTATAATGAATTGATTTTCTCAGTGGATTTGAGAGTTTATTGTACTGCATTGAAAATAATTCTATGAATAAACTCAAAACAAAAAATCAAGATGTGGAATGAAATATAAATTTTTAGCAGTTATATATTCTACCGCGATTTCAGCAATGTCATAAGTAAATGAATTCAGTTCGTAAAACTGAAAACATTGTATCACAAAAATTGAGCTTCCCCATTGAGAGTTCAATACAACGATTATATATAGTGATTTCGTCGAGTATTTTTGATGATACGATACATTAATGATTTTACACCAATTATACATATATATATATATATATATATATATATATATATATATATATATATATATATATATATATCAAAATTTGTTTTATAGACTGTTCGATAGAGTTTTGTTTATAATATTTTTTCAATAACAGGCTGTTTGTAATGCAAAAATCTTCATTTTTCTTGACACTTTGTTGACACGTTTTTTATTACAACTTTGTCAAAACGAAAGAATAACTAGTTTTTATGGATAACAAAATATCAAATGTTTTCAAATATCAAAAAAAAAAAGTTTAATTTTCGAAAACAAATTACGTTTGATGTTTTGATATCCATAATAACTCAAATAAACTTATAATTCTTTAGTTTTGACGACAAAAATCTTATAAACAACGAAACGTCAACAACAAGATTCTTGCATTACAAACAGATTTTTATTGCTGAAAATAATACGAACACACACACACACACATATATATAATATATATATATATATATATATATATATATATATATATATATATATATATATATATATATATATATATAATGTTTTTCAAATGTTGACAATGTTTCTCAAATTCATGTTTCGAAGTTGTTCGTCAAAATGCCATCTAGAATTTTAATTAATATCAATTTAAACGAGAGAATTTTCAAATAAAAAATCAAGAGTTATCAGTACAGCACGCACAAGAAAGTATACGTTAGCACAGGTTTCGTTAATTCGTCTCTCATCAGAAAGGTGCAGCTAAGTTTAAATTAAACAAACTCGGTGAGAAAATAAACACATTCTCCTACAGGAGAATTTCTATATGGAACTATCCGGGACAAAAACATTTCATTGGTACAGGCACCTTAACATAATGAAAGCGAAAGGTGAACTATGGGATTTTACAATTATTATACAACAAATGAAGAAAAAGAGAATGATAATAAGGAAAATTAGGAATTCTTGCTATTTTGGCAAATAAAACTGAAATGTTTAAATGTGCAATTCATAATACTTTCTCATTTTTCGTTTTCTGATTCCCATGGTTCTCTAGTTCATGTTTTAGATCGATTTATAGCTATATTTTATAGTATTCGGAAAACCTGCTCACTAACACAAATTGATAACGTTTGAACGATACTTATTGGTATAATTCCACAAAAAAGGATATTAATTATCACAAAGTGATAATTTCTGGATAAGCAGCGTCAGAAGAAATAAAGCCAAAGCATGCGTGAGAAAATTTTACCAACCGTCAATCAATTCACTCATTTTATGCGAATACGTGTGATTAGAAATATACGATATAGTGATAATAATATTCTCCACTGCCGAACCAACACTACAGTTTATCTAAAGCATATAACGAAATCCCCTATAATTCAGTTCCCAGATATGGAATCATTATGAGCACGACAATTTTCGTTTCTGTTGACACGTACTGGAAATTCAGTACACGAATCAAATAGATGAAACTCACGCACTGTATCAGTACGAATGTAACATTACGACACTGCGTGCTTTATTCAGTACATATTATATTATGCAGTATTCAGAGTAGTATTTTCGACTATATGTATCAGCATCCGAACGTATAAATAGCAGAAGTATAATAGGAACGGACTTTTTCTACCTTTGAAAGTGGATCTACCTTGAAGTCCGAGTGTAGAGAATATAAAATCCATCTAAAAGCAATCGATATACCTCTTATATCGTACCTAGAATTTGGTCACCCCTGCCAACGTTTTTCTTTGAACAGTTGGCAATGCTAAAACTCTATGATTGTCTCCCGAGATAAACGTCAAATACGAATGTCGGCATAGAAATATGACATGAAAATGTGAATACCATGTTCTAAAAGTTGAACGAAGGTTTAGTTACTATGAAGAGTAATATTTTCATTCAATTCTGAATATTTTCTCCGGAAGCTTCTCCACATCTATGTTCATATCTAGTTGAATTTCCAGGTGGTTTGATTGTAGAATAATATTATCTTTAGCTTCACATTTATTTTCTTACAATTTCAATATTTCGACACTAGTTTCTCAGAAGTCAATAAATATGAAATGAAAAAATAAATGAAAATATTTGAGTATCAAATTGAAACAATTAGCTCATAATAAATTATATATGCATACTGAACATTCGATATTCATTATATTCAAATTAATTTTCTGTAGAAGGTCGAAAAAGTAAACTCAACATAAATCGAGTATTTACGGTTTAGTGATCAATTTCTTCACCTCCATCGTCGGAACTCACAAAGAAAGCTTCAACGGTACGAACCACATTTCGTATCACTCCGAATTAATGGTAGGAATCCTCATTAAAGGATATAAATTCATATAAAGCCTTCAGAAGGCTCAAACGTATACGTAGTTCTGCACATCACATCCCTGCGAATAAAAAGCCGCAAGAGACTGCAAAAAAGCCACAAACAAATGAATTCCTGAGTCCATTAGTCAAATAATAATCCTGAGCTCTGAAAGGAGAACCTGTACATGACGCGCTATATCTTCTAACGATCCTGCAACGACAACTTCATGCGGAGTTGCATGTTCGTCGTTCAAAAGTTACCATCTTTTATACCTTTGAATGTTACTCGGTTTGAATGAAATTTTATTGCAAAGCGCATTTACATCTAGAGAACCTCGTAAATAATATTTATAGGCACATTAAACATTGCCTTTTGTTCATGCGTTAAAACGAAAAATCAACGAGGACACTCCTCCTTTACAAGTGACCTTTACTCCTTTTTTTCGATTATATATTAGGTTTATAAATTTTTTCTACAAATTTAAATGTTTGCTTGAGTCAAAAAACCTCATTATTGTAGGAGAGTTATGTTTATTATTTTCCTTTTTGCCATTTCTTTTTGTTGAAGCAATGAATGATGTGTCTTGTTTATATTACTTTTTATCCCACCTTTCGTTTCATAGGTGGTAACTGAGAAGCTTGTTTGAAACTTTGCCTTTACTCATGTTGTACTTTGATATCATAGTTCTTGATAAATTATTATTATTGATAATTATTTTTATTATTATACATGAATATATATATATATATATATATATATATATATATATATATATATATATATATATATATATATATATATATATATATATATATATATATATATATATATATATATTATTATTATTATTAATATTATGGAATATAATTAAAGGCAAGTTTCTGAAGACCCATTTGCCCATTAAAAGTTTTCACAGAATACTGCAATGTGAGGATAATACATTAGATAAACATCTGAGAAAAGAAAAAAATGATAACAAGAGGAAAAAAATTGAAGAAAACACATTTACAATGAAAATATATGACAAAAACAATTTCTCAAAATGAAAACAAAAATTCATCTACCACCCTCTTGAACACGTTGACTGACTGAGAGTTCACAACTTCAGCAGGTAATTTGTTCCATACACTGAATACACGATTAAGTAAAAAATGCTGACGCCTAGTTGTATGAAGTGATTCCTTCTTCAGCTTCAAATTGTGACCACGAAGTCTGTTGCTATCGAGAACGAAAAAATGTTTAAAATCTCCAAAATTATATTTCAAGATTCGAAAAGTAATGATTAAGTCACCACGTAGTCGACGAGCTAAAATGTTGGTAATCGAGCTGAAGTAAGCCTCCGGATACCACACAGCACCACAATACTCCAAAGTAGGACGTATGAATGTTTTATATAATCGAATTGATGCCTGAAAGGATATTTTCGCAAACGCTCTTTGAAAAGTTAAAGTTTACTATTTGCTTTTCTAGTTATGCAAGAAATGTGTTCCGACCAACTCAAATCTTCAGTTATTGTGACTCCGAGATCGTTATAAGAATTAACTTTGCTTAGTTTTCGTCCGTCCATGGAATAATCAAAACGTGGATTGTCTTTACCCATATGCATAACTACACACTTGTCTTTATTGAGAGGCAATAACCAAAAATATATATATATATATATATATATATATATATATATATATATATATATATATATATATATATATATATATAGTTTCAAGAATCACAGGTCAGTCAATACTAGTAAATACTGAGACTCTTAATCGATAAATCGAAATATTTCAAATAAAGCTCCCTGAGAGTTTTATTTGAAATATTTCGATATTTCGATTAAGAGTCTCAGTATTTACTATATATTTATTATATATATATATATATATATATATATATATATATATATATATATATATATATATATATATCAATGTTCCCCTGATATATATATATATATATATATATATATATATATATATATATATATCAGGGGAACATTGTCATTTTCTATCATATAATATATTCTATACCTTTCTTTCATGAAAGTTGTAGGTAGTAATAAAGCAATTTCTTCAGTATAAATTCTATTTTGATTAAATTTCAAACATGGGGTGTAAACAAGAATATTTCATTATTGTGAAGAACTTAAATCAAATTTATATGCTTTGACGTGTTTCCGCCCTCAATATTGAAGTGAATTTGACGTCATGAAACTTTCAACGCTCTTGTATAATAGCTCTATTCATTCCTTTTTTGTTAGAACTCCCTTTATTCTTGCAATAAGCAAATAAACAAGTTATTTGGTGAGGGTGGGAAGTTATCGAGCACTATTCCATAGAAATGTCTAAATCATCGACTTATTAAGAAATTAGTAACTTCATTTCCATCTTTTTTTTTATCTAGTCATGAAATGAAATTTCACTTCTGATTTTAAGATTGATATCGCTCCAAAGTAATCGTGTACTTTCAAAGAGACTGCCTATAGAAGTGAAAACTTTGAACTACTTGTATTGAAGTTTGAACAATTAAACAAATTTCATAATATTTGAATTGAAATTATAAACAAAATCTGGTTTTCACATCTATTGACACTCTAAGCAACAATTATATGCATAAATGACACGGAGGTTTCGCTTATCTCTTGGTGAAACATTATGTTGAAAACAATAAATTACAATTAACACACTTAGCTTAAGTTTCACTATATGTATTAAAAGCTCTATACATGTTTCGGGTGGTTAACCCACTATCGAGATTGTACAATGTTACTGAGTATGCAATGACAACAATATCCGAAACTTATAAAAAGTTTTCAATATATTTAGTGAAGCTTAAGCCAAAAGTGTTAATTTCAATTTATTGTTTTTAATTATATGCATGTTTATGTGGTTTAGTATTATTCAAATGTATTGTGAGCTGTACAAGATTACAACAATATATAAATCCAATTCAATTGAAATAACAATTGATAAACAATTGAGAGTATTTGTAATTACATAAATTTCAATGTACTTGATTTTCAACATTACTTTCATTAAGAACACGATTGTCAACATTAATTTCAACAATACTATTACTTTTGTAATTTCAGTAATTTCATTGGTTTCTAAAAAGATATATTATATAAAGTATCATATTATATTATATTGAATAAATGGTAACTAAAGTAATAAAATGAAAATATTCGATTTAAATTTATTTAAATACAATACATTAGCAGTATAGATACAGATATACGGCTATAAGCATGTCGGTGATCTCAATCTTTGAGTTTTTTTCCCACCAAGAAGTTTTCAATGTCGCTAAGAAGTTTTTATTAAAAAAATTTTTTTGCAACAAAAAAAAACACTGTTCAAGATACACTCAAATGATAGTTGTGGGCATCGGAAATTATAAAAGTATTTTCACACTATCTGATGAAGATACACTTAAATTTTCATTTTCACCAAAAAATAAGATATTCAAATATAAAATAAAATCCAAAACCTTGAACTTCTGATTTACACTTTTATTGAACACAGCATGACGCGTTTCGTCGTTATAAACTTCTTTAGACACTAATAGAATACTGGATAATCTAGTGTGTTAGCGCCTGAAGAAATCGTTTATAACGACGAAACGCGTCATACTATATGTTTAATAAAAGTGTCAATCAAAAAGTCAAGTGTTTGAATTTTACCTTAAATTCAATTAAAAATAAAGTTTATACAATTTCATGCAGTATGTTTTTTCACACGTATTATATTTATTCATTTAAATATTCATGTCATTTTAGTTCCCACACGCAAATTCATTCCATGAAAAGATGGAGACATTAAAAACATATTCGAAAGGAACACTGAACAATTCAAATCATTTAAAACTGCATCATTATCTATTCGAAAGCTGTATTGTTGTGGTCGTTCCATATACCGTACTCGTTAAAATTGGTTTAAATATTCTATAACTCATGCTAATTTATTCAATTGTTCGATTGTGTAAACAAATTATTGAGAGAGCTAATGAGCGATGATCAAACTTCATGGCTGAAAGCGCCCGGTCAGAACATTCTGGTATTGTTCATTTATCGATTGGTTTCGCATGTGTTGATTATTTGATGAATCAGTGAAAGGCATGGAAATTTGATGTTATTAAATACGTTATCGACTCGATGCAATTTTGATAACTTCACTGATGGATGAAGATGGGTATAATTGCTCAAACAAATTGATGCGAATGGAAGTGTTTTCATGGGTTATCACTTCATTCAATAGCAATAATTGAATTGATTCGTTTTGCAGGATATCCAAAAATGATCACCAAACTTGAAGTTTTTCCACAGATTTTTTCAATTTATTTGCTTCATCTGAAAAAAAGTAGTATGAAGAATGAAAAACTGTATTATCTATAGTTAAAGTCTCTACTTGAAAGCAGGCTTCGACATGTTTCGAGCTTGTTAGCTCTCATTACAACTTGCAGCCAAGTTTCAGTTTCACCGCCTCTCCAAGACTTCTGGAAAGGCTGTGACTACCTGTAGCTTCAGGATGAACTCTCCAGAATGTGGAATTGAACTGCTCATTATCAAAAGACGATTGAAACCAGTAATTTCATCACTAAACACAACACTGACCAATACTAAACAACACGTCACTACATTACACTACAGTACCACTACTTTAATAATAAACAGAGTGATTGCCTTTTTAAAGGCAACCCAATAATACAGAATTCGAAATGAAAATGACTACTTTCTAGTTCAGTGGTTTCTAATCAGTGGTCTCGCGGCACTTAGTGGCGTGGGGTCTTGAACCAAAAATGGCGCAACGAATGTCTTAGGTATTTATTGTTCATTAAATGGTCATTCAAGTCCATTCAAGTTTTCATCGTTTGTTTTGTTTCCATCATTGTGGAGTTCCATTCCACTTTTCCTAAAATATGGAAATCAGCCAAGATAGTACCTGTCTTGAAAAAGGTGATCCTTTTGTTGTACATCTACAGGAAAATATCCAACTCATCAAACTTTTCAAAGTTTTTGAAATTTTAGTATATAGTGCTATATATCCAGCCGTCAGAAACAGCGTCAAGATTGAGCAACATTGAGTCATGTCAATGAGATCTTGTTCAAGCATTCCAATACTGTTTTCCCAGTATATTTTTTAAGTACTCAACTCTACCGGTGAATTTGATGTGATGTATACAGATTTCCAGAAAGTTGCTCATGCGCTCCTTATACAGAAATTTTGCAACAAATTTGGTTTCTGTGAATGCCTCATCAACCTTTTCCATTCATACCTGGTTGACCTACGTCAGTTCGTACAGCTGGAAGTATACAATTTTTGAGTTCATTACTACTTCTGGAATACCTCAGGGGTCTAATCTTTTGCCACTGTTATTTATTCTGTTCATGAATAGTCAGATGGATAATATTGGCTCCTCACATTTGATGTTCGCGGACAATTTGAAACTATATCATGAAATTAGATTACAGAAGAACTGTGTTCAACTTCAGCTCGCGCTGGACCGTCTTGCTAGTAAGTGTGAGAATAATTGTTCAATTTTTAATGTGTCCAAGTGTAATGTTGTATCTTTCACAAGGGAAAAAGGATCGAATTGAGTGTGATTAGAATGTCGGTGGTCAGGTTCTTTCTTGTTCTGATAAGGTGAGAGATCTTGATCAGAAGCCTTCCTTTATTTCACACATGATAAATTCCTCTACATTTGAAGAAAGAACGATTTAATGCCTTAATCCGTAGCAAAATGGAATATGGAAGCAAGATCTTGCATATTTACACTTGCCATCAACGCCATCTTGATGCCATTCAGGGAAGGTTCTTGGTATTCTTAGTTTGGAGGGAGACTAAAGTTTATCCACAGAGAGGAGTCAATCATAACTAATTATTGAGTCAATTAAGCTGAATCTCGTTGCAGAGCAATACAGAAAGTTTATCACTAAAATTCCATAAAAGTTATTATTGGCAGTTATGTGAACAACGTAAATTCATTAAAATAAATTGATTAAGATTGAGTTATTCGTAATGGTTCATTTTATTATATTATTCAGTTATTCAGTTATTATTTTAGATTATTTTATCTGGTTGTTATATTTCTTTCATTTCATTCATTTAGTTTTCAATAAAAATAATAATAATAAGGACTTTATTCACTTTTATACACAAATTGTGCTACAACAGTGAGAGGCAAATTTTAGCGTAGGTATTCTTACTCAACCTCTTAAAACGAAAAAAAGGGAAAAAATAATGATAATCATAATAAAAATAATATAATATATCAAAAATATTGATATAATTATATTATAATAATTGAATATAGAAAATAATAGAATATAGAAAAAATATATATTAATATAAAGTAAACATTATTTAACAGTAATTCAACAAAATGAATATGACAACCATCGTAAAATTAAACCTTATATAATGAAAAAAAGAGGGAAAAAAACAAAACGAAAAAAAAAGAGTTACAAAGTGTGTTAAATGAAGTCTGTTAAATGTATTCATCCAGCATTAACATTATTCAAAATTATGTTATTATTTTCTGCAATTGGGTATTATACCTGTTGAGAATAAAGAACTTTTTATATTATTCCTACCAAAGTTGTGTTGGGACAAAGGGGCGTGATATTTTAGCATAAACTTGGAAGAAGCGCATAAGGTAATAGGTTAGGAACCTCTGAGCTATTTACATGTCCAAACGCGGCAAGCAGTTAGGAGAAGCCAGGAAAAGTAGGTAATCTAGCTTTCGCATGTAGTATATATTGTATATTTTCCATTGAATTTCAATTTTTTTGATAAGCAAGTCAGTGAAATTAGAAAAGAATTAAATTCTTCGAAGTTTTAGTTAAGTTTATCGTGAACCATATTCTTTTCGGCAAACCCATTGATATGCATTCAGCAACACATTCTATTCCTAAAAAGATGCGGACACTTTGTTTATTGCCCATATCCGCACACAGACGTAGTTATTGCAATCCCAAATGTTATAGTTTGCTTGATAAATATTCTCGCATAGTTCAGTTATATCATGAAAATAAATTCCTAATAAACTAAATGAATAGGTGACCTTTCGTTAGAATGAAGTTTGAATGTCCAGTATGAACAGCCTATCAAATAATAGCAGCATAAAACAAGAACAGTATTTGCTTTAAATTTCATTAAAACTCATATATCTAACCTTCGCATTATTTGAACACAAACCCTCTATATCTCTGAGTTCTATGTTATATTTCTTGTAATCGATTCAGTCCGGTGAATATTGGAGGGTACCCATTCTTGTTTTTGTACCTCCGGGATGTTATTCCTTGGAGATTCGGAGGGTGTATATTTAGTCAGTGACTTATCCCATCTGATGACTCCTAGAATTGTTTCATCTGAATGTAGATCATTCCATCTATCTAGTTCGAAAATACGCTAACAGTTGCTCTGATTCAACATTTTCTTCACATATGCATATTTCACATATTTATACGAGGGTGGGTTAAAGAGTTTTCGGCCTTACCAAGAGATAGCGCCACTATGGCGCAATCTCTTGGTGCGGCGTCCTACAGTACCATTCCTACTGAGCTTGTGTGAAAAGTTTCAGCACAATCGCTCTGTTGGTTTGCGTTTGAGAGCACATTGCGCGAGATGCTTCCGTTGCCTTCGTGAAAATTAAAAATTGGAGAAACGTGCTGCCATCGAATACTTCTATTTGAAAGGATTCACACCAAACCAAGGAGACCCCTCCTCGTCATATTCAACTATTAAGCAAAAAGTTTCTGAATTCAAAATGGGTCGTGTGAGCACTTCTGACGAGCCTCGCTCAGGACGGTCACAACTTTAGAAATAATTAAGAAAATCCATCAAATAGCATTGGAAGACCGATATATACATTGATTATCTTGAAAAGAGTAAGACTATAATTGGTCAGTACTATGCAGACTTATTGCAACGTTTGAGGGACGAGGTGCAAATTTAACGACCTTTAGATAGAAGTTTGAATTGATGCTGTATCCTCCCTACTCTCTAGACTAAGCTCTCAGTGACTATTACCTATTTCTTATCCTCAACAAATGGCATGGCGGTAAAAGATTTGAGCGCAACAAAAAAGTTATCGAAAAACTCAGGCACCTCAAAATACTACAAATTAGTATTTTGAGGTGCTTGACGAATCTACGTTTGAAACTGATATAACAAAATTAGAACATCGTTATGAGGAATATATCAGTGTTGATAGAGATAATGTTGAAAACTAAAGCAAAAATAAATTTAAAACATCTTTTTTTACTTTTAAAAAAGTTTACTTGGTCAGGCCGGAAACTTTTCACCCCACCCTCGTACCTACACTAACGACCTAACAGGGGTTACTGCTCAAATAAAAATATTGAAAGCATCGTTATTTGAAAATTTCCTGAAGAGTTCAAAGAATCTCTAAGTCGAAATAAATAACAAATAACAACCATTCAGAGTTTGAAACATTCTCAGCGAAACTCTTTCTCAAAATCTATATCCAAAATGTGAAGCACAGTAACTGAAACTGATGATATTCTCTATAATAAGATTTTTATTTTCTAAGATATATTGACATATATCGTACAATATGCAATGCAAAACAATAACACCGATTTCATTATATATGACACCGACTCTTCATTTTTTGTATCTTACTTTATGGAATCATTTATAATATGTCATGCTAAAAATCAATTAATAACAATTTATAAATTATTTATATTGAATAGTGTTTGCGTTCATCCAAACTAAAATTTAAACACTTGAACTTTTGATTTGCACTTTTATTGACAACATAGAATGACGCGTGTCGTCGTTACAAACGACTTCTTCACATGCTACTAGAATACTTTAATTCTAGTATGAGTTTAGAATATTCTAGTAGCATCTGAAGAAGTCGTTTGTAAAGAAGAAACGCGTCATCATACTATATTGTCAATAAAATTGCAAATCGAAAGTTCAAGTGTTTGAATTTTATCTTATATTCAAATCATTTATAGCTTCACCATGTATCATATATTTCCAAACATTCAAATTGTATTTAATTTGCACGGAATATATGATCAAATAATATGAATTATAGGGTATATATTGTTAACAATAAATAACCCATAATTAATCAGTATTCTATGCGCTGGAACTAGAAATCAGGATTACCAATAAAGTCAACATTAATGAATGTGAAGACAGAACCCCGAACATCAGACCAACGTCAAGTAAGACTAATGAAACTTTGATGAACGTATTATTAAAACCGGAGCTATAAATAGCATCGTTTCCTTTCCGACGGAAATTGCTTAGTGTTATCATTTAATACTGAAGAGATGACCGTTTTTGGAATTATTGCCGTATCTTATGAATTTTTATGTAATTGACATATCAAAGAATGAAATAAATTGAAATTGTTATTTCAACAATTGTCAATTCAAACATAGAATTCGTAATAGAAACTAGAGATTCATTTTCATTTGTATCAGTGAGGCACGTGTGACAGATTTGTGATATTAAGCCTTTCGAACTAGTAATTAATTAGTAGATCCATGCATGACAGGAGGACTTAGTTGACACAATATCGTTCTATGGTTTCACCAGGTTGACAGCATAGAGTGAATTCAAAAGATGTCTGTTGTCATTGGGCAATGTGAGAAGATAATGAATAAATGGAAAATATTCTGTTATAAAATAAAACCACAAGTTTTTACGGAATTTAATAATGATTGATGAATTGACGATATTGTCTCTCATGTGAAAAAATGTTCTATACGTTTATTCGCGGATGATACTATGCTCTATAAATGGGGAAAAGATATTAATAATATGACAGAGGGGATCAATAGAGACCTTTCTGCATTTAATGAATGGTTATGTGACAATCTCTGAATTCGCAAAAATCTAACTTCATTGTTTTCGGTACAAGTAAAACCCTTAAAACCTATAAAAATGAGAATATAACTATAAAGAATGATGAACAAAAAATAAGAAGAGTAGAAACAGTAAAATATTTAGGAATTATGTTGGACGAAAAATTGAGTTTCAATGATCATGTTGATTTCATATCATCTGAAATCTTTATAAATATCAAGTTTTTCAAATCAATAATAATGCCATGTTTCGAATATTGCTCCAAATTGTTATTTGGTTTGACTAAAGAAAAAATTCTGTAAAACGAGGAATACTCTTTGCTTCATATATTTATTCATATTTGATAAAAATAAGTTGCTTCCATGTAATGTAATAAAAATGTAACATATGTCAGTGGTGTGCATGGTATATGCTAGAAATACTGATAGTTTTTACATCCAAAGTTGTAAGCTCTCTAAATCTAAAAATAGCATATATTTGACTGATTTAAGGCATTCAATAATTTACCAAGTATATTGAAAACTAGTACTAGTATTAAGATATTTAAGCGTGATC
The DNA here is from genome assembly GCA_030704895.1 of Henosepilachna vigintioctopunctata. Taxonomy (NCBI): domain Eukaryota; kingdom Metazoa; phylum Arthropoda; class Insecta; order Coleoptera; family Coccinellidae; genus Henosepilachna; species Henosepilachna vigintioctopunctata. The sequence goes on from JARQZJ010000121.1 coordinate 10,544,140, forward strand.
TTAGAAGGTATATTTTAAATAATGAGATAGGTATATATATAATGAGAGAGGTAGTGATTGTAGTATTATTGGACTTCAAAAGAGCGTTCGAAACTTTATGTAGATCATAGCTGTTGAAAAAACTAAATAAAATTGGTTTTGAAGGTTTAGTGAACAAATGGTTCAATTCTTATTTACAATCGCGATCTCAAAAAGATAAATTCAATGGTGTTATTTCGGACAGCATTGGAGTTGATTTTGGCGTACCTCAGGGTACGGTCTTAGGTCCACTACTATTCTCCTTATACATCAATTATATTGTTTTGCATGTGAAAAAATGCTCTATACGATTGTTCGCAGATGATACTATGATTTTTATTAGTGGTAAAAATATCCAGACCATGACAGAATGGATCAATAGAGACTTGGCAGCAATAAATGAATGGCTAAGCGATAACAGTTTATCGCTGAATGTTAAAAAGTCTAAATTTATAAATGAGAGGTAATAATAAAAACTTGTCTAAAAATCACTGACTGAACATTAATTAATTATGAACTATCACAGAGTAGATTCATCGTCCATTGAATTTATTCTAAATTTATAGTTTTTGGTACAAGTAGAATTCTTAAGGTAGTTAGTAATGAAAATATAAGTATTAAAATTGAAAACCAGAACATTGAGAGGGTAAAACTTGTTAAATACTTAGGCGTTATGTTAGATGAGAAATTGAGTTTCAATGATCATGTCGACTTGATATCGTCTAAAATCTCCAAGAAAATCAATTTTCTCGAAAGAATTGGGAAAAATCTGACCACATATATGAAGTTATTGCTCTTCAAGTCCATAATTATGCCACACTTTGAATATTGTTTCACTCTGTTATTGGGACTGAGTAAAGAAAAAACTCAACAGTTACAAAAGTTACAGAATAGAGCTATGCGAACAATTTTGAAATGTAATAGATATACCCCAATCCAAAGCATGCTTAATGAGATTGAATTCTCGCTTAACTCTTGGTGAAACATAATTGAATATTAAAATAAATTAAACTCTTGGTTTAATGTTTCACGATTTATTTAACAATATGTATAGTCAACATGTTTCGAGCGTTAGCTCATTTTCAAGACTAAACTACTATAAGAGATGTACAACAAATTTATATCTACAAAATGGATTTGAGTAGGGAGGATAGTTGAAAATCTAATTGTTCATTTACAATTTCTTCTTTTCTCTTCCAAGAACTGCTAATTTCAATTGCTTCCAGAAGGTCTAAACGTTTACCTTTATTACCTGAGTGTAGGCATTTAGTTTTATCATAATCTATGAAGTGATTAGAGCTAATACAATGTTCTGAGAATCCAGTTTTATTAACATTGTACAAAATCGACCTTTTATGTTCATCAACCCGAGTTTTTATTCTTCTACCTTTGGCCGATATAAAATGCTGGACATTCATTACAAAAAATCTTATAAATACCGCTTTTGTCTTCAACATTTGTCTTTTCTTTATTATTCACTAAAAGTGACTTAATATTCTTTTGTTTGTACAAATGGTTTTAATTTCTCTCTTCTTTAATCTTTCGCAAATTTTTTCACCTCATACCTCATCTGAGTGAAAAAAAAAAAAAAAAATTTGCGAAAGATTAAAGAAGAGAGAAATTAAAACCATTTGTACAAACAAAAGGAATATTAAGTCACTTTTAGTGAATAATAAAGAAAAGACAAATGTTGAAGACAAAAGCGGTATTTATAAGATTTTTTGTAATGAATGTCCAGCATTTTATATCGGCCAAACAGGTAGAAGAATAAAACTCGGGTTGATGAACATAAAAGGTCGATTTTGTACAATGTTAATAAAACTGATTCTCAGAACATTGTATTAGCTCTAATCACTTCATAGATTATGATAAAACTAAATGCCTACACTCAGGTAATAAAGGTAAACGTTTAGACCTTCTGGAAGCAATTGAAATTAGCAGTTCTTGGAAGAGAAAAGAAGAAATTGTAAATGAACAATTAGATTTTCAACTATCCTCCCTACTCAAATCCATTTTGTAGATATAAATTTGTTGTACATCTCTTATAGTAGTTTAGTCTTGAAAATGAGCTAACGCTCGAAACATGTTGACTATACATATTGTTAAATAAATCGTGAAACATTAAGCCAAGAGTTTAATTTATTTTAATATATATATTTATATGTTCGTTTTGAACATAAAATTGTAAATAATATAGTTTGAACCTGAATGTATGTATGATTTTGTAATAGCTAATGCTAAAATAAATATTATTATTATTATTATTATTATTATTATTATTATTATTATTATAATTGAAAATTGACAGTTCAAAATATGTGGATTTTTTGTATAGCTTCTGCTAAATGGATATTATTATTATTATAATATATGAGCTCCTAATTTGATGAATACCACCTATAGACACCTCTAGTGGGAACTAATTCATACTGACATTGAATTTTTCCGTTCATATTGCGGTAGTGTCACTTTTGTAATATATCAATCTTGAGTTAGACGTTGGTAGAGTTCTTTTCGTTGAGTATCATTGAGCGCAACTTACTTTTCGTCGTTTCCGATGTTGTTAAATGACTTCTAGAATTACTGTTATGTATTGACAAATAATTTTTAATGATCATTATTATTGATATTAATGCTCAGGTTTGAAGAAATGTTTTCTATGTTTTTATACCATGAAACCATAATTTAGTTTCCATTTATTTTATAGCGTTGTTTTCACGAATTACTCCAAATAAATACAGTTATCCTTTCATTAAAAGTATAATATTTATTCAAATTTCATTATAACTGTACTTCTCTTTACCTTCGGTCAAAGAAATTGTTAGCAGTAATGATATTTATAGCACACTAAACAAATCATTTAACACAACAGAGAATTTTCCTGAAAAAACCCATTACGTATATCAAAAGTACATCAATCTTGTTAATTCAGTAACATCGTTACGAAGGTCGGAATAAAGAAAAACTGGCAACTAGAATAATAGTAGATAGCCATTTTCTCTCAGCTTTCACTTTTGCGGGTACTTCAGATCGGAACTTGTATTCCCTAGAAAATACATTTTCCATATTTTAAAACATATTAATTCAGAATAAATAATCACACGATTCAAAAGGGTATTATTGTAATAAAATTCTTGTTATAATAATTCGAAAAAGAAAACGAGTGAATGAAAAATTGTTCAATCACAATTGTCCTATATTTTGTATAATTAAATGAAGTAGAGGTGGTTATACAACAATACTCAATATGGAAATAGTAATAATCCACATACAACACACAATTAATATACACACAAGACATCATATTTATATGTATAAGCATATAACTAAATAGTTGAATTGTAATAACTAGGAGGCGAAGCAATCAAACGAAATCCATAGTAATGGGCTTGTACTTATCTTCAGCTTCTGCATTAACCCTCAACATAGTTGAATTCGCTTTACGTCTTGTCGTGATCGCAAAATTTACGCACTATGTTTTTTTCAAAATTTACACACTGTATTTTATTCGTTGAATAAAATATGAATTAATATAAATAGGGAGGAATTTCTGTGAGATAATTATAAAACAAATGAAGAGTTTGATGATATATTATGGATGAGAAAACAACATATGTGTTTCGTGCTACTTGACCCTCCTCAAATTCGCATTTTTCTCAAAAGACTTAATATTTTGGTTTTGGACAGAGTTGCATTCGTTCGTTTCAATTTATAGAATTACAAAGGCCTAATATTGACTGCTTCTATAATACCGAAAAGTAATTCATTCGTTTTCATGAATTTTTTTCGAACCCTTATGTGTTTATATACATTTCAAATAGATGCATTTGCAGCAATACAACATTTTCAATGAAGTTGTTTGAATGTTCGCTGATCTCTTGAAAAAGTATTGTTTGATGCATATAATATAAAACACATAGCTTAGTTTCACAAAATTATATTGATTGCTTGAAAATTATTTAGAGGTGTTAATCCGTTTTCAATAACTGAACTGAAATACAGCTTTCCAAATTCGTGAATTGTTTTGGAGGAAACACCCCCAAACAAAATGGTCAAACAATTATATAATATTGTGAAAATAAGTCAAGTGTTCTTTGTTCGGTATATGAATGCAGTGTCCACCCTCATATCAGAGGTGAGTAGCCAGCATATTATTTGTCAATTCACAGTACTCTCAGTTTACTAAATTTCAAAACAAAGTGACTTTTGTTGTGCTCAAACTAAATTGAAACAGAATACAAAAGGGTTCATACAGTGATAAGATGAGAAAAGGGTGGAAATTCTCGCGAAAGTCATTGAAGAGGACAAAAGCTTAATAGAAAGGGGTTACCTTTTGAGAAACTATGCTCTCGTATAAATCTAGTTGCATGGAATGGTGTAGTGAAACTTCAATTAGAAATTAATTGAATCTTCTACTGAATGGATCATCTTATTACGAATAATTTTCAGTCTATAATCTCTGAGAAATTTATTGAGAAGTAATCATCATATTTAAGTATATTGAGATACAAATTAACGTTATAGAAATGCAATTAGTCACGTACCTACAGATAATTTTTCATGAAAATGTTATGTCTGTGAAATATGTTTATTTATTAAATGACACGGAGGTTTCCCTTATCTCTTTTTTTTTAATAATAATAAGTTTTTTATTCTCAACAGAAATAACACCCAAATACAGAAAATAATAACAATGTTGAAAACATAACTAAATAATTGAAAAAAAAATTCAACCAAAAGCTCAATCTAATCTAAAAAAAATAGTAACTTATAACTACATTATTGTGTTTTCAATTTTCGTTGTTCACATAACTCCTGATAATAAATTCTATGGAGTCAAACAAGTGTATGTCACAATTGTTGGCAACTCTATTGAGTAGAGTAGACTCCAAAAACCAAATGGGGATTGTATTAGGGAGTTGGTCCTCGGAGTCTCTAGGTGGAATTCTCGGAAATAGAATTGTTAAAAACTATAAAATTAAAACTAACACACTTGACTTAAGTTTCACTGAATATATTAAAACTCCTGAACACTGAATATATTAAAGTTCCTATATGAGGAAGTAGGAAAGTCATAAGGATGGAAATAGTGTACGGTTTCAACACTTTACTGAATAAACTAAAAATACAATTCTGGACATACGGTTCGGACCAAAACCTATTAACAAGCATCGAAAGCTGAAATATATATAGATCAATGAGTGTTTTTTAATTATTTGGATTTTTGGATTACATCCTATTTGTGAATTAAATTTGATTTCATTCTCTATTTCGTATGAGGGACTCACTTCTCGTGGAGTCCTACTTTAGTAACCGCGGTCAAATCGTACAAATAGAGAACTGCAAATCGAGAAAATTTCGAGTAACTTCGGGAGTGTCGCAGGGATCAAATCTTGGGCTCCTACTATTTGTCCTGTTTTTGAACGATCTCTTGGAGATGATGAACTGAATCTTTGATGGGCCACAGATTCATCAACTTATTGAAGATGACCGTTTCATTGAAACAATGACCGAACTTGAAAAGAAAGCTTGGTTGGCATTCAAAAGTATTATCAAGGTTTTTCTTGAAAACACACGAGCCCAGAATTACGTCGAAATTGTTCAACAACTATTAAAAAGCTTCAAAAGCTTGGCCGTAACATATGTATCAAACTGCATTTCTTACATAGCCATCTTGCTAACTTTCCAGAAAATCTTGGCACTGTTAGTGATGACAGGGTGAGCGATTTCACCTTCAAATTTTGGTCATGGAAGCAAGTTATTGAGGTAGATGGGATGTCAGTGTGATGGGTGACTACTGTTGTAGCATCAAGCGAGAATGTCCCCAGATTGAACATTCTAGGAAAGGTTTTGAGCGAAAAATTTTACCCTATCAACTTTTTTTATTTTTGTATAAACACAATTTAACTTTTAATATTATGATAAAATTTGTATGAAATATTCTGATTTGTTCAGTTAGTACTCACTTTATTTTCCTCTGTATGCTTATTTTGTATGACTTTTAGGGTAAAGAGAGGGTATCCTTTAGTTTCAAAACTTGACACGATATAGAAAAATTGATAAAATTTTTTGAATTCAGAGACCAAAATTCAGTCAAAAACAAGTCACAGATCTTATACAACAAAATCGCGTTTCCCCAGTATTATCAAATACAGGCACAGGATAACTGAAACATAAATGATCATTTATTATTGAATTGCAATTCCTAGATTATTATGGAAAATATAAGTTATGGAAACAGCTCCCAGTTGCTTTCAATTTTCAATTTCATGCCTTACATGCTGAATTCCGAATAACAATTTCATTTCCAGAGAGCAAGCCAACCAGCAGACCCACTTCGTTAATAATTGAAGTGGGATCCTTCAAGAATTGCAATCCTCAGCAAGCTTCGTTGTTGTAGAGACGATACCAAGTTACGCGAGTTGGAGAAACGTGCTTCTAAAAAAACTCAATACTGAACTTGTTTTACTTTTTTAGGGGGATAGATTTCATTTTCAATAATGAATTATGAATCAAGTAGCCTGGCAGAATTTCATTGTCTGTTTTTCCATCATCATTATCTTTCTTTGTTATTATTTTATTGTTAATCAATATCAAAGTTACCAATATTTCGAAAACTTCTTATTGAATGAGAATATAACATTAAAAGATGTTAGTTAGCCTTCCTCGTTTTCAAGACAAAAAGTGGAATGTATGAGAATAAGATAATCTCGTTTGAGAAGAAAGACTGTTGATAGTTGAACTGTGAATTTATTTTTAAGCATACTTGATTAGGAGCCCGTGCAGTATTCTATGAAGTTCATTAAATGACACCATCTCAAATGATAAAACGAACTCAAATTAGATAACAAAGGCATCGAAGCCTGCAATAAATATCAGGTAATAATTTCAGCTTCATTTTGTTCTATAATAATAATGATGAGTTCTTTATTCTCAACAGGTATAACACCCAATCACAGAAAATAATAACAATGTTGAATACTTAACTGAATAATTTAAATGAATAAAATATAACAAAGAGCTCAGCCTAATCTAAAAAAATTGAAACTTTCAACTACATTATAGCATTCAATGAAATATAACGAAGAACTCCATCTAAATCAATTCATTTTTGTCAATTTTCTTTGTTCACATAACTCCTGATTATAAATTTTATAGAGTCGAAGTGAATGTCACAATAATTGGCAACTCTATTGAATGTAGATTCCATGAACCAAATGGGGGATTGTATTAGGGAGTTGGTCCTCGGAGTCTCTAGGTGAAATAAATCTGTATTACGAGAATTTTGCCTAGGAACACGAAAGTTCAAAGCGGACGAAAGAGGAGGACAATCAATACTATTGTGCAAAAATTTGTACAAAAATTTGAGTGATAAAGTTTCTCTCCTGCTCTGCAATGAGATTAAACTAAATCGACTCAATAATTCGTTTTGATTGACTCTTCTCTGTGGATAAACTTTATCATCCCTGCAATCTAAAAATTTCAAGAACCTTCTCTGAATAGCCTCAAAATGGCAAGTGCAAATAGGATGCCTGATCATGCTGCTATACTCCAACTTGCTACCGATTAGGGTATTGAATAGTCCTATGAATGTTGAGGAATTATTAAAATATTTGCCATTACGTATAACGAATCTATATATTTTCGAGGCAGATGAAATAAGTTGGGTGATATGTGCGACAAAGGAAGCTTCTGGTCGAAGACTACACCAAGATCTCTCACTTAACAGAACGAGAAAGACCCGGACCACCGACGCTCTAATCGGTCTCTTCTCTTTGTGAAAGGAACAATATTACATTTTGACCCATTCAAACTCAATTAATTGTCCTCACACCAACTAGCAACATGGTCCAGCGCGAGCTGAAGTTGAACACAGCTGTCCTGTGATCTAACTTCATGATATAGTTTCAAATCGTCTGCGAACATCAAATGTGGAGAATGAATATTATCCATCAGATCATTTACGAACAGAATGAATAACAATGCTCCAAGATTCGACCCTTGAGGTATTCCAGATGTAGGTATGAACTGAGACGACTGTTTTTCTATTTAATATGTCAAAAAAAAATCAACATAGTTGTAGGACATTGAACGTGATGTATTGAAAACTTGAACTCTTGTAGCATAAAATCAAAAATATGTAATGATAAAAAAGAGGGTGTTTCCTTTAATATAGAAATGCTATTATCAGCTTCTTTTATGAAAAGGTGCAATATCTAAGCATGTAGAATATTTATGCCTTTGGTTTTTTCGAGAGGAAATAGTCAGTCTTCTTGTTATCTCAAGGGTGGAATTGATTTCAAAATATTTAACATTATACTTTGAAGAATAGGGTAGACGTCACATTCTGGATGCTGATATAGCCAGCCCTATTGTTATTGATTTAATTATAAGAATGATGAATTTCGCTAAAATCATCTGCTCACTTCACGGCTCCTTATGTTCTTCACACAATAAGTGGACTGAAGTCGTAATTTCTCCTTTTTTTTCTTCCCCATATGGTAATGAATCAATCAGGTGCCTCACTTGTAGAGTAAACGTTTATCATTCGACCCAACCTATTTAACTGAATTTTGATTAAAACTGAAAGGGTAAGGTTATGAAATAATAGCTGGAATATCCTTGTCAATTTCAAATCACCTAGCACTGATGATTAATTTTCAATTGAACTGATTAGTTTGACAAACAGTTTGAGTGATAGTTTCAGCTTTAAATAACGAAGAGGTCAGCATATTTGTTGAGTGAGTGGATATATATGAATGGGGTAATTTTAATTGGATATCTTGATTTAATTGCAAGAGTCAATTTGTATTGGAAATAACTAGAAATATAAGTGATGAATTCTTCAATAAAATTATAAAAAAATTTGTCAGTAAAAGGGTTATCAAATAGATGCTTATGCGTCATAAACAAATTATATTTCACGAATATTACTGAATTGAGGAAATGTGTTTTCAAGTATCCTGAAGTTTTTCGGTATGCTTAGTAAAACCTTTTTCCAAGCAGATAAATGATGGAATTTGGTTTGGTTTTAAATACAATGTTAACTCTTTAACAACCGAAAATGCATTGAAAGTAACCATCATGTCACAAGTTATAGGCTTGAAATTGAGTTATTATCCTGTAATATAAGAACCATTTACTTTGTTTATTAATTTTGTTTCAATTTCAATCTTTATATATTTGCGACTGTAGTTTCCTAGTATCTTTACATTTTGGACCAAATGAATCGGAGTATTTCTATTGAAATTGAGAAACAAACAACACCATTCCGAATATTAATTTTCTTGAAAATGTAGTACTAGAACCAGAATTATGTGAATAAATTGAAATGATTTTTTTGATTGTTTGAAGGACTTTTCAATTCGTTTTTACTACAGTACAAAAGAAGAAAGAGAGACAGAGGTTCGTTTTATTTGTAACCAATTATAATATACGAATGAATAGTAGTAGATACTCCTGCGGTGATTGAATTGAAGTCGTTAGTATAAACCATTCCAATGCAAATCCTGAAAAGAACACATTTGCAAATTAGGATTCGTTCGCTCCTTCGAAATAAAGAATCTTTGAAGGGAAAACACACAATCAACTGTTGTTTATACTGTTAGTATCAACATTCCTAATCATTTTATAAACAAATTACGTAGTGCAATTATGTATATTCTTTTTTGTCACAATTTTTTTTAGGCCCAGAGATCTAGAACTGTGCAGTATTATTAGTAGTTGTATAGTAGTTATAGTATCATAATTGAATATAAACTTGGATTAAAACACTTGAACTTATGACTCACACTTTATTTACTACATAGTATGGCGCGTTTCGTCGTTATAAACGACTTCTTCAGATGCTAACAGAATAACAGTTATGCTAACAGTTTTTCTGTTAGCATCTGAAGAAGTCGTTTGTAACGACGAAACCCGTCATGCTATGTAGTCAATAAAGTGTGAATCATAAGTTCAAGTGTTTTCTTAAGTTCATATTCAATTACAATGGATTTGAATCAAGTAAACGCCAACTCTATTAAATATAGTATTATTTAATAGAGTTAATAGGGCCGTCCATTAAGGGTGTCACATCCTTTTCGAAATTCAAACCAATAGTTATTTTCTTTTGAGCTAAAACTTATTAAGTTTTGGAAATTAGGTAGCAATTCCTGAAAATAAAAATTTATAATCATAGAACCATAGCAATCAGTACATTCTAGAAAAGAGAAAAACCGATTGTCAACGAACAAATAGATTCTCAACTATACCACTTCTCATCTCTTTTTTCGAAATAAAAATGTGCTACGTTCTGTTTTTGTAGTTAAACGTTGTAATATTATTTTATTATTCAATATAATTGTGAAACATTAAGCCAAGAGTTTGATACAAATTTTTATTCAATCATGATTCACCAAGAGGTATGCGAGAATTCAATCTCAGTTCTTAATTCCTGAAAAATTGTCAAGCAATTAATTTAATTATGTCAAACTGAGACAGCTGTTTTTCATGTAACTAATATTAAATTATCTTCAACGAAATAATTATCGGTCATCATTTCAATGTACACATTTTTTATTTCAAATTCAAATATATACTCGCACATCAATTGATAAATATAATGCTGATTTTAAAGTTATAGGAACTTCTATTTCTTAATACCTGCATTTATAGTGTTCGTATTCTTGAAAAAATTTTCAAGTCAACGCCTATAACTCTGAAACTATTTATACTCGTCCGAATAATTAACTCTGAATCTCTGTGTTGGCGATCAATAAAACCTCATTGACTTCTGTTGAATGAAATTTATTGGTTTGACTGGAACTATATATTAGTTATTCCTGGAGGATGAGAATATAAATTTTCATTCAGATGTCAAAATTGAGTGTTGCAGGAAAAAAGCGATAAATTCAATCGATTTCGATATTTCATGAAAGCGGAAAAGCCAAATTTAATTACATTTCTACGAACATATCTGATGATCCTTCGAAGGTGTGAGGAAGATAATATATCACCTAAAGGTTCGCTCATTGTAATATAAGTTTGTCTCATCGAATTTAACAAAGCCAGTTGAAATAATTTTTCACGGTTAGCGAAATCTAATATTCATTTTCTAAATGATCGTGACAATAAAAGCAATTTTTCTACAATTATGAGATGAAAACTAGAGGGGCTCCCAAGAACCTTTCCTAAGTTTTTCTTAGATCAGCTGTCAATCAGTCTATCGCAAACTACTGACAGCTCATGAAAGGTGGCTATTTCTTTTTGGTGGCTCGTAACTCTTAATTTTGAAAATTTATGATTCAATAAACGTAAACGTATTATACGTATACGTACTAAATGTATTCGTGATACTAGTTTTTATGTTATTTTATGTTTGGATTAATATCACTAAAAATGTTTAATGAGGATGAAATAATTGTATAGTATTTCCATTTAAAAAGTTCCATGATTTTTCGGAACGCATTATTCATTTTCTGAAGTGATAGGTTGTGTTTCCGTTGACAACATTTGCGTTGACAGATTTGCGTATTTGTGTAATATATATATATATATATATATATATATATATATATATATATATATATATATATATATATATATATATATATATATTTATATTTATATTGTAGAGGAAATAGGATCCCTTTTTCACAGAAAATATATAAATTGAATATGTGAGCTTCCGGTGCATTGAATTGAATAAAAAATTAACGACGAAACATATTCACATATAGAACCTACAAAAATGAAATCGTTCATTTTATTGAGGTATATATTTGCGATTCGCAGAACGGTATCAATTTATTGTCACGTAATTTGTGCTCGATATTCACAAATAGATTGCTGTTCTAAACGCTTTCCGGATGTGTACACAAGACCAATCATTTTTCAATTTATCCCCCTGGGACCTATGGCAATGTATAATCAATAATTTTTTTTCTGACATGAAATATTAATTTTAATATTACGGTGTCAGCTACTTGATACTCTGAAATGTATAACTAATAACCATCCATGATTGAATGATTTGGCTATATTTTATATATATATATATATATATATATATATATATATATATATATATATATATATATATATATATATATATATATATATATATATATATATATATATATATATATATATATATATATATATATATATATATATATATATATATATATATATATATATATATATATATATATATATATATATATATATATATATATATATATGTGTGTGTGTGTGTGTGTTTAGTGTCTTCAAGTTTATCAGAAGTATTGAATAATTGAATTTTATGAACGTTATGAATTTTTATATGGTTATCCAACTCAGCATTCGCTTCTGAAGATTATCAGTCTTCTTCAGCATGAGGAAACCTCTGAAAAACTCCTGGTAATACCGGTGATTCAAATGAAAGTAATATAATTTTTAATACACTCTTTTACAATGTCACTCAAATGTTGTTTTCAAACAACTTCGCATCCATTTATCAATAGGTGGTTAATTGAATTTCGAATTTAACACGCTCTATAGTATTATTTTCACATATGGGTATTATATCGTTTACGTAGCTCGCACCATTTATTACAACCAAAAATTTTAAAGCAACAGGAGCAGATAAAACATTAACAGAAGAAAATATAAGAAGAACATAGGTCATCTCACTTTAGGCACAATTCCGATATTTTGTTCTCAAAATGGAATACGTCAAAACTATGATCAGATTAATCGATAGAAAACAATGCTGCGCATCACAGGACTCGAGGCGTCATTATATATCCAATACTTTTTTTCGATTTGTGATTTGTAACTTAGCTTAACCAATCGTGAAGTTATTGAATTTAAAATTATTGAAATTCATCTATCTACATTTTTCAATGATATTAACAAGAAAAAGTTATATAGATCATTATTATTGAAAAAGCTGAATAAAAGTGGCTTCAAAAAATTTGAGTTTAATGGCATGCTCTCGAATAGCACGGAAGTGAATATAGGCACACCTCAAGGCAATTTCTTAGGTTCGTCGTTGTTTCCTTATATCTACTTAAACGATATTTTTCCTCATGTGGAAAAATGCTCTATACGTTTATTTGCTGATGACACTTTGCTTTATATATGTGAAAAAGATTTTGAAAATATGATAGAGTCGATCAATAGAGAACTTTATGCAATTAATGAATGGTTATGTGACAATAGTTTATCTTTGAATGTGTAAATATCGAACTTCATAATTTTGTGTGCATGTAAGACCCTTACGATTGATAAAAATAAGGATTTGAATATAGAGCATAATGAACAGAAAATTGGAAGAGTAAAAACAGTGAAATATTCAGACAATATGTTTGAGGAAAAATTGAGTTCCAATCATCCTGAATATTGAAATGAATATTGAAAAAATCAATATTTTGTAAATAATAGGAAGAAATAAGTCCATATATGTGAATGTATTGTTGTTCAAACCGATAATAATTGTTATTTGATTTCAATAAGGAAAAAATTCAACAATTACAGAAGTTACAGAATAGAACCAAGCGAACAATTTTGATATGCAACAAAAATGCCCCAGTTAAAACTATGCTGAACTCTTTGGAAGTAATGTCTGTTCAACAGAGAAACACTTAGCTTCATACATATTCATATTTAAAATTGAAAATCAGTTGCTTCCATGTAATGTAATAAAAATTTGGCATTTTCTCTGATTTGCATATATAATGGGTGATTTTTTAAGCGTACTTTTTTTTAAATAGAATAAAACACTTAATTTGCATCATATATTCAAATTTTTTATTGAAATTGATCACTTGGACTTTGCCATTCAAATTTAAAAGATATCTTCATGTAAATGCTGTTCGCGGCTTCGTATCAAATGGTCCATTCAAAAGGTACAATTTTGCGTCACTTTTTTGAGCATTTCGGCCTGTATCCCACGAATTACGGGTATTATGTTATCATATATCATATATAAGGCTTCAATCGTGTTCAACTTATCCACATACATTAACGACTTTACATAACCCCAGAAGAAATAATCCAGAGGCGTTAAATCGCATGATCTTGGCGGCCAAATTCATAGAGCCATTTCGAGAGATAAGCTGCTCACCAAATTCATCCTTCAACATGTCCATTGTTTAACGGGCCGTGTGGCAACGTTTTGATGAAACCACATGTTCAACTCGGCCAACTGGGGCGAAAGAAAGTTGCGTATCACGGCTCGATATCGTTCGCCGTTGACGGTAACGTTTTTTTCACGGTTGTCTTTGAAGAAAACGGACCGATGATGCCACCCCCCCATAAACCACACCAAACTGTCGTTTTTTCGGAATGCATCGGAAATTCTTGTATAGCATGTGGCTGTTCATTACTGCAGATGCGACAGTTTTGTTTATTTACATATCCGTTAAGCCAAAAATGAGCCTTCGTCGCTGAACACAATTTTTCGATAAAACAGCGGATTTTCATTAAGCTGTTCTAAGGCCAATTCACCAAAAATTAGACGTTGTGGTTGATCATTCGACTTCAATTCTTGCAGAAGTTGATTTCCATAGGCTTTCAAACCAAAATCAACACGTCAATTGCTGAGAACGGCGACGAATTGACATTTCACGATCCTCATTAACATTATACGCTACGGCTGCAATATTCTCTTCAGAACGCACTGTACGCATGCGAGACAATGGTTTCAATGTCCAACAAACTAAACTTGATGCGACATTTGGTGATAACAGCGCGAATTGTTGATTCTCCAGGTTAATTATGGCGACCATGATATGGTCGTAACAAACGATACACATTTTCCACAGAGCACGAATTTTGATGGTAAATTTCATCAATTTGCTATCGTTGCTTGTTTGTAAGTCTTTTCATGATGAAACGGCAGAGTATAATGAAAATTTTTCACTTTGACAGATGACGTTTGGATGCCTTTACCAGCCAGTGCCGCCAACCTGAAAAACTTAACTTTTAAAAAATCCCACTATAATACTTGAAATACTGTTAGTTTTTACATCCAAAGTTGTTGATATTTGATAGTGTTGACGTTGAATATTGAATATAAACTTCAATTCAAACATTTGAACTTATGAATTACACTTTATTGACTACATAGCATGACGCGTTTCGTCGATACAAACGTCTTCTTCAGATGCTAACAGAATAATCTGATATATAATACATAATTAACGGAATGATACATGATACAGAATGATATATAATAAACAGAAATTATTCTGTTGGTATCTGAAGAAGTAGTTTGTAACGACGAAACGCGTCATGCTATGTAGTTTATAAGGTGTAAATCATAAGTTCAAGTGTTTGAATTTAAGTTTATATTCAAAGTTGTTACTTTCTAAACCTAAAAATAGCATATACTTTGACGGATTTAATGCCTTCAATTATTTATCAAGTATCCTAAAAACTAGTACTAGTATTGAGATATTTAAACGTGAACTAAAAGAATATAAAACTGAAATGTCATTAGGTGGCCTTTCAAAATGTGTAAGTTTTTGTATAGCTTTATTAAAATAAATATTATTATCATTATTTTACGTCTCTGAAACGATTGGGTGTTGTAACGCTTAATTACGTCGTTAAAGTAAATTTTCGACTGAAAAATTGGTTAGAATCGATATTATGTTCTCAATTCTCGAATTTCAAAACAATATTGAAGTTCTGTTTGGTGAGCAGGTTTCTCTCTGCATGAAAAATGGCGAACAAATCTATTCAGATCAATGCTGCTGCGGGCGACTACCTGCCGGTGGGGTCTTTATTGAATTCACGGTTCGCCATTTTCTGTCACGGAAACGACATTGTCAGATTATCCAAGATTGATTTGCTTACGTCGCAGTAGTAGGTAAACCATTTTGAAATGACAACCAAGTTGAATTTGTTTGTTTTCGACTGTAAATGATATTCCTCCAGGAGTAAACGGACTTCACAGAAATACTATAGATAACATCCAGCCCACACGAAATGTATTGAATTGAGTTTTGGACAAGGGTGGTTTTTGATTAATGCGAGCATTAAAGTTGTTTCACTCTTACCACACTGTTTTCTGAAATTTTCAGAAAACTGAACATATTTCTTCCGAATTGGGAAGGATGACCATAGAATACTTTTCTTTGATTGTCTTTTACTGGAATAAATTTAATAAAGGAAATTATTGATTAAAACTTGATCATTTAATGAACTATTTGATTTCTTCCTTTTATTGAATTCCATGGCTTCTAATTGAATTAGTTTAGAACACTCATAAAGTTCTAACAACTTTGCAAAAATTGCATACGGACGTAAAGGTTATAAACTAACCCTGTTAGTGAAGCCACTGTGTTGGCGAAACAATATTGTTATGTTTTGTATTAATTATAGTGAAAATCAGAAAACTACACAGTTTTATTTAAATTATATATTCAGATTTTCATCAAGTATCGGCCCAATTGAATAATGACAATAACTTCAATTTATTGACAGATTTTCACAATTTCGTTTGAAAAAATAGATTTTCTTTCAAATTTCAGACTTCAGAATTCAAGATGATCAAAAACTCAATCTTTCATTCAACCTAAGCATTCGTTTATCTTGAAGAATGGAATTTTCAAAAAATTCAGTTTATGTAGGACATAAGCTTCAAAGTACAACCCTGGTTCAATATGCTTCACCCCTAAATCGCCTAATATGAGAAACGCTTCCTCTCTCACATTTTCCCTTGATACGTTGTCACTTAGCACTATATACCTGAGTGCACGACATTAATTTATCCTCCGACACAGTCTATGAAATTAAATATCTTCTTGACAAGAGGTGCGTGACACATTACGCCCCGAATATTCCTATCGTGATTTGAGTTTCTGACTTATAATAGTCAGAACCCCATGTCGTTTAGTCATGTTCAAGAGTGGGACTCAACATTACAAACATCATTCACTTTCAACAACTTTCAAACTAGATTACTTATTTTAATTATTATGACGATTCAAGTTTAAGAATTCTTCAAGATAAAATGTGCTACTTCATAGCCATTATTATCGCTAAAAGAGTGTAGCAATTAAGTGGCAGAATTCAACCTTTGAATTGCAAAGAGCATACTTTGAATTTTTGTGAAGAGCATTCGATTCAAACACTAAAATTAGTTTATTGAATTGAACTCAATCGACATAAGAATTATTATATAAGTGTGAATTGATTTCTCGAAGTTCATTCTAGGATATTTTTTTGACTTTTTTTCTCTAGCTTTTTCAGTTTTGTTCCATTACATTAACCTAACAGCCCCTTCTCGAGCATTCAATAAAAGAATACCAGCAAATTATATTATATACGTATGATTTAGTTATTTTTCTATTTTATTCAATTTTCAGTGACTCTCGATGAATGTTTAAAACTGAAACAAGAATTTATTCAATGAATACAATATTAAATTAATTCTAAAATATAACAAACCTGCAACAAGAATCGAGAACTAAATGTCATTTGAATATTAATCTTGAGCTCTGCGTCCACAAAATACACAAAGAGAAAAAGAGGTCAAAATAATATGGCGCGACTTAAATAATGTGAGAGGGTTCACAGAATAATATAAGGATCACAGAATGATGAAAGGTACAAGGATTATAGATATGGTCTCTACCGTAACATACTCGTAAGACAATAAAATACGATAACGTTAGTTCATAGTCCACTATATGGCGTTACATACATATAAAAAGATAATTGGTAAAAATAATCTCTTCAAGATTTACGTGAGGACAAACATTTCTCAAAGTTTGTTAAACCAGTGGACTAGAGTCGAGCAGAATTTAAGCTGTTTCTCTCAATTTATTAAACATTGAAGAATTTTTTCAATTCAATTAAATTTTTGCATAATAAATTGAACTGTCACAGGTAAATGAAACTTCATTTTCGAAAACTATTAAGACACCTCTATGTTACTCTTAAGAAGTGTAAAGAGTTAAATAGTAACAAAGTACATTGTTTGAGTATTTTCATCAATAATTAAAATAATGTAGTAGAAATTTATACGTTTGAATATTTAAAACTTAATTTTTGCAATCAAAATACAACGTAAAAACTAGGGTTTATACAAAAACCGAAATTTTAGAAAACCGGTTTTCGAATAGTAATTTTTCCAGAAAACCGGTTTTAACCGTTTTCGAATTTCATAAAAAAATTTTGCTTGAATATTCTGTAATTCGAAAAAAAATTTCAACAGAAAATTCAGAGTGAGAAAATTCTAGTTAAAAAAGAAGTTTTTGACTAAAATCATTTACTGTTCAATTTAATTGATAGTCAAATTTCTTATTATAATTTAGTAGGAAAAAGAAATAATAGTTGACCCGGATTAAATAACTTTAAAAACAGTTATTCGTAATTTGTGCATAATTTCCACTTATAAGGATGTAAATATTTTTATAATTGTGAAACGAATTATTCAGCACAGGGTTCGAATCGAATAAATAAAAACAATATATTTTCATATTTTTATAATAACCATATTATTTTTCTCTTTAAAGTTCAAGTCTGTTACCATAAGTTTAATTACTCGTACCTTCGATAGTGTACCCCGGCGATCAGCAGTATTAGTCCAGAGATGGCTGGTGAAAACTAATAGTACGAATGTATGCAGAAACGAGAATGACAAACGAAGACGATCCGCCACAGAATCATATCAGACAATATCATTCCAAGAACCGGTTTAGTTTAGAATAATTTCCTCACTTAAACGCCTAGAAAATGCAGAAATAAATCAGAAATAATATGAACGAATAGCTATTATCAACCTATTAATAATACTACTAGAGCCACCACTTGAGTGATACTTAACCAGGTCACCGGTGGTACGTGAACACATTTCAAATGGTCCGAGAAGTTATAAAAGAATTCAAAATTTTCCCTAAAATCCTAAAAAGGATTTAAAAATAATCCTTTGCTCAGTGCTACTCAAACACTGAAAATTAGTAACATTAATTACACACTGTGTTTATATACCGAAAAACCTCTGATAATGACTTCATTACCCTGAAATAATTAGTGGTAAAACAAAGATTTTGTCAAGTGGTCCCTCATCTCTGAGACGTCAAGAACTACACACCAAAAAACACCTAAAATTTTACACTTTAAGTAAAAATATCTAAAGTAAAACAATGTATCAAATGATATTGCTGGGAGCTATCAAAAACCGAAACTGCATTATAAGTCAAACATCTTCTAAAACCACTCAAATTCAATCGTTTTCAATAAAATTCAAACTCCATAATTCCATACATATTATCCAACATTCATAATACTCCTAGAATGTTTGCCTTCGCTCGTCTGAAAACTCAACATAAAACATGTTATAACGTAGAACAAGAAGGAAAGGATAAAGGAGCTCAGCAATGTGGTGAATCTTGTATCCTTATACACACAATGTATACCACTAGATGTGATATTTATGGCTGCCGTTGTTGGCGTCGCTGATGCCACAGTGTGGTAGGCAATAACGTTAAATGGGAATGCAACCAAACATGCTCACCAATATAATGTTTATGGAAGTCTGTTCATATTATGTAACTCAGGGTATATATAAACCGTCGATTGAATCCTGCTTCAATGTAGGAGGGTTCCAGCTCGATGTATTCGACTATATATTGAAATTTTCAAATCGTCAATTGAAATTTGGAATTGATGAGATACGTTCAATATTGCTCACATCGTAATGTTTCAATTAATTGATAACGAAAATGATGAAATGAACAAAAAATAGCTTTTTTAATCTACACACTCTCCTTGAAAAATTACAACGCCTTCTTTGGACTGATGAAATATTTGAATAACAAAATTAAACGGAAAAATGATGTCTCAGAATGATTTTAGTTTTTTAATTGACCACGACGCTTCAACCGCAGTTCGGTGTGGAGGGGAGTGGTCTCGATCGCTTGGCCGGCCTGTTAATTTTAATAGCCATGAATCGTTTCACGGGACCGCAGCGCTCGTTTTGCGTGCGAGCGTTTTATAAAAACAATGATTCCTTCATTGTTGTTCGTCGTCTTTACGTGAAGCATTTCAATTCGCTTAAAAAATATACCGAGTACCAATTTAATTAAGCATTGGGTGTACAAGTTTGAAGAGAATGGGAATACAATGCCGGACAAATCGTCTGGGCGCAAAAAGGACATCATGAACGAGCATGGACGTCGACCGCGTTCGCCAGTCTGTTATGGAAACCCACGACAGTCGTTGAGATTGCGCGCAGCTTCTCTTAATTTGAACAAATCTACAATTCATCGCATTCTTTCGAAAGACTTACATGTTCACCCCTATAAAACTGTTATTGTTCAAGAAATGAAGCCTGATGATCCTGATAAACGAATCGAATTCTACAGCACAATGAAAAACCGTTTAAGGAGTTTTAATAACATATGGTTTTTCGATGAATCGAATTTTCACATCAACGGTCACGTGCATACACAAAATTGAAGGTACTGAGCTTCCAAGAATCCGCTAGAACTGCATCAGAAGCCCTTGCACTCGCCAAAAGTTATTGTTTCGGCTGGCATATCTAATCAAGGAGTTATCGGTACTTATTTTTTTGAGGATGACCGAGGTCGAACTCAGACCGTTAATTCTGATCGATATTGCCATATGATCTGAACTTTTTTACCAGACTTTTTGAACCAGGATGGCTAAAACCGCAACACCTTTTTCCAGCAAGATGAAGCCACTTATCATATTACGAATGACTCATTAGCTGCACTTCACGATTTATTCCCTGGAAGAGTGATACGCCGCCAAGGAGATCCCAACTGGCCACTGAGGAGCCCTGATTCAACGCCTGCTGATTTTTTCCTATGGGGTCTGAAAAGTAAAGTTCACAATCCATTGCCATCCAAAATGAATGTTTTGAAGCAAAGAATCACTGAAGAAATCAACTCTATTCCAAGAGCAATGCTATTGGTGCACATTTGCAAACGGTTGTTTTTCATAAATAAACTTCAAGAACTGATCTTTAATTCAACAATAAATTTAACGAATTTTAATTGATATTGTTGTTTTTCATTAAGTATCTAAAATCGAAAAACATTCTGCGACACCCTTTATAAACTCAAATTCAGTTTCGACCAGTTAAGTTCAATTAACTTAACTGATACATAATGATTGTGATACTGAAGGTCCTTACTCATTCTGAGACCTCAGTCAGGGCTTCAAAATTCAATGAAATTATGAATACAATTCGACTTGCGAAATAGTTGACTCAAAATTAGTCTCGGTCTTCTCGAATCCCCGAAATCTTCCTCGAAACCTCTTGGGTTTTCATCTGTTCTTCTTTTGCGTAGTCTCTAGGGTGGCTGCAGAAGAACTTGTGTTGGCTGGAAGGGCTGCAGACATTGGATCTTGCTTCTATGGATCTGATTGTCTCCATAACACTCGGGATTTTGAGCTCTCTGTCGATCTGAGAGGCATAGGACATGATTGGAAGAATGACCAATGGTCTCTTACATGAATATCTTCGTGGTGAATGAGCTGGCTTCTAATATTGATGAGTAGGTAACGCTTTGTCTGGACAGGCAGTGGTCAATAAAGGACTTCCTCGTTTACATCCGGTCTGTAATTGATTCACCTTTCACTTGAATTTCCTCCTCTGGACGTAGTTACTTGGTTATTTGGTAACATTCCGGATTTTTATACTCGTTTATTTTCGGTGATTCCCAAACATTGAATTGTAAGTCCCAAACCAAAAAATGTGATATTTCACATTCAGAATTGAACGCATGATTTTGATGTAATCAATAATTAGCGTAACTTAAATTTTTTTCATTAATAATAATAATAATGTTTATTCGTACGTAGGACCATAAGGCATGTACATGTCAAAAATGAGCAATAGCACTTATCAAACAGGTGCATATTTGCATTGAAACATTCGAAATATAAAAATGAGTAAGATATAAGTTTCGGTACATAAATATCACAAAATGTTGTATAAATCATATTTCAACTCCAAACAAACATACACTCACTCAGAGCACCAACCAATATCTCACAATTCCTCAATTGAATATAATGCTCCGTCAATCAAATATTCCTTTATTTCGAGTTTGCATTTGTTGATCGAAAGAGTAGAAGTCAGACTCGCAGGTAGTCGGTTATACACGAAAATGGACAGAAATAGAGGAGATTTTCTGAATCGTGCTGTGCCGTGTTTCGGAATGACCAGTATATTCGAATTTCTTGTGACATACCTCGAATCTCCAAGTTTTTTGACATTTTCAACATTAGTTTTCCACATAAATCGCAGCCTCTCAAATCAGTATGGATAGAAAAGTTTAAATTTTATAACGCGTAAAATGATCTCTACATGATGATGGGCTTTAGATCAAAAATTAGCCTAAGAATTTTTTTTTGAGCAACAAAAACTTTTTTCCAGTTAGTTGCTGGTCCCTTCATCGAAAAATTGTACATAAGATGACTCTGTACTAAAGAATAATAAACGCTGAGCAGATAGTCAACACTGAGGCTAGATTTAAGTTGCATTATAGCGTAGTAACTTCTACTTATTTTGCAGACTTCATCAATATGCCAACCCCAACCAAGGTGATCTTCAATCTTACAACCAAAATCTGTTTTAAATTTTTTTACACTAGTCTGCATTGCATTAGAAACGGACACCATTTTCATGTTCGCTCAATTCAATTCATTGATACAATCGAAGTATTGAAGTACTGTATGCTTTTAAACTATTTTGCCGAATAATTCGAATCTTACTTAACTATTGTAATGAATATATTCATGATCGGATTCAATATGATATGAAACATCATATTTTCCATATTTGCAGTACCAAATCCTACCCCAAAGGATCGATATAATCCGGAATACTCCGGGCTTGCATTAACATCCCATTCAAACGATATGTTCGAGTATGTGAACGATTCCCCATTAAAAGAAATAGGTCACGCATTTCTTGCAGCATATTGAAAATCTCAATAGCGAACCTATAAAAAAATCCGCAATTTTTTCAATGCTCATTATTTTAATTGGATTACTAAATTTGATATACTATCATCGAATAAAAATGAATATGTGCAATTTAATTTACATAATATGTATTGTTGCTTAAATGGAATTCGAGACAACTGAACAGTTTAATTTAATTATCAGACAAATATGCATTATCACGACCTTTAAAGTCTTGAGTGAACTCTTTTCAATTGATTTTAGTGATGTATTCTCTCTAAGTGGGACAATCGTCTACGATAAGGATGTTGTCTACGGGCTTCACGAAAGTGGAGCGTGAAAGTCTACCATTAGACAGTCGTTTTTAACTGATTGAGTTTCCGTGGAACTCTCTAGACTCTTCTGTTGTTCGTACAGCATCAATAAATAATAATAATTATCATTTATTTAGCAATAGCTGTTACAAAATCATATATAGATTTAGGTTCAAAATATATTATTTACAATTATATATTCAAAACGAACTTTTAAGCGTGAATACCTTAAGTTCACTAATGTTTTTATGGAGCAAGGCAATTTATCAAATGCGTTGAACCTTCAGAAAATATACTATTTCTTGAATTAGAAGGCTTACAAAATTGAATGTTATAATTGTCAGCATTATTATTATAATCGTGCACATCACTGACACATTTTCATTTATTATGACTCTATATGGGAACAATTTGTTTTTAATTTTAAATTAAAATATATATATTTTTATATCATTTATTTGTTGCTAATTTACAATCTTCTCAATATTAATGAGTAAATATTTTAAGCGAAATTCAATTTGACTCAGTTTCTATCCAGTGATAGATAACTGATTATTTTATGTAAGTAGGTTTTCTGGCCATGTCCTCTTGAGTCTTCTTGTGTATATGTTGAGGAAAGTCTATCGATGAGTGGGTCCATCATTGGTGCGAATCTTATATTTAGTAGCATATAATTTCATCACGTCGCTTGTATAAGAATAATTAAGATCATTGTGGATTGTCTGATTTTTGACATATCATGGGGAGTTGCTATCATTCTTAATGTTTTTGATTGGAATATCTGAAGGATTTTGGTGTTTGATGGCTTACTACATCCTCAGAGCTCTATACCATAGTTCCAAATAGGTCTGTTTATGCATTTATATATCAGTAACTTATTTTCCAGAGTGAGGGTGGAGTTCATAATCAGCAGCCAATACATTTGTTTAATCCTGAGCTTCAATTGTTTTTTTAACCTGGATGTGGGCTTTCCAATTCAATTTTGAGTCCATATGAAGCCTTAGATATTCAACTTCTGATTTTATAGGAATGGGAAGATTGTTGAGTGTTACTAGAGGACAGGTGTCCTTTTGGAGAGTGAAAGATATGTGTGAAGATTTGTTATTATTCATTTTGATCTTCCACTTTACCAGCCAATTCTGCATTAAGCTAAGGTGATGTTGTAGTTTGTCCAATGCTGTAGTTGGATCTATCTTGGACCATTATTGCTGTGTCATCTGCAACGGTGGCTAAATGAATTATTAGAATATGTATATAGCAAAAAATATTGTCTGTTTAATTGACATCAGTTCTAAACAATTTAGTATGCTTTGGATCGGAGTATATCTATTACATTTCAAAATTGTTCGCATAAACTCCCTCAAAAATAAGTATCTGTTTTTAACTTCACTCAGATTAACTAAAAAGTTGTCTTACTCACATATTGTGTCTATCGTGAAAACATCTGAGTTCAATTTTGAACGTTTTGTTATCTAGTAGCTGTATCAGATGTAATTTGTTTAATTGACATTTCAGATTTGATGTTATTTGATTTTATAAGTTCAATGTGTGATGTACACTTCCTGCAAATATTTTCCAGTTGAGTCATAGGATGTTAATCCTGCATTCTTATCATATTTTTAATAATAACAATATCATTATTATAACAATTGTTCCCCATGAGGAGAGCGATTGAACTTGTTCATTTGCTCTTAATAATTATATCGAATAGTTTCTTCGGTATTCTGGACTGTTTCATTTCGTAGAAATGTGCACAGAACTTTGCTCGTCGTTTTATGATGTTTCACGACTGTAGACATGTGTTTTCATATGTAATGTTTACGTATTCGTAATAGTATTTGTATTTTGATAAAGTTCATTCTGAGGTCTTTTCATCCAAATGCCGTTTGTATTGATAGGCTCGTAAATCTTTCGGAGAATTTTTCGTTCTTGTTTTTCTATTTCTCTTATTCTTGAATGACCCTCAATAACCAATGTTTCAGCTGCGTAGATTGATTCTGAAAGAATCGTTGTGTTATAATGCCTCAATTTGGCGCCCCTAGAAATGCAGTTTTTGTTATAGTACTCCCATGTTAGCTTGTAGGTTCTTTATAGCTAGGTGATTCTTTGTTCGTTTATAATAATGATAAAAATAAATTATATATATATATATATATATATATATATATATATATATATTTATAATAATGATATAAATATATAATATATATATATATAATATATATATATATATATATATATATATATATATATATATATATATATATATATATATATATTCAACAGCAATAACAGGCTATTTTCAGTATTAAAAGAAGCTTTATTTTATTTAAAGACACAACACATTTCTTCAGATATATCTTTATTCAATAATTCAATGGAGGTTGAAAATGATAACCATTTTTTATTCACGAACGCCAAAAACTTAATTAGCTATTGTTGAGAAAGAGTCAATAAAATAAGGGCAGCCACTGTACGTAAAGATATATGGAACGTGAACAGAATTACCACCGAAATGAAACTCATAAAATGGCGTCTGTAATCTGGAATTAAAACTTTTACGACTCGATATCTGTGTAGAATTGAACCTGACTTATTAAACTTCTCTTACAATTTCTTGTAGAAAGCAATCAATATTACGGTAAAAAGTTTTTGGATATATATATATATATATATATATATATATATATATTTTTATATATATATATATATATATATATATATATATATATATATATATATATATATATATATATATATATATATATATATATAGTTATGGAATGAGAGACAATCCAATTAACTTAAAGAACTATGGAATATATGTCAGAGGATTTGTTGGTCGAGAAGGATGTCAATCAATCAATCAATCAAACAAATAATTTATTTCCATTATGCATACATTTAAAATGTGTGGAAAGCGTCAGACATTTACAAATCACAAATAATGAATTCAAGAAACACTAGGAAGATACTCTTCTAAAGAATAAAACATATTCGTCAATATATACCTCCTCAACTTCTGTTTGAAACAAACCGTGCTCTTCGCCTCCCTGATGTCAAGGGGCAGGTGATTGTAGAGTCTTGGACCCATACAGTTTGCAGACTTTCTGCCTATGTTGAGACGTTGGAATGATACGCGTATATCATTTCTGGCACGTGCGTTATTTTCATGTATATTTTTGTTCTTGAGGAATTTGTCTGTATTTAGGTGAACATATGTGCTCAATTCTAACAAAAACAATCCGAAAAGAGGTAGAATCCCATAACGCGCAAAAAGACCACGGCAAGAGACTGTACTGCTCATGCTCTCCATAGAACGCACTATACGTTTCTGGCAGATGAATACATCCGCAGGACCTGAGGAAACTCCCCAGAAAAAAAATGCCGTATCGCAACCTCGATTGAATCCCTGCATGTACCGCAGGGAAGCATTCTGGGACCACTTCTCTTTGTACTATATATAAATGATTTACCGGATGCCTTCTCGGGAACCAAGAGGTCCCTTTCTATGTATGCTGATTATACAAACATAGTTGTTGTTTCTCATGAAAATGACTCAACTCATCATTTGTCTCATGAAATTGATGTTGTAGAAAAATGGTTTGCTAAAACTGTCTAGTGCTAAATGCTAATAAAACTGAATGCTGTTTGAGACACGTAGGGACATAGCAAATTGTTCAAAGGAATATATTGTTAAAGAAAATAAAATGAAGTTCAAACAAGATACCAAGTTCTTAGGAGTGTTTTTGGACAAATATTTTAAATTCACTACTCACTTAGCACATCTGTCTAAGAATTAACATCTAATATATATGCAATAAAAGTAATGAAGTCCCAAGTTTCACGGAAGGTTCTTGAAACAGTGTATTTTCCAAATGTTCAATCAATTTTGAGTTATGATTCAATATTTTGGGGAAATGCATCAGAAGCTAAACAAACTTTCGTTCTACAAAAGTATGCAGTGAGAGAAATTATCAGGATGAGTTGTGAGGAGTGTTGTCGTCAAGTTTCAGGAAGAATGTTTTTTTTACATCTACAAATTGTAAATAATTTATTGAGACCTTATCTATATTTTCAGTATTCAGGAAGAAGAACGGAATTGCGTTCGAAATATAGAATTGCTGGCGATTAGTCGTTTAAATTAGTTGTGCACACCTTTCGCCGATAACACAAAATATTTTTGAAAGTCTTCCCATAGCGGCAACACTCCCTAAACATATATATTATATATATATATATATATATATATATATATATATATATATATATATATATATATATATATATATATAAGGAAATGAAATTTTTTGTGCTTATAGCACTGAATGAAATATTTAAGAAAATGAACACTAGAACATTCATTTGAAAAATTCAAATCAATCAAGAGCATGTTATAGTAGAGCTAGATATGTGAACTGACGAGTTCCTTGCAGAACGAAACATATATGTCTCGCACTTCCATCAGGTGTGGCATCGATTTCAATATTTCTCTAACATTTATCCCTTGAAGGATAATGAAGACATCACATCGTACACGTTCACATATCTAGCTCTACTATAACATGCTCTTGATTGATTTGAATTTTTCTAATGAATGTTCTAGTGTTCATTTTCTTAAATATTTCATTCAGTGCCATAAGCACAAAAAATTTCATTTCCTTAAAAATATCGCCGAATAGGCCCCTGAAATACGAGAATAAACGCGAGTGTACTACTAACGCAACCTATTGACATTTGATAACATCGTTCGATGATATTTGTCAAATAGACATTGCAATTTAGTAGATACCTACGGGTATAGATGATATGTGAAATTTCGATGCTTGGTGTGTCTATAATCTGAGAGGTGTTTTCTACTGATTCCTATGGATGGAATTGTGGAGTATTCATTACTCTACGATAGTTCACTTGGAGTCACAAGAAGATGCTTGGAGATTGAAATCGTTGCCTCACTTCGATGGACGTGGTGCGACTGACGAGTTCCTTGCAGAACGAAACATATATATCTCGCACTTCCATCATATATCAGGTGTGGCATCGATTTCAATATTTCTCTAACATTTATCCCTTGAAGGATAGTGGAGACATCACATCGTACACGTTCACATATCTAGCTATACTATAACATTCTCTTGATTGATTTGAATTTTTCAAATGAATGTTCTAGTCTTCATTTTCTTATATATATATATATATATATATATATATATTATTATATATATATATATATATATATATATATATATATATATATATATATATATATATATATATATATATATATATATATATATATATATATATATATATATATATATATATATATATATATATATATATATAAAAGTACTGAACGTGATTTGTGAGTAGGTGAGTAGGTATGCAAGTTTGAACGTAATATTAATGTTTCACCCAGTGCATTGGGAAGAAGTGAAATGGTATGAAAAACAGGCAATAAAAATTAAACTCTTCTTTCCAATGCAAGAAACAGTTCATATGTTATTAACGGTATTGTAAAGATATTTTCGATGTTTAGTGTCTTAGAAAAATGTGATATTTTCATTCCGCAATCTCTGTATGTTTTCACAAAACAGACATTTCTTCACAAAAAACATTCAAGATGAAGGCAAAAGATTACCCAAATCACGAGAAAAATGTCTCTCGACTTATCCACGAAATAGCGGGATTAAGGAAAGGGAAATGCGTTAGAATTTCCGCCGTTTTACTCAAAATTGCTACACTCGTTTCTAGGCCATCCTTGATGGTAAAATTAATAGTTCAACTGAAGTAGATCGTTATTTCTGAGTGCAGACATTATTTTATGAACAGAGTGGTTTTCTATAACACTCAAGACCATTTGGGAATAGCTAAAATAACCTTTACGATACTCGAGATAAATGAGAAAATAAAAAGGCATATGAAATTATCTCAATTTTGCACAGGAGTTCACATTATTATAAATTAAGGAGGTGTTAGATATGGAATTTACTCATTATTCATTAGTCATTCATTCTTTCAACACCATTATTTATTTTGTTCAATAATTTGTTCAGAAGAATTTTATTGAGAGGGCAATAAAAATCATAAAAACCTACAACACATCTTCATAGATTTAATCGATGAACAAATTGTTTATCAAGTTTGTGGCCCCAGAGTGCACGCATAAATTCACACAAATTTCAACTCAATAAAATCAGAAACATACAATTAAGTTCAAAAACAATAATTCTGTATTTTCACAATCTTCAATCAAGTTATGAATACATTCGCGTGCAAATTAATTTGTAACAGACTGATATAGCTGTTTTTCGTCAATTTCACACAATGTATTTAAATTATATGACGTGTTTCGACTATAACGTCATTGTCAAGAAATATGGACATTACAGGTAACAATTATTTATATATATCTAGCTCTCTAAGTTAAGAATTGGAGAGGGGTTGAGGTCTAATTGGTTATTTACAGTGTGATATCTTGGGTTTTTCCTTATCTCATTTATTTAAGGAATAACTCAAGATTCATTTTATGAAAATAAGTTTCCATAAAATAAATACTTCATCAATATCTTTAAATTCATTTGTGTTCGATGCTTCAAAATTTCTGAAGAAGTCAATATATTTAAATATTGAAGTCGGTATCGATGTGAAGCAATGTTTTTTATTCAGCTGTCATTTGATTGAAACCTACAGTTGAAGCCCTTTTACTCGGTTTGGTATCTTGTGTATAACCACTCTTGAAACTTCAACGTAAGTACTGAACTCAGAGAAATCTAAAACTACTACATCTGCTTCACAGACGGCACAGATTTTATTTTTCCATAATTAATAGAGAACTTGAATACCCATAATTTACATCACGTTTATAACCTTGAAAAGTTTACTACATCGATAACTGAATATCGGTATTTTATGTCAACACTTCAACACGTGATTCTATTTTCATTTGATGTCTAGTTCGATGAAATTTCAGAGGGAATATTAAAGCACTTTCAAGAGTATAAAATCATTAGGTAGTGTAAATTTAACTCAATGACGTCAACTGCGTTCACGCAAAAATCAGCATATTCATATATTATATAAACGTCTTCTGATGATTTGTTGGTCAAAATGCGAAAAAATTTAAAGTATTTCTACATTTTCCTAGCAATAACAGAAATAAAAATGAACTCTTTTTTTTAATTCAATGAAACAATATTCAGAATTTTTCATAATTTAATACAAATACGCATTACGACGTTTCGAAGTACTACTTCTTTATCAAATGCTGAATTAAAACTACATTACTACAGTATTAATCCAGCATTTCATAAATAAGTAGTAATTCGAAACGTCGTCATGCGTATTTGTATTAAATTATGAGAAAACTTTCAATATTGTTTCATTAAGGATATTAATTTTTCTCCAAGTATCGGCCTCATCAATCATCTTTTCTTTTTTGTTTAGTAATCACTAACCTAGCATTAGTTTCGATTGAACATTTTCACCATAACACAACCTCTAAAAACGTATGTAAAGAAGAACTAGGAACCTTTCAACCTTTATAATAAAATATTATGTGTTCATTTTCATGATAAATCTCTTATTTTTAAACTTCTTTTAGCTTATTTAATCATCTTCTTTATTTTTATGAATAATACAATAGATAAGAGAAACGATGCTTCACACACAATTTCGGTAGATTGTTAGAACTACCAGAATCAGTACTATTGCACAATGCGGATTTACAACCAGATCGTTACCAAAATTTTTTTATTCTTTCAGCACATCAATCGAATACAATGAGCAAGCCAGATCACGATTAGATATTTTATACAAACATTCTCAGAACACTATGCATAATCAAGTAATTATCATTTTTTTTGATGAAATTTTCTGAGATGTTTGAATTCCCTAAACATCATGTGAAATATTCACATTTATTCTCTCAAATAAACGAAGCAAAAATTTATTTTGTATAGATTGATAGAAATCTAAATGCAAAACTTGCATTTATGGGTTTCGTTTGCTGGTATTGGCCATTTGTCAAGTATTATTGGTTGTTCCTGCATTAAAGGCACATCTAAAGATTTTATGACTTCATTTTCATTGTTTTTTATGTCCTATTGCAAGAGAACATAACATTTTTATGTTAGATTTATTGCGAGTTACTTTCAACCAAAGAGGCAGGAACACTTTCCGACATTGTTAGTGTCTCTGCCGATTTTAAACAGACCATGAAGAGCGTAGTCCGGCAGTGTTGCCAAAATCGAATCGGTGGTCTACTCTCCTATTCGGTTGTTCCCAAAGTTTCGAGCATTATTACAAATCTATTTGTATATTCCGAACATATAAAAAATATAATTGGTATTTGTGACATACTGAATTCTAATCCTGAGCACATATTCCCGTAATAAAAAATGTTAAATATCAGCAGAATAACAACAACTTTCTCATGAAATTTGCGTGACATAATTCTACATTAAAATTTGAAAACAAATATTGAAGATATCTCTTTGTCGGAAAATTTAAGTAATTCCTCATTGAATCATAAGCACATGGAGAAAGAGTGTATAACATGAAAAATATAATAAATAGATTTGTTCGCGGTAAGGATTCAGAACTAATTCATAACTGATTAGGGATTGATTTAAGACGCATGCTAGGTTATGAACTGATTCGAAATTATTTCGACCCGCGAACGATTTCAGAACTAATTTAGGGAATTTTCAAATCACGGTTGTTCTCATCGAATGATATGCCGTATACCGCTTGCAATTGTCATTCTGATCAAAGAACAATACAATAACACATTATTCTATAGAAGTCGACTTATAAGTAAGCAACCATTTTCCAATTTATTTATTTTCGAAAGCACAAGATAGCAAATTACGTTCAGTCATTTAGTGATAGTAAGATTTCACAATTGTCCCAACAACCAGAAGATAGTTTATAAATGGACCCACCAAAACACTTTTCTTCTCTTGGAATTACATCAAAAATACAGGGACCATGTCGGATCGATGCAATTAAAAAACTTAGAAACTCAAAACGGAGGCAGCTTCATTTGATGCAAACCATGAAAAAACGGTTATACATTTTGGAGCACTAACTTTTGGAGCATCTCCTTCTTGCCAATTATAATACCCAGAAGTGGCAAAGCGGTGTGCCAACTCTTCTGTCTTTTCTGGCCTCAATCTGAAATGTTCCATATATTCTTCTGCACTGAACAGAGGCAGGGTTTCCTCAAAATAATCGACATTCTTTAGAATTTCAACAATATCCAACATATCTTCCAAGTCTTCATCGGAAGATGAAATATTATCAGACATGACTGGAATATTCACCTAAAAATATGTACATTTTTATTGAAGATAAACTTAAGAGTAGACCAATCATATAACTTACTTGTTAAAACAGACGGTATAAATTGAAATATGCCAAATTGTCAAACTATCGTGAATGCAAGTCCCGAACTTACAGTTCTAGATTGATCCTTCGAACCGGTAGAACCAATTCCGAATCGATTCGGAACCAGTCCCAGTTTATCCGCAAACACAGAACTGTAACTGAAAGTTCGGAACTGGGTGATCCGCGAACGCCAAAATTCAAACTGCGCATGCGAATAGTTCTGAATCGGTTCAGAATCCTTACCGCGAACAAAGCTATTGTATAAAGGGAGTGGCGTTTCTTCTTTGGAAGTAATAATTTCATTTGATTAATTAAAATTCCTAGGTTATTTAAACATATATCTTTGTTTTCTGAAAAATCTTCAACCATACCACAACAAATTTTAATCGATGCGTCATTTAAATAACATAAACGTTTCTCGATTAAATATGTGAAATATTGACCCACACTGTCTGGAATATCTTTATATCGTTTCAACAAACTTTCTATTTCAGACCATCTATCCAATTTGAAGTCAATAGGTAAAATACAACTTAAATCAGTGTACAAGAACTTTTTTCCATTCAAAATTACTGTTACTAACATGTCTTCATTCGATGTAATTTGTTTACTTATGGTAATAATTTCTTCACTTGAATTAAGAAGGTAAAAATGGATTTTGTTGTGAATCTATTTCAACATTCCAACAATCAGAAATATTCATTTCACCGCAGTAATGAAGAATTGAATCTTGTGAATTGACAATTAAATCTGACTGTTCAAAAATGCTATTCAAATAATCATTGCGAGCTAAATAATTTCTTTGCCTTTCCTCTGAGCTTTTCCTAGGTAAAGGCACATTTTTTGACAGATAATGCGGAAAATTTGGAAAAATTGATGGAACTGTCTGAGGAAGTAATCTTGTTCTTTGAAGTATGCTTACAGTACAACCAGGTGAAACAAATTTCTCTTCCCTGATGATATCAGTTTCAGGAAAATGCAAGGCACACACAACTGAATATTATGTTGGAGCCCAATTATCTCGTGGCATAGATTTCATCCACTTGCTTTGTGGAAATTCATTTTTAGGGAAACTAAAGGTCGATACTAGTTGCCCACCTGCCGTTGAAGATGCACATGGTTACCAAACAAGGTCTAGGGAACAAAATGATTTCTGTATTGATAAGTGCATCAGTACATCTAAATGCTTAAGTAATTTATGTGCGAAAGGATTGATTGCATTCAATGGTCTAGATCCGAAACTTAAATTATGTAAGAACCATAATGAGTTCAAACAATTATTGTATCATTTTGTAAAAAACAATATCTAGGGTGAAATATGTTGTTTGATGTTGTATATTTAATTTGTCTTTTTTTGTAGAGTGCATCAGCTGTGCTAAATAAAGTTTAGTCTAATTCTATTATTCATTATAATAAATAGATCATAATATTTGAATTTAATATCTATTAATATACCCAATAATATTAAAATTATAAATTCATAATTTATGATTTGATTAACAACCATTAATGCAACAAGTTTGTGCTTAATGACAACATAACATTTTCGTCATTTTGAGAGAATATACTTATTGGAAACTTATCTATTCCAGGCATGAAACTAACTGAATCACTTACGAAACACCTATCCCTTAAACGGCGAAAGTATCTATCCTTGAAGTCTTGAAAATTTCGATAACGAAAAAGAAGAATTTTTCAAACCAGTTTTAAATTCTGTGGTTTAGGATATATAGGTGAAAGTTGTACATTTTGAAATTCAGTAATATTGTATACTCTTGATTATGGGTTATTCACCCGAAATATATGTGGAGTTTTTAATATATTCAGTGAAACTTAAGTCAAGTAAGTTAATTTTAAATTTTATAGTTTTTAACATAATGTTTCACCAAGAGATAAGCGAAACCTCACTGTCACATTATAAATATTGAACATTAATCTCAATTTAATTTTTTCCCTTACGGTATCGTTTGTGATTTTATGTTATTATATGAGATGAGCACTTGAGAGGTTACGATTGATTTTCTATAACACACGACCTTTTTTTTGAATAAAGAGAAAAATGAGTATTTCAAAATTCAATATGTTTACATATTCAATTACCGTTTACATATGTTTCAAGGTTATTGCCTTGAAACATATGTAAACGGCTGTTATATAGAAAAATGTGTAGGTTTTCAACGTAAGTTTCTTTTACTTAATTTTAGTTTGCCTGCATTAAATATAATTTTTAGAATGATTCTTTTATCGTTAAGATTGTCTGGGATTTCCAGAAGCTATAAAAGTCTCACAATAGCCGGACGGTATTTCATTGTCGTCTGCAACGTTGTGTTGACTCTTCCCAATATGTTTTGGGTGTATAAAACGTGTACGAAACTGTGTTTCGTGTTTTATATAGTAATTTTTTATATATCTCTTCAAGTACTTTCATCTTTAACTTGAACTACGCCGTTCTGACGATAGGCAATAACCTTGAAACATATGTAAACGGCTGTTATATAGAAAAATGTGTAGGTTTTCAACGTAAGTTTCTTTTACTTAACCTATATAATATTTCATCCTGATAATGGGTTAGCCACCCGAAACATATGTAGAGTTTCTTGATGTATTGAGTGAAACTTAAGCAAAGTGTGTTGATTTAAAATTATTGTTTTTAACATAATGTTTCAACAAGAGATAAGCGAAACCTCCGTGTCATTTATCAATTGATAATTTTCTTTACAAGTACAGGTTGATATGGCACCTGATCGGACACACTGTATATTGTATTTAAATATAGAATTATCAATTTATTACCATATCAGCAGTTTCTAGAGACACTTTATTCAGAAACACACATTACATACACAAGGAAAAGCGAGCTCTTTGAAACTTGTGCACATTATAAATGAACGTAGTTTTCACAGAGCAGTAATTAACTATCCATTGTGCGGGTTTGACGCATAAATCACTGGATAGAAAATTACCTTTCTTCAACTTCTTTCGACAAAGAAATTCGAGAGAAAAAAGGAGTGAAGGATTTGGGTCCAACATATTGTTCCGGCCTCAAATAATTGCTCACTTTGATGTTTAAACTTTGAATGAAAACTTCGAGAGTAAAAACGAATTTTTTTTGTTTCAGTACAGATACTTTCATCTTAACCCAGCAATAAATGAAAGTGAAGAGTCAAAGTTTGAATGAATATTGATTTTTGAAATAGTAAATGTGGATATATATGTTTCTATGATACTTAAGAGTGTTTTTTCTTATAGGAATAGAACTTTAAATTGCAATAGAACAACGATGGATCATTCGATTGACAAGAATATTTTTTCATTCGAAAGATAATCTTGTGGCATTACATTTCAAATATGATTTCTGGCATATAACCACCACTGCTGGCTCGAATGTAGTCCAATCTGGACGTCCAATTTTCGATGACTTTTTCCAATATTTGCGGCTGTTTATCAGCAATAACACGGCGAATATTGTCTTTCAAATTATCAAGCGTTTGTGGCTTATCCGCATAGACCGATGACTTTACATGGCCCCACAGAAAGTAGTCTAGCGGTGTTAAATCACAAGATCTTGGAGGCCAATTCAAAGGTATAAAACGTGAAATTAGGCGGTCACCAAACGTGTCTTTCAATAAATCGATTGTGGAAATTGTTGAAACAACCAGGAGCTTGTGGAAACCACAGCTCCTGGACTTCATGGTTGTTCAATTTAGGAATGAAAAAGTTAGTAATCATGGCTCTATACTGATCACCATTGAATGTAGCGTTCTGGCCATCATCGTTTTCGAAGAAGTACGGACCAATGATTCCACCAGCCCATAAAGCACACCAAACAGTCAGTCTTTCTGGATATAACGGTGTTTTAACATACACTTGAGGATTATCTTCACTACAAATGTGGCAGTTTCGTTTGTTGGCGTAGCCATTCAAGCAGAAGTGCGCTTCATCGCAACAACAGCAATCTCGTTTTGGGCCCATTCGACGAATCTAAGCCTTGCTTGATGATCGTTTGGCTTCAATTCTTGCACGAGTTAGATTTTGTGAGCACGCAAATCAAGATCCTTCCGCAAAATCTTCCATAAAGTGGATGGACACAAATCCAATTCCTTTCCTCGATGGCGGATGGACTCATTCGGGTCTTCCTCAATGCTACGCTCTACAGTAGCAATAGCTTCTTCTGTACGGCGTCTCTTGGGATGAGAGTTATCAATAAGAGTAAACGTGGTGCGAAAACGTTCCATGGTTAATCGAAGTTTCTGCACTGATGGACGATTTGTCGACGATAAAATGGACGTAGTGCGCGATACGTATTCCGCACAGAACCATTATTTTCGAAATAAAATTGCACTATTTGCAAGCGTTGTTCAGGCGTGA
This sequence comes from Henosepilachna vigintioctopunctata, assembly GCA_030704895.1. Classification (NCBI taxonomy): domain Eukaryota; kingdom Metazoa; phylum Arthropoda; class Insecta; order Coleoptera; family Coccinellidae; genus Henosepilachna; species Henosepilachna vigintioctopunctata. Next base: position 10,581,147 of record JARQZJ010000121.1, read on the forward strand.
GTCTATTCACGATGAATTGCCAAACCACACTGAGAATAAATCACTTCTCAGCTGTTAAATCGGTTGCCATCTTCAACAGTAATGCCAACTTAAAGTTCTATACCTCTAAAAAAAACACCTGTTACTTTGTCCGGAAATAGCCAGTCATTCACTCCATTCCACGAGAGTGTTAGAAAAATGACTGTTCGAAATACTGAAAGAAACCGATTATAATAATCAAAGTTGTCAACAAATTTCCCGGCCCATTTCTGAGATCCGGAAAATTTTGTAGCTCCACAAAGTAACGTAGAAAAAAACGGACGGATGATTCACATTTTCGATTCGAAAATTTTTACAAGGGGTCACTCGAAACTATATGAATACAATAAAGATGATCGCTCGTCGATAATTTTGACTACAAAATTTCACATATTCATTGGGTATGAAAAATTTCACCATCACAGCTGTAACAGATATGAACATTGACCTCATCATATGGAAATATATTCTACACCCTAACATTCTTGGACATAATCTATGCTGATGAAAAAATTGTTCAGAATGAAGATAACTTCCGAAATTCAATTTTGGCGGGATCACAGACTTTTCCGTATGAATTATGGATATGATCCCGTTTGGAAATTCAACGGCTATAATATTATTTATGAGAATCCCACAACGCCAGCATAAACGAAAATCTCGCTTCCGAGATTCTTTGATTTTTATTCCAACAGGTTTTCTTGAAGAAAAGAAATAAAACCGAGTGGTTATGAGCTCGTTATTTCAGAGGCAGATATTAAAGTAACTCTGGTGTTGTCGCAATCACGAAGGAAGTTGAGTTGGGTCTTGTGTGTTCTCGATGTTTCGCAGCTTAATGTTGTTTCCGTTTGTTAGGTCTTTGTCGCAGCAAAGGAGCGAATTTTTTACTAGTTACTTGTGAGAGGCAGCACAATCAGTTCTTGTGAATTGTATTCAGAGGCAAAGTGTGAATAACATCGTGTTATCACGACTGAAAGATTCAATTTCATCTGCAAGGGCATAGATTTATAAACGCTCCATTTCTTTATGAATGTGCTCTCCAATATAATATAATTATTTTGCACATTCACAATTGGAATCAAGTTACGAACATATTATTTATATTCAACTTTACAGGCTTTCTTTATCAAGATTTTCCGAGACAAGGGCTTTTCAATTATGATCAAAATAGGGAATTTTTCCGGAATTTTCGAAAGGTTTTAAACTTAGTTTTCTGGAATTATATAATTTGTTCTCATAGTTCTCACATGGTTCTTATTTGGATTCACGAACACAAAAAGTTGAGCTCAACAGCATGCCGTCGGATAGCATGGAAGTTGAAGTAGGCGTACCCTAAGGACCAGTCTTAGGTTCGTTGTTGTTCTCCTAATGACCTGATTTTTTTTTTCATGTGAAGAAATACTCTTATTATACGTTTATTATCTGTTGATTGTATGCTTTATAACTGGTGTTTTTTTAGAGGTATAGATTTTTAAGTTGACATTACTGTTGAAGATGGCGACCGATTTAATAGCTGAGAAGTGATTCATTCTGAGTTTGGTTTGGCAATTCATCATGATAGACTCATGCCTGAACAACGCTTGCAAATAGTGCAATTTTATTTCGAAAATAATGGTTCTGTGCAGAATACGATTCGCGCGAATTTTGTTTAGCGATGAAGCGCACTTTTGGTTGAATGGCGACGTCAACTAACAAAACTGCCGCATTTGGAGTGAAAATAATTCTCAAGTGTATGTCAAAACACCGTTACATCAAGAAAAACTGACTGTTTGGTGTGCTTTATGGGCTGGTGGAATCATTGGTCCGTACTTCTTCGAAAACGATGATGGCCAGAACGCTACAGTCAATGGTGATCAGTATAGAGCCATGATTACTAACTTTTCATTCCTAAATTGAACAACCATGATGCACAGGAGCTGTGGTTTCAACAAGACGGCGCAACATGTCACACAGCTCATGCCACAAATCGATTTATTGAAAGACACGTTTGGTGACCGCCTACTTTCACGTTTTGGACCTGTGAATTGGCCTCCAAGATCCTGTGATTTAACACCGCTAGACTACTTTCTGTGGGGCTATGTGAAGTCATTGGTCTATGCGGATAAACCACAAACGCTTGACCATTACGAAGACAATATTCGCCGTGTTATTGCCGATATACGGTCACAAATGTTGAAAAAAGTCATCGACAATTTGACGTCCAGATTGGACTACATCCGAGCCAGCCGTGGCGGTCATATTCTAGAAATCATATTCAAAATGTAATGCCACAAAATTATCTTTAGAATGAAAAAAACTTCTTGTCAATCGAATGATCATTCGTTGTTTTATTGCAATTTAAAGTTCGATACCTCTCAAAAAAACACCTTTTATATGTGGCAAAGATATGAAGAATGTGGTAGAGTGGATCAATCCTGCAATTAATGAATGGTTGGGTCGCTTATTGCTGCAAAATCTAACCTCATTGTTTTGTGTGGATATGAGACCCTGGATATTAATAGAAATGAGGTTATGATTATAAAGAGTAATGAAGACAAAATTGGAATAGTAAAAACAGTGAAATATTCAGGAGTTATGTCATATAAAAAAATTTTGTTTTAAAAACCTTGATGATGCCGTATAATTCAGAACCAGAAAAAAAATCAATTTTTTGAATGAATAGGAAGAAATCTGACGACATATGTGAAGTTACTGTTGTTTCAACCAATAATTATGCCACATTGGGCTTGACAAGGAAAAACCCAATAATCACAAAAATTATTGAATAAACCGCAACGAAAATTATGCTGAAGTCTCTGGAACAATTGTCTGTTAAACAAAGAATACTTTTTGCCACAAAGATATTTGAATTTAAAATTAAAAATCAGTTGCTTTCACGAAATGTAATAGAAAATTTAACTTATATCAGTGATGTGCATGGATAGATATATTATAAGGAATACTTATAGTTTTCACATCCAAAGTTGAATGCGTTCTAAATCTAAAATTATTATATACTACGACGGATTTAATGCTTCAAATAATTCACCAAATATCTTGAAAACAAATAGTAGTGGTAATATATTTAAACATAAGCTAAAGAAGTAGAGATAGGTATGTAATTCAACTTGACTTTTCAAAATATGTAAGTTTTTTATAGCTGAAGCTGAAAAGGCTTATTATTTTTATCTATTTCAAATAAAACATTAAACATTTTCAATGAGGTCGAAAAAGAGAATTAAGGAAAGCCACGAATCTTGAGAGAAACATTTGTTATATACACATATATTTTTTTTATCCTTACTTTAACGTTTCGATATTGATTATGAAGAAAAGTATTTTGATAATTCGCCTAATACAACATTATTTCATAAAATATGAATGAGTGTGTCCAGTGAACCGAGTGAATCTGAGATATTCAAATGAATGCTAATTTCCTTCGACCTTGTCGGTAATAATTCACAGAGCTCTGACTCAGTCATTTCCTTAGACACCCAAGGGATCTATCAACTTCATAACAGATTGATAGTTCTGTCAGATCTGACCACGTTTCCATCTACATAATGATAGTCTAGTTAGTATACTTAACTTGTTTTGATTTCTATAAACTAAGTCACTAAGGCAGTGAATCTAACCTCATGATACTCGAAAATTTCCCAACTTGTATCTGTAAAAACTGAGTGTATTACATGCATATATGCATCACTGCTATGTATAACAAAATCGATTCGAGAATATCGATTTGATCAAATAGTAATTTGAATTAATAAGGACTGACTATTTGAAAATGTAAAATCTGATGCCTTCATCATATCGATGTCGGCCAGGTGCTGGCATTGCTTTCGATATTCTCTAACATTAAACCCTTGATGGATTATTATCCGTCACCATACCATCCATTTCCATTCAATAATTATCTGTTATTGAATGGAAACTATTCATTAAGGTAAAGTTGATTGAATGTTCGCTGATCTCTTGGAGAAACATTGTTTATTATATTAAATAAAAACACTTGTCTTGGTTTTACAAAATGAATTATAAATACTTGGCGATTGTTTCGGGGTGTTACCCCATTTTACCGTCAGTTTAACTTTTGAAAATGGGGTACTACCCCAAACCAATTGTTAAGTATTTATTTAAATTTTGTGAAACCAAACCCAAGTGTTTTTATTTTGTCAATTATTGATAGAATTGTTTCAATTTAAGTCTGTTATTGCTTAGAATATCAATTTTCAGTAAGAATATAAAGCGGTAAGGAATTTTCGAGAAGAAAATAATATAAATTTTGTGTGCACAAATCGTTTCTTCACTTCTCGATGGCAGTGATAAAACTGATGATTTCTTTGTAAGACGAAACCGTTTGATGCTTATATTGAAAGCGGTATCAGTTCCATCATCTGCTAGCACAAAGGGTCTCAAACTTCGTCATCTCTCAGACCCCTTATCAATTGATTTGTTGCTCACAACCTCAACAATCCTAAAGATGATATTTTCTGAAGACAAAGTTTTTTTCAGATCGTACAAAAATAGTTTTTTTGTAAAGCACTTAAAGAAACAAAATTTTCAATATGTGACTGTCATTGGAAGCTCTACGAAAAACTATGCGTTTGTAACATGAAAGAATCAATCATCAAAATATTTTACAAGATATATGTGTCATTACTGTTTATATTGACAATAAACATGATGTTTCCAAAATATTCAATAATCCGTATTTAATTTATTGATCTAAAAACATGTCTGAGATTTCTGTATTCCATTTTTTTTGTATGAAAACAAAATTTTCTCACAAATAAGCTGATGGTGAATACCTGGAATAAGATAGTAAGGTCGACTCTGAAAAAAATTTTACCTATTTGAATATTACACGTTCATGTTTTTTAGAAATCGACTTCAATTTCACATATCTTTCGCAAAACTGAGTTTTACGAAAGATTTGTGAAATTAAAGTCGATTTTCAAATAACATGAACCTGTAATATTCTTGAAAAAGGCCTAGAGGCGAAACATATGTAGAATAAACAATTATTCCATCAGTTTTAAACTTTGCTCATTTCCAAGGCATGTTAGGTTCTCGAAATACGCGACGTAAATCGAAACGACGTAAGTCGAGACCAAGTTTTTCATATGTTTACATGTAAAACTCAAGGGTTAGGATCCACAAAGACTCAAAATTTTGAAAAACTGCATTTATAACAAAGGGTATACATAGTTTATTATCAAAAGTAAGTTCTTGAAAAAATTATATATGTACTTATGAAATTGCTAGTTATTTTTGGTATATGTGTGTTATGAATAGCATTAATGATAAAATTTTAATATGTAATCAAAATATGTAATGAGAATTAATAACTTGAACTTTTGGGTTAAAGAAACTATCAATTCTAGATTGATTCGCTTCTTTCTTCTTACTATCAAATAGGTCTTGGTTACACTGATAGGCTGCACAAATTCTGTTATTGACATTAAAACTTCTCTCAAAATTAGGACCTTTTCTTCAAAAATTTTCATGGCATTCTCCAAATTTGCAAATGCTACGGAAAGTTTCTCTAGTTTAAGTTATTTTTCAGAGTTACTAATAGAGCAAGCTATTTCTTGTGACTCGATTGCTACTTCTTGTACTTTTGCCTCCAATTAAATAAGATCTTCATCAGTCAGTTCTTCTGACCTCGCAAAAAGTGAATTCTTCTATGCCGTAAATCGAAACAATTGACGTATGCTTGAGGAAAAGTATCAAAACATTGTTCGACGTAAGTTGAAACGACGTAAATCGAAACGACGTAAGTCGAGGACTGCCTGTATATATATTCATGACTATATTCAAAAAGGTTATTGTCTTAAATTAATCAATTTTTGTTTTCTTCCACGAGGAATACTGTAACATTGAAGATATTCATCTTGCTTCAAGGATTTCTTGAATAATTATAAATATTTCTGCATTCATATTCATTTCTCTCTTCATTTGGTAAAATGAGGTATGATTTTTCTGTTACCATTGAAGATTAGAATTTGCATTCGACCTATTGTATACTGATAATAATTATTATTAGTTCATAATAGTTGCGATATGGCAAATATATGAATGAAATATGGGAATATTAAGAAGATATCACTGGGTTTACTTGAAATCTAGATGTTTCTTTCGACTATCACTTCCTTTTGTTCCCAGTTTCCTTTTCCAAGTTATATGGCACAATACGAAGAAACAAATGATTCATTATGCAAACTACTTTCCTGAAAGTAAGCAGTAGAACAGTTAATTTTCATTTCCGACATTTCGGCTATCTCTTCCAGAAGCCTATTCGAATTACAAACTGAAATTGAAATAACAATTGAAATAAAACACCGAAATCATTGAAATCCTTGAGTTAATTAACTTTATACTGTTCCTCTTCCTTTCCACTTTAAACCTTCGAGATAATAACTTCCACAAGACTGAGTTTATCCGTATGTTGATTCACTTTTGAGTAATTTTTTCCAGGTACCTATAGAATAAGTTAATCAGAAATTTCATCTCAGAATTACAATCTTTAGTTTGTGAATAAATAATTTATTATAAGTTTTATAATACTTACAAATTATTCCTTATATTTAAAATTATTCATCATCAATGTAATATTTGAAAAAACTCTGCTAAATTTCACATAAATTGTTTAGTACACTCAAAATTCGTTTCGGACCACTGCCTCATTATGAAAAGTGTAATATGATTAATTCTAAAAAAAGTAACAATTTTTATACAAACAGTTCTGTACACTGAACATGTGTTGTGCTAGAAATCAAATGATGTATTCTTAATGTTGATTGCCTTTCTGAGCAATTCTTTGTCGACCATAGAAAATAAAGTAGGTACTAGAATTTAAAGGACTAGACCAATTTCCAAGAAAATTGTTTGAATGATTCTTCCATTTATGTATCGAGTTAGGAACTCAATATGAAGAGTATAATAATAGTAAGTTCTTTATTCTCAACAGGTAATATCCAATTACAGAAAATAATAACATATTGTTGAAAAATAACTAACTAACAGAATAAATAGAATTAAAAGATATATAACAAAGAACTCAATCTAATCTAAAAGAACTAAAGAATAATTATTATATATGAGTGAATGAAATATTACAAACAACTCGATCTAATTTAATGCATTTTAGTTAACTTATCTTGTTCACATAAGTCCTAATAATAACTTCTATGCAGTCGGAGTGAATATCATATTTATAAGCAACTGTAAATGTAGACTTCTTAAACCAAATGAGGGATTCTTTAGCGAGTCCTTAAAAAGGTCCTTGGAGTGGGTGGAATAATTCTATGGTACGCGCGTTTTTTATAGGAACACGAATTTTCCAAGCGAACAAAAGAGGAGGACAATCAATACTGTAGTAATTTGTTCAAAAATTTGAGTGATGAAGTTTCTCTCCTGTCCTGCAATGAGATTAAACTGAATCGACCCAATAATTCGTCATGGTTGACTCCTCTCTGTGGATAAACTTTTTCCTCCCTCCAAACTAAGAATTTTAAAAACCTTTTCTGAAGGTCTCAAAATGAATGGCAATTATAAATAGGATGCCAGATCGTTCTGCCATACTCCAATTTGCTACAGATTAAGGCACAAAGAAGTCTTATAAATGTTGATACAATAGTTATATCAGACCAATACTGAAAAATCAGCATTGCGTTAAAAAAATTTAATGAAGTTGTGGAGCTCTTTAGGGTCCAATTATCATGAAAGAAACAGCTTTCCAACTCATTTGACTGAAAATCACAAGCGAGAATTGCAAAACTGTCACAAGCTTAGAGTATGCTTTGAATTAAAAAATTAAACATTTCTACTATAACCTGGGAAGATCCTTCAAAATAGTTTTCTGACCAACTATATGTTCCTCATGGATTTCATCCAATTATCAAAAAGGGTTTGGTATTGCTTTGAAGAACGACATCAACCGAGTCTAAAGGTCATTATGAATCCAAAAAATACCATTCTAAATCTCTAAGGATGTCCAAGCTTTATCAAACGCAATGAGCTCTACAAGATCATTATTCTTGTTTTTTGCTTGAATTACCACCCTAATTTTTTATTCGTTTGGACCACTTGAAGAACATTTAGGAAGAGTGAAATATGATGTCGCAAAATTATTATGCAATTGGTTTCTGGTAGAAGCATCAGTAAGCCTCAGTTCTCGATGCTGCGAAGACAATTCTTCGGTATCGATGAGAAAAATAGGTGAAGACTAAATAGAAAAAAACTATAATTCATTTCTTATTTCGATAAGAGCTTTTTGTAAAAACCTCGTTCAGGTATATCTAATTTATTCTCATGAGGAATTGAGCGACGACTTCTGTAATCATCGATTAATTTTACTGAAACTATCTGCGGCCTCTGTTACTTTTCTCTGAGGTGAAACCTCTCGCAATTTAGATAATAAATTTCCACAGAGAAAGTGCTTATGTTTTTTTCCATGATATACGTGAGTCAGATACGTGAACAAGACGTAATCTACTCGCGCCCACTGAATCCCATTCAAAAAAGCGAAGACTAATGAAACCAACTTGATGAATCGTCCTAGGCCAAAGGTTTCCTCTAATATTTAATTACTCGACAGCTGACAGCCAATGCTTTACACTTAATTGAGCAGTTTCCATCGAGGAAGTGGAAAGCGTTACAACTCTTTCATTAGGAAAAGTCACGCCCGATTTGGTTTCTAGGGGTTATTAGAATGTCAGCTTCAACCGCAAAAAAACGAACTGTAAGTTCAGAGATCTGCACAGTTCAGGTTATACGAGTACGTGATTCTAAAATTTTCCAATATTCTATAAGGAATACATTGAACTATTCATTATTCATTTCAAGATCCTTACCCTTCTTTCCTTTATAGTATGTATTACGAGTATATATATATATATATATATATATATATATATATATATATATATATATATATATATATATATATATATATATATATATATATATATTAATATATATAAATATCGAAATATTTGAAATAAATATATATCAACACAAATGTTCTCAACGACCACGAACCCATTACTTTCGAGAGTGAATATTAAGAGCGTTTCGAAAAATTCATCGATCTTGTTGAATGATAATTGGATGCAATTGTTTCATCATTATTATGAATCATCAGTCCATATTTAATCTAACAATCAAGAATCGATTATTTCAAAACGAACATAGGTCCTATACCAAATTGAGGAGAATTTTTCCTAGTGAAGTAATCACGAAAGCTCCCTTTATCGGAGAAAATACATATAAACTGTCCCTAGCGTTCAAGATTCCTACTCATGACAACAGTAGCGCGAGTGAAAGGCTTTGTAGATATTTCTTTGTAGATTTTGTAGATAAGGAAATTATAAGCCACAAATATTTGCATCAACCCTAGTTTCTTATAATATTGAATGTATCTTTTATTCAGATCATACCGTATGTATACATGATAGTTGAGAAAATGCAAACTGTGCAACAATAGAACTGAAAGAAATAGTGTACGGTTACCTCACGAATCGTGGAAATAATTTGGCAATTTGTTATATCTGAAATATCGGTTCTCAAGAAATATTGTAGCCTGTCACTTTTTCTGAAATTATGTTTTATCGTTTCAGGATATTTCCCATTGCCCTCAATATATTGCCTAGCTTGGATATGTCTGGACGTGTTATTTTGTACAGCTTCCATAATGCATTTGTGCACAATAAGTGTGGATCGATTTCTCTCCCTCAGATATCCCATGAAGTTCGGAAGAAACAAGTCTAGGAGGAGAGTTACCCTCAAAATTGTGTTTGTGTGGTTGCTGTCAATTGCGATGAGCCTCCCGCTGAGTTTAATGTATTCCAAGGTAGGTGGTTAGCAGGAAATATAATGAAAATTTAAGCGAATTGCTGCAAAATGATACTACCTAATGGTTCAAGATTTTAATACCATTTACCATAATTGAAGAAGTCGTTTCGTCGCCGCGATGCCAGAAAAGCTAATGTAATTTCTCACAAAACTCTCATTTCATTTTTAACAACTCGTATTCTTGAATATTGAAAAGAAATTTTTACAGAATTTCATTCCAATTTATAAATTATCTCAATTTTGTTGAATAATAATGATGAAAATGATAATTATACATTTATTCCCGAAGAATATCCAATTACAAGGAAGAAAAACGAATTGTACAAAAATAATAAATAAAAAAAAATTTGAGCAAAAAAAACAAAAAACAGAGTACCTATAAACAAAAAATATATAAAACGAAAATAAAATCAAAATTAATTGAAATAGTAATAAACAATAAGAGTCGCACGTAGTCAACAGAAGTTAATGAAATATAGTTAATGAAGTCGACGAAAATAAAATTAAAGTTGATTACAATAGTAATTGAATGTCATTTTGGTGAAGTTTAAATATCACTCTGTATGTCCAAATTCGTTAGCATAGTGAGATTTTGAGTAGTTGAAAACAAAAGCATTCATTACACTTGTTTCAATTATCACCTTCATCGGATTTTTCTATGTTAATTTTCCTTCAATTCCTCACTATTTAGGCAACACCTAGACACAAATCGAACTACTGAAACATTGAATACATATTATACTAAATTAAATTAAGTTTTTTGCTCCTAATGTCCCTCTAAAAATCTAAATCTTTCAATTATTCACGCCGCAATATTTACGTTCTTTATAAATAATAAAGAAATAATAAAAATAATTATATAAATAATAAAGCTGGGACATGGACATTGAGGATGCAAGATCGTCGCAAAATAGATGCGTTAAAAATGTGGTGCTGGAGACGCTTGCTCAGAATCCAGTGGACTGAACATCCAACCAACGTCTCGATTCTGAAGGAGCTAAACAACAAAGAGAGGTTATCGTCAAGTGTGCATCTGCGAGTCCTTAAATTCTTTGGACATATAACCCGAAACGAAGACTTTATCGAACGATTGGTGGTCCAACGGAAAGTCGAGGGCAAAAGATCGCAAAAGAACAAGGTCGACAGATCTGATAAAATCTGTGACGCATTCCAGCATCAATGAAAACTCTAAGCCGCTAAGCATACCTATAATTATATATATATATATATATATATATATATATATATATATATATATATATATATATATATATATATATATATATATATAATAGGGCAGTGTGGCGACGTATCGCTTGGGACGCAGTGGCACAAGATCAAGACACGACCACGACCACTCTGTGAAGAGTGAACGACTGAGAAGAAGAATAGATAATAAACTTATTATTTGCAAACTCAATTGATGCTTAACAAATTCTGTAGCGTACAACACTCTTTTAAATTTCTTCATTTTGAGGCTGGATATTTCAAATTTATTCATTGTTGATGTCGACAAATCGAACAGAGATCTTGAAATCTTAGATTCACTCACAAAAAGAACGATCGAATAAATAATCAGCCATGTTTTTTCGTAATAGTGAAAGCTGATGAAAGAAATAAAGATTTTACGAAGCTCGATGATGAAACAAAATTTTACTTAGAGCAAAAATGTTAATCTTAGTCTCACATGTTGTCGTTATGTTGATTTGTGCGCGAAGTAAGCGATTGAGGCTGAGCAAATCAATTAATTTCCCATCTCCTGAAGATGTCTTCGCAAAATAAGCAGTAACGTCGAGGTTTTACACATATTTTACACTGTTTATCCGGAAGACCTGATTTTTCAATCTAATAGTGTATATATTCTCTATATATTACTACATATTCTCTCAATATTTTCTATCAGCGTATTTCAAACAAAACGATTCTTAACAAAATCTTTACTTTTCTAAAGTTTTGAATTGATATGAACGATATGATTATGCATAAAATAACTGAATAACGTATTGCTCAGTAAAATAATAAGTCAATTCTTTGATGAATGTATTCGGCTAAATTAACTAGACAATACAATTACAAGTTAGAGTTTTAGTGAGCAATTCATTTTTCCAGATCGATAAACATGAATTCTTTATATCAAATATTCTGAAGTGAGTGATGATTTACTTGTTTCTATGTAACATCGAGGAATTTGATAGAGACGGGGTTCACAGCTGTTTATTCTCTCACGTTAAATCTATTCATGTCATTCACATTGACGACCACCAATCAATTAATGCTTTGTTAGTTTTATTCGTAAAAATAAAGGTAATAATCGAATACTAACGGATTTAAAATGACATGTTTCCTCCGAAAATTGAGGGAAATATTCGAACAGTGGAATCCAATCACAAATGTTTCGAAACTATTGGTTATCATCAGAACGGTTTAGTCAAGCTTATCAATAGTAATGTCAGTGCATAGTTTAAATAAAAGTAAGTAGTTTTCCGATTTTCACTATAATTAATTCAAAAACATCACAATATCGTTTTGCCAACAAAGTGGCTTCATCAGATGTTGATGATAAACGAAAAAACAATTTTGATGAAAATCGAAAAACTACTTAGTTTTATTTGAATTATGTATTTAGATTTCCATCAAATATCGGCCCAATCGATTAATGATGGGATGTCAGTGCCTTAAAGTAAAAATTCAAGTCATGAAAGAGCCAAGAAGAAGAAATGGAAAGATAATTATCTTGATGTGAAAATATATTTCGAACGAATACAATGAGCATTTAAGGTTTAATTCCTTCTTATCTAATGGAATTTTTTGTGCGTCCTGTACAACTATATACTGGATAATTGGGACCTAATAATCTACTCTAATTATCTGAATTTGTGGGACTGGAATATTGTTTACCACGTTACTGTAAATACTGAATAATTGAAACATTATCGATCTGCATATTCAATAATTAATATTTATTTGCATGGATATAGTATACCAGGGTAAGATGAGAAATCAGTTCTCTTCAAAATAATCACTTGAATATTTTTGCGATAATTTAATCATGTTTTACGCAAAAGAATATATACTAAAATTCAAACACTTTTGATTTACACTTTATTGACAACATAGCATGCGCGTTTCGTCGTTACAAAAGACTTCTATTACAACGTCGCGTAACGTCGAATAATCAAAACATTATCGATCTGCATATCCAATAATTAATATTCATTTGCATTAATATAGTATACCAGGATAAGATGAGAAATCAGTTCTCTACAAAATAATCACTTGAATATTTTTACGATAATTTAATCATGTTTTACGTAATAGAATACAAACTTCAATTCAAACACTTGAACTTTTTACTTTATTGGCAACATAGCATGACGCATTTCGTCGTTACAAACGACTTCGTTTGTAACGACGTTACGCGACGTTGTAAAAGGAGTCGTTTTTAACGATGAAACGCGTCATGCTATGTTGTCAATAAAGTGTGAATCAAAAGTTCAAATGTTTGAATTTTAGTTTATACTCAATTATAATGTATTAAGATCAAGTAAACGCTAACATTATCAAATATTTTAAGCAATAAACAGATTTTTGGTCGATCCTATTCTTTGTTTGAAAATTCGCTTTCTTTTGAAAATCTGAACGAAATAATAATATCTTGTTTATAATTATGAGTATCGTGTTGAATTGCATGAAAGTATATGTAAAAATTTCTGATTTCAAAACATTTGTTTTGATTGGTGCAGTCAGTCACTGTTTTTCTTGTAAAATAAATGAATTCAAACTTCCAAGACCGTTTTGTAGCAGTATTATTCCTCTGTTTCAGGATCAGGGATCTCTGATAATGGATGGTACATGTCAAATTCCAGATCCCCTGTATAAATTGATTGGTTCAATAATTTCTTTTTATATTCCACTTCTAGTGATGTTAGTTACGTATTGGTTGACTGTAAGACTTCTGGCTAGACAACAGATGAGTCTTGGTACTCCGAATTGGAGCAGCAACTGGATGGGAGGACCAACAAGTACTCCCTTAGGTGAGTGCCCCTTATAACGTTTAGTTTTCCTTGTTTTAACTGTATTTTCTGAAATTTGACAAATATAATTGATTTAAAACTCAATTTCAAACGTTTAGAATAAGGTGGACATACATTTCGAATATTTATTCATTTAATAATACATGTTCTGCGATAAATCCTACAAAATAAGATGTAATAACTTGCGGAACTCTAGATGCAAGTCCCAGAAACTTTTCTTTCAAGTTCTATGGGGAGATAGATGACCATTCAAATATTTGCATTCATTTTACAGATAAAAATATTTTGAATATATTTAATTTCTACTTGAATATATTTTTCATTATATACTATTATATACTTGGTTTCACAAACATTTTGTTAAATTATTTCTTGACAACTGAGTTGATTTTTTGTAACATAAAACTATTGTGGTGCGGAGCTTCGGCTCCAGTGCGATATTTCAGGAATCTGAAGGGAATAAACATGGTTGACTTTGAAGAAGCGGTGAGAAATTTAGATGGAATGTAACGCATCTAACAGATGTGGATCAGTGTGTCCAAACAATGACTGATAATATATTACTTCTTTTTGATCCGTTTGCTCCTAGAGTTGTTTTCAACTCTTCAAAATCAAGTCGAAAATCTCCATCATTTATACCGCCTACACTCAAAATAATGATCAGCTTGAAAAATAATGCCCGTAAAAGGTTTTTAAAAACGAAGTCGGCAGTACATCGGCAGTACTACGTTGAGTTGAAGAACTATGTGGATGGTGCCATTAGGAGAGAAAGAGATTCCTTTATGCAGTATGAGATAAGGAAAAGTAACAGCAGTCCTCAATAACTATGGGGGAAACTGAAAAGTTTTGGTGTTAAAACCAAAACTAACGAACTGAATCTGCCCCAAAATGTAAGCGCAACAACACTGAATAAATACCTTGTGAATGTAGCAGGTGATATGAGTATTGACAATGACCTGATGGAATGTTATAGAGATAACAACTATAGTGGGAATTTGACTGACGAGTTTACGTTCAAACCTGTAAGTCAGACTGACATAATTATATCAAGGTTAACCTCAATCAGTGGTATAACCTCAAAAGCTATTGGCACTGATATGGCTATTGGCACCATAGAGATGTTGAATATTGTTCTGCCTTACTTTATCGACCAATTGGTAAGCGCAGTGATTGCATTCTTCAGTACGTCAACTTTTCCAGAAATTTGGAAGTTAGCTGTCATCAACCCACTGGCTAAGGTGCATAATGCTGTTGATATTAAGGACGTGAGACCAATTAGCCTCTTACCTGCTACATCAAAAATTATAGAGAAAATAGCTGCTGAACAAATCATCGGATTCTTAAACAGTAACAAAATTCTACCAAAATATCGGTCAGGTTTTCGTGCTGAACATAGCACGCAGACTGCTTTACTTAAAGTTTGTTATGATATTGCTGAGGCTTTTGATGATTCTTGTGTTACTATAACAGTTTTGTTAGATCAAACGAGAGCCTTTGACTTGGTGAATAGTCTTCTATTGATGGCAAAACTGCACTATGTGGGCTTTGGTGCACGCGCAATTTAATTCTGCAAGCTATGTCATGCGTAGAGCCCAGATCAGTATGGAAATGCAATATCGTCCATAGCTTACAAAAATAGTGGAGATCCTCAAGGCAGCATTTAGAGACCTATCCTTTTTTCCATTTTTGAATTCGATTTACAGTTTTATTTCGCATGCAAACCTCAATATTTTAATGAAGCCATTATGAAGATGAATAATTTTTTGCTGCAGATATTTATACAGTGTACCAACAATGGTCTCAGAATCAATCCTGCAAAGTTTCTAGCCATATGTGTTGGATCAGGATATAATTTGTCTAAGCTCAACAGGGATGGAAATAAGTTAGTGATTGATAATACCGAAATAGGTTGGTTGGACCAGGTGAAAAAATTGAGGAGTCTTATTGGATACAAATTTGAAATTTGATGGTTATGTGAATAGAACTTACAGTCAATGTTTCATGAGTATCAAAATGTTAAATAACTTGAAAAATCTTTAAATGAAGCTATCAAATTGAAACTAGTACAGAGTTTGGTATATCCGACTTTAGACCACTGCTGTGCTCTGTACTGTAATTTTTTTACCCAGGCCAACATTCAAAAACTCCAAAAAATTCAGAATGCTGCTGTCAGATTTATATGTTGTTCATCTTACAGAAATTATATCACTCCATACTTGCAGCTACTTGGGTAACTCAAGTTGACTAAAAGGTTTATGTATATGTTTGCTGTGTTGTTGTGGAAATTAGTGAAGTGTGAAAAACAAAAGTATTTGCACGAAATACTTAAGATCTGATGTTCATGGTGTTAACATAAGAATAAATGGGTTTACTATACCTCAACATCACACAAATTAATTCAAGGGTAGCTTTGTATACGTTGCACCGAATATTTTGAATAGGTGTATTGATTTCCTCTCGTTGCCGTTGAGTTTATTCAGGAAGGGTGTTAGAATGTCACTGTCAAATCAGTGAGCTCATGATGTTACTTTATTTTTGTGTTCTTCTTTGTTTTAATGTTATACTTGAAGTATGATATGTTGGTTGTAAATTTCTTCTGTTTCTTTTTCATAACTATGTATGTATTTTCAGGTAGAGTGGAAGACCGGCAAAGCCGAACTCTTACATTTGTGTGATATTTATCGATATCATTATTACGCAATAAATATTATTATTATTATTATTATTATTATTATTATCATTATCATTATTATTATTATTATTATTATTATTATTATTATTATTATTATTATTATTATTATTATTATTATTATTATTATCATTTATTATTATTATTATTATAATTATTATTATCAATTATTTTACCGCATTTTCAAAACTTATACTCAAACATGAGTTAGATGACTAACCTAGATGAGGAAACAATTGTCAAGCAATAATTTGAAATGATTCTTGTGCAAACAGTTCATGTGCTTTTCGTTCAATATATTTGACAATCTTCAACCAAATGTTCAACGAGCATTCAATCAACTTTAACCGAAAATAAGGAGAATGAAAATATCGCTATGGTTTAATGAATATATATCGGTATAATATAATCATTGATGGTACATAATGGTTACAGCGAACGATCAAACCTATAAGGTTCAATTCAACTGCAGAAGCAAAGCTAACAGATGGTAATAAGTTGAATCTTATTAGTTCACTATTATCATCTTTATTTTCTGATTACCCAAAAATCATAGTGGCAGTTCTGCTTATAGAACCAAAATAAAATATTTCTTTCCTTATTTGTTTTCATTTTCAATTATTTTTCTGTCCCATCAGGATTCGAATTAACTTGGTGTATCGAATACAAAATCCAAAAAAATATAGATGAAATAACTGTCTTGGCTTAATGTTTCACGATTATATTTAACAACAAGAATTTTTCAACATGTTGACAAATTCATGTTGTTAAATATAATTGTGAAACATTAAGCCAAGAATTCAACTTAATTTAATATATAGAGAAAAGTGTAAAAGTATCTTATTTTTTTTTAATTTTTCCTTCATTCAAAAAATATGTCCAATTTTTGTTTATGAATGCTATCAAATACAAAATCAATAATCGCGAAGTTAAAACATATTACTATATTGAGTGTTTTTATTCATTTTCTGCGAAATCAAGATATTTTCAATCAAGAGATTTTGGCGATCAAAAATATCAAAGAGCTTATTAATTTTCTTCGAATTAGTAAAAACGCCTTTAACTTTTTCATATTGATTAAAATTCCACCAACCATTTCTCTTTGACGATAAATAACAGAAACGAAACTTGAAATAGCGACAAAAAAGTTATTTCTCCTGGAAGAAAATCCTCATTTTCTCAAGGATTCACGTAAAAATAAAATATTATCCAACTGGCGCTGACAACACAACACTAACGCATCACGAACTTGAGCGTCTGAACTGGCAATTCCAGATCTCTTCTGTTTACGAATTCAGCTTCAATATCCAATAAAAAGTTTGTAAATATATGCTGACGACACGAAAAGATTTTCAACACGTTCTTCTTGGAAACAGTAGAAATTTCCTTATAAGTTGGTCTACTTGGAAAACTTGAGATTTGAAAAGAATGAAAACTACGATATCAGTTTCCTCAAGTCTTGTTCGTAAGTTATTTCTCATCTCAGGCATGTATTTGATATCTCAATCTAAAACCCAGGATTTCTGAGAAGGTTTAGTTCCAATTTCGGTTTTCGTTTATTTATTTTCTTTATTATGTACTACATAATAGAAGATACAGGATTAAATAAGAAAGAACTGAATTCTTATTCATTTTGTTTAATTGGCTCGACTTATCTATGAACTTTATCAAAAATTGAAGAAAAAGGTATGTAATATTCTGAATTAAATTTCGTATATATATATATATATATATATATATATATATATATATATATATATATATATATATATATAGAAATGCATTATCATAGGACTTGAAAAGTCTAATTTCCACTAATACTATCACAGTGCATTTTATGCGTTCCGATTATATTATAACTTTGTCAAGGAAAGTATACAAACACACGGAACAAAAAAAACATCTGACTCACTCCGAACATGAAGACATTGCATTTAAAAAACCTACTGTTGCTTTCAAAAATTACAATAGTATGGCCCTATTGGAGATTATAAAGAAAATTCATTTCCTAATAATCTCTAATGAAATTCAACAACTGGTAGCTTAGTTGATAGAGCAACAGGGCGTAAACCTGAGAGACATGGGTACGTATCCCAGTCGAGGTTGAAAACTTTTGTGGTGTAATTTCGATT
This sequence comes from Henosepilachna vigintioctopunctata, assembly GCA_030704895.1. Classification (NCBI taxonomy): domain Eukaryota; kingdom Metazoa; phylum Arthropoda; class Insecta; order Coleoptera; family Coccinellidae; genus Henosepilachna; species Henosepilachna vigintioctopunctata. The sequence goes on from JARQZJ010000121.1 coordinate 10,599,857, forward strand.
CCAAATTTACATTCGATATACAATATGTCCGTACGTGCATGGTTAGCGCGAATAATATTTCTATATATATTTATATATATATATATATAAATCAATTTATATATATATATATATATATAAATATATATATATATATATATATATATATATATATATATAAATTCAATATATTTATACAAACTCTTTCTTATTAAGCCAAGCTTTCGAATTTATTCAATTCATCATCAGAGCAATCTACAAATAAAAGCATCTTACAATCACAGCCTAAATTCTTGAATTGACAATTTACATACATAAATCGAGTTGAGATAAGTGGTGAATCTACATCGACCTCTGAATTCCCCTATCACAACACATTGCAAAACCATATAACACAATATTACAATATAATTTATCAGTTTATAAACGATTGATTCAGATAAGTTTTCACATATATTACTAATTATCATTTCCGCGGTTTTAAACAATGCTATGTCAAACGTTTATCCCTACTTTTACTTCACTCTTCTCCTCTGTTGGTTGTTCTTCTCCGGTCTTCTGTAATCCAGTAAGCATAAATTGTGCTGAGTTTATCAGTATCTGACTTTTGTTCAGTTTGTCTACTTCATACATAATGCCATTGTTGTTATTTTCGAAGAGATTATATTGACTCTTTATGTCAACAGAGAAGAAGAGTGAAGTAAAAGTAGGGTTGAACGTTTGACATAGCATTGTTTAAAACCGCAGAAATGATAATTAGTAATATATGTGAAAACTTATCTGAATCAATCGTTTATAAACTGATAAATTATATTGTAATATTGTGTTATATGGTTTTGCTATGTGTTGTGATAGGGGAATTCAGAGGTCGATGTAGATTTACCACTTATCTCAACTCGATTTATGTATGTAAATTGTCAATTCAAAAATTTACGTTGTGATTGTAAGATGCGTTTATTTGTAGATGAGTTGAATAAATTCGAAAGCTTGGCTTGATAAGAAAGAGTTTGTACTTATAGCTCATAAGGTCTAAACAACCCTTATATTGAATTTATATATATATATATATATATATATATATATATATATATATATATATATATATATATATATATATATATATATATATATATATATATATATATATATATATATATATATATATATATATATATATATATATATATATATAAGTGTAAAATTGTTGGGTTATCGGCAATTTGAAACCAACCAAACTAAAGCCTACAACAGGGCTTTCAAAAACAACCAAAGAATATTAACAAACAAACTGACAAAGCTGAGAGAATATTCTATGAAGTCAATTAGTTTTAAAGACCAATGGTAAGCCCAAATTGCCGATAACCCAACAATTTTACACTTATATTCGTTACCACGGCAACACTCCTCAGTTGATATATATATATATATATATATATATATATATATATATATATATATATATATATATATATATATATATATATTGATAAGACCGTTAAAAAAAGCTTATATATATATATAAATATATATATATATATATATATATATATATATATATATATATATATATATATATATATATATATATATATTTATATATTTAAATCTTACATTTTCTGTATTTGTCGAGGAATCTGCTACTGTAATTCGTGTATAGAGCTCCCCAATCTATTTCAATTAGCCATTATATGCCGCTATTATACAAGTGAAACTTTCTTGGAGCCATAAATGGAATTCTGCTCTGTATATACATAATCTAATAAGTCGCAGCTCCAGCTGTCCCGGTTGATCTATTCAGACGTCGGAAAATACATCCACCCCTATCCATAATGGGAGCAATTAAGGTTGAAAGAGGCGTAGCCTACAGGTGTCCCCTTTACACTACAATATAGAATAGTGCACTATCCTCGAAAATGAATTATGGAGGTGTTCCGAAAATACATTTTCGAGGAATCAGATAATTTCATATCTGATATTTCATTCTTCCCTATCAATCACTTCGAAATAAAAATAAATCCTCGTTTGATATTCAGAATTTGACATGGATTCCTGGAAATTTTTCAGCTCAGGCTGAAGTATTTTGATTGTGATCAGAAAACTCGAAGAAAATTCGTAGCTTTTGTGTATATATATTCATATACAATATAAAAAAATACTACATTTCTCTTTGGATAATTTCTCACAAATAAAATATATGAAAAAAACTATATCAAGACCTAAAGATAAGCTCACGCTCGCACACTACTATTTTATATTGCTAAATATAATCGTGAAACATTGAGCCAAGAGTTAAATATATTCAATATTTAATTATGCTTCACCAAGAGTTAAGCAAGAATTCAATTTCATAAACTGATATTTTTTTATGAAGGTATCAGATATCCTACTGACTTTCTGTATGAAGAAGCTGACATATATAAGGAAATGAACACTAGAACATTGATTCGAAAAATTCAAATTAACCAAAAGAATGTTATAGTAGAGCTAGATAAGTGAACGTGTACGATGTGATGCCTCCATTATCCTTCAAGGGATAAATGTTAGAGAAATATTGAAATCGATGACACACCTGATAGAAGTGCGAGACATATGTTTCGTTCTGCAAGGAACTCGTCAGTCGCACCACGTCCAACGAAGTGAGACAACTATTTCAATCCCCAAGCATTTTCTTATGACTTCAAGTGGAATACCGTAGAGTAATGAATACTCCACAATTCGATCTTTAGGAATCAATAGAAGAAATGTCTTAGATTATAGGCACACCAAGCATCGAACGTTCACATATCTTCTATTCCCGTAGGTATCTACTAGAGGTATCTACCATGACTTTTTCAGAGGTTTCTTCATGGTGAAGAAGACTAAAAGTTCCGAAGCGAATGCTAAGCCAGAAATATTTCTCTGATACTAAAAAACAATATGTGAAAATACAAAAAAACTCATTTGATTTTTCTAAAAAATGAGCCTGACATTTTGATATCTATAGTAGTAATTCATAAAATTCAATTATTAATTAGTTTTAGCAAAGTTGTGATATACAACGAAACGTCAACGCAAATAAAGTTTTCATTTTAAAAGAAGCCTTTCATTGCTGAAAACATTCAAAATAAACTATTTTAAACATGCAATAATTTTATATTTATAATATATATATATATATATATATATATATATATATATATATATATATATATATATATATATATATATATATATATAATTTTATATAAAATAATATATATATTAGAATTAGTAAAAATTGATTGCTAGTCTATATATAGAATTAAAAATTGAATTGCGGATCAATATTTCAAATTCATGACAAAAAATTTTTATGAAATAAAAAGATTATTAAAAAGAAATTAAATCCTAATTGGCAAATCTCTATGAGAAACATTCACATTCGGTTTGTTGAAAGGTTGCCGTTTTTATTGAGTGCTTGATTAGAATGTCATTCTGGTATTTTCTCACCAAAGCAGCCAAATAATTTCAAATCCTGGGTATTCAGTTAATCTGAACTCAATTTTATTCTACATTTCGTGATGAGGTGGATATATATGGAGTCCTTTCGTTCTTTGCTCATTTCGTTCGTATATATTATAAAGTCGTAATCAAAGTTTCAATGCTACGAATTGGAATTGGAACATATGAATATTTAAAGCTTTTGGATTAGTTCTAAATTTATGAACGTAGAGATGCTATGGGAGGTACAAATTTAGCTAAATATTCATACAAAATATTTCACTGAATATAAATGAGGAAATTAGAGATTTCTGAGTTTTATCTGTTGAGAATATTCTGGTCCTAAGACGTCTTAACGTAACATTGAGTACCAAACATAACTGATAGGAAACCTTCTTCAACCCTTACGAAATATGGCTGAAATAAGGTTATATTTTTGAAATGTAGTAACACCCCAAAATAACTGAAAACAAGACAACTGTTTTTTATTCAATATATGGTTCATCATCATGTGAATATGGCGTTTATCCGCCCAGAGGATATAATAGCCAAACTGATCTGTTAAACAGGCTTGGAGCAAAATCACTCGAAGTTGGTAGGGACTTGTTGTCTCTGAAGTTTCTGTATAACCTCTTACATGGTTATATAGACTATTAAAATAAATTAAACTCTTGGCTTAATGTTTCACGATTTATTTAACAATATGAAACAGTCAACATTTTCGAGTGTGAGCTCATTTTCAAGACTAAACTACTATAAGGAACGTACAACAATTTATATCTACACAATGGATGTGAGTAGGGAGGATAATTGAGAATCTACTTGTTCATTTACAATTTCTTCTGTTCTCTTCCAAGAACTGCTTATTTCAATTGCCTCCAGAAGGTCTAAACGTTTCCCTTTATTACCTGCGTGTAGGTATTTAGTTTTCTCAAAATCTATGAAGTGATAGAGTTAATGCAATGTTCTGATAATCCGGTTTTATTAACATTATACAAAATCGACCTTTTATGTTCGTCAACCCGAGTTTTTATGTTTCCAATGTTTGGCCAATATAAAACGCTGGACATTCATTACAAAAAATCTTATAAATCCCGCTTTTGTCTTCAATATTTGTCTTTTCTTTATTATTTACTAAAAGTGACCTAATATTTCTTTTGTTGGTACTAATGGTTTTTATTTCTCTCTTCTTTAATCTTTGGCAAATTTTTTCACTCAGATGAGGTATGAAATTAATAAAATGATATTTTTGTTTGTTTTTTATAATTTGATCATACCTCATCTCAGTGAAAAAATTTGCGAAAGATTAAAGAAGAGAGAAATAAAAACCATTTGTATCAACAAAAGAAATATTAAGTCACTTTAAGTGAATAATAAAGAAAAGACAAATGTTGAAGACAAAAGCGGGATTTATAACATTTTTTGTAATGAATGTCCAGCGTTTTATATCGGCCAAACAGGTAGAAAAATAAAAACTCGGGTTGACGAACATAAAAGGTCGATTTTCTATAATGTTAATAAAACCGGATTCTCAGAACATTGCGTTAACTCTAATCACTTCATAGATTTTGAGAAAACTAAATGCCTACACGCAGGTTATAAAGGGAAACGTTTAGACTTCTGGAGGCAATTGAAATAAGCAGTTATTGGAAGAGAAAAGAAGAAATTGTAAATGAACAAGTAGATTTTCCTACTCACATCCATTGTGTAGATATAAATTTGTTGTACGTTCCTTATAGTAGTTTAGTCTTGAAAATGAGCTAACGCTCGAAACATGTTGACTATTCATATTGTTAAATAAATCGTGAAACATTAAGCCAAGAGTTTAATTTATTTCAATATTCAGTTATGTTTCACCAAGAGTTAAGCGAGAATTCAATCTCAGTCGTTATATAGACTGTTCTACCTTTATTGTCTGTATTTATTTTCATGTTCCTATACAATGTTCACGTTCAAATCAATTGTTTTCATTGGGTACTCCGAAAACCAATTCCCTCGTACTATTCGAGGATGTGTCTGACAAATGCGATATCAACAGTGACTCTTTTGCTTTCATTAGTCGTGTTTATTTGGACTCTTTTCATGTATAATAAATCCTGAATTAAGCCATAATCTCATTGTCTATCATTTATTATAATTACTTTTTTTCATTGATAATTATTTCTTAAACGTTTGTATCATATCATTAGGTGTCAATACTGTATATATATTTTTGAATATTTCCTGTAACTGGGTGTTTTTACCTGTAGGAAAATAACGGAAAATGCTCATTATTATTATTATGTTTATATTAGCATATAACTTGCATAAAAAGTCACTAAAACTCGAAGTTGTTGAATTGAAACTTTCCGACATCGAATTAAAATTAACATAAATCAGATAATTGATTATTTCAAGCATCCATTCGAAGAAATCTTCTAACGATTCTCTCCAACAATCCTTTTTAATGAAAAAGTTCAAAGTACGAGAATCACGGAGTTTGAAATCGCTCATGGATACTGATAAGTTCGAGTGATTGTCGATAAGATGAGTCCTATTTCTTGTTAAGCGAACTCTACATAAATAAATAGCTATCGGAAAATTCGACAACTTAACGTTTCATTTAAGGAGTTCATTTGTTTTACTGAAAATTGTCAAACTAGGAAGAACTTTCAATTCACATTTCAGATTCTACATTAATTATTTGTAATACTCGGATATTTCTCGAGTGCATTATCTTGCTCGAATTTTTTGACAGTGTCATGTTTTATGAATGCCAATCGATTCGTCTTCCGTACGAACACAATTCCGTACCATTTTTAGCACGTCAAACATTCCGACACTCTGTTCGATCTTCCAGATTTTCTATTTGATCTGTTTTATATCCCTTTGGGCCCTTTAAGCAATTCTCCCGCATTTACTCTTTGTTATTATATCGACTATTTTCTTTGGCTTTCTAGAGAGTTTCATCCTGTACACAGGCGCATAAAACATTTTTCGTCGTTTTCTGATTTCTTCTGTTATTTGTCTCACGATAAATTTCGTTCTGAGATTTTTCCATCCAAATGCAGTTTCATATCATTGCTTCGTTCATGAATGAACCTTCAATTGAGTTGGCTTTCCATTGCGAATATAAACCTTGTCAAAAGTATTGAATTTGAATTTTATTAATTGTGCAATTTGAAAATAACTCATCCTCTTTATCCTTCATCTGAATTCGAATTGTATTTTTCTTGAAATAATTTTTCAGATATTTCAAACACAATGTTTGTAAATCGATATCATACAATGAAGAAAATCCATTCCTCAGTTTCAATATATCTCAACCAAGTAAACTCAGACCTTATGAAATAAGAACTCTTCACACTGAATATACCATAGATGTTGAACTAGTGTTGTCCTGGTTCGGGTCTAAGGGCCGTCGTCGGTTGGAATTTCTTCCTAACGTTTCGCTAGCACGAGTGGCGAGCTTCTTCAGAGGTCGTTCCATTTCTGATTCTGGAAGTAGACTGGCGAGTTCTCGTACGCAGGTTGTATTTATATCGCGGCATAGGAGGCGTGGTTTGTTCCGCTTCGGTTAAGGTGGGGAGGGAAGCTCGTTCTGCTCCGGTTGGCGCCTTGATATCCAATGGCATCTCGTGTATGCCTTATGATATGCTTTCGAATTTCAATGGCTTCCCTGACCAGCCTGTTTAGATAGCCGTTGACTGATGCCAAGAGCGTTCAATCCTCAAAATGTATCTTGTGGTCCCCTTCGCTACTGCAGACTTCTCAGTTTGTCCTAACCGGCAACTTAAATGTGTTCCTTGAGTCTCGTTCCCATTGATCTTCTGGTCGTCCCAATTCAGGCTTTTTCCCAAGAGCAATATATGAGATAGACTCCTGCAGCCGAAAGTGGATCCCTCTTGTCCTTCACTGATCTTATGATATGATGAATCTTCTGTGTAGGTTGAAGATAGTTATGACATCGTCTCTTCTCAAAATCCTGCCGATCCTCTCTGTGACTCTTGGAATGTAAGGAAGGTATGCTTGTGAAATCGTCGATTGCTGCTCGGTTTCAGGAACACCTGGACATAAAGAAACCGAGCAGCGATCGACGATTTCACAAGCATACCTTCCTTCCATTCCAAGAGTCACAGACAGGATCGGCAGGATTTTGAGAAGACTATTTGAGTCAGAACTATCTTCGAACCTACACAGAAGATCCATCATATCATAAGATCAGTGAAGGACAAGAGGGACCCACTTTCGGCTGCAGGAGTCTATCGCATACCTTGCTTTTGAGAAAAAGTCTACATTGGACGACCAGAAGATCAATGGGAACGAGACTCAAGGAACACATTCAAGTTGCCGGTTAGGACAAACTGAAAGGGTCTGCAGTAGCCGAACACGCACTGAGCGAAGGGGACCACAAGATACATTTTGAGGATTGCACGCTCTTGGCATCAGTCAACGGCTATCGAAACAGGCTGGTCAAGGAAGCCATTAAAATCCGAAAGCATATCATAAGGCATACACGAGTGATGCCATTGGATATCAAGTCGCCAACCGGAGCAGAATGAGCCCCCCTCCCCACCTTAACCGAAGCGGAAAAAACCACGCCCCCTATGCCGCGATATAAATACAACCTGGGTACGAGAACTCGCCAGTCTCGTACTAGTACTTCCAGAATCAGAAATGGAACCACCTCTGAAGAAGCTCGCCCCTCGTGCTAGCGAAACGTTAGGAAGAAATTCCAACCGACGACGGCCCTTAGACCCGAACCAGGACAACATTAGTTCAAAGACTGGCCGCGAAATCCTCAACGAATTTGTCACCATTGATGTTATTCACATTGAGAGTTATTCAGTCATGTCATTGATTTCAGAACGGCGTTGTACCTGGAGAAAGCTTCTCAACGCAACCAAAGCAAAACAAGCAAACGAAAACTGCGCGACTAGTAGGAACTCAACACCCCAACACGCCTACTCTGCTGCATCTACTGATACAGAAGTAACTACCATAGATACTCACGAATTATGGATTCAAGAAAGCGATCCAGCACCCTGCACTATGTCAGCTCTGGGAGCATTTGGTGCAGAAATGTTGCGTTTATCAAGAGGATTGGAAGCTGCAACTAGAATGATGGCGACACCAAAGAAGGACTCAGATGAACTGGACAGCAGTAATGTTCAGGAAGGAAAGTGAGTCAACTCTTTTCAAACACCACATTCAACAATAATATTAGTAATAATTCAAAAAGACAACAGGTAATTGAAGTTCTATTGAAGCCACATTCCGTGCTATTTGTTTTTTGTCTTGAATTCCGAAAAACTTGCCGAAGGAACTGTATAAATTTAGCAAGGTTACCACTGTGGACTTTTGAACTAAATGTTTCTGTAAAGAAGACAATGCAGTTGTGCATATCAACATAATGCTCCCATTATCTTCGAAATTCAAATCCACTGGCAGCATCTAACACTTCTTCTGAATCGTGTCTGGAATCTCGACTCTAGTCAACATCATCTAGCTCAATCGGTTATACGATCTGAATCTCTTACATTAACCTTCAGTCTACACTAAATACTTTAATGAATTCGTTATTAGAGCTAACAATAATGTAAATTAATCTCCAGCACACGTTATGCAACATTACTGAAAGTTATAATAAAATAAGTCAAAACAATTACTCTAATTCCACAAAAATTACTCAGATCACTCTGGTTTCTGCTATACCTATGTACTTGATTCCAACCTGGAAAGCTATATTACGTTCTTCAAAAAATTGTAGATCTCCAAGTAAAGAAGAACGTAAAAAGCGTATGATCAAAAACACTTGGTGACTTAAACGAAATTCTTTATTATACTCGACATTTTTTTTCTACCACTCTGTATACTTTGCCTGAAACAGTTGAAGGTATAATTTCAAATCTAGTTAACCAACTTCACGGATATATATTTCATTAAAAACTCATCACGTCAGTTTACGGCGTTGACCTTTATAAATCAGTTTGAATAATCTGAAAATGGTTTGGTTAATCTCCGTCGCAAAGTGAGCATGTCTTATAAATTGAATTTCAGGAATTTCGGCCGGCAACTCGAGGGAAACAACTATAAGCTTTGTTTTGTCTTCGAAGCATAGAAAATTAAATGTAATTGTAAGAGCATTTCCACGTCACAGAAATGAGCAGTGGCGTTTAAACGACCATTGAGTTCCTCTATGGTAAATTTGTAATCATCATAGCAAAGTCATTGGGTCACTTCTGAAATGTTCATTGAACAGTGAAGAATTGAATCGTCTGTGAAATTCTCGATTGAAGAACTGAAATAAAATCATCCATGAAAACATATGTATATTACCGTAAATTGTCACGGCAGACGGGGATATTAAACTGGATATCATGCAAAGAACCAGAACAGCTTGGGATTACAGTTGGCCGAATGAAACACATCTTCAAATTAGATATGCCACTATCTTTAAAGAGCAAAGAGTTTGACCAATGCGTATTACCAGCGATGACCTACGCCAGCGAAACTTGGACCCTGAAATCTGCTCACATCCAGAAGCTTCGAACAACCCAGCGGAGTATAAAAAGATACATGGTGGGACATACGAGATAGAATACGCTGCAGCTGGATAAGGTCAAACAAAGGTGAAGGATGTCGTGGAGTGTGTAAAAAGATCAAAGTGGAAATGAGCAGGCCATCTAGCCCGATGATGCGTTCTAGATCTAGAGATGAGCGTTTGTCAGCTGCGGTTGGTGATTGGGAGCTCAGAGACAGGGTGAGAACAAGGAAGCGCCCTCACAATCGATGGGATAAGGAGCTTGTTTGGATTGGTTGCGAGCCATTAAGAGAGAGACTGCCGATAGGGAATCTTGGCAAAGTCAGGGGGAAGCCTTCGTTCTGCAGTGGACGGACAGAGGTTGAAGATGATTACCGTAAACACCCAAATGTCAGAAAAACTATAAGACACACAGAGATTCGGCATAGAAAATCTCTCCAAAAATGAAAGGTTGATCATTATCTCTACATTCTATAAAAAAAGCTGCAGTAGGATACACTCATCATTCATCGAAGCAGTAGAGTTTCAGATTATATCACATCTTCTTAAGCATCAGTGACAGTAAAATCCAGTGAAACAATAGCACTTCAACAGAAATCATTACCATAATCAGACGGATTGAAGCAATAAGCAGCATATATAACCATCTCCAATCATGGTGCAGCCATCCTTCTCGTAGTTTTGCATATTCTGTCTGTGTAAAGCTCATTGTGTTCTCTACAGCTTTCAAGGTGAATAGCTCCTGTAGCTAGTCTCCTGGTAGTATACTTCTCTCAGAACTTCTTTTTGGGGTTCAAGAGTCATCACGACTACTATGTTTGTGGACCACCTGTTAATTATCATGTTACTTACGTTACTCTAATTTTTTTTACTGGGTGTCGCGACAATTGACAATTCACTGACTGGATTCGATGAACTATGTCTTGCACCTTTGTGTTACTACTCCTATGTCATCCTGTTCAGCCCCTTTCTGTTTTTCTTACTAAAAAGCGATAAAAAATGTTACTGAATGTGAATCTACACAAACACAGACGGCGTTGATGATTAACATTTTTTTTAAATGAGCGGACCTACAGTTTAACACCTGTTAACGACCAATGGACTCGTAATCATTCAGAATTATCATAATTCTCTACTACTTAAATCATAGAGGAACACAAAAACCCACGTCTTCAATGGGGCTCGAACGCGAATAATACCAGGTACTATAATCTGGTGTTTTCTCGACTAAGCCACGGAAGCCAATTGACAATCTTCGAATGGGATAGGTGAGTTGAAAACATTTGGGGAGTAACCATGCTTGATCAAAGGATGGATACTACTAAGAGAAAATGAAAGGGTGAAACTGGTTTTTTCTAGTCTTTTGATCAGGCGTTGCGACCTGATTCATATGAACATTTCACCAAGTTTATTTTAGTTTATTCCTGATTCATATGAACATTTCACCAAGTTTATGAACGAAGCTTTACATTTACTTGGGAAACTATAGATTAATTTTCCCATTGTTTCAAAATTTCTCCTTCTCGATAATTATTGTCAAAGAAACTTATGATTCGTATACTGTTCATAACAAAAATAGCTTTTCATTTTGTTATATCTATATCACAAAGACTCTTCATTCAATTTGCACAGCAAATATGGAAAAACCTAAAAAGGTGAACTCACGTTAAAGTGAAAGATAAAACATTGTGGTAGATTAATGAAACGATTCAAATTCTACAGAAATAACCGAATGCGAATACAGAAATATTCACACAATGGACCACGATGACGTGAAACATTTTCTCTCCATCTAGTTGGCCTTTGTTCTGGTTTCAATTAGTTTTTTACTCCAGCAGAAACTTCCAAATTAATCGATGTGAAGCAACCTTCATTATTCTTCTTGAGGAAAGATATTATGGGTTCAGTCTGGTGAACTGATGGAGATCGGTTGAGCAACTGACGAATTAGCTTTTCTCGGAGGTGTCATTCTGTGATAAATTGTGAAACTTTGATTGCAAAAACCTTCTCCTAGTGAAACTCAGGAACGCCGTCCTTTTTTATCGCTTTCGATACTTCCCAATAATCTAATTTTCAGACTCTTACCGAAATTTTATTGATATTTCAGACTCATTGCCGTCTTTAACTTATATAAATATTATATATATATAATATATATATATATATATATATATATATATATATATATATATATATATATATATATATATAGTATATATATATATATATATATATATATATATATATATATATATATATATATATATATATATATATATATATATATATATATATTTAAAATTGATTTATTGCATGTTTAAGATAGTTTCTTTTCAATGTTTTTAGCAATAACAGGCTTATTTTAATCTTGAAAACTTTATTTTCGTTGAATATAAACTTAAATTTAAATTCAACTTACACTTGAACTATAAAAATATGTATTTACACTTTATATATATATATATATATATATATATATATATATATATATATATATATATATATATATATATATATATATATATATATATATATATATATATATATATATATATTATTTTATATGGAAATATTGAGAAAATGAATTACCTTTTAGAACGAAACAGCTGTCTTGCACTTACATCAGGTGCGGCAGCGATTTCAATATTTCTTCAACATTTTTCCCTTGAAGGGTTATGGGGACATCACATCATATATGTTCACATAGTTTGTTTTACTATAACATTATTCTGATTAATTTCAATTTTCGAATGAATGTTGTGATATTAATTTTTTCAGATATTTCATTCAGTGCCATTAGCACAAAACCTATTTGTATATGTGTGTGCTTGTGTATGTATTCATATATATTTATGTATAAATATAAATTCATACATATATATGAATACATATTTTCATTTGGTTTATCATCTACATCCTATGAGGACAATATTTTGGTGAAATAATATTGTCAGGTTACTAAATTATAGTGAAAATTACAGAACTACTATGTTTTATTCAAATTATTTTCGAAATAATCAGAAAACTATAATTGCCAAGCTCAATATGTAACTCCTCCAATACCCTTCAAGAGATATTGATAAAGACCTATAAAATCGATGACACTCTCAATCGAAGACAAGACAGATAATTTCACCCTACAAAAACTTATCAGTTGATTTCCTTGTCCCACAAAACATTCCATTCGCTTATTAACATTCTACTTATTTCATCATTTCAACCATTTCCAAAATGCATGTAAAGCTTCAAAGTACTGCCTGATGTTATAAAGTACGACATGTTCCCTGAATCACCGTTATATGTAAAATAGCAGGTTCTATTCTGATTGTTTAATTCGAAAACGGAAGACGAATCAATATGAAGTTATTACCATTCTTTTCATAATTCAGAATGAAATAAAACTGGATACCCATATATTGAAAGAACATAAATTAATCAACAACCCTTTAGAGTAATTTACAAACATCAGATATCCACATTATATACATTGTTTCCGTATAAAACAAACGCACATTTACTAATTATAATGTGTTTTTTCTGGTTCGTAAAAAACTGGAAAACGTCAAATACGTATTCGTCTCCAAATTACAATTCATGGAATAATCTGTATGAGGATTTAACGTTACAAATGCAACTGGAAAAAAGCAGGGCTCACATCTGGTAATTCAACAAAACTGGCATAAACTGAGCGTAGGAAAGTTAGCGAAAGTCCCAACATTGTTGGGAGTATTAACTGTATTTTAAGTAGAACCATTTCTCCCCCGATTCCACTTCCTGAAATTTGCTTTCTCGGTTCATGCGAGCACGGACTCAGATATGCAAAGCTACAAGGAAAGTTTGGCCAAATTTTTGATATAAATTAACTGAAGGTGGGTTTATGATACGGATGTTTCAAATGAAAATCTGGGTGAATATGTAACTATTAACATTTAAAGCTGGAACGAATTGACAAAGATTCATTTGAGCGGAAATATATCAATATTTTAAATATATAATCTATCAATGTATCAATACTGAGACTCTTTATCCAAACATGAAAACATTCCAAATAAAATTCTCAGGGAGCTGTATAACAAATGTCGTCAACGAGAACAAACCTATCAACTTCGAGAGTGAATAATGAGTAGGTTTCGAAAACTCATCAAACTTGTTAAATAAAAATACCATTCAGTTGTTTCATCCTTATTAGGAATCGTCAGTGATATTTATTCAAATAATCAGAATCCTATCTGCAGAATGAGGAAAGCATTAGTTCGTGAACTAATCGCGTGAGCTCCCTCTATCGAAGAAATCACGTATAAACTCCCTCGAGTCTTCTAGATCCCTCCCTGATCCGTCCTCTCACATAGGCCACAAAACTAGATAAAAATTAATCATTTTCACTAGGGTTTGAAAACGAATGAAACATCATATATCACAAAAAATTACTCGACAAAAAGTTAATCGTTTGGTACTTAATTGAAAAAATGATAACTATTGCTGGATCTTTCGAAACTCAATTATTTCATGCTGTGGTCTAGAGATAGAAGATGTTGAAATATTAAAAAATAAGGTTCAGTGTTTTTCAAAATTATGATCATTATGATGGGTCAAAACCTGATATCATAAACCATCATAAACGAAAAAAAAAGTTCATTGCTGAAAAAATAAGGTTTTCAACCTTTGTTGCTGTTTGTTCTGCTCATTGGCTTCAATTTGGTGCTTCCTTCACAAAAATTCAATTTCAACCTTAATATTATAAATTCAATATCAATCTTATCACCCAGAAAATCAAAATAATTTTTGATTTTCTGGGTGTTAAGATTGTATTGTTTGCCGATGATACTTCATTTATAGTTTCTGCACAAACCTTTAGCGAACTTAGGACAGGTTGTGAACTACTAGTCAGATACTTCACCGAATGGTGTTCCAGTAACTCCCTTATATTGAACTCAAACAAGACTGAGCTCGTCTACTTTCAGACTAGGGATTCTGATCCCCAGCTAACCCTAAATCTTCAGTTCGTTGGGTTGAAATCTTCCCAATGTATCAAGTTTCTTGGGATGCCTTTTATTCACTGGTGCACAGTCACCTCAACTACAGCGTCGTACTTTTGGGTGACTCCTCATTTAGTAATTCAGTATTTGTTGCCCAGAAGAAGATAATCCCATTGACTTTTAACTTGAAACCTGGGGAGACCTGTAGGCCCTCTTTTATCAAGAACAAAATAATGTGTTTTCCATGTATTTATATCCTTGGCTGTCTGTTGTACACTCGTAGAAATGTGTCACTAAAGTGTTCGGAGTTTCATGAAAATGACACAGGACACAAAGAAACACTATGTATTCCAAAACATCGAACTTCTAAATTCGAGCGGTCACCTATGTACAATGGTATCAAATTATTCAATCATCTGCCCGATAGACTTGAGGTTTTGGAATACAGTAAATTTGAGAGGAAATTAAAATGCTGCTCAACGAGAAGTGTTTTTACAATAAGGAAGAATATTTTTATTTCAATATGAATTAGCTTATAACTAGTTATTTGATGTTCCTTTACTTCTCTTTTTCTTTTGTTTGGTATATTTATTCAATGTTTCATATATTAACAATTGTCCTTGCTATTACTTAGATTACTTGTTTTTGTGTGTTTTAGAAACGTGTCCTATACAAGTGTTTTTTGTCTGAAATGATGAATAAAAGATATTATTTTTATTATAACCTTATCATTCAATCAACATTGTGTTCTACAATGAGAATAAATTGAATGAAATATCTGAACTTGCACAATGTGGTGTAGATTCTTTCATGTGGCACATATATAAAAGAGTATTAACGAAAAGAACAGAATGGTTCTCGATAATACACAGAAAAATGCGAAACATATATCCTTTCAGGAACCTATAGTGCATCAAGAAGTGTGAGGAATTCAAAAAATAAATATATCTGGAAATTAGTCGCTTATTTTGGATTATATCTATGATAACATATTTTCGTCTAGTACATGCAATATACATACATACATAATTTAACTTGTATGTGTCTAAACTAACACCGATAGAAATTATCCGAAACATCATCAATTTCAAACATCCGGAAAAAAATGCACCCTTATCTGCCACTGTCAAATTCAGTAGAACAATGTGGTGGAAAACGACTCGACAAAGACCTGCTAGAAACGCCAAGAGAGCAAGAAGAAGATTAACTGCCAAAGCTGCCGAATCACTCCGAAACCGGATGAAAAAATTGACAGCGAATCGATAGGGATGGAACCCAGGATGAATGATTACCGTTATGGGTACAATCGGACTCTGAAACAATCGAGCGTCAGTGATATGAACGTGGAAAATCGAAAGCAATTTGCATATCAGGCGAAAACGTGAAAAGTGTCAAATTGTATAAACGGGCGATTGCTGGAGTGAATCGTTTTATTGTTGCCTATTCAATTCGTTTAATGGCTAACATATCAATAGTTCCACAATTTAAAAGGTTCATTTGAGCGCTGTTTCAGCATGCAGTCACAGAGGAATACACTCTACGCTCTACTGAAAAGTATAAAATGTTGCTATAAAACTTGTGAATGTAGAAACTCATTGTTGCTGATATCTCTAATATTTCGATATGAAATATCAATCCAGTTGATCCAATCGTTCAATTTCACTAGATTGAAACTGAGGAACATTTAGCGAAATATTGTTTGGAAAGTATCTATAAACATACTCTAGTACTCTATAGACATATAATCTTCATCTATTTTGAACTAAAAAACCTAAATCTTCAATCTGAAACCATAGTTTGGTATTACATCGTCTTCTCAACTTTCGGAAGCAAAATAATGCAGAAAGGGAACAAAGATACCTGTGTTACCCAAACCAAAGAACAACACAAACTGTGACTGATCAAAACACTAAAGCCACAGTTATTGTCTAATATGCGATTTATCCGAACCATATCGATGCAAACAACTAGGACTCTAAACTTAAAGAAAAGGAATCTTATATTTCTTACTTTGATCGATATTCTATCAAAGCTTTCAAGTAATAAAAAGAATCAGTTAAGAAATCAAAAGGATCAGTTACAGAAGTTGCAGAATCGTTGCATGAGAATAATACTCAGTTGCAGTGGGCTAACACCTATAATCTCTATGATAAAAACACTTTCATGGTTTTTTTTGAAGGGAGATGTCTTTTTATAACGATGTCATTCGTATTCAAATGAGTTAATGGTTTGGCGCCTTCATATTTCGATGAGTTCCTGTATTTCAATAACGAATACTCACCTCACTAAAGGAAGAAATGACTTATAACGGGTGATTTTTTAAGAGTTAAGTTTTTCAAGTTTGGGCACCCAAACGTCATCATCATCAAGTGAAGAGTAAACAGTATATATTTAGTATGATCTGCCATTTCATCATAGAAAGACTTACAAACGAGCAAAGATTGCAAATTGTTGAATTTTGTTATCAGAATTCGTGCTCTGTGAAAAATGTGTATCGTTTGTTACGACCATATTATGGTCGTCATAATCGACCTAGTGAATCAACAATTCGTGCTATTATCACCAATTTTCGCACCAAATTTACTTTGTTGGACATTAAACCATTTTCTCGCATGCGTACAGTGCGTACTGAAGAGAATATTGCAGCCGTAGCGTACAGTGTTAATGAGGATCGTGAAATATCAATTCGTCACTGTTCTCAGCAATTCGGCATCTGTTACTCAACCAGTTTTATAAAAAAATTGTGTTCAGCGATGAGGCTCATTTCTGGCTTAACGGATATGTAAATAAACAAAGTTGTCGCATCTGGAGTGATGAACAGCCACATGCCATACAAGAATTACCGATACATCCCGAAAAAACGACAGTTTGGTGTGGTTTATGAGCTGGTGGCATCATCGGTCCATTTTTCTTCAAAGACGACCGTAGTTCGTCATACGACCTCGATATGGTTCTTCAACGGCGAACCATATCGAGCCATGATACGCAACTTTTTTTGCCCCAGTTGACCGAGTTGAACTTGGTTGACATGTGGTTTCATCAAGACGGTGCCACATGCCACACAGCTCGTGAAACAATGGACATGTTGAAGGATGAATTTGGTGAGCAGCTTATCTCTCGAAATGGCCCTGTGAATTGGCCGCCAAGATCATGCGATTTGACGCATCTGGATTGATTATTTCTTGTGGGATTATGCAAAGTCGTTAGTGTATGTGGACAAGCCGAACACGATTAAAGCCATACAGGATAACATAACACGCGTAATTCGTGGGATACAGGCCGAAATGCTCGAAAAAGTGACGGCAAATTGGACCTTCCAAATGGACCATTCGATACGGAGCCGCGGACAACATTTACATGAAGTTATCTTCAAAATGTAAATGGCAAAGGCAGAGTTATCAATTTCGAAAAAATTGTTAAACATATGATGCATATTGGGTGATCTATTCGATTTGAAAAAAAACTGCGCCTAAAAAAGCACCCATTAAATTGAAAAGAAAAAAAGTGCAACTATGAAGTTGTTATTCTTGAGGGATTCGTTGCTTATAACAAGTTGCCAGCAGACATTAAATCTAGTGAGTCGTTACACAATTTTGAAATTTAACTAAGAAGATATTTTGACTCATTGAATGTCCTTATGTGTTGCCTATTGATTCGTTTGTCGTTGACATTTTATGCTTGTGATGATTGCTTGTGAGTTTTGTGATATTGTTATCATATATATATAGTTTGATTGGGGGTATCTGAGTGGACAGTTTGTAGGGTTGGCTGAATTTGTTGTTACTTTGAATGTCTCAGTTGATTTTTCAATTCTTGCTGATTGTTTTGTTGTTGATTTTGAATTGTTTTGTATACAGAAATGTTGTTTGCTTTGAATATGAAATGTTTTACATTTATTAAGCTTCACTTATATCAGGAAAACCTATTTCGTTAATAAACTGAATATAAATAATATCTAATCAATTCAGTTCCTTCAAATATCGAATTCAGATACGATTCTAATTTGTTAATTTTAATTTATTGAGATTTTTCGGATACTAGAAAGGAAAAATTATCTACTTTACGCAATAAACAACACGAAATAATACGAAAAGAATCGAACCCACCAGCATCAGAAAATCGTATAAATTTTCAACTACTTATATTAACCAAATATTTGAGAACATGTAGCTATATGAAGTCAAAATACTGCTTTAAAACGTATTGATTTTGGTTAATTAACTGATAATATTTATTAACTGAATAAGGGCACTCCTCGAATATTTCACCAATGTCTCCATATCTGCTGGCTGTAACAAAAAACCAATTAAGTTATGAACAATGAAAATTCAATAGTCAGCAAACTCGAAACTTCTTCCACTAAGTGGAATACAGGCCGTCGGCGTTGGGGTTTCAGAAAAACCTGAATGCTGCATTTCGAGATATCTCCTCCATCTCTTCAATCTGAAACACGACCAGCTGTTCCTCAACTTCGCATATAAAAAACCAAGTGTTTCTCAGCTCGTAGGTAATAACAGAATTCAAATCAGATACGTCGAAATGTGGGCAGCAATAGGACGTGTTCAGGGGAATACGTGTAGGTTGAACAGAATGAAAATGGGTTGAAAATAGAGCTGAAATTGTTCATTTAACAATCATTTGAATGAGAAATTGCTTCATTAAATTCACCTTCCACATATTTAATTCAATTTTATAATGATTTCAACTGCTGGAAAAGTGGGCTATAAGTTTGGAGAATAGAAATGAAATGACTACATGAAAATGGGAACCAAATACAATTGGAGTTGATAATTAATTCTCAAGAAATGTTGATGAATTTGAAAATTATACATATATTTAAAACTCAGTTTCAGGTTGTGATTCTACAATGAATAGCAAACTTGATAGTTTCATCATTAGTTCAGGATTTTATGCAGACTATTTTTCATGAAATCTCTTTTTTTTGAGTCTGGTTTTCTGGGTTCAATACTAACGATAGTAGTTTCATTGAGAGAAAACCTTTTTCGTAGTTTGTTCTCTCATTTCAGTTGAGTTGATCTCTTTATTTAACTAATAAAATTCAACAAGTTGAAAATTTTTGGAATTTTCTTCAACAATCGCTTTGTACTAACTTTGAATGTAAAGTCTGATCGATGTATGATTTGTTTTATATGTCAAACTAGTAATCAATAGCTAACTTAATTGTTACTTAACTACCTATTATTCAATGATTATCACATAAGCAATGTAATAAAATTAGGTAATTGTAATCAACAGATGCTCATTCAATTTAAAACTTCGATAACTTGAATATATTTTAGTCCTGGTCTCATAATTTTCTTTCAATTCTATAACATTTGTGATGTTTTGTTAGATACTCGGATAAGTAGCTCAGCAGACACTGCCGAGGATTCTGCAATAAAGACCCTCTATTTTCATTTTCATCTGCTAATAAATATATGGATGACCTTTATGTCTTTTATATGTATTCACTCTTAGATTTTCAAGGATCATATAATGATTTGGTTTTATTGTTCCTCGTGTTTCGTTCGTTTCATTCGTGGGAATTTCTGTTTTCCTTCCTTAGATTGATATCAACGTTATCGCCTTCTTCAAGAGAAATTTCCATCGAAATGATGTTCTCACTGAAACGAACACAACGAAGTGTCTTATGTTGTCATATTTGTATATATATATATATATATATATATATATATATATATATATATATATATATATATATATATATAATACTGAGACTCTCAATCGAAATATCGAAATATTTGAAATGAAACTCTCAGGAAGCTGTCTACAGAAATGTTGTCAACGAGAACGAACCTATCACTTTCGAGAGTAAATATCAAGTGCGCTTCAAGAAAATCATCGATTTTGTTCATCAATCTTGTTCGATCATATTATGATCGTAAGATAGGATGTTGTCATGCGTAGGAATCTAGAACACTAGGGAGAGTTTATTTGTCTTTTCTTCGACAGAGGGAGCTCACGTGAATGTTCACAAATTGTTGTTCTGCTCATTTGAATCTAGGACTTGTGGGCGTCTTAAAAGTCATCGATTCTTGATTAATTAATTAAATACGGACCGATGATTTATAATTATGATGAAACAATTGTATCTCAATATCATTCAGAGAGATATATGACTTTTTCGAAGCGCATTTAATATTCTCTCTCGAAATTGATGGGTTCGTTCTAGTTGACAACATTTGTGCAGCCAGCTCCCTGAGAGTTTTATTTGAAATATTTCGATTAAGAGTCTCAGGATTTACTAGCATGAATGATTTGTGAATCATTAAACTATATATATATATATATATATATATATATATATATATATATATATATATATATATAGAAAAGAAACAAAAATTCAATTTTTGAGTTCGAACATCTGAAACTTTAACTGCGCCGTTCTGAGGAGAGCCAATAGCTCGAAACATATGTAAACGGTTGTTACAAGTGCAAGTTTTTTACCGTGAGTTTTTTTCCTTTTCTATATATATATATATATATATATATATATATATATATATATATATATATATATATATATATATATATATATATATATATATACATATATAGTTCAAGCACTTACATGGATGAAATCCTCTTCAGGAATCAATGCGTGGGGGCACCTTTCATCTTTTACGTATAGTGGGATTGCCTTACGTGAATGGAGTATAACTTTACTCCTCGCCCACTATCAATGAAGAGTGCTTTTAATCTACGTCAAAGGAGACTTGATTAACCAATTTACTAGGAGAAACAGAGTTACATCATATTTCAATAATATCAAAACAATATATAGATTCAGTGAGAACTGAAACAATTCAGTGCTAATTTAATTTGAAGGATGAAGAATGATATTTTCATATAGTCCAGAAATATCTTGGATTCAAGAATTTAAAAAGGAATAAATGTGATGCATATTCTTGAAAGCCTAATTGATAATAATTTTTGAATACAGCAATATTTGTCTCATATTTCATTTTCTCTTTCGCAATGTCTTTCATGAGTTCCCAATATTAAAAAGAATTTAATATCGAGACATCTTTCTAAAGACTGGGTTCATTACTTCGTTGAATTATTCAATGGAACTTCCATATATTTCCTCAAAAATTTATATCTAACATGCGATTTCATAAACTTTTGTTGAATTTTCGGAACTCTAGTTTGTACTATATTTTCATCTTTTTCAATTCATTATTCATTCAATATACACTTTATCATTTATTATTTGAATAATTTCAACGTGTTCTTCAAGTGAAAGTTATGTCTTGAAGAATAAATATACATTTTTAACATTATAACTGTTAACAAAGCTTCTCCACACTTCAATATTCTTTCACACTCTATTCAAAATTTTTCTTTTTCCAGATCCGATGAGTCAGTGGATAGAAGTCTGACGGAGTCACATTCATCCTTCCAGAATTTTTCTGAACTGTTGGCCTGGCCAACGAAGAGGCGAAGAGCATCTACTTTCCACGAAGGTGACACACGGGATGAACAACCGATGTCGAAGTGGCCAAGGAAACGCGGAGCTAGTCTTTACGAAGTCCAGAAACTAGATTTCTTCGAGGATTTTCGCAATGACAATAGACGTGGTATGTTTTTTCGTAAAAACAGTGAATGTTGATAGCAATATTGTAATACTGTCTTATTTGAACACATTGCCGAAAAATCTTGTTATAAACAGCGTACACAGGATCAAGATTAACTGGAAGTGGTCAAATGTACACCCAAATTTGTTTCGTTCCATCACTCGTCCATAATTCAATCATTTAAACTAGGACATTTACTCGAAGAATTTATATTTTTCAAGATTCTATTGAATGATAGTCCTCTTCCATAAGCAGTAAGTGCTTGTGCCAAGTTCGAGCTACAAATTAATGTCGATTCCGAACAACCCATACAATAATAATATTATTCATCAAGTAAGAGCTATTACAAAATTCATATATATATTCACGTTCAAAATATATTATTAACAACTATTTGTATGAAACGAATTTGGATAATATACGCTCAAGCACCTTGAGGTAACTAATCGTTTTTATGGAGCTAGACAATTCCTTAAATGCATTGAATCCTTCATAAAATATATTATTTCTAAACACAGAAAGCTTACAAACTTCAGTGGGAAAGTTACAATATAGTTTACAACTTATGTCAAATAAAACTATAAATAATACCAATAATGTACAAACAATACACATGAACGATAACTCTGTCGACAAGCTGACATTAAAGCTCACCCACAAGATACAGGATAAACTAATATCTTAAAAACTTGTAACTCAAAAACAGGCGAGAGTTCGTCTGACCAGGCACGCATGCAAAGTGGGGAAAATGTTCATATTTCTACAAGTCATTCTCGGAACACGGAAATTTATGAGGGAAAGAAGGAAAGAACAATCAACAGAAGATTATAAGCTTGCACATCACTGATACGTGTTACATTTTTTATTACTCTTAATGGGAAAAATTTGTTTTTAATTTTGAATATAAATATATATGTATTATGAAGTATTCTCTGATTAACTGACATAAGTTCTAAGCAATTTAACACGCTTTCGATGAAATATACATATCTATTACATTACAAAATTGTTCGCATAGCTCTATTCTGCAAGTTGTGTAGCTGCTGAGTTTTTTTTGATTAATCCGAATTATAGAGTGGAACAATATTCAAAATATGGTGTTATTATTAGCTTAAAGAGCGATAACTTCCCATATGTCGTCTGATTTTTCCAATTCTCCTCAGAAATTTGATTATATTGATATTTTAGAGACGATATATTCAGTCGACAATATCACTAGATACAATGTCGAATTGAATGAAAAATTCAACAAAACACTACCAGTATTCACCAGAAAAATCGTGAACATAATGTTTACGAGCAACATTCACCAGAAATTCATAAATATAATGTCTTTTTTGAAATGGGACAATTGCGAGGGTGAGGTGAAAAATTTCCAGCTCGACCAAGAAAAACGATGTTTTAAAAAAATTTTTTGCTTTATTTTTCAATATAATCTCCATCAACACTTATACATTTTTCATAACGGTGTCCTAATTTTGTTATACTAGTTTCAAACATAGATTCGTCAAGCTCCTCAAAATACTGATTTATAGTTTCGAAAACGTCTTCGTTGCTCTCAAACTTTCTACCGCCAAGCCTATTTTTAGGTTAGGAAACAGGTAGTAGTCGCTGGAGGATAAGTCTGGAGAGTAGGAAGGATGCGACATCAATTCAAACTTCAATTCGAGGATTTTGGACATGGCAACAATCGACGAATGCGCTGGTGCGTTATCGTGATGAAACAAAATTTTTTTTTGCCAAATGAAGTCGTTTAATTTACACCTCGCCCTTCTAACGTTGCAATAAGCCTACGTAGTAGTGACAACGATAGTCTTACTTTTTTCAAGATAATCAATGTATATAATTCCTCCCGCATCCCAAAAAGCAGTAGCCATAACCTTGTTTGCCGATTATAATGTTTTTGCCTTCTTTCGAGTTGTTTACCCTTTCCAACCCACTGTTTTGACTGTTTTTTATTTTAAGGAGTGTAGTGGTGAACCCAAGTCTCATCAACAGTTATGAATCAACGCTAAAACTTGTTCAGATTACGTCTATACAGCGCCAAATTTTCGGTAGAAGTATATTTTTCAATCAGTTTGTGGTCGAGGATTAGCAAACGCGGCACCCACCTCGCCCACAGCTTTTCCATGCTCAGATAGTTGTGCAAAGTATTTCGCACAAGTTCAGCTGCCATTCTAAAGGTCTCAGATATCTCATTCACTTTCAATCTGCGCTCTTCCAATTCTATTTGATGGATTTTTTCAATCTCAATTCTCATTTCTGAAGTTGTAAACTGAACGGGTCGTCCTGAGCGAGGCTCGTCAGAGGTGCTCACACCTCTCACTCGTTTTGAATTCAGAAACCCACTGCTTAATAGTTTAATATGATGGAGGGGAGTCTCCTAGTGTAGAATCTCTTCTTTCATTTTTGTTATCACCTCATTTGAAAGGTGTTAAACCTTCCAAGCTAGGAGACAACTTCAATCTCCAATAACCTCCTTATGATTCCAAGTTTTCCAAGTATTGAACTATTCGCAATTCGATATAAACAAACCACAAAAAAAACATCTTTCAGATTAGAGAAACATCAAATATAATATAGTATTTTTATCTCTATATCAAAGTCTTCGTATTCGTAGCAGCTTTTATCGCAACCAGCAATCAAAAAGATTAGGTTCCTGAGATGGAAATTATATGGTTCTCAAATGGCACATAATAAGTTATAACACGGTTTAATTTCGCAAAAACACTTTGAATAATTCAATTGTTAGAAGTTTTAACAGCTTCAATTTATTTTACTACAATATATTCTCCTCCATTTCGTAGAGTTTGCGAACCATAAAAATGGATGCTTGGCTTCTGAAATACTTGCGCAAACGAGATACGATATTCTAGAAACTCTTATATCTCTTGTGAAATATTGAGAAGATATATCTTTTTTAGTTGGTTGAAATTGATAGGAAAACTTTCATTGCTATAATTCTCACATTGAAAGAAATGGTCTTTTCTTGAACGTGAACTTCTCCAAAATATTCACAAGAGATATAATGAATTAAGCACATTATTTAAAGTAGGTGACCACTTGCATATCGTAAAATTGAAAACACCAGCTGAATTAGACAAAATTTTTCAAGACGCTCGAAAGTCGAGAGTATCAAAGGTTTTTCCGGAAATAACCAAATTGTTTTCAATTATAGATTTCGAAATTTTCAGTAGCTTTACTTTATTTCGAATATGATTAAGATAAGCAATGTGAAACATTTTCTTCTATTTTATGCTGCATACCTACAGGGGGAGATTTCGGTTATTGATATTCAATTTGTCGATTCCCTGAGATATAATAATGGAAATACGTTGAAGTTCTAGCTATATTCCTACATTATATTCAGATATTATTCAGGAAATTCAAATTCAGAGGCAGATGTGGGTTCACTATTGGATTATTATACAAAGGACTTACCTTCTTTATTTCTGATTAACACGAATTAAAAACTTCATCGATATTTGTTTCGACTAAGACGAAACAGTAATTTGAGGAAAAGGCTTAAAATATTGTCCTTATTCTTTTGATAAAAAAGATTTGAAATTATTTGCGGTCACCACAGAATTGGCTCCTAATACAATAGAAAATTCAGATATAAAAACCTTGAAGAAGCCATTTGTGCTAAGTCTATAAAACAAAACATAATAAAATTAAACAAAAAATAAATTTCAACGATGAAAAATCTAAGAAAAAAGATCAAGAACAATAATCTTACGATTTGCAAAGCAGGTAACACTATAACAATTATGACAAAAGACTCAAAAAGACTCGAAAAGAAATAAAAAACCGAAATTCTAATGAACAGTAATTCATTTAAAGAACTTAAAGTAGACCTAAGCAACAGATTTCAGAGAGAAATTAAAACCTTATTGAAAAGTTGGTCAAATTTGTTCGACTCAAATAATTATCAATTAATCACCATGAATTTCGTTCGATGTAGTGAATTTGTTGCCGTCAATTCCGTCACATGATTAAAAAAGAATAGTCAAAGAACTTTTACATTTGAACAATTCCCTATCTTCTACTTACATAGATGAAGTCATGTTAGCCGTAAATTTTTGCATCAAACAAATTCATTTCAATTTTAATGAAAAGAACTATCAACAAACAGACGGTTTACCCATGGGTTCTCCGTTATCTCCGTTACTGAGCGAGATTTCATTGACGCATTTCGAAAACACCTATTCAATTTAGACGATAGTTTAACCAAGAATGTATTTTTCTGGAGAAGATATGTCGACGATATATTTTGTATATGGACTGGTACAGAAAGGCAATTAACTTAATTTAATTACGCGAGTTTAGAAATTTTTACCCATTCCAAAAAAAATACACAGCGCCGCTAAAGAAGTTTTCACTTCAAAAACGTCACCTCGAAATATTCGAGTACATTTCTAATTTTTTATCGAAGGAAACACTGACAGAATTATGAAGAACTATCAATCTGACGGTTTCCATGAGGCTATGTCGTAAGAATCGTGGAGTTGATGTGAAGCGTACAACTTTTAATTTTTGAAATCTTTGAAATCAATTTATCCTTCAATTAATTTCACTCTGGAATCGGAAACCAACTAAGCTATTAGGTTTTTGGATGCACACATAAATCGTTCCCATCATTCCCTAGTTTCTGACATTTACAGAAAACCAACTTATTCAGACATATTAATACACAACTCAAGTTGACACAAAAAATAAAAATGAGTGCCTTTCATTCATTATTTCATAGATTATTTTCGCTTCCGTTGTCTGCTGATAATTTTAGAAAAGACGTTTGTATAATAAGAGCAATTGCTATTAACAGTGGTTATGAACCCTTCTCCATTGATAAAATAATCAAAAATAAACAGAGAACGGTACTATTACAAAGAATTTTTCCTATTCACTTAGAAAAACAGCAAAAAATATTTCATTCAATCAATTATATACCTAACATGAGCATTAAAATTTGTAGAAATTTACATAAAGATATGGTGAATACAATATGCACCAACAAAAAGAATTTGGGTTCATTGATGGTAAATAACAAGGACAAACATTTATTTTCGATAAGTGGCGTTTATAAAATATTTTGCAGCGAATGTGATAGTTTTTTGAATGTGAACGTCAAATTAGACGTTCTATACAAAAAAGAATCGATGAACATAAAAGATCAATACTGTTGAATAAACCTTATACGGGTTTTTCCGAACAATGCATTGAACATAATCATTTCTTGGATCCCAGGAGGACCGAAATAGTACACTCAGGTAGTAAGGGCAAAAGATTAGAAAACCTTGAAGTCTTGGAAATTTCGATAGCGAAAAAAAAGAATTTACCTATTTGTAATGAGAAGGTAGATTTTTCCGTGAAACCAGTTTTAAATTCTGTGGTTTAGGATAAATAAGTGAAAGTTGTACATTTTGAAATTCAGTAATATTGTATACTCTCGATAATGGGTTAACGGCCCGAAATATATGTAGAGTTTTTAATATATGCAGTGAAACTTAAGTCAAGTGTGTTAATTTTTAATTTTATAGTTTTCAATTCTTTAGTCGACTAGTTTCGCATGAATGATCATTTAATTTTCAAGAATGATAATGCCGTAATTCTTGATAATGCCGTAAAAGGCGAAACTAGTCGAATAAAGAATTGTCCAGTTAAAGATTTTTAGACAAGTATATCTTATTACCTCTCATTCGAATAATTCTGGCACAATAAAGCATAGTGTTTTCAAGTGAACCATCAAACATTCTAACGACTTAGATTGAATTCTCGCTTATTCTCGCTCTCTTGGTGAAAAATATTCGAACATTAAATAAATTGAACACTTGGCTTAATTTTTCACGATTATATGTAAGAACATCAATTCGATAACATGTTTTGAGCGTGAGCTCATCTTCAAGACTTCATCTTCATTCTTGAAGATGATCTCACGTTCGAAACATGTTGACGAAATGATATTGTTGAATATAATCGTGAAAAATTAAGCCAGGTGTTTCATTCAATTTAATGAACATTCTAACTCCACAATATTCTTTCGAGAGGCATTTCACTTGTTCAAAAAGACCCTACTTTCGGAAAGTATTAGAACAATAAATCAGTAATTATGGCAGTACAGTTCTTAACATTCAAGTTCATACTCTAACATTTGCTTTGAAGTCCATATATAAAAGTTATTTTAAGGATGAAACCCAATTAAAAACTGAAAATATATTCGGTGCTATTTATAAATGGGATACTGTATCAAAAAAATAACCCTAGATTAAGATAATAATGTTGAATGACCGAAGAAGTACTCACTTCGATTACTATGAAGATTCCAATAGAATTTTTATCGAAATCTACATGTTGAAGTATTCTCTTACAGAGCAGAACGAGAACTCGTCATTTCCTCTACCACCACCCTGTACTTGCCCTTATTTTGGGGAAAAGAGAGATGACAAATCGCCTACGCCTAAACCAGCCGAAATAAAAATTGTTTCCAGTGAAAAACTCATTCCATCTAACAAATTTCTTCTAGATCCTAATACTCCAATGGTTATATCTCCTCTGATTTCACCCATTAAACAGAACCTGAGGACTTCACCAAGATCTGGCGAGGACCTTTCTCCTAGTAATGTGGTTGTTACGTGGGAACCTTCGAAAAAAAATCATAGAAGAGGTTAGTTGAAAATTTTTTCATTCAGTTCTTAACATCGAAACAACGAAATACAATGTTGAATTCATTAAGTCATCGCATAATTTTGATTTATAATATTGTATTATACATTGTACACCATTAACTAAGAAAATTTATGTTCTACAATTAATAATAATTGTAGAACATAAGAAATTATTCCTACAAAACGCGGACTTCAGCTGTAATTTATGATCACAGCATCGTAATTAACCAAAATTATACGTAGATATTGCATTCCTTGAATTAAGGAAGAAAAATGGCATAGTAGAAGCTTTCTCAGGAAAAGAACTGTGCCGATAAATTAAAATTTGTATTGAGAATCTTCCGCAGTATAAGAATAGTAATATAGTTGAATAGGTTGTTATGTTTTTCAAATAAATTATGAATATTCACGAAAATTATTCAGACGCCCAAAATATGGGGGGGCTTTTTCTTAATTGAACTAGCTATCCTATAAAAAATATTAAAATCAAGTAGGCTTGCTAAGAACGAGTATGTTCTAATGATTCAAACCCGAATCTAAATGTGACAGTCACATCATCCATTTGTAAAACTAGGTGAAATTACAAAAGCTGCAATAATCTGTCCGACATTATCTCATAAATCATAAAAAAATGAACAGATTACGTTTCTTACGATTCGGATTAGGATCTGATTACGTTTTATGATATTATTGAGTAATCCGTTATCGTAGGGGAGCCCACGCGGGGATTTATGAAGGAACTCGTGTATATCAGCTAATTATATAGGGAGACTGCTTGCATCATTTAATGTACCTCTGCCAAGTATGAACCCTTCACACTTGGGGTTCTCCTCAACACACCCTGCCATATGAAGTGCGTCAGATTAGTAAACCAAAATCGATACTCAGAGAATCTCGAGGGCGTCAGATTGAGAAAAGGTAGATTAATTACATTTAGAAGAGTCTATATCTCAATAATCTGACAATTTGAGCGTGACATTAAAAAATGAGCGAATCCTGATATTGTCGAAAAAAAATCGATGGGTTGCACTCCGGGAGTGCCGGCAGAAGTGAAAAATTGAATATTAATGTTGTGCATTTTTGATATTTTGAATGGTTAGAGAATAATTTTGTACGAATTGCTCTCATTATCAGTATAAAAGTATTATTATTTATGTTGTGGAATACAATATTCATTTAATGCGCTATCGTACACAAACATGACAATTTATATAACATTAAAAATTCAACACTTCAGAACTATTACAATTATTTTACATTAAAAAGTTTATCTCTTAGGAAAATCAACTTCCATCCATAGTTTCAACGACTTTTTCATCATCATCTTTACCAGAGCCATCATCGCTAATCTCTAAAACTGGTTCGATAGGTTTATGATAGCTGAAGTAAGAAACGAACAGTTTTGATTCGAACCTATTTAAGTGTCTGATAAAGACCGCATGATAGTAGTTTTGTATTTCGTTGTGCTAAGATTGCGATCATTTGACATAGTTAAACCAAATTAATTACTTAAAAATTACTGCCCTCTCTCCATCCGTCTTACGAATTCTCGATCAGGTCACGTGTCCTGACGCGAGTTTAGAAATTTTTACCCATTCCAAAAAAAATACACAGCGCCGCTAAAGAAGTTTTCACTTCAAAAACGTCACCTCGAAATATTCGAGTACATTTCTAATTTTTTATCGAAGGAAACACTGACAGAATTATGAAGAACTATCAATCTGACGGTTTCCATGAGGCTATGACGTAAGAATCGTGGAGTTGATGTGAAGCGTACAACGGCTGAGAGCTATGTATTGCCCGCTGCGCGTCTCACTTTCTTCCCCGCTCTTGTCTATCTTGTTTCTATATTTCCCCTAAAATGCTCAGAATAGCAATATTCCTGCATATAATTGTCAGATTAATTTTCAGGAGCACTTTAATATCAGCTTGAACCTCCTACATAAAATATTGACGTGATGGAGTATCTCAAGATCACGTTTTTTTTACAGAGATAATAATTAGTTATTGCTTTCTGCCACAAATTGTCAGACATTTTAATACGACACTTTTTAGGAATTACTTTACATACTCTTTGAACGTCTGGCACGCTCGAATAACTTTTTTATTTTTGTTTTTTCAACTGCTTGTTACGGGCAGTCCCCTTGAATTAATCGTCAGATTAATATGTAATGGTTGTCAGAAATGTAAAACGCGTTTACACTGTAAATGACTGACGCGCTCGAGTATTTTTAGACAAGAATTTTTTTAAATTTTCAAAAATGTTCACACGCTCTCCCCCCCCACTGAAAGAGAAAACTTGAAATGAACATTTTTCTTTTTGAAACATAGGACTCAAATAGAAAACTTGAAATAAACATTTGTCTTTTTGGAACATAAACTTTCAAATCCAATAAGTCTCCGTGACGATCGAGTAACTGCAAATTTAGCATCTTGGCGTCCCCTACTATTAGTAACTTCCTCTCTGATTCTCCTCTAGGTCAGGAGTGGAGATGCTTCATCCATAAACGTGCCATTTTTTTGAAAAAGCAGTTCTTAAATTCAAATATTATCTATTTCAACTGTTTGCATTTCTGACACAATTTGAGAATATTATCAAACATTCCTTTCATTCGCCCAAAATGTTAAGGTAATCAAATAAATAGAAATATAAGATAATTTTTCGTTTTCAGGGTCGAGTTTCGGTCAAACAAGGATATCAGCTTTTCCTTCGAATGGGCAGCGAACGCCGCAACCTCTTCGTCGTTCAGTAACACTCCGATATAACGGCAACGCCGGAGGCCTCAAAGACCGCAACAAAAATCCATCATCGCCGTGTCTGCTTCAAAAATATTGCGCATTTTCCAGCCAACCGACATCGGCCACTAACAGAAGCATACGTTCGCATCACAGTAGAAATTCTAGCGTAATATCCCGTAATTCGTCGCGCCACGGTAGAATTATTCGTTTAGAGCAGAAGGCGACAAAAGTGTTAGGTGTCGTATTTTTCACATTCGTGATATTGTGGGCTCCGTTTTTCATACTGAACTTACTACCGACGTTTTGTGCAGAGTGCGATAAAAACATAGACAATTGGGTGTTTCAGTTAGTGACTTGGTTAGGTTACGCTAGTTCTATGGTTAATCCGATATTCTATACGATATTCAATAAAGTATTCAGGCAAGCTTTCAAGAAAGTGCTCACGTGTAAGTACCGTAAAACAGCATGGCGACCACACAGATGACAGATAAAAATTGCGAAGAAGAGGATGAAGTTAGCTAATGCTACCAAACAGCAACAATTGTGAAGAGTTTTGCGCAAGTCCATGCGGATTGAGTAAGGTTGTAGATCAGCTAACATTTTGATGTTGCAGATGAAAATTGCTGAAAGCGTTGACCGCATCTGGTAATGATATGTGATAGTTGTTGAAGAGATTTAATATTTAATTCATGTGCTACTTCTCATCTATGAATTATTGGAATAAATTGTTTGATATGGGTGGAGTACTCGTATATCATGAAATGTCAATTCTGCAAGATTATGTTGGTAGGTATCATACAATCGAAGACACTTAGCTAAATTTCACAATTGTTCAATAAAATCGATATTTGTTTGATGCGACTGATTTGAAGACAAAATTAGAAGGTTTTCATCCATAGTATCGACTTTGATATTCTATGGTTGAAATCGGAGACTAGAATTTCAGGTAACTTCCTCTCTTTATCCGTGATTCAGAATATAAAAATCACAAAATCGAGATTAATCGTTATGAATCTCAAATAAATAATTTATGAACTCGATCTTTACTAAGAGATCATTTCTCGTGATGACAACAAATGATTTAATTTTTAATATGTTTAATGTCGATTCGCATTTGTAGGGAACGCCAACGTCACGTCACCGACTGTCAACGTCACGTGAAAATGTTCTATAATTTATTTTGCAGACGTTGTTCCAATATAGAGACAACATGACGTGACGAAACGTCACTACAACGTAAAGTCAAGTTTGCTTTTCAAAAATACGCAAATTTGACGACCGGTGGCGTGATGTTGACGTTCCGTGAAATATAAATCAACCTGCATTATCACAAGAAAAGGAAAGAATTTTCACTGCGATTTAAATTTAGGTCTCAAGACCATCTTCTTATAATTTGAGCTGAACACTGAATATACGAGGTAATAGACCTAAAGTGAATCAATTTTCTCAGTTAAAATTGATATTTTCGAAACAAAATATATTTTCAACATTTTGAGGAATATTAGAACGAAATACTTTATTATTAGATTCAAGGAAATAAAGCAAGAATACTATAATGTTCTATACCAAATCAGAAGAAGATAAATCCTGACTATATAAGTATATAAATTTCATGAAAGATGATTGAAGTAGGACCGCAATAGTAAACACTGTAAAATTTCCCTTAAAATTTCTGTAAAAATAGAAGTTATAAAAGTCATATTTTTCGGAAATCTCAGTACTTAATTCCCAATTTGACAATCAACAAATTGCTTTGTATCGATTTTCATACTTTATTTGAGTAATTTATTCTCAAATTAATTGTATTAATCTCTTTATAATGAGTTACTATTAAATCGATATAATCAACTATATATCAACACATATCGATAAAATGATTTTCATTTTTGTCTTCAATTCCGACAAATGTTTTCAATTGTACGATACATTTATCAATATTCCATCAAGCGTTTGCGAAGAGTCATTTGATATCATTGAAACAATTTTTTACTATGTAACATGTTGAAAATATACTCAAATGCCCATCTAAAGTTAGTGCTGTAGTCGTATTTTTATATTGATTTCTCTAAAATTTCAAGAATTTATCGATAAATATATGGTAGGATCTTAGAGATGAATTTATAGAATACCTACGTCTTTCTAATGCAGAATTTAAACGTATCCATTCCTTACAAAAAGTGGATTATGTCCTTATTGTGTCACCAATTGATGATCTATTGACATTCAGAGTATTACACATATAAAGTATTTTTTTATTCAGAGGACCTACAGTTTGACGGCCATTGACCAAATCATAGACTCAAATCATAGACCAACACCCATACCCTCAGCGGGGCTCGAACTCGAGTTCTACCAACCATAGTCGGGTGTTCTCCCGACTGAGCCACAGAGACGGGCGTATAAAGTATTTACTTTCACATGCCTATCGATTTCCTCTCAAGTACCGTTCATTATTGAAAAACTATATGTTTTATGAAATTAGTTTTGATATATTTGTCTGGGGAAAACTAAAATTTCGTCATAGATGGCAGAACTATCGAGTCAAATCCTCCTAGAGAAGAATGTACAGGCTACTTATGAAATTCAAATATTTCAGATGATTATTTTGCACAGCCATATCGTTCGAAACACTCAGAAAAAATCATTGTTTCCTCGTAACATATTGAAATGGAGTTATAACAGAATTTAAAATTTTTTTCAAATATTATTACTGTTTAGAAAAAAATGGTCATAATTACTCTAACAGTATTTCCGTCTTCCATAATAAATTTGCAGAAAATTAAAATTTCTTGAACTGCTCCCCTAGTTTTCTTATCAGAAATCAAATTTATATTTTTTTTCACTTCCAAAATCGTCAATTATTGCTTTCTGTTCATAACTGATGTGTTCTTTCATTGAGAAACATCTGTTTTTCGTTTCTTTAAAAGGTGCTAAATCGAAAGATATTTCAAGATATTTTTAGTATATTGACGAAAAAAGAAGACTTCGAAGAATTCGAAAAAAAAAGTTAAAATAAAAATGTACGTGCTCAGTTGATAAAATTTTTTCTTATCCAACAGATTAATGCACAGTGCAATCTTCAGACACAAAAAGTATCATATACAGAAAAACTAAATAAAAATTGATAAGTAATTTTTTCTCATATTGATAAATTTTCATAACATTCCTATATTTTGATATTGTCGATAATACTAGATATAATAAATATTGTTAGCTCATTTTCACTCAACGATTCTTACCGAATCATCAAGATAAAAATTTTTCCATGAAATATTGATAACAAGATGAAATAAATGAATGTGTGATAAAATCATTGGACCAAATTTTGTCCAGAGGGTTGCAAATAAATGATTATTTTCCAAGAAAATGAAAACTGCACATAATAAATTCAATATAGCTCTTTATATACATTCACAGCTGCTATGGAAAAAACTATATTTACTGGATACTCATATAAAGAGCATTAAAAAAAAACACTTTCAATAAATATTCTGTTTTGAAAAAAGTTTTGTTCACTTTCACAATTTAATTTATTGATTTCAGAATTTTATTGTTTATTATATTCATACTGAGCATTTTTCCTCTTTGGAGACGATTTTGTTGTCCACCTGTCTATCTCGTATTTTTGCTATTTGTTTCAGAAATTTCTCTCAGTTCTCAGATTCAGAAAATTTGTTTTCAGACAATTCATTGATTTTCAACTTCAAATTAGACACCTGATATTCGAACAAATATTTTTTATGTATAAGTAACCAGAATTGAGTGGCAAACAAATTTCTCCGAAAATAATCGTAAATCTCATAGAAATTATTAAAAAATCTATCAAAAATTCAAATAAGTAAAAGACCTATTCCTCCGACTGTAAAATTATTCCTTTAAAAAATAAACCTATGTCACTATTTAACATCAAAATTTCTCAAACTATTTTCGAATTAACGAAAAGTTATGGAAAATGAAAAAGTTTTTATTGGTGTTGACATAAAAATATATTGATGATAAAAGTCTTCTGAATTTGTCTCTCACACAAACACACTGCATAAATATATTCGAGTTAAAAAACTCTTTTTATTAACGTTGTTAGTTGTTTTCATATATTTGCTTGATGACTCACATTTTTACATTTTTAAATAATCTATATTCATTTCTACATATTCATAAATCATCAGTTTCAATATCTATCAATGAATTTCTATTCATGAAAAAACTGTTAAACTATATAACTCAACGATTCTCAACCTGAACGGCGCGCCCGCCTTGGGGGGCGCGGCTATGCTACAGAGGGACGCGAGTATATTTAAAAACAAAATTAAAACTTTTTTGAAGGTAAAATGCAATAAATAAATAGTAAATAAATTTTGATCATAATTTTTTCAGTTGGGGGTGGAGGGGGCGAGAATATTTACATTAGTAGACTGTGTCGCAATAACAGAAAGGTTGAGAAGCGCTGATTCAACTCAATGAAATATAAAAGCACATTTTGTTTATTGTTGGTGAATAAACAAATAATTTCTTATGTCAAATCAATATATCTTGTATGAGATAGTGAAATTCGAGAACAGAATTTTATAATATTTATTATATTTATAATATTACTTAAATTACCTCATTTTCCTTTTTTTCAAACTAAAACCATACCTAATACTTTTTTCGAGGATATTCTACATAGAATAACCTCAAAACAAACTTCTGCACTGATACCTTGTGATAGTATGTTAAGATAGTACAGATTATTTTAAATCATTTAAAAAGGATGGTCCTAAAAGAGAGCATCCAAAATGGGGAAAAGATGCTTTCATGTTAACGTAAGTCAATATTGTCATGAATGTTTTGTATATATTAGAATTTGTCAATGAAAATTTGTGTAAATATTGTAAATAATAATTGGCACTATGTGGAACCTCTGTATCAAACAGTTGCCCTATCTTGAGAAATAAATGATATATTTCTCGAAATTAATAATTAATAGAGCGATAATTCTTCCTGAATGATACATGACATCATTGAGTTGTCCTGAAAATGATCCTTAAGATCGAAACGAATGTCACGCCTAATTTCATATATTGTGAAAACTTTGAATAATAATGTTGCATTATAAATATTCTTTGTTCGTCTAAGACAATCCCAATGACTATTATATATCACTTGATGAATCACAAGATTGAAATAGAATTTCAAATCCGGGAATAGAAAAAACCGAAAAGTAATATAATCAAATAGTACACTGTGCTTTGCATATTCATGGTCGTCTAAATTCTAAGTGGACTTCATGAATGACCACTTGGATTTGAAGTTGTTGAAAAAAAAGTCGTATTGAATACCAATTTCTCCAAAAATGTTTTCAAAATTGATAATTTCTACTTTTCAACCACAGATGGTCTAAAATGAAATTCTTAAATTTTCATATTGCCATCTCTTGATGTGAACAATCAACAGCATGACAGGTGTGAAGAGTAATTGATACTTGAAAAACTTGAAAATAATTCCATATTTAGGAGCCTTGCAAAATTACCTCTGGTTTGATTGCTCAGATATGTTGAATTTGCTCACAACAGTTCGAAAATTAACCAAAATAACTGAAAGAAAAATTGAAAATTCAATAAAATAACACTTTTGTTATATATAATAATTTATGGGAAAAGTATTCTTCAATATGAAAGGTTCTCTGGAAACCCCAATAATGGGTGATTTTTTAAGTGCAGTTTTTTTAAATCGAATGAAACACTCAATTTGCATCATATATTCAGAATTTTTATTGATAACTTGGCCTTTGCGATTTACATTTTAAAGATAACTTCATGTAAATGTTGTCCATTCGGAAGGTCCAATTTTGCGTCACTTTTTCGAGCATTTCGGCCTGTATCCCACGAATTAGGCGTGTTATGTTATCCTGTAAGGCTTCAATCGTGTTCGGCTTGTCCACGTACACTAACCACTTCACATAACCCCACAAGAAATAATCCAGAGGCGTCAAATCGCATGATCTTGGCGGCCAATTCTCAGGGCCATTTCGAGAGATAAGCTGCTCATCAAATTCATCCTTCAACATCTCCATTGTTTCACGAGCTGTGTGGCATGTGGCACCGTCTTGATGAAACCACATGTCAACCAAGTTCAACTCGGCCAACTGGAGCAGAAAAAATTTGCGTATCATGACTCGATATCGTTCGCCGTTGACGGTAACGTTTCTTTCACGGTCGTCTTTGAAGAAAAATAGACCTATGATGCCACCAGCCCATAAACCACACCAAACTGTCCTTTTTTCGGGATGCATCGGTAATTCTTTTATGGCATGTGGTTGTTCATCACTCCAGATGCGACAGATTTGTTTATTTACATATCCGTTAAGCCAGAAATGAGCCTCATCGCTGAACACAATTTTTCTATAAAACAGCGGATTTTCATTAAGCTGTTCTAAGGCCCATTCATCAAAAATTAGACGTTGTGGTAGGTAATTCGGCGTCAATTCTTGCAGAAGTTGAATTTTATTGTCTTTCAAACCCAAATCAACACGTAAAATTTTCTATGTGGTTGAGTAACACATGCCCAATTGCTGAGAAAGGACACGAATTGAAATTTCACGAACCTCATCAATACTGTACGCTACGGCTGCAATATTCTCTTCAGTGCGCACTGTACTCATGCGAGACAATGGTTTGATGTTCAACACTGTAAATTTTATGCGAAAATTGGTGATAACATCACGAATTGTTGATTCACCAGGTCGATTATGACGACCATACTATGGTCGTAACAAACGATACACATTTTTCACAGAGCACGAATTTTGTAGACAGAGTATACTGAAAACTTTTTACTTCGACAGATGACGTTTGGATGCCATTACCAACCAGTACCTCCAACCTGAAAAGCTGAACTCTAAAAAATCACCCTATATTGTTGTAACCTGTAATACCGCTCAATTATCGAAATACTCAGTTGATCGATAAACATTCACCTTTTTATACTCAAAATCTTTCATGAAACAAAAATTCATTAGTATATGACATGACACAAAAAATTTAAACTGTGAAGTATTTAGTATAATTAGGTTGAGGTAAATCAAATTTTTGGCGAGGTTACTCACATTGAAATAACTCGCAATTCGAGTTATTTATATATCTTGATTCTCAAACTGCGTGTACGAAAATTGTATACTGAGAGAAACTCTTGATAAACTATGATGAAACTCTAGATATCCACGAGAAAATACTTTTCTCGTGGAAATCTCGTGCTAATATTTGTCAGTGGAAGCTCATTCCGAATGTTTGATTTCTCAAAATGGGGCAACAAACATTAATTTTTTTAAAATACATTTAATGATATTGATGGGTATGGCAAAAATACTTTTAACGTAATCAAATTGTAATAAATGATTGTTAGATACGGAATGATTGTATTATTTCAACCCTTTTCTACGTCAAATATAAATATGGTTACTAATTTGAGAATAAAAACGCCAAAAATTCAACTGCCAGTTGACTCCGAAGAGTAGGCAGGTTGTGACTTCGGAGATAACTATTGGAAACGATTTGGCTCGTGGAGTAGGCAGATTGAGGCCACGCAACTGAATTATTCCTTATCGTTCCTAGTTTTCCTCATTTGGTTCGTGGAGTAGGCAGATTGAGGACACGTAACCGAGTTACCCTCATCTTTATGGATTTATTCCAACTCCTGGAGATGGCTTCACAACGGAAGCCGAAACGTCGAGATTATATAAATCTAGAACGCGGTTCATTCCGAGAACCAAGTTTTATACATACTTCTGACCACGAAACCTTTCTGAATATATATATATATATATATATATATATATATATATATATATATATATATATATATATATATATATATATATATATATATATATATATATATATATATATATATATATATATATATATATATATATATATATATATATATATATATATATATATATATATATATATATATATATATATATATATATATATATATATATATATATATATATATATATATATATATATATATATATATTATCATTATATAAT
Organism: Henosepilachna vigintioctopunctata; assembly: GCA_030704895.1. Taxonomy (NCBI): domain Eukaryota; kingdom Metazoa; phylum Arthropoda; class Insecta; order Coleoptera; family Coccinellidae; genus Henosepilachna; species Henosepilachna vigintioctopunctata. Next base: position 10,639,832 of record JARQZJ010000121.1, read on the forward strand.
ATATAGTACTCAGCGTTGGCGACTCCAAAGAACCTGAGGCGACTCGAGCCCCCCGAAGTCCTCAAAATATTTTTTGGGGGCTCAACCCCCCCAAAATTTACAGAAAATTTTCATTTGGTTCTGCTGTACAACCCCTTGTTCAATCACTACAGCCACAGCAGAACGGTCATTCAGATATTTCACTTGATAATGAAAGTACTATTACTGAAGAAATATTTTATGTTTTTTTTATTATAGTTCAGGTTTTTTTCAAGAATATTGAATCTTTTCACAGCTATATAGTCATTGCTCTGAAATAGTCTATAAGCATAATTGTGACTGCAAATTAAATCAGCTTTTTACGAAAATACCTTGCATGTTGACTTGCATTCTAATGTTCACCAGATTAGTCTGAAACGCATAAAAGAAACCTAAAAACTCACTATTTTACATCTAAACTTTTCGAGGCAAAACTACCAGTTAAGCCCCCAATATTTTCTATAAATCACCAATAATAATACTTGTTTACTTGGAAGAATATATATAATTAGATTAATATAATCACATATACTATAAAATCAACTAGAGCATTCAGTATATGTAATCTCTAAAGTGTGCTGAAGATATTAAATTTCTATACACGTCATCGACATAAAATAGACAAGTCAATAAACTATCGCTCGGTTCGAAACCATAAGGAGTAAATAATTTCCAATCGATTTCCATTCAACCAACACAAGTATCTTTAATACTGCAGTGCCTTGAGGGACTACGACGATGCCTGGAAGAAAATGCCTTGTTTATTGTCCCTATTCCACACTGATGCGGGTTTTATTTCGCATTAAATTCTCATTCAATAATAGTGAGGTAAGTGTTCTCCCGTCCATTCTTTATGTCAGGTTTTCCGTATACTGACAGATGGAAAATAAGTTACACAAATGCTACCTGGGAACAATCGGAAAACCATCGAATTGAAGAAGTGTTTATGAATTATGTACGAGCAGAACCCGAAGAACCGGAACAGTCAATTCACGGTAACAGTGAGAAAATATACCGTCGTTCAACACGAATAATTCTCAAGAAAAAACTTTTTGTTTCCGAAATCATTAGAGCTTTCCCGTATTACAAATCTTTTTTGAACTATCTATCAATTTGAAACTGAAGAAGCGTCAAATTTAGCAGATATAATGAAGACAAATAGCTTTCGTACTAACTCATAAATATCTTTTTTCGACATTGTTAAATTTTCACGGAACACTGAACGATTCATTAACTGTGGAAAGTAAAGGCCCTTTTATTCCGGAACATCTTCAGAAGCAATTCTCTTTCGGTATGAGTCATTCCAATATTTATGCGCGTTATTTATATCCCAATTGATTTTGACAGAAGAGGATACCCGAATCACAATAATAATAATACATTCATTCGCAACAGATATTCGTCCAATTACAGAAATAAATAAATTGAATAAAATTAATCTATAATATAAAAATGTATCGCAAATTGTTTTGGTAAGCGCATAACTCAACAAACAACCCTTGGACCAATTTTGCATAAATTGACATAAATTCATACACTTGAACTTATGATTTACACTCTATTCACTACCTAGCATGACGCGTTTCGTCGTTACTAACGACTTCTTCAGATGCTTACAGAATAATGTACTTACATTACATACATTATTCTGTAAGCATCTGAAGAAGTTGTTTGTAACGACGAAACGCGTCATGCTATGTAGTCAATAAAGTGTAAATCATAAGTTCAAGTGTTTGAATTTGAGTTTATATTCAATTATAATGGATTTACATCAAGTAAACGCCAACACTATTGAATATCTCATATAATTAATGATGAGATATATGGGACAAGTACTTGCTACGAAATTAGGAACATGCCATTGAACTATAGTACGGACAGGTTAACACCACGTGTTAATATAGAAATTTTTTGATAATTCAACTGATTTCAAATAACAGGAAGTATTGCAGTACCTTCGTTAAAGAGTAAGTCCCTGGTACCATACGGGATAAATATTAAAAACAAGATAGTGTAGCACAAATAGTAGAACATGTCTTTCCGACTTTTTGAAAGATATTCATAGAGAGATAAAAGGGCGTACAAAGTTCCCAGGTCAGCTAGTGATGATTAAAAAAACCAATGAAGAGAGTAGATATAAGCGAATGTTTACAACGTGTATATTGAAATAGTATTTCACAATAATCAAATGAAACAAACTGAAAATAAAATATTATCTATTTCATAAAAAGTCACACGTATTCAACAGAAGTTAATGAAATATAGTTGATGAACTCAGGGAAAATAAAATCAAAATCAATAAAAAAATAAATTGCAATAGTAATGTACAGTAACCAAATAAAACAAACTACTCGCCGAAACAATTAGGGGAACACAAAAAATGTTAAATTTAAGTTACACTATAATTAGTTGCACTCAAACTAACTAAACTCTTCCTTGAAACTTACATGCGTTAAAATTTTCAAAAATCAAAAAAAAGAGTTTTAATAACGGGTATGGCTACTACGGGCTCTAATTAAGGTTAGTACACAATTTCTCATGCTTTGGATAACAATGTCGATTAGTTCTTGGGGTAAATTGTTCCACTCTTCCACTAACGCCAATTTAAGTTCACTCGGCACGGTTCACCCCCATTCTTTACCTACTCTCCTCATTATTAGGGACAGGATTTGTTTGTCGAACCATTCTTCCCAGGTAGTCCCAGATGATATATCGGGTTTATATGCGGCGATCGCGCTGGCCAATTCGTTTAAGTTATGCCTACTTCATTGAGGTAGACACTCACTATGCACTCTGTGTGAGGTCGTGCGTTATCATGCATGAAAATGAAATTGTCGCCTATGAATGGGGCAAAAGGCATGACATGGGGTTCTGAGGCTTATGTTACGTACCGATGTGCATTAGCAATCCATTACTTATGACCACTAGCTCCGTGCGGGCTCCCAAACATATGCCCCCCATGCCAACACTGACCTTCCACCATACGACACAGTTCCAGTGAAATTTCCTTGGCGATAACGTTCCCCTTGATTTCTCCACATGCTTTCCCTCCCATTCACGACATTCACAAAAAAGCGGCTCTTGTCACTGAGCAACATACGGCTCCATCATTTTTTGTCAAAACACTCCACAAGTTGGGTGTACTTAAAAAATGTGTCATGAAGTTATCAACACTCAAACAAGAACCACTTATCAAAATACCCGACAATGTTCAAAAAATCAACATTTTTTGTGTTCTTCTAATTGTGCCGGTGAGTGCAGAATTCAAATATTATTTAATAATAAATCATACGTAGACAACAGAAATTCATGAAAATATTACGACATCCCATTGCGCTGTTCTGATTGGCATGTCGAAATCACTTCAAGCTGATCAAAATAGATATCACATCGACCGCAAAAACCTTCACAAAGATTCGTCATCAAGATATGAAATGAGGAGGTGATAAACCTTCTTATTTTAGTATATTTTGTTGAAACAGTGTTTCCCAATGAATTTTTTTTCAAGTTAGCCCTCTCTTTGAGGTACCGCATACCCTTTCAATCGAGAAACAGAAAATGTACAACATTATGAAACCTGTATGGTTTTCTGTTGCGTTGTACATTTCATAAATTAAGAGATAAATTCAAATAATTCAAATTTCGGCCACAAAAGTATCTTCTGGTGGTGCCAATTGCAAGCAATTCAATATGAGTTTCTGAACAAAAAACGTCAAGGGGTTGTGGTCTGAACGAATTTCATTTTCAAAGAGAGGAGAAATGGAAAAAAGAGAAGAGATATAATAGATAATTCAATTTGCACCTTGGTATAAATCGAAAAAGTAGTATATCCAGGTAATTCACTATTCAGACATGAAAAACTCAAACATTTTGGTACACGTAACAAAAGTCTTTCAGAGAAAGAGTGGGTAGAATCGTCATTTATAAATATAATTCAAATATCCAATATATCTATCAAATCGAAAATATTTGTTTGTGTTCTACCTAGCTGAAGAAACCACCATTCACGAACCATGAGAGTAACCTACACCTCATTTGAACCCTCCCAATGAAAAAATATAACATTTAGGAAATGAACACAAATTTTGCTAACAAACCATCATCAGGTCCAAGAACCTGTTCAAGATCTAACGGGCACACTCATAGAAACCACCTCCAAATTTTAATGTATGGTGAAAGTTATACTGTTTCCAGAAACCTTTTGTCACATCATGTACAGTCTGCCTTGTTTCTAATGTCTTGAGAAGGTGATCTGGACTTCGGCTAATTAGGAGTTCATAAAGAGAAGTTAGGACAAATTATTATCTTCTCTACCACAGAGATATCTCAAAGATCGTCTCTCTTTAGGGTAAATAGGATGTCTATAAGGAACGTTGCACACCAAACAGATGGACATATGTTTTCTCTGGAACTAGTCCCTATTAGCTTGTTTAAGATGACAATTTAAGGCTCAAAAACAATAGTTGATAGTAGGTTATATTCAAGATCATACAACCGAAATTGAAGTTTAAAAGATATATCCAATTGATGCTTAGATTTCTCTATTTCCTGTACTTCTTTCAGCTTCGTCACGTAGACGCGTTTCACTGAAAGCAGGTTCTGAAAAGAAGAAGTTCATCGTCCAGCCACAAGTCAATATTCCTTTTCCTGCTGTCTTTTACTTCCTCAAAATTTCCCCGTTAATGCAATCAACATTTTACTTAGGACAATTTCCGTGAGCAGACATCTGCTTACATCCCAGAAGTAGACCTTACCTTTAGTTTCTTACTGATTTTCGATCACCACTCAGCAAGCTCCAGGAGTTCGTAAATGTATATTTGATATTGATAAATTAGCCATTTGATTCATTCTTCTCAGGATTTTGATCAATATTCAATCAGTGAGATCAAAAGTAACATTTCAGTTGAGTAAAATCACCGTTTTAGTCCTGAAAATACGTTAAATAAATTTTTCCGGATACCTTTGTGAATTTAAATGATGTCGCAAAAGCTCTCTGAGATCGAATATTCAGATAGTTTTCCCTTCATATCCACACAAATTTCATTCACTCAAATCCGATTCTGGGATCCCATCATCTTTCATCCCCATTTCCTTCATGCATTTTGCGCTGTACAGCATAATAATAGCTCCACAGGAATTTGATTATATACTTTCCCTTGAATGTACTTCGAAGGAATGAATACAGAACATTTATGTGTGGGTAATCTTTTGGAATTCATCCGCTTGTTATCCGATGACTGTGAGAAGATTTGCCCTTTTCCAGATCAACGATGTCACCCCATAACTCGAGTGATTTAGCCCGTGTTCTGTTCGTAGAGATAATCTGTTATATTACATCTATAACATTTTGAATAAAGTGAAAGGTTTCTATGGGATATCTTGTCGCTTTTATGTAGCAATCTTTTCAGAGGTTTCACTGTAGAAAGCACAACAATTCATCTCGATTTTTCGAAATACAACTTCAAAAGAGTATAATTGAGCTTGTTGTCAAAGATCGTAAGGAAATGCCTGTATTTTATCTATTGAATTTCAAATTAGGGTAGATTCAGAACAAATTACAGATTCCACTTACAGAGTATTATTCTTGTTATTCACATATTTATACAATTTATGGGCAGAAAAATCTCTTTTATCGAATAGAATCATCTCATCAATTAACTTTTGAGTAAACATGTAAGTGTTCAAACATGTTATATTTTTTATCGAGGAAATATAATATATATAAAATATAATTATATAAAATATTTAATATATATAATATATATAAATAAGGTTATAGCAAATTTCTAGTTAAACAACTATTCATTTTGTTGAATAAAATCATAAAATTCTTCAATGATTGAATACTATCTTCTTAAAAGGCACGAAAAAGTTTCTATTCGATTACTATAACTATGTTTTTTAAATTGATTATATTACTGAATACTATTCATTAAATTTTTCTGTGTATATTCCAGATATTCATTTCGTAAATTCAGAATTTATTATTTGTTAAAATATACTCTAACTTCAAAGATTCGTATATACTTTCAAAGTTCTTTAATTGAAACAGTCGAATTCAATTATATAAATGACTGTTTTTCGCAAACGGCACTACCCTTGTGGGAAAACAGCGTATGAAAATTTATTTAAAAATTCTAGGAAAAATCATGTACTCGTACTTTTGTATTTTTATTGTTGAGTGAGTCAGATGATAGCACCTAATACCTTATTTTTATGCTTATTCGTTATAAAGATAATGATACATTTATTCCCAACATATATGCAATCAATTACAGAAACAAAATAACAAATTGTACACAAATATTCATAAATAAAAAAACTCAAAAAAAATAACAGAAAAAAGACTGTATAAGCGAATATATATAACTAAAATAAAATTAAACTAAATCGTAGTAGTAATCAACAAAGACTGAATGGAACAAACTAAAAATAAGATATTATCTATTAAAACGTCACACAAAATCAACAAAAGTTAATACAATATGAAATGATGAAGTCAAAGAAAATAAAATTGAAATCACTTGCAATAATAATCAATAATAGTAAAGTAACGAAATGAAACAAACTAAAATTCAAACATTATATATTACAAAGTCATATGTAGACAACAGAAGTTCATGAAAATATCACGAAATTCCATTGGGCTGTTCTGAGTGGCATGTCAAAATCACAGAAAGCTGATCAAAATAGATATCATATGAACCGCAACACCCTTTATAAAAATCATTCATCAAGGTATAAGATGAGCAAGTGATTATCCATTTTAGTTCAGTATATTCAGTCAAATCAGTGGTTTCCAATAAATTTTTTTCAAGTTAGACCTCTCTTTGAGATACCGCATACCCTTTTAATCGAGAAACAGAAAATGTACAACACTACAACAATATGAAACATTTATGTTTTTCTGTTGCGTTCAATATTTCAGAAATTAAGAGATAAATTCAACTGAAATTCAAATTTCTGCTTCAAAAGTATTTTCTGGTTGTGTCAATTGCAATTCAATTCGAGTTTCTGAACAAAAAATGTAAAGAGATTGTGGTCTGAACCAAGATTTCTGCAAAGAGAGGAGAAATGGAACAAAATGGAAGAGGAAGATAGATAATTCAATTTGCACCTTGGTATAAATGGAAAAAGAAGTATATCCAAATACTTTATAATCAGATATAACTTTAAGATCAGAGCAATAGGATATGAAAAATTCAAACATTTTGGAACACGTAGGTAACAGAAGTCTGACAGAGGAAGAGAGAAGAGAAGGTTAAATCGATATTTGAAAATATAATTCAAATATCCAATGTATCTATCAAATCGAAAACTCTTGTTTGTATTGGCGAAATTTTGAAGAGCAAAGTTAGAGCAACGTTAAGCGTATGATTCATAGATTAACTAATATACAGAAAAGTAATTCGAATTATCCTAACCATTTATTAACAGAGAACCATACTTTTGATACGGTTTCAAAATATCACATAATATACAGTCGACTAGATTTTTCGGAAATGGTGGACATAAATTGGCATGAAAATTTTGGAAATTTGCTCAATGAACAGATAAAATTGAACAATTCGTTCTTGTTAAACCTTTTTAGGTAATAAAAATTAGATTTCAGAATCTTACGTAAAACACAAAGTCATAGTCTGTGTTTCCAAATTTGTTATTATTCTGTTAGCATTTAAAGAAGTCGTTTGTAACGACGAAACGCGTCATGCTATGTAGTCAATAAAGTGTAAATCATAAGTTCAAGTGTTTGAATTTAAGTTTATATTCAACGTTAAAGTAATTTATCACAATATTCAAAACACAAAATTATCATTTATATTCTCAGGTGAATAAATTAACTTAAAGTTCGAGTTGAGTAAAAGATTGAATAAAATATAATCATTGTTCAATCAATCATTAAAATCAATTCTTTGATATCACTTTCGTACAGAAAAAAACATAAACGAAGTACCGAATCGCTTCAGTCTATCACATATATAGAACTCTTTGGTTATTCAATAAAAATCTTATCAAAACTCACATTCGGAAAAAACTCATTGAGTTTTCCCCATAGGTTTGAAAATAATTGGCCATTGAAAAGAATGGTGTATATTTCTATCCTGAAATTCATTCAGAGAAAACTTCGTGACCCTCGTAAAAAAACGAGAAGCCTTTAATATCGCATAAATCTTTAAAGTTCCGTATTTCCCTTTGTGTAGAATATCACAAATCTAGGTCGCGCTTACGCAACCCACACAGCATTACTATCTACATTGAGATGAGAACAAAATCATGATAGTATATTCGAAATTCCATGAATTGATTATCTTTAGTTAGTCTTATCCACCATCTGTTTACGTAAACAGTACACTGAATATTAATATGTGTAAGGTTTGAAGCTATTTATCGTTCGAAAGGCGGACTGAAATTAAAGAGGAACTATTTTTTCTGTGCATATTGTTTCTAGCGGCTCCATATCTTCGAAACAATGGATATAAAGGGTGTTTTTTCAGAGGTATAGAACTTTAAATTGGAATAAAACAACGATGGATCATTCGATTGACAAGAATTTTTTCATTCGAAAGAAAATCTTGTGGCATTACATTTCAAATATGATTTCTTGTATATTACCGCCACGTCTGGCTCGGATGTAGTCCAATCTGGACGACCAATTTTCGATGACTTTTTCTAACATTTGTGGCCGTATATCGGCAATAACACGGCGAATATTGTCTTCCAAATGGTCAAGCGTTTGTGGCTTATCCGCATAGACCAATGACTTTACATAGCCCCACAGAAAGTAGTCTAGCGGTGTTAAATCACAAGATCTTGGAGGCCAATTCACAGGTCCAAAACGTGAAATTAGGCGGTCACCAAACGTGTCTTTCAATACATCGATTGTAGCACGAGCTGTGTGACATGTAGCGCCGTCTTGTTGAAACCACAGCTCCTGGACATCATGGTTGTTCAATTCAGGAATGAAAAAGTTAGTATTCATGGCTCTATACCGATCACCATTGACTGTAACGTTCTGGCCATCATCGTTTTTGAAGAGTACCAGTGATTCAAACAGCCCATAAAGCACACCGAACAGTCAGTTTTTCTTGATGTAACGGTGTTTTGACATACACCTGAGAATTATCTTCACTCCAAATGCGGCAGTTTTGTTTGTTGACGTAGCCATTCAACCAGAAGTGCGCTTCATCGCTAAACAAAATTCGATTATGAAAATCGGGAACAACAAAAATCTCGTTTTGGAATAAAATTGCACTATTTGCAAGCGTTGTTCATGCTGAATCAACGCTAATCAATCGCTGAAACAGCGCATTTCACAACATGAGAGCGATTGCCCTTTAGGTAAAAATTCGTGTGCAGTGGTACAACATCAAAGTAATACAGGACACATATTCGACTTCAACAACGTGAGTGTTATTGACCAGCACAGCAATTATAAAACAAGACTTTTTCTGGAAATGTGTCATATAGCGAAAAATTGTGTTAACTATAAAACTGATACGGGCTAACTCGGTAACAATATATATACGTTTATATATACAAACTTCTCTAATCCCATTAATAAGAGTAAACAAGCGACAAGGGAAATATAATAATATTAGGCATCATATGATGGCTTTCCTTACCTTGCGATGACCTACACCTCGAGGCAAATTTGTATTTGCGTAACACACCAGCGATCAAAGCATCTGCCAACATTATACAAGGCAATTTCCCACTGGAAATTAGTCATTCCTTTTTACTTCTCGATTTCCGTGATACACATCGAATTGCCTATTTGAATATATTGGGGCAACCTTTCTTCCTCCAGTAAATTTGAAACTTTATGTTATCCACGCTCACAAACTTGAGAGATGATGAATGTAGTTAAGAAAAGCAGAAACCAATCCTAGATTAGCCTTAGTTCCCGCATTTTCAGAAATGGGAGAGATAGTTTGAGTATGATGATGAGTCATCAATTTTCATCTCAATTCAAAGTCAAATTCTGCATCGATCTAGAGAAAAGTCGTTCAAAACTCTTTCACAGTCGTTCAAAATTTTCCAAACACAAAAAAGCAATGGAGAACATCGGGTTGAGTACTTTGGAAGTATATATTGAAGCGTTTTCTGAGAATATGGTGAACGATAAAATTTTTACTCAAACAGATATGGAGGGATTCATTGCCTTGAGCCTTTTTTTTCATCAAACTATACGTATATTGATGTTGTTGATGTAGGTATTGATTCTGCACATATATTATATTTATGCCTTCAATATTCCGTGAACCCCTGATGTAAATTACAACTATTCGTCACAATAAGTTCCTTTACGAAAGAATTCGTGATGCAAATACATGCGTTAAAACTGAAAAATGTTCCCAATTTTTACCATTCGTCAGATAAATTTTTTGTCGAAACCTTGTCTATCGTATTGTCGATTATCATTTTTAATAACGTGTTTCATGATTCGAAAAAAAATAAACCGAAGAATTACAGTTTGCCTGATAATTTTCTTGTATTTGAATCAATGAAAATGGAAATAATGATATGATTATTATAATCATAATTGTGAATATAATATTCTAATCCAATACCAGAACTATAAAGAATGACACTACATTCTCCATCAAGTTTTCAAGTGAAGTACTTATGTAAGTAAAGACAAATATATGAAATTTAAATATCATCATAGCTGTATGACTCTGGGTGGGTCTTGACTGTCCTAATTTTCCCCTTCCAGACAACCAAATCTTGGGAGCCTGTTTTTCAGTTTCTCACACCCAGTTCCTTGGCATCATTTTCTAAGTTGTATTCTCAGCGGTGCCTTGGACTTTTCGTTCTTCCTTCTCCGGTTGACTTCGAGTTCACCTCTCACTCTCCCATATTGATGTCTGCTGACTTCACTATGAACCTTATACTCTTATTGTATGAAGTATATCAGTTTCTTCAGCACTGTTGTAAACTTCTCATTCTAGACCATTTTAGGCCCTGTGTCAAATATTGAGAAATAGTTCTCAATATTTTTGATTATAATGGAAGTAGAATATCAACAGCTTGCCTCGAAACTGTCCATGCTTATGAATCCTCTGTTAAAATAGCTACATTTTGGTATCTGACAAGGGGGTTTCACTTATATCTTGATGAAACATTATGTTAAAAACAATGAATTAAAATTACCACACTTGGCTCAAGTTTCATATTAACATTCAACGTTGTAAACATATTAAAAGTAGAAGAGTATACTCTTGATATTGGAATAACCACCCGAAACATATGTAGAGTTATTAATATATTGATAAATGACACGGAGGCTTCGCTTATCTCTTGGTGAAACATTCTGTTAAAAACTATAAAATCAAATATTAACACACTTGACTTAAGTTTCACTGAATATATTAAAAACTCTACATATGTTTCGGGTGGTTTACCCATTATCAAGAGCAGTAGAATATTGTATACTCTTGATAAAGGGTTAACCACCCGAACCATATGTAGAGTTTTTAATATATTCAGTGAAACTTAAGTGTGTTAATTTTTAATTTTATAGTTTGATAGTTATTAATATATTGAGTGAAACTTAAGCCAAGTGTGTTAATTTTAATTTATTGATTTTGGTATTTGTAGTGATGGACAGCTACAGAGTTGTTTTGCAGCCAAGAAAATCATTGGTTGATAAGCAGAATGTATCTTTCATTTTGTTCAAGTTGGTTGTTATTGGAGTTAACTAATGATCCAAGGTAGATAAACTCGCTTGTAACCTTAACTCGCTGTTGACCAATTGACTGATATGAACAAGTTATTATGACGTTGGTCTTTGATGCTATCTTGAGGTTCGTCCTAGTTCGGTTACGTTGTATACTCTTGCCTTCGGCAGCATTGAACAAACTTGCACAAACAACTTGCTTCAGAGGATTCGCATAGTTTGTTAAGAGTTAATGCAGTTGCGTCGAAAGCATCAGCATTAGCCTTCAGTTGTTACAATTTGTAGAAGATGATGCCAATAATGTCTTTACAAAAATCTGTTAAGGCCTTGTCGAAAGCGAAGCTAAGACGTTACCTCAACTTTTGACCACTTATGCATTCGAAGCATCTGCTTGCAACAATTCGAATTTTCACAGTATCAACTATTTTTCGCATCGTGGTTTCAGTTTTATTATTTTTATGGGATATTTAGCTCATTTATGACTTCAAGAATTTTCAAAACGCTTCCATAAGCTCCGCTCTGAATTCAGTGAACATGTGGTTTGTCTTCTTGTTATCCTCAAGGGTCTTTTCGAGAATGCGTTAAGCCACAAATATTAAATTTGTACGAAGATTTCATTATCAAATTATATAATATCTAGAAGATAATAAACATACAAGTTTGCACTCTGTATCATTGCTCATCCCAGCGAATTGAAACCATTTCTCTTGTCTACGCCTCAACTCCAAATGCGATTCGCTACTGTAGACTCCCTCAGGGTGCTCAACAACAAGGAAGTAAAATCATGAAAATTTATGCGTCAGAAAACGTTGTGGCATGAATTATGATAATCGTAATAGATCGACTAAAGCTAGAGAGAAATTCTAATTGGAATCTTCTTTGTTAGAACCGAAAACTCATTTAAGTTAATTCCATTTGACGACTTAATGATTAGAAAGCTCCTGGAAACAGAGGGAGAAATTTCGTGAAACGTTTGACTACTTAGTCACTGCTGAAATGTACAAACAAGCAATATGACGAATGCTCATTTCAAATAAAACCAACGTTGATATTTACGCATTATTTCTCGAGCTTTGCTGTTGTCCTTACCAATTTTTTTCTATAACTAAAGAATAGTTTTTTCATTTAATTGAAGCGAATTTTCCCGGAAGTTTTTTTCTCTTCTATTAACCGTTCAACTTTTATTAGGTTTCCTATTATGGAAGTTTTCCAGTTTTCAGTGGGAGAACTGTTGTTCAGCGGGACTATCACAAAAATAGTTTGAAAAACAGGTTTTTGTTGATGGTCATGACGCAATTTATATGTGAAGTATGAAATACCGAAACAAAACTTTTCGTGTAATAAAGTTGTACCCCACGTTAAATATCAAAATATATGATTCTAATTTTGATATTAACTCAAAACGAACACTGTCCGAACAGATGCGAATAAAATAGCATTATGATTTTCAGCGTACTCCAGCTTTTTTAAGGCTTCAATAAAATGCAAATTATTGTTTACTTGATGTGATTTTTCAAGGCGGTTTTCGAAACTAATTAATTTTTTTCACGTTCCAAAATAGAACATACTAAAGTCAACAACTTGAGGGAGAAAAAAGTAAAATTTTTAAACATTGTGACTTCCATTTAACAACACCTCACTTTTTTTAGTTATTCATTTCATTATAAATTCATCCATTTATTCATATATTCATTGATGCGTTCACCTATTTTCATTCATTCAGACATTCTTTCATTTATATATTAATTTTTTCGGAATGGGTTATTATAGGATCTTATAATAGCATTAAAGAGAGGTTTATGCAAGATTTTCTATAAATTTGATGAAAAATTTACAGTTATAATCGATTCGTTTGTCGTGATACCGGCTCCTTCGCCATTTCGTAAAATGAATACGCTATATTTTTGAAATTTTCATAAAGTTCTGAAATTTGTAGAACAGAGAACCTTTTTGAGAAGAAAAAGCATTTCAGGAACTATAATGAACAAAAAGAGGATATGTGTGATCTCCATCAATTATTGAAGGAGCAAAGGTGTATTTATTTGCTTTTCCCTTCTTTACCATTAAAGTTAGATTCCCACAAGGGATTTGAAGAGCATAGAAATCCTTGAAGTACGCTTTGAGTATACCTGTTACAGTACAGCTGTTCTATTAAGTTGTTATACTGATAACTCAAAATATAGAAAGCTTTATTCCACAATTTGTGATGAAATTTCATTTCGAAATGAATAATTGCGATGTCGAGAAAATACATTATATTAACTGAATATTCCGCAAAAACTCAAAGGTTCAATAATATCATAATATTCTAAACTATAGTATAACTAAAAACAAATAGAATAAGTGAAATAATTTCTCAAGAAAAGATAATTTCTCTCTCAAAAAACGATTTCCTTGATTTTCATTGTCGAATTCGAATATTTTTGTTAGCATGCGAAACTAATATGAAAAGTGTACTGACATGAATCATCAATGAAGAACTCAATTCATTAATATTCATCATCCTCATAATTATTGAAAGTGGTTCCATAAACGAAGTAAATCTCCTCAATTATAACAGGAATGTGCAATGAAGATATTTCATGAAAGAAATGAAATTAACCGTTCCATTCCATTAAACGGTGTCCACATTTCGGTGAAAAGATAAGCTCTTATGACCATCTGAATGTATCAAAACAAAGTGAAATTTACGGTAATTATGATTCGGTGCATGGGGCTTCGAAAGCCATTACACATAACCTCCCAATTAAGGTTGGATACTCGCAAATAGGAAAGCTAACAGGTTTTCCTCATGAGCGTCGTACTAACTCCGTGAAAAACATTCTACATTGCAATGAAATTGGACGCTTGGAAATAGATTATGGAAATAACGATCAAGCTGATAAAAAACATATATAACATCAATGAATTTTTTCAAATCATTACGATAATCACATAAATTAATTTTGTTTCTGAATTGAATTGAAAACTTATGTTAATAATAAATAAAAACGGATATTAATCAAATGACACGAAGGTTTCGCGTATCTCTTGGTGAAACATACCTAATGTTATAAAACAATAAATCAAAATCAACACTTGTCGTAAATTTCACTAAATATATTAATAACTCTACATATGTTTCGGGTGGTTATCCCATTATCAAGAGTATACAATATTAGTGAATTACTCAGTAATATTGAATACTCTTGATAATGGGTTAACCACCCGAAACATATGTAGAGTTTCTGATATATTAAGTGAAACTTAAGGCAACTATGATAAATTTGATTTATTGTTTTCGGACATTTATTCATTAATAAATAACTGATGAAATCAATAAATTGGAGACATCTCAAGACTCTTGAAGATGAGCTCACGCTCGAAGCAGGTTAAAAAATTGATATTGTTAAATATAGTCGTGAAACATTAAGCCAAGAGTTTAATTTGAATTCATATAAAATTCTTTACGTCTAGTTTTGACTTTAACGGCATTATCAATAATGAGGCGTTATAAGAATTTTGAAGGCAAAACTAGTCGAATAAAGAATTGTTCAGTCAGTGAATCTCAGACAAGTATTTCTTATTACCTCTCATTTAAATATGAACTATTACAAAGTATATTCATCATCCATTGAATTTAGCAATCGATAAAGCTCATGGTCAATCTTTAGAATTGTGTGGTTTAGATTAAGATGCCGATTGTTCTTCACATGGACAACTGTATGTTGCGTGTTCCCGAGTCGTCAAACCTGACAGTTTTTATATCTACGCAAACAGTGGAAAAACAAAAAATATTGTTTATCCACAATTATTGCAAAATAAAACTTATATGAAATGTATTATTCGTTTTGTTTCTCTTCGTCCACCATTCAACCACAACGTGCCACAGCGAAGCGTGACAGGGTACAGCTAGTTATCTATATTTATTCTCAATTCCTAATTCCATGAAAATTGTTTTCCAACAAACCTGTGTAGATAACACTTAATAACATAATCTTTACACAAATAATCCAGGCTAATATTAGGTTTCAAGAGATGAACCTCAATTTTACTGGACGACTTATAATTCATTGGTCTAATCCTCCATTAAATTTTAAATTATGAAGAGGGTCCTATTGCTGGATTTAGTGTATTAGCTGCCAGTGGAATTAGTCACACTCTGAACTATTTATGTATCAAAGATGTCCTTTAGTTTGCTATTATCCCTGCTTTTATTAAGATATACTTTCTCATCCTGTGAAAAAACTTCGTATACCATGACAAAATTTTGGATTGAATTTACTTTGCTCTGAAAATGGTTGTTCTCGAGTTTTTGACATAACACAAATGCAAATTTCTTAGATAAAAATGTGAAATAATTTTAAGATATGAAACATTTATTACGTGCGTAGTGATATGAGAGTAGATATATTTAATAAAACAATTGTTAAACTGATTTACACATATATTAAAAATAATACTACATGACGTACGTTTCGATGAGATTCACCTTTTTCAGATGCTACGTGCAGACTAATGACAATTTCTCGAATACATACAATATATAAACTTAAATACAAAGAAAACAGGTAGATAACAGGTAGAAGGGATGAATTCATACTGAACTACTATATAGTAAACTAAGTAATTTTGAAAATATTGAGAAGGGGGCTTGAGGTATGATCGATTTGGCTGTTCAAAAGGTTGCCAGAATATTTGTATTTATTAATTTGAAGTGATTAATATATTATTTTTAATATATGTGTAAATCAGTTTAACAATTGTTTTATTATGTTTATCGATTCACATCAAGTATCGGCCTCATCAATTATTAAGTAGATATATTCTTTGAAGGGGTCCCGAAAATTACATAATACGTTATAAATTTGCTTTCAACTCATCTAGTAAATATTTCACGAGATTTTCATTACATCCTCTAGAAGATAGCTATCCATTCAATTCCGAATATCACACTTCCATTTCATACTGAATATTTTCGGTTATAATGGTTTACAGTTTCTTTAGAGTGGGGATATGTTCAGTTCATTTCACGAAATTTCTAACTTTGTTTCAAGATTATAATTTGATTACTGATGTATTTATAGCATGAGGGAAAGTAAACAGTCTCTCAAGAATTTTCAAACCATTAAATCAATTGTATATATTGTATAGACAAAAAATGATATGGAATTTTCAATAATCTAATAGTATATAACAGTTAATGCAACTGTCATATCAGTTAAATGACGTGCTGAATTAAAAACATTTATTTTTTTTGGGAAAAGCATTATCCCACATAGAGGCATACGGTGCCAACATTTCCAGCAAGGAAAATGGACTTCGGAAAAAAAATTTAGAAAAAAATTAACTGAATAATGTTGAGTCTCATTCCAATTCTAATAATGTCATCAGGAGTGCCATTGAATTCAGAAGAGAGTCACTAGTGAAATATTCAAACAAGAACAAAAAGGAGGTCTGCAGTTTCTTACCTCATCAGTTGACAGTTCCCATATCGGTTCATCAAAAAGATGGAACGCTAAGTTTGAAAAACAATCAAAATCATAGGTTTATTTGATTTTATACTTTTTATATCGTTTTATATCTTTTTTTTTGAGAAGATTGTGCGAAATACAAAAGAGATTGATAGGGGGTAAAGTCAACCGTATGAGTAAAACGGCAGGTTAGTTTCAATATCGTGAAATATTCAATTTCGAAACAGTGTAAGTATACACGGATATACCAAGAAGACTTAAGAAGTTGATCTTTGGTATCTAGCTCTACGTAAATCTATCTCTAAGATATTACCAATGAAGGCAATCAATGACCAACATTCAATACAACCAGTTGACAAAGTTAACTTTACTTAGATGATGGGCACTCATCCGAAGACTCAGAATATCTCTTCCACTTAAAGACAAAAAGACTGGAAGAGAAAATATCCAACTGACCAAAATCTACCATCCAGGAAACATTTTCAATAGATTTTTTCTCGAATTCTCTGTTTACAAGATTCAGATAGGTTATTTATAATAATATTGTATAAATATAAATAACCTCTTATTAACATAATTATATAAAGAAACCACTATTGAAAATGATCAATTAGAAAAATATGTTTAATAATATATTTAATAAATAATATTGTTTGGATGAAGGTTATTGCGTTGCAGGTTTGTTTTTCGACCTGTCGAGATCATTTGTTTGATTTGAGTTTGTTTATTGTTCAATTTCGTACTAAACAAGCTCTCTAATCTGGGTCTCAGAGATATAGTTTTGAAATGGTTACGTTCCTTTTTAACGTATCGCTACATGGTGATCCAAATTCAGGAGAACTGGTCGGAGAGATATAGTGTTGAGTTAGGTGTACCTCAGGGGTCTGTGCTGGGACCTCTACTGTTTTTATTATTCATAAACGATTTGCCGGAGTAGGTTGTGGGAGGTAGATGCAGTATTTTTGCAGATGATACCTCTTTTACGATTTCGGCAAACACGTCTTCTGACCTGTCTAGGAAATGTGCAATAATAATCTCATCTTTCACAGAATGGTGACGTAAGAATGCTCTTATTTTAAATGTAAATAAAACTGAGTGCATCTTCTTTAATACACGTGCTGGTATGGGTGATAATCTGATGTTTCAACATGATGGAATTACCATCGTATCCAAAGACACCATCCAATCCTTGGGTATCCAAATGGATAGTGAATTAAGATGGTGTAAGCATATTGACTCACTATGTCAGAAACTTAATAAAACCTGTTACGCTATAGGCAGAATTAGGGATTCTTCGCCTATAAATGCTGTTGTAAATGTATATTACGGTTTATTTTATAGTCATATTGGCTACAACATTTTGCTATGGGGTAACTCTACTGACTCAATCATAGTTTTTGTTGTACAAAAACGTGTCTTGCGAATAATGTTTAATCTGAAACCAATGGAAATATGCAAAACGGTCTTTGTTCTTAATTGTATTCTAACTGTTCCGTGTATTATATATATATATATATATATATATATATATATATATATATATATATATATATATATATAAATTAAAAACAAGGTTTGTCAGGCTGAAAATGAAGTTAAGAGTTTGCGGTATTTACCTGAGATTTACGTTGTTTGTTTATTTGTAACAGCCGTTTACATATGTTTCAAGCTTATTGGCTCTCATCAGAACGGCGTAGTTCAAGTTATTAGATGTTACACACTTGAAAGTTGATTAAAAAGGAAAAAACACAGAACAAAACAACACAAAATTCCACGTGAGGAATCTACATCATTTTTGGTTAAATCGAATATCTTGACCAAGCTTGTTAAAGCTATATCTTCAGACTGAATCGATGTCTACCTGCGATGAGATATTTATACCTTCTAGAATTTTGTACCGACAATATTATAAATTAAAAACAAGGTTTGTCAGGCTGAAAATGAAGTTAAGAGTTTGCGGTATTTACCTGAGATTTACGTTGTTTGTTTATTTGTAACAGCCGTTTACATATGTTTCAAGCTTATTGGCTCTCATCAGAACGGCGTAGTTCAAGTTATTAGATGTTACACACTTGAAAGTTGATTAAAAAGGAAAAAACACAGAACAATATATATATATATATATATATATATATATATATATATATATATATATATATATATATATATATATATATATATATAAATGTTTGATATATGTGAAGGAAAATGAAAACGGTTTCCCTAAACTTTCTGACTATCATTGTTACTACACCAGAAGTGAGGGAATATTGTGCATACCGAATCACAGGCTATCCAAGTTTGAGACTTCACCTTATTATCAGGGTAGGTATAAGACTTTTCAACCATCTACCTTTTACAGTGAGATCACTTGGACTTTCTGTAAACTTTACATACTTGGACTTTACATAGAATTAATCGTTTTATTTCATTATATCATTCATCCTTTCTTCTTCCTTTTTAGAATTGTATTCCTTCGATTTTATTTAGTTATCATGACCTGTCCAACACAATTTTATATTGTCATACTGGATTAATGAAGATTATTATTATTATGTTATTATTTAAAACATATACATATATCACATTTGCAATTTTGAATAGAAATGTTTTGTTCATATTACTGTCAATGATCCTACGCCACTGTTTCCAGTCTTTCTCATTGCTTTCCGTTCACAATGATAATTTGAGAGCTCGAAACTTTACAGCAAACGAATTGACAAGTTCAAAATTACCTTTTTGATATACGATTCTATAAATCAGACACGTGTTTAACGACTGTAATGCGCCCCATCTGGTAATCAGAGCCTTTGCCACCATTAAACGTCTAAGATCTGTTTACTGTTCATTAAATTAATGGGCTTGCTTCCTATGGAATATGTTTTGCACGAGCACGTTCTGCAAAAAAAACTGTATGTGACTGGAGTTCTTGTTGTTAGAAAACCGTAAATATATTTTATCAGATTCCAAAAGATGAAAGAACTGAAAGCAAATAGTTTGAAAAAATGATGTTGAAAATAATCAATACGAAATTGAAATTAGTGAACTCATTTTTGTTGAGGTATATAACCGGCGAATTTTATAATAAGTATGTCATTCTCTTTCTATTATTTGAAGGA
This sequence comes from Henosepilachna vigintioctopunctata, assembly GCA_030704895.1. Taxonomy (NCBI): domain Eukaryota; kingdom Metazoa; phylum Arthropoda; class Insecta; order Coleoptera; family Coccinellidae; genus Henosepilachna; species Henosepilachna vigintioctopunctata. Next base: position 10,660,102 of record JARQZJ010000121.1, read on the forward strand.
ATATTAAGGGGAAACAGAATATGAAAAAAAAATATTGAATTAATGCTGATAATAATAAGTGCTGATTTTGACATATAATACTAGACCGAACATCGAAAACAGAATGACAAACAAGAATAAAGAATAGCATTTTTTCTATTATATACATATAATAGCAATTCTATTATATACATATAATAAAATTTCGACTGGAATTTCTACACACAAAGATGAAAAAAAGAACTCAATTTGAAATTTCTGAATACAGTAATACTCCGGATTTACGCGATAGGTAGGTCTTCGCGTGGTCGGGGATCAACTTTTGCATATAAATAATATAAAGTATGTTTAATCGGAACTAGAGTTTAAAGAAAACAATAATTCAGAAGAAAAATGTTGAAAAAAGTGTAAGGTAATGAAACAATTTACATTGTTATGAATAAAGTAACCTGAACCGCAGTTATTCTGATGTCGATAGCTTCTTATATTCTAACAATGTTGCCTGACGAGTTAAGTTTTCCTTCTTCTCGCGCAAAATTTCCTCGTAGCATATCAGTAACTTTTTTATTCCCAATTTTGTAGTAGAAACGCGTTCTTCATTAGAATCTATTTTTTCTAAAATTTGTAATCCTTTTATAATTGAATTGAGTCCTTCTGTTAAGTTTGCAATTGTCATTTGATTTTCCGATTCAACTGGGTCTAGCGAATCAGTTTGTTCAATGTCTTGCTCATGCTTGTGCATTTCTATAACTTTGACAATTGTTAGCTGTTGATTGAGTGAATCTAGTAATTCTTGAAAGTTATCATGATCGACCTCTAAATTCAATTGTTTAACGATATCGACCAAATCTTCTATTATGCTATCGATTTGTTCAGGATCTGAAACTGATTCTCCTTGGGTTTCAGTGGTGAAAAAGAAGGACACAGTTTTTTCCAGACACCATTCAAAGTTTTTTGTGAAACCTCATTCCAAGATTGTACAATAATTCTTACAGCGTCTTAATCTCTGAATTGCTTTCAAAAAACAGAAAGCTCATTGTCTCATTGCTTCATGTAGATGAAGCAATGTAATAAGCTTTAAATGACTCCCTGGTCCATTAGTTGAACCAAGCAAGTAGTGTTGGAGGCAAAAATACAACTTCCACTCGTGGATCGAAATTAATGAGAGTTGCGGGAGGATTACCTGGTCATTGTCATTTAGTAGCATCACTTTAAATGGGATGTCTATTAATGGGCAGTTACTTTCGACTTCAGAAATAATATGATGGCCAAACCAGTGTTCAAAAAGACAAGCTGTCACCCAAGCTTTCGCATTAGACTTCCATATGACAGACAAACCAGCTTTCGATTTATTTTTTAAGGCTCTTTGATTTTCTGAGTGATAAACCAAGAGTGGTTTCTCAAAATGAAAAATAATCAAAATGAAAAACCAAATCTCCGAATTCGCATAAAACGGTGTAGCGTAAGCCAGGGCATTACTGTCTGCAATTTGATCGAAAACAAAGATCAAATTACACTCAGTTTTGTGAGATCATCACTCTCTTCATCATGAACTTCTGAATTGTAGTCCCTTTTATTCTGGAACCTTCAACTTCAGAAATTCATAGCTTCTTTTATCCCTAATTTATAATCAAATTTTCCCAATATATACTCATTTTAAGCTTGGATTGGACCAGGTTAGATAAAATGTTTTATCACGATCCATGTCATTCATCGACAAACTATTTTTGATTAGGTACTTCAATATGTCAGAGAAACGTGAGTTGAGTGTCTCTAGGGTATTAATTTAGCCACACGCATAATTCGACATTAAGAATGATAGATATCGAATCTCCTATCCCTGCTTTCCTTCATTCAATCGATCTCACAGCATTTCCAGCATGATGAAATTAATCACTGAAACAGCTTATTTGGATCCCCTACAAATGAAAAATAAACGCTTTCGTTTATTTTTCATTTGAAGGGATATCATTAATCATGGAATTTCAATTAACATTAATTGATTCGAATTTCCATGATTTTCCTCACAAACCTAACAAAAGAGGAATTTAACCGAATATAAATTCTTTCCTCGTTCAACCACAACCACTTCACAAGTAAGTAAGTTTATTAGTTAGTAAGTTTATGGGTGCAATATGAATAATATAATGTTCAGTAGAACGGTTTCAGATATGTTTATGTCCACAATCTGAATTATTTAACCATTTTATCAGGGAGCACAGAGGACATTGTTATTCATCATTAACCCAACATGAAGCTGTAGGGAATTGTCATTGTCATTCGATGGAAAAAAACATATCACAGATTAGTAACAATATTCTGTGATCACATTGAGACGCCCCACCTTCAACTGTCAGCATATAAAAAGGGCTACCAACTTTGAATCTCCCTTCTCTGTCAGTTACTTCTATGTTCAACAATATGTCATTCTAACTTCCATCGAGTAACACAACAACCACGTGTTCAATAGTTCGTTCCTTGTGAATAATAAATAAATATTTTCAATACAAGTGTCATTTAGTATTTCCACACATACAATAATATAGCACCCACGCTATAAAGCTTATTGCGCTTTTGCTATAATATTCTCTGAATGGAAATATTAAACGACGCAAGTATTGAGAATTTATATTTATGATTATTTACAAAGAGCGAACTATTGAATACGTGGTTGTTACACGATGGAAGCGAGAGAGACAGATTGTTGAATATAGAAGTGACACACAGCCTAACTCTACTTACAAGCCATGAACTAGGAAATCTGGCAACATCCAAGCTAGACCCACAAAAAGAGATGCTGTAATGGCTTCTGGTCACTGCTGCTGAATAAATCGCTATTTAACGAGGGAAATAACATTCAAATCCAAAAATAAGTTGTGAAAAAGGCTATTGTTTGAAGTTGTGAAGAACAAGCAAAAGAAATTTCCCGAAAATGTCTTATAAAAACAGGAATATCTGTTGTGTTTTAAGTTGTGCTTTTTTTGGTTATACCTGGAGAGGTAGAAATAATACCTTACTTTTATCATCTCATAATTGTGTAAAAACAAAAATCTGCGTTTTAGTTGTTGTGCTATTATGTGATGTATAGCGTGTAGAAAGTGCTGCTGTGTTTTTTTCAGCTACAGACTAAGGAATACCTTTGAAATTTGTATGTAAATAGCTACCGATTACTGATGTTTTGACTGAGTAGTTCAGACATTAACAAAAGCGTTATTTGCTAGAATTGTTCCTATTTTGTGATTAGTAGAGTTACTTACCCTTTGTTAGATTTAGTAGTTATTTAGAACTAATCTCTTATAGGTCTTGTTCTTGATATTAGCACAAAAATTAACATGCCAAGTCATTGCTGTGTGCTTGGATGCAAGTCGAACACAAAAGTTACCTCGAGGCCGGTGAACCACCAGTTTCTGTATTTCGTTTTCCATATGATGGAAACCTAATGAATCAATGGCTAAAAATATTCCTAGGGCATTATGGACCCCCACAAAATATTCTGTAGTTTGTGCCTAACATTTTCCAGAGGGAGCACTTACTAAAGAAGATATTCATCGTTTGCTAGATTGATCAACAGAAGGCTAGATGGATAAAGTTAAACTGAATTTAAATGCAGTGCCAAGTATTTTTCTTTATTTACCCCTACTTATCAAAAACAGTACACTCTCAAAGAGAATATCCAGCTGAAAGAACCAGCATTGAAGGAACGTTGTGAGAAATTGAATTAAGCCTTTGAAAACTCAGATTCAATTTGTAATTTTGTGGATTTAACATCTAATTATAAATAAAGATTTTAATATGTAAATCGTGGAATATAGAAACTTTTGAAACTAACAGCATTTTTTTACAGTCTAGTTTTTCCATCCAACGTAACTGAATGTTCACAAATAAACAGTATACAAATTATTAATCAGATTTTAGTATATTCATATATGCATGTAAATGTTTTTATCAATGAAAATAAACTGTCTCCTAATGATTTAAAATGGATTTTAAAACTGAAATTAACTAGATAGTCTCAACTAGAAAATTTGCTTGCTCGTAACAAATATGATAAAATCATTCTATCGTCCAAATTATTGTACACATCTCAATAAAGGTTTAAAGGAATTGTCGCATTAAACTTACTCTCATCTGAGAATGAAAAATAATGAAATTTATAGCATATTGTCAATTCTAATTGATAAAGTGAACTTGTTAGTGTACATACTAAAAAAACAAAATTTGAATCGCTATAACTCGGACATAGTTCTTCCTAGAAAAAAAATGTTTTTTTGATTTCTATAGATAATTGTATGATCTACAATTTTTGTTAAAACTATTTTTTTATACAAAATACGGTTTCGCTGAAAATTTCTCTGAGAAGGCATTTATTAACATGTAGTAGACCGATGTTCGAAGACCGATCGGTCTACCGGATTGAGCAGATGCGGTGTTGCCAAGTCTATGTTCATGGCTTGTAAGTAGAGTTAGGCTGTGAGTGACAGTAAGAGAAGAGCTTTGAGAGAGAGAAAAATTGTATATTGGTAGCCCATTTCTATGTTGAATTGTGCTGAAGGGGCGTGTCAATGTGATCACAGAACAGAATTACTATTCTGTGGTATAGCTTCTTCCATCGAATGACAAAATGACAATTTGCCTTCAAGCTCATCAATATGCCCACAGAAGCTGAAGATATATTAAAAGAAAAAGAGGTATCATTACCGTTACAATTCTAAGGTATTTGGAGTATGCATCAAGAATTTTCAAATAATTTATGTTGTAGCATAACGTCATAATTTCTCTTTGCTGAATTTCTTTATTAGGCATATGTGTTTCGGTGAGAAATTGTAGCCACGAAATACAATAGTCATCAAAAACAATCATTTTCCTTTCCTGATTGAAGTCAACCATAGAATTTAATAAATGACACGGAGGTTTCGCTTATCTCTTGTTGAAACATTATGTTAAAAACTATAAAATTAAAAATTAACACACTTGACTTAAGTTTCACTGAATATATTAAAAACTCTACATATGTTTCAGGTGGTTAACCCATTATCAAAAGTATACAATATTACTGAAGTAGTATTGTATACCAGTAATATTGTATACTCTTGATAATGGGTTAACCACCCGAAACATATATGTAGAGTTTTTAATATATTCAGTGAAACTTGAGTCAAGTGTGTTAATTTTTAATTTTATAGTCTTTAACATGGAATTTAAGTCTGATAATTCCATTCACAAAGCTGAATTATTATTAACAAATATGTTACTTTACCAAAGCAGTTTTATGAAGTTGTTATCGGGTCAAACATCCCAAAATATATATTGAGGTTATTGAATGATTTTTGTAGAATTTAAACCAGTTCTTTGAATTTTCCTATTATTTTCTATAGGGCTCCACCGGAAGTTGTACGAGGGACCATTCAAAGTTATAAAAAATATTATTGAATGAAATTCTGACAAGTACCTTTTGATTAAAAATGTTTGAAGTTAATTTAAATTCCCCTTGGATTTCTAAGAATGGCACTTTTAATTGACGATGACTTATCGATTTGTTGATATAATGAAAATATGACGACGAATCGTGAAATGAATACGTTAATTTAAGTCCATTCAATCCAACCCCTCAGCATTAAAAAGGTCCGTATTCGAAATTCAATCAAACGTACCTAGTTTACCCAGTCTGTCTCGCTGTACGAGTTTTTTCAGTAGATTTTCTAAACCGGCTGAAGTGAGAACACCCAACTGAGTGGAAAAAAGTGCTTTTAGTTTGGTTGCCTTTATGATGATTGAGTAAATATTGTTCAAAATAACTCATTAGTTGAAAAATTTCCACTGAAAGAAATATACCTGCGTAGTTACTTGAAGAAAATCAAGGTTTCGCAGTAGAATTAAGTGATGAAACAGTATAAGAAAATTGTTCACAGTAGGTTAATTACGGTTCACGTACGTTTCGTACAACTTATTTCTCATCGGAAGTTAATTGATTAGTAAAATTAGAATTGAAAACTGTTTTATGGATTTGAACTTTTTGTGAAATGTTCAACAACTGCAACGTACATTTCATACTTACTATGATTTCTTCAGGCTGCTTCGCAATTCTCAAACGTTCGCCATAATAATGTAATAATAAATTACCTAACAATATAAAAGAGTCCAAAAAAAAAGACAGAATTCAACAGCAAAATAAAGCAACATTATCAAACGAAAGATTGATTTATGTTAAATATCTGGCATCTAATGAGTAGTATATTAAATGTTTAAAATGTTGTATAATTTGTATGTTAAATTTTATTACTTGTAACAACAATATATCCAAGTGTATGTATGACGATATTAAAATATATTATTATCATATTATGTTAATATTAAAAGAAGATACAATGTGATGATAATTTAGTTTTGTAAATAGCAAAATCCTAAATAAATTACATTATTATATAATTGTAGAACAAAAGTGCGTAAATCTAGAAAATCGTGTTTCCTTTCCATTTTTTGTTGAAATAGATTCACATCAAGTTTTATAAAACCCTTGACATAGTTTTTATGCGAATTGAAATTTTGCCCACAATAGAAGTCTAAACGTGACTTGGAGAATTTATGGACTACTATAATATTAAAAAATTCTTTAGATACTTCCTATGGTCATAAAATTTTGAATGAAAATATCTCGCATTGTTTAATAAAAGATGAACGCTTCATATTCAGCGTTTCCTTTGTTTTTTATTCAAACAGAATGCTAAAACACAAACATACTTAAGGCCCACCGTTTGACAGCGGGAATGTCCATCTGAGTTCAAAAACAGCATGATAAATTTCTTTCATGCTGTCATTGAATTCAATATTCAATTCCAGTGTGTGTCCTATCATAGAAGTCTTCGAAGAGACGTCAGTTTCGAATTCATGCATTTTATTTTTCAACTCGGAGTTTATGAATCATTCTTAGAAATCGATCTGAAGTTTTATAGAACTCCAAAAATATCATAACATGGGAGCAGAATCGCACAGAATGACAGCCGCTTGCAATTCGGTGCGTTCTGCAATGATAATCCAGATTCTAATTGACATTTCTGCTGACAGATGACGGCGAACGTGATTAAATCTAGTTTTAATGTAGTATTAACGAATTATGTAATGGGTGATTTTTTGAGCGTGTTTTTTTCAATCGAATAAAACACTGAATTTGCATCATATATTCAAAATTTTTATTGAAATTGATAACTTGGCATTTTCCATTTACATTTTCAAGACAACTTCATGTAAATGTTGTCCGCGGCTCCGGACAATATTTTCGGACTGTATCTCACGATTTACGCGTGTTATGTTATCCTGTAAGGCTTCAATCGTGTTCGACTTGCCCACACACACTAATAACTTTACATAACCCCACAAGAAATAATCCAGAGGCGTCAAATCGCATGATCTTGCCAGCCAATTCACAGGGCCATTTCGAGAGATAAGCTGCTCACCAAATTCATCCTTCAACATGTTCATTGTTTCACGAGCTGTGTGGCATGTGGCACCGTCTTGATGAAACCAAGTTCAACTCGGCCAACTGGGGCAAAAAAGAAATGCGTATAATGGCTCGATATCGTTCGCTGTTGACGGTAACGTTTCTTCCACGGTCAAATCAACACGTAACATTTTTCATGTGGTTAAGTAACACATTCCCAATTGCTGAGAACGGCGACGAATTGACATTTCACGATCCTAATTAACGATGTACGCTACGGCTGCATATTCTCTTCAGTACGCATTGTACGCATGCGAGACAATGGTTTAGTGTCCAACAATGTAAACTTGTTGCGAAATTTGGTGATAACAGCACGAATTGTTGATTCACCAGGTCGATTATGACCACCATAATATGGTCGTAACATAGGATACACATTTTTCACAGAGCACGAATTTTGATAGGCAATTTCAACAATTTGCAATCGTTGCTCGTTTGTAAGTCTTTTCATGATGAAATGGCGGAGTAACACTGAAAACTTTTCACTTTGACAGATGACGTTTGGATGCCATTACCAACCAGTGCCGCCAACCTGAAAAACTTAACTCTTTAAAAATCACCCTTTCCTTCCAGAAAGTTTATATGTGTAGGGTGTACTAATTTAAATTTTGTATTCGTAAATGAAGACAACATTTACTTTCTCGTTTCAGGTAGAATAAGCCATGAAACTTCAGAATAATTCAAAAAAAAATTGTAGTTCTTCGAAAGTTCTGGAAAAAATTGCTGAGTGTCATAACTCTATTCCAAAGATTCACTCAGAGTGTTTTGTCTGAAGAAAACTTCAGTTGAAAATGTACATTATCTACTTCTTGAATTTAATATACTCCTTCATCCAAATACAAATCACTCACCTACCCTCTGACGCATTATAATGAAAACTTCAGAAATCAACGATGCGAAACAGTGGCAACTTGCGAGGAATAATTTTGAGAACTGTCTCATAAAGAAGAAAACGCATTATCAAAACGTCTCTTTAATTCAAACGGAAAATTATGAATTACATAAAATTAATTGAAAATCACATCTGCGAAAATATTCAAGCGAGAGCCTGAAAACGACATAAATATTTGTTTAAAATGAACGCATCTAGTAATCTGGAACTATTCTTCTAACCATTCAAACGGCTCTGGTGGCTCAGGTTCTTTCTCATCTTCTCCTTTAGGACCAAAAGCTGCAATTAAAGGAAATAAATAACATAATCGTATCTAGAAACATAAAAATATGGGCAGCTTTGACCGAAATACTTCAAGTTCATTTTGGAAAGAAATTAATAAAATTGCAACTAACAGCTATAAATAGCAAATATTCTACAAAACGAATCCGATACTTAAAATATCTACTCACCAATAACAGGTTCAACTAGCTCTTCTTCATCGGGCTTCAGACTTCGAACCATTATAATACCTCCAATAGAAACATCTTTCAAAGGTACATACTGGCTTCCATCATTCAAAGACATAACCTTCAATTGCTGCCTCATTGCTCTAGCGGGATTATTCAAAATTTCAAAATTAGGTTCAGGTTCTTTCTTCTTGTCGTCTTTTTCATCTTTTTTGTCGGACTTTTCTGGAACTTTCTTATCTTCGCTCTTTTTATCTTCTTCAGATTTCTTCACTTCGGCTTTCTTTTCGGGTTCTTTCTTATCATCACTCTTCTTATCATCTGCTTTGGATGAATCTGCTTTGGATGAATCTCCTTTTTTATCGTCTTTATCATCATCCTATAAAAATTTTTCAATAAATATACAGTAGCGGTGGATTGAATGTTTTACTTACGACTTCCATTTTTTCATCACGATGTTTCTTATCGTGGTCTCTACGTCTTTGTCTGGCAGCAATACTCAGGACCGCAGTGGTAACTTTCTCTCTCTCTTCTCGCTTCTTTTCCTCCAATGGCGCGGGGTAAGCATACGTACTGGGTTTAGCATTAGATCGAATTTCCAATTTCGGCATCTAGAACAAGATCAAAACTCATCATACAGAGTCATATTTCAATTTTAATCAAAAATTATTCAACTGCAAAAGTTAATTTACAAACCTTCAATTGCGCATTCAGTGCAACTACACAAGTAGGGGTGAACGCAAGCGCCAAACAATGAGATAGAGGAAACCAGTACCAATATTGAGTGAAAACGAGAGTACCAACAACTGCCAGCATATTAGTATGGCCAGTTCTGGATTGAAGAGAAAGGGTGACATTGCGACCTCCAGCGTCAATTATCCCTGAAACAAAGTTATACGAATAATATTATAAATGATAACATTAATAATCATAACAAATAATTCGGTTTTGTTCCTCAATAAGTATCAACATTCAGAAAATGCAATTGGAATGGTATTGTAACTGATTTAGCATCTAATAAGTAAAAGATGTGTATACTGTTACACTGAAAAAATGGAGTACCATCTTCAAGACCGGGTGAAACACTTCGAACTGGCATCAGTGTTACCTATTTCGATTCATAATCTACCAATAATAAAATCAACAAACCTTTTTCATGACATAAGATGAAGTTTCATAATGAAGCAATTTAAAATTTGTACATAGTTGGAAGAAAAATATTTTATCGAAAACTTTCTTCATTTCAAAGCATTCCAATAAATGTTTGTTTTTTGTGCTTGTGTAAAATGTGGACCTAACGGCCTAAGAACACGCTGGAAAGCAAACCCTCCAGCATCAGTAGGCCAGAAGCATTATTACCGTCCGGCTATTTTTAATGAATTTATTGCAAATTGATTTTTTTTTCACGGGATTACGCAGTAAATATCGAATCATTTGATTTTCACTCGATAAATTATCATGTTTCAAAGTTAAAAAGTTATCTAGAATGTTCAATAACATTCTCCAAATTGTATAACGATAAGTTATAGTAGAAAAAAAATTCTTGGAGCCAACACACGCGGTATAAAGAATTTATTTGCGATTCGTGCTACATGCAGAGACTAGTCCGTAAGACGGAAAAGGCCTCATCGCCAAAAACGCCGGTCCCACGGTCCATATCGATTTCCCCCATTGAATCCTATCTAAAAAAAGGTAAACGAAGTTTAGACTATATCGAAAGTGCTGTAATATCCAACGACGTTATTCGCGCAGTTTCATTAGAGATGAAAGAGGTTTCAGAGAAGCATTCGCACGAAATCACGATAGTTCTGCGAAACATATTGATATCGCTTCATCAATGGAGAAAGCAGAGGGCGATTTCATCGGAAAAATAGTTCACTGAAACCGTCGGTAAAAGTGATAAAAATAGAGCAATACATAATTATTCTACAATTAATCTTACGAATTCCGAAAGAAATCTTTCAATAGCACATAGATATTGTATTCAAGTATAAAACATAAAAAGACCCAGATTTATTTATAAAAACTTCTACTTGATTTTAAAAATAACCTCTATCTGATAACAGAATTGGTATCTTTTACTGCACGTCAATTTAATATCAACCCAAAACAAAATCTTCTAAACTTTCAATAAACTTTCGATTCTTTTATATTAAAACATCAGTTTCCAAAAATGAATAATTTCCAAATTATTCCTGATCAATAGAAATTCTCAAATCGGTCCAATATCTTCACAGTAATATTCTCTTTTTTTAATGTTTACTGCCGATTCTTGATGTACGAGGTTCGTTCAAAAGAAAAGGTGAATTTTGAACTTTTTCGAAAAGTATTTCATTCATTTCAAGTATTTTTATTCATCAATATCCATTTGTCCCGATCAAAGTATTCCCCCTCAGATATATGCGCTTCCATATAATGCACCAGCGCTTCTTCCACTCTTCGAAGCACTTCTGAAATAAGCTTTTCATTATGGCCATCAGCTTGTTCTTCGACTCCGACTTTATCTCATGAATTCTGGCAGGACGCTTTCCTTTCACTCGTCTCCTCAGTTTTAGGAATAGAAAAAAGTCACTGGGAGCGAAATCTGGTGATTACAGTGGCTTAGGTGTGATTACGGTGCCGTATGTGGCCAAAAAATCACGAACAAGCATTGATGTGTGAGCTAGTATTGCTTCAAGCAAACGTTAGATAACTTCCTAGTAGTGTTCAGTATCAACCGTACGACCTGTTGGCAAGAACTCATGGTGCATCACGCCTTTGTAATCGGAGAGAACAGTGTGCAAAACCTTCCCATTTCATCGAACTTCAACATTTGAGAAACGTATGTGCACCAACATAACGAAAAAATATTCGATAATCGAATGTGCACAGCTCGCGAAAATTCAAAATTCAACTTTTCTTTCGAACAGACCTCGTATATCCATTGAAAAATTAGTGCATGCAGCGCGAAGAGACCTTCGTCATGGTCAAATTTACATCATAATTGATTAATATGTGTGTTAATCTAGAAAACGAAGTTTTTTCGCCATTTTAATATACATCTCTACTAACAGGCTCAATGTTACAGGCAAATGACTCAATCTAATCTGTTCAATTTGATATGCTAAATCACAATATATGTCATGGGTTTTTTCGTCAAACTTTAGAGTCGGCCTTGATATCTTAATCGCCATTACTGTTGATAAGCTAATGTATGTCTAGCTCACAATTAACCGAAGGCAATTCAAGAACGCGAGTGAATACAAATCCAACATGACAACAAATATCTAGAACGTACAAAGCATTTGCACGAAGTTTAACGGCTCTTGCTGTTGACAAAAGAAGTGAAATAGTAACAAAGCAGAATCTTAGGATCCAATAGGAAGGAAACCGTAGGAGAGACAAAATTGTTACGGATCTAGATATATTTATTTCAGATTGTTAATCTACTACATATAAAACAAGTGAACCATTTTCAATAGCAGAAACTATAGACACAAGAGCTGCAAGGAAGATTTTTAGATTAACTAAAATAGTGACCCTAAGAATGATAAATGGTTACCAAATAGACGTCGTATTCATATGAATAGAAAAAACTAGAACATAACCATTGTGTTCTGTTGCCTTATTTCCTCTGAAGAAAATCCAAGGAATGACCATCAATACGATGGCGATATAACTGACAATCAACTTAACGTGTCTTGCAGAAACAATAATACCTGACTTACCAGCAATACGTCTGCCTACAGAAAATGATAAGTTTACATCTGAATCAAAAATACTCATTCCTCATCAACATAACGTCTTTGACATGACGTGGTTGAAGTAATCATCACAGAAATTTGTTGCGGTACTTTAAAGTAGTGCTAGTTGAAGTCACGTTCCATTTTATTCGCATTAGCTTATCGGACATCAATCGCTTATAAATGCAAAGCGGAACGTACTGTATAATTAAACTAGAACAGTAATCATTCCTTCGCGTTACCTTTGGCGAAGTTGCAGGATGGGCGTCGAATGAACATTCAGACCTATGACTTCGAATACCCACACAACCGAGCAAGTTGCATTCATAGGTTTATTTTCCACCTAATTAGTAACATCTCCAACTCTCCAAATAGTTTCGGCGCATACTTAGTGCAATGAATTGAATTGAGGGGTATTTTCCATAACATAAACCTTATTAATATGAATGTAAATTGATGAACGCTTTCTATATTAACTAAACATTTGGTAAATTCGCAAAGTTCAATATATATATATATATATATATATATATATATATATATATATATATATATATATATATATATATATATATATATATAGAACAAATGAATATATATATATATATATATATATATATATATATATATATATATATATATATATATATATATATATAATTTATATAAGGAAATGAAATTTTTAAGAAAATGAACACTAGAACATTCATTCGAAAAATTCTAATTAACCAAGAGAATGTTATTAGTAGAGTTAGATATGTGAACGTGCCGTTGTGATGTCTCCATTATCCTACAAGGGATAAATGTTAGAGAAATATTGAAATCGATGCCACACCTGATGGAAGTGCGAGACATGTTTCGTTCTGCAAGGAACTTGTCACTCACACCACGTCCATCAGACAGAATGTTATAGTAGAGCTAGATATATTAACGTGTACGATTTGATGTCTCCATTATCCTTCAAGGTGTGGCATTGATTTCGATATTTCTCTAACATTTATCCCTTGAAGGATAATGGAGATATCACATCGTACACGTCCACATATCAACACGTACAAGAAGATGCTTGGAGGTTCAAATCGTTGCCCCACTTCGATGGACGTGGTGCGACTGACGAGTTCCTTGCAGAACGAAACATATATGTCTCGCACTTCCATCAGGTGTGGCATCGATTTCAATATTTCTCTGACATTTATCCCTTGAACGATAATTGAGACATCACATCGTACACGTTCACATATCTAGCTCTACTATAACATTCTCTTGGTTAATTTGAATTATTCAAATGAATGTTCAATTTCAATTATTTTAGCAATAATAGGCTTATTTTAATGTTAAAAACTTTATTTTCGTTGTCATTTCGTTGTATATCACAACTTTGTCAAAACTAATGACCTTAATTATTTTTATGTATTACTATATCAAAATGTCAAACTTATTTTTTAAAAAAAATCGAATTATTTTTTTGTAGTTTCACATATTCATTTTTAGTATCAGAGGAATATTTATATATTGATATACAACGAAACGTCAATGAAAATGAAGTTCTTAACATTAAAATAAGCCTTTATTATTGCTAAAAACATTGAAGATAAACTATCTTAAACAGGCAATAAATCAATTTTGATATATATATATATATATATATATATATATATATATATATATATATATATATATATATATATATATATATATATATCATCGGTATAGTCCAAAATTAGAAACACCAGTTGACACGTATTTATACGCTAGCTGTCATCAGAACACCGTAGACAAATTCAAATTACACGAACTTGGTGATGGAGGAATGACGATTCCTGCAAAGGAAGTAACTACTTGTAGGCTTCTGCAATTCCCATTTTGCACTGCCTCTTCCATGTCCAAGTTTCTATACCTTGAACTTAGCTACGACGTTCTGATCAAAATCGACAAGCTCAAAACACGTGTCAACGACTGGTTTCAATTACGGGATATACCGAGGACTTTTTCCGCAAAAAAATAATTTATATATATATATATATACTGAAATCGATGCCCACACTTGATCGTAGCACAACATAGATTGTTTCGTTCTACAACGAAATCATGAGTTGTTCTACGTCGATCGTCATATGAGGCATCTCCTAAAATAACCTATGATCCGGAAGTGAAGAACTATGAAGTAATTAATTTTTTTATCAATAGCGTCATCACACTTTCGCATACTTGATTATCAATTTTTCTCTGTGAAAAAGGAATAATTTTTTCATTAATTTTCATCATAATTCCTCATCAAAAAGATTTCAAATCTGTACCTATACTGTTCGCTTAAATTCATTGGTTCATAAATTAGATGCTAATGTTATGGCAGACAGCTAGAATTGAAAAGAGGGGATGTTGAAAAAACTGCTCTTGGAAAAATTTTAATTTATATTAGAAAAAACATACAACGCCATACGGTTGGAGATAAGTCATCCCGAATGGATACCCTTTTATCGCACGGTGAAAAAGGGGAAATATGAAAACGCAAAATCCAGAAAAAACTCATAAAGCTATGAGAAATTCAGTAGGTAGAGGTACGTTAAAATTAGAGGTCGTTGGCAACGTACTTCAGACGCGGTTTAATCGGATTTCAGATGAAGTGGACGCGCTGGCAATGGAAGAGTAATTTTAGAAATATTGCACGTCAAACGAGAAAGGGTCGCGAATATGATAACCTGCGAAAGCGTTGATGAACCTTTCATCATTACTCGCAGCGGCAGCGAAATATTCATTGCACCTACTTGGATAAACCAATTTCAATCACAGGCGGGACAGTTGATACATATCCTCCCTTGCGAAGACCATGAATAACATCGAAACGCGGAAAAAATTGAGAAGGAAAAAGAAAATCCCGCGAAATTGATTAAGAGCCATCGAAATACCAAGCCGCGCTCTATGACCGAGTTTTCATATTGTAGCTCGCGGCTGCTTTGTTCACTTTGAAGCGGCTTATTTTGAAATTCCTCTGAAACAACGGTTGTTGAATTGTCAGCACAAAAAGCTGTAATATAACGCATTCCTCGCGAAATACTTTCTTTGAGATTTCAAATTTGGTATTACACGATAATAATGAGCGATCAAACGCTTGCGATATTATCTCTGCAAAATTAATGAAATGCTTTCGTCTGACGAAATATTTATAAACAGATACAAAAATGTTATATATATATATATATATATATATATATATATATATATATATATATATATATATATATATATATATAGTAGTAAATACTGGGACTCTTAATCGAAACATTTAAAATAAAACTCTCAGGGAGCTGTCTACACAAATGTTGTCAACGAGAACGAACCCACCACTTTCGAAAGTGAATTTTCTCAGTGAAAAACTCACGTGAGCTCCCTCTATCGGAGAAGAGACGTATAAACTCTCCCTAGCGTTTAAGATTCCTACTCATGACAACAGTAGCGCGAATGGAAGGTTTCGTAGACATTTCATTCGAACACTACATAAAAGTTTATACGTCTTTTCTCCGATAGGGGGAGCTCACGTGAATATTTCACTGAGAAAAATTCCCCTCAATTTGGTATAGGACCTTTTATAAAGGGACGTTTTGAAAGTCATCGATTCTTGATTGATAGATTAAATATGGAATGATGATTCATAATAATGATGAAACAATTGTATCCTATTACCATTCAACAAGATCGATGAATTTTTGGAAACGTTCTTAATATTCAATCTCGAAAGTGGTGGGTTCGTTCTCGTTGACAACATTTGTGTAGACAGCTCCCTGAGAGTTTTATTATAAATATTTCGATATTTCGATTGAAAATCCCAGTATATATTCCCCCGACATTTTTCTAGCCTGTTTATACTTTGAGTGAAAATCAAGAGTTTCAGCAATAATACTCCTTTATGTACACTTTTTTTTCTTTACTAAAGCAAACAAATCGTTCTTCAAATCATATAATGAAAAAAATATCAATTATGAAGTATTTATCATCGCATCAGAACATAACATAAATTAATATACGTATATAATATATATATATATATATATATATATATATATATATATATATATATATATATATATATATATATACACCGAAGGCGCAAGATTATTCTTGATAAAGACGCAAGGAGTGTCTCTATCATATCTTGGGGGAAGGTGTTATAAATTCTGAGCGCAACATACACGGCAATTCTTCAACTAAGCGCGTATACCGCTTTGGATTATATCAACTCATCAATCCCATTCCAGGTACCATATGGACGTTTCCCCTTCCATTCAAATTTTATACTCAAGTCCTACCATAATTTTATGAGCATAGATATTATTAATATCCCCTATTCCCCAGTAAGAAGGATATATTTCTCAGTCCTGAAATTGAGTATCAATTTTACAAATTGAAAATTCTTAATTTTCTTAATTACTTAAATTTATCTTGACTGCTTTCAATTGATTTTTAAAAAAAAATACAATGATGTGGGAACCTTATAATGAGTTTTTATTTTTTTCCTGTATGATAAAGGAAATATTTGACACTTCCTAGTTTTACAGACTGTTAATATGAAAAATGTTAACGTTTCGCCAAAATATTTGTAACTTTTTCATTTTTTTTTTGACATAAATGGAAAAATGGGGAATTTGAAAATATCTCATTTACGTAAAATAGTATTTTGAAAAAGCGACAAACCTCGAGGAGCAACATCAAGAACTCAATGAAATATGAAAAACTACCGAAGCTAAAATGTCATTGAAAGCCTTCATCAGTTATAACGAAAGAAGGTAGTCAGCTGATACTGATAACAGATAGGGCAGAGGCACCAGTTATGGCCATTTTGAGAACTTGTGTAAATTGCAAAGGCACCACTTATGGCCACTTTGAGAACTTGTGTTAATTGCAGAGGCATCACTTATTGCCACTTTGAGAACTTGTGTTAATTTCAGAGGCACCACTTATGGTCACTTTGAGAACTTGTGTTAATGGCAAAGGAACCACTTAAGGTCATCTTGAGAACTTGTGTATATTGCAAAGGTCACTTTGAAATCTTGTGTTATTGGTAAAGGCACCATTTAAGGCCATTTTGAGAACTTGTGTAAATTGCAAAGGTCACTTTGAGAACTTGTGTTAATGGCAAAGGCACCACTTAAGGCCAATTTGAGACTTTGTGTGAATTGCAAAGGTCACTTTGAGAAATTGTGTTAATGGCACCACTTAAGGCCATTTTGAGAACTTGTGTAAATTGCAAAGGCCACTTTGAGAACTTGTGTTAACGGCAGAGGCACCACTTATGGGCAATCAAGAACTTTCCTTCAAGAATTATGTTCCACGATCTGATCCTTCAGAAAATCTTGTGTTGACACTGATTCCATATACAACAAAATTATCACAGAACTTTCTGTTACGATCTTCAAAATTCTCCACTTTAGGGCATTTTATTCTACTTTTAGTCATAATTTTTCTGTACTTTTGGTCAATGAAATAATGATTGTGTAACGAAAAATTTTGTTTTATTATTAATATTTATTGAATAGTGTTGGCGTTTACTTGATATAAATCCATTATTAGAATTGATTATAAGATAAAATACGTAAACTTTTGATTCAAATTTTTGTTGACAACATACCATGAAGCGTTTCGTCGTTACAAACGACTTCTTCAGGTGCTAGTATTTTATTAATATTTATTGAAATGAAGAACTCATTATTTCCCCAATTAGAGTGTAGTGACTATAGGTAAGAAATAACCATAAGCGGTCTCCCTGTCCTAATTATGAAGATATCTGGAAAATTGAGAAAACAACAAAACATGACGTCACTCATTCGCCCACTCCAGAAGTGCTGCAAAATCCGCCTCTAACAAAAAGTAAGTTTATTTCGAGCAAACCCACCAGCTTTCATTTTGACTGATTACGATGTTGATTAAAATTTACATTGAAGAGTTGTCGGCATTCCACAACAAAAATCGAAAACCTTCGGGATTTATAACACGAAAAGTCATTGAATAGGAATTCGTTAATGTTTGCAGCATAAATTAGACCCCGGATTCATATTGAAACCGCCTTTTTGTGCAACTTGCAGTCTTTAGAATCAATTGTTCCCAATTTTCAAAGCAGCTCACTCGGTTTTCACATTAAATAAAAAGTTTCTGAAGAGTTTTGGGGCGAATTACACCTCCTCTTTGCCGCGCCAGCGGAGATTTCTAAAGTACAAACGAAAACTTCGGGTTAGCAAACGTTCGCAATTCACCCATTAACGAACAGTAGGCCAAATGATTCGATTGAATGGAAATAGAAATCAACTCGGAAAACTCTGCGTTTAAACACTTCTCAAATGCCACTTTTCTATTCAACGACCTAAATTTGATAGTTCTGATAGTGAGAGATCCGGTATAAGAAATGTATAGCCTCATCTGTTATTTAATATCGTAGTATACCACAAGAAATCCTATTTAATTCTGAATCTAAAACTATATGAGATTACCTTACTGAAAAGTTGGCTGAATCTATGGTTGCCTAAATTTTAGAAGTATACTTCAAAATCCGGAGTGAACAACGATAGAAATGCAACAGTAATACGACTGCAACTACATGTTACAGGCCATAAATAAGCAAGTTGTTATTGGTGATGATTTCACATAAAACTAAAGAAAAAATGTTAACTTTAAAAATGAAAACACCATGTAAATCACCATTAATAACATTTAAAATGATTCACTCTCGCAGCCCACGGTTAAATTCTTTATTTAAACTCTAGGCAGTCATGGATTGAACCAGCTTTTCAATAAAGCATGCTTATTGAGTTACCTTCGTAATAAAATAAACTTTCATTCGATATAATATACGATTAAATAACAAATGATGGTGTGACTTTCTTATGTTAGATCTTAGACTAAGATATTCGACACATGTGGATGTTGACATATGTAAAAGTATTTGAAATATAACATGTAGCTATTCCTTATAACATATACAGTGAAACCTGGTTAATGCAATGCGTTGCAATGAGGTCCCGGCTCTTTTTCATTACATTACCTCTGCTAATGGGACTTTTTGAACCCTCTAATACTTTTTCGATGAATTCTAATACTTTTTCGATGTTACCTCTATAATTGAGACTCTGTAGCTCAATTGCCTGTATAAGTGAGACAAATTAATCGTGTCTATGGATGATAATGTACTCGTTTCAGAAGAGCTCAATGATGGTGATATAGTTGCTATGTATTCTTCTTTGGGCACAGAAGAAGGCGGTGAAGAAACTCCAGTAGAAATTTCAAAGCGTGAGACAATGGAAGGTTTAGAAAGCACAAGTATTTCTAAATGTCAAATATGTATTGATAATTTTAATATTTTTGAACAAATTTATTCTATCGAGAAAAAGGTTTCTGCAACTAGCAATCAAGTACAAACCAACATAGCCGATTACTTTAAGTCATAAACTTTACCGTATTGTTTTATTTTCGGCACAATACATAATGTATGTATATGTACATTCATGCCCAAATTAAATTCATAACAACAAAAATACGCATTTTTATTAACATTTCCACCTCTTAAAATGGAATAACGGCACATTTCTTCTGTAAGCGAAGGCCTCTGTAAATGAGACAGCTATAATTTTAAACCTACTTAATTGGAAAACAGGATTATTGGGAACCCTCAATAATTGGTATATCTTGGTCCCTTGAGAGCCCAATTTACCAGGTTTCACTCTAGCTTTATTCTTTGAAACTTTACGTCATTGTTTAAATGTCAGCCGCGTGACAGTATGGTCAACCGATAAAAAATTACCAAGAGTTTACGAGGTCTCCAATTAGATTATTATGCAGAAAATGAAAAATATAACCTATAGAGTACCGTACAGTTCAAAATACTCGACACAGATTTAGTGCTTCTAAACCATAATCAAGTTATACATAAAAAAAAACAATTTTCAAATCTCAATAAGATAAAAGCATTCTCTATTCAAAGTATGACAAAATACGACCCTGAAAAAATTCATTTTCACGAGTATTGAAATTGAAATCTAGTGAAGTAAGATTCCTGCAACAGACCAAAAACATTTTCGAGTCGCAAAGTCAATGATTAACTTTGAACAAATTCAATGAGCTTATTTCACAATGCCGAAAGATTTTTATTGAACTCTAGGACTTGAGGAACATGATCACTCATGTTAGTTTTGATACAAGCCAAAAATAGAATCAAATAAGCTAAAATATATGTATCACGAATTATATCTGAATCTAACTTCTTACACTACATTAACCACCCATGGTCAATTGCATGGTTTAAAGGGCTAGTTTAATTCTTAGAATTGCCTGTAATACTCCCTTTTCATAAAGTTTAGTGAGTGTTCGCTGATCTCTTGGTGAACCATTGTTTAATATATTACTACTAATATGTCACTCTTCGAACGGATCACTCCCTTTTGGTACGAACGGAACAAACTATCGATTACGAGGAAATAATAAATAACGGCGGTTCAACGACGAGGCACATAATTAATTATCCGGGGAAAACTGTACAACATTCATTCTCCAATGACTCTCGTCCGTTATAGCTACGCAAAAATGTCTGATTTACAATGTTCGGAGCCCGAAAGTGGAAAGTTGGGCAAGAATTCAAATTAACCACATCGCCGCGTTCGATTTCAATCGGGAAATTAAGCAGATCGATGTATAAGCAACTTGTAGAACTTGGCAAAGTTTCTCCACGAAAATTTCGTAATATTCCGTTAATACTGTTGTGAACGAAACATAAACGAGTGGAAAATTCGACCATCATAAAAACAATACTTCCAAAGAGGTATCTTGGTGGATGACTGGAAAAATAATAACTTAAAAGAGTAATAAATTCAATGGACGATGAATCAACTTTGTGATAGTTTATATTTAAATGAGAGGTAATTGACTGAACAATTCTTTATTAGGCTAGTTTCGCCTTTTACCGCATTATCAAGAATGAATACATATTACAAAGACAACCTTTAAATATTTGCAGATCTGTTCGGACCACAGAATACACCTTAAATTAGGTCATAGAGGTGGGGATTTAAAACTATCAGAGATTTAACAGCGGGGAGTGGTTTAGATCTAACTGGCATTGAGAAGATTGTATTTATAATGAAACAATATTTAGAATTTCCTCATAATTTAATACAAATACGCATGACGACGTTTCGAAGTACTACTTCTCTACCTAATGCTGGATTAATACCAATTCAGCATTTTAATCCAGTATTAATCCAGCATTTGATAAAGAAGTAGTACTTCGAAACGTCGTTTCGAAGAAAATTCTAAATATTGTTTCATTATGGATATTAATTTTCTCCAAGTATCGGCCTCATCAATCATTAAGATTGTATTTATCGGATTTTTGGAGTTTATTTATTTCACAGTAATGAAGATTATCAAGTTTGAAACAGCGCGAGATTTTATGTCCTGTCGACTCTAGATGTTCCCGAAAAGCAGATTGTCCGTTTTTTAAGTGTTCTTTTAGCCTTTAAAAAACGAACAACCTGGAGTCATCTAGAGTCGACAGGAAATAAGATCTCACGCTCTTTTAAACTTAATATTCTCCATTACTGTGAAAACGGTATGAAAATTAACTACCTAGATGCCATGAAAATAAATAAACCCCAAAAATCTGATAAATACAATCTTCTCAATGACCAGTTAGACCTAAACCACTCCCCGCTGTTAAATATCCGATAGTTTGTAAATCCCCACCTGTATGACGGTATATTCTGTGGTACAAATAGATCTGCAAATATTTAAAGGTTGTCTTTGTAATATGTATTCGTTCTTGATAATGCGGTAAAAGGCGAAACTATTCGAACAAAGAATTGTTCAGTTAGTGATTTTTACACAAGTATTTATTATTACCTGTCACTTAAAACAGTGCCACACATCACACAATACAATAATGATCTGGAGAGCAGGGAAGAAGTTTCATAGCGATTGAATACTTTAATATTTTTCATAATCTGCTAACAATATTTAGGACTTTTTTTGTTAAGGCATTACCAATTATTTCTTAAACAATTAGCAAAACACACACAAACGTCCATGTCCAGTCTGAAATTCGAACCTAGAGATCCGATTTGGCAAGCTTTCACTGCAGCTATAGAACCATAGAGACAGCAATTGTAAGGTTGTAGAATTTCTAGTAAAAGATTTTTCTAACAGAAATTCGTTTCAATTTGAAATGTCACCAAAATTGCACATTTTTTTGTGAAGTGAATCGGTAGTCAGAATTTTTACAAAATTATCAGTGCAAAGCAGTTCCATGGCGCCGTATTAAACACCCCATAAATTTTCAACCTAACAAGGTGATGTTTGGAACATTTGGAATTATTTTCATGTCCCTACTTTGCGTGTTCATAACATTGGGTTAAATGGAGATAGGCCCAAATTTTATCCGCAGTTATAAATCAACGTAAAAATTAAACAGGATTTCGCATATAAAGAGAATTGAATTCCGACTAGGTACGATATTCCGTGGCAACCTTTGTTCGGAAGAAAGTAAAAGCGTTAGTGACAAGGCCAAAAAGCTTCCCCACGCGACAAATCCAATTTAATATAATGTTAACATTTAAATTTTTCGTCTAATAATAATACCAATATTCTGGAAATGATACTGGAGGTGCTACTTTTTCGGCATTCTAATAATAATAATAAGTTTATTTTTTTTTCAAGTGTCCAAAGTAAAAGAAAATTTTTATATAAAGCAATCAAAATACATAATTCTCGCAACTTGAAAGAGAAACAAACATTATAACATACATAAAGTGTATACCCATAAAGTCCTAGCTGCCTATGGGGAAAAAATTTTAAAACAAAATAACCAAATTCACTAGAAAAACTGAAAAAACAAACTTGCCAAAAAGGGCCAAAAAAACCCATGCTTTTTCAGCCTGCTGCAGTGTCACAACTTTTTTTCTACCAATTTCTTTAACTTATAACTTAACTAAGTTAAAAATATTTCATGTTCTTTTCCAATTAATTTTTTTTTTGAAAAGGACATCACTTACTGCATAACTATAAATTGAAAACGTGTAATTCGTTTATCTTTTATAATACTACATCTGCAATAATAATTCAAAAAAGATGAACGAATCTCATATCGTTGCTACTTCAACTGCTCGTCTTTTGTTTGTATTTTTTAGAAAATATTTGGGGTAGCCTTGTGCGATTATTCTTTTTTCGCCATGTAACACGCAATTAGAAACGAATCTGGTATGTTTGAAAGGATTGGGCACTCAATGACTAGAACATTCATTGCTTGCATGCAGTTTAAGAAAATTTATTTTGAAAAATCATTTCAAATTGATCTTCTCATCTACATTTTTTTATAGTAAAATGTTACTGTCGCAAATTGTATTTGCCATGCATTTTCTAAATGAAAGTTTTTCAAAAATCATCATGGGTCAAAATTATCTTAAATTGGACAAGAAATAACCCGTTCTTTTTTCGCCATGTAACACGCAATTAGAAACGAATCTGGTAAGTTTGAAAGGATTGGGCAGTCAATGA
The DNA here is from genome assembly GCA_030704895.1 of Henosepilachna vigintioctopunctata. Lineage (NCBI taxonomy): Eukaryota > Metazoa > Arthropoda > Insecta > Coleoptera > Coccinellidae > Henosepilachna > Henosepilachna vigintioctopunctata. The sequence continues at coordinate 10,684,168 of JARQZJ010000121.1, forward strand.
CTAGAATATTGATTTCTTGTATGCAGTTTAAAAGAACTTATTTTGAAAAATCATTTCAAATTGAACTTCTCATCTACATTTTTTCATAGTAAAATGTTACTGTCGCAAATTGTATTTGCCATGCATTTTCTAAATGAAAGTTTTTCAAAAATTATCATGGGTCAAAATTATCCTAATTTGGACAAGAAATAACCCCTTCTTTTTTTCGCCATGTAACACGCAATTTGAAACGAATCTGGTATGTTTGAAAGGATTGAACAGTCAATGACTAGAACATTGATTGCTTATATGCAGTTTGAAAGAATTTATTTTGAAAAATCATTTCAAATTGAACTTCTCATCTACATTTTTTTATAGTAAAATGTTACTGTCGCAAATTGTATTTGCATTGTATGTTCTAAATGATAGTTTTTCAAAAATCATCATGGGTCAAAATTATCTCAATTTGGACAAGAAATAATCCGTTTTTTTCGCCACCTACCACTCAATTAGACGCGAATCTCGTATGTTTAAAAGGATTGCGCAGTCAATGACTGGAATATTGATATTGCTTTCATACAGTTTAAAAGAATTCCTTTTGAACGTTCACTTCACATTGAGCATCTCTACTTGTAATTTTTAATAGTAAAACTTTACTGTCGCAAATTTTTTTCGCCATGTATTCTCTACATGAGTTTTCAAAAAATCATCATTTTTAAATATTTCTGAAATCCTTGAACTTTTACGCACTTTCATCCAATATTCTCTTCATATAAACATATGAAAACAGGATGGTAAATAAATCGTCAGACGTTAATTATAAAGCGAAAGTGCCGCAAAATAAACGTAATTGAATTGATTGAAAAAACGCATCCGCTCACCTTGCGCCAGGATTGCTCCGAACTTAGCCATAACATCTTCATGTTTATTAGATACAACTTGGGCGTAGGTTTGTCTGAAAAACGCCACCTTCGAGCAGGTTTGCTCGGTTTGTTGGATTAGTATCATTGCGGACGCGATGAGGGCGCCCTGTCTGACGAAATTGACGGAATCGAACATAACCATCGGTTCCAAAAGGGCGATCGCTTCGCGAAGACCTGTACCGGCACATGCGATGCCCAATGCCATTGCTGCTCCGTAACGAACATGAGGGTTATAGCTTTCAGCAAGCAGTGAAACCACACTTGGACATTGTTCGGGCGTTCTGCAACAAAAAAAAGCACGTCAAAAAACATCATCAAACAAATTTTAATAATAATTATGAAAGCGAACTAGTGTCAAAAATTCTTCACAAAAAACTCTATCGGAAAGCTCTACGATTAGTATTTCGTTATCAGTCGGATAGAAATCGTAAATATAATAGTTTAACATACTTTGGAACCGTCAGTCAAAAAGTCAAAACCTTTTAATTAAACATAATTTTAATATTTCATTTAAAACGAACAATAATTTATCGAGACACATTAAGAACAATAAAAACAAAATTAAAAGAGAAGACAAATCAGGTGTTTGTTTACCAATTGAATTGTGGAACATGTCCCGGTATATATATATATATATATATATATATATATATATATATATATATATATATATATATATATATATATATATATATATATATATAGGTAAAACTAGTAGAAATTTCGGTACTAGAACACAGGAACATAAATATAGCTTCGCGCATAATAAAAGTAATTCGAATTATTCTAACCATTTATTAACAGAAAACCATACTTTTTATACCAATTTCAAAATTTTACACAATATAGAGAGAAGTAGTCAATTAGATTATTGGGAAATAGTGGAAATAAATCGGCTGAAAAATTCTGGAAATTTGCTCAATGACCAGATAGAATAAAACAATTCACCCTTGTTAAACTTTTTCAGGTAATAGAAATTATATTTCAGAACGGAATATCTTAGGTAAAACCTGAAGTCATAGAATCCCAAATTCCCTGATACTTATACCTGTGTTTTTCAAAATGTTGTTATTATTCTGTAAGCATCTGAAGAAGTCGTTTGTAACGACGAAACGCGTCATGCTATGTAGTCAACAAAGTGTGAATCATAAGATCAAGTGTTTGAATTTAAGTCTATATTAAAAAAAAGCACTATTAGTATCGAGAAAAATTATGGAAATCACTATGAATTCAAAACATATTATACAATAGGATAATTCAAACACTTGACACTTTTATTGTCATAACGTGACGCGTTTCGTCGGTATAACCAACGTTAACAGAATATGATTCTATTTAATGTTCTGAATTTGAAAGTACTGAAAGGTCATTTGTTTAAGAGGAGAGTTAAATCTCTGCTCTTAACAAAGGCTCACTATAGTGTGCCAGAGTACTTCGATGATTCAAATGTAGGCAATAATGTATGAATCAATTTTTTGTATCGTATATTTTTTCACCACAAATGTCCTTCACTATGTGAAATTGTCTCAAATGTTCAATATTTCTGAGATTTTTTCTTTTCCTTTCAAATGGAGTTGTATATTATTGTAAATATAAATTTAACCAATATTTTTGTTTGAACCAATATTTTTGCTCGAGGACTGAATAGAAGATCAGACTCAAAATTGAATTCAGTCCTTTTGAGAGCATTTTTCTTAGTTGTAATTATTGTATCAATTGAAATGAATGTAATTTTACAATGTGAGGAATGTTTCTCAATAATTTTATTTTATTATTATTATTAACCTGTCACAAATAGAGCTTAAGCACTCCATAAATAGTTCCATTTCTATACGAAAAAAGGAACAATTTCAAATAATCTGAAATAGTATTTTACTTCATTTCGATTCAGATCGCATATGTTCATTTCGAACAAGTTTCCTTTAAAGATTATTCGACGCAAATTGCTCGTAACATTCATTCCGAAACACATAATAACGGACAATCAGAATTCGATGCTCCCCGATGAATAAAGCCATTTCTATACATGTATATCTAGTTAGTGGGGAATTACTCCGCCGTATGGCATCTGCCTTCCTAAATCGCGCCATAATTGTGGAATGTTGTTTCAGTCCAAACCCGTCCGTACATATCTAACGCGGCGAATACCCCGCTGCATATTATATTCGGCAGTCATCCCGCAGAATAATTAAATTTCCTTCCACAAAGCCGGGTTAAGGAGGCTCTCGGCTCCCCCCGGAATACACAAGAAGACAGACATTCAACAGTTTCCTTGTTGCCGCCTAGATAGTACGATAAAAAATCTACACGGTCGCCACGATTTTTTGCGATATTTTGGCGGCGGCGGTCACCCGCGAATGATAGCGTTGCGACGTTAGGCGTCCCAACGAATTACCTAAGCACTCTATACTGTGGATATTATTACTTACACAGACGAGATAAGGCAAATTAACTCGGGAATAGGGGTTATGAAGCGGCTGTATGAGTTTGGAGATTAGGGCACACGGGTTTTGTGCTAACTAATTTAGTACGAGCTGGGAGCTTCTTTACTTCAACATCGCTCAGTGGAATTGCCAGTTAATCCCGAGTACGTCAAAATTGCTCTGTGTATTACTTAATAAAATATATATACTAATGCACTCAAAAAATACAAGTATAAAAACAACCAGATAATAATTTCTTGCAAACATGAAATACAACACCGAATTGGATGTACTATGTCACAGAATGTTCAGAATCTTGAAGATTCTGAACAGATTTACACAGTTTATACATGGTCCTTCGACCCGGATCAACCCTCCTGACAAGGTGTAGGCAGATTGAGGCCTTGTCAGGGGGAAATTTCCTTGTGAGGGGAAAATTTTTTTTGTAAGGAAATAGCATTCCAAATTTCTATACAAAGAATAATCACAAATTTGAACAAAATTCCTATCAATACGTATCTAAGGCTACCAAATTATTAGAAATATTTTCATATTGATACTAGAAGCAAAAACTTTGTACCTTTTCTTAAATTGCGCCAGCAGAAAAACATGAAATTTGAAAAAGTTAAAGGTTATATGGTGAAAAGCATAAAGCTATTTTCATATCAAATACATTAGAAATACATCAAATTAATAAAAAAAACATTATACCCACTACATTTCCCAAGGATAAAGTCTGTTTTGAATCTCGTATTATAAGTATGTACATCTTCAAATAATCGAACTCTATCACTAATGTAGGTTGGTAACATATTTCTTTTCAGTTTAAAAATGAACACTTGTACATTAAACACAACTCTTTGTCTGACAGATAAATCGAAAGTACATAAGACAATCATAACGGAAAGCTGTCATAAAAGTATATCAAACCTCCTTCAATAGATAGTATCAACAATTTCACTAGGGTTCTTAATTGAAAAACCTTTATGAAATTCGGACTCAAATTTTGAAAAAACAACTTTGAAAGTGCAACTACTAAATATAATGATTTTTATATTTATTGTATAAATGAAAGCAATATGTTAAACACAAAAAAACTGTTCAAAACACACCACGACATATATTCCGAGGTACTAGCCAATCGGTTTGATACAACTAATTCGAAAATTAACACCCTAAACAATTACGATATTAACTATAAAATTGTAATAAATGACACGGAGGATTCGCTTAGCTCTTGGTGAAACATTATGTTGAAAACTGAAAATTTACAAATTAACACACTTAAGTTTCACTGAAACTTAAGTGTGTTAATTTCAAAATTCTACATATGTTTCGGGTGGTTAACCCATTATCATGAGTATACAATATTACTGAATTTCAAAACGTACAACTTTCACTTATATATCTTAAACCACAGAATTTGAAACTGATTTCACGAAAAAATCCACCTGATCATTACAAATAGGCAAATTCTTCTTTTTGGCTATTGAAATTTCCAATACTTCAAGGGTATCTAATTTTTTGGCCTTACTACCTGAGTGTACTATTTCGGTCCTCCTGGGATTCCAGAAATGATTATGTTTAATGCAGTGTTCAGAAAAACCCGTATTAGGTTTATTCAACAGTATTGATCTTTTATATTCATCAATTCTTTTTTGTATAGAACGTCCAGTTTGATCTATGTAAAAGCTATCACATTCACTGCAAAATATTTTATAAACGCCACTTCTCGAAAATAAGTTGAGTTTGTTCTTGTTATTTACCGACATTGAACCTAAATTCTTTTTGTTTGTGCATATTACATTCACATTTTTTCAATGTAATCTTCTACAAATTTTATTGCTCTATGTGAATACAATATGAGCCAACAAAAATAATTCGGGTACATTGTTGGTACAAGGACAAACTTGACTTATTTTCGAGAAGTGGCGTTTATAAAATATTTTCCAGTGAATGTGATAGTTTTTACATAGGTCAAACAGGACGTTTTATACAAAGAATCGATGAACATAAAAGATCAACACTGATGAATAAACCTAATACGGGTTTTTTGAACACTGCATTAAACATAATCATTTCTTGGATCCCAGGAAGACCGAAATAGTACACTCAGGTATTAAAGGCAAAAGTATAGATACCCTTGAAGTCTTGGAAATTTCGATAGCCAAAATGAAGAATTTACTTATTTGTAACGATCAGGTGGATTTTTCCGTGAAACCAGTTTTAAATTCTGTGGTTTAAGATATATAAGTGAAAGTTGTACATTTTGAAATTCAGTATCATTGTATACTCTTGATAACGGGTTAACTACCCGAAGCACACAACTTATATTGAATTTGAACTTAAGTTTCATTGAATATATTGAAAACTCTGCATATGTAGAGTTTTCAATATATTCAATGAAACTTAAGTCAATTGTGTTAATTTTTAATTTTACAGTTTATAAAATTGTAAGCATTAAATTGAAATTTCAAATGTTACTCATTAATCCGCAAAGGTGAAAACTGGATTAGGCATTGCAAAAATTAAATTTTTCTTCGTAGCAAACTATGAAGAAAAACAAATGGATTCAGTCCAATTTATTCAAAAAAATTTTCATACGATGCTCAAAAAGCTTTCGCTTTGTTAGATAGATTTTTATGTTCTTCTGTTATTGTACGAATGCTTCATTCATTTTTTTTCTACTCGACAGACATTATTACAATAATAACCCATAACTTAAATAAAACTAAATACTTTTCTGATTTTCACTATAATTAAGTTGAAACATAACAATATTCTTTCGCCAACACAGTAACTTCGTCAGATGTAGATGACAAACTTCTTTATTAAATTTATTCCAGTAAAAAGCAATCGAAGAAAAGTATTCTATGGTAATTAACCTACTTCAGAAGAAAAGTGTTCTATGGTCATTGCCTCACACTTCAGGATAAATGCTGGCAGTCCACAATGTATTAGCTCAGTTTATCATCTACATCTGATGAAGCCACTGTGTTGGTGAAACAATATTGATGTTTCAACTTAATTATAGTGAAAATCAGAAAACTACTTAGTTTTATTTTAAATATTTATTTAGATATTCATCAAGCATCGGTCCAATCGATTAAAAATAACATTCCAATCTATTTTCAAATGATAGATTTTATTTGTTAATTCAGGTAACTAACAACTGTAGTTCAACAGCAGATTAGATTCTAAAATTTGCCCAAACTTCGATTCTGGTCGTTGGTAATATCGATTTCAAGATTGACCTTTCACAATTTCCCCTCGACCTCATCCGAAATTGAATTAATCTAGGTTCAATTTCCTGTGCAAGTTAATGAAATAATCTCACAGTTATATAGGATATTTAGAAGTAGGAACGCAGTCCATAATTTCCTTTCGCGAAAGTTTTCAATTAGACGATTATTTCGCCTGGAATGATTTTGTGCCATGTTCGCCATTTTTCAAATTCGTCGTCGAGCTTCGAAAACGCTGACATCATTTCAAATCTGAAAGTAATTTTCAACTTGTCTTGAATGTTTAAAATTATCCTGTAACTTCTTTCATCGTCGGCGTCGTGGAGATGACTACTTTTCCGTTTTTCACGCTGAATAAGTCCAATAATATTATGTAATTTCGCCTGATGATCACAATTTTGATGTTTGAATGCGTCTTTGGATATTCATATTTTCAACACCTGCTTACTTATAATTAATATTAATATTTTGTTTCCATTGTTAACTGCTCCGTGAAATTTCTGTAGTAAAAAGTGAATTTAGGCTAGCAAATGATTTCAAACTCCCTTCAGAAACCACAATAAATTTTAATTTTTCATTGCGGTATTTCGTATAAATATTCATGAAAATACTATATCGTGATATAAAAATTTATACACATTTTTAGCGTTATACGTGTGAACGTGTAAAATGGCGAAAGCGCCATGATACGAATGTTGTATAATAATACAACTATGAATCTTCGTTGTATCAAACTTTCGATAATGCAACAATATTGCAGTATTGCAAAATTCTAATAGAACTCAGCCAAGTGTTTTCAACTATACTATACCATTCATTTATTTTTCCGACACATTCGCATGCCTAAAGAACATATTAGTTATCAAATCGAGATAATTATATGTTTTCTATTAACTACGAAGAAATCTATTTTCCGTACTGCTTTTAACGTTAGAAATTCATTTTTCTACTAGTGTAAAAGCAATTTTCGCTTCTGATCAGAATAATACTCTTGCACAGTAATATTGAACTCAGTATGAAAACGTATTCGTCACGTCACTTAGAAGAAATGGGAGGATTGATAATAAAGTTAATGAAAACTGTCCTCAATAAACCTTCAGCAGATAAAAAAAATTTAGATTAATAAAATACCTTGACCTTAAACCATCCAAAGTAAATCTTAACTTCACTAAAAGACTAAACAGAATATAAAAAATTCATCGGTCGGCAACGTCTAGACAGTTGACCCTCGTTTAGATTTAGGCTACGCTATGTTCTCGCAGTTGCAATATTACTTCATCTATGCACAAACTTTACAAAGTCACAAAAAAAATAAAATGATGATTTATAGTTTGATGGTCAAACGAAAATTTCGTATATGGGGTTGATAAATGTCAAATCCCTGGGGAAAAAGTATAAAAATGCACTTTATTTAACGAAATTGTTAAAATCATAAATTAAGCCTACTAAGAAGACATATGACACGTTATGGTGCCACATTAGTGGCAATATCAAAGAAGTAAATATTCCTCAATTTCACACAGAAGAAGTTGCAAACTGGTTTTCATTTTCCTTCCATCACAGAAAAAATTGTCCAACTCAAAAACCCAATTGTGTAATTTTCCATCTGATCCATAAATTGAACTACTGAATTTTTTGAAGTATGCGAAAACCAATGTCATATTTAGAATTAAAGAAACAGAGGGCTTTGGATCAGGTCCCAAACGCCATACTCTTCAGTAAGCTTCACATAAACCGTCGACTTAGCGAATCTATCGACCTCCACGCTCGAGTAGTTATAAAGACGACAGGTCCGATACAGCTTCCGATTTTAATATATGGAAACTACGAATTTTTCCTCAGGTCGGGTAGAAATACACGGCAATATCTTGCGGCACGGATCGGTATCTCTTTCACGACAATAACTTCTGGAGAGCGCGCATCCACTTTTCCGCTTTGGATTTTCCACACGCTTGAGCCGAATTTATTCACGAGCGCTTCGAGTAATTGATCGGCTAGCTTTAGAACAGAAGCGAGCGTGAGAACAATTCCCTCAGCATCCGTCAGGAATATGAAAGAAGAGGAATCGCGCTGTCTCGACGCCATTTGCAAGGATAACAATTTGTTTGTGCCGCGTACAAGAATTATCTTTCGGGGTGTACAACACGAAATTAAAACCTCCAAATGGATTCATTTCTTCATAAATCTTAACGAGCATCTAAGTCTCACACATTCTAACATTTCATCGAAATACAGCCTCCTCTCAGATCATAACCTTCCAGGATGAAACATTGAAGAGGACACCCCCACAGGGGTTCCACAACAGAAAAGGACCTCAGAAGAAACGGAGATTTGCCGAGGATTAGCACACCGACAGCGAAAGAGAAGAATATAACAACGAAGGAATAAGACGAAAACGACGAGAAGAAAAAACTACCACAACTTACAAACCAGGAATTGGGCTAGATCCTTCGACACCGCGTGACGCCATCCACCATCCAATCATAACAGTAGGAGAGCTGGCACTAATTTTTCGATAGGTATTTGAGGCAAGCTGGAAACTAAAAATTTCCAACCCCTAAATTTTTAGGGGTTGGAAAGTCCCACGAAAATGATCCGTCTTCTTGGGAATCTTATCTTTCAGTTATAAATAATACTCCATTAAAAGTTATAAACACTCCATTGCCTCAAATACAATTTTAACGATTTTTTGCACAATATTTTTGCACGCGTCTGGCAATGTTGAAACTCCGATTACATTGTCTGGCTTATTTTTTTCGTATTTATTAATTTTCGTATACACTGCAACATATTCGTTTTGCCACAAATATATTTTTGCGGAAAAATATTATTTTCGAAAATTTAGGGGTTGATTTAGCCCTTCTACTCACCAGCCAGGTTGGCAATTCCGTATTGGGGTATATCAGGAGAGGTATGTGACAAGTTTTCAGATTGCCTCAAATACTTAACCAATAATTGCCAGCTCTTGGACTGAAAGGATTTCATCATGTTTTCTTAGAAAATCAACAAAGTTTCGAAACTCGGACCAGTCAATCTTTCCTCTAATATTATGATATATATTAGAGATATTTCGAAATAATTGAATAAAGCCTCCTAACCTTTAGACACACACAACACTCAAGAACTCAAGAAGTTTTGAGTCTGATCTTCCATTTTAATGTATATAGTAAATTCTATCAACTATTCACTTAATATATAGCCAGATCAAGGAGCTTCCATTCGTACACTAAAAAGAATTCGTACTGAGAATACAATTTTAGTTTGCTAAAATAGTGAAAGAGAGAGCCCTTAGGGTATAAGGGCACTAACAGAATAGATATTTCAATATTCCAGAGTTGTTTCGAAAAACGGAATATAACGTCTACGCATAAAAGTGATCAAAATAAAATGAAATCTTCTATTTCATTTATTACATTATTTAATGGGAGTTTATTTATCACATGAATAGTCAAACATAGTTAACAAACAAGAAAGTTCCATTAACCATTCGAATAAGACGCCTTTTTCGAATAATCAAAAATTTAAATGATAATGATGAATAATGTAAGAACAGTAAAAGTCAACAGCACGTGAAAAATCTTCAAAAATAATCAATAAACTGGAATATATAGATCGTACTCTAATAAAACGATACCCAAAGGATTATCTAGTCTGCTTCGACATTTTGATATCAAACCTTCACAGCATAATGGAAATAAAATGTTATACTAACTCGTTAATACACCACAATGTGCATGAATGATATTTACTTCATTATTTCAGGTATACTCATCCTTCTGTCAGTATTATATTATGAAGACTCGGTCCACATAAAGTGCCTAAACGCATAATATGCCAACTGGACAATTTCAGTTGACGTATAAAATTATCAGCAATAATTTCAACTGGATTTATTTCAATTACGTCTCTTAAAAGATAGTGTCTTTTTTCATATAACTTTTTAATCGTTTTAGTTGTTTATTGAGCGAAATGAATAACTCACTAGAGAAAATAGGTTCTACGCAAATAAAAATATTCTTGAATGAATACTCCAGTTTCAGATGCAGAATGATAATGAAATACAACTAGTAGTTACGAGTTTATTCTGCTGGAAAATCAATGAAAATATACTAATTGGACCTGAAAGTTTTGAAAAATACATCCAAGGTATTGTCTGTAACATATACATGTTAAGAACACTGCATCAAAGCCTAAAAACGACAGTGATCCACAGTAACACACTGAGACATATCGTGGTCCGTTTTCTCGGCATTATTGCTTTTTGTCAACAGACAAATAATTGTGAAATAATTATTCTAATAATATATATATATATATATATATATATATATATATATATATATATATATATATATATATATATATATATATATATATATATATATATATTGTTAGAATAATCGCTGGGTACGCGACGAGATGATTCATGAATATTATGTTAGAATCATCGCTGAGTGCGCAACGAGATGATTCATGAATGTTACGATGATCGGATAAGATGATATGCAGTCGCTTCCGAGCTTGAGAGATAGAGATGACGGGTTGACACCGAGGTGTTCGATTATTATTACGGAAGACCTGAACGAATGTACAAGTCTCTTTTTGTTCGGCGTAAAACTAAGCCGCGGTGATACTCTAGTAGTTAAGTTCAGTTAATAAATAGTTTCTGTGAGATTACTAGTGCCTAATTCACCCTAAAACCACCTTCTTCACTTTCATTTCTGATATAATTCTAAGAATATATACAATAATGGAAGGAGTATTGCCTTGTAATTCAATCAGAGAGAGATCAAGGAGATAATAATTAAATACCCAAAACCAATAATATATATATATATATATATATATATATATATATATGATATATATTATATATATATATATATATATATATATATATATATATATATATATATATATATATATATATATATATATATATATACATATCAAATTTGAGTGGATGTTTTGGTGGTACAGGTTGTTTCAAATAAAAACGATATTTCTACCTTTATGTACGTTTCGGAGGTGTTTCCTCCTTCTTCAGCAAGATTAATTTTAATTTTCTCTTTATTTATTTCTGGTCTTGTTAACACTGTTAAATCGTCTTCAACACAACATCAATAGTTTCAATCCTATAATCCTCCAATATTCTTGTCTTCGTTCTTTCGTTTGTTGATCTTTCATTGACCTCCGAAACGTACATAAAGGTAGAAATATCGTTTTTATTTGAAACAACTTGTACCACCAAAAACATCCACTCACATTAGAGATATATATGTATATTGGTAACTAAAATTCATTATTTGATTATATATATATATATATATATATATATATATATATATATATATATATGCATTCTACAGCTATAAATAGCTAATAGAAACTTCAACAACATGTATCAGAAGGCATTCTAGAGAAATTGACATTTCTTCATGACAATGCGAGATCAAACATAGACCAAACAAAAGATTGTTTCCGTACTGACTGTTTTCGCATCTAAAGTCTTATTCTATATTCTCGCTTCGATAGCTCAAAAAATTACGCTATCAAAAAGCGAATGAATAACCCAAAGGGCATTTTTATAATTACCTACATCAGAAAGAATGAAAAACACCTGCAAATTGAACTTCCAATTGAAAATATTCTGGAAACAACCGATTTCAATGAAGAATATTTAAATTCTATAAATATTCAGAATTGATAATTGATGATAAAGAAGTGGTACTTCGAAACGTCGTCATGCGTATTTTATATTAAATTATTACAAAATTTTAAATATTGTTGTATTATATTCAGAATTTTTTAAATTTTATAGTTTTGAAGAGATCAGAGTTCAGACAAGTATCAATACCCTCACCTTATTCTAACAACTTCAGATTTAGCTTCGTGAGTTTTGCTATTATTCAAACCGAATGAAGATTTCCTAAAGCCTACGGATTAAGCCAAGAGTTCAAGATTACTACCAGCCAAAACTCTTTCAAGAAACGCAGTTTCATGTCATATTGAATCAGTAACAAATAGCTTAATTCCAAAGATACAAAGTTATGATTCTCAAGGGGAATTAAACCAACTTGGAAGTATCTAACTATTTCCTTATCATATACAAATACAAAGTGCTCATTAGCATTAATTATGAACTCGCGATGATGTTTGAAACATCATACGCAATGGTGAATCTTAGAAACTGTCGATAAGTTAGAATTTGATTGATGTAATACCGCTCTGAACTTTGGCATTGTAGGCCAAACATTGCTCGGAGGACAATGATTTGCATTGTTTTCCACGCGTGATTTTCTTAGACACCGTACATCAATGGAAAATTGAACGTCTACAAGAAAATCGTGAGCCATACCTCTAACAATTAATAGCACGTGATACACTTAAGAACATCAATAAAATTTCATATTAATTTACGATATATTCTGTGTATTGGAAAATTTCATTCGTTTTCATTTTAACTCAACCAAATTGAATAATCGATTCAAATAATCAAACAAAATAACTCAAATTTACTACTAATTACATTCTTTAGTATCAAAGTAATATTTTATGAAACATTTTCAAAACAACAAACGAACAAATAAGTCTTAAGTTGTACATGTGATCGTTTTCGATGTATAACATCGTACAACAAAAACACTCCATGATACCAAAATTTCATTTATATAAATAAGCACAAAAGATTCCAGAGCATAAATTCATTTATCCTATTTGCTTAATGTTTGATAAATATTATTTTTCGAAAGCTGTCAACAGCTGTTTCCGGTAGTGAGCCCATCATCAGAGCCCTGATGATAGCATCATTATTTGAAACAGGTTGACAATTCTTTTTATATTCATGAAACATCTAGCCAATCATATGATTCTAATTGATATTTCAATGATGTTCCATTAAGCGTTAAGCGAGAATGCTGTCTCCTTCATTAAATTTTTAAAAATTACAAAAATTCATTCACTTGAATAATTCCAATAACAAACAAACAAACGTAAAGCAAAAATAGAACTGATATTGCTCATCCTATACATTTTTTTTCCAGTTGCAACGTTTTAAATCTACCGTAATTCTGGCCAGAAAATATACCGATCACGTATTCGCATTCAAATCTGATTGAGAAAAGTTTTACGACGAACTCAAAAAAAGGAATAAAGCGTTTGTATAAGCGAAGGAATGTTGCCTCTTGGAAAAAAGTATTTCGAGGGTTCCTCGCAGAATGAAAATAACATATTTCAAGGAAATGATAGTTTAGTGAATTCCATGAAGAAATTGTATCAATTCTTAGCACATGTTTTGAGCTTGTTGGCTGTCATCAGAAGTAGATTAAGTTTGACTTATAAAAAACAGCTGTCGTATATCCAATACCTCAGCTTATATATATACAATATTAGGAGTAAAATTTCCCTTTTACGGAATTATTCAAAATAATATTATAGTAGAGCTGGCCCCTGCAATAACAAAACATGAACATAAAACAAGAACAATATGATGTCTCCATTATACTTCAAGGAATATAATTTAGAGAATATTGAAATCAGTACCTGCTTTCTTTGGAAACGTAAGACAGTTAGCTGTTTCATACTACAATGCACTCTTCTGATACGTAAGTTCAACAAATTAGCGCCATCTAGGTTACGGTAGTAGAGGTTCTGCTATAATATTATTTTGAAAAAACTTTTTTAAAAAAATTATCGAAAGAAAGTTGTAACGGGTGATTTTTTAAGAGTTAAGTTTTTCAGGTTAGCGGCACTGGTTGGTAATGGCATCCAAACGTCATCTTGCAAAGTGAAAAGTTTTCAGTATACTCTGCCATTTCATCGTGAAAAGACTCACAAACGAACAATGATTGCAAATTGTTGAAATTTTCTATCAAAATTCGTGCTCTGTGAAAAATATGTATCGTTTGTTACGACGAAATATTGCGTTCAGCGATGAGGCTAATTTCTGGCTTAACGGATATGTAAATAAACAAAACTGTCGCATCTGGAGTGATGAACAGCCACATGCCATACAAGAATTACCGATGCACCCCGAAAAAACGACAGTTTGGTGTGGTTTATGGGCTGGAGGCATCATCGGTCCATTTTTTTTTTCAAAGACGACCGTGGAAGAAACGTTACCGTCAACGGCGAACGATGACATGATACGCACCTTTTTTTGCCCCAGTTGTCCGAATTGAACTTGGTTAACATGTTGTTTCATCAAGACGGTGCCACATGCCACACAGCTCGTGAAACAATGGACATGTTGAAGGATGAATTTCGTGAGCAGCTTATCTCTCGAAATGGCCCTGTGAATTGGCCGCCAAGATCATGCGATTTGACGCCTCTGGATTATTTCTTGTGGGGTTTTGTAAAGTCGTTAGTGTATGTGGACAAGCCGAACACGATTGAAGCATCACAGGATAACATAACACGCGTAATTCGTGGGGTACAGGCCGAAATGCTCGAAAAAGTGACGCAAAATTGGACCTTCCGAATGGACCATTTGATACGGAGTCGCGGACAGCATTTACATGAAGTTATCTTTGAAATATAAATGCCAAAGGCCATGTTATCAATTTCAATAAAAATCTTGAATATATCATGCAAAATGAGTGTTTTATTCGATTTAAAATAAAACCATGCCTAAAAAATCACCCTATATTATACTTTTGATATTGAATATTTACAAGTGCAATGATATGAGCAAGATAACTATAGAATTCATTTTCTTATAGTAGATTTCTATATAAATATAAATTCAAAAAATTTTACGATGTGGGCGCAATAATGTATCACGTAGCTGCGCCCACAGCAGCTCTCTCGCAGCCCGAAAATAACTTTTCCGTAGGATAAAGCTTTTCCGCATAAGTTCATTTCGTCACAACAAAACGATCCCTGGAAGAGGCGAATTCTGCACTCGGAATAAACATGACCGAATAACAGGTGAATTTACATTCCTTCCACCAACAAACAGGAATAAGAGAGGAGCGCCTGAAATTCAAATTAACTGTGACATTATTCCGAGCTATGGGGCATGCGAGCAAAAGAATATGCACGTAGTGCCCCTTGCGAGAATCGCAGCTACGACATTCGCAGAATTTAATCCTTCGAGGGGATGTTCGGGATGAAATGAAATCCTGGTGAAAGAATCTTAATATATATATATATATATATATATATATATATATATATATATATATATATATATATATATATATATATATATATATATATATATATATATATATATATATATATATATATATATATATATATATATATATTATTAAATAAGTTATTATTATCTTGATATAATATACGTAATTCATAAATTCAATATATCATCAATTATATATAATAGATTCGAAATTATACAATAAAATAAATTTTCACGAATCAAATAGATTGATGCTATAAACTTTATATATATATATATAAATATATAATATATCATATATATATATATAATATATATATATTTTTTAGAGGTATAGAACGGTTACAAATTTTTTTTAGATATAGAACTTTAAATTGCGATGATGGATCTTTCGATTGACAAGAATTTTTTTTATTCGAAAGATAATCTTGTGGCATTACATTTTAAATATGATTTCTGGCATATGACCGCCACGGTTGGCTCGGATGTAGTCCAATCTGGACGTCCAATTTTCGATGACTTTTTCCAACATTTGTGGCCGTATATCGGCAATAACACGGCGAATATTGTCTTCCAAATGGTCAAGCGTTTGTGGCTTATCCGCATAGACCAATGACTTCAAGTAGCCCCACTGAAAGTAGCGGTATTAAATCACAAGATCTTGGAGGCCAATTCACAGGTCCAAAACGTGAAATTAGGCGGTCACCAAACGTGTCTTTCAATAAATCGATTGTGGCACGAGCTGTGTGACATGTTGCGCCGTCTTGTTGAAACCACAGCTCCTGGACATCATGGTTGTTCAATTCATGAATGAAAAAGTTAGTATTCATGGCTCTATACCGATCACCATTGACTGTAACGTTCTGGCCATCATCGTTTTTGAAGAGGTACGGACCAATGATTCCACCAGCCCATAAAGCGCACCAAACAGTCAGTTTTTCTGGATGTAACGGTGTTTTGACATACACTTGAGGATTATCTTCCCTCCAAATGCGGCAGTTTTGTTTGTTCACGTAGCCATTCAAACAGAAGTGCGCTTCATCGCTAAACAAAATTCGCTCATGAAAATCGTATACGTATTCCGCACAGAACCATTATTTTCGAAATAAAATTGCACTATTTGCAAGCGTTGTTCAGGCGTGGGTCTATTCATGATGAATTGCCAAACCAAACTGAGAATAAATCACTTCTCAGCTGTTAAATCGGTCGCAATCTTCAACAGTAATGCCAACTTAAAGTTCTATAACCAAAAAAAAAACACCCATTCTTAACCGAAACGTCATGTGAATTCGATTTCTGATTCAAATCTCGGTCTGTTCATCAATTTGAAATCATTTCATTTCAATTCATTTAATTTTTATTATTATTTTCATTTTATTTGCAATTTATATTGTTCATTTTTTTGTAATTTTCATTTTAAATTTTTTTTTCAGCTCTGCGGATAATAATTATTTTTATATGATTGATGAGGCCGATACTTGGAGAAAATTAATATGCATAATTAAAAAGTATTTAGAATTTTCGAATAATTTAATAAAAAATACGCATGACGCGTTTCGAAGTACTACTTCATCAAATGCTGAAATAACAATAAATTTTTTAGTTAATTTACTTTCAATTTTATGTTTTTCGATGTTCAAAAATTTCAATTTTCCTTTATCTGTCTCAGAAATCTTATTTTGTATAATTATTTTGTATCATTTCCCATATTCTTAGTTGGTATACCTGACTTAAGAAACTTATTTTCTGTGGTCAATTTCAGGTGTACGATTTTTCTTTATTGTTAAACATCAGTTGTATTCTATGGTCCTCACTATAGATTAGTCATAGAACAACCTGGTATGTTCTGTGAGAGTAGCTATAAGTATTGAGTTTGTAAAATTTTGTAAAAAGTCATGCGTATTTTTATTAAATTATTAGAAAATTTTAAATATTGTTTCATTATAATAATTATTAATCATTTTTCAGTTTATACAGTACCTATTAATTGGTCATTTAATTTCTTCAAATAATCATATAATAATAACACTTATTGAGAAACATTCCTTACATTGTAAATTTACATTCATTCAATTGATACAATAATTACAACTAAGAAGAATGCTCACAAAAGAACTTAATTTAGTTTTTTTCCGTACAGCCTTCGAACAAAAATATTGGTTCAAGTTTACGTTTACATTCACAATAATATAAAACTATATTTGAGAGAAAAAAATTGCCTTAGAAATATTAAACATTTGAGACAATTTCACATGGTGAGGAACATTCATACAAAAAATTGATTCATACATTATTGCCTACATTCTGTTGTTCTTACATCATTGCCTAGGTTTGTTTCAGAATTTATACCTAAATTTATTGGCAATGGAAGTCCGATAAAATAGTGAAGAATCTACATAAAGTATACAACATAAAGGCAAACAAATTTAAAGAAGAAAATTCGTAGTTGAAACTAAAACAGTTGCTTTCAGTTAGGGTACATATCAATTTATGGTGTATCATTACCAATACGTACAATACAACAACATAACATAAGTACAATACAACCAATCGTTGAAGGTACAGTTTCAAAAGAGTATATTATAGTCGGGTAGTAAAGCTTTTGAATTATTTTTCAAAATGCATCAATTAAGGCGACTAAAGTATCATAACGCGAACAAAAATCCAAATCAGAGTTCAACAGCAACGAAAAAGCAATTAATGAAAGTTATACAGTAACGCAAGTATAATTTACCTTACCAGACAGTTAAAATAGAGAGTTTAAATGGTGACCCCTTTTAGGTGGGTGGAAAGACCGCCTTCTACTTTTCTCCTTTCTACTTTTAAATTTCTGATCTATTCGTGCGAAAAAAAATTGCGGGCTAATCTATAAATTTCAGAGTTCTGCATCAGACAGTCCATGAGTAAGGTAGCCCGCTGATGTGATAAAATTGCTTCTCGGCAAAAATTATTTGCCGAAGCCGCGGGCGCCTTCTCATTTTACCGGGTTGATATCGCCGCGCCGAAACGGCACAGGAGCGGTTTCGATATTCACTTGCCGAAAATGAATTATTAAAATTACGATTTCTGTTTAATTCCCCAACTGTCGTACGTGTAGATCCCTAGAAAATGGAAAACCGAACGAAGGAATTGAAGGATTAAAATTTAAAGGCGAAACAATGGATGAAAAAGATAACTTGACAGAAGAATAGATAGTAGAGAACACAGTTTATTTCCTGAAAAATATACAAAAGGAAATAAGAACATCCATAACTTCTAGAAGACAACACATAAATTTGCAATAGCATTTTAAAGAGTGTTGATATTAAACATGAAACAATCGATGAAAAAGATAAACCTGACAAAAGAATAGATAGAAGAGTACAAAGTTTATTTCCAGAAAAATATACAGAAGGAAATGAAAACATGCATAACTTCTAGATGATAACACAAAAATTTGCAATAGCATTTTCATTAGTGTTGATATTAACAAACAATCGATGAAAAAGATATACTTGACAGAAGAATAGATAGTAGAGAACAGAGTTGATTACCAGAACTGTATACAAAAGGAAATGAGAACAAGTTCTAGAACACATAAATTAGCAATAGCATTTTTAGTAGAGTTAATATTGTCAATATTAGCTGATCTCATGGTTTAATATAACGAATAAAAACACTTGGCTTAGTTTCACAGAACTTCTGTAAAACTGAGCCAAATGTTGTTCAATGTATGTAGTAGCATTTTCGTTTATAATTTATATTGAGTTTATACATTGTATTTTTACGGTGTCATGTAAAGTTTTGGTTTTAAATTCTTCAGTCATTAGATTGTGACGAATAGTTTGACACCGGTTCCAACCGGTCATTCAACTTGTACATCAAACATATTAAAACGAAAACGAAATAAAATTTGAATTGGAAGAAGTATTTCTAGCATGAACAAATTGTTGAAACAAATCAGACAGTTCTCATTTATGTTATTAATTTTCAAAGAGAGTAAAATCAAATTTTCAACAACTACATTTTCGAAAAGAACTGCATGTAAGTTCATAACGACATATAATTCTCGCTCTTAGTGAAATATTTCGAAATGTGCCGCCAAATTAAAAACGCCTAACTCAATTCCGAAAAATCTTCTAATACACTCGACTTAATGTTAGGGCTCTTATCCCCAAATCTTCTCTCTTATTCTCATTATCAAGAGTTGATAAGAGACAAGTTAATAAGAAGTTATCAAGAGTTTATAGCGTGGTTGCTATATTATTCTATGCGTGGAAATATTAAACTACACTTGATCTGAGAATATTCATTAATGATTATTTACAAGGAACGAACTATTGAACACGTGGTTGTTGTTGTTAGTCGATGGAAGTTAGAATGACAGATGTTGAACATAAAAGTAACTGTCAGAGAAGAGCTCTGACAGAGAAGGGAGATTGAATGTTGGTAGTCCTTTTTATATGCTGACAGTTGAAGGTGGGGCGTACCAATGTGATCACAGAATAGTGATACTATTCTGTGATATGTTTTCTTCCATCGAACGACAATGACAATTCCCTACAAGTTCATACATGTGAGTTCTGCTAAAATCTTTATAAACAGTTAAAAGTTAATAATAGAGAAGTTAACAAGAATAGAGTTAAATGACTCTCTTTATCAAGAGTTCATACATGTGCGTTCTATTAAAATCTTTATAAAGTGTTAGAAGCCCAAAACATAAGTTTTGTGACATTTAGATAAGTGTTTTGAAATATACGACCCATATTACGATGGAATTAGTTGGTAAGCAATCTCTCGTTCCACCAAGCGTTAAACTAACAGACAATTTGCGTTATTTCAAGGCTAGTTTGAGCCATTGTCGCACCGAAAGCGTACGCTAGACGAGATCTCGCAGTTAATCAGTTAGCAGCGAAACAGCTCGTCGTGATGTTAAACCAACGAAAAACACTTTTACTAAAAGAGAAGCGAACGTTTCTTCAGGTTTCCTTCGCTCGAATATAATTTGCATTAATGGTGACGCTCCTATTAGTTCTTCGAAAAGGAGATGGGTGGGTGTACTATCTAATTCGGCATGCCATTTCATACATCAACGTCCGTATTGGAGCATATCACGTCCCTTTTTAGAGAGAAATCCAACAATTGATCCTTCGAATCTGCAGGAAATTGAGTGGCGCAAGAATACTCACGTGAAATTGAAAACGGACCAGAAATAAATTAAACCGATTCCCGTTTTGGTAGCACGATTGTGATAACAATCCTATCGAGACCACTTCCGAATTATTATATATATATATATATATATATATATATATATATATATATATATATATATATATATATATATCTAACAACTCTTTTATTCGTCAAGCTAGTTTCGACGCTCGGATTGTCGTCTTCGGTACTTGCAGGCGAAAGTGAGTGACACCTACCCATCCTCCCAGATGTATTAATTTTTCCGTAAGGAACATTGATAATTATAGAACTGTAATTTAATCGTGTTAACCAACCACGTGCGGACATGAATAATATATATATATATTTATATATATATATATATATATATATATATATATATATATATATATATATATATAATATAAATCTACTACAAGAGAAAGATTTCTGTAATTCTCGTGCTATATTATCGAACTTGTAAATATTCGATATTAAAAGTATACTATAACATTTTTTCGATAATTTTCTGACAAATTATTCAAAAAAACATTATAGGAGAGCTGGCTATGTGAAACATGAACAGTGTAATGTCTCCAGTGTCCTTCTAGGGATAAATGTTAGGGAATATTGAAATCTACGATGCCTACATTTATTCAAAGCATAAGACAGTTACTGTTTCGTACTACAAGATACTCATAAGTTACGCCAAGTCCAACAAATGTCGGATTGTGAGGATTGAAGTCGTTGCCTTTCATTTGTTAGACATGGCGTAACTAATGAGTACCTTGCAGTACGAAACAGTAGATGTCTTACGCTCTCAATAAATGTAGGTATCGATTTCAATATTCTCTAACATTTATCCCTAGAAGAATAATGGAGACGTCACATTGTTCATGTTTCACATAGCCAGCTCTGCTATAACGTTCTTTTGAATACTTTGTCAGAAAATTATCGAAAGAAAGTTATAATGCATTTAATATCGAATATGTGTAAGTGCGATATTATAGCACGGGAACTACATTATTTTTTTTCTTGTACTAGATTTCTTACATGTTTTAAGCAGCTACTTCAGGATACTTTGATAAATGACAGCGAGCGTTTCTACAACGGCAACCTAGGTGGCATTAATTCATCAAATCAGATGAAATTGTTCAAAAACTCAAGTTGTAAAATGTAATATCTCAATTGACAAGGACGTGTGAATCCTTCAATGTTAGAAGTATTCATGTACTTTTCATTGATTCCTGAGATTTGAGATGTATATTAATATATGCATTATATATGCATACGACTGTATATTTCTGTCTTATGATCGATAGGAGGGTGAGGATTGAAGTCGTTGCCTTTCATTTATTAGACGTGGCGTAACTGATTTCGTAACTAGCGTTGTACGAAACAGTAACTGTCTTACGCTTTCAATAAATGTAGGTACCGATTTCAATATTCTCTAACATTTATCCCTGGAATAGAGACATCACAATTGAGATGTCCCAATGGAGACATCACATTGTTGATGTTTCACATCTGGAAGATTACATGCTGGATATGTAAAACATGTACAATTTGATGCCTTCATTATTCTTCAAAGGAAAAATGTTAGCGAATATTAAAGTCGATGCATACACGTGATGGAAACGCAAGGCAGTAAATTTCGTTCTACAAGGAACTCATCAGTTACGTCATGTCCTACAAACGAAAGGCATCGACTTCAATTCTCAAACACCTTCTTATGACTAGAAGATAGAAATAAATACCAATATTGCAGTATGCATATATAATACTAGATATTTCCCATCTATCGAAATCAATAGAGACACATGAACACGTAGAACATTGAATGTTTCACACTCCGTACCTAATAAGGTACGTATCTTCAGTAGGTATCTACTAAAGGTATGTTAAATCACGAATCTTTTCGATTATGAACATTTTGACTAACATAAAAGGTAACCAAACAATAATTAGTAAAAAATAATTTCATTTTCAAAAATTTTTTATGTACCTTTAAACATAAAAATACAACTAAAACATTATATAGAGTCATTGGTATTTTCGTATATATTGGCAACTCATATTTGTTCCCAAAGGAATCATATCGATCATCCTGGGTCTACATAGCTTATTCGATTTATTCATATTTTTTTTTTCTCGGAACGCATATAAAGTGGTTCATTTCAACTTTCCTTCGCTGTTCACCTAATTTGAAAGTAAACCGGAAATTATAAGGGTCGTATATTGGAAGACGAGAGGTCTTTGACCAAAGTCCACGAAGTTGAAGTTATTACTTGAAAAAATTATGGATACCGGTAGCCACTCCAACAGAAGGACGTTCGTCTTTGACAGGTCATTTCAATTCGCTCGAAGTTGTTTCACAACCCACACTATCGGTTAGATAAGGTGAAAAGACATAAAACATAAATAAGGAAAAACACTCTATCCACATCTTCAAAGTATATCAAGTAACCTTACGATTTCATCGTTCGGCAAAAGAAACATTAAAAATTTTTAGTTGTTACAAACAACTTTAAAATATTGCAAACGGAGCGTAAAGGTTATAAACTAACCCTGTTAGAAGCCATGGAAGTTAATAAGAGGAAGAAATCAAACAGTTTATCAAATGATCAAGTTTTAATCAATAATTCTCCTTTATTATATTTATTCCACTAAAAATGCAATCGCAGAAAAGTATTCTATGGTCATTCCCCACAATTCAGAAGAAATATGTTCTATAATATTCTCTATAAACTCTCTATAATTCTCTAAAAACTCTAATCCTCTATAAACACAAAAGAAGAACAGTGTTCTATGGTCATTCCCACGCACTTCAGGATAAATACAAGCAGTCCACAATATAATAGCTCAGTTTATCATCAACATCTGATGAAGCCACTGTGTTGGCGAAACGATATTGTCATGTTTTGAATTAATTATAGGGAAAATCGAAAAACTACTCAGTTTTATTCAAATTATGAAATTCGAAATTATCTATTTTCAAACAAGAACTGTCTCGCTGGCTCCTAATACAACAAGTATAATTTGCTCAGTGGGTTTCAATAGAAAGTTACCTTTGAACTGTTTTGTTTCGGATGAATATTCATTTGTTTTTGTATGGTGTTCAGTGACTGGGAAGTTTTAACCGGAGTTAAATGACCAGAATCTGAAGAAATCTTCCTTTTTACAGTTTTCTGGATTTCCCTCCTTTTGATACTGTTTAACTGTATTGCTATCTTGTATTTTTTCAGAATAAAGTTGTTATTATTATTATTTATATTATTCAATCCACTTGGGATTGATCACTCTATATATGATCTATCAAATATTAAATAACGAATGAAAGTATTATTATATTTTTAATATCGTAACTTGCACAAATACGGCCTAACTGACGAACTTTTTTTCTTAGCGAAATCGAACAAATAAACACAAAATTATTATATGAGAACCTAAAAAATTATTAACCTCATGAAAAGCTAATATAATCTATAGGTACTAGGGATTCATTTTCAATTTCCTCTTAGGTAGTTCTTCCTCCTTATCGCATTTCGATTTACGTCACCAATACAAGTCAAAAATTGTATTAGGGATCGTTTTCCATATAAATGAAAAGCCGTTCCGACGGAAAATGCGTTTCATATCGTCGATTGTAAAGCACATTTTAATTAACCATCTATATTGTTCCATTTATCGGACGTCAAGAGAATGGAATTGTGAAAACGGCTAGGGAATAGGATGACGCAGGAACAATTTTCTTCTGCGCAGGATATGCACATCCCGGTGATCAATTCATAATGGCCTTTATATTTACTTCAACAAGAAGGAGATGTCCAAAAAAAATTATCTTTTCTGATAAGAAAACGTAGGAGTTCAATTTTTTTTATTGTTTTCATTTTGAATTTACACTAAAAACTTCTTCAAAATAAAGACGACACTCTAAATTACACACTACTTGGTTAACTCCTTTCGTGAAGATTTGCACCTGTTGATATTGCTCAAATTGTATGTAATCTCTTGGGTTATTTCATTATTTTCGAAATAATCCTCGAAATAAAAAGTTTCCCTCAGGAAACACAATCTCCGAGATATATTTTGGAAAGTTTAAGGCTAGTTTTATGTTACTACTGACCGACTAGCCTAATTGAATATTACGCTAAAAACTTTTTCAAAATAAAGTCGAAAATCTGAGTCACATACTGCTTGTTAACGTTCACTTCGTGAAGATTTATTTTAGATTCAACAATTCCGTTATGGATTTACGAATCAATTCATTCAGGAAACACAAACTTTGAGATATATTTTTATATTAAAGATATATTAAAAATTTTAATTAAATAATTTTAAAATATATTATTAAGATAAAATTAAGGTGTATTTTATAAGCACTTATACAAGGTGTTTTACGAAGATTTCCGTCCATGAAGTATATACTAATTAACTATTACTCATTATAACACCTTGTACCGGTAAATCAGAGGTGACGACTAATATCAATAGACTCGTTTTCTTAAAATACAACAAATTTCAACAAAAAAATTTTTTTCATGCGTCACAACCCTTCCCGAAAAATTAACCGCGCTATTTGGCTGGAAAGTATAAAATATGGATTTTTATTTGGGTTTAAGTCCAGGTAAGTGAACTCTATTAATTAAGTAAAAGCTATTATTCGATAATTATAAATCGTACACATTTTTGGACCATACGCATTATGAGTTTTTCCTAGATATACTGAAGACGTATAAAAATGATACTGATCAGACTACCATACTAATTACAAGCCACAAGGAAAAGTGACCATAGAACATTGTTCTTTTGAAGAACCATAGAACAGTCTTCTATGGTAATTTTCATACACTTCAGGATAAGTGCAAGTAGTCCACAATGTAACACCTCAGTTTATCATCAACATCTGATGAAGCCACCGTGTTAGCGAAACGATATTGTCATGTTTGAAATTAATAATAGTGAAAATCACAAAACCACTTAGTTTTATTTGAATTTTTTTTATTCTTTTTTTTATTTTATCACTTTGTCCATTTCATAAAATGGTTTGTAATTTTATCGGACTGAACTGACAAACTTGAATAATATTGTTGAGTAAATTTACTAAATTGTTTTGCATTGAAACTTCCCAAACTTTTTGTTAAAATTTCCAGAGAAATTTTTAACAGTGTAGGAGAAGGTTATGAAAACCAGATACCATACAAGAATACCATATATTAGAATCTCTTATTACGTTAAAAAAAAACTCGACAGATACGCGAATTATTGAATATAATTAGGCG
The DNA here is from genome assembly GCA_030704895.1 of Henosepilachna vigintioctopunctata. Classification (NCBI taxonomy): domain Eukaryota; kingdom Metazoa; phylum Arthropoda; class Insecta; order Coleoptera; family Coccinellidae; genus Henosepilachna; species Henosepilachna vigintioctopunctata. Next base: position 10,710,313 of record JARQZJ010000121.1, read on the forward strand.
CTTTGCTGTAGGATTATACAGTGTTCCTTTATATTTCATCTAAAATAGGTTCAGGAAAAACATATATTCATAGCATAAAGAATACTTATTTACATGAAAAAGTTTCCACATAAATTCACAATGAAAAGAAAATATTTGACAAATTAATTATCCACAAGCAGTTCATCATCTGATGCACAAATATCAAACAGGCGAGAGGATTTTTTCTATGCAAGCTACCACTGACGTTCATCAACTTACTAGTTACTTGATGACGTTACTACTTCTAAGGTGAAGTTACCGAGAGCTGATAAGCAAAGCAGACGATCTCGAACACTGCCAACTAGATGGACAGATGACATCAGAAGAGTATCGAAAAATTGTATCCAATTGTCTCAGAAGAGAAACGGGTGGAACCGGCTAAGAGATGCCTATGTTCAACAATAGACTGAAGGCGCTGGTTGATGAATTACGTAAATTTGAGCAGCTAAACAGTTTTCACTTTTTACCTCTGCTACTAAAACCGACAATTCTCAACTCTCCTACTACAAAATCACTACAACATATACAAACTGAAACCAAAACAACAGAAGACGAATATCAAAAGACGTCGTCAAATATTAGCTAAGGCTGTAAGTCAAATTAATCTAAATTTAATTAGTCAGCATCTGTGATGAAACAAGAAATTATTTGTTCAATTCGAACAGCTCATCATGCTGGAAGTAAGGCGAGGATAATGAGGCAGTCCCAACAACTATTCGCGCCTAACATACTAATGTATGTCAGAGACGCACCAGCCATGCTGGAAGGATGGAATTATCCGTGTGAGATCGTTTACAAGTTGGAATTAGTCAATGGGGAAGTAATTGCTTGTCAGCATACAGCGCGAATTCATTCGATAGCGACTTAGGAACGGGGGTCAGTTGAATGCTCCGTTACACCACGACTTGACGTTTCTAGGGTTGACACCTTGCTGATTCTGATAGAAACGTTTTGTGAACGACATTTGCTGCAATATGAGATGTAATATTTCCTTTATGCGAATGACTGTGAGATATTTCGGGAAATTTCAACCGCTACATTTCTCAAGTTTGAATCGGTGAATCGAAAAAATCTTCTGTCACTGAATATGTCGAAGTGCAACATAATTTCTGATGCTCGTAAGAGAATATAGTTTATACAACGTCAACGTCAATATTAATAGAATTGGTAGATGTACCGAATTCAGAGATTTAGGAGTAACTTTTGATACAGAATTAACTTTTGCTTCTCGTATAAATAACGTTGTTTCAAGTTCTTACAAAACATTAGGTTTTGTAATTGGAAATTCCAAATGGATGTCCATCAAGTAGATCAACACAAGAATAAGCTATTATCAACTGGAATCCACTTGTCTCATATAAGAAAATTTTAATCCATACGAACATTTTTTGAAATATTTATCAGAATTGGACCACTAGATCGTGTGATTTAACACCATTAGATTTATTTTTTAGGAAGTATTCGAAAGCAAAGGTCTATACCAAAAAGACCACGACTAAAGTTCACGAATTAAAGGAGGAGAACCAACGCTGCATCAACGAAATTCAGCCACTTTTATGCAGAATGGACATGAAACATTTCGACAAACGAGTGTATATATGTATGCATAGCCGTGGAGGCCATTTGCTTGGTGTGTTATTCCATAAATAACCCTGTCCTATGTACTTTATCTCTATAATACAAAAATGAATCACAAAATGTGTTGGTAAGCAAATAACTCAACAACGCCTGGACCAATTTTGCCAATTCATTTTTTGAAATGTTCGTTGAAGTCCAAGTATAGTTTTTACGGCGAGAAACATTCGAATAATTGCCAGGAAAACCCTAAAAACAGCCCATTTCTTTTTTTCATACCAACGTTTTTTAACTAAAATGTAGAGTCAACGGGTGGATCGATTTCACTATTTTTTTGTTGTTTTTGTTATTGTTAGAGGAAAAAATTTAAAAATTGCTTATAAAATTAGAAATTTAAAGAATACTTAATTGGCAATATAAGTAAGTAATAATTAATTATTCTCAAAAAGAGGATGTAAAAAAACTGAGTATCTTATCACACATTTCGGCTAGTTCAGAGCTATCACGACTAAAATTAAAATTTCAATTCGATATAAAATTTTTGTAAGTTTAAATCAATTAACATACACGTTACAAACATAGCGCGTGGTATATTTGATTATAAAGAAGAATACATAGTTTTCTTTAATTTACAGTTGAAATTTCGTTTTCAAAAATGATTAGATGTACAAACTTAAGTCGCAAAACTCGAAATACAGAAAGACAAAAATATGAAAGAACAAGTCGAACTGATGAGTAATGCGAAGCTCGGTATGAAGTTGAACGGAATAGATGGAATCGAAATTAACAATATGAAAAGTCTGCGTTTAACTCCTATCGACCTGCATTCAATTATAGCGTTGAAATAAATTACCGTTCACAGCAAATATTGGCTATTGGACCAATGAACGTTGTGTGTCAATATTTCAAGACAAATTTTAATTGTTATTGATAAGAAAATAGTACCAATGATGCGATAAATTATCGACGAAGAGTCGATTCAAATAGACGTTATCGGTACAGCCACTAGAGCCACTACATTCATTGGTTTCTGGGAATGGACTAAATTCTGAACATTTTTTACTTATGTCCAGCAAATATCTCATATAATAAATGATGAGATATGGACAAGTACTTGATACGAAATTAGGAACATGCCGTTCAACTATAGAACTAGGTTAATAACTTTCTATACATCAAACGTGTTAATATAGGAATTTTTTGATAATTCGACTGATTTGTAATAACAGGAAGTATTGCAGTACCTTCGTGAGTGTGTAAGTCCCTGGCTCGACACGGGATAAATATTAAAAACAAGATAGTGTAGCACAAATAGTAGAACATGTATTTTCGGGTATTTGAGAAATATTCAGAGAAAAATAAATGGGCGTACAAAGTTCGCCAGGTCAGCTAGTTTCAAATAAAAGAACTCATATTCAAAAATATATAAACTGTGTTTTCTCATTAATTCTAATCTTACGTTAATTTTGTGGCACCCTTCAGTTTCTACCTGCGACAATATGCAATTTGTAGAGAAACCTAGAAATATATATCAAAAAACTCTTTAATTACGTGCAATAATTAGACATCTAAAATTTACATTCAGTTTTGATATCATTTCAACTATTTTCCGACTTTCGCAAAAGATCAGATTCATCCCAATCCGACATCGCGCACGCTATAAAATCTCGCAAAATTCATTAAAGTTTCGTCGTATCTAATGTAATCAAACCGAATTTTTGGTTAATTTCGGACAAGAAAGCGAAGTTAACCGCGGGCGATTCCAGCAAAAATCCAGCTTCATTAACCCGGAACAGTTTCACGTTTGATATAAAAATTCTCACATTACAAAAGACCGAAGCACTAACTCTTCTCCGTTTCATACGTAATCGCGAAAAGTTTTCAGGAAATAACGCCTAGGCGACATAACTTAAATTTGAATTAAGGAATTTTTACACCGTGATATTGGAACGAGGAAAAATCAAGTTAGTTTTCTGAAGAAATTTATTTTTTACTGTGTAACGCTAGACATTAACAAACTTTCGGAATGATTCATAGATAATAATAAATAAAGTATAAACCATATTCATCAGCGAACATCTTGTAAACCGTTCTTCATTAATAACAGCTTTGTTCGCGGTAAGGATTCTGAACCGATTCAGAACTAATTCATAACTGATTCGGGATTGATTTAATACGCATGCTCGGTTATGAACTGGTTGGAATTATTTCGACCCGCGAACGATTTTAGAACTAGTTTAGGGAATTTTCAAATCACGGTTGTTCTCATCGAATAATTTGCCGTATATCAAAACTATCGTGAATGCGCAAGTCAAAAAAATTCAAAAGTCAAAAGTTGCCAAACTATCGTGAATGCGCAAGTCCCGAACTTACAGTTCTAGATTGATCCTTCGAACCGGTAGAACCAATTCCGAATCGATTCCGAATCGATTCCGAACCAGTCCCAGTTTATCCGCAAACACAGAACTGTAACTAAAAGTTCGGAACTGGGTGATCCGCGAACGCCAAAATTCAAACTGCGCATGCGAATAGTTCTGAATCGGTTCAGAATCCTTACCGCGAACAAAGCTAATTACATACTCACCTTACCGTGTTTATATATTTATAGATGTTTGTTATATGTTAAAGAAAATGAAGATAGGTTCATTAAATTGAATAGTAATCATGAGTATTCAACAAGGAACAGGGATGTGCTACTTATTCCTATGCATAAAACAGCTAAATTTGAGCACTCTCTCTATTGTCAGAGTATTAAAATTTTCAACCATTTACCATCGTATTTGAAAGTACTGAAAGCTCATTTGTTTAAGAGGAGAGTTAAATCTCTGCTCTTAACAAAGGCATACTATGGTGTGGCAGAGTACTTCGATGATTCGGATGTAGGCAATAATGTATGAATCAATTTCTTGTATCATATGTTTGTATATTTTTTTAACACAATTCTTCTTCACCATGTAAAATTGTCTCAAACGCTTAATATCTATGAGGCAATTTTTTTTCTTTTGTTCTCAATCAAAGTTGTATATTATTGTAAATATGAATTTAACCAAGATTTTTGTTAGAACCAATATTTTTGCTCGAGGGCTGAATGGAATATCAGACTCCAAACTGAATTCCGTCCCTTTGAGAGCATTTTTCTTAGTTGTAATTATTGTATCAATTGAAATGAATGTAATTTTACAATGTAAAGAATGTTTCTCAATAAATTTATCTTATTATTATGATTACATTATTATTATTCACCACTTTCTACTTGTGATACTAATAAAACGGATATCGAAATAAGGCTCACAAAAATTATTCTTAAAGGAGAGTTTTACGAAAAAAAGAATATATCAATTCAAACGGTTATAACAAAGAACCCAAATTTTTTGTTCAGTTCACTTACTGAATAATCAAGATACTATTTTTGAAAAATCAGATAGGTATGTAGAACTTCAAATATGCGGATTGTATTTTACTTAGGACAAAGTGGAAGATGCGTCGCTACAAAAATAAAGTACCTACACAAAAAATTCACTAAACAAAACAATAGCTTCAGCAGTATTTCATTGTAAGAAAAATAATCATTTTGATGTCAATAATCAAAAGATATTCCATTCCCGAACAAAGGATAAGGACGAACTTAACGTAGTCTAATAAAATCAAATCTAACATTGAGAAAACTTCCCACATACTCAACAGGGTGATATTTATTTATTTACAAATACACCAATCAACAGCGTAGGCCAATTACTAAGTGGGAAAGGTAAAATACAGTTTACAATTTATGTAGAATAAAAGTTATTATTATAAAAGATATTATAAGGATATATATATATATATATATATATATATATATATATATATATATAAATATTTGAAGATATTATAAAAGAAAACAACTGGCTAGAACACAGTAGAACAAACCGGCTGACACTGATTCTACTGAGGTAATAAACTTATCCCAAACAATAAATATGAACGATAACTCTATGGGCAAGCTGACATTAAAGCTCACCCACAAGATACAGGAAAAACTAATATATAAAAAATTTATAACTGAAAAACAGTCAGGCGAGAGCTCGTCTGATATCGCCAGGCACGCATGCAAATATATCGACGACGTCATGAAAAGGCTCAAAGTCACAACAAATTCTATGAAGTGGTGAAAAAGCCAGAACATTAGTACGAGCCAGAGGTGGATAAAAAAGTTCATATTTCTACAAGTTAATCTCGGAACACGGAAATTTATGAGGCAAAGAAGAAAATATCAATCAGCAGAAAACCTTATCAGCTTTTACAGGAACATTATTCCCAAACATTTCCTACGTGATTCAAGTGATGAAACATTAAATCTTGAAGTAAGTAACTCATGATTTATATACCTCGTTCTGGATACACACCGTCGCAGCAGAACCATAAATATTTCAAAAATCGTCTTTGCACGGATTCAAGATTACTTATATTACACACGTATCCTAATTCCAAATGACACTAGCATATTCTAGTTTTGAACGTATTAAGGTATTGTATAGGAGCATAGTTGATTCAGATTGAAAGCCATTTAGAATTCCTTATTACAAAACCTAATGTTTTGTAACAACTTGAAACAATATCATTAATGTGAGTAGCAAAAGTTAATTTTGGGTCGAAAGTTACTCCTAAACCTCTGAATTCTACATCTATTGATTTTATTACTATTCACATTATAATCGAAATGAACGAGAAAAAGACATTATTATACACTAGATTTCTTTCACATCACCGATGGGGGTGTGATATAATGAAGCAGTCTATGATATAATGAAGCAGTCTAAAAATACCAGAGATATAGAATGAATAACCACATTTTTCGATAACCAATTCAACCATAGAACAGTAATACTCATTGTTATAAATAGTTCAATTGTCACATTTTCAAATTAGTTCTATTAAACTTCTTGTTGATGGGTTGGTAGCTAGAAATATATGTCAAGGTATTAAAGAATTTTGTTGAATTTAGCCTGTTGTTGTTAAATAAACAATAAATGGTATATTTTATTTATTTGATGAAAAATATTTATAGTTTATGTTATATTTGTACTGAAATGTGAGAGGAATCCTTTATGTTCATTAAAATGTCTCAAACGACGTTTAAAGCGACGTGATGGATGAGATAACATCGGAAACGCATTGCTATATTCTTTTTGACAGCTGTTTCCAACATATATGTTTGCGAACATCAATTTCGCACAATACATTTTCAGGAAATAGCATAGAGCGACATACATAGTTTTCACTACTTCCTTTTCGCCATATCAATCAGTTTTTAAAACCAGGGAAACCGACAGTTTTAAACTGAACTGACAATCCCGAACACGGTGAAAAGACCATTAGTTCCATCGATATCATCGGGAAAAAACTCACGTCGGCGCATGAGTCGTGTCATTTAAACGGCAATATCTGGGAGATGGATCAGATATACGAAAAAATAACAGCTATTACCGAAGGAGCAGATGAGGCAGACCTTTGCCACATGTGGACCGACACTTGACTCTGGCGATATTTTTCCAGTTTATGTCTAGAGATGGCACCGTTCTGGGGGCATTTTTTTCGACTGTAAAAGCGTTACGTAGGAGGCTGAACAGTAGCGATTTTCGACAATAAAACGGGATTTGTGGGTTAACCTAAAAACGTTAACTAAATACCATATTTTTACGAGCATTAAACCGCTTTGAAGTACTCCGTACAATGAACTCAATATAATATCAAGTTCAAGAATATTGGAAGTAGTGTCACGAAAAAAACCCTTCCATGAAAAAAGAAGCGTAAAATAAAGAAATTATGTAAATTCCTGAAGCTGAACGTAAATCAAATCGCAAAATAAAAATTTCCAGTTAGATTATCAGGAAACCTCTCAACTATCATCGACCCTGATATTAAATATCATGAACACGAAATTAAATTTCATTGATATCGGCCAAACCAACCAACAAAATTCATCCGAAAAATGTAATGAATTATTGTAATAATTCATTATTACAATAATTCATCAATGTAATGAATTTAACTTAGAAAAATGGACATATCAATTGAATCATAATTACAATCGATAAGTTATATAAATCTATTTTTAATTGATCCATAGAATACAAATAAAATACTGATTTATTTCTGATAGATAATCAATACTGTTGAAATCATAATTCTGTTTTAAATTTTTTCCCAATAAGTATATGTATACCGAAATGCAATACACAATAACTAAAGCAATAGCTAATAATAATCAATCATTTAGACCAATGACCAATTTTTACCAATTCAATTCGCTGAAATTGGACGAGAACTATAATAAAACATATTGCGTATAAAAATAAATTAATTAAAGTTTATAAATTAATAATTATTGATTCTATCTGAGTCATCTTGCAATATGAAAATTGCCTAAAAATGTTACATCTTTAAAATAGACACTACTAGTATTTTTTTGTATAATTCGTATAAAACTAAGTAGTTTGTAATTGTCATTTTAATTGAGTCAAACATGACTATATTGTTTCGCCAACACAGTGGCTTTGTCAGATGTAGATAATAAAATTCTCATCTATCTTCTTCTACATCTGCAGAATTTTTTCATCTACATCTGATGAAGCCACGGTGTTGGCGAAACAATATTGTAATTGACATTGACGTGATTGAATTGAAATGAAAATTACAAAGTATTTAGTTTTATTCAAATTATATTGATAAATTTTCATCAAGTATCGGCCCAATCGATTACTGAGTTTTCTGTATCTCATCGAGAGCCTTATACTACTTTATAATTTTGTAATATGTCAATATTTCGAACTCTTTTCGCCGTTCGATAGGATACGCGAGAATAATGATAAAAAATTGGGTCACATATTTCGAAAAGTTGAAGAAACGCTGCCTTCAAATCCTGCGTTGACCTCATCGCGGTTAATGAGATTTAATCAATACAGTTGGATTTTTTAATGACTTTATATGTGGGTTCGCGTGTTTGCCAAAACTTCGGATTGATTAACGACAGGACGCAATCTGTTACATTCGCTCTACTCACTCCAGTGCTGTGTAGTCCTTCATAATTAACCAAACATTAAGCCGACATGTTTCCGAAAATATTTTCGGGAGTATCTACTTCTGACAGCTTAGCTGTACAATTTATGTGAGAATTCATCCTTCGTTGAAAATCTCTGATTCATTTTTTAATATACAGAGTGAAATATAAAATGAAAACTATTCTTCCTAGTCTCTCCTAAGAATATTTTGTCCTGTGCTATTCTCGAAAAATACTTTTCTTTCGAAGATACTGAAGAAAACTTACAAATAGATTTGTGAAGTAATCATTACTTGGAAATATTCACCCCAATCATAAGGAAATGATTGGCGATTGAAGTCATTGCCTAGCGATAGACGTTGCACAACTGATGAGTTCTTTATATATATATATATATATATATATATATATATATATATATATATATATATATATATATATATATATAATATAAAAGTTGTTTCTCAATTATTATAAAATACATTTATAATGAAAATATCTGACGATTTGCAATCAACAAAAAATCGGTTCGATCAATTCATGTAACGGGTGATTTTTTTAAGAGTTAAGTTTTTCCGGTTGGCGGCACTGGTTGGTAGTGTCATCCAAACGTAATTTCAAAGTGAAAAGTTTTCAGTATACTCTGCCATTTCATCATGGAAAGACTTACAAACGGGCAACGATTTCAAATTGTTGAAATTTACTATCAAAATTCGTGCTCTGTGAAAAATGTGTATCGTTTGTTACGACCATATTCAACCTAGTGAATCAACAATGCGTGCTGTTATCACCAAATTTCGCTCCAAGTTTACTTTGTTGGACATTAAACCATTGTCTCGCATGCGTACAGTGCGTACTGAAGAGAATATTGCAGCCGCAACGTATAGTGTTAAGGAGCATCGTGAAATTATGCGTGGGCGTGTGTCAAATTGGACCTTCCGAAGGGACCATATGATACGGAGCCGCGGACAACATTTACATGAAGTTATCTTTAAAATGTAAAGGACAAAGGCCAAGTTATCAATTTCAATAAAAATTTTGAATATATGATGCAAATTGAGTGTTTTATTCGATTTAAAAAAAAACTACGCTTAAAAAACCACCCTATATATTTATAATATATGTTCCTATGGACAATTTCAAATCGAAATCCCAATTCGCATAATTAGGCGAAACGTCGTTAGAAGTGGATACAGTAAATCAAATATCGGAATAATTGTAAAAATCGACGTAATTATGTACACATTTCAAATACGTTACTTCATATACATATCAACCATAAGCTAATAATACAACTTCAACCAATCTGGAGCTGAAATTGGCATAGGAATGTAATTAAAATATCAATCAACGTTACGAATATATTCAAAAGCGATTCGAATTAAATTGAAGCATCATTCTCTATTCAATATCACAACTGATTCGCTATTTGAACACAACCAGTGCACTTTTTCAATAGTCGAATGTAACTAAATAAAATACTCATTGGATATCAACAATATAAGTTAACAGTTTGCTTCGGAACCTGCTGAAATAATGGAATTACTTTAGAGAAAAAGCTTCGTTCCCAATATAGGACCCTGAGGAACTTCATCATTCACCACCATTTTGATCCGTTCATTGAACAGTAAAGTAGACAGTTGAGAGTAATCTGAGCTAGTAAAGTAAAGGGTGTTTTATTAGAGGTATACCTAGAACTTTTGCAATAAAACAACGATGGATCATTCGATTGACAAGAATTTTTTTATCGAAAGATAATCTTGAGGCATTACATTTTAAATATGATTTCTGGCATATGACCGCCACGGTTGGCTCGGACGTAGTCCAATCTGGACGTCCAATTTTCGATGACTTTTTCCAACATTTGTGGCCGTAGCTCAGCAATAACACGGCGAATATTGTCTTCCAAATGGTCAATCGTTTGTGGCTTATCCGCATAGACCAATGACTTTACAGAGCCTCACAGAAAGTAGTCTAGCGGTGTTAAATCACAAGATCTTGGAGGCCAATTCACAGGTACAAAACGTGAAATTAGGCGGTCACCAAACGTGTCTTTCAATAAATCGATTGTGGCACGAGCTGTGTGACATGTTGTGCCGTCTTGCTGAAACCAGAGCTCCTTGATATCATGGTTGTTCAATTCAGAAATGAAAAAGTTAGTATTCATGGCTCTATACCAATCACCATTGACTTTAACGTTCTGGCCATCATCGTTTTTCAAGAAGTACGGACCAATGATTCCACCAGCCCATAAAACGCACCAAACCGTCAGTTTTTCTGGATGTAACGGTGTTTTGACATACACTTGGGGATTATCTTCACTCCAAATGCGGCAGTTTTCTTTGTCGACGTAGCCATTCAACCAGAGGTGCGCTTCATTGCTAAACAAAATTCGCTTATGAAAATCGGGAACAACGGCTATCTCGTTTGGGCCCATTCGACGAATCTACGCCTTGCTTGATGATCGTTTGGTTTCAATTCTTGCACGAGTTGGATTTTGTAAGCACGCAAACCAAGATTCTTCCGCAAAATCTTTCATAAAGTGGATGGACACAGATCCAATTCCTGTGCTCGATGGCGGATGAACTCATTCGGGTCTTCCTCAATGCTACGCTCTACAGTAGGAAGAGTACTCTGGGGATGCGAGTTATCTATAAGAGTAAACGTGGTGCGAAAACGTTCCATGGTTAATCGAATTAACTGCTCTGATGGACGATTTTGTCGACGATAAAATGGACGTAGTGCGCGATACGTATTCCGCACAGAACCATTATTTTCGAAATAAAATTGCACTATTTGCAAGCGTTGTTCAGGCGTGAGTCTATTATGATGAATTGCCAAACCAAACTGAGAATAAATCACTTCTCAGCTGTTAAATCGGTCCCCATCTTTAACAGTAATCAGAACTTAAAGTTCTATACCTCTAAAAAAAACACCCTTTATTTTCATCCGAAGTTTGAACCTACCTAAAAATTTTCAGCTAAAAGTCAAATTTGCATTCTCGTTTGTTATTGCAGAAAATAGACATCGAATGAATAAAACAGTGGTATATATTTCTCAATTTCCCTTAGAGTTTCAATTATTTATGGACGAACGTAGCACAATGAAACAAGAATATGCGACATACTACGAAAATTGGACGCTCACGCAACATCCCAGAACTTTATCGACGAAAGTTTATAAGTACGTTCCGAAGCGGAAAATGAAAACGCCGCACAATACAATTCCCATTCAAGGAATTTCCAATAATGCCTACAATTAGCTGAATCGAATTTTCAATATTACGGCCAAATTTTGGACCGCTTAGATTTCTAATGAACGAAACATAACTACCCCGTCTAGTAGTTTCGCATATTACTGGGAATCGTCGACTAGATTAGACAATGGCCTCGTCATGACCGGGATTATCCAGATTTTGAAACAATTAATAATAATCTGTTTCATTTGCATCGATATATATCCAAGTTGGGCGTAGTTTCAAATTGTTCATTCTGTTTCTATGTAATTTTCCCTAGATATGTCTCATGAAATTATGCAGAAAGAGGTCAATTAATTCTCCATTTTTTTTCACGTGAAAAAGGAGTGAAAATTATCGAATGTAATCAATAACTGCAATGTGAAAAATGTTTATTTTTAGATGATAATTTCTTAAAATATATAGACGTTTTAGGGAGTTTCAGTATTTTGTTTTTTAATAATTGGTTTTGTTTTGTGTGTTATCTGAGTTTTTAGTGATATGGCGAGTAATGAAGAGACATTTTGAAGCTAGATCATGTAGGTTTGTACATTTTTTTTGTGCCTGAATTACTTCAAAACGAGCTCTGCTGATTTCTCAAAAAAAAAGCCGAAAGCTCAGCTCGGTGATATAACTAGTAATGAGGATAAAATTTATATATATATATATATATATATATATATATATATATATATCAAATATATGAGGAGAAATTTTGCATATATATATATATATATATATATATATATATATATATATATATATATATATATATATATATATACATACATCTTTATTCAACCGTTAACCGCACTTTCATAACAGTTATGTATAAAATAAGTAAATTGATACAGTGTTCATAAGCAGCACATCTCCATCCAAAACTTGTGACGCCGTATGCGTATCAACGACTATCTAGTGCCAAAATTTCACTTCGCGAACACATGCAAGAGACAAATCACTAGAAGATTAACCTGTAAGTGAACCGTTACGATGTAGAAATTAGCTGCTATGTCGAAACACGAAGTGTACATACAAATCAATTAGCAGCAGCTCCTTTTCCCAACGATTTCTTGTCAAGGAATATTAATACTCTGTAAACAAGGGGAGGAATATTCCTCTCAACGTCGACCCTGAGGTATATTGAAATTAATAATTTCAAAGGTGCTTCCAGTCTTCCAGGGAGTTACGGAGCATTGCGCCCGAAAACTAGACGTGAGAATTTATTCGGCTCGCGCTAGCAGATCGTCTAGAATTTATGGGTATCGTCCATTTATTTAGCAGCTTCAAAATACCGTAAATTAATTATCCAGGGAATAATTGAAATTATCACTTTCTAAATGGCGTATCATAAATTTTAAGTGAAAGATAATAACTTAGTGCTGAACTGATGTTTATTCCTAATTTTTTGCATCTTTTTCGAAGGAGAAATGCTAAGTAAAAACAGTACTCGAAAGCTAGTAAAATAAATTAGAGCAACAATTACTGAAATCCCACGAAATCGTTCAAAAAATCCCTCAAACTTAATCTTCAATCATTGAGAAAAGTCAGTAATATAAAGATACTGTATGGAATTTAAATAGTGAGAAAAATCGGTCTTTGAAAAATGTTTAAAACTCGCAGTATTCCCAATTTCAACAATTTTTTGTGTTTTGTTCTAAAGGAAATAGTCGACAAAAAAGAACACATAAAATAGAAGAAGAAAGAAGAAAATGAGAGTCAACAAAATGATGATAACAAAACGGCAAGAAACATAATTAAACACTACCCCTAATTCAACTTTAACCTGTACCACACATATGACTGTTGTTGCACTTTTGTTAACATCATTCTGACTACTCTCATTCTCGTTTTCTCAAGAAGAAGGCACAAAAAATTTTTGAAACATTGGGAATTTTCTTGAATAAATTATTCATTCAAGGACCGATTATTTCCGTAATTGCAGACTTTTTATTAAGTATGCAACGCCACCACAATCATCGGGGTAACGCTTGCACTATTTTCATAAATTTTTGTATGTACGGGTGTTATAACACTGCCCATATTAAGTAGTATTCACATTGTTGTTTTTCCGAAAATATAATGAAATTGATTCCAATATTGAATTCTGAGTGAATATTGCTACTGATTAGTTTAACATATCTTTTATCTTTATAAACTGTGGGTGCGCTTGTCCCCTGGAGTTTCAAATTAGGGTTTCAACATAACCCCTGGAGTTAAAATATATCCCCTGGAATTTCAAATTAAGGCTTCGCTATATCTGTATATATATATATATATATATATATATATATATATATATATATATATATATATATATATATATATATATATATTCGAAAATTTATCTGATATAAGAACATATAACAAATAAAAAGAAATTTACAAAAGTCATATGTGTGGTACAGGTTAAAGTTGAATGGGGTAGTGTTTAATTATGTTTGTTGCCGTTTTGTTATCATCATTTTGTTGACTCTTATTTTCTCCTTTCTTCTTCTATTTTCTTAGTTCTTTTATATATAAGAACATGCGGCAAAACATAAAATTGTATCATTTGATGTGTGTATATAATATTGCAGATGTGATCAATTTCCAAGTCCAGTCATATATTTGTAATTTGCCTTGAGAAATGAACGTGATTGTTCTTTGGAAAAATTTCAAATATTTAAGTATAATCGTCAATATAGTTGTTATTTCTGTCACCTATGAACTTTTGTGTCTGAGGTATTTATATTGTGGTAGGATTTAAAATCACGTTTGTGAGCATTGTTTTTATATTCATTTTGTTTTAGCGATCATATGATATATATCAGTTTGATAAAGGTTAAAATAATAACAGAAACGTAATTTGGAAATAAACTAATATCATTTTGTTTTAATTGAACCAAAAAACCAAAGATTCGAATTTTCACATATATATATATATATATATATATATATATATATATATATATATATATATATATATATATTATATATGGAGTTAAAAGTAAGGTTTCAGCAAATCACAAGCGGCTCTCTAAGAATCGGATTCCATCATTCACATAATCTGAATAACTGGAAAGCTAAAATAGGAGCTCTGATCAAGAAGAAAGAATAACTGGAATCAAGCTAAGACATATCTTCAATTTAAATTTTTATTGTAATCTTGAATCAAAAAGATCGCCAATAGAAATTTTAAGTAAAATTATCTAGTTTCACTGTCTATATTGTACAAGAGTAGGTGAATTTATATACCTCTACCAAAATTTTAGCTCTAGCCGGTGATATTACGAACATTTTACAGGCTAGTACGTTATAGAAATAATAGAAAAACACTGTTCGTTTTTCTTAATGTGTTCCCTACACCTAATTGTCATAATTTCGAATTTATAGAAACATTCACATGATCTCTATTTAACTTCATAATATTCAATAATTTATATCGTAACAGAAATTTCAAATTTCATGACAAAGTTTATAGCCAGAGAATAAGTGAAAAATTTCAACGAATCCGGTTCAATTGAAGAGAAACAGAGAGATATATCGGAGTTCTCCAAAAGGCTTTCGACCTTTATATGTTCTATATAAAAGATTTTATATAAAAAGTATATATTGAATAGTGTAGAAAACTTATAGCAGCTGAAGACGAATCAAGCGTTTGTAACTTGTTAAAAGTTTGTCCAAATTTGAGTAACAGAAAAATTAGAAAATAGGGAACCATACTTTAAAAAGCCAACTAAAAATATTTGACAGACGAAAACTATCATATAGGTATTCATACACGTGCACAATTTATCAACTGTCCACTATAAATCCGGACAAGCAAAACAGAACATAAATTAATTTTGTGCGACTTGCTTTATCTATGCGGTACTGTTACTTCCGTTCAAATTACACTGGATTTCGATGCAGTATGCATACAAATATTCCATATTATATTCAAATTTCGTTTCATAAAACAAATACCGCCATTTCATTTTTACGACACGATCCGTGGAAGTTCCGCGAAAAAATTGATAATAACCATTCATTTTTAGCAAGCTAGGTGGTGTCATCATCCCAACGTCGAAGTTTATGATTCCGCGCTTCGTCGCAATGAAGGTTCACGAATTTCGCCGTAAAACAAAATGGCCAACATAAAACTAGGTTGAATATATTGAAGTGGTGGCTTATGTTTTACACGTAACTAGTCAGATAGGAACATTATAATATAATGGAGTACAAGGAAATGTACGGGGATCGTTCAAAAAGCCAAGGGATTGATAATGGTGGCTGGTTCTTTACAAGTAACTCATCGGATGGAATAGCTAGATCTAAAGGGGTGAAGTTGGTCTACGAAGTGTGACAAGGAGGTGGGAGTAGTCATAAATTTCTTAGGCATACTTGCTTAATCGATCATAGTTCGTGGCATATTTTGGATCGTATTGCCACTGATCAACACAATCAATCACATAAGAATATTTAATAGTGTTGGCGTTTACTTGATGTAAATCCATTATAATTGAATATAAACTTAAATTCAAACACTTGAACTTATGATTTACACTTCACACATACTCACTACATACCATGACGCGTTTCGTCGTTACAAACGACTTCTTCAGATACTTACAGAATAATAACATTTTGAAAAACACAGGTATAAATATCAGGGAATTTGGGATTCTATGACTTTGGGTTTTACCTAAGATATTCCATTCTGACATATAATTATTATTACCTGAAAAGGTTTAACAAGGGTGAATTGTTTAATTCTATCTGTTCATTCAGCAAATTTCCAGAATTTTTAAGCCGATATATTTCCACTATTTACCAATAATCTAATTCACTACTTCTCTACTTCTATATTGTGCAAAATTTTTAAATTCGTATCAAAAGAATGGTTTTCTGTTAATAAATGGTTAGCATAATTCGAATTACTTTTATTATGTGCGAAGTTATATTTATGTTCCTGTATTCTAGTACCGAAATTTCTACTAGTTTCACCTATATACATACACCGGACATGTTCCACAATTCAATTTGACTGATTTGTCTTCTCTTTTAATTTTGTTTTTATTGTTCTTAATGTGTCTCGATAAATTACTGTTCGTTTTAAATGAAATATTAAAATTATGTTTTCTTAAAAAGGTTTTGACTTTTTGACTGACGGTTCCAAAGTATGTTAAGCTATTATATTTACGATTTCTATCCGACTGATAAGGAAATACTAATCGTAGAGCTTTCCGATAGAGTTTTTTGTGAAGAATGAAGAATTCTTCACAAAAAACTTTTTCAAAAAAATTTCTCTTTGAATTGTGGAACATGTCCAGGTATATATATATAGGTAAAACTAGTAGAAATTTCGGTACTAGAATACAGGAACATAAATATATCTTCGCGCATATTAAAAGTAATTCGAATTATGCTAAAAGTAGTCAATAAGATTATTGGGAAATAGTGGAAATAAATCGGTTTAAAAATTCTGGAAATTTACTCAATGAACAGAATAAAACAATTCAGCCTTGTTAAACCTTTTCAGGTAATAGAAATTATTTTTCAGAATGGAATATCTTAGGTAAAACCAAAACCATAGAATCCCAAAATTCCCTGATATTTAAACCTGTGTTTTTGAAAATGTTGTTATTATTCTGTAAGCATCTGAGAAGTCGTTTGTAATGACGAAACACGTCATGCTATGTTGTCAATAAAGTGTAAATCATAAGTTCAAATGTTTGAATTTAAGTTCATATTCAATCACATAAGAGTCAACGAGAAGTTTTGACCTAAAAGAAAATTTCTCCTCAAAGAATTGCTACTAGACGTTCTAGAGAAAACCATTGTTTGGATTGTTTGGATGAGGACGATGGTGCTCTATGGTTGGCTGAAATAGACGTTGACACAAGAAGTGTTCCTTGCATTAACAACTCAAAACGAGAACTAAATGATTGCTATGCCAGTTAAAAACAATTTGAAGGAGTGCATTCATGAGTAAATGGAGTCAAGATGATTTATTTTTCTCAAATTGATATAAAAAATCGTTTTCCATTTCATTGATTTCTTGAAATGTTTTACTTGATGTTAATTTCATTAAAAAATAATCCAAGTGAAAAGAAACCTAATTCCGGAACTACTGTCACTACTTAATCCAATAATTATTAGATGTAAAATTGCAAAATATGTATCGTCACTGTAGGTGGGGGATTTCGCAAGTGTAACCAGCTGTGATAAGTAAAATCATGAAATTCATGTGACGTAATTTATGGATGGCCTTTA
Organism: Henosepilachna vigintioctopunctata; assembly: GCA_030704895.1. Classification (NCBI taxonomy): domain Eukaryota; kingdom Metazoa; phylum Arthropoda; class Insecta; order Coleoptera; family Coccinellidae; genus Henosepilachna; species Henosepilachna vigintioctopunctata. The sequence continues at coordinate 10,728,420 of JARQZJ010000121.1, forward strand.
ATGAAATAAATGTATGTGGATCATTGAACTGAATGGGGAAGAATTGAAAATAGTGTAACGATTTAAATGTAACTAGATGAGTAGGAACATTATAATATGTATAGTGAAGTAAAAACAAATATATGGGGTTCGTTTGAAAAAAGAGATTAATAATGGGTAAAAGCCCTTCCTTTCACCTTGTTGGAATAATTGAAATACGAAATATGTTTTTTTCAGTCTAAATTCATAACTAAATAATTTTCTGTTAATGAATTGATGCCAAAAATTGATCCGCGAAAAAGAATACATGCCAAATTTACGAATAAATATAGTCTCCGATAGTTATAATCAAAACTGTATGAAATCCAAATAATTTCCTCGATAATATAAATAGAATTTCAGTGTGTGGGCCCAGCAGGTCAACCAAATCGTTATACGGTAATTTTAATCACTTCCCACTAGTGAACTAAATGGCGAATGAGCCGGCAATATGAAATGCTGATAAAACGCACGAAATTTATTAACGAGGAATTTTGTATTAAATTATCCAGTCAATCGAAATGTGAGATAATGGCGAGCTAATTTTAGAACTACAAAATAAGTTCGCGAATTTTATTTCAATATACAAAATATTTCAGTTTAATACACACGAAGCTTAACTGGAAAGTTCGTTAAAAACAATGAATAAAAGCATGATTCTTTATAGCAAATATATAAAAACCATAATGACAATTTTTTAATTGTTCTGGTACTGTTTTTGCAGTCGTCAATTTCAAAAAGTATGTTCATATTGTTAAAATTCATAATTAATTATGTTTCAAAATTTCAATCACAAACAATACTGTTCCATTTTTTAATAAATGACTCGGAGGTTTCGCTTATCTCTCGGTGAAATATTATGTTAAAAACAATAAATTAAAATTAACACACTTGACTCAAGTTTCACTAAATATATTAAAAACCCTACATATGTTTCGGGTGGTTAACCCATTATCAAGAGTATACAATGTTACTGAGTACTAAGTCCTGATACTGCTTCTGCAGTCGTTAATTTTAAAAAATATGTTTATACTGTTAAAATTCATAATTAATTATGTTTCAAAATTTCAATCACAAACAATATAACTGTTCCATGTTTTAATGAATGACTCGGAGGTTTCGCTTATCTCTTGGTGAAACATATTGAATATATTAAAAAGTATATTTTCACATGAAAACATAGAAATATTTTTCCAAGCACATTTTTTATATTCATTGAAAAAATTGAGTGACGAATGAACGAAGTGATGAAAAAATGATCGACATGAATTTCATGGTATTTATTACACATAAGCGGTAAAAAAAGTGATTAAATCCAAATAATAGTTTGCTGATTTTTGTCATCGCATTCGGATGTTCCTACAGATAAACCAAAAACAAGTAACATATGTACACAACTCGAATGCGATGGAAATCGCATTAAAACAGGACGAGTCAGCACTTTCGGTCAATTAATGATTGGACATAATATTAATTCCGTTCCCTTCTGTAAGCCGTTTTATATAACAAGACCAGGCACTCATTCATTTATTTCCATTAATGTAATATCAACAGACCTATGATCGAACCTATTATTCATCTGAAAAAGATACCATTAGGGAAGGAATTCCTTCCACAGCGGACAATGTGAAAGGAAGAGGCAACAATTGTTCTTGCGACAATAACATCGTTGGACAATGGAAAGCTCATTACCTTCGAAAAGAGTCAGTCGCGTTCTAATGGCGGATAAGTCCGGAAAAACCCAAATTTGAAAGCATCCATCACGTGAAAAAAGTATACCACAATGAAACCTCAAATTGTTCTAATTATATAGGTCGCTCTTCTTCATAAAGAGGTCGTATCATTTCAATAACTGAAGATGAATAATTTCAAGGTTTTTTTATTAATATTTCAGAGCATTTTCATCGCAGGAATTTTCCCAAATGAAACGAATTCTTCATAGATTTGATATCCAAATCTATTTGGCTCAGGTTTTTCCGAACGAAATTATCATTGTCAATGTTGGATGTTAATCACACATTCGTATTGAAGTAATGTATGAGAGCGCCATCTTTATCAATGACAACTATTCAGTTTCATAAAAATTCACGAGATGGCACTATATGGAGGAATTTCATTCCATTTTATGCGGGATGCGAACAAACTCTTAGGAATACAGCTTACGAGATATCAAGTATCTACCGATCCGTCTCGATCTTGGACGATTTCTTAAGGTGGATTTAGACTAAAAGAACATAGAGCTAGAGCTAGAACTAGAGCATTCTTTCGTTAATATCTAGTGTAAACTAAAGCTCGACGTATCTATTTACATCAAACGAACACCCAACTAGAACTAGAGCAAGTATGTTCTTTCTTGATCTTTTGGTGTAAACGAGAGCTAGATCGAATGTTCTTTGCTCATTCGAGTCAATTCTTTGGTTGGTGTTGGTAGTGCTTCACTATGTCTGATTCTGACAGTGAAATCATTATTGCAAGTGAGGCATTTATTATTTTGAAGCAAAAACTCTAAAATAAAAGACGGAAGAGACGTTGGTGGGTTACAAATTTAATGCAACGAAGGACACTGGATAATGTAGATGATACAATGACGGATATGCAAAAACAGGAAGAAAGTGGTCAATACCAAAATTTTTGTAGAATGGAGCCAGAGGATTTTGATCATTTACTTTCTCTGATCGGCGACAAAATTCGGAAATCAAATACGAATTTTAGAGATTCGATTCCTGCATATGACAAACTAGCAGTGACTTTGAGATTTTTGGCAACTGGAGATTCCTATGAAAGCCTAATGTATTTTTCTAAAATAAAAGTTGTATTTTTATAGTGTTCATATGTCGGATCCCATAGACATCTTCCATTTTGGTAGGCTTCTATCATTATTAAACATTTTTCTTGAGACCAATCCATAATTTAATCAATACAATACGTAAACAATCGCTAGAACACAAGAACACTTTGATGAGACCGCTTAGTGGGCGAGCGCGTCCGAACACGCTAGAATGTTCTAAGCAACTGTTCACGCGCTCTTGCGCCGTTTACATCGAGCGAGCGACCATTCTTAGAATATTCTATAGAATCTTTGCGAACGCACTAAGAACAACGAAAGAATGCTCTACGCCTGTTCACTAGAAGAATTTGACGTAGTGGGGATAAAATGAGCATTCGCTCGTTTGGTGTAAATCCACCTTTAGAGTATGAAATTATCCGAGATGAATGAGGTTATGAATGACAACTACATTAGCGATCAACACGAGTTAACAATCTCCAATCGACCAATTGTGATTTTACTAACTTTACTAACTTTTTCATTCCGGAATTGAACAACCATGATGTCCAGGAGCTGTGGTTTCAAAAAGACGGCGCAACATGTTACATAGCTCGTGCCACAATCGATTTATTGAAAGACGCGTTTGCTGACCGCCTAATTTCACGTTTTGGACCTGTGAATTGGCCTCCAAGATCTTGTGATTCAACACCGCTATACTACTTTCTTTGGGGCTACGTAAAGTCATTGGTCTATGCGGATAAGCCACAAACGCTTGATCATTTGGAAGACAATATTCGCCGTGTTATTGCCGATATACGGCCACAAATGTTGGAAAAAGTCATCGAAAATTGGACGTCCAGATTGGACTACATCCGAGCCAGCCGTGGCGGTCAGATGCCAGAAATCATATTTAAAATGTAATCACACAAGATTATCTTTCGAATAAAAAAAATTATTGTCAATCGAATGATCCATCGTTGTTTTATTGCAATTCAAAGTTCTATACCTCTAAAAAAAACACCCATTATATTCGGCCATGACTTAAGTGACAAAATCACTTTATATTTACATAATATTTATGATATATTATAATAAAATCAACTGCAAAGCACGCCAGTTATTTTTGGGTACTGCTTTCAATGCGTAATATTGAACATTTTATATGGACTCTACAATTCTATCACGGCCTTAACTTCTGCTGCGTACTTTATACATTCCCGATTATAAAACTTGTACATATCACATCAATTCTGACGAGCGCAAATCTACCTAAATACAGCGCGGGAATCCCCAAACGCATTTTTCCACGACCTTTCGAATTAAACTCGAAACGAACTAATCCGGGACAGCATACGAAAATATTGGCATGCGTTAATCGGATTACAATGCACGAAATTCTCGCAGGATCTAAACAAGTCAAACACTTCAGCGGTTTCCAACTTCCCATATTATCCACATATGTGTATGTGTGCGGGGTGGAACCGCCCCAACTTGGAAATGTTCGTTTTCGCTTTATGAATTCGGTGAATGCCGACGTTATTTCGTTATTTGGCGCTCGCGTTCGTTCCCCGGTACTTTTGTGCCGAATTCGAGTGGCGAAATCCGCAAAGCCTTTCTTTGTCAATTCGTAATGAGCGGGCTCTGTTGTGCACGTGGAGAATTGTCGAGTAGTTTCGGGGGACAATCGCTTTTAATATTCTATTTTAATATGTTATCGCGATACGAATGCGAATGATGCTAATGAAAAAGAGATACGGCAATGTTTGCCTTCTCTAAGCTTACGTTTTCCCCCAATTTCCATAAAGCAACGTCTCAGTTTACTCGACGCACATACGAGGGCGCTTCGACAAACAAACATTCATTCGTAATGTGGACGAGCCTCCCCTGGGGACATATTGTTGTATGACAACATGCCCAAAGATAACTACGAAATAATCCGGCTATAACAGTAATAGAATATATAGAAATTTCACATATATTAAAAGTAAATAATCATAAGTCACGTAATTTTGAAATATTTTCCAATCGGTGGAAGCTGAAGAATCGAATAAAATTCATTTTTCATCGCAATAAATCATCTAATTATTATAAATACACATTTCCTATAAATTTCAGGAGAGATTGAATATTTAATTGATATTTCATCAAAAATCGAGTTATTCTTCCAGGATGTCTTTATTTTCCATTTATAATTTGCAGAATTTTGGGTCGAGTATGAACATATAAAAAAGGTATATACCACCATAGAAAAAAACGCAAGGTCTTACATTGGAAGAAAGTGGAGGTCACATAATGTCCTCGCACAAAGAGAACACCTGCCCAAAGGAATTCTCCTTAAGAATATCGAAATCTGGGACATGTTTCTCGGCGAATTCTTCGATTTTTGTGCCCAAAACATTCTTTAACATCACAGTCACAAGTTCTCAATCACTGTGACTTCCCCCTCCATGAAAAACTTAAGCCCAATAACGGCATATTAACGACACTGTATACCAAACGGTGACTTCTAGGTTGTGAAGGACTGTTTGGTGAAGCTCTCGAAGATTTTCATGTGACCAGTACAGGAAATTCTGTTTATTTGCACATCCAGAGAGATGAAAATGAGATTGTTCGCTTTATTGGCGAGACATTTCAAATGCTCGGAAACTATGATCTCGTAAGGGGGAAAATTGAGATTAGTACGTAGATCTACGCCCCTTTAGGAGACTTTGAAGTCCTGACGGTGAGAGAAGGGACTTTTTATCATAGTTTATCGCAGATGATGCTGCCTAAATTTGTAAACCCAAGACAAAATTGTTTTCTGGTCAAGAATATTAGTACCCCACGACTAACTGTAGCTCGTGCGGAAAGCCCTCAAACTTTCATGATGTGCAGTCAATTATATTTGCAACAAGTCTAAAAAGATAAAACATAGTAATTGATAATGGTAATACCACGAACCAACACGTAGATTTCAAAATTGATTCACGATTTGAAGCAGACAATTTTTCTACAAACAAGTTAAGAGTGTCGACATTTTGAAAAAAGTTTAAGAATTTTAATTTACACAAATTTCAATTTTTTAAGTTAAAAATACACAAATCTCCCATCCGAATGATATCAAAACCACCTATCTGAGATCTTAGAATCACCCACAGTGATACACTGAAATGTGGAAGGTTTCTGTGTCCCACCCTGACCTTGCGACCTACAAGGATGATCACCGATGTAATAAAAATACATAACGAATTATCACCAAGAGAGAAAATCAACTCCACTTATGCTGAACTGAAATAAAAGTCCACAGAGTTCGCGCGTCGTACAGCTACAACATCAAAACGATCTTCAGATCCTTTTTATCGCTAACGTCAAGGGATTACACAGCGAATTATCACTTAACGTTGCGTCGTGGTTCGTACCTCGAGTCATAATTCGACAGTACATCCCCGCTGTTAATTCAATATACACTAAAAGAGAATGTTCGATTTCCGGATTGTCACGTTTCTTCTTCTTAAGTGGCGCTCGGATTTTCCGGTTCGATCTGGGCACGCAGTGTACATCTTGCGGCGGAAAAGCCATGCGAAGAAGGGGGAGAGTCCGCGAGGGGACTCGAGAGCTACTTCAGGAAACATATTGATGCGTTGTTCAAATAATAATGCGAATCCGAACGAGCGGACGGAGATGCAATTAGGACGGGGATTTCTGGAAGAAAATCGAGATCGGAAAGATTACCGACTAGCTCGGTAATGGACGTCGAATTTTCCAATGCCAAATTCAAGATGCGAGTTTTGCTCGGGCTGTATTCGAAATAAATGCAAACTGTGGTATGTAATCCTAGGAAAAGTTGAGCGATTATCCTAGAATTTCTTGATGCAGAATTATTTTTTTTACATACAAGGGCTCACATTATTAATAAATAAAAGGGTTCTCAGGAACCTTTATAATGCAACATTGGATATCCTGTCACCTATAAATTTTGTCAACGCTAAACTTAATAACGGGCTAATTTACTAAAAATGATTAAGTGCAACATAAGTCAATTTTTTGACAAAGTGTTATTATTAGGGAAATTTGTTGTTTTATTATTTCGGTTATCATGATGTCAACCCTAACCAAAAACAAATGGGAATCTGTTTTCTCGTCAAATCATTGCCTTAAATTAGTGGTTCGGAACCTTTCAGTAATGAGAGAACACTTAACAAAATATCCTGGATTTCGAGTGGGAAGATTGCAGTAAATAGATATCCTAGTTTGAAAAATTTCGGTTTTGGATTGTTGGTTTTTATAACCAGAAGTAATGACAACTAGGAATGAAACGATACCACTGACGTATCGATAGATTTACTCGGTAGTCAATTATCGATACTTACTCAGTATAAATTTAAAAGTATCGTTACATACTCTTATCGAATGAAAAGTAACGATACTCGTATCGAATCATTTATGGAAAATTAAGAATAAAAACCATGACAGTATTAAAGTATTGAACAATAAAACCATAGTGACTCTTCAAATCATTTTGCACATTAGACGTACTGCCACAAAACCGTAGAGTTGTGAATCATTTTTTGGATCTTGTGCTTTTCTCGTCATTTTTCGCGAAATATCGCTACATACTAGATTTCGTACGACCCATTTTCAATCAAAAAATCGAGTACAATACCAACGGTTACCAAATATGGCGGCACTAACTGCTATTTATCACCTGTGGTTCTAACCAAATCTGTGTTCTCACAAATGTACGGTCATTTCTAGGGATGAAACGGTATGTCCTACGTATATCGAAACTTTTACTCGATACTGTATCGATCGTCAGATATCGATACTTACCCACTTGGTATTAATTTTTAATCAAGGTTGAAATGTAATAGTCGCATTGGCGTACCTATATGAGTACTTGATTATTGATGAGGCAGATGCTTGGAGAAAATTAATATTCATAATGAAACAACATTAAGAATTTTCTCATAATTTAATAAAAATGCGCATGACGCGTTACGAAAAACTACTTCCTTATCAAATTCTAAATAACAATAAGTATAATTTCATAAACTCAATACTTATAGCTACTTTCACAGAATATACCAGGTATGTTCTATGACTAACCTTGAGTGAAGACCATAGAATTCACTCAAGTTATACAAAGAACGAAAGAATCGTATACCTGAAATTGAACAAGGAAAATCAGTTTCTTGAGTCAGGTATACCAAATAAAAATGTGGTGAAAGATACAAAATAATTATACAAAATAAGGTTTCTAAACAAATAAGGGAAAATTAAATTATGAGAAAATTCTAAATATTGTTTCATTATTATATGAGCACTTCTGAGCTTTTGACCGATCCCTAATAACAACCCTTCTATGAATAATTATGACGATGAAAACTTAATTATTGGTAGGTATCACAGACAAATTTGTCGATGAAAAAATGAAAAAGATCATTCTGACTTCAAAAACTGTCTAAATTGCTGTCTAGAATAAATACATTCAAATTACTACCTTTGATTAAAATAAATTGAACTCTTGGCTTAATGTTTCACGATTTATTTAACAATATGAATAGTCAACATGTTTCGAGCGTTAGCTCATTTTCAAGACTGAACTCTTTAGTCTTGACTAAACAGTTTAGTCTTGAAAATGAGCTAACGCTCGAAACATGTTGACTATTCATATTGTTAAATAAATCGTGAAACATTAAGCCAAGAGTTTAATTTATTTTAATATTCAATTATGTTTCACCAAGAGTTAAGCGAGAATTCAATCTCAGTCATTACTACCTTTTTGCGTTTCGATCACTTCTTTTCAACTCTCAAGAAGACTCATACAAGTAACTACTGAATGGATGTCTGTTAAAGAGCGAGCAAATTCATTTATTAACAAGTTTGTCGTTCCTTTTTATTTGTCATTTTGTCTAAATACCATTAAAAAAATTTACTTTGTGGGTGCACCTCACCATTTCTGCAATAAACGCACAGATTTTACCTTCACATACTAGAAGACTAGTGACTTATATCTACGAATTTCTTGACCCTTAACAGTTCAACTTATCAAACAAATGAATTATTCATTATATTGACAAAATTGAAGTAAAGATTTTTCAATATAAAATTCTGTTGGTGCTGAAAATATTTTAAAAAAAACTATACATAATTTAAAGGCAATAACAATATATAAAACGACATTTGTGTGTGCTTACAAGTTCGGTAATTATAAAATATTATTCAAAACGGGTAATATAAGAATTTCTTTTCAGTCCAAAACATTCGAAATAAAAAAATTAAATAAAGTTGGTTAACACTAGAAATAAGTCCTAGAAAATAGCATTTTGGGCAAGTAGTAACAATTATTCCGATATTTACTCATACATAATAAAAGAATATTGCCAATTTCACAGAGATAATTTACGGTGAAATGATTTGAACTTACCGGAATAAGAGGAACCCGAGGGCCGTAACTGCAGCTCTGCGGACGTCGTCGTTCACGTCTGAAACCTGCAATAATTAAAGACATTCATAATCGACAATTAAAACTCTCCACATTGCGAAACTTTGGGCATTCATAAAATTCTTATGTTTCTGCGAAACACGAAGAGAGCTTTCCAGGTCCCCTCATTTATCCTCTTTCGCGGGGACGATATGAATAAAAACTTCGTTGTTCGCCGGACTTCAAATTACCTTTTTTCATTAAGACAAAAACTGCGTCCGCCGGGGGCGAGAATTTCGAGAGATTTTCCGATAATTTGTCGGACAGAAAATTGTTCATTACTCGTGAAGTATTTGCCGATGAACATCCTAATAATTTATCGTTCGACGAGTTTCTAATTCTTTCACGGAACCTTTTACGAAAGCGTCAATACGAAATTTTCATCTTTTCGGCAGGGAAAATGGCGCGATTATCTACATCAAGGCCTCTATCACCGCCATCGCATTTTATCCCTTTTTGCAACGAACGGATAGAACAGCATTACGTTCGAGCATTTTCGCCGATGATATTTTTCAGCAGCACGCCTGCTTAAACGTTAAGATATTTACCTAAAAGATAACTCAAAATAATTATATTCGAAGGAAAATGGTGAAAATCTAACCTCTTATTTAACCTCATATTTCTTCTTCATTGAAAATAATCGCAAATTTTTTCGTATTTTAATTGACCTGTACAATTTATCTCAATTCCACATGAAAAAACTTACACATAATTAAACAAAATTTGATAATATGATCAAGATTTCCTAATAAAATCTAATTGAAAACGTATATTTTCAAATAAACAGCAATTAATGAATTTTTTATGCCAGTTTTCTTTAAGTCGATTTCCATGTGAAATTGTTAAATTGAAATATTTGTTTCACCTAAGTGCGGATGTTCAACACATACTTTTTCGTATTTCAATTGACCTGTACAATTTTTCTCAATTCCACATGAAAAAACTTACACATAATTAAACAAAACTTGACATATGTTCAAGATTTACTATTAAAATCTAATTGAAAACGTGTATTTTCAAATAAACAGCAATTAATGAATTTTTCATACCAATTTTCTTTAAGTCGATTTCCATTTGAAATTGTTAAATTGAAATATTTGTTTCACCTAAGTGCGGATGTTCAACACATATTTGAATAACAACATCCATAATAATCAATGCTAATATCGATGCGAATTAAAATTTGCTACAGGTCGTGACATAGAAAACATTGGATGGATCAAAGAGTGAAAAGTGGCCGAGCACATGGTGAATGATCAACCGAAGCATAGACAAAGTTATTATGAAATAAGCGTACATAAATTCAAAACACAGAATAACGTCAACAATCTATGCTTAAAAAATGGTTGCATAACGCAAAATTTGACAAGCACAAAAGATAAACAGAAAAACGATTAAATGTTAGCAGTGACGCTGTTCCTATAGAACAAGAAATTACAATATCAAAACAGTAAAAATATACATGAAAATAAATTGGAAATTTAAAATCGTAAACTTTTAACAGTACATGGACTGGTTTCAAATAATGGCATGCTTCTTCAAAGTATGCCTGAAGTTAGAACTTCAACGCTAAAACATGTAATTCATACAGCGTTAGATGAAAATACGATATTGCAGCTGCAGTAAAACGTTAAAGGTCCCATGCAATATTTCATTTCGTAAGTAATTATACGTATAAAGACTGTAGAATCGTTGCATTTACGCTGGACATTAACGTAATAAAGGTTAACTATACGTTAAATCGTAAAACCCCATTAATAGAGCAACCGGGATCACAACTCAATATCAAGGCAGCCACTTCAGGATTATGTCTACCAAAGCGGCGATAACAGCAGCTCATCACTATTGAACGGCAAGCGGAATAAATACGACGGTTTACGTTTACGTTCCTAACGTCGATTATTTTTGACGGCTAAAACGTCCGCTGAATACGAAATGAGATTATTTCATTTTTCGGAGCTCGAATCTGTGTATGAAATTCACACGGCATAAATTGATCCATTTGAAGCCTTCAATGATAGATAGACCTCCAAAACGAACAAAATAAAAAAGATTCACTGTCTACAGTTTCAATCAAATATTTGCAAATTACAGAAATTATTAACTATTATTAGAAACATTACTGAATCGAGAAATGCCTAAGAAGAGGTAACTGTCTAAAATCATAACAAAATGTGTGAAATTATCTGAGTATGAATAATTCTAAAGATAAGTATGTGAATTATAACAATGAAAATTATTTTGCATAACTATCGATACAAAAACAGATTAAAAAAAAATTAAAAAATTAGGATTAAAAATTAAAATTATAAATGTAATAAGGAATAAGATCCCATATAGTTGATATAGCAGAATAAATAATATAATAACATAAAAAACGGAAAGCAATATTCAAAAATATTAAAAAATTATCGACAAATTTTTTTAAATGTTTATAATTATATAACATAAGTTTCATTATTCAGACCAGAAATTTATTTTAATATTCTAATCCTACATCAACATATAAATATGGAATTATAGGCAACAAGCAGTTTGAAACATCACATTGATTTTAATAAACTCTACCTGGGCTTTTTAATATTTTTTGATATCGAAATTTTTGAAGAAGATATCAACCAAATGACATCATCCTGCAATATTTCTATCGTTATTATGGTGTTTTAATTTATTATTAATGGTAAACTTTTAACTTGCTTGCGTTTTTGAAATTGTAGCTTTGTTAAAACCTAGAAATGAATAATTTTCACTAAATAACAAAAGTAATGACAAAAAAAAATTGATCATTGAAATTAAATTATCAAATCAATACTTAATAAATAGTAACTCAAATATAATATTAAACTAGATTTTTAAACAGTCCCTTAAACCATATCCAATGGCCTTCAAAATAGTGTGCAATCTCTCAAAGAAATTTGGGGGCATTTGCCGACGAAATAACCAGATAGTTCAATATCTGAATGCAATATATAAAACGAAGTAAATGTATTTAATTGAATTATTATCAAAAATTCCAGTTATAATATATTCAATGATATACTCTAACAACGCACACAAATATTTTGGGAACAATCACAAACCAAATTTCTGCTGGGAATTTTCCACTGAGTGGCATTCACTTTCAATGGCCCGGAGACTCGAACCAACAATTATTACCCGGTTTCCATTGTTCCCATTTTTTCGGCGCCGCTTTACATTGTTTTGTTTGTCCGTCAGAAATTTCCAGTAAAGTAACAAGTTATATTTTACAAACGTGATAAAGACTGATTGATAATCAAAACATTTGGAAAATAATATTCAACCACATATATGACGTTCCGGTTCAATTTATGATACTTTGATATATTTATCGAAAAACACTATTCGAAACATTACCGTCAACGAAATATGTGATGAAAACATGTTTTCCCTAATTTATCATCAAAAAAATTAAGTCGGTGCAGATAACAATTACAATAACATAAATTTTTTGGATTGGGTGCAGTTAAACTGAATGGCAATGAATATTATTGAGCTATAAGAAAATTCATCTGGCTTACCATAATTTACATATAGGTTTTTCCATATTGAATGGAATTGGAATTGATTTAAAAGACTAAAAGACAACGATTAATTATCTATTTTTTTATGTCGCTTGAAAATGATATATGTTCTATTTCAAAACATTTTAAGCGCTAAGTAAGTAAATAAACATCAAATATAAATTAGTATACCTTCGATTCTCTCACTAAAATAAAATTATAATAAAAAAAATTAATTTACAATGTTTGATATACCTATCAAAAGAAATTTTAAAAAAATTTTACTGAACTAAACAATTTTTTTTGATATCCACTTCAGTTAGATAAAATGCAATTCGCTCAAAAGTTTTTGCTCAATACCTCTAAAGATTAAAAACTTGGTTGAGGCTTTCGCGGCCAGTCGTTGAACTAGTGTTGTCCTGGTTCGGGTCTAAGGTCGTCGGTTGGAAGAAATTCCAACCGACGACGGCCCTTAGACCCGAACCAGGACAACACTAGATCAAAAACTTATTCGACAACAGACATTTGAATAGCAACCAGCGATTATACCTCCGAATATTTCTTTGGAGAATCAAAATTTTCGATGTTCTTATTTATAGCGTATAATTTCATGAATTGTGATACTGAATTTATTTTACTCTTCCAAATAATCAGATACATTTTTCAGTCAATATTGAATTTTCATTCCATCTAAATATTTGTATTTAGTGTGTATTTTGTAAAACAATTGAACACTTGCAAAAATAAAAAATTCATCATATTAATCAAAGAAAAATTCAAATTAAAAATTAAACGGAAGAAAGAGCATTCAGAGAGGATGAAACGTTTTTGGGAGGCGAAAAAGATGAAGCAAAAGACCTAAGAATTGCGAATTCAAGTTCAATCGCTCTCCTCATGGGGAACAATCGTTATAATAAAAATAATATTAATCAAAGTCATAATTATTAATCGAATTTCCTCTCCTAGAATCTTCTCTTATAAAGTATGTGATATTCCAAAACCCTCTAATACTAAATGAGAATCCCACATACATCTCAAGCAAGTTTTGAAGGTAATTTCCTATTTGCAAAATCTCTCATGAACATTCAGGAAAATCGACTAAAGTTGGAAATGAGAAGCTGCATATGTGGAGTACTCATGTTGATGTTACTAGAAAAGGCTTGAGTCGCATTAGCCCTCAACTATATGAAACTAAAATGAAGTAAAACACCTTGGTCTGTCGACATTTTCAATATTCTGAAACCTGAATTACTATCTGCTTCTTCACATCCAAGAAACACATAACCAATAAAACACATCTGATTGTATAACAGAAACTTAGTTCTACTATCACTTAAACTATTATGCATAATATTCTTTCTCTCTATATCTATTGACTCACCGCAACATGCAATAGTTTTCTGATTGCCTTATTGTGTCCAGTACCGCAGTATGCCATTGCAAGAGTGTACATGCCTGATCTTCTCAAAATAGGATCCTTATCTGCAGTAAGTTGTTGAATAAGAGGATCTGCTTCTTCCAAACGACCATACATCGTAAATGCTATACCCACTGCAAGGCCTCGAAGAATTTTCTCATGCTGACTTTCTTGTGCATACTAAATTAAAAATTCAAATATTTTTATTCGGAAGTAAATCAGTGCTTCGGTTCAATTTATTAATGAGTAAATATAATCATATTTCTTAATATTTTTAAGTTCAAAAGTTCATTCAAACTTTTGAAGGTACAGTTTTTTTCTCCAGCTACAGAGATACATTATCAAATTATTTCAATGAAAACTACATGGAGGAATCACTTAAACATACTCATACTCATATATTTAATGATGATTAATAAGTCTCTGCTAATAATAAAATTTTAAACTATTTACATTCTAATAGATTTTGAGAAATACTCACAGAAACCATATCTTCAATGGCTGTAGAATTCTTTGAGCCTAACATAACCATTCCCATGGCAATACCAGCTGCTTCACCTGTACAAGCATCATCTTGATACAGATTAAACTTGAGTTGTTCATACAGATCTTGTCTGTTAGTACCCATAGCAGCAAGGCCCAGACCAAGACAACCGCCATGTTTTACCATCTTAAAGGAAAATTATGAGATTATATACATCAATTATAGACATATAAATTTATATATATATATATATATATATATATATATATATATATATATATATATATATATATATATATATATAAATCAGAAATTCACAACAAGATTAAGAAATCTGTAGTTCCCGTGCTAAATATAGCACGAAAATCGCACTTGTAGAATAATATATATATATATATATACTCCAAAATATGATGAATCAAGTAACAACAGAATTTAATGAATGGTCAAAGAGAAACGGTCTATTACTAAATGCAGAAAAGACAATATGTATAAACTTTTGTAACAGAAGAACAATAGAAAACGACATAAAGGTGGAAATAGAGGGAAAACAAATTCCATTCTCAGAAAACATCATGTATTTAGGAACGTTTTTAGATAGAGAACTGAACTGGAAGACATGTATAGAGCATATCAGCAACAAATTAAATAGTGCCTATTACGCCATAATCAATTTAAAAAGAAGTTTGGACGAGCAGAACTTATTAAGTGTTTATTATGCTTTGGCATACTCACACATGGCATATAACATAATTGCATGGGGATCGTCGACAGACTTCAACAGGGTATTTATCAGCCAAAAAAGAATAATAAGAACAATTTTCAATATCAACCGTCTGGATACTTGCAAACCACATTTTATCAGACATGAAATACTTACATGTGCCTCTATATATATATTCAAACTACTCATGTATATAAGGAATAAAATCGGGGAAATAAATAGAAATAAGGATATACATGAATACATCACTCGAAATTCTGACCAACTAAGAATAGAAAAGCATCTTACATCAAAATATAAAAGAAGCCCCGACTATATGGGCATCATGTGCTATAATAAACTCCCCAAGAATATATCAGATATCAAATCTATCAAAACCTTTAAACTGTCAGTCAAAAATGTATTGATTAAGAAGGGATACTATACAGTTAAAGAGTACCTGGAAGATACTACCTTTGAAGAGATCCAAAAACCACGGGAATCCCAAGAAAATAAATAAAAAAAAAATTAAAAAAAAAAAGCAGTTACATATTATTATAGTATTGTATTTTTGACTCTCGCATTGTGTAAGGTTGTGGCAATAAATTATTATTATTATTATTATTAAATTATTATAATATTATTTATAGATATTCGCTATAACAATAGCTTCAGTTTTTATATTTACCTATATGAAATCTATTCATACTTATGTGAAAATGCTCATCCTAAACTGAGTACATATTTATATTATTTCACACATAGACCATTACCTTCACTACTAGAAAAAAAATTTAAACCCTTAAGTTACTTAAGGAGAATCATGGTGTGAAAAACATCAAGTGTTTTTAAATTGAAATACTTCGATAGTGATTTTTTTGAGATATTAGGTATGAATAAATTTAAATGAGTAGTGATATTCATAGAGACAAACTGGAAAAAACACCAGCACAAAAATAATTGAAATTACAACCATTAGGGTTTCACATATTATAACAAACACATTAGTATGGATAGAACGTTAGCTGTTTCAAACGAGCTATGATAAATCTTGATAATAGGTTATCAACTTGTGACGGGTACATTGAAATATTTTGGTACAGTTAGCTAATTGTTTAAAATTACACTATTATGATTATTTACTCAAATTCAAGAGAGCATCCTGAACCCAGATTATAATTTGAATAACATTTTAGATTTCTGTTTTTTTCACTACTTGAATAACGGTAAACATGTAAAAAATATATCAAAAAAACCTATTCTGAGATTTATATCAACTGGAAGGAAAAACTTGCCT
Source organism: Henosepilachna vigintioctopunctata (assembly GCA_030704895.1). Taxonomy (NCBI): domain Eukaryota; kingdom Metazoa; phylum Arthropoda; class Insecta; order Coleoptera; family Coccinellidae; genus Henosepilachna; species Henosepilachna vigintioctopunctata. The sequence goes on from JARQZJ010000121.1 coordinate 10,745,090, forward strand.
TGCTTCTAGTAAGGTTAAAATGCCACAGGTATTTTCTGATAAAGACTTACACAATAATATTATATTTTACTCATGATTACCTCATTTTGGGCCTCTTTCAACTGGGAAAGCAAATAATCGATAATGTTACTTCCATGGTTTGCGTGAATCAATCCTAAAGCATATAAACCTCCACCTTCTGAATAACCAGAGCTTGGTCCAACCTCTTTAGGTAAATAACTCTGCATAAGGGTCAATGCTTCATGTTCATGACCTCTATGAATCACTCCAAGAGAAGCAGTTGCAGTCAATTTCGCCCAATTTGTTGCTCGAGCCAACCATTCCAAGTTATCTCTACAATTTTAAAAGGAAAATTGACAAATAAAAACTATTCAAACCATCTTATAAAAAAGAACTTGACATCTGTAACTTTAAATAATATAATACTGGCCATTCTTCTTCTGTATACACCTTTTCTCATTCAATTTAAGGTTGGACTACCTTGTCCATATTCTCTTCCATATTATTTTACTGAATTTGGAGAACAATATTTACACACTTAGCTTTCATTGGTCAAAGTTTAAATTCATGCTTTTCTAAATACATTATACATTTAAAAATGTTCCCCTAAGAGTAATGTGTGGAATCAACTGACATTATTTAAATACTCACCTCAGAAATTGATCACTAGTGGTTCCACTATGCATAAAAGCATTAGCTATAACAGTAGCTGTATGACAAATACTGACTCTGACAGTTTCTTTAGTTTGTTTTAATATGAGAAGATCAGCATGATTAGCACGTATTAAAAATTGTAAGTGAAGTTCAATAGACACTTCGCCAGAAAGAATGGTATGCAATTTCTCAATTCTTCCTTGATGTTCTTTTTCTGTATCATTCTAGAAATAAAAAAGAATTTCATAATACGAAATTGGGGAAAATTTTTCAATATTTATTTGACATCGACATCAACTACAATTGTTAGTATGAAATAGTATGATAATAAATGTTTTGTTCTCAATTTTTATACTACCTTTAAACATTCTAATGGGACATATACATTCAAGATGGAAGACACTGCAGATTGACTAATTTAAGAAAATGGAACTATTGAATTATGATCAAATTAATAGTGAAAGTTATTGTTACCACATTGTAATGAGAAGTCAAAAAAAAATTTTACAAAGAAAGACAAATTTATTTTACTTCATCTTTTCTTCAGTTCTACATAAAGGTTGAAATATTCCATACTGCTTTGAAAAAAAACAAACAAAAATTTTATTTTAGAGAACAACACATAGTTAATTCAAAAAAAAGAGTAACAATAGCTACAAAAAAAATAAATATATATTCACCAAATTATCAATGGACTTTTGTTCCTTAATTTCAACTTTAGCTTCCTCAATTTCCATAGCTACAGGCACAGATTCTGGAACTACATCAACACTTTTCGGTTTGATTTTCTCCTCTAATAAAGAAGGTATAGGAGCTGTAGCCCTAAGAGCAGTTAACACTCTCTCTAAAAACTGCTGAGTAGCTGATTCATACAAATCAAAAGCAATTTGATAAGCCATCAATTGACTTTCCTCCTCTCCTTGCACTAACTTATCCAAAATTTCAGCTACAGAAAGAGGATCTTCAAGGAAGATTAAACACTGGCACATATTGACATAGTCTGGATTAGGCAAGCCTCTATACAAGTCGACCAATGATCGTAATACTGTATTTCTGAACCCCCTATTTTGTATAAGGCTCATCACAACCTGAAACACATAAAATCTGATAAAATAACAGAATACAGTGAGAATGGAAAACCTAAGTGTTTTCAATGTAATTGAGTTACTGATGTAGATATTTCATTGCATTCATTTAATATTCTTTCAAATTTCATTCAAATATTCAAGACAAAAAAACAAGTACTGAAAATACTTCAAACTGAAAAAAACCTTAATATATTCAACAAACTAAAACAATATTTCTTGAAAGTAACACTTAGCCGCCCCTTAGGCATTTCATACTGGATAGTTTGTTTGTAACCTAGGTTGCCCCATTATGTGCATTGATGACACATAAATTGTTTTCAAAGTCAATAATATAAAGCAGATTAGCATTAGCATATAACATACAATAGATGAGTAATTCCAAAAATAACCTTTCAATATACACAACTTTAGTTCATATAGTAGATAGCATAAACTGGTGTTTTAAACGAAGATTACCTGAAATGCATAGCTGAGCATACTGATCATATCATCTGCCTGAGTAATAGAAGACTTGAAAATATCCATTCTTCTTGTTTCCAGTGCTAAACCCATAGCTTGCCTATTTTGACCATCTTCCAAACACCTTTGAAACATTCTATTAACAATAGCCTCTAATCTTGGATCAATAGGTTTAGCATCTGAAGATCCTTCAACACTGGCAATTCTTTGCTGAGTATAATAGTCAATACATTTAGCTTAAAAAAATCAACAGTTACATCTTCTACCAATGAAATATTTTAAAATAATATTTAGAAAATTTCTCACCCAATAATGTTTCCACATATTCTGTTCTAGCATTCACATCAAACAAGTCTCCTGCACCTAAAGCATATGTTAAAGAATCTTCAAACGAACCGAGATGGTAATAAACTTTACTAGCGACCAAAGCAGCTAGCTGATGTTGTTGAAATACTTTATCCTCATGCAGAATTTCACTGAAAAATTGATAAATGGAATGACAGATTCATACAATTAATTTCTAGAGTTGAAGATATTATCTTACATTTTCTCAATTGCTTCTGAAATTTCAGGCCAAAATTCGTCTACTACAGAATCCAGTTTTTTCAAAGCGAATACTTTGAGCTCTGGACGCGGCTCCTCCAACAAGGAGATAATTCCAGCTGAAAATTGATTGTATTAAAAAAATTTTAATAAAACTTTGCCTCAACTAAACTATTCTACAAATAATACTTAATCCAAGTGTATACCATAATAACAAACACCACTAATATCCTTCCAAAAAAAAAGGGTATCAGATATATTAGTTGAAAAGTTTTCCAAAATGACTTGCAAATCTAACATGTTATATTTAAAAAGTATTGAGGATATATATAATTACAAAATCATTTACCAGCTGAAGTTATATTCATAACTAAGAAGTAATATGGTGTCTTCGAAAATAATTAAATATTAAGATTTGATTAGCCGATTTTTAAAAATAATAAACTCTTAAAAAGTTAACATCAACTATGACGAATACAGGCCAATCAAAGTTAATATAACCAACACTAACTTTTGAAGTATGAACATTGACATTTACTATATTGACATAAATGACTTATTAGGCGAGTTCTCCTGTAACGCACGAGGATCCTCGAACAAGAGGATCTACTCTACACTAGAAATGGGTAACTCCGGACACAACTATAAACTCGAATTTATATATTTATGTGACAAATTATAAATGCTTCGCATCGTCTTCAGTTATTTACTTGACGTTTTTTAGTGTTTTAAACAAACGTTTATGTAATGTTTGAATAGAAGTTGTTGGGTCTTTTGTTAATATTGAGTATGTGGACTCATCTTGCAACAACATCTCAGTTTTACTGACATAATCATTCCTGTCCACCGCGACAGTACATCCACCTTTATCCGACTGAAGAATATAAAGTTCGGGATGTTCTCTCAAAAAATGTCTTGTTTTGTTGAACATTATATTTGAGTACGATGGTCTTTCGGTATGAGACTTGTGAAGAAACTTGGTAAATAAATTGGTTACTTTAGCTCGCAATTTATCTCTAGAACCAGCTGGAACTTCACCAATAATATCTTCAACATTAGCCAAAAAACGATTCAATTGATTAGATTTCTAAAATAATTAATCATTGGCCTTCAAACCTTTATCTATTTGAAGTTAAATAAATTCTCTAGGGAGTCAGATTTTTAAAATTGTCCAATATGAGTGTGAATATTTTTAATTAATGCCTAAATGTGGACAATTTATGCGTGAAAAAAGGGAGCAATTTGAAACTTTGATTTTGCAAACTATTGATTCAATTCTTCAACTTCAAAATTATCTTACCCCCTAGAGAAAATGTTCAAGATTCGAAAACAAGTTTTTAGGTTCACGGAATTCGTTTTCGTTCAGAAATGGTATCAAAGAAACCTAAGACTTGTTTCTTAGAATGGACTAAACTCCAGCCTTAAATTATTGGTTAGCCAAGTAATCAATCTTTTGAAAACATTCAGACTTAAACCTGGAGACCGAAGTAATTTGAAAGGTTTTTTTGTAATTTGAAAGGAAAAAATATTTTGCATATTTTTCAATTGTATGTATATAACTTATAGAAATATTACCTTCTTATTCCATTTGACCCATTGATACGTATGGATCAATATATTTTTTTGAAATATTAATCATTAATAATAAAGTAATATTCTAATTTATAGAAGACATTATATTAGAGAGAATTTTGTAGAAAAGTAATTAGGTAAATTGACTCATTTCATTATATTGAACTAGAGCAAACATTATATTTATAGTAAATACTGAGACTCTTAATCGAAATATTTCAAATAAAAATCTCAGGGAGCTGTTTACACAAATGTTGTCAACGAGAACAAACCCATCACTTTTGAGAGTGAATATTAAGAGCGTTTAGAAACATTCATCGGTCTTTAATCATTACTGACATGACTGCTGAATCATTAATATGATTCAGCAGTCCATATTTAATCTATCAATCAAGAAACGATGACATTCAAAACGCTCATAGGTCCTATACCTAATTGAACGGAATTTTTCTCAGTGAAATATTCACGTGAGCTCCTTCTGTCGGAGAAAAGACGTATAAACTCTCCCTAGCGTTCAAGAGTTCTACTCATGACAACAGTAGCGCGAGTGTAAGGCTTTGTAGACATTTCCTTCGAACACTAGAGAAAACTGTCCGCAATGTGTAGGAATAGTCCCATGACCTAATCGCTCCAGATCACGCTCCGGTGGACAAAAGTATAGCTAGTTTCAAGATTCATAAATCATTCAATACTAGTAAATTCACACTCTAGTGACAGTGAATTCAGTCACTAGTAATATTCATCCTCGAAAGTGACAGCTCCCTGAGAGTTTCATTTGAAATATTTCGATTAAGAGTCTCAGTATTTACTAGTATTGAATGCTATATATATATATATATATATATATATATATATATATATATATATATATATATATATATATATATATATATATATATATATATATATATATATATATATATATATATATATATATATATATATATATATATATGTGTGTGTGTGTGTGTGTGTGTGTATGTAACTAAACTTATGTTTTAAATTTTTATGTATGAATAATATTTTTAACTCTTCATACACAAAAACTTAGGGTATGCACACATAATAACAAGGACTGGTAATTTTTGTTATTGATATGATTAATATTTCTAATTCAAGGTGTTTGTTGAATGGTTTATTTCAATTAGATTAATTCATAAATTTCGATTGTATGATGCCTTTTAGCAGCATGAACGAATATATGGAATATGTGAGATGGAAATCCTCACGATATAGTTTTAAATTGAAAATAAAACAAATAAGTAATTATCAACTTGGGTGATGAATCTGAAAAAATTTAAATTTGAGTTTATATTCAAAATGAATAATGCAAAGTATTTTGCAATGATGTAGTTAATTAGTATGTAATCAACACTTCGTGAAATATTTTGCATTTTATCGTATACTTAGAAATACTTGGCTAAATTCCATAATTTCTCTAAAAAAATTAAAAATATGACTATGTGATACCGTTTTTCAAAGGAATAATATTAGAAATAATGCAAAGTATTTTGCAATGATGTAGTTAATTAGTATGTAATCAACACTTCGTGAAATATTTTGCATTTTATCGTATACTTAGAAATACTTGGCTAAATTCCATAATTTCTTTGAAAAAATTAAAAATATGACTATGTGATACCGTTTTTCAAGGAATAATATTAGAGGGTCAACCATTTCTACCGAAAAATGAGACAACGACCCCAATCTCCTATAACCATCTTATGACTCCGAGATGAAAATTGCCAAGTAATGAATAATTCACAATTCAAGCATTATTATATTATTCATTGCCTACACTATTATATATCGTCTTCGTTAGTATTGAAAGTAATGAGATATCGAGACTATTTGAAAATTTTTATTAATCCACTATTGGATGGTTCTAACTAACAAAAAAAGGAAACACATATTATAATTTTCAATAGAACGTTCAATGTATATATATATATATATATATATATATATATATATATATATATATATATATATATATATATATATATATATATATATATATATACAAAAGTATATGAATTAATTCAGAAGATACACGTTTTCAGTTTCAAAGGAGGATTATACTTAACGGGAATCTCATTTTATTATATAGATTTACTTTAGTTTCTAAGGCTATTCCTCAATAGTTTTATTGACTTCTTGAAAATTATAAATCGAAGTATTTATCTGAGGTATATCTCTTGTCAACTACTATTGAGGTTGAGATTTAAGAAAATGGTTAGATAATGGTCCTTCATCGGCATATCCCGCAATTTCTTGAGGTATAATTGCACTCTCTTCAACTCCGGTGCATGGCCGACACATACATTCCAGCGGCGCTTTGGTTGTTACCTATACAAAAATGTAATACATTAGTTTAATAGTATTGAATTGTATATAATCTAACCGAAATGTTATCATTATTTCAGGTGAAAATAAATTATAAATCAATGAATACTGTACGACAAATCGACAATTCAAGTCTTTATTATTAATAGTTGAGAATTTCTTTTCATTCATAAAAAGTGGATGCTCAAAAAACATGGCAAAACTGCTAATTTTTTTAACAATTAACTTATAAATCCGGAATTCGGGTATGTAGGCATTACTACTAGTTGTATGACAAAAATTTTGACATTCTGTCTAATTGTCAATAGTTCTGGTTGACATTTATTGTGAAGGTTTGGACTAAAGTGTAGAATTTATAAAAACTTTAATGAATTCATATTTAAATCATATTTGAAAAAGACGAAAATTTTGGTCGAAGAACTACTTAAAGTCAATAATTAATTCCGTAATCGGTATTCCTCGTCATTTTAATAGGTAAATAAATTCTCTAATGTATTTACAGGTTGCAAAATGCGTCTAAATGTTATGCTTACCTTTATGAATTTTCTCTCGCCAGGTTTTGCTTTTGGGCAGAATAAAGAAACTGAGGCTTCTCTTTCTCCAGATTCTTGGCAGCACATGCAAGATCGCTCCATTTGCCAAATTTTGCTCCCAGATACCTATAAAGAGGTAGGTAAATACCAGTTTGTAGTTCTGAATATGAGCCAGAAGTGAATATAAGTAGAACATCTCGTAATTCCAATTTTCTCAAATTGACTTTTAGTTATAACAAATCAATATATACTTTCATAAAGAAAAGTCGGTATAAAATATTTTTCAGAATTATTTCAATTGTACGATGAAAAATATTAATCTTTATCAGAATCATTTTAAAGATATACACGAACATAATACTATTATAGGCGTTCATCTATTTACAGCATATTTGAAGGATCTTATCAATGATTGACTCAGAATAAGATCTGATGACAAGTGGAAGGAATTTTGGTGAATGCATTGTCATATTTTAAAGTATTATTTTTTTTTATGAAAGTATAATACTGATGACAGTTTTTTTTAATGCTATTGGTATATTATACATATAACTGAAACCCACTAAGTCATTCTAATAGAAGTGCTCTGAACTCTAAGAATCTAAAAAAATCTCGTAACTAATCTATTAAACATAAAAAAATAAAAATTTAAATCAAAATCTTGACTTAATGTTAAACAAATATATTAAATAATATTTCAAGTTCTGGAGTCGACTTGTTTCTAGCAGTCAGCTCATTATCATGACTGGTAATCAAGCCTTGCTAATGAGCTGACTGCTCAAAACATGTGGACTGAACTTTGTAATAGTAATTTATTATTCAATGTATTTGTGAAACACTAAACCAAGAGGTTGATTTAATCATGTTTCACCAAGATGTAAGGGATGATTCAATCTCAGTTATTCTATTAAACTATTCAACTCTAACTTTTTCCTATCTTATTTTATTAAGTTGTTTCCATCAGTGCAATATAAAGTAAGGATGAAGATAAAGAAAATTGAATAAATTGCAAACTATTAAAATTGAATTCAATGTAGTGTTATTAACAAAGTTCTGTAAATTGTATCAGATAAACAGGCATTAAAAAAATTTAAAAAATCATTCAAAAACAATTCAATGTTGAGTATATAATATCAACAAGAGGTGATGAAATTTTGCATATGGCTAGGAAAAATTAAAAATTGGTTATATCATATTCAAACACATTTTGTTCTTCACTATACTCAAAAATAATTATAAATGTTATTATATATTCTAAATCTTGAATAATTCCAAAAATAAATCAGACAAAAACTTCATCTCCTACTCACCTTGTGCAAACCTTTAAGAGTTTGTATTACAATTTTATTGTTGACAATGTAGGTACACAAATGAAAATAAAAAATTAAAATTTTTCAAATTAAAAATCTCTATTATCAAACTTAAAGAAGAAATATTGAATGTATTCTTTTGTGAAAAACAGTTTTTCTATTTTTATGTATTATCATTCAGGTATTAAAGGTCCCTGCATTATATGTGAAATATATTATGTAGTACATAAAACAAGTAGCACCTGTATATATGACGCACATCTTCCGATACACGCAAAACTAGGTATGGGTTTAGGTACGCAGCCTGGATACTGTAGAACGTGAATCACTGGGGTTACCTGACATTCATCAGTTGTACTCGCAGAAGAAACTTCATATTTTGTATATCGTGGATCTAGGCACATACTACCTAGAACTATGCATAACAGTGTTCTACTGAGAATATTCCACGATACTGAAAATAGAAAGAATGTGAATTGTTTAGAGTCTAGTTGATTAAGAATTGGTAGAGAAAGAGTAGAATTATTTAGTGAATAAAATTATAGAGTAAACCTGTATTTCAAACATAAAAAATTAAAAATTTCAAGAATTAATGAACCAAAAAAAAAGCTTTATCACTTTGGACTAAAAAGTTTTAGGAGAATTGGATCCAGAAAAACAAAATACATAACAACAGTAGGGCTCATGTTTGCAATACCCACATCAAAATTTTAATAAGATGTGTATGTACGGAAAATAAGATAAGAAAAGCTACTACATACTTCCACTATCTAGCATGAGAAGGATACCCAGGAGTTAGCTTCTGTGTTTAAAATTAACAATACTTTTACACATATAATATATTTCTTATGCAAAGATTTCTATTGATTTTTGGTGGTATACTAACTGTATCTTTCATATCAAATCAATATTTTCTTAAATTAGATTGGGTTTCAATGTGGAAGATAGTCTTCAAATAAATCATCTCGTTCACCACAACTATTTTGAGGTTGTTTCAAGGTGAAGAAGATAAATGCAGTTGTGAAGCATAATGAGAAAAAGTCAACTAAAATAAATTTAACTGTATTATAGCTGTATTTGTATTTGTTTTTAGGTAAAATTGTATTTTGGCTACTTTGCCCCTATATGTAAGATTTATATATGTTTTTAAGTTGGTTGTTACTTTATTCTGTGTTCTCTATTTGTTAAAAGGGGTTTCCCGTTCACTAGGTATGTATATATATGTTCATATTATATATATGCTTAAATACATTTTCCTGTTACAATTTGATGTTTGATAAGGAAACAGTTTACTATATAATGTGTTTAACTACAAAAAAGAAATTTGCATACTTGCGTTAGTGTAGTATCCAAATTATATTCATCTTTATAAATGGAGATAAAATACAGTTCATACTCATTTTAAAGGACAACGCGACAATAAGCAATTAAAGTAAAATAAAGTAAATAAAATTAAAGTAAATAGAAAATGGTATTAGTGAACTTGCACAACAAATGAAAGCCGAAATTTAAAATATCTGTAATTACCTACTAGAAATAATTCAAAAACAATTAATCTTCCAACATTTTCCTCTCTTTTACATGTTCACCAATACCGTTTCTACTTACCGCTATCGATATATCGTTATTTTCAAAATTATTAGAACATAACACTTTTATTCATTCCAATATCATCGCCCGAAGATGAACGATATTTCGATCTACAATAACGCAATCAATTTTATTTTAGTTCTATGAAATATGAAATTAGTTGCATCGCACAACATTAGTCATTACTTCTACGATTTTTTTTCCAAAGATTTTCTCGCTATAGAAAATTATACCTGAAGTTATCCGAAATATTCTGTTGAACATATTTTATTTTGTAACGTTTCACTTGTGAGTGTATCACACAACTCCTTTCCGTGTAACCGCCCTAAATCTTTTATAAATTAAGTGAGAATAAAAGTTTTGATATTTAAGTGCTCCTGTCAAATATTGGAATATGGGAAAATTGTGTAATGTTAACCCATGCTGTGCTGTTAAGTGCTTCAACTTATTCTCATATATTCTGCATTTAGCTTTTTAAGTAAGGCGGTTGTTTGTGGTTTAAGAACCAGACGAACATGTGTATGTTACTCGGTTATTGCGTCTTATATCTGGAAAGCAGTATTTCTGGCACCAATCTTACCATAAATTAAATTTATACTATTTACAATTTTTTGCACAAAGCCAATCAATATATTAATATATATTTTACCTAATAAAGGTTTGGAATTTACTATAATTTTATCCATTAATTCGTTATTACCCAAATAACGAACATCGTGAGTAAATTTTTCATTTTATTACTCATGTAATTCCGAAATAATTGAGAAAAATATCTTTAAAAAAATTTAATTAAGAATATACAAATAAGAAAAGCATTTGTATAGATATAGAAAGTATGATAATAGAATATCTAATGATAGAATAGCTAATAGCATAGTATTCTATTAGCATCTGAAGAAGTCGTTTGTAAAGGCGAAACGCGTCATGTTATGTTAATAAAAGTGTAAATCAAAAGTTTGAATTTTAGCTTATATTAAAGTATACATGGATTCTAGAGATAATAAGCTGAAATATGAAATTGATTCTCTCTTCATCTCTCAACTCTTTTTTCATCAGCTTAATCATATCTAATAGTGGAGGCTGTCTGAATTCACCACTTTTCCAAAAATATCTCTGAATCAATTCTAGGAGTGGTCACTATATAAAATTATCAATTTTTATAAGTAATTGCTTAAAATTACTTAAAATTAAAATTACTTTTAAATTAGTTTCCTTGGATTATATATAACTTGCAAGATTCAATACTCAAAATGTAAACTTTTGATTTTTAAGGAATATTTTCTTTTAGAGTTATTTAAACTTTTTTGTATAGACGTGTCAGCAAACAATTTCAAAAATCTCTCTTTAGACATTAAACATTTTGACTTAATATCCCAATACAGATACCTTTCAAGACAATCGTGTATAAACAATTTATATTAGGTGGGGTAGATCATACTCTATATTGAATAAATATTCACTATATCATATTCAACTCTAAGAGGCCGTTCCTTACAACGAAAGTGAAAGTGTGCCGCTGTTGCGTTCGGAATCTAATTTATGTATATTTGGTTTCGGCCAACTATCTTGAATTTAGAATATTAATGATAATCTAGTTTCCATTTTCTCATTTGAAAGTTAATTGTATTAGTTCTCACTTATTTGTGTTTAAATAATATCGCAAAAATGTTTTTGTCCTTAAAATATAGCGAACGCTTACTTCGCCTCTTGATAATTAATAGAGTAGGAGGGTGGGGTGAAAAGTTTCCGGCTTGACAAAGAGATAACGTGCTGTCATGAAATACTTACATTTAAGAGGTTTCACAAAAAAACAAATAAAAGAAGAGATGGATTCAACACTAGGAGACTCCTCCCCATCATATTCAACTATTAAGCCGTGGGTTTCTGAAGTCAAAATGTGTCGTGTGAGCACCTCTGACGAGCCTCGCTCAGGAAGGCACCTTCAGGTCACAACTTCACAAATGATTGAGAAAATCTATCAAATAGTATTGGAAGACCGCAGATTAAAAGTGCATGAGATAGCTGAGACCTGTAGGATGTCAGCTCAACGTGTGAAATATTTTGCACAACCATTTGAGCATGGAAAAGATGGGTGCCGCGTTTGCTAACGCTCGACCAAAAACTGATTCGAAAAAACATTTCTACCGAAAATTTGGCGCTGTATAAGCGTAATCCAAACGAATTTTTGCATCGATTCATAACTGTTGATGCGACTTCGGTTCACCACTACACTCCTGAAAATAAAGAACAGTCAAAACAGTGGGTTTGAAATGGAGAACCAACTCCAAAGAAGGCAAAAGCAATTTTATCGGCAAACAAGTTTATGGCTACTTTTTTGGTGATGCGGGGGGAATTATATACATTGATTATCTTGAAAAGGGCAAGACTATCATTGGTCAATACTACGCAGACTTAATGCAACGTTTGAAGGTCGAGGTGCACATTAAACGACCTCATTTGGCGTAGAAAAAAATTTTGTTTATCATGATAACGCACCAGCGCATTCGTCGATTGTTGCCATGTTCAAAATTCACGAATTAATGTTTGAATTGATGCCGCATCTTCTATTACAAAACTATTACATGCTTCTTAACCTTAAAAAATGGCTTGGCGGTAAAAGATTTAAGAGCAACGAAGAAGTTATCGAAGCTATAAATCAGTATTTTGAGGAGGTTGATGAATCTACGTTTAACACTAGTATAACTAAATTAGAACATCGTTATGAACAATCTATCAGTGTTGATGGAGATTATGTTGAAAAATAAAGCAAAAACAAATTTTAAAACATCGTTTTTCTTAATCAGGCTGGAAACTTTTCACCCCACCCTCCTATAATGCTTTGAATCGCTCCTACATACAACATTTTCAAAGAAAAAATGGTTCAATTTATGCCTTTGAAGAAATATATGTATTACATTGACGTGAATACGTTAATCAGGACAACGTAATATTTGTATTTTGTTTTCCTACTATGATTTGTAAAAATTCATGTACGGATCGATATCGAAATCGGATATCATTTTGAATCTCTTTGTACTAAATAATTCAGCATTTGGAAGTAACCTTAATCCATTATGTTCTTATATAAAACATGTGTTTATCTATTTTGTATAATAAAGAATATTCTTCAACAGTTTCTATGAGTGATCATTATAATTCTAATAATCAGTGTTTGCAGCATGATCTTCTCAAATGGAAACTGCAAGTCAAACTTCTAAGTCGCAAAATACCAAAAAGACAAGATCTTCGAAACCTAAAGGCTCACGCCCGTCTTCCCAGGAACTCGGCGATAAGGAAATAGAATTGAAGAAAGAACTTGCATCTTTAGATCTGCGTATTAAACAATTAAAAGAGGAAGGGGTAACAGTGGATGTTTCAGAACAAATGAGCGCCTTGCACGAATATAATCGCGTGAAAGACATGACGCAAAATGTTTTGAATTATTTGTCAAATGCCACAAATGAATCTATTGTCGAGCTGCACAAGAAATATGATCTTCCTCTGGATTAAGGTACGTTTAAATTTTACAGTGCAATAATTTCTTAAATTATTTATATACAAGGTGTTACCTCTATTTTCGAAGAAAGATAAGGGAAAAGAAGAAATCCCAAGTAGAGAGACAGAGAGAGAACATTTATTGTACACTTCCAAAAGTCTATCTACCTAAGTTTTCCAGCCAGTTATAGTAATTTTACAGTGGTATTTAATAATATATACACTTATATATACAAACACATATTAATTCATAATAGGTGTTCGAATAAGGGAGTGACAGGTAGTTTCCTCTTTGGTGGATTGTCCCTGTTGTACTCATGGAGAAGTGGTAGGATTATATTTTCGTTATTTTCATGAGAGATGAACTTTTTGCTGGGTCTATTTATCCTATTGATTATAGGTTCTATTTGTGTAGCCTCATACAGCAACTCATTAGATAGATAGAATAGGGGATTGTTTGGATTGCGTATTTTTGTTATTTTACAAAGGCTGGTTCTTTCTCCTATTTCTATGTTAATCAATATTGCCTTAGTTAGAGTTAGTGACCTGAAGTGTTTTGGTCTAGTGGTAGTGGCTTGTTTTTTTGGATTTTGTTTCTTATTTGAAGTTGAGCTTATTATCTATTATGATTCCTAGATATCTACATTTGCTTGTGGGAAACAAAATTGTATTATTAAGTTTGACAGTTGGAGAGTTCGCTTTTATCTTATAATAGAATATGATAAAATTTGATTTTGTTGGGTTAGGTCGAATTCTCCATTTTCGCATTCATGCTGTAGTTTTGTTAGCTAGATTTGCAGTTGGTTTAAGATTCCTCTGCTGTATATCCATGGGATATTAGTGTCCAACTAATTTTCAGACGAAAATGTGGATTGAAATTTTCGTGTTTATAGTTTTGGAAATACAAAGTGTTGAAAAACAAAATTGTACATCTTTTTTTTTTACTGATATTTGGTACACATGTCGTTTTGTATAATTAACAACACTTTACTCAATTCCACCAAATTCTTCAATACACATGACATGTTTATGGCCACCAAACCGTTATGAAGAGTTTAATAAAACTAACTGTGCCAGTCAATATTAGTAGAATTTAGCCAAATGTCAATTGTTGTGCTTGAAATAGATTAACATTACATAATAATATGTTAATCAATGAGATTGAATTCTCGCTTAACTCTTGGTGAAACATAATTGAATATTAAAATAAATTAAACTCTTGGCTTAATGTTTCACGATTTATTGATAAATCGTGAAACATTAAGCCAAGAGTTTAATTTATTTTAATATGTTAATCTATTCAGTAAATCAGTTCACTGGTGAAGATCAGGATAGCAAGTGCCTCACCTCTGCTAAATTAAATAATACGGGCCTGTTCAGAACCTTGATTACTTTCAATCAAGTTATGCCTCTTGCATTTTTCTGTTATACCCCACAGTTACTAAAGTGTAATTGAGTTGCTAATATTACACGATTTACCTAATAGTTGATACAGAAATAATTTAAGCTGGTTGGTAAACTCGGCATTATAATAACTAAGTGCAACAAATATAATTGACAAAACAGATGCCAAATCAATACGAAAGTGATCTTGATGTTGAAGAAATCAATCAAGTCCTACTCACGTCATTCGAAAAAACAAAATGAAAATAACCCCAAAATAAAAGTAATCGTCCACATTCCTTAAACTACAGCTGATTTTTGTTTTTATTGACAAGGCACTCATTGTACTGTTTCAGGTTGTTTTTCTACATAGTGAGTAGTTTTTTTGCCTGTTCAATTGTACTTCAACTTCTGTCTAGTCCAGTATTGATGACTAGATATTTTCCATGATTTTCTCTATCACAGGTTACCTTCCTATGTCTGCTTTTCCAATGCCAAGTATTTTCCTCCTGTATACTTCTTCATTTCATGTTTTTTTTTCTACGAAGTGAGTAGTTTTATTTTCTATTCAAGAGTGCCCAATCTCCTACCTAGTCTTATATTGCTGCCTTGATATTTTTTATTCGTAATTAAAAAATTACGGTTGTCATTATTTTCATAAATATGTTCAATAAGTTTAAATTCCTTTGACTAAGTAGTTTCACGCTATATTAAACAGATATATAAAAAAATTAATCTGGAAACATTTTTATAAATTAAGATTTACATGACATTGATTGAAATCGACTAAGCTTTACATTGTAAGTAAATTATTCATTTTATTTGTTATTGTAAGTAAATTCTTCATTTTATATATTCTGAAAATTGTCGGTATAATCTTCAGTTAATTTTATTAATCATTCTGTTGTTTCTTCGCCATTATTGTTCTCATCTGTGCATTTCATATAAAGATGCCACTTATCTCGAATATCATATAAGCTCAGAAATTGGAAGAGTTGTTCACAGGTTCTGTCTTTATTTTCAAAATAATGTTTTTCTTCTATAAATCAACATTGATAATTTAAACATCAATAGAATGATAGAGCACAATATATATTTTCTACACAGAGTTGTTCTAAATTATTTAAATGAAAATGCAAATCACACTTAATGTTAAAGCATTACGATCCTAAAACATCTGCAAAACAAATTTACAACGGTAAAAATTCCAATTTTCATTTCAGAAAACACTAAAGTATTACAGATATTCATGTAGAGCAGTGTTAATGATATTAAATTATAAATAACAAGGTATAATTTAGTTGGGTTAAGTAGCATTCCTAAATACAACATTTATGAGTTGGGATTATATATTTTTTTCAGATTTGCAGAATCAAGAAACACGCGTAAAAATGTTAAGATGAGTGAACTGAAATTATATACAATTAAGGAGGAGCATTAACTTTTTTTTTCGTATGGCAACAAAATCTCATTCAGTTATATACAAAAACTATTGTTTTCTCTTATCTATTATTTTATTATTAAATATTTTATTGAAAATAAACTGAACAAATCGTTAATACATTAATTACAAGCATAATTTTCAAAACAATTAATAACTCAAAATCAGACTAATTAATATTTGTGAAAGTATCGATACAACGATCACTATCAATTTAAACGGTTAATAATTGCTTGAATAGTAGGGAATATATTTCTGTTATATTATGAGAAACACTGCTCTACAGGCTTTCGTCTAAATTGTTTGATTTGGGGATTAAAATATTTATTATCGACTGAAGTCCCCGCATTTGTAGCATTTGCATTCTGCCGGTTCTCTCAGCTTCACATCCATAGCGTTGTTTCCCTCATTTGTTAAACGCATTCCATCTGGATCGTAGCAGTGGTTCAGGGTAATTATTCTTTCCCGCAGAAAACTCTCCCGACAGCAGTAGCATTCCTGTGGATTATGATCTACTATAATTCTGTTACAAATTGTAGGCAAAAGCTTATATCCCTAAAACTAAATGATAAGTACCAAAACTCCCACAACTTAAACATAGTTTTCAATCTTAAAATGAGGTGAAGTGTGGTTTTCCCAGCTATCCAGAAAGCAGATTTTTTCATAATCTGAATCCACCATGGAATGAGGAAGCAACGGAAATAAAATTGAAAAAGTGAATGCAAAAGCTTTTTAAACCGATATTGCAAAATTAGGTTCAGTTCAGTATAAAAACTATATAATCATAATGTAGAGAAATGTTATTTCTTCTCAAATTACCTTGAGAAAACCTGTGGGCGTAATAACCGATGGCTGGACTTGACTTTTGCACGACCCTTCGCATTTATTCACCGCAATTTCACCGTTGCAAGTTCGTTGCAATCGTCCCAATTCATCGTATTCCTCTGAAAATAACACAAGATGAAGCAACAAGTTAAGCGAGAAAACTATTTTTGCAGAAATTCCTTGTTTGCATTTTTAAATGATTCAAATAATAAAAAGGTATCATCAAATGTTTCTTATTAGTGTTAGAATAGTGTTGACGTTTATTTGATGTAAATCCATTATAATTGAATATAAGATCAAATTCAAACACTTAAACTTTGATTTACACTCTTATTGACAAAGTTGACGCGTTTCGTCGTTACAAACGACTTCTTCAGATGAAGTCGCTTAGAAGTCGTTTGTAACGACGAAACGCATCAACTTTGTCAATAAAAGTGTAAATCAAAAGTTCAAGTGTTTCAATTATCTTATATTCAAATGTTTCGTGGCGGTTTTCATTCAAAATAGGGATAAATAATTGAAAAACAACTACATAATAAACTTTGAAATGAAAATCTTTGACGAAGCTAAAATTTATAGCGAAACGCAAAGAAGAAATAAATGTTTCCATTTTTACTGTCTGTTATTCCTTAGAATATGAGTTTTCAATTATATTGATAGATCTCTTGTCTGTCAAATGCAAATCGATCTTCTTAGCATTTACAGATAGTAAACATTGGAAAATTAATTTCTTGTTAGCGTTTCTCTACTTGGTCAAAACTTTTTCAACGTAAATAAATCCATTTTTCAATTTTTGCTGTCGGTTATTGTTGAGAAGAACGATTTTTAGTTGTAAAATTCATTTCTTCAGCATTGCATGTCGTTTTTCATTCATATTTTCATATGTTGACGTTGCCTTGCGATATTCACTGCCTTTGAAGCAAAATTTTTTATTTCATTGAAAATAGATGAAAATTATATATTCCAGAAAATTAATGCGAATAAAAAATAGATTCTATATAGTATTAATTACTGAATATAAACTTTTTTGTTTAACCAGGAAAAATATTTTGCTTTAAAAATATTTATCTTCATTATATTAGTTATCCTAAAATGAAAGTACATTATTTTTAACAGGAAAACAGATTAAATTTACAGAATTGAATAAAAATGGAACATACCTTTGACAAGATGTATTTCGGAAGGGAGGGTTTCGCAAGTTTCGTCGGCTATTTCAGATACGCAAAAACCTAACGATATAACGATACATAGTACTAAAATATTTTGTCCCAGCCGTCTACCAACAATTGCCATGATGAACTGGGAGATTGTGGAGGAAAATATTCAATTATTTCGTCTTTTATCCCCGGCAAAAAAGTTAAAAGGGGATCGGAGAAAAGCATAGACGCCCCATTGACTCGTCTGTTTTGGAAGAATACGATATTCGTTATATTGCAGTCGCTTATCAAGAAGATTTTCCGACATGGTATTTGTTAATTTTTTCCCAGTCATTCTGTTGTTGTTTAGAGGTCAATGTCCATTGCCTAATGAGCGATTTGGCCTTTGATTGTTAAAGGGTTAATAAGTACCGTTATTAACCCTCGCCCTTGGTAGACGGTGCCCCGTCGTGATACCAGAAAAATGTTTTATGCTAAGCTGTTTAAAAGTACTTTGGGAGTTGAATTTCTCATACGTTGAATTATGTTTTTATGTGAATAACTGGTCGGTTTAAGGCGTATAGAAGTAAATTATCATTTTCCTATTTTTCGAACATTTTTGTTATTTTATATTAGTTTCTTTTATTTTTAGTAGGCAGTATAATTGGCCTGATAGTTTTGCCACAGTGGCAATATTTGTTACGGAAAAAAGCAGATTTACATAAAATTCGTAAGAAGTAGTATTCGTAAGTTATCATTTTTTAACCTCTTCTGTTTATATGGAAATTCATAATGGACTTTATGATGGAAATAAGTATTTCCCGTTATTTCATTTCATTTAAATGATATCGTAGTATAATTGAAGAAATTATTCTACCCTTTAATTAAACAATATATTACAGATTATTTTTTCAAAGTGCTTATATCCAATCAGAACATTAATTCGTTCAAGTTACCTGGTTACTCTTCTGATTGGCAACTTTGACATATATACCAAGTTCAATAGTAACCAAGTCTATTGTGCATTAATTAAACTAAACTCAAAATTTGAGATATCTCAAAAAATAATTCCAGTAAATAATGTACGTACAACAAAATCACCCATAACACTTGAATAATTAAAAATCGTGACAGATTAACAGAAAAATCTGACAGAATTTTTACACTAGTAATCGGTGTATAACCAGCAATTTTGTAATTACTACTCAAAGTACTACTCCAATACTTTACGAGATTCTAATATTGAATAATTGAGAAAAGATAGCGCTTGCGAATACATACTTCATTTGATTGTTATTTAAGACATTTTATATAATACTCAATCATACAATGAGCTCGTAGAGGTATAGAAAAAGCCTGTTATTGCTAAAAACTTTCGAAATAAAATATCTTAAACAGGCAATAAATCAATTTCAAGAAATATATATATATATATATATATATCTTTGAATAATTGATATAATCAATTATTAAACAACGATTTTTACAATTTTTTCGAATAAAACCCATTCACACCGTGTGTGCACCCAGTTCTGTATCATTTTGCACTGTTATTTATCGATGTATTTATTTAATTTGAAACTTTATCTTGAGTTTTATTTCAGAAGTGAACTTGCTGAATGTGAATATTGAGATCTACCGAAATGTCGTTAGAGTTGTCTGAGGAATCCATTTCTGATAATGTTAACGAAAAAGACGAGGGCGTTTGTAGAGATTTCGTAAGGGGCATGTGTGACCGAAAATATTGCAAATACAAGCACGAGACTCAATCGCCAACTTTGAATTTTTGCCACGATTTCCAAAATAGTTTTTGTCCTAGGCCAAAGTGCAAGTATGTGATTTATTTCATTCTTCTTACTCTTCGGCAATTGTGTTTTATCAACTATTGTTTGAATTCATATTCTCTTACTGATATTTTGTTTTTTTTTTTTTTTTTTTTGAAATATGAACTATCTTTTTCTTATATATGTACTATTAAATATGAACTATCACAGAGTAGATTCGTCGTCCATTGAATTTATGATATTTTGTTCTTGTTTTCAGATTTATTCATTGTACACCTGACGAAGTTGACGAATATAAAAGGACAGGAAAAATGTCAAATCAAATATTAGCCGAAGCAACTAGAAAAAATCAACTACCTGGAATGCATCCCATTTGCAACCAGTTCAGAAAGGGATTGTGCAGGTATTTTATACTTGTTCAATAAATACAAAAGTAGGATATTCTGGTGTAAAAAACTTTCTGTTATAAAATCTTATTCACTGCACAACAACTAAGAAAGTAATTTATATTATCATTCAGTATTTAAAACAAGTTGCAACATTATTAAACAAAAGATGGTATGGAAAATATGTTTACAATAAGGACTAGAGAACTTTGATGTTGTATTTCATTCACTACATGTAGTTTTTTTTAGGAGAAATAATTGTAAATACAGGCACTTGACTAAAGAAGATGAAGAAGCTGGAATAATGGGTCTAATTCATAGTAATAATCTAGTAAATGTTCAAATGAATTTTTCTCAAGAAGTACAAAATGTTGCTACACTGAATGGTAAGCATATCATATATATTCAGTATTATTTTGATGTCCGCCGGTTAATAAATGTTATTTGCGATATAAATATATATTAGAAATTCGACATCTTCGAATTTCTGTGTGATTAACCATATCGAAAACTCAAAATTTGCGTGCATTATTTTAAAAAATTAAAATTTTCATCTCAGCATATCACATTTTTTAGGTTATTTATGGTATATTTATTTGGAATTAGTCAGGATTTATATCATTATAACATCAAATGATTTCGGAAATTATTTTAAAAAAGAGTTAAGAGTTTGATAGGAACATTATTTTGAAAGCAAAAATATAAATTTTGCCTTTGTTGTGTTTTTGAAAAACCCTCTCCAAATAGATGTTTTGAAACCTCCAACCAATGCTCTACGTATTTTGAAATTTTCTTCTTGATCTATGACGAAAAATTATTATGGATCCATAAGCTATTATTATTTTCTCAAAAATATGAAAACAGCCTCAATGCTTCCCAAGTTAATAGTTTTGTAAAGTAATGATAAAATTATATCATTACTTTACATATGTTATGTCAATTTATGTGTGTTAAGTAATATAGATACAGACATTGACTTGAATCTTGTGTTCATATCATATTTCTAATCTCACAAAAAAGTAATAAATCTTTTTTTATATGAAAATAAGAAATTTTATTATTCAATCTGATAGTAAGTGTCAAATTTTTTCTACTGTGGTCAGCTATAAAAATTTTACAGCAAAATATTGATGACATATTAGGTTAAATTTAATATATTTCTTCTTCATGTATCCAAGTAATACTACTTTAAATTAATATTCTAGTAATATTATCTCTCATTCTCTAATAAATATCACGAAAAGGTAACTTTAGATCGTTATATTTTCTTATTTAAAATTATCACGTGATTTCAGTTTAGTACGGAAGTGTATTATCGACGAAAATCTTCAAATGTACGTGATTTAACTTCTCTTTCATATTTTTCAACCAAAGTTGACACCCAATATGTATTACTACGCCAGTAGTGACGTTATTCAATTTTAGTCCAATTAATGGAGGTAAGTAATTCTCCTCCCCTTTATAGGGGAAATATTTTCCATTGAAACCCTTTTGTGGGTAATAAGTAATATTTCCCAAATACTCCTTGTCCCAGTAGTTTCTACCATCGCATTGGACGTAGATTATATTTTCTTTGGCGGATTCTAATATAGGCTTGATGACATGTTTGTGTTTTAAATGAATCAATTCCTTTTCGTTTTCGTAGAAAACTGGCTTCCAGTCCATCAGTCTAAAAGGAAAGACTTATGTTAATTTTAACTATTTAGTATTATTTATTAATCCTTGCGATGTAGGTGAAGGTAAACAAAATTAATTAATTCACTTTAATTCACAACTGAAAAGTATATTGCAAATAAATGTATGTATGGAATAAATTCATTATTCCTGCAACGTAATATGTTTGAAATAATCCTCTGATTATAAGATGTTGAATTCAAATTTTTAAAATCGTTCACAATGTATAATATATTCGTACAATAGGCATAATACGATGTTGGTGTTATAATGTAATATTTTTGAATGCAATCGCTGGACATGAAACAACTCATTTGAAGGTCGCCTTATTGTTTTCCTTATTTTATTCACTCTACATATTATTCGGACATCTTATTCATTGTCAAAAGTTAATATTTCAAAAGAGCAACACTAATTATATATGATTGATATATAATGCTTGAAAGCTTTTTCGAAAAGAAAGGAAAATATTTCATGAGTACAATGTAAAACAGTAAATTTTATAATAATTCTATATATCTATATATATATATATATATATTCTTTTTCTTGTAGTGAATTTCTGACATATTTTGAGAAATGACAACGAGCGATTCTACAACCACAAACTAGATGGCGCATTACTTCATCAAATTAGATGAAATTGTCACAAAAATCTAGACTTGTAAAATGTAGTATCTTAACTGACAAGGACGTGTAAAACTTTCAATGTAGATGTCTTCATGTGCTTTTCATTGATTCTAAGATTTGAGTTGTACATTAATCTATGCATTATATAGGCATACGACTTACTCTATATTTATGTCTTAAAATCGACATAGGGTTATGAGGATTTGAGGATTGAAATATTTGCCTTTCATTTGTTGAACGTGTCGTGGCTGATGAGTACCTTGTAGTACGAAACAGTATAATGTTTCACGTTTTCAATAAATGCATTAACAAAAGACATCGATTTCAAGATTCTTTAACATTTTTCCCATGAAGAATAATGGAGAATCTATTATTTTCTAACATTGATCCCTAGAATATATATATATATATATATATATATATATATATATATATATATATATATATATATATATATATATATATATTCGATTATTCTCGATACTGATTGCATTGAATTCGATATCTTGTTAGGATTTTTAGAAAATATTGAAACATCTGATTGCATGATTAGCTGTAAGGAAATAAAATTCAATAAATAGAAACATAAATTTGGTGCTGTCACGGACTCTATCATAAGTTTGAAGATATAAGGCATTTCGATTGTCTCATTATCGCACCTTTATTGTATGTTAAAATGATATTGTCTATTACAAACCTGTTTAATTTTAGAAAAAAACAGAGTGAATAGTTAGTATACTGATAACCCTTCTCACTACAATCTCCCAAACTGCTCAGGTCGAAATAGCAGGGTTTTGAATCGTCTTTTCCCGATTCGCAATTCGAATATTTATCACGATCTGCTTTCTTATACTTCTCAAAGAAATCGTCAATTTGTTCAACATAAAAACTCTCTGTCATTTGTTCATCGGGATCGGCGCTGTACCAAATTATCGGATATTTTGAATGAACTGTAAACGAAATTGAAACTAAATATAAGATTAATTTAATATGTAAACTATCTGAAACAGAAAACATAAAACATAGAAATGTAAAATATATTCTTGATTTCAAATAATTATTCTTGCTGCACTATTTGTGCCAAGAATTGATATAGCTTAGTTGTAGAAACACATGTGTCGAGGTTGACAGCTCGACACATGTGAGAAGGTGTAGTGACTACTGTTCTCGTTATCTCACCTATTTTAGGAACGACACCAAGTCCTGGGAAAGCATCATCCAAAAGATATTTCTTATCGATGAGGGGATATTTCTCGGTAATTAACTTGATCGCAATCCAGCAGCCATACAAAAAACCAAAAAACAAACTAACTATAAATATAGTATAAACTATGTAATAGCACCCCATTATCATCCATTGTTTGAGCGTTCTCGCACAGCAAGTCTTTTTCTGGGGATTATATATATACGTCCAAGTTGAATGCCATGCATTTTTTGAAGGATCATCCACTGAATTATCATAATAAATCTCAGAATCGGAGTCGCTATTTCCTCGCAAAAGTTTGCTCATTTAGAAATTTAAGTAGTGAATTAAATTTAAACAAATGTCAAAATTGAAGTTACATTTCTATGAAACTGTTCTATGTTGAAAAAATACTACTGGTGGACAATAAATCAACATTTCAACCTATCAAGATTCCAAGCTTTTTCAGGCTTTCTACCAACATATACATCTAAGTAATCATGATGTAGATATGGTCGAGCATTATAAACGTTGAAAGATAAAGGTGTAACATCGACGTTACACTATATTTTACATAAACGTTTCAAAAAAAGGCTGATGCACTTAATAAATGTGATCTTTGCTTAAGAAACATTTCATGTACTTTTGAAACGGTTTCTCCAGGTTTGCAGAATTTGAACCCAAGAAGTTTGATGCAAAATGATTTTGGAAGTTGCGGCACTCCTTTACGGAAACGGAGGCATGTTGCTGACGAATCAATAGATGCGAACAGGAATGAACATGTTTTTAAAGGATACTGCGCAGGTTCGCCACCCGCCCCAATTTTGAATACAGCAGATGCAAGGTGAAATATTATGTTTAACTTCGCAATATCGTATAAAAACATTCAGGGTTATTTATTTTCAGAACAATAATGTTGGAAGAAGAGGTTAGTCTTCTTCACAAAGAAATAAATCAATTGAAACGTCAGGTATATTATTCAATGAAATTGGTTACAATCAGTAACTTAATATAACTCGTTTTTCAGGTACAAGATCTAACAGCCACCAATGAGTTCCTCTTGGATCAAAATGCAACATTAAGATTATCAACCAAGCACAACGTCGCGGTGCCGAGTAGTACCTTAACAAATTCCACTCCGGCGACACCGCAGCAAGTCATAAGAAGTATGGCGGCAGGCGTTGCTAACGTTCCCGTTTCATTGGCAACTGTCCCAGTATCGTTAGCGACCGTACCAGTTTCCCTGACTACTGTAACAACTTGCAACCCAGTATCTATTTCCGCGGTACCTTCAGTTAGTATTGCATCGCCTGCTCAACTCTTAGCCCCAAGTCAACAAATTTTTGGTAAGAATTTGTTAAATTCAGTTGATGGAGCTATAACTTCAGAAATCTATTGATTATAAAGTCATGCTAATAATGTTCCAATTTATTTATTGAAAAACTTGTAGATTATTCTTGTTTCAGTCACAACGAACCCTTCCACTCAGTTAGCCATAGCTAACAGTTCACAAGCTCAGTTGGCAATAGCAGCAAGCAATGCTCAGCAACTCACGGTGACCAATGTGCCACAACAGTTAACTTTGACAAGTCAAGCTCCACAACAATTAACTTTAACTAGTCAGAACCAGCAACAAATGGCTATTGCAAATCAAAATCAGCAGCAACAAATAGCGATAGCAAATCAAAATCAACAGCAGATAGCATTAGCTAACCAAAATCAACTAGCATTAGCCAATCAAAATCAACAGCAACTAGCATTGGCTAACCAGAGTCAACAACAAATAGCCTTGGCTAATCAAAATCAACAACAGATAGCTCTAGCCAATCAAAATCAACAACAATTGACGTTGGCGAATCAGAATCAACAACAACTTGCATTAGCGAACCAAAATCAGCAACAACTAGCATTAGCAAATCAAAATCAACAACAACTAACTTTGACAAATGCTAATCAGCCGCAGCTCACGTTGACTAATCCGAATCAACAACAAATGACGTTGACCAGTCAAAATCAGCAACTGTTATCTCAACAAAATTTAACAACCCCTCAAATTGAACTACATAGAACAATTCAGACTTCCCAGTCTATAGGCTTATCAAATGCAACCCAAACAATGATGTCTTACCCCATTGTGACTCATAGCATGAACCACGCGATACATTGATATTGATACAATGTCAAGTAGATTATTTATTTAAGACTAACATATGTGAGTGAAAATTAAAGGTAACACAAAACTAAAATAACATTTGAGTATGTTGTGTATTTTTTCAAGGAACTAGTTCACCAAAGACTGCGTAAAATAGTGTGATTTGATTTCAATGTTTTATTAAATTGGTGTGATGTCACCATTCAATACTAAGAGTGAAAAGACAGTGTAGATTGAGTGGATATTTGTAAAGGTACTTTCAAGGTTTGCATTCAATTTTCACTTATAAATAAAATATTTCCCTTTATTTTTTGGAGTATTTCATATAATGAAATTGAATCTCTTCAAATTAATTTTGTGATTCATAGATGATAAACTGAAAAATAATTGTGCTTTATTATTGAATACATAATATTTTAAATTAATAATATGAAACCTATTTGTAAGTATTTATTTTTTTTCCAGGGATAAAATAAATTATTTAATTTAACAACGTTTTAAATTATTATTTATAAGACTTATGAGAATATTATATGTATATAATTCATTAGGGTGTAGGGTGAGTTTTATAAAACAAGGTGTTTTATTTTTCAACGATCCTCAGGCTTTATAATTCATTAGGGTGTAGGGTGAGTTTTATAAAACAAGGCGTTTCATTTTTCAACAATCCTCAGGCCTTAGGTTCATTAATCCTTAGACCCTGTAGGTTCTTTTATTCATTAATTTAAAAAAAAATTGTTACTTCAATTTAAAGACAGGCGAAAAAACAAAATTCTACCGGAAAACGAGGTAGAAGCATCTGAAACGTTTATAATAAACAAAACACAAAGGCTCTTTTGTTTATTATTTACATCAGAAAACGTAATGCAGTAAATTTACGATCATGTGAAAAGAACGTAATCGGTAAGTATCAATTAATTAATTGATAGGCTCAGTGGCCGAGCGTTAGAGCGACCCTTAAATACAATCGATTTACTAGTTTTGGTGAGTTCGGAATCGGTGTCAAACTATAGGTCGAGCGGAACTATATAGGTATCTGCCATATAATTATATCAATTCTCATTCCTAAATGGAATTTAGATATTTCTATACACATATATGTTAAAATGCAGAGTTTTATGAAAGAATAAATGAGTGACAGTTTTTATTGGTAAAATAAAAACAGAGTATACATATTTGCTCAATGGAAGGCATCTTTTCTAAAATTCTCCCTATTATGATCTGTTTGTATTTTTAACCACAACGTAACTTACGTTCATAAGTAAAGTTAGCTTTTATCGTGCTTTGACGCATGTCGTATAACTTGACTTTCGAGAGTCTATAGCACAGAACACACAGAAATTAGTATATTCTGTTACTAGATCATGTGGTGAGGAGATTCTTAATGATTTATGTCCTCCTATAATCCCGCGAGAAAAAGTTTTAATGGAATCATATAACACATATCAATTTCCGGACATAATGCTGAATGAACTGCTTCACACAATTCATTCCAAGGATAGAGATACATCTCCAGGAGAAGACAATATTACTTATTCCATGATTAAAAAACTCCCTTTAAGAGCGAAAATTAAATTATTAGAACTATTCAATCAATTATTCTATAATAAACCTATACATCCTAAACTTAAAACTTCAATAATTATCCCTATATGTAAACCTAGCAAATCACCTGATATAAGCACTAGTTATAGGCCAATAGCACTTACTTCATGCATATTAAAAATATTGCAATCCATAATTTCTAGAAGATTGGAAACAATATATGAAAATAAAATTGGTAAGAATGATCTCCAATTTGGATTCAGAAAGGGAAAATCTTCGTATGACGCATTATCATATCTTATATCATCAATTTACAATAACTTTGCTAGGAAGGAAACCATAATAGTGGTTTTTTTAGATATCAAATCTGCCTATGATAATGTGTGTTTCTTTAAGCTCAAAGAAATTTTAATAAAGGAAAAAATGCCATCAAAATTAATTAATTTTCTCCAATCAATACTATTGGAAAGGAAATTCTTCTTCTGGATCCTTATTTTCATGAAATAATAGGTCCAAAACAATCAAATAAAGGCTTACCTCAAGGCTCTCCATTAAGTCCAATCTTATTTAACATCTTTGTAAATGATATGGCAAAAGAAATTGAAATAAGAGGCGTTGAAGTAGTAAAGTTCGCAGATGATACAGTCATTATGTCTTCAGCATTGAATTTTAAAGAAGCATTAGCTAACATGAAGAAAGCGCTTATTAATACAGAACAATATTTCAGTTTAAAAGGCCTAAAAATATCCCCTGCTAAATGCAGTGCGATTCATTTCCACCCCACGAAAAAGTGGATTAATCTTCCTAATTTAAAAATATACGATTCTAACATCCCATGGGTAGAACAGGTCAAATATTTAGGAATAACTCTACACAGAAATTTAAAATGGCAGGTTCAAATCCAGAATATGTGCAAAAAAGCCTTACAGGGGATTAATATTATGAAAGCCCTCTCAAAAACTTGGTGGGGCGCTCATCCAAAAATCTTACTAATTATTTATAAGGCTGTTGTAAGATCACACCTGGATTATGGTAGCGTCTTTATGGGCAATTGTCCTCAAAATCTTCTTTATTCACTAGATAAAATACAATTTGCATCAATTAGATCGGCTTTGGGATTAATGAAATCTACGCCAATTAACATTTTGCTAGCAGAAAGCAGAGAATTGCCTCTAAAGTATCGTAGACTACTTTTAGCGTCTAGATTCATTACAAAAGCTTCATCCACATATAATAATCCAGTAATTGATAAAATAAGAGATCTTTCATATTGGAAAGATATCTTATTCAATAAGAACCCTCCGTCATTAATTGAAGCCTGGAATAAATTAGATATCATAGAAAAAATAAAAAAGGAAGATCTTCCTTCTTGTTTCACATTTCCAATTACAACTATTTTTCACACCATAAAATATTTTAATTCCAATCTTGAAAAAAATACCAACGATAATTCAAAAACTTTTACATCATATATAAATGATATATTTCCATCTTATCTTTTAATTTTTACAGATGCATCCAAAATAAACCAGTCAACAGGTATAGGTATATATAGTACTCAAGATGTAAAGTACTCGTTAAGAATTCCAGATTTTTTCTCAATTTGTTCTGCTGAATTAATAGGAATACAAAAATCTCTCGAGTTGATTAGAACAAAAAAATTTTAAAAATGCGTGATTATATCAGATTCAAAAAGTGCGTTAGAAAAGTTATGTAGTTATAATAAAAAAATATTAAAGGATGAATTAGTATTGAACATAAAAAACCAAATGCTACAAATGCAAAATGATAATTATGTGATAAAATTACTTTGGGTCCCTAGCCATACCAAAATAACAGGTAATGAAAAAGCTGATGAACTGGCTAAATTAGGTGCTTCTCTGCCAATAATAGCAGATATTCAAGGTAACCCAAGGGAATTTTGGCCTCATCTCAAAAAAAAATTTTGGTCTCTTTGGACGGAAGAATGGAAAGAGTCATGCAAATATAAGGGTAAAATGTATTTTGATATGATGAAGGGTCGGATACCAAACAATAAGCCATGCTTCAATGAAATTAATTTGCCAAGAAAATATATAACAACTATATGTAGAATAAGATCCGCCCACTGTCTAACTAAATCTCATTTACATAGAATCAAAGTTGTTAATGATTGTAATTGCAATTGTGGTGAGAGAGAGGATATCCAACATATATTCCTTTCATGTGATAATAACATGGCTAATATTAAAAAACTTCAATCAGATTTAATTAAAATAAATAATAAAAATCAATATCAACCATTAAATATATACGAAGTGATTTTCAAAAATGATGTGAAAACAATTAAAATATTGGTCAATTTTCTAACGGTCTCGAATATTAAACTATAAAAATTAAAAAAAATAAATAAATAAATAAATAACAATTCTTCAATTAATGTCCACATTTTTAGATTATATCAATCATAAACTAACCAAAATAATCACCTTTCCCAAGTCCTCAATCAAAAAGAAAATTGTGTCTTTGTCAATATATGTTACCCAATTAAATTGTGTATTTTCATGTAATATCCTGGGCTTTTTTATACCTCTGAATAGTTATTCAAAGCAGAAATATACATATTCTTTGATTATAAAGAAAACGCAAAAAGTGAAATAGTATAGTTGACGAAGCTCCATCTGAGCATTGGAAATTCCAAGACCTGCAATAATAGCAGACTCAGATGAATCTAATATGGTGACTGTCCAGATGGCCATAGATGCCAAAGACATTAAAGGAGAAGAAGAAGAAGTATATTCTGTGGTCTCTATCACCACTTGACGTATGAAAGCATTTCTGAATTTTTGACATACATGTCAAAATAGATAAAAGGTGAAGATAACCTAATAATTCCTATTCAAAGATTATAATCCAAAATCTTCAATAAATATAAGTTACTGGTGAATTCTCAATTTAACAAATACCTTAAATAGTGGACAGATTTTATTTATTAAATACTGTAAAATGTGGGCAGATACTCTTCTGATTGTGTTCATATCTATATGTACAGCATTACTGGGTGAAGGATTAACGTGGCTAATGGTTTATCGAACAGAGAAATATCAAAAACTGAAGGCAGAGGTTGAAAGGCAAAGCAAAAGACGTAAGTTCTTGCAAAAGATCCCAACGTTTTCCTTTTCATTAATTATCATTTATTGTAGTTGAGAAAAGAAAAGAAGCCCATGGTGACTCTCTCGACAAACAGCATAAAAAGAAAATTGAAAGAGAGGAAGAAAGATTAAAGAATAATAATCGAGATTTATCTTTTGTGAAAATGAAATCCATGTTTGCTATTGGATTTGCTTTTACTGCATTATTAAGCATGTTTAACAGTATGTAAGTGTTTGGGGAAAATAGTTTCTTAATATTATGATAAATAAAACTTCATTTGCTTTACAGATTTGATGGAAGAGTTGTTGCTAGATTACCATTCCTTCCTCTACCATGGATACAAGGTTTAAGTCATCGAAATCTTCCTGGGGAGGACTATTATGAATGTTCATTCATTTTTTTGTATATTCTATGCACAATGTCAATAAGGCAAAATATTCAGAAACTTTTAGGTTTTGCACCATCTAGAGCAGCTAGTAAACAAGGCAATGGGTTATTTGGACCTAATCCAGGTCAATTTAAATAAATTGCCATAAGTTTAATTAATTGAAATCGGTTTTTTGTTCTAAAAATATGGACTCCCATCAGTACAAACATGTCGACTGAACAAGACGTGATAGGAATACATGTTATATAAGGTTTGTAGAATATACTAAATGATTTATAAGACATAAATGTGAACAATTTGTGAATATTTAGAATTATTTATTATAATTAATTAAAAATAGAATTTTTAATGAGAATATTCTTTATTAATGTTGTGACCCCAGAATAATTTGTGTTTAGTCTTCGACAGTATTTACTGCATCACAAATTCAACTTTTTTTTTCGTGGTATAAATATTTTAATTGTTAAATATAATTTAAAACGCAATTAACTATTTGTACATACATTGACTATTCGATTAGTTCAGAGATTGTTAGCAAATTTGTACCATGTTAGTTACCTATGGATGGTTTTAACATTACATCAATGAAGAGAAAATAAATTTCTACAAGGGTAATATTCAAACCATTTTAACAAAATTGAACTATTTTGTAAAAAGTTTTAAAAATTGGAGTAACTAAAAGTAATTTCAAGAACATATATAAGTATATGTAAAAGGAGTCTCTCAATGAATTTAAATTTTATTGATTCCAATAAGTTTAATCTTAAGGATGGTAGAAACACCTAATGTCATGTGTTAATTGCTGGTCAAAATCAAGACTCAATTTTTTAAAATCTTTTTAATCTGGCTTTCTAATAACACAAATTACTTTTGACAACAAACAGTACCAACAATGAAATTTCAATAATTCAAATGAAACGACAATATAACTTAATATAATTATTATTTCAAATAAATAACAAGTGCAAAATAACTTAAATTATATTTGTGTGTAGACACTGGGACAAAATAATTTAAAATAAATATATGTTCTTGAAATTACTATTAGTTACTACAATTGAAGTAACTAAAAGTAATTTCAAGAACATATATAGGTATGTGTAAAAGGAGTCTCAATGAATTTACAATTTTATTGATTTCAATAAGTTTAACCTTAGGGATGGTACAAACACCTAATGTCATGTGTTAACTTATCATAAAGATAACCATAAGTTTAAATAAAATATATTGATTGCTGGTCAAAATCAAGACTCAATTTTTTAAAATCTTTTTAATCTGACTTTCTAATAACAAATTACTTTTGACAACAAACAGTACCAACAATGAAATTTTAATAATTCAAATGAAACGACAATATAACTTAAGATAATTATTATTTCAAATAAATAACAAGTGCAAAATCACTTAAATTATATTTGTGTGTAGACACTGGGACAAAACAATTTAAAATAAATATATTACTATGTATATAGAATAGAAGGATTAAATTTAATACCATAATATAATTTTGAATATCGATATTTCATAACAGATTTTTGTTTTATAAGGGCATTTCAAAGTTTACATCTAATTTAGCATCCTTAGCAAGACTGACAATATTTGACAACTTCACTGCTAATCGAGCTGCTTCATCAAGATTGTCTACAGGCAAAATTTTAAGGCCTGAATTACCAATCAGGACTTTTGCATCATCTACTTTGGTACCTTGCAGTCTACAAATTATGGGCATTTTGAGATTAAGATCCTTAGCTGCAGCTATGATGCCTTCAGCAATTATATCACATCTCATAATGCCTCCAAATATGTTAACCATTATGGCTAGAACTTTAGGATCAGATGTAATGATTTTGAATGCCTCTTTAACTGCTTGAGCCGTTGCTCCCCCTCCTACATCTAAGAAGTTAGCAGGGGATCCTCCATGTAAAGTAATAATATCCATGGTTGCCATAGCTAAACCTGCTCCATTTACTAAACAACCAATGCTGCCATCTAAGGCAATGTAGTTCAAGTCATATTTTGCTGCAGCAACTTCTTTCTCGTCTTCTTGAGACCAATCTCGGAGAGCAAAAAGTTCCTTTTGTCTGAATTGAGAATTGTCATCAAATCTGAATTTCGCATCCAGAGAAAAATCTAGAAATGATTGTAGATATGAAATTCAATACATGATTAACAAAAATTGATAAATACTTACATGTTGGACCTACATCTTCAGCATATGGATTTATTTCTATCAGCAGAGCATCCTTTTTCAGGAAAAGAGTATACATTTTATTCAACATGTCAATAATTTTATCTTTTTGGTTCATAAGACCAACTTTTTCAACAACTCTTTCAGCAGTAGCTTTATCTAAACCTTTTATGATGTCAATAGGTTCATAAATTATTGCTTCTGGGCTTTCTGCTGCAACATCTTCAATATTAACACCTCCTTGTGAGGAAGCTATGATTACTGGACCCTATTTTGAAAATCCACAATTATAATATGAAATGAAATAATATACATAATTTATCAAATATGAACTCCAAACTCACGTTAAATGATCTTTCCATCATAATTGCAAAATAAAATTCTTTTCTTGGAAATTTTCTTTCAGTTACCATCACCATATTGCATATTCTACCTTTTTCTCCCGTTTGTTTGGTCACCAAATACTGCCCCAACATTTTTCCAGCGATCTCTTCTGCTTCTTCTGGACTACAAAATAATAACTATAATTAAATAATTTTCAATGAAAATTAATTCAAATTTATGACGTGGTACAAGTCGTTTGTTTTCATATTTCTTGGCCTATCAAATAGAATTTTTTCTATATTTGGCACCATTGGCAAAATAAAACCTTATTTAATGGAGAAAAGTCAGAGGCAATATTAGAAACTATAGATATTTAATGTTAGTTATTAGAACTATAAATATATTGCAAAACTTTATATCTATGCATTCTGTAAAGGCAAGGTTATAATATAATTTAACATATGATAGAAATGGGTATTGAATATATTAGATTATCATACTCTATATTCAGTAATAAACCTCTGAGTAATATATTTAAGATGACTGTTAATTTCGGTATACCTTGATTTCTAATACTAAAATGCATTTGAAAAGTACATGCCAAGTGTATTTTCATATTTTATAATCGTCCATTTTAATTGAGATATTTTTAACTTATGACCTTTGAACTTCAATTAATATTAGAGAGAAGATGCATGATCTCTGAAGAAAGTACATCCTGAAAAATATATCAACTTACGTATAGACCATTCGTACACCTCCCTTAAGTCCATTTTTGAAACTGCCTTTACCTCTTCCTCCAGCTAAAACTTGAGCTTTCAATACCAGATCTTTAGTGTTTAGATCTTTAGCTATTTTCTTAGCTTCTTCCTTTGTTTTGGCAATACCAAATCTTGGCACATCGATTCCTGCTTCTTTAAGAAGGGTATAACTGATATATTCATGTACATTTAAATTTCTTTGAGTCTGCAATTGAGGTTGCCAGTGCTTTTTCGACCCTGCAGCAATAGTCTACAAAATTGAAGGATAAAATTTTATGTAACAAAATGTTACTACAACCAAGGACAGATGTAAAGATTCAAATAAAAAAATACCTTTGGAGAATTTTTCAGTACAATTCGTTCTGCTACTGATAAGCTTCGCAAAATAGTAGCCATTGTTATATATTGACAAAGCTGGTGACCTTTTTCCTTAATGAGGAAGTTGACCGCAGTATACTAGCAATTATGGCAACTAATTTTTGGCTAACAACCTAACGAACTTGCCAAATTTTTTTCTCGCTCAACTTCATATGTCAAACAGAAATATGCAAAGTGCAGATTTTTTTTTATAACTGTCGTAAAAAATCTAAACACTGACAACTATGCACAGGAGATAGTATAAGTAATCGATAAAGTATATTTATATTATATAATAATGGAAATGTATCAAAAGTAATTAAATTAATCTATTTCTGTCAAACTGATATTTAATCCTCCCAGAAGATTAATAATTTTGCAATATCAAATTTTCGCAGTTAAATTGTACAGGCATAGTAGTTCTATCAACACATCAATAAGTAATTGTATAACTTTCAATGAAAATTTCATGAAATTCAATATTCACGTGAATAAATTGATCATGTGAGACATATTTTATTCAATTGACAGCTTTTATCACATGATATGTGTTTTTACTATTGAATGAAAGTAGAAATCAACGATTCATAGTTTTAAAAGTCTTGATAAAATGAAGTCTTTACACATCTACTTTCTACTGTTAAGGCATTACCAGATTAAATCAAAGTCATTACGAATCTTTTTCAAAAATGAATGCATTATAGGGTTATAACCAATAAATTTCCCATTTTTGCATTTTAGTTCATTTTTCAGTAGAGGTAGATCAATGTGCTCTTTGATAGTTAGATAATATCGTGGTAGGTTGAGCGTAAGCGCCGTTATCAGCAATCAGTTTTATGGCATAGCGCTGATTAACACGATAAATGGGTAGTGGCTCTGTGGTTGTGATTTAATTTTGATTTTCTACTTGGTCATATCTCAGAGTATTTTGCATATTTTTTAACTTAGTAATGGCTAAAAACACATTCAGTTCAGCATTTAGAAAAATTGATGTTGATCAATATTGTGAAGACAACTACAAAGAGGATGATACTGATGGTGGTGGGCCTACAGGTCCTGATGAAAATGAAGTCAACAATCTACTTCAAAAATATCCTTTCTATTATTAATGTATTTGTCCATTCTAAAATCTTTCTATTATTTATACTATTTCATTGAAATAACATTTTTTCCATGTTTGAACTTAAATATTTTCTTTAATAATGAACACAGGGAAGAACTTAGATGCTTTGAAATTGGTATTGGCTAACGCTCCTCTAGGAAGCAAAAACCAACAGACTAAAGTAAGTCATGTGGGTAAATATAAATTGAATAGAAAACACTTGGCTTAGTTTTCCTGGGTTTATCAAATCCTGAAACAATTAACCACAATATAATTCTGTAAAACTAAACCATGTATTTTTATTCAATTTATAGTAAACCATATTTCATCAAGAGATCAGTGAATATTCTTCGCTGGTATGTATTAACTTCGTGATATTGAACTCACAATAATTGCAATTTGAAGGTCTGTTTAATTTTGAAAATCTGTTGATAGGATAATGCTTTTCATCTCACTTTAAAAGTATTGTTATCCATTAAACCACCACAAATTGAAGAAGCTGTTAGTCAGTTATCCCCAGAACTACTAGATGTTGTAATGAAGTATGTGTACAAAGGATTTGAATATCCATCTGATGGAAGCAGTGGACATTTACTATTGTGGCATGAAAAAATTTATAATCAAGGTGGAATGGGCTGTATTGTCAGAGTTCTATCTGATACAAGAAGAGCTTAACCATGAAGCAATATTATGTGATATTTATTTATATATTTTGGAATATGTTTTATTCTACCTGATGGCTAGCCAGATTTGCATTATTATTTTAATATTTTAAATCATAACATCCTCTTGCGTAGTTACACCTATTATTATAAGTTGAGTTGTCACATCGAATAATTAAAAGTGTGTTATTTTTTATACTTTCTGTTATTGCAGTACCAATTGAAAATATCAGCTGTATCTGAAGCTTATATTTAAAATTAAATTATTTCATATTTTAACTAGTTTTGTATAATTAAAAACACTTCACTTGATTGCACAAAATTATTCTATACATGTTCCAATAAAATGTTACATATTCAATACAAGATTATTCCACGTAGTGTTTTTAATTGTATAATACATTTGAGAGTATTCTACCACTGTTCAATTTTTACAATTTTTTTGAAATAAATTGTTTAAATTTGTATTGACAATTGAGTCTATACAAATAATTAAATGATCATCTCATTTTAATTAAAATTAAAAAAATCAATATTTCAATTCAATCATTTATTAGAATTATTTAAATCCTGATGATTTTATAACATGCTAATTCTGTAAACTATAGATCTTTCACTAGCAGATTGTGCATTTCAATCAAGCTGGATTCTAAAGCATTTCTGAAAGTGGCAATGTCTGTAAAATCAAGGAAGCTTGATAAACCAAATAAAATACTTTTGCCATGAGGGCTGTAACAGCAACCATAACCATCAGGTACTAATGGCTTGAATGCCAAAACGCTGTGGGATTTAAAAGCTACCTGGCTAGTATCCAAGCGCATGTAACTACTTCTAGAAAAAGATATGTCCTGGAAAATTTCAGGAAGTTCTTTGCCAAGATTTCTTGCTGCCATTTTCAAACCAAACAGGTGTCTATCAATTCCATCACCATTTACTGCCTGAAATATTCAGTATATTTCAAATTGTAAGTGTTATTAAAATGGCAAATTATATTATAGTGATACACAGAAATAATTGTTTTATTTTGTTGAATAATTATGTCATCATTTTTATTCCAACAAGGATGGTGAAAACGGAACAGCGGATTTTTGAGAATAATTTTTATAAAAGAATGTTTTAAATGAAATAATTTGACATAATGTTGGTCAGTGGAATGTAGAGAGGTAATTTATATATCAGAAAATCCATAATTTTTTTTTGTCATTGGTACAAAACAAGGTTTAATCCGATTTTTTTCATATTCTGATAACACCAGCTTCATAATGTATTATTATTTAATTGTTGCACCAGGAAATATGTAGAACTTGTTGACATGCCCCATTGTTGAATTGTATTATATATTTAGAAGTTAATCAGTGTTGAATATATTGCAAATATAATACTCACATCACAAGCTAGAATTTTATGTGCGTTAATCGCCGTTCTTAAAGATTTTATCTTCTCTTCATCAGAAGGTAAATCACTCAACATATTTTTAGCAAGGAAATTGATTCGACAGAACAAGATCTAATTGTTTCTGTCCTGCCATGAATATATTTCTTTGTGCTAGCAGCTTCATAATGAGCTCCTGGCACTTTATGAATTCTGAAAATAAACATGAAATAACATAAAATAATGAAAAAAACACAGAACTTTACCGGTAGAAGGCATATTGTATAGCTACCTGAATAAAGCTATCAGGGCTCATATCCCTTAAATAAAAATGAAAGCCTTCATCTAAATAACCATACGTGTTACTCACTTGTCAATCAGGACGCTATACTCAACAGCACCTAATATTAACTTTGTTGCATATATTAATCGTTCAGTTTCATTCTGAAAGGGAGATATAATTCCTGGACTAGAAAATATAGTGGTTGGAGTTCTACAATCGAAATACATCATATTATCCCACCATTCGCTAACCCAATTTTCACAAGATTTGGCTCTCTTCTCCAGATAATCTTGTAATATTGGACCTTCATTGTTTTCAAACTGTCTTACTATTTCTTCAGATCTTGCAAGTTCATCTTCACTGACAAATGGCCTAATAGATTTTAGGTATTTGGTTAAAGTTTCATTCAGTTTAGGTACTGGCAAATTATTACAAACTTTCATATTTTAAGAGAATTTGAGGCTTTGGTTTATTTAAATTTTTCACCTGGAGAAACAGTCACTTTAGTTTTCTACTCCCGATGTGATAGTCAAAATATACTTTAATAATATCTTTTCATTTACTGCTAATCTCAAACATGCTGTTGAAAATAAGATTAATTAGGCTTCTCTTCATTAAATTATTTTAAGCAAGGAAAATTTATTATTAGAAATATAATATTAATAGTATATAATCTCGAATATTGGCATTATCTCAAAATAGACTTAAGTGAAGATATCAATACAAACATCAGCACAAACAAAACGATAATTTTTTGGAAATAGAAAGAAATTCACACAGAAGGAAAATGTTATTTCAGAATATTGCCGGATTGCAATAGATAATTCAACATACTAGAGATATTATTTTTCAATGTCCTAAATTTCGGTACATGATTAAATTTTAATACACAATAAGCTATTGTTAAATTAGAGCCAATTTTACTTCTACGGGAAATGAATCTATGAATACTTTTCGAGAAGGTAATTATATACATTTGTATTGCGATTTAAAATAGGAAACATCACAAATATTACATATAACTTCACATAATTTTTCTTATTACTATTTGAAACTATACATTGCTACCTCATTCATTGAGCAAATACATATACTCACCAGTGCTTATTTAGTTTAACTTTAATTCGATGCAAAACTAACGTATTAATGATTTATCAATAATCCCATTTGTTCAAGCATATATATTTATATACTGTACGTAGCTACTTGACTATTTTTCTGTAAAATGAATATTCACAAAATTAAGTAATGATGGTTTGCTTAGGCTATCTATAATTTCGTGTTTTTATCTTCTAGATAATTACAAAATTGTATATGATAACAGAGTGGTCAAGGCCAAACGGTTTCAATATTTTTTTTTAAAAACGAATGAACATTTCATTTTAATATGAGATACTTGAAAATTGTATCACTTATATCCAATATTTTTTAGCAGCACCAGTTATTCAAACAAAATAAAATACTATTTCAAGAAAAACAAACATTTGTTTAGTTCTTCGAATTCCCCAAATGATTTGTACTTACAAAAGGTCATTCAACTCAGTCGAATCTGGTGTTATTAATATGCATACATTTGGACACCCCTATAAAATTAGTGCATTGATTATTACATTTTGATTTTATGATTTTTTTATGTTATATTAGGTATACAAATTTGTAATAATTTGAATTCGCCTACTTCTAATAAATTTTCCACACAGCAAAACGTATAAAAAATAACTGGATGTCAAAATTTAGTGAACATAACAAAAAAGAAATAACTTTCTCACCTCCTTTTATTCAGAAATATTTTTTACAATCTAATACAATTAAGCACAATATGTATATGGCAATTCATAAAACCAAAGAGGCCAAGCAATAATTTATTATGCAATATGGATGAAATACATTACAAGTCTTAACATTATGAGCACCACAACATATAGTATAGAACAAAATTAAAAATAAATAGATTATTTCTTAAAATTAGATGTTTTGAATGTATCTCAATGATTTATTTATAGAATTCAAAATATTTCTGGATAAACCGATTAGTAAAAATAAACTCTGAATGAATTGTATCATTGTAAAATCAACATTACTGAATTTTACACGTATCATGAGATCTGATTTAGCATGCAATATAATTTATAAAAATATATTCAATAAAAAATATCAACAAAATAATTTGTGATATTGCTATACAAATTTTTTCATTCAAGTATTGCTTTCAAATATTTTTTATGGAATTCCAATGTGAAAACATTGTTTACAGTTTGTGTTGTTGATTCCTGGCTAATAAATTATGCATATCCATTAAACTAGTTTCCAGGGCATTCCTGAAATTTGTAGCGTCAGTTTCTGGGTTATCATCAAAGCAAGATACTGCAAAGAATATATCTTTTGGACGAGGATTGTAGCAGCACCCATAACCATTTGGTACCAGTGGTCCATATGCCATAACTCCTTGGCATTGAGTTGCTACTTGACTAGTAGAAAGACGCATTTGGGAACTTTTGGCAAATGCTATGTCCTTATAAATTTCAGGAAGATCTTTTCCTAATTCTTTAGCGGCTAACTTGAGACCCAAAAGATGTCTGTCGATTCCAAATCCATTTATTGCCTAAAATTCTATGCCTTCAATTATCCGCACACACATTCAGAGGTCAATATATTACAAATGAATTAATGAAATTAATTGAAAAAAATAGATGATCAATGATTATAGATCAATAAACAATTTCACGAAATTATTTTTCTCCCAATTTAAGATTTTACTCACATCAATTGTGTATTTCTTATGAGCATTTATCGCGTTCCTTAATGCAACAATTTTTTTAGCATCACTAGAAGAATTATCCAACATCTCTTTAGAAAATGCTACTGATTCTACAGAACATGACCTTATTGTCTCAGTCCTACCATGTATATATTTTCTAGTAGCAGCTGATTCATAATGGGCTCCTGGTACTTTATGTATCCTAAAAGTACATATATAAAATTAATTTAACTTTCCTGTGTATGTAAAATCGAAAGTTTACCTGTAAAATGCATACTGTATTGCAATCTGAATAAAGCTGTCAGGACTTAGTTTTTGTGATTTAACAAAATCTTTTCCAAACTCAGTGAAATTGAAAACATTTAAATCCAAGTTATCACTTAATCTAAAAGTTCCAGTGTAAAAAAAGGAATTTTTGCATATTCTACACTTCATTGCTGAGAACATACTTATCTACATTTAAAGCTGCTATATCAACTGCTTTATTGAGTTCATCTCCAACATTAAACCTCAATGGTTCTGGATATTTATCAGTTTTAACATCCGGTAGAGTTTTCCATGAAGAACCTTTACTGGAAAAAAATTTTGTAGCAATTTGCGCAAAATTTCTAATCCAATAAAAAACTCACATATAATTGACTATGTGATCTGTAAGGATAGCAATGGGTTGACCTTCACTTGGAGAATGCTCATAAGTTAGACCAACAATACCGTCAATACCAACAAGAAACTATAAAGAAATGTTTAATACATATTAATTTGCTTGAGCTCTAGTAACACAAAATATTAGTGCAATATATTATATATTTTGTAGGAGGATACAATATATCTAATAGAATGTATTTCATAACAATTATAATATAATTTATTCCATCAAAAATATACTTCTGAATATCAATATTCAAATGAATATATTTCTCTTCAAACCATTTCTAACAAAAATCATATCAAACAAAATTTGAAGAAAAAATTTATGTCATGATCTGATATCACAGAATTTTTTTTGTTCAAATTATAATTACAAATTTCTTCAATTTATAGTTTTAATTACTGTTAAAACATATTATTCAATACACAAAACTTTATGTGGAGAGGGTATAAAAATTAATCTCACTCTGCAACAATAAAATGAACTTACCTGCCAGGTTACTCCTGTACTTGAGGATGGTACAGTGTAACAAAAGGAATTTCGTAAAATATTTTGTTAAATTAGTTTAGATTTTAAAAATTAATTGTACTTATTATATATATTATTGTTTTTTCATCAATTATCCATTTCTTCAACTCAGATGTTACCTGTAGAGTTTTATCAAACCATCTGTTTCCAGAATTTCCATCAAATCCTCCACCATGAATACACTGCTTGGCAGCTAGTGTCAGAGTGTCATCATTCCATTTAGGTAAAGGGGTGTCCAAGCAGAGAAGAAATAGTGCTGTTTCTATAGTGTCTAAAATATTACGATTCGTTTTATCTGCAAAAATAAATGGAAATTACCATTTTTCCTGTGTTATTATCTTGTGAATTACGCAAAGTATTATGAATTTTACTAAAATGTGTTAAATCTTTGTACCTGCTTACAAAAATTAAATATGAAATTGATATTAATTGGCATTAATTAATGAATAAAGACTGAGACCTCCAGCACCATAAAATAATGGTGCACTTTGTTATATCTGAATTGAATATTCATTATAAAGACTCTTGTTTTTCAGAAAATTAAAATAGATTACGCTCAGATTATGTCCATTCAACATCATTGATCTTAATCTTTTCCAGGTTAGGAAAAACATCAATTTTATTAAGGTCTACCTTAAATATTTTTTGGTTTGATTGTTTGATTTAAGAAGCCCTTAAGGAGCATTTAAGATAGACATTTATATATAAATGTATTATTTTATTATAGTGAAAATTTGAGAGTCAAAGTTACATCCAAAAGTTTTTGGAACTCGACTGGGATTCGAACCCATGTCTTTCAGGTTTATGCCCTGCTGCTTTTCCAACTAAGCTACCGAGGTCCCCACTTCAAGATGCAACTTCAAGCCATAACTAACAACTCTTTTATTTGTCATATGTCTATATATATAGATATGTACATCATATGTTTAACAGTTACCTGGGTTTCAATATTAATTATGTGTTATATAACTCGATTTGGCTAAGAAAAATTATTAGAATATTACTTTTCTGGTTCAAAATAATACCGGCATTTTCAAGAAGTTCTTTCATTTTTAATATATGGATAAAATCAATTGTTTACAAATATTCGAAATCTTCAATGTTGAATTTATCAATATATGTCATAATCACATTGACATATAAAGAACAATAAAATTAATGATTTGAAATACAGTAATTACCCAATTGAATTTATTCATATACTTAATGAGAATCAAAACATGTATGAATGTTTCATACATACATTTATATATAAATACATTTGGTAGGCTAGTTACCTTGAGATAGAAGAGCATAAGCACGGCACCAGTTATCTCTATTATCAGATGTTAAAATTCCAACTGGTGCACCTAATATTTCAGAGTTTTTAATTATGTAGTTCAGCTGGCTGAAAATTTGATTAAAACTGGGAATTTGACCATCAGAGGTAATTACCTCCATCTTGAAAAACTACAACAAAGTATACATACATACATCAGTACAATATTATTAGAATCCACTTACATTATTATTTCTAACTACTACTATGTGCTTCGAATCAGGATTGAATTTAAGTTCATCTCTAGTTGGCCTAGGA
Organism: Henosepilachna vigintioctopunctata; assembly: GCA_030704895.1. Lineage (NCBI taxonomy): Eukaryota > Metazoa > Arthropoda > Insecta > Coleoptera > Coccinellidae > Henosepilachna > Henosepilachna vigintioctopunctata. The sequence continues at coordinate 10,788,898 of JARQZJ010000121.1, forward strand.
ATTCTACAGGTGCCAAAAACTTTTTTATATTGGTTCATGTCCAGAACATTGTTACCCATTTTGTCAACAGGAATAAGGTCTCTTAAATATTAAGTTAAATGAGAAACTAAAATGATTAATTATTCATACATACTTATCGATTAAAATTTTATAATCAACTGCTCCTAGAATCATCTTTGCTGCATATGTTAATCTTTCACCTTCATTGGAAAATTCTTGTAAGGGATATACAAGTCCAGGACTAGAGAACACAGTAACAGGATCTCTATACTCCAAGTACGCTGTGTTATCCCACCATTCACTAAGCCAATTCTCACAATTTTGTGCTTTGAGTTCAAGGTACTTTTGTAGAGAGGGGCCTTCATTTTCTTCAAATTTCTTTACAATAGCGCTTGTTTTAGCTAATTCATGTTCACTAAGGAAAGGCTCTACACTCTTCAAGTACTTACTTAACGTTTGATTCAGTTTAGGAACTGGAAGACTGGGTAGGTTAAACTTATTCAAAAATTTAATTTTTGTAGATAATTTGTTCTCTTGAAAGTGAAGAGATGAACTAGGGAAGAGAAAACTTTGAATCCTTAGATAATTGGACATCTAAAAAAATTGAGAATATTATAAATAGGATAAAGTATAATATGATTAAAACTTTTACCGAACATTTTTTTGATAACATTGTAATATCTGCAGTTGAAGCTAGCTGAAATACTTATGAAACAAGGTTTAAACTTTACTTTCCAATATATGTAACGTTACATATGCATGAGAACTGTTTCAAAGACAACTTCCTTGTTTTAAATGAAGGTTTAAAGGCCGCACTTTCACTTATGCTACAGATTATTTTTCACATTAATAGGCTATTGTGTTGAATGATTACTTGATAACAAACTCAAATTTTAACCAATCGAAAAACAACATAACCTGTTGCACTTGACGTCATTTCGTCAGCAGTTGGAATCTGGAATTATAGCTGCAGCACAGCACCGCAAACAAGGTTGACAGCAAACTTAAATGCCAAGTACATACTTGACATATCTTTCATAATCTCGAGTGAGTGAAATGAGTAAGTAACTACAAACAGTGGCGGTACTATTACATTCTACAACAATATTAGGTACATCTATTTTATCTCTTTAAGCGGTATACAACGTTTATTAATCATAATATCCAACGTTTGTCAGTCTAGATGCAACATTCTGATTCACACTAAAATATCATGTATTGGTTGTGATAAGGCTTTTATGCTATTCCATAGGATTATCTTATATTATTTTTATTAATTTAATGTGGCATTTGAGGTTATTTTTGATATTTTTTAGAGCGTTTGCCTAATTTTTACATTCTAACTTTATTCAATAGACAATATATTTTCATTATTTTCTTTATCTTTACGAAAGAGTTCAACAAATTGAGGAAATAACCTGTTTTAACTATATGAATAATTGTAGTAAAAGATTATTATTTGATAATTATCAATGTGCGATAGGTGTCAACTATAAAGTAAACAGAGTATTATCTTTATGTATAGCTGATAACACAAATGAATAAAACGATTTAGATTTATGCTGGATGTAGGGTATACATTTTAATAATTTTATTTTGGAACAATAGTCCACTGAGATAATTTTGTCCATATTCCGGTTTCTTGAAAATGAATAGGTAATTATGTGTATTTGTTAGTTATATGTAGGTTTATAAAAACTGATTTATTTATTACCAACAAGAAATTGGGATAAAGAACAAAAAAAAAATTGGGATTACCAACAAAAAAAGGATAAAGAAACGAGGAATTTTTTTTTATTCAAGTTGAAATAAAAAGTGTGAGGAAACTCTTTTATTGTTCGAGAAGTATAAAAGCATTTTTTACATGTTCCTAATTACTTCAGAGGAGTTTTTATTAAACGAATATTTTTCATAAATATTGACATCACTACTGGTGTAAAAGATGTTCAGATTAACTTAAACTTATCTATATATACAAAAATAAACAAGAATACATGAGACATAATTTCAATTAAAATTCAAAATTACAATAGCTAGGACGCAAATCTTGATACTTTACTACATTTTATTTAAAATAGGACATAATCAGAGCATATCCTCAATAATTATTATAAAAGTGATTGGATAGCAGAGCAGATGAAATAAAAAATTCTTAGAACAAAATAAATAATTTTTTAAAAGTTGTTTCATTAAAAAATTGTTTTATAACTTCATATTAGGTAATTAATTCCATATTTACTTGCTATTATGAATCTTCTTCTAATCCCAAAAAAACTGATTTAAAAAAATTGAAAATTACCAAAAGTCTACAATTTGAAGTTGAATAATACAAACTCTTGTGATTTATATCGTTACCACATTCAAACAAACTTTGAAATAGATATTGATTTTTCTTTAATATGATTAATGTAGGTTTTGGAAGATCCAGGGATAATCTAAAGTGTACATTTCCCCCTTGGGATTTTGTGATATTCAATCAGTTTATTTCATCGAAATATTAGTGATTTCCATTTGCAGCTTTGTGATTTCCAGCTAATCTCCTCCTTCCAGCCAATAATTTACTAAGTCCCCTAGGTTCTTCTGTTGTTGAAGATACCGCTACTGTTTCTTCAGGTTGTTCTTCTTCAATAGCGGTCGAAGCTTCTGTACTTGGTGTTTCAGCTGGAGCCTCAGTTGATGGCTCCACTTTTTGACCTGGTCGTTTTCTAGCCAATAATGGATTGATACGGCGTACTTGAACTGGAGAACTAGCCGCCGCTTTTGGGCGTGGTGCTGTTCCTACTTGTAATCTATGTCTGTTACGAAGACGAGTTAGAGGATTAGTGTCCACAGGAGCTGCAGGTTCAGGAGTTTCTTCCTAAATATGAACAAATCAGTGAATGAAATTATTCAAGAATAGAACAGTTATTACAACATAGTTTTGTTGATAATATAACTTGTATTCTGTATATCTCACCTTATTGTCTTCTTCTTCTTTAGGCGCTTTTTCTTTTTCTTCTTCAGGTATATTTTCTTCCTTCACAGAAATTTCAGTTGAAGTGCTACTAGGTCCCAGATGGCCAATTCGTCTACTGGCAATATTAATTCTAGGACCAGGTCTTAATGGTCTTATCGCTGAATGAGTGCCAGGTTGAATACGCCTAGATTTCACTGTTGTACTAACACTTTGTTCGCTTGTAGCTTCACTTCCATCGCTGGGAGTTTCTTCAGGCGCTGCAGTTGATGTTGTAGGTCTTGTTCTTCCTCTTAGATTAAAGCTAGGCCTAGGTCTTGAAGAGCGTGGTGCGCTGGTAGAAGGTGAGATGTTATTTGAATCTTGGGTTTCTTCTGAAGGGCTAGGAGTTGTTCGACTTCTAGTTCTTCCACCGGAACTAAATCGGTTTCGAGTAGAGTGCTAAAATAATGATTATTAGTAATTTCATTTTCCATAAGATTGTGAAAACAAAGAAATTGTAATATTCAGGAACTCACTCTTCCACTGCTTATAGGTTTCGAACTTTCTTTAGTAATTTTCTCCTCTTCGTTTGAAGCTTCTGTGGTTGTTTTAGTACCACCCCTGTGTCTATTTCCGAAAGATGGTCTACCATTGAATTTTTTCCTTTTTTCCTCCGTTGGAGCAGCTTCAGTTGTAGATGCGTGCGAGGTAGTTTTTTTATGGGCACCTGTCCTTCCCTTGTAACGACCTCTGCCAAACAACGATCCTTCGGTGGTAGGGGCTGGTGTGGTGGTTGTAGTGGTTGTCGTAGTTGGTGCGGGGGTCGTTGTTGTAGTAGTTGTTGTCGTCGTGGTGGTTGTGGTTGTTGTTGTGGTTGAAGATGATGATTCTGTTGAAGTTATTGAGAATCATTGCCGATGAAACGTAGGTATAAAGATAATTCCATATTTGCATATAAATTGAAATATTACACATCCTCCAATGAACATTTTAAATCAATTTATAAAGAGAAGCCAATTTTGTCTGAAATATTTGAACTGAAAAATGTTTAAAATATGAAGAAAAAATTTTGAAATGAATATTTCAGTTTCTGTTAGATAATTCTTGACATTAAACCTGACTTCTATAAATGACAAAGACGGAAGCCTGCATTAATGGTGTATAATTTTAAAGTGATGAAAATATATCTTCATTTACCAGCTGCATAAGTGGTAGCATCTTCACTGCTAACTTCATCTTCTTTTTCTTCGTTTTCACCTTCCGTTTGTCTTGGCTCTTCACCAAACATTTTTTGGTTACCTTGTGAAATAGCGTAGAGATCAAGAGCTACTTTATCCATTGGATCTGTAGCGGCAGTTACTTCTTCTGTAATCGTTGAATCTCTAACTTTTTCAGATACTAAGTTCTCGTTTGTAGTTGACGAGGGTTCTTGTTGAGCAGGTGCACTTTGATCATCTTCCTTAGGAGATGTCTGGAGTGGCAATGGAATAAAAAAAATTACATAGATTATTTCTAAAATAGAAATAATTTTATTTTCCAGAATGGAATATCTTAGGTAAAACCAAAACCATAGAATCCCAAAATTCCCTGATATTTATACCTGTGTTTTTCAAAATGTTGTTATTATTCTGTAAGCATCTGAAGAAGTCGTTTGCAACGACGAAACGCGTCATGCTATGTAGTCAATAAAGTGTAAATCATAAGTTCAAGTGTTTGAATTTAAGTTTATATTCAATTATAATGGATTTACATCAAGTAAACGCCAACACTATTAAATATATTTTATTTGCTGAGTCTTCAAAAATTCTCATTCTAATCATGTTAATGCAGTCTAATAACTATATCTCATGAGAAATTTTATTGGAAACTGAATTGTAGACATCAATAAAAATTCCATAATTTTCGTTTCACATTCTTAGGCAATATATTGTACAGGTTTTCCTCAAATTTTCTGTTACCGTAAAAGCAATTGATGTAAATTTCTTTATACTTCCATGGGTAGAAAACATTGTGGGATTACAGAAATAATTTCTGAAAGTTATTTCTTCAGTTGAAATCTTTAGTTTCTCTATGAGAAAAAAAAACTTACTGGTAAATTAATACTTTCATTCGGTGTTACACCCAAAAATCTTACGGGACCTGCTGGAAGATCCGTTGGGAAAGAGGGACCACTTTGCGGTTCTACTTGACTTGATCCTGCCCCATTGAAGTTTGTGTTGAAAGTGTCACTGTCGATTAGCTCAAGAGAAGGACGTTTCACATTGGCACGTGTTCGCCCTCGCGAGCCCTAAACAATAGATAAATAAAATACTTTTTATTGCTAGACTACTCAGGTACTACTGATGAACTCCTAGAACGGAGAAACACATTTGTATGATGCTGCCATCAAGTATTTAATCATTGTAATATTCCTAATTTGTTGAGTAGACAATATGACAAGGATAGTGAATGTTCCTGAGAGGTTTACTCAATTAATTTCGATTCTTCAAATTAAAATTCCAGTATAAAATTGAATTCGTACAACTTATATAGCTAATAATTATTTTAAATTGATATAGTAAAAATTAAAACTACATAAGCTGACTTGTTTTGTTCTAATTAGACTTGTGAAAATGTAAATAAAAAATTCACTTGCTTAATTCATAATTACAATTGAAATATTAAACAACGTAATCAAAAACTTCAATAAGTAAAATGTATTAACGTTTCAATATACCAAGTTTTTCACGAAATCAAAAAGCTAATTCAATTAAGTTCATATAAAAAACAAAACGATTTTGATTTGATTCAGAAAGTATAAATCTAATTAAATAATTTGCCACCAGCTTTCACCTCAAAGATATTTTCTAATGCCATTTGGTAAGCATACTTATAATTATATTACTTCCAATTTAAGTATTATAAAATGTTAACCTTTGTCTTAAATGAGGAATACCTATTTACAGAATCAATTAGTAGGAGTAGTCTATATTCCATAATAAACAAATTATATCTTCATATTCTATGGATTTTAATTAATCATATAAAAGAGATGACGGAACTAATTCTTTGAGAATTTTTATTTCTGTAATTGGATATTGAGGATAATTAGAAAGGGTTATTTAAATTTTCATTTTTTCCCAACAAAAATCGCCATAATTACGCAGTTCGAATTACGGCACGAGTGTTAATGATTGTTATTGAGATTACACTAAGAATACACATTTTCAGAAAATTATATATGCATATATAGAAAGTTATATCTAACATAGATGGTTTAATACTTCTTGATCCGCCTAACTACAAAATGAAGCAAAAATCGATGAGGTGAAATGAAGATAAAGTGAACTGTAGAGAACGTAATTATTTCATATTGTTTTTAAGCCCATACAATATTATATTAAGATAATATAACAATTGTACTTTGTACAAACAATTTTACTCAAAAATGATGGAGATAATCAGAATATTTTTAGATGATATTAGGTGTAATAGAATGAATGATATGAACAACAAAAATATGCAAATAAAAATTTAATAACTAACGAATGACACGGAGGTTTCTCTTATCTCTTGGTGAAACATTATGTTAAAAACAATAAATTAAAATCAATACACTTGGCGTAAGTTTCACAAAATACATTAAAAACTCTACATATGTTTCGTGTGGTTAACCAATATCAAGAGTATACAATATTATTGCCCAGTATCTCTTGATAATGGGTTAACCTCCTGAAACATATGTAGAGTTTTTACTATATTTAGTGAGACTTAAGCCAAGTGTGTTAATTTTAATTTATTGTTTTCAATAGCTTATGTTAAAAATAATAGTTAAATAAATAATGATTTATTTAGGGATTCTGTGTTTTTAATTTTAGTCAATTTGTTAAGAAAATGTTATCAACTTTATTGAATCTATATTCTTTTTGAAATTTTTTCCTCGTCATCGCTGTGAATTGGAAAAAATTTTATATCTATATATAAATCAACAAATAAATAGTAAGCCTATGTTTGGAAAACTTTGAATTTGCTTTCTCAATGGTGGGAAAAATGATAGCACCTTCACCAAAGTTTTATGTATGTACTCAAAAGTGTGTTTAGCGCTTACTGGGTAGAATCAGTCCCAGTCCGTTTGACTAACAAGTGTAAGTCTTCTTGTTTTCGTGATATTGGAAATGCAGGTATGAATAAAAATGAGATAGTTATGTTCAATTCACGAATACTTTGTTTAACGTATTTTGGAAAAGTATTAAAATATTTTCAAATTGTAATCATTTATATTTCAGTGCCCATAACCGTTAAGCACAGGACAATTTACACAAACCTTCGTTTCGTCGGTGATGCTATCAGTTTGAGGACTGTCTGTATTGTAATGTGGCCTTCGAATACGAGGCCTTGACGAACTACTTGGTCGTTCTGAACTAGATTCTTCAGCTAGTGGGGTAGTATTTAAATTCCTACTTCTGGGTGGGAATCTTGTATTAGCAGGAAGTCGCTCCTCTCCAACACTATCTTCTTCCCCAAGATGGGAAATATGCCTACTTCTACCTCTGGTCGATGAAGGTAATACTTCGTTAGTCTCTGGAGCAGCAGTTGACTTCAAATCTTGATTTCTATGGCGGCTTGGAGTTCTGCTCTTCTGTGTGGATATTATTTCATTTCTTGCCGGTCCGTCATGGGCATTGGTTATCTGCGATGTTATAGGGTTAATAAATCGATTACTCTACTTAAGTTAGCTGCTGTTAGTTTTTGTTAAGAAAGGAAATGAAGGTTAGTGGTTGGGAAGGCAAAGCTAAAACGTGCTTCCAATATTCTTTGATCATTACACATCTCAAATAGTCCAAAACAATTTCCATATACCTCAATACATTTATCATTATGTTTAAATTCAAAATTTATAGTATAAGAGAAAGAATACAAAAAGAATGAATTAATGAAAAGACTACTAACCTCTTCTTTAAGTGGAGTATTCTTCTTGGCATCTTTTGTTTCTTTGGGATCTTCGTCATCATCATAATAGTAATAAACATACTCATATTCGTACTCTTGGCCGTTTGGTCCTTTTTTGATCTGAATTCTAGATCTCTGTTTTTCACTTCCACTTGCTTCCAAGGGAATATCATCAGTATCTACAGCTTTAGGAAGAAATTTGCTGGTTGTTAGTACAGAGCTCACTGTTGTAACTTCTGCATTCTTTTTTATTCTACGATTGCTTGCCTTATTAGATTTTGCTCTTCCTGTTCTACTTGAGGCTTTAGTAGTAGGTTTTACAGTTGTGGTACTAGTTACCAATTCGTCTTTATATTTTTCTAGTAACTGTTTGACGTTTAATCTTATTGCTCCAGCTGGAGCAGGGGCAGACCTCTTAACAATTTTGCTCAGTTTTTTGTTTTCGTCTTTTTTTACTTCTTCATCTTCATCTGCATTCAGTTTGAAAGTTAAGGATGGTGGTAGTTTGTGGGATGTTTCGAAGGGTCTTTCGGGTTCAGTTTTGTCTTTTCTGGATATAGTTCTGGAGCCTGGGCCTGACGAATGTACATAAACATATTCTTGAGCTGATGAGGGTTTCTGTATGTTTAAATCTTTTTCTTGTAAATGTGGAGCTGCCAATATATTGCTCACCAAGAAGCACCATAAACTGAAAAATGATTTACACATGTACCTTGAAAGTTTTAAGTGAATCATATTTTACTTTCATCGTCTATAGTATCTATATTTCTAAAAATTTATTTTCAGTTGAATTCAACGATGGATACTTGAAAATTTACGGAATATTCACTTCAATTTCCAGAAATATTGTTATACAGAAGATACATATCCGGAAATTCCGTACGGAAGTTCAACAACCACAACTATTAAATATACCAATGATTGCAGTAAATTCAATTTGGTTAAACAATTCAATGATTCTAACGGGTTTGTACCATAGTAATAGTAATATTATCTAATGCTGTTAACATAACTTTATTTATCAACATTCAACCAGGGGTCAATAGCATTCATATATTCATTGAAATATTCCACAAAAAGCTCAGTATTAACTGAAAAGCTATGAGGATTAATATCCAATCAAGTGTAACAATCACGGGACACTTTTTTCAAAAGAATGCGGTCATTATATAAGATCCTCGAGTTCTATTACTTGACGTAACTTTATTTGCAAGGTGGTAATATTTTATCATAATGTAGAAATTTTATTCAAAATATTATAATTTATGTAATACTCGAATAAATAAGGATTAAAAATCTGATTGGAGGTGTTTTAATTAGTAATACATTTTCATAACGTATTAGTATTACGTCTCTATGTTCTATTTTGATTATTCTATGCGACATGTGATATTTGTTCATTAATCCAAGTGAAGAAAGTACAACCAGAGAAATTTGTTGATCAAGGTCATGATATCTACTGTCTGAAGGAAAGTTAATTTAAACGATATTTTAACTGATGTTTGGTGCATATGGCCCGCAACTGTTGATGAATACATTTGAAACGAGTTTTGTAATGTGAGAAATGATAGGCAGAGAAAATTTCAAAAAATTCTTGGGCTTGACGACAGGTTTTGATAATGTTACAAAAGTTATTTTGCGGCACATAACGAATGTTGGGTTATTGAAAACTTGGAAATATCACTATTGTTACCATCGAAATCTTTTCATCACTTTGATTTGATACTTGGAAATGAATTATTCCGGTTTGTATATGTACATCCGTTTTTCAATAACCAGAATGAAACTCTGAGGGAACTGTATGTACAACAAGTATGTAATAACAAGATGTCAACGAAAACAGAAACTATCAACTTTCGAGAGTGAATATTTATTGTGTTCCGAAGAACATCGAACTCGGTGGATGAACTATACAGCGCTGTTTCGTCCATTTATGTGAATCATCAGAGGCCTGCATCGAAACCAACGAATTTCGATGTTATTTTCAAGTGCACCAAGTTCCTATGTCTAGAAAAAACCGGACAAAGCCAGTGACAACACAATACTGATAAGGCCTTTAAGTTGAGCCGTTGAAAGAATTGAAATATACCTTTTCAAAGGTTTATATTTATAAGGTTTTTATTTTTTACAGACAATTAAACATCTTTTCAATAATTTTTACTTCTGCCCTAGATACTTCTAAAATAGTATAGCAGTCAATTTTTCGTAGTTTTTCATATTCATTTTGATGGTGTTTAAATCACATTCTTAATGAATGAATAACTTGTTTTCTCAATGCATTTCTAGAGCGAATGAAATTTAACATTGTAAATTCTAAATGAGAAACTGGCCGTACCTAAAAATTTTGAATGGACAATCATTTTATCACGTTTATTCTATGATAAAATATCGAAAGAACGTAGATAATTAAAACAAATCATTAGTTGGGCGTTTACCGTTCTATTAACTAACTAGATAATTATCGTAAAAATATTAATTAAACTGGGTTGTTTAATTGACTTCTCAACTAAAGTGCTATCATTCCATACTTTTAAAACGATATAGTGACTTATTTGTTTAGTGAAGAGTTAAGTTCTCACGCTAATATCATCACGGTATAAATCACTTTATCTGCTCCGTTTGTAAAAGTATCATTAGGATACGTATATCACACGAACATTGTATATATATTAATTGTTGTTTCGTGGAGGTTGAAATATTTGATGTAATTATTGCAATACAGTGTACCTACTTTGATTTTATCAATTTAAATGGATTCCAAGAATTTTGCTTTAATTCAATGAATTTAATTATTAATTATGCGTAAATAGCTTGAAAAACAGGGCTATCAACCATTTTGAAGGTAGTTTGAGGCCGACTAGATACGGAAAGAAACCATTTAAATCTGAATCAAAAATTCTAGTTTTAGCACTAATTTAACAATGGAATATTAATAATATATAAAGTTAAACCTAAAACCTGAATACATGAAAAGCCGAAAAATAAATCTCCTTCAATCACAAAATATGGTTAAATTATTTATTAAATTAATCAGTCAGCCATTTTGAATACCTCGGAGAATTTATGAAACTAACAAAGATTTACCAAGTTCCAAAGTGCATACAAACTATATAAAATGGGTGTACTATAATAAGAACAGCATTTCGAAGGCGCATAATTGTGGCATTATAAAACAAGGTTTCTTACAGAAGCACTCTAAAATAAATAAGAGAAATAGAATACCCAAGAAATAGAAAAACAAAAAGACATTAGAAAAGAATGAGGAAAGTTTTATGCATTTATCTACAGGATGAAAACAGCAAAGTAGACGAAACAGCTAAAGCAGCAAAGCAAATACAGACAAAATGACAAAGAAACTATTCAATATAATAAGAAAAAGTAAAATGCGACACAGAATGCGCTGAAACTAGTCAAAAGGATCTGCAACGGATCAATATGAAAAATCTCCAAGAAAGCACCTAGTGTTGTAATTAAATCGTAAACGTGATTTTAAACTCACGTTTCAGCAAATCACGAAATCACGAACTAAAATAAAATGGACAGATGAACGAAAGAAAGAGCGTATCGGGAGGACGAAGCTCCCGAAAGTTTTTAGGAGGTAAGAAAGCAAAAGCAAAAACCCGAAAAATGATGATTTCAAGTTCAATAGTTCTCCTGATGGGAAATAATCGCTATATAAATAATATAACAGTTATCAACTCTTGATGATACATCTAGAGCCGGAAAAACTTGTCGGTTATACTATTTTCAGTGAACCCAACATTAAATCTTTCAATACGCGATCCCATGCGGAAGTCCTAACCGGAAGCTTGTCGAGCGTTCATTTCATCTCCAAATATAGATACAAATTGAATTTGGCTATTACCGATAACTTCTTCTTTTAATTGTATACATCGGTCCACGATAAATTCTCTCTCGTAAATCAAAAGCTTTTCTACTATAATTTTCATTAATACGGTTTGGGGTATTTCAAGAAAAGGTCTGGGAAACTTATAGAAATATAGGCAACATTGGTATTTGTACCCAGTGACATTTCGAAATCGACAGAATTTCAAATTTTACATAACCATTCTTGTACTTGTTTTAGTGATTATTCGAATTGTATTATAATGAGTGATAATTTGAAACGAATGATTGAAAATTCGATAAAAAAGAGTTTTAAACAAACTTTTCAAACCATTATAAATTATTTAAATTGAAATGATTGTAATCGAAACCTATTAGGTACCGATGTATCGGCAATAATAATAAAAATAATAGAACATGAAAACATAAATGGAATTTTTTACCATTCATTCATTATTAATACGAACTCAATGATATATGGGAAAGTATCGATAATTCAAATGTAATAAACATACCGTTATATTTGCCGTCGTAATTCAAGAATAATGGGGAAGCAGACCGGATAAAAAAACAGTTAATAGTAAGGCGATATGAATTCTATTGATTTGTACTACAATAACGTTGAAAAAATAACTTCCGTGCTATTTTACGTTACTTAAATATGTATTAGGTATCATTTTCGTTGATGTTAATCCTAGTTTGTATGTGAATTAAAAAAGAATAATCATAAGTTCTTTACGTTCAATTAAAACTGTATGTTTTAATTGAACCCAAATATATCAACAAATATATCTTCTTCAGGTTATAAGACTTGGAATATAGTAGATCTATTGAAAATCCAATTTAGTAAGCACAAAAATGATATCCCTGATATCCCATCTGGCAGATCTTCGCTTCAGCATCTATTCAATGAGTTGGTCTCACAGGTACATTAATCAATTATCAAAATAAAGAAAATCTGAAGTATTGAAAATCAAAAAATTTAGGCAGTGAATTATCTATTGAAGAGATTATCCAAAATTTTACTAAAGTATTTCAAGAGATTCATATCATAATCACCATTTGATATTTTATTAACTTTTCAATTCATCGATATATCTATCAATTCCTATCATCCCAAGGTAGAACATATACTGAAAAATGTCTCCATTAGACTTTTTTGAGTCTCAATGAATTGCAATTCATACTGAAATGCAATACTATACGTAGTTAATTTGTATAATTATTAATATTTTTCTCGATAGATATAGCAGCTAATGATTGTTTTAATTTTCGAAATATATTAATTGAAATGTATTTTCTTTCAATTCGAAAAATTTTCCTTGTTTTTCGAGAGTTTCATTGCTTTTTTGTAGTTTTTCTTAAGCGGTTTCACTTGTTAAACTCATACTTTGACCGATTAAGTTTTGATAGATGTGTAAGTTATTTATTTATTTTCCCAAAATCTAACTACCATGTTGATTATAGATAATTTTGCTGTTTGTTTTGGCTGAAATTTCTTTCATTTTAAGAAAAAATAATAATGCAATGAGAATTTGTGACAAACTGTATTCATGGTATATATTCATTTGATTATTAATTTTTTTGTGTGAGTTTATTTAATATAAGTATATTTCTTCATTTCGATAGCTACTGGATTTTTATTTAATTATCATTTGATAGACTCACAGAGATTGAATCACAGAAAATAATTAAATGAAGCTAAATGATAGTAATAATACATACTCATAAATAAAATGTGGAATTTGAGTTACCGAAATTGCTTTGAACATTTTCGATTAGGTAGTATAAAGAAAAAAACTTTATTTCTGTACGATAATGGGTTTCTTCTTTTCAATTAAGAATTATTTTACATTTTCAGCACGACGTTAGAACTGACAGATAAATTATTTCTATGTTCCAATAGTTCTGTGGGATTCTTAAATAACGAGTCGCCTCTGGCAATCATCTCTGGCTAGCAACGATTTAATTTATCCAAAAGCTGCTCTCCTCTCGATTGGAAAGAGGATCGGTCGATAATCCTTTCTAATATTTCGCATTAATTTAACCTTTCATTCTCTCATGGTAAAAATGGCAAGGTCGAATTGTATACTGTAAACTCCGTGTACAATCCAATGAATGTCGGTTTATGTTACTTTATAACTATTGTTAGTTAACATTTGGTATTCAAATAGAGTATTAAGTATGCAATCACAAGTGTAAAGAACAATTATTTATCATCAGTAAAGATCATTTTCATGTGATTTAATACCAGCATCATAGAAGATGCTATAAGTGATGTTATCTAACTTTATCTTGAAAATATTAGGATTGAAGAAAGTAACTTGAAGGAATTTTGATTATTTATTTCTTATCGAATATCATGTTCTAATAATGTTTTCGTTTTATCAAATGACATGAAGTAAAATAATTGTTTCGAAATAAAACAACCTACAGTCTAAATTGAAAAAGCAATAAATATTAATAAATGAGTATTCCCATTTGAAGAATGACAAGTGTATTTTTGTATTCTTGTATAAAATCATGATTTATTATGATTTGAGCAGAAAGTTTTTTGAATAGTTTTTTTTCGAAAACTAGAAAATCTTGGTATCGAATAGTTTGCCGGACAATGATAAGCACTAAGAAATGCAGTAATGCAGAAGATACAGCAATATCCACAATATCCTACTTGAAATATCTAAGTTGCTGCTACTTTTTAGTATAAACGGCAACATCGCAGAACTGACAATATTTTCGAAGATTCCTGTAAATTAATTTAAATTCGATTAAATACCTGTAATCTGTTCCTGTAAACTCTATGTAAAGCGCCTCCAGAGAAAGATATTTTGCACATGCAGATAATATTCTTTTTTTAGAAATAGGTCTCGTTACTTAACGATATTTTGTTCATACTGTTTTCAGTGAATTGAACTTGTATATGTTATTTTTGAGATCATTTTTGTACCGGACTCCGTAAAGGACCCCGCCTCTGTGGAGCCATAGAAAAAATTAACAACTCTAGAAGAATTACAAGTAACTAAGTATATTGTATTTTCTGCCAATGTAAATGAATATTTGAAAAAAATATATTTCATTATTATATAATAAATTATATAATAATGAAATTACATTAAATTATGATTATATAATAATCAATTGAGTATTTTCAATTTAGACTACTGAGGAAGATTTATGTGCAATTGATTCCGAAGATGGTGGTAGTTTTTTTGTTAATTGAATTACATAAATCGAACTTATCGAAAACAAAAGAAAATCTTATGTTGAATGAAATTTTCTCAAGAATTATGACTGAAATTAATTTATTATGATTAAGGAACTTTATTATATTTTATTCACAATGAAATTGGGAAACAATTGACCACATAATTATATCCTAATAAGAAATCGAAATATTACTAATTCCTACTATATTACGTATTATTTCTCACACTGAATATAGTTGATATATAATAATAAAGTATTACACAACTTAGGTATAGCAATTTGATAAGAATTTATATCAGGGTATTACATTAGAAACACGACGTAGAAATGTAAATTTTCCATATCTGTAGGTACTTGACTCGTACTAAAGATTAAAATATTAGTTCTAGGAATTTTCATATGAATATACCTCTTTATTCAACGCTTTTTCCTTTTTTATGACAAGAGTTGGAATTATTTTTTCAACGTAAAAAGCTTTTCAGTCTCGTAGCTTTTTAAAATAAATGTTTCCTTCGATCAATTATTCACTATCAAATGTTAATTTCAATTCATTTTCTATTAATTATTTATTGATAATCATCAAATGTTTTTAAGAGCTAGTTAGGCAATGACAATGAATTTGATACTGATTTAGGTAGGTACTTTTGAAGTATTTGGCACTGTACGTATAAAGTTCATAAAATATTCGATACAACGTAATATACATTACCATATATTGAATTTTGTTGTCAAATTTTGGAAATCAAAAGATTTAATTTAAGTATATTTGATGGAACAGAATCACATGAATGACTTTATTCATTTTGTATTAAATTTTGTTCCATCAAGAGATCAACGAATCATCAATCAACTTTATATATAAAAATTTCAAACAAGATAGTTGGTTAGCTGCAGGAAATGATTGTAAATTGCTGGTGGTATTCAATGATTTGCAATGAGCAATAATTAATTGAATTGTACAAAATAGATGAAATACGTTTTTTGTGACTAGACTCAACAAAATAAATAGATTTAAAAAAACAGCATAATAATTCTTCAATTGCGAATTTGAAAGAGATAAGGAAATAACTAACGATCACTTTCTCCGCCTCCGAAGAGGAAGTACTCGTAGCAAGCAATGAAGAAATAACAGTTCAGGTTTTTCGGGATATGGTGATGATATGAATGAAATTTGGTATCTGAAAAACTGAATGATGCCATTAAATAGAGAAATCCATTGACATTTATGTCTTAGATTAAATCAATTTCCTATTCTCAGATAAACCGATTTCTCGCCAAACCAATTAGTCGACTACTTGTTTGAAGAATTGATACTAATTAAAGCTAATAGATTTACTTCTTGACTAGGAGTATTATGAAATAAAATAGCTCTCATATATCACACATTCGATTTAACTACTGGGTACAGTGGGCAGTCAAAAATGGCGGAACCATTTTTGGCAAATGCTGCAACTTCCAGACAGAAAAAATCTGAATAAATTAATCTGATGAAACTGACATTGAAAAGCTATAAATTGAAAAAACATTTCATTTATAGAAAAATAAGTATTTCAAAGGAATTCTCTTTCGTTGAAAAGCAGTTAATTTAAATTTAGCTATCTTTTAAAATTATGAATATAAAAGCATAGATGTTTGGATGTTTGTCAATGAATAACTCCATAACTCCCCAAGTCATGTAGATTAAATTGAGTACAGAGTTGGACTATAGTCTGGCATAGAGCATAGCATTGATTTTCATTCGGAAAAGTTTCTAAAAAATGAAAAAAGTATACAGTTTACTCGGACAGATTTAACCTGTCCGCTGTAGATGTATTATGTTTGAATATAAACACACACACACATATATATATATATATATATATATATATATATATATATATATATATATATATATATATATATATATATTCACGACTGCAGATATGTATTTTCAGTGTTTAATTGGGATTGCAGTTCAGGACAGGAAAATCAGTTACCTCTTTAGTATTTTCCAAGCTTTCGAAAATGTTTATTTTCTTCTTCAGGGCTAAAATAGTACAATATTAACAGTTTATATAACAAGTCACTATCAAAAAGTCCGAAAAGTACCTTTGTTTTTTGAATTTTGAAAATAAGTACAAGTGTTCCCAAATGCATGGGTTGGAATATTACTGCATTCTACGTGTTAGGTAGCTGAAGGAAGCAACGACACTAACTGTATTTCTCAATTCCGCTTTTCAAGTGGAATGTTCCCAGATGTTCCCAAGGGTGTTTCTTAAGACGTTGGCCGAAGTTTTATGACTAACGAAAAGAGAATAAATTTATTTTGTGGATTTATAGTGTACTTTTCGGTAAATAGGATATCATATTCTGATATCCTATTGTAATATTCCAACCCAATGCATTTGGGAACACTTGTACTTATTTTCAAAATTCAAAAAACAAATGTACTATGACTAACTTCATAGTAATTGTGAGAAAAAATTTTCGATAGTGCCTTGTTATATAAACTGTTATTATTGTACTATTTTAGCCCTGAAGAAGAAAAAAACGTTTTCGAAAGCTTGGAAAATACTAATTGAACACTAAAAAAATATGTATAATATATTATGCTAATAATATAATTCTAATACTCGTTTTCGAGACCTACAGCAGACTCTTACTATTGATAAACTCCCATCTATTTTTGCAGTTAAACTTACTTTTTAGTTAGGTATGTCTGAATGACTCATTTTGAATAACGAGAGAAGGATATTTATGAAAACTAGAAATGTACGATGCTCTCACATCAAGATCCTGATTTTTGTCCTTGGCCTCAGATTGTTCGATTCCTAGCCAATAATGTCTATTTGTCCAAAAAATCTCAAATGTCGGGAAAGTAACTGCTACCTTTTTCTGAGTTATTGTACAACTATATTTATTTCAAACTGCTGAGATTCGTTTGCAAAAACATCGAAACTTTTCAAACCTTTCATACAATCAAGCATACACACATATATATATATATATATATATATATATATATATATATATATATATATATATATATATATATATATATATATATATATATATATATATATATATATATTCATACATATCATGACAGTTTTCTGTCTCTCACTATTCAAAAAGTATGTACAAGATACATACAGAACTACTTTACAGAAATATGTCATTTGTGTTTCTAATTTAAAAATTGGTAAAATATAATGTCAAGCTACACCTACGACTAGTAGATGTTGACATCTTCGTATTCTTAAGGAAGTAAACGGTGATAATGAGTAAACATCATGTTAGTACAAATATTACCTCAAATTTCATATTTTCAATTACTTTATGACAAGATTCGGTATTTCGTGGCACTTTACAATACCGGTTAATCTTCGAAATCTTTCTATTTGAAGATATCACGATATACCGAAATATACAATCAAAATTTATCAATTCAATTTTCAAAAATTTAATTTTACAATTTCTTAGTTCCCCAAATGAACTTTGTTGCAATTTGGAAATGATACATCTCAAATCATTTCCGAAACTATCAACTATAGATAATTCATTTCACTTTAGAAGGGAGTATGGAGTAATTTAATTATTAGTTTTAACTTTTTCTAAAATTATTCTTGATTTATTTTTTATAAATCAGTATCAGAAAAGAGATTGTAAATATTAGGCTATAAGTATTATATTTTAATGCACAATTTTTAGGGAATTATTTTTATTATTATGTTCATTTGAAAATCAATCGAAAATTGTAAAAATTATAATATGTAGAAGGTTACTTACATGCTTTGGAAGATCATTTTATCAAGGACTTCGAAGCAGGGTCTTTCAGGAAAGGACTGGGTCAATCAGGGGAATAATGGCAGGGAGGCAAAAACCCAGGGCTCCCAGTCCACAGACTTAGACCATAGAGTCCATAAATTAGCACTTTGAAGCGACGTTCACACACTTCGGGTACGTCACACTCTAACCACACAAGAACTAACAACGTCGCGGTGTCCGTGGAAGAAAGAGGCAAGGAACAGAACCGCCAGTCGCTTTCAGTTTCAACAAGAAGTCAAGAAGCCAGACAACTTTCGCTATTGGCTTCGACCCCACGTTGGCCCGTGGTGATGCATTCCTTTATATTTTATTTCTTCTGTACTACGCAATGACATTTGTTCCTCGAAATAAGCAGATAATGGGATTTGGACGTGATTTGCGTTGGGGCGCCATCTGAGAAAATTTGTAACTGATTCGTGGGTTTTTACAGTTTCGACATTATCACTAAAGTCTGACGTCCAAAATTCACTTATTTATCGATATTTTGAAGATTTCGCAGCCGAATCAAGAAAGGTTGTTTAATCAATATCTGGATCTGGGTCAATGCTGTAAAATCGATAATTTATTCCACCCAACGTAATGTAGGTGTCCACTTATCTGGATCATTGAAAAAGTTTATAAAAGCATACATGAAGATAAATATTGCAAACTGGAATGCGAATTATTTCAATAGCACTGAATAACCTTCCAGCCTCTATAGAAATCTTCTAGAATAATGTAAAATAAATTTCAGAATGGAATATCTCAATTTATACTAGCAAAAATTGATATAACGAGATTTTTCAAGAAGGTACAAGAGGATCACTAATTGACAGACACTGGAACTTATTGCATAGATCTTTGAAACTTCCAAAGATCTCAAAATTAATCAATTTTTCATGTGATTTATCATAGTTATTTCAAAAATGAAACCATTCTTTCCAATTTCATATTTCTTCTATATAATGATAATCTAAATTATGAACACACTCGATTTAATTACAAAATTAAAAAATGTTGCAAGTAGGTATATTGAATAAAAAACAATGGGTATTATATTAATATATATAAATTATATTAATATATTTATGTTTATTAATAAAATTATATTAATTTTTTGACAGCTGTTTCAGGGTCTTTAAACCCCGTGGTGGTTGAAACGAGGTCTTGAAACCCCGTTAGGGATTTCGGGGTGGTTGAAAGTGGGGCTGTTACCCCACTTTCAACAGTTGAACTGATAGTTTGACTTTTGAACTTTCAACTGTTGAACAATTGTCAAGCAATTGATATGATTTTATGAAACTAAATCGAGTGCTTTTTATTCCAGATATCAAACAAATTTTAAGCAAGAGATCATCGAATATTCAATCATTTATATTGAAAAATTTTCAAGTGCTAAATATTTCACAAATATTCTTAGTGACAATTTTATTTTAGCATTTTTTTAAAATTCTTTAACACGATCACATCTTGTTTAAATTAACGGAATTTCGACCAGATCGCTCCTTCTAAGGCAGTCTTATGTTGGGCACTGTAAAACAGGATAGGGCGGACCTGCTTTGCAATTTTTCTTGGAAAACTGGAGATTATGACTTGATTTCAATATGATCAACGATTGGAAGTACCTAATGTTAATCTTTGAGAAAAATAGATCTAATCTGATATTTATAATAAGCTAATCTGTTTCAGTAGAGTATAGCCACAGGGGTGGTTTCCAGGTTATATAATAATAATAATAGTAATAATAATAATAATGATAATAATAATAACAAGTTCTTTATTCTGAACAGGTATAACACCCAATTACAGAAAATAATAACAATATTGAATACATAACTAAATAATACACTAAATAATTAGAGAAAAGATTTAACTAAATAATTTAAAAAAAGATTTAACAAAGAGCTCAATCTAATCTAAAAAAAATAGTAACTATAACTACATTATAGAATTCAATGAAATATTACAAATAACTCAATCTAAATCAATTCGTTTTAGTCAATTTTCGTTGTTCACATAACTCCTGATAATAAATTCTATGGAGTCAAAGTGAATGTCACAATTATTGGCAACTCTATTGAATGTAGACTCCATGAACCATATGGGGGTTTGCATTAGGGAGTTGCTCCTCGGAGTCTCTAGGTGGAATGATTCTGTATTACGAGAATTTTGTCTAGGAACACGAAATTTTAAAGCAGACAAGAGAGGAGGACAATCAATACTATTGTGCAGTAATTTGTACAAAAAAATGAGTGATAAATTTTTTCTCCTGCTCTTCAATGAGATAAAACTAAATCGACTCAATAATTCGTTATGATTGACTCCTCTCTGTGGATAAACTTTATCCTGCCTCCAAACTAAGAATTTCAAGAACCGTCTCTGAAAAGCCTCAAGATGACGTTGATGGCAAGTGTGAATGGGATGCCAGATCGTGCTGCCATACTCCAACTTGCTACGGATTATGGTATTGAATAGTCCTATGAATGTTGAAGAATTATTAAAATATTTGCCATTACGTATAACGAATCCATATATTTTGCTGGGGTTTAAAAGAAAAACCGTTCAATATTTTTATGTTTAGAGTTAATTCAAAAACATTTTGATTCAATTTGTAGAAATGAAATATCACTTGATCATCTGTAAAACTTATTAGTCCAAAATTAATTACATTGCAAATTTTGTAGGGTACTGCTATTTATTATGTAACGGGTGTTTTTTTTAGAGGTATAGAACTTTAAGTTGGCATTACTGTTGAAGATGGCGACCGATTTAACAGCTGTGAAGCGATTTATTCTCCGCTTGGTTTGGCAATTCATTATGAATATACTCACGCCTGAACAACGCTTGCAAATAGTGCAATTTAGAATTTTGTTTAGCGATGAAGCGCACTTCTGGTTGAATGGCTACGTCAATAAACAAAACTGCCGCATTTGGAATGAAGATAATACTCAAGTTTATGTCGAAACACCGTTACATCCAGAAAAAAACTGACTGTTTGGTGCGCTTTATGGGCTGGTGGTATCATTGGTCCGTACTTCTTCAAAAACGATGATGGCCAGAACGTTACAGTCAATGGTGATCGGTATAGACCCATGATTTCTAACTTTTTCATTCCTGAATTGAACAACCATGATGTCCAGGAGCTGTGGTTTCAACAAGACGGCGCAACATGTCACACAGCTCGTGCCACAATCCATTTATTGAAAGACACGTTTGGTGACCGCCTAATATCAGGTTTTGGACCTGTGAATTGGCCTCCAAGATCTTGTGATTTAACACCGCTAGACTACTTTCTGTGCGGCTATGTGAAGTCATTGGTCTATGCGGATAAACCACAAACGCTTGACCATTTGGAAGACAATATTCGCCGTGTTATTGCCGATTTACGACCACAAATGTTAGAAAAAGTCATCGAAAACTGGACGTCCAGATTGGACTACATCCGAGCCAGCCGTGGCGGTGATATGCCAAAAATCATATTTAAAAGGTAATGCCATAAGATTATCTTTCGAATAAAAAAAAATTGTCGTCAATCGAATGATCCATTGTTGTTTTATTGCAATTTAAAGTTCTATACCTCTAAAAAAACACCCTTTACATATGTTTTTAGGCATTTTAACAGAAAAACATGTAATTATATATGTTTTAAAAATAAATAATAATAAATCATATTACAAAATTTTGCATTTTTATAAATGAAGTTGAAAATATCAGGTGGCAAATTCGAGGTCATTGATGTTCGGTGAACTTTCATAACGATTTTGACAATCGAATATTCTGAAAAATGACCAAAAAATTATGAGAAATCCTTGTGTATATTCAGTGAGTAATGCAATTAAGAAATAGTTACAGGAAAATGTTCAAGAACACTGTTCGAGTGGGATACTATAAACTCAACATTTTTTGACATTGAAAGGAGTATGTTGAAATTCTACGTACCCAACCCATTTCAATTATATAGGAAATACCTCAACGACACAGAATTTCTTGCAATTTCAGTGGCGAAATTCCTGCTTACTGAAAGAATTATTATTTCGACCTTTGTTTATTTCTTTTTCGTTGTATCCTCTTTGCACCTGTAATGAAAACTCTGAAGAATTCCAAGAACTATTACTAATAATTATTCCAAATTTGTTCGTTTCAGTATAAGCGTTGGAGTCATGGATATTTGATGACATGTAATTTTCAACATTCAATGCAATATGATAATGTGCAGCTTAAGGTTATTCCTTCATAATTATTGTAATTGTTTAATGGTTGATATTTTTGATCGTTTGAGATGAAAAAAACGCATTAAGCTTTATCGTAAAAGCCGCTAATTCATTATAGATATTTGAAGGTGAACCATTAATATTATTGGAAAGGAAATATTGGAAAGAAATAATAATTCCTAATTCGACGAATATCATGATCATTATCTGAATACCATTGCACACATTGAACTGAAAATGAAAATGAGACAAGATTATTAATTAACTATAAATATTATGATAAATGTAACTATGATATGTTATAAATGTTTGAATAGAAGTAGCTTCAAATTCTCGTTTATTTTCAGACTGATGTCTCAGAAAAAAAGAATAAATTCGGTCACCAAAATTGTCTTTCAATAAATCGATTGTGGCACGAGCTGTGTGACATGTTGCGCCGTCTTGTTGAAACCACAGCTCCTGCACATCATGGTTGTTAAATTCAGGAATGAAAAAGTTAGTAATCATGGCTCTATACCGATCACCATTGACTGTAACGTTCTGGCCATCAACGTTTTTGAAGAAGTACGCACCAATGATTCCACCAGCCCATAAAGCGCACCAAACAGTCGGTTTTTCTGGATGTAACGGTGTTTTGACATACACTTCAGGATTATCTTCACTCCAAATGCGGCAGTTTTGTTTATTGACGTAGCCATTCAACCAGAAGTGCGCTTCATCGCTAAACAAAATTCGCTTATGAAAATCGGGAACAACGGCAATCTCGTTTTGGGCCCATTCGAGGAATCTACGCCTTGCTTGATGATCGTTTGGCTTCAATTCTTGCACGAGTTGGATTTTGTAAGCACGCAAACCCAAGATCCTTCCGCAAAAGCTATTGAAAAAATTAGATATTTTGAAAATAACTAAAAACGAATAATTATTTCTGCAATAATACTGTAATCATTGTTGTAATACTGCAAAAAATTGATGTAATGTCTGTACAGAAAAAGACTAAAAGGTTATTTTATTCGATTCAGGTACAGCATTTCTACCGTTTAACTCCATTAGAACGTCTGAAAAAAATTGCCTTAACATTCGAAAATTCAAAAAAATATATTTTTTACTCCACATTGTTACTAAAAAAGAAAATTTGTTGAAGTTATGAACAATAAATCCACTTTGTTAGATTTCAGTAAAGAGTGTGAAAACTTTTTTACAGGTTTTCATAGTGAAGAAACCCTCCTTCTTACCGTTAGAGGTGTATATTGAATCGTTTGATATTGATTTTCCGTCCAATAATTTGAAATTGGAAACCATAATAAACTTAATAATAAGAACAATTCAATTTGTGAATTTATTTTGTTAAATCATCGATTTATTCCATTATTCATTTTTTATTATTTAGATAGGTCAGAATTTGAAAGTTTTTGAAATATGGTTGAACGTTTTTCTGAATTATGTAAACTTAAGTTCTAGTTACGCGTATTGATTAGTAAGAATTCTTCAAAATAAAATTTAGGAAGAGAATAAGACACATATTGCAAGGAATCAATGAAAAAATATGATACCGCTTGCAGTTTTTAGGTTATGTTACAGTAAGACATTTTGAAGGATTCTAGAAAAAAACTGTTTCTATTACAAATAATGTTTTATGTTTTAATGCTTTGTAATGGAATACAAAGAACTTTGATTTTCTGAATCAGACTATTTTTCTATTCAATAATTTCTACTCATTTTTCCTTCCATAAGTTCAATGTCCAAAAATATTTCCAAGTCTTAAGCCAAATGGCAAACTGAATATAAATAAATAAATATAGATAAATGGCAATCTTCTTGGATAAGTTTAGGTGCGGACCCTTTAGGTTAGGTAAGGTTTAGTTAATTTAGGTTAGGTTAATTAATTTAGGCTATGTTAGGTAAAATTAGGTTGGTTATGTTTAATTAGGTTAGGATATGTTTAATTAGGTTATATTTTATTAGGTTAGTTTATGATGTTCTAGTTACTATGCTGTTCGAATTAATTGGGGATAAACATTTTTTTTCTTCGTTTGAGTTACTGTAATGAGTATGTGAGTACCAGGGTCGCCCAAACACCCTGAAGCTGTTGGTGTGGGAAGGTCCAGCGTTTCGAGAATTTTAAAAACATTTGAAGAAAGTGGCTCATCTTCTCCAAAAAGAAAAGGAAACTGTGGCCGCAAACGCAAAACTACTCCAAGAACAGACAAATTGTTGATAAGAAATAGCAAAATTAATCCGCGAAATACAAGCACTGATCTTCGAAAGGATTTAATGGTTTCTGGTGTGGAGTTGAGCACCTCAACTGTTCTAAAACGACTGCTGGAGGTTGCCGTAAGGCAAGAAGACCAAGAAGGAAGCAACTGCTTATCCAGAAAATGATGAAGAAACGTCTGGCAATGACCAAAAAGTTCCGTGAGTGGACTGTGGACGACTGGAAGAAGGTGGTTTTTAGTGATGAGCCACATTTGTTTGTTCAAGGGTTGTTAGACGAAGTGATGGGGAAACTTTGCGGCCTGATCACATCCAGCAAATAGTAAAACATCCTTCGAAACAAATGTTTTGGGATTTTTTCACAACCAATGGCACTGGACGATTAGCTCCTATAACAGGGATGATGAATTCAGTGAAATATATGGAAATATTGCGCACCAGGATTGTCCCATTCATGGAAACGTTTGATGGACGACTTGGTTCCCTGACACAATTCCAAAGAAGTGCAGGCCTTTATGCGTGAGAATGAAATAAAAGTAGTCGATTGGCCGGGGAATTCACCTGATCTCAATCCCATTGAGAATTTATGGAATATTTCAAAGAAACGACTGGCAAAAATGGATTTCACTACATAAGAAAAAATGGCTATAAGTTCAATTCAGGTGTGGTTTCATGATGACGAATTGAAAAAAATTTGCGCTACGCTAGTGGAATCGATGCCTAGACGAGTTCAAGAAGTTATTTCTGCGAAAGGTGGACATACTTCACATTAATATGAAGAATTTACGCTATTTTGTATGTATTTATTTCCTTAAAAGGTAAGATTTTACGAAAACATTGTTTTTTATCCTTTGTCCCAATTAATTCGAACAGCATAGTAGATTAGGTTAGGTTAGGTAAGCGGAAATCAATATGAATTTCGATAATTTATAATTTCTTTGAAACACTTTAAGCTACGAAGTAGTGGTTCAAGCGGTTCAGTGAAGAACCCAGAAGAATACTGTGCATTGATTTCCATAACGCGGTTGATTATGCGATCTCTAAAGGTCGCATAAGTCTTCAATGAGCACAATTCAGCAATCAAGAAATTATTCAGTCATTCGAATAATTGTTGAATAATATTTCTATAGGTGACTCCCACTCAACAAGGCTCATATCTCGGATAACTTTCTCCCAAACAATGCGCACTTGGATATTCAAAACTTCGAAATAACAACCCAAAAATAAAAAAATGCCTAAACAATGTCCCGATATTATGCGAAATGTGTACAGAGGTGGGATGCCAATGATGTAACTTGTTATTTCGTTAAAAATGCTTTTATATGGGCGAGGTGTACTGCACCTTTCTGCTTGATAGATCAGACATACAACATATCAATTTATAATCAACGTATGCGATGTATGTGTCAATAATATTAATTATTACGTTTGACGTGATTTTCTTCGATGTATCAAATTTTTACGGAAATGTAAAATGAAATTTTGGAATAACAGGTATTACTTGCTGCTTTGTATTCGATTATGTTTCGAAAGAACTGTGAATCATTTTTTAATATTTTATATATTTTTTGTTTCTCTTCTTTTATTATCTTGTTTATATATTTGTATTCTGTATTGTATTGATTCTGATTTTATGTTAGTATTATTATGTTATCAATTCGTGGTTCATGGAAGGGCTTCAATGAACCCTTCGTGAGAAGAATGCTTCGATGAACCTTTGCCCTTTATGTATTTGAATGTTTAACTTACACAATACATTTTTATAACGGGTGATTTTTTAAGAGTTAAGTTTTTCAGATTGACGGCACTTGTTGGTAATGGCATCCAAACGTCATCTGTCAAAGTGAAAAGTTTTCAGTATACTCTGCCATTTCATCATGGAAAGACTTATAAACCAGCAACGATTGCAAATTGTTGAAATTTACTATCAAAATTCGTGCTCTGTGAAAAATGTATATCGTTTGTTACGACCATATTATGGTCGTCATAATCGATCGGTGAATCAACAATTCATGCATTATCACCAAATTCCGCACCAAGATTACTTTGTTGGACATTAAACCATTGTCTGTATGCGTACATACTGAAGAGAATATTGCAGTGTTAATGAGGATCGTGAAATGTCAATTCGTCGCCGTTCTCAGCTATTGGGCATGTGTTACTCAACCACATGGAAAATGTTACGTGTTGATTTGTGTTTGAAAGCCTATAAAATTCAACTTCTGCAAGAATTGAAGCCGAAGGACCTACCACAACGTCTAATTTTTTGTTAATGGGTCTTAGAACAGTTTATGAAAATCCGCTGTTTTATCGAAAAATTGTGTTCAGCAATGAGGCTCATTTCTGGCTTGACGGATATGTCAATAAACAAAACTGTCGCATCTGGAGTGATGAACAGCCACATGCCATATAAGAATTACCGATGCATCCCGAAAAAACGACAGTTTAGTGTGGTTTATGGGCTGGTGGCATCATCGGTCCATTTTTTTCAAAAACGACCGTGGAAGAAACGTTAGCGTCAACGGCGAACGATATTAAGCCATGATACGCATTTTTTTTGCCCAGTTGGCCAAGTTGAACTTGGTTGTCATGTGGTTTCATCAAGACGGTGCCACATGCCACACAGCTCTTGAAACAATGGACATCTGAAGACATAGCAAACGAATTGGTTGTGTTTCTTTAATAGTGGCACCTCTTTTTTGTCCAAAACCCATAAAAAATTTTGGTTTTATTATTTCCAAGTTTTTCAACGGTTTTTGTTTGTTTCAGGATTTTTTTCACAGAGTTCCTGATTTACATTGAATGAATCTTATGACAAATGTCAATTTCCTGTCACCGGGCATTTCAGAACAAGGCTAAGAATATTTTTATGGAACTTCCAGTAAAAATGAGTAATGAATTTTCATTTTCTTTGCATAGCAACATTTCTAGAATAATTGAAATTCAAAAAGAATAAAAATTTTATTTGGAAGGTTTCCAAGTGCGAAGTTGTTAAAGTTCTCTTGGGGTTCTTGTTTTCTTTTAAATTTTACTTCATGGATTTGGGCATGTGCCTTTTATTAAATCGTCTTTTTCTCTATTCGTTTGGACAAAGTGAATTCAGCATTCTCGAGTGTTCTGCTAAAAAGTTCATCCTAGAACATACCAACACATCTATTAGATAAAATAATTTAAATTTAGGGTCATGCCAGAATTCAAATACTGATCTCCAGTCCTGAGTTTCATCCCCCTTTCATTCCTTTTGGGGTGATGATTTGAAGTTGAATTTCTTGAACTTGAACTGTGATTTTATTACTACATGACCTTCATTTTATTTAGTAAGTGCATTAACATAACTCATTTGTTGGTGCATTTATTAATTGATCAGTTGATTGTAATATATTTTTTATTTATAGTAACAATTCCATTCTCATGAAATGCTCGACTTCACTTCCCTTCATTGAGAGGACCAGAAACAACTGCACCCAAACTGTCATCCGGAAAGAAATAGTTGTGAATTTACACATAATCTAGTGTTAATTGATTTTTTTTCACCTTGGCCTTTATTATTTGAATAACTGAGGTTTTTTTTCTCTTATTTTTCTTTGGCTTTTATGGTTAAGGAAGCACATATCCGAAGGAATACATGGTTGAAGGTCTTTGACAACGTTTCATTGCACTTGCACGTTCGCATTATAGATGAACGAAAACTGATTCGACAGAGTAAATTATAATTTTAAATGAAACACTCCTTAAGTTCGGTTTGAACAAAATGCACTTACCAACCCAGATCATGAGTCAAATTTTAATGCATTTCGAACCGAACCGGAAGTTGAACAAATGATATAGACATGGATATGAAGATATCGATATTTTACCAGAGAAATATCGATATCTTCCTATATTGAATCTTCATGAATCGAATTTTGGATTTAGCTAATTATTTTAAACTTATGATTTGTTCTGTTGAACATGAAACCACGAAAAATTATGAATTTTGCAAATATGTAAAAGATCTAACTACTTTTACATTTCGTTTTCAGTTCCTTTCAGAATCACCTTTGCTATTCAGTTTTTGTTTATAATTCTGTGTTATCTGAAAAAATTAAATTCTCAAAAATAAAGTCTTAGAAGATGTGTTTTCTTAGAATATGTAAAATTATAACAAGGTCTTACAATGCATAAATTATTATTATACGCTATCATATACAGTAATTTTGAATATAACTTAAATTCAAACACTTGAACTTATGATTTACACTTTTTTGACTACATAGCATGACGCGTTTCGTCGTTACAAATGACTTCTTCAGATGCTTACTGAAGCATCTGAAGAAGTCGTTTGTAACGACGAAACGCGTCATGATATGTAGTCAATAAAGTGTAAATCATAAGTTCAAGTGTTTGAATTTAAGTTATATTCAATTATAATGGATTTACATCAAGTAAACGCCAACACTATTAAATATTAAATACAGTAATTTTGCCTACAATATTTAGAGACCAGCAACAAAAATTAGAAAATTATTGACAGGAAGATAATTGAATATTTATAGACTTCTAATTTCATAAAATATAACATCTTTTGAATTTTTGATGAATATTTTGTTATATTTCAAAAATGGAAATCAGATATTCTTTTCTCGAAAAAAGTGATTGCCGCATTTCCCGTACTCACTTCAAGTTAATCGTGTTGCTAAGTTCAATTTAATCATAAGTTTCAGTTTCTCAACTTAATTGTTGAACTTATTTTCATGTGAGATATTTGTTTTATGTTTTTTATCAAATACTGGCGATTGATCGATATTTCCTTCCCGATAAATATCGATAATGACTAAAATTTTTGATATCGACGAAAGATATGTTGATATACGTTTTCAACTTACCCATCCCTGAAAAAGAACGTAACGAAATATCGAACGTTGTTTCGATGGAGATTCGATGACCAATCTCAACTAGAGAATTGAAGTCCTGAATACAAATTAGTTCTGTGACATCGCTTTTCACAGTTCTTATCCGTTCGAATCTTCTTAAGGAAAGGAATAATGAACGGATGTCTGTTTCCGTGATTTACAGTGTTAGTTTCTACCCCACTTGATTTCGATGCAAAACCACGTTTCGGTAATGTTGCTCTATGCGTGTATAATCTAATCACCTTTCGAATATGCGAATGACGACTGGGTTATTTCTTTCTCAGAATTTCGATTGTCTATCTTTGCTTGGCACTTTTACTTTTTTTTTACCTAATCAAGGATCCAAAGCTATTAATAACGAAAAACGACTAGTTCAGCGAGTGAGAGGTGTAACAGAATCAATTGCATAGAAGTAATATACGTATTGCCTGATAGGTACTTCAATCATTTTATTTTGACTGACTATGTGGTCCCCTATGATGACAACACTGCCGGTCGTGTGTTTTAGCATCAAGAGTATCATGATCCCTAATACTAAATGTAATATTTGAGAATAATGATAAGTTCTTTTTTTATTCCACATAACTTTTATTAACTTCTATGAAGTCAAAGTGAATATCACAACTATGGGCAACTCTATTGAATGTAGACTCCATAAAACGAATGGGGGATTGTATTAGCGAGTTGGTCCTTGGAGTCTCTAGGTGGAATAATTCTGTTGTACGAGAATTTTGCCTAGGAACACGAGTCATATAATTTCTCTCCTGCTCTGCAATGAGATTAAACTAAATCGACTCAATAATTCGTTATGATTGACTCCTCTCTGTGGATAAACTTTATCCTCCCTCCAAACAAAGAATTTCTAGAACCTTCTGTGAATGGCCTCAAGATGGCGTTGATGGCAACTGTAAATAATTGCATAAAACATTGCATAAAACAGCAAAATTTGAGCACTCTCTCTATTATCAGAGTATTAAAATTTTCAAACATTTACCATCGAATTTGAAATAACTGAAATCTCATTTGTTTAAGAGAGGAGTTAAATCTCTGCTCTTAACAAAGGCATAGTGTGGCGGAGTACTTCGGTGATTCGAATGTAGGTAATAATGTATGAATCAATTTTTTGTATCATATGTTTTTATATTTTTTTTAAACACAAATGTTCTTCATTATGTGAAATTGTCTCAAATTTTTAATATTTCTGAGGTAATGTTCTTCTTTTCTTTTCAAATAAAGTTGTTTATTATTGTAAATATAAATTTAACCAATATTTTTGTTTGAACCAATATTTTTGCTCGAGGGCTGAATGGAAGATCAGACTCCAAACTGAATTCAGTCCTTTTGAGAGCATTCTTCCTAGTTGTAATTATTGTATCAATTGAAATGAATGTAATTTCACAATGTAAGGAATGTTTCTCAATAAATTAATTTTATTATTTATTATTATTCAACATCCATCTTTCAATATTTCAAGAAATCGTTATTTTTCTTTCCGACGATAAAATTTTATTTTTTTGATGGTATTATTTTTTAAATGGTACACCAACGGTTTTTGAAGAACCGTTGGTGTACCATTTTTACTTTTGTTGAAAACAATGAGTTTTACATACAAAAATAACTACAAAAGTAAAACTTATTATGGTGTTTTGAAAGTTTTTTCGTTTATTGTTATGTCTGCTAGGTGATTTTTAATGGTATATTTCATTTCATTACTTATTGCAAATTATATTTCACAAATGCATTAATATTGTTCCACGCATAAATTTGTTTTTTTGAGCAAAAAAATAATACGGTGACTTTTATTACCGAAGCATATTTGAGTTATCTGACAATTTTTTCAGAAGCCGAGCAACAAACCTAAAGTGAATTAATGTAGGTAATACCAAGAATAAAATTGACTTGTACAACACCAAGTCATACAGATCACTGAGTAGGTAATGTGATTCACCCAAGTCATAGAGCAATAAAACCTGTTCGACCATGATAAATATGTCAACAATGTACATATTTATTTCTTTTTCAAAGATTTGCAATTAAAATAGCATAACTGGGCATGATATCGTTGAATTCCTTTATATAAAATCATTCTTGTTGCTGACAATTTTATCAATACCAACTCACGTATAAAGTTAAAGGTTAATGCGCAGGAAATATTTATGAGAAGTAACTAGTTCTGCCGAGTAGAATAATCCAAAAAGTAATCTGCCATTCAAAAATAATGGGTCATTTTTATTCAAACAGCGGAGAAGATTCCACAAAACGATTCAGACTTGATTTACATTCATTGCTTTGAACTTTGACATATTAATTTAAATGTAAGTCACAAACTTGCATTATTTATTTGGAATTATTTGAAAACTTTAAAGATCTGATCAGCTTTACATGAGAGTAGGGACGTTTGGAAAAAGAAACAAGAATAGATCTTGAGTTTCCCTAGATTAAGATGTTTCTCTCTTTTTCGATCGAGGTTTTTTACGAACATCTCATGAAAGGAAGTTTTGGGTATATATGGCCATTAACGAAAAATGAGGTGTTTTCTGAAAAAACAAATATCTCACAGCGTTTTTGATACTCAAAAATTAATATAGGTAAAGTAATAAAGATTCAGAAAGTATTAAATGTTTCCCTTCACTGATGATTCAAGATTTTCGTGGAAAATACTACTAAAATCTTTCAACCATTGTCTTTCTGTGCTTAGAATTGAATTGTTCATTTCTTCACCAATTTAATATATTCTCGACGGGTACCACATAAACTTTTTATTGTAGATTAATTTGCTCCTTTTTGATTTATTATCATACTTGAGTTTTATTGGATCGTCTATTCTACTGCGCCTCTTTTCCAAGGTGAGGTTCATCAAGTTTGACATGTCATTCCTATCTGGAGGAATTCCAGTTCTCGAAAAATATATAAAACTTCCAGTTCGGCATCTGACATCGAGCCCATTTTGGTGCTATACAATAAGAAAAGTGCCGTGAACAATAAAACGTTAGTTGTCGGACTGTTAATTAAAGTCAACTGAACAAACGGATTTGAAATACGACTAAGGCAGCCATATTATCAGCAATAAAAAATGCGAATGAAAGAAAGTCAACATGTTGGCCTTGGTGTCCAGAGGCTTAAACCACAGAACTGAAGCCTTGTTGTCAAATCTTTCTCATATATAGATGTATATACAGAATTATTATGCAAAAAGTGAACAGAATTGATTTATTGTCTT
Organism: Henosepilachna vigintioctopunctata; assembly: GCA_030704895.1. NCBI lineage: Eukaryota > Metazoa > Arthropoda > Insecta > Coleoptera > Coccinellidae > Henosepilachna > Henosepilachna vigintioctopunctata. The sequence continues at coordinate 10,822,135 of JARQZJ010000121.1, forward strand.
TCGTCTATTAAAATCATTTACATAATCATCAAAATAAATGATTATTTGCATACACTTCTTGCACTCAGTTTGAAATGAGAGTCAAGGTAAAGAGTATCATTTTTGAAACTTGAATGGGCTATTCCAGTGGTTTTCAAACTTTTTGACAGTACTACCCCTGATATACATTGTAAGAATATATGGGCCTATAATTAAAATAATTAATAGAGTATTTTGAGTTTTTTGAAATATAAGAATGGGTTAAATATGTACCTAGTTTCTCATCGCATTTGTGACCTTGAAAAATTCTCTTCAAGGTCCTTTTATGCTTATATTCTCAGAAAATAAGAAATCTTTGCCCTACATCTCCGAATGGATTTAAGAAAATTGTGACATAATTAAATTCACAAAAGGTTTTGGAATATAGGGATGGTGGGATGCGAAAGTCGCAGAGTAAGTATTGACCTCTGAAATTCAGAATTACAATTCAAAATGTAACCTTTAAAGGAAGAACATAAAATTCGAGGCTTGAAATAATTATGCCCAACATTACAAGTACTGCATAGTGCGATTGGCAAGAGAAAATTCTTCTATTGATTACACAGAATTTCCTTCCGTGGTGTAAAATTTCCTGGTAGTTGATGTTGTTTTTACGTATGTTCCATTTGAATTAGAAAGTAGAGTTTTCGTCCTTATATTTTGTAGTTTTTCTTCAAGGTACCTCTGAAATTGTAGAAATAATCTAAATTTATGTAGGCGTTTGATAAATTATAATACAGAAGAAATTTAGCATCGTATTTCTTTGTATTATATTTTGGTTCTCATTTTACATTTACATTTACATTTACATGTCAAGATTCTTTCAATCATCTTAGGGTCCACTGGTATAGTCCCAAAAAATCTGCTGTTAAACATCGAGAACTAGAACTTGGCGAATATCTCTATAAGGAATTACCGGCAAAGACTGCCGGCGTTTCTGGGACATGTTGGAAATCAACGCCAAGAAGGCCGCCGCCATGGGGGCCGCCTTCAAGGGCCTGATAATTTCGAAAGGGCACCAGCAGAACTCAATCCGTCTAAAATATAATATCTGGATAAGTGACAGTTTCTCTGCGAGGGAGTGTTAAAACCGTAAGTCTGTCATCCTCCTATTTTTGTTCATTATTTTTATTATTATCTGTTATATGAGGACCAAAGATTGAGAGGGGGGTCGAACCTTGCATGTCTCCAATAAAATGTCAATATAGCATATAATACGGAATACCTTAACCAAATAGTAACCGAAAGAAATATACCATAGCTGTTTTATAAGATAGAACACTTCCTCATCACTTCGAAGAGGAAAGATCAAGCGAACCCACGCTTGACCCATCTTTGAACCGATTCAAACCCTATTTGAGTCCTGACACTATCGAAACTCCAGAAAAGCCCAGCAAATTCTGAAATTGGTCTTGTGAGTATGCTTAAATTGACACAATGAAACACAATTCATTAAATGACATTCAATGATATTTTTTCACTGACAACTTCAGGAAAACTTTACATAAAATATGTTTGGGTAACTTATGTATCCTTCTTTGAAGTAACTGCGAAGGTTGACAACCATTGGTGGGTATTGGTGTCTGTATATTTCTTTCAGTTTAGTAGGTAAACAATACAAAAGTGACAGGTAGTCGTCAAAGATTACAAGCCAATGGCCGTACATAAATGTCATTAAATAACAGGTCCACAGTGTTGAAAAATTATTCACTAAATTCCAAAAGCTTCTATTTTAGGAGAAAAAACTGATCGAAAACATTACTTTTCAACATATATAGGTGATGAATTGATTTATGTTGTATTTGAAATAATGAAGTTGAAGCTTGGTGTTATTTCCATGATAAAGTTCATCACTTTTGAGCATATATGAGGAATGGTATAGAGCTATAGATAAAGGAGAGGTAGTGATTGTAGTATTATTGGTCTCGAAAAGAGCATTCGAAACTTTAAGTTGATCATTGCTGATGAAAAAACTAAATAAAATTGGTTTTGAAGGTTTAGTAAACAAATGGTACAATTCTTATTTACATTCGCGATCTCAAAAAGGTAAGTTCAACGGTGTTATTTCGGATAGCATTGTAGTTGATTGTGGCGTATCTCAGGGTACGGTCTTAGGCCCACTGCTATTTTCCTTATACATTCATGATATTGTTTTGCATGTAAAAAATGCTCTATACAATTGTATTTTTCGCAGATGATACAATGATCTATGTTAGTGGTAAAAATATCTAAACCAGGACAGAATGGATCAATAGAGACTTGGCAGCAATAAATGAATGACTAAGCGAGAACAGTATATCGCTGAATGTAACAAAGTCTAAATTTATAGTTTTTGGTACAAGTAAAATTCTAAAACTAATTAGTAACGTAAATATAGGTATTACAATTGAAAACCAGAACATTGAAAGGTTAAAACTTGTTAAATACTGCGTTATGTCAGATGAGAAATTGAGTTTCAATGATCATGTTGACTTCATATCGTCTAAAATCTCAAAGAAAATCAACTTTCTCGAATGAATTGGAAAAAATCTGACGACATATATGAAGTTATTGCTCTTTAAGTCAATAATAATGCCACACTTCGAATATTGTCTCACTCTGTTATTTGGATTGAGTAAAAAAAAAACTCAACAGTTACAAAAGTTACAGAATAGAGCTATTTTGAAATGTATTAGGTACACTCCAATCCAAAGCATGCTTAATTGTTTAGAACTAATGTCAATCAAACAGAGAATACTTTTTGCTATATATATATATTTATATTTAAAATTAATCACAAATTTTTCCCATATAGAATAAAAAAAATGTGACATATATCAGTGATGTGCACAGTTATAATAAAAGAAATGCTGACAATTTCTACATGCAAGTTTGTAAGCTTTCCAAACATAGGAACAGTATATTTTATGAAGGATTCAACGCATTTAATAAATTGTTTAGCTCTATAAAAACAATTAGTGACCTTAAATTATTCAAGCGTAAATTAGCTAAGTTCGTTTTAAACATATAATTGTAAATAATATATTTAAACACAAATGTATGTATGATTTTGTAATAGCTATTGCTAAAATAAATATTATTATTATTACTTTTCAGATGCTATTGGCTAAAACTCAGATTTGAGAACTTCCTAAAATACTAAAAGATCAGAAATTTTAATCATTAGTTATTTTCTTCTTGAAAGAAGTTCCATTATTTTTTAAGAAAAAAATCAGCATTCAGACTTTGTACAGCATTTGAATTCACTCGTTATGGATGTAATACCTGTACTGTGTTGGCAACGCTGCTTCTCGGAAACAGAAAGCGAGAGTTAAGAAGACATACAATATTAAATAGGACTCCCACAGACTCATGACATTCAGTTTTGAAAAAATAGCCTCAAGCAATGACGAGTTAAAATGAAGTAAGAAACCTGTCTATAATTTAATGGATAGTCGTTTTGCAGACGACACTATCTGAAGAAGTATAATTTTCACAACAAGATATTCTGCATATTTCTCGCATATTGTTGTGATGGATTATCGAGAATCAGTCGTTGGCAGCAGAAAAAATCCCCTTTAAGAGCTTTAACCCATCTCACTGAATTTAGAATGAAGTATTCCAAAAATAAAATACTGGTTTGTATTTTTTGGAAAGATAAATATGACATTCTTTATTTTTTAGTTACTGCTCAGTTGCCGATTAATTTTCGCATTATTTTTGAGGAGACATTTGTATTTATCTGCTTCTGCTGATAAATGAATACATAATCCTGTTTGAAAATGTGTTATAATCTAGAACAGGGCTGTCCAGACTAGCTGGGACCCAGGGTCAATAAAAATGACTAAATACATTGGGGGGCCTCAAAATATTCATAAAATAAAATACAAGTATAATAGGTATCATTATTTTTTAAAACTTTTTCATTAATTTATCTTTTACAATTCTGTCAGCATCAACATCAATATTAGTGCATGTTTAAGTGTAGTATCTGTCAATGAAGACCTGTACTTCGATTTTATGAACTTTATTGTTGAAAATGCACTTTCACAAAGATAGGTACCTACTGCCCCTCATCGAGCCCATTTTTAGGCCAAAATTCGTCAATTTCGAGAAACGTTCACCAAGGACCTTAAAAAATTCAATTGCTGTTTCTGTTTTGCCCTTGTAAAAGGGGTCTGATTGCAGATCACACAGTTCCAGTTGATAATCATTCTACAATCTCAACGGCGATCGTTAATGTATGAGTGAAGACTGCTATATCACTCTCAATTTTTTCAAAATCTGCGAAACTCTGCTCAAATTCAACGATTATTTCGTCCATGAAATTGAGGTTGTCAAAAAAATTACATTCTCCAAAATTTTTTTTTCTAAACAATGTTATTTACAATTTTGACAAAAAGAAAAATCGTTTTGTTGTAGAGACGTTTTGAATAATATCAGTTTGCTTCTAAATCCTTTCATATGTCCGTACAAGTTGGCTATATTATGGTTTTTGTCTTGAAACTTTAAATTCAATTCGTTCAAGTGTCACATCAGTTAAAATCGCATTTTATTTTGTAGTTCGGAAGTATAAGATGGTATTTAATTTTGTAATAATAAAGGTATTTCTTTTCTTGAAGTGGAAAAGCGTAGCACTGAACCATCTGATTTTTGAAAGTAATAATAATTAATTAATTAATTAATTAATAATAAATAATTATATTAGTACGCGCATTTGAGTTTCACCGCGAGAAAATTTACCTACAAGAACTACCGATGCTTCCCGAAAAAACGACAGTTCGGTGTGGTTTATGGACTGGTGGCATCATTGGTCCATTTTTCTAAAAAACGACCGTGGGCGTCAGAGAAACGTTAGCGTCAAAGGCGAACGATATCGAGCCATGATACGCAACTTTTTTTTTTGCCCCAGTTGACCGAGTTGAACTTGGTTGACATGTGGTTTCATCAAGACTGTGCCACATGCCACACAGCTCGTGAAACAATGGAAATGTTGAAGGATGAATTTGGTGAGCAGCTCATCTCTCGAAATGGCCCTGCGAATTGGCCGCCAAGATCATGCGACTTGACGCCTCTGGATTATTTCTTGTAGGGTTATGTAAAGTCGTTATTGTATGTGGACAATCCGAACACGATTGAAGCCTTACAGGATAACACGTTATTCGTGGGATACAGGTCGAAATGCTTGAAAAAGTGACGCAAAATTGGACCTTCCGGACCTTAATACGGAGCCGCGGACAACATTTACATGAAGATATCTTTAAAATGTAAATGGCATAGGCCAAGTTATCAATTTCAATAAAAATTTTGAATATTTGATGCAAATTGGGTGTTTTATTCGATTTAAAAAAACTATGCCTAAAAAATCACCCATTATTATAACAAAGAAAATAAAATGATTCTGCGGACCACATTGAGCCATGGTTTGGACAGCTCTGATCTAGAAACCTAGATCATAGACTTTTTTACTCTATTTCGGATATTTTTCAATTTAAAAGACTTTTTATTCCAATATAACTCAAATTTCAATAAAATTTATATTATAAAGACTATAAAATATTTTTCATATTATCCATGAACCCATTAGGCTCTAGTTTATTAGAAATATCAAAAAATATCAAAACATGCTTCTCAATCCCGAAAATTCTTTAATTTCAAAGAGCAAACAGTGACATACCACACAATTACACAATTATGCATTAACACGTTTGCCATGTGAATTTTTTTCTGAAAGTTAAGGATTTTTTCCTCTGTTTGGCAAAAATATAATTTCTGGGAGGTGTAACCAAAAATTTCCTTCCTCAAATTGAAGCTATCAATTCGAAACATCAATATAACAATGAGCTAACACTATGAAACATAAGTCGAATATATAAAAAAAAATTTTGTAGAATTTAACTGAGTGTTTTGAATTATACATGTATATGTATTATACAATTATATATAGGCTCTTCGTTTCTCCAATTATTATTTATGTTTTTGAAATAAAAATTGTTGTATTTCATATTGTAGAATTTCATTAATTTAATCTTCAGTTATAATAATTCAGAATCACTTTTCACTCCTTACTATCAGATAGATATCAATTGTTGTTTCTTTTATTTATTGTCGATTATCGTAATATATTACAATGACAAAATATTTCTCCATCTTATAACGTAAAAATAACTATATAATATGATGACCTTTTACTGTATTACGTATGTACATTAAAAGCTAGTCACAGAACATGATGATTATTGAAGATTACAATTTCAAATGTCACAAAACACACAACTTATCTGGTGAGAGTAGGAATTAATGAATTCTTCTCCATCTTGCAACGTCAGGATGCCTGTGGGTGGGAAATAAATAAATTACGTGATATGAATATTCTTTGTGTCACAGATAGGATGATCGCTGAGCAAAAACTTCGGATTTAATAATTTTGAAAACTAGAAATCAGTATTTGTCAACATACTTCTATAAGGTAGCAAGATGAATTACATTTCAACGATATTGTTCTTGAATATTTTGATATTCAATTATTCAATATTTATTTCTCCTTTTCCTTTAACTAAGAGGAATTTTGATTTTGATGTTAAGTTGTCTTTCAACGGTAAAAATTACCGATTATCATGTTCTCCATTTAGTTATCTCAAATGTCTTTTAATTTTCATTTAAATCTTTTTGGAAGTATAACTCACGACTCTTAGCAAAGTTTTTCAGCTCAACAGTTGCATTATCCTCTTGATAATAAGTAAATTACCCGAAGCATATGTGAAGTGTATAAAACAGAAAACAATTGAACATTCTACTTTATTTCTGAAACATAAAAAATGTGTTTTAAATTTCAAATGAAATAAAACAAGTCTAAGTGAATATTGCAGGTCATTAAATATAAAACTATTTGTTTTTTTAAAAAACTGTTTTCTTTATTGATTAAATATTAGGTCTAGAAACTATAAATTAAGTACAACAAAAAATACTTAACCCATTATCAGAATTTTATGTCCAACAAAAATTATAATTTGTAGTACAATTTTGAGTATTTATAGACATAAATCATGATTCTCTGTTGAAACATTTTCATGATTAAGATTATATAAACACGTCAATTTTATGCAATTATGTTGAACATTTTCGTTGAGATTATCATAAATTAAATATAATTTAACTGGCTGATAGTTTCTTAGTAATTCTTAAACTAATATTGCTATCAAAGAATAAATCATCAAAGAATATTTGCATTTTGAATCTCATTAACGCACTAATATATGAATTAATTCAAAATATAAGATCGAATTATCGGTGAAAATCTGGTTGGAATGCGTCATTTTTGACATGACTTAATTATTCAGCCAACAGTTGTTAAAAATGTCAAACAGACAGTATGTAAAATACTATCTTGAACGAATTAACCATCTTCATATTACAAAATTGAAGATATAAACTAATTTGGAGGTTATTAAAATTGGGTTCGGAATTTAATTTGGAAATTTTGACATTGGAAGTGACGTCTCATTTGATTTTTTTAATACGAATCATTCTCGCAACAACTTCAACTATAAGCAGTAATTTGACTTTCTATAATTTGCATACAGCTTAAAATAAATTCCCTTCACTTATTGGGTCGTTGTTCAGAATCAGTTGGATGTTTGAATTGGCAACAGCTGTTTTTCGAACTTCTTCAAATGTCAAATGAAGTTTTCATTAATATGTACCGAATTCTAATAGTGCCATGGTGAATCTCCAGTATTTCTGAATATAGTAAACGTAGAGTGAAAATCTTAATGAACAATTTTAAGACAAATTATTTAATTAATTAAGTCGATACTTGTTAATTGTATTATTGTATTATTATTATGTATTGATCAACAATACATCTCAATTCTAGAACAATGCAATTTGAAGTTTAAAGCTGAAAGAATCACATTCTCACCAAATTAATATATTCTTCAGATATATAATTTATATAATATATAATTCATGGGATAAAATGACATAGTTTAAAAAAATTGATATGTGTTAAAATATCGTATGCATCTTCAGTTGCATAATATTTCTCAACTTATTAATATAAATGATTTCAATAATATATACGTTTGTGAATATTTCAATGAATCGATTTTGAAATATTATAATTCCAGTACTTCATTTTCACGGAGGTTAAGTGGAATAACTTGTAACATAGTTCATATTGAAAATCGGTCATTTCAACCTTGTGAATTACAGAAAGAACAAGATGTTATTGCTGATGCATTCGTTCCAATAGAATTGCGTCATTTATATGAAAAGTGGATCAAATACAATAATTTTAATGTGGACATTTTATGCGCTCTCAATATGTTTTAGGATAGCCAAATCTGTTAGTCTTCAGTGTAGTTATGGAGAAATGAACACCTAACAGTATTTGATCTTATTCTGCAATAAAACGGGATAAAATAAGTATATATATATATATATCTCAATAAATTGAATGAGATTATAACAATGGATCAACTTTTTAATTTGTATTTCCTATGTATTTAGAAGTTTTCGAACTGATTTATGGGTATAAGTTGATTAAAAAACCATTTTGCCAATTGTGAAGGTGTCCCCAAATTAACGCAAGATTTAAATTTGTCTCCAATTATGTAGTAGTGTTGGTAAACCTAAAGGAAAATAAATTGACAACCGACAATTCAAAAGTAAAAATGAAGAGTTACGTGATAGGACAACCTGTCTTCATGAACAATATTTCAAATCATGATCATTATATTTGAACAATATTTCAAATATAATGAAAACTTGGCGGCCGATTTTCGAAAATTTCATACGAAATATGGTCGGGATAGTGTTTTAACTTTGTCAACTGTGAAGAGATTAATTGAAAACTTCCGGGAGACAAGATCGGTCTGACAAACACAGTGGTCGTTCAAAAACAAGCTGTTTTTAATTGCTGTCAATTGTCAATATCGAAGCAATGCGTCGGAGTGTCAGTGACAATCCAGGAATTTCAATTCGGCGTCGTGGGCAAGAATTGCAAATTTCAGGGAGCTCTATACAGCATAAACTCAATAAAGATCTGTGTCCCCGTGCTCACAAAATTCAATTAACACAACAACTGAAACCTAATGAGCATGCACAGCGGAGAAAGTTTACAGAAAAGATTATTGAGTATCAACAAATGATTGCTGATTTTTCGAGCAAAACCATCCTGATCGACGAAGCACATTTTGACCATGATGGGTTTGTTAATCGCCAAAACTACCGCTTTTGGGGTTCTGGGAAACCACATGTAATTGTCAAAAAAACAAATGCATCCATAACCTGTCACTGCTTGGTTTGGATTTTGGGCTGGAGGCATAATTGGACCATACTTTTTCAAAAATGTGGCTGGTCGAGCAGTAACTGTTACTGGTGCTTGATATCGCAGCATGATAGCACAGTTCTTTTTGCCGAAATGGGGTGATATTGGCCAATATGTAGTTTCAACAAAACCGTGCCAAATACCACATATAGCCCGTAAAACACTTCAATTACTGCATGAGATATTTCCAAATAGTTTAAAATCTCGTTTCGGTGTCCAGAATTGGCCCCCTAGATCGCGTGATTTAACAGCATAAGATTATTACACTTTATGAGGTTATTTAAAATCATAGTTCTACAACAAGAAGCTCACGACCAAGCGTGCATAAAAGGAGGAGATTCCACTCTGCATCAACGAAATTCAGTCAGATTTTCGAAGAATGGTCATAGAATATTCCCGCAAGCGAGTGCATAAGTGTATGCAAAGCCGTGCAGGCTTTTTCCCGATGTGTTATTTTATTTAATAAATAACCCCATCCTATGACCTTTATGGTTCAATGAAAAGCATACAATGGAAAGAATATTAACAACTGTGTTTTCTATTCAATTCAAATCTGGGTTAATTTTGGGATACCCAATTGCTTAACAAAGATGTTAACCTGATAACCTGAAATAATTGTGAGGCTCTGAATATAATTCTATGCAAGTAAGCCAAGTGTTTTTTATGTAATTAATAATGAACTAAGTTTTTCAAAAATATCTAATCATCGAACAATTTTGATTTATTGATCATATCGAAAATTTTCAGATAAAAATCTGGATATTTTTAAATACACTGTACGAGGGTGGAGTGAAAAGTTTCTGGCCTGAATAAGAGATGGCGACACTAGGTCTACTTTTAGACCTGGGTCCTACTGTACCATTCCTACTAAACTTGTATGTAAAGTTTCAGCGCAATCGCTACGATAGTTATCGTTTGAGAACATCTTTTAAAGGTTTGAAGGAACATCTTAAGAAAGGTTTTACCCCAAATCAAATAAAAGAAGAGATGAATTCAACACTAGGAGACTCCTCCCCATCATACCCAACTATTAAGCAGTGGGCTATTAAGTTCGGTCATTGTTTCAATGAAACGTTCATCTTTAATAAAGACATTTAATCAAACACATCAGCCTTTATCTTCTCATATGACAAGCAAGGAAATGCCGAACTGATATACTTAAAACAGTCCTCTTCAGTTGACAAAGCTTTAACAAATTGCTTCACGAGTCCTAGTTTTATATGCAAAGGCGGAAATATAATTTTTTTTTTCTGTCGACATGTGGCTGATTTAGAATGTTCGGATCACCAGGTTTCAGGTCATATCTTGTCGGCCACTTTGACTGCACCCAATGCTTCTCACGAGCTCTGCTGTCCCACATAATTTGTTAAATTGAAATTTTTCAGTTTATACAGAAATAAGTACGAAATACTGCTAATTGTAGTGTAAATACTAAATCTTACACTACGCGTCGAAACAGACTTCAATATTTCAGAGCGACAAGTACCTACCCCTGTTTGCGACAGTGTCTCATGTGTAACTGACCAAATTAGTCTAGACAATACGAATCTAAACCATTTGCGCCGTGTCACTACCCCATCCAGTTGTTATTGGAAAAAGTTCCGCTTTTTCCAATAACAACTAGTAATTTAGTTTAATCCAGTAGAGCTTTCTGTAATTCTCGTTCAGTTCCCCGAAGCGTAATATTATACGCAACAACTATAGAAAAAAAACTTGACGCGATAAAAAAAAACTGATTAAATTTTTGTAATCAGCATCTCAATTTACCTCTAAAACTGCCTAAAAATCGAAGACAACAGAAGCTATGTTACAAATTGTTCCGTAGTGTAATTTACTGAATAAATGGTATTAATTTCAAATATATATGGCAAATTTCAAGCATACGTATTACCATTTTCTTCAACCTTGCGAAGTATCATTCGTTATTTACTTTTACTCACACTTAAATTTTATATTTTTATGAAGAACACCTTTATAGCATTCCAATATTATATGACCTAACACGAACTAAGATTGTCATATATTGCGTCGTAATTGCCAATACAGCTTATGCAATTTTATCGAACTTAAAATATTGCAGAATAATCCAATCATTGAATGACAATATTGCAAAGTTCATAGGGGTATAATTCTTAATATTTGCAAGCAGCGCGTTCCTTATAGCCTAGAGCGTTCGTGTTTTTTACTGTTGATTCTTTTACATGCATTATTCAATTTATGTGCAGATTTCAGTGACATTTAAAATGAAATTTGATGAACTTTTGTACTACAATCTGAAGATGGTTGGCTTATTATTGTAACGGTCTTATATGCATTCCCACTTAATTTATATACGATAAACCTCAAGTTAATATACAATAGAATATGTATATTATAAACCACGGTAAACTTAAAAATTTCAAAATGTTCTCTACAAATGTGACAGCTGGATGAATTATACTTTGTAGTAGCATTGAAATACGTATAGTACAGTTTACAGTTGTTAAAACTGAGTGTTTTTTTATTTCATTCAAACCATTGTAATTATTGTAATTAATAGCAAAGTATCGGAATTATTTTTTTAAAATCTGATGTTTTAATTCTCCCAATTTTCTGTCTCAATTTCAATTTTCTGTAGTAACAAGTTTTTTAATATCAGTATTTAATTTCTATGGACCTATAATGTTCTAATTTTCAATTTCTAGTACTAACTTGGATTTATTACTGTATATTCCTAGCTATTTGTATATATTGTGTTGCTGAAATTCTGTAATTGAATTTTAAACTAGTTTAAGTAGATCAGCCATGCTGGACATCGCCGAAGATTTTAAAAATGTAGACCTTTTATTATTATTAGTGAATAGGTTGAAATTATTCTTTGTACTAACTCGTTTGCGAGTATTTTTCTTAGGTTTAATTACTGTTAATGGAATAAGTGTTGTCAAACAATGTTAAGAATGTTTCATAATAAATATTATTATTTAAATTTCTCTTCGAATAAGGTGAACTCGCACTTTCTAGTTGAAAACATACATTTTATTTATTATTTACATATACATATATATTTCCATTTATATTATTACCGAAAAATCATCCGCAATAATTAAATAATACACAACTTACGATTCCACCAAAACCGTTAAATTGATACAATATATCCCTATATTTCGTAGAAAAGTTGTCTATTGGTGTTATATTATATATATATATATATATATATATATATATATATATATATATATATATATATATATATATATATATATATATATATATATATATATATATATATATATATATATATATATATATATATATATATTCGTTACTTTTGTTCAATTTCTATTTTTAATTCAATCGCTTTTGAAAGTTCGTCATAAATACATAATTATGCCTCATTTCATTAACTTCGGACATAACTGAACATTTAATTCGATAAAATTAATTCAAGCACAAACATTTGAGCAACATTGGTGTATAAAATAATTTACAGATTGAATCCACAAAAAATGTTTAATGAACTAGGCCTAGTTGAATTTGTTAGGGAATTTACCTATTATGAGATAGATGTTGAACAACTCTTGAGAATAGGTTAGTTGCCCGGAAAGTATGTGAAGTAAATGTTTTTATTATAGTAAAATTATAAGTTTTTTCGATTGAATTATTTTCTTATTTTTTACGGAGTTGAATACTATTGAGCTGAAACTTGAAGAGCAAGGTAAACTTTGACTTTTTACAGAACCAAGTGAAAAGTTGATAAATCGATTGATTTTCGAATTTTTTCTGTATTCTTACTCATTTATATATTTTTTAAATAATTATTTCACATCTCTACCTTCAGAATGTACTGAATAAAACAAAAATTTAACAACTTGAGAGTTTTTATTTCTTTTATTCACAGTGTTTTTATCAAAAATAACCAAAAGTCTAAACATAATAATTTACAAATACCTAGAAATAGTTGATAATACATCAGTTTCATTCATCGTCGTATTTTCAAATCGTAATTCGAAATTACAATGACATAATGTTTGGACATTGATAAAAGAATATCGCTTAATATTATTTACATATTTCAACAAGTTTAGTCCTTATATTTGTTCAAATTCAAATGTTTATCTTATTGTTTGAGAAAATGTTTTCGAGTCTACGAAAGATGATATCTCAGAAAAGCAGATGGTCCTTAATTGAAACTAGATCTTCTTGTTGAATCTTTTTGATGTTTATAATATATCTTTTTACATCATTAACTCCTATGGTTGAATCTTCGTCCTGTTCTGGAAGGGGCTGCTGCTGCTGGAGCATCTTGGTCTTCATTTTCCTCTACTGCTTGTTCTTTCTTTGGACTATTGAAACGTTTTCTTCCTCCTGAACTGGATTTGCTTTTAGAAGGTGCAGCTGCTTTTTCTTCTGCTGGTGCACTTTCTTCTGCTTCTTGGTGTACACTTTTGGAATGTTGCTTGTCTATAAGAGAACAGGTTCGTTTGAGGAAAATATTGAATGAAAACTCTGCTATTTTATTAAATAAACTAAATAATTGCTTCAATGTAGCATTAATTATTCCGGTTTAACTGTTTCGAGCAAACATTCATCCCAATATGTTCATTCACAAGAATGGAATCAGCAAATTTGGCAATTTTTTTAATTTCTATTCATATTTCGGATTGCACATATGGAAAAACGAGATATCAGCTGGCTTTTTAAAGCTTCTTATCCAGTACTCTAGTATTTCAAAAGAGACTTTTCAAGAAAGATTTTATAATTGTTTCATATTAGCTAACTTTCATTTTTATTTGTTTTCTTGTTATATGTTTATATTGTCAGATGACTTCATTTTTTTTCACTTTCTACTAACTTATGTATTGTTGTTTTTTTTCTCTTTTACTTAATTCCTTTATCGTTTATTTCTAATGTACCATATTATGGGAAAACAACAATAGATAGATAGAGAGAAAATTTGTTGAAGAGTGCTAAGAATTAAAAATTAATTAATGAATACATTCATAATTTTAAGTTTAAGCTATTCAATTAGTGAGTAAATATTTGGACGATCTTATTGCTAAAACGAAGTATTCTTAAAATCCGATAGAATTATTCAGTTTTTATCTCGAAACAAGGTTGAAATTAATTCAAACTTACTCAAGGCGGCTTGTTCCCTTCTTCTCTTGAGACTTGCTAAAAGGTCATCATTACTTCTGAATGGCCTTACGATTCCTCCTTTTATATATTTCTTTGGTGTTTCAGTTGTGGAACTTGCTTGTTCTACTGGTTCCTCTTCGACTACTTCTTCCTCTACTTCTGCTACTTCCTCTTCCTATAACAATTTTTATTGTATAATTGTTGGGAAATTGCTTTTAGTAACTGATACTGTTATTCTACTGATATATTTTGGAGAATATAATAATTATTATTCAATTTTTCCTAGATTCTTCATTCCATTATTTAGTTTTCATCGATACATTTGTATGTACAGAATAAGTAAAATCAGTTGAATTCTTCATTACACTCAACATATATTTCGGGTTACTAACTCCTTATCAAGAATTCAAGAGAGTTTAAGAATTCAACAATTTTCTTATTTACACTTTTTTGAGTATCTACAAAAAAAGGAGCAAAGCCGCTAGCATATAATCTTAAGTACGCACCGTACGCATGCGGGACAATGGTTTAATGTCCAACAAAGTAAACTCGGTGCAAAATTTGGTGATAACAGCACGAATTGTTGATTCACCAGGTCGATTATGACGACCATAATATGGTTGTAACAAACGATACACATTCTCCACAGAGTACGAATTTCGATAGTAAATTTCAACAATTTGCAACCGTTGCTCCTTTGTAAGTCTTTCCATGATGAAATGGCAGAGTGAGAGTATATAAAAACTTTTCACTTTGACAGATTACCTTTGATGCCATTACCAACCAGTGCAGCCACCTGAAAAACCTACCTCCTAAAAAATCACCCGTTACTTTAGCGGATTCTAGTAAAATGGGAGAAGAAAATAGTTTTTTATAGTTTATTTCAAGTTTGAAAAGAGAACAAAAATATATAAAGAACAAATGAAACTTGAAAAATTATTTATATTTATTTCAAGAACAATTGGAATTTAATTTGTTTTGAATTTCAATTTGAAAAATAAATCTCCTGGATCTCCTGGACTGCTGATAAGTTTCATCATCTTATAAACTTATTATTAACTCATTAAAAAATTTTCTTATATTCAACAGACTTTTCAAAAGTTCATTTTAATCAGGTTCAGAAATAAAACTTTCGCAATAAACTTTATCCATACTATAAAAAATATATAACTTGTTTCAACTTACTAATCATAATGGAAATAAGTGTTTAAAGTTTTGTGGTAATCAAATATTTACGTTTCAGTAGTGATTATTCTATATATTATCTTTAATATTATTTTATACACAGAAAATTATTCGAGAAAAAACTGCTTCTGGTAATTAATTTTCATTTCAAACACTCTTTAGCGGGTATAGGGTCGCTATACCGCTTGGCCAATAAGCCTCTAAAGATACAACATGTTTCATTTCTTAGGAGGAAACAAAAAAGTTGATTAAACATTCAATAATTTCTTGTTGAAACATAGTTTAATATAAATTGAATATAAGACAAATTGGGGTGTTATCCCATTTTTGAGGGTTAAACAGGAGTTGAAAGGTGTAACACCCTGAAGCGATTGCCAAACAACAATAAAATTCTATAAAATTAAACGAAGTGTTTTTTAATCAATATATTTGTAGAAATCAGTATGAAATGAAGGTTAGAAAATGATGAGATAATCGACTAAATAGTTTCGAAGAAAAATTTGAAAAGTGGCTAGTAAGGCAAAGATACATTCTATAAAATATATTGCAAAATTAGTGAAAATGTTAAAAATAATATTATATAAAAACAATAAATTAAAATTAACACACTTGACTAAAGTTTCAATAAATATATTAAAAACTCTACATATGTTTCGGATGGTTAACCCATTATCAAAAGTATAGAATGTTACTCCGAAACATATGTCAAGTTTTTAATATATTTAGTGAAATTTAAGCCAAGTGTGTTAATTTTAGTTTATTGTTTTTAAGATAATGTTTCACCAAGGGATAAGCGAAACCTCCGTGTCGTTTAATAATATTATATGTTCAAAATATTGATATTTATATTGTAAATATAGCTATTAATTCGAAATTGTAGGCAGTTGCTCCTAGCGTAGGTTCAAATAAACTTCAAATAAATGTTATGTATTCAGATATTGTCATTGCTCAAGTCTCTAGGAGAGATTTTCATGTGGCACATACTCAATTTCAGACGAAATAGAAACTTCTTAGCGCTAAACATTACCCAGAACAATAAAATCTTATTTAAATCACGTGCTACGAGCTCTGTTGCGACATAACTTTCCAAACTGCATTTATTTTATCCGAATCTTTATTGACTTGCATATGATTTGATGTCTCAAGGATCGTGAATGTGGTTATTTTCAACATTTCGATGGCTGAATGATTCATGGAGTGGAAAGCACAACCATTAAAATTCCTGTCACATTGCATATGGATATCGTCGAGCAAGATCCTCGTCGAAAAAATCACCCATCAACCTTCACATCATCGAAGATATTTAATTTTATTTCTCCATCGAGAAGTTTCACAAAATGAAGAAGTTTATATGTCCGGTTAATCTATACTAAAATGAAAATGGTAAAGAAAACGCTATTTTCTAGATTTATATACTTTTATTGGACAATTGCGTCTTATGTTTCATCATGACGATGGCTTCTTCAGAATGACATCAGCAACCATCGAAGTTGGATCAATAAATGTGTGTAAATCTAGAAAGCAGTGTTCTCTTCACCATTTTAATTTTAGAATTTAAATTTAGTAACAATCCAATAACTCAAAAAACTCTATAGGTATTAATTTTTTTCTATGTAGGCGCTCGTTTATGCCAAAAAAGAAGACCAGGGCTAAAGCTTTTGAAAATGGTAAGGAGTAAAAAAAATCATAGACAGATGAGACCCATTGTAAAAGGAAGAGAATGAAAATGAAAGGAAAAAAAGGAGTGAGTTTTTAAGAATTGAAGTGGTTCAACTCGATTTTAGAAAAACTACCAGTCCTATGGAAAAAAGTTGAATGGCAGAGTTAAGGTAATAGATAGATCTACAACTTTTGTTTTCACACTTTTTACACACAACCCCAAATTCATATGAAAAATGCAAATAACCAAGTTTTTGGTTTTTTATCTTCATCTGTTACGTGAAAAATTTTTCTCATTGAATTTGGTGGGAACTTACCTTCCTTTGACCCAAAAACATTGTTATTTTTTTGATTTAAAATGTTCATTTTTTCTCTTTATTTTGACCTTTCATCGAAAAAACACCCTAAATTTCGAATCGAAGATTTTCCTGCTTTTCAAAAAGAAGTCGGTTGGCTTTTTGTTCTTTGAAATCTCTACTTCCTGATGAACTAAAAAAATATATACCTTATTGTGTTAAATTTTCCCATAAAATGCAGAAAATTTATCATCATTCTCTGGAAGTAACTTGTGAATTTTTATGATCGATGTTGTTAACTGATCTGTATCTCGAGGATTTTTACAGTTGTCATGAAGAAAGATAATAATTTAGCAGATATGTAATGTGCATATTTTTTTACACTCTCAGAAAGAAGAGATTTCAATGAAAAACAAGTCCATCGACTTCTTTAAAGAAGCAGATATTTTGACGCGAGAATTTAGAGTGCTTTTCCGATATTAAGTCAACATGAGTTGAAAAATGAATAAATTGATTCAAAAAAAGTAATTTGGACATAAAAAGTTTTCACCAAATTTCGTAATAAAAATAGATAAAAATGAAAAAGCAAAAATTTGGTTGTTTAAATTTTTCATATAATATAAGAATATTCTCTCATAAGCTTATGAGAGAAATTGTGGAAAAAAGTTGTAGTTATTTTTATTACCTACAACTTTGCCTACTTTTTCCATAGGACTTGTAGTTTTGCTGGAGATCAAGATAAACCGCTTTTCACCCTAAAAGCTGAACCCTTTCCACTTCGCAACCTCAGATCAACCATAAATTAATTTTTTATTATTTTATTTATATTATCTTCTTCTTCTTTTGGGTTTCAACCTTCTATAGTTTTTTTTGTTTAAAAAATTAGGTATAGAAGGTTATAGAATTTTGTTTAAAAATTATAGAAGAAATTATGCTAGTCATAGCATAAATAGTTCAAGAAATAATTTTCGACCTGCTTAATATTAAATATGATCTGGCCTGGCCTCTTACACATATGATAAAAAAAATATTTTTCAAAGGTTTACCACCCTCTATCTCCAAATTTGAGATGTTTAGGATATATGTTCACATAAAATTTTTTCTTGCAATGAACCCAAAAATCACCACACTACATTTGCACAATATTTGCAAATGTCAATAATGTCAATAATCACAACATTCAATTGTCAAGTGTTCCTACAACTCGCATTTATTGAATTATATTGTTAACTTCATTGTATATACTTTTTGTATACTCTGATGTTTCATCAAGATATGGACGAGAAGAGAATTGACTATATTTGATACAATTAGTATTTTAAACACCACTTTTAGTCGATTGAATAGATTAGTAATGACAGGCATGTAAATATTCGATTTAGACGTATATTATTATAATTTAATGTGAATCTAATCAATATGCTGCAGGCTTCACCACTTCCTGATTGTATGACCTATCATTGGATTTGAATAATTCACTTAATTGCATAGGTAGATGTTTTCTGGAATTAGTTGTTCCGGATTCTAAAATGACGATAATAAGTTACCACTTTTTCTACTACCAATTACATCACAAACTTTTATCTGAGAAAATTTCAAATAATTCAAAATCCTAAAAATATATTAGTGTAATAATAATTTTTTGCTGAAAATGGACAAAAATTTATTATGAAAAGCATATCCAATAACTGGAACCAATATTGAATTATAAACTATCGTACACATGTATGTTGGCACACATTCACAAAAATCTCGGAAGAAATGCATTTGAATCTCGAAACGAAAAGCATTGAAATATGTAAACAAAATTGTACATTTTATAAAACATATGGTTATTCTATTTCGAAGTTTGGTTTCCATATTTACTTCTTCAAAATAAAAACTAAAACTTAAAAATATAAAATAAAAGTTCAAAACAACTTCTAACTACGAGTAGTTAGAAGTTATATAAATGCGTAGAAAAATTTAAATTTTCATCTGTTTAAATTTGTATAGTACCTACTCAAATTTTTACTAAGCATATATCATACAATCAAAAACACTCAAATGTGTTTCGAGTTACCGACCCATTATAAAGATTTCAATACAACTCAGTTGTATTAAACTGTCGTTTATGCGTTCGTTGGTATTAGTTTCGACTATTTTCCCCCTTCGAAGATCAAAAAGTTGGATATATGGAGATTCATCTCTAGAAGAAGTAGCCTTGCACTTGAATGTATGAAAAATTCTCAAATTCCAGCAAAAAATTTTCCCGATAGGTCTGCTATCTATCGGAAAAATTATTTCTGAATTTCCTTGACTTTTGAGAACGCCGTCCACCCATGGTTTCCAGTATGATGAAGAAGTCAAGAACAAGTGACAAATTTTGAGCAGGAAAGTTTCATATTTTTAATAGTCAAAAGACACAGGAAATTTTTGCTACCCCAGACTACAACCGTTCTGGTCTCGCTATTGTACGAGTGGTAAACCCCCAATCTATTGTATGCACGTCTCTTGAAAGCAAGAATACCTTCCACCTAAGCTTATACCAGAGCAGCATACAGTTAAAAACATTCTAATTGAAATTTCAACAAGTGTAAACATTGCCTCTTCACTGATGAAGACTACGGAGTTGGTGAGAGCTACTTTGGAAAATTTAGTCATCCCAAATAATAATATTGGTACACTTTAATAGACCCAATCATTAGACCATTATTTGCAGAATTTTATTGATTATAAATAACACCCTCTGTCTCTCTACTTGGGATGTGAATGGTATTAATCCATTCTCCCCGAAATTTCCATACGTTGTAATAGCTATTAGTTAATCTAATCAAAAAGGAACTTATTTCATTCGATCAGGAGTCTTCCAAAAAGACTTACAACTCTTCTTTCCATACAAATTTGATAAATTTCACTCTTAAAGAATTTTTCTTTGTGTTATTTTTATCTGCATCTCATTTTTATAGCTCTCATGATTTTTCTCAAATATTTTGCTGTCCAGTCAAAATTAAAAGTCCTTCATTTTATTTGTATTGTGAAAGATATGTAAAAAATACATTCATTCTTGGCCTTTCGCAAACTTTTTGAACAATAACTTTGTTTGCATCGGCCGTGATAAAGTCAATGAATTTTTCATTTAGTTTATTCATATGCTAATAAAGCAACAATCTCTGATCAATGAAAAATACTACAAAGTTGGGTTATCAACCTTGGAATATATTCTGAACAAGTTTTTTTAGCAGGCACAATAGTCGACAGATATTTGAAGAAGCTTCTGGAAACAGGTTATAATTCTTTTCGTGAAATACTTCATGGACTTTGAAAAAAATATCAATTTTCTTACCACAACGGGAGCAGCTGTTGTTGTGCTGGTTTTTGAATTCCTAGAAGCTAAAGGATTTCTCCTGTTTAATAAACCGCCTCTAGGGGCTACTGGTGACTTTTTTGGTGGTGGTGGTGCTGGTTCATCTGCATAATCATAGTCCGCATTGGCGTCATCGGCTGGTCTGGCATTGCACAAAGCAAGCAAACACGTGAATCCGAACACTAATCTGCAAAAATAACATAATTAAATTCAAAAATGGTAAATTTTTAGAGTATCTTCAGAGTAGTATCTAATTAATGAAGGTTATCAAGTGAAAACATTCAATTGCCAGAGAAACACGAATAGAAAAAATGTTTTCTTATTGTAATCTTAGTCTGGAGAGGCGCTCTGGATGTTCACTTGAGAGAGTTGAAGGTGGTTCAAAAGTGGATTTTAAGGATTATTTTCAATAGATATAGATAAATTATTTCAAGAGTGAAATATATATTTCGACGAGTTTTCTGTTATAAGCAAGTAAGTAAGTAAGTTTATTTATGTTGTAAACGTATGATGAACAACAGTAAAAAGAATACAGATATAAAATAAAATGTTGAACATCAAAATGTTCATATAGAATAATATTCTCAGGAACAGGAAAAACTCCGCATATCACAGATGTTTATGAAAAAAAGAAACACTAACATAAACAAATACAAAGCGCAATAATAGCAAAATAAACATCAGATGGAGTTAAAGTCAATTTCAAAGTACTCATCTATAGAATAGATGACTTTGTCTATCAAAAACTTCTTAACGATCTTCTTAAAGCTTAATAGTGTCATCTCACGAACTCTCACAGGCAGTTTATTGAAGAACTTCCAGCTCATAAAGTTAGCACCATTTCGGGATTTGGAAAGCCTAAAAGAAGACGATCTAACATCATTTCCTCTCCTCGTGTTATAGGAGTGAAAACGCTATTTCGAGTGACACAATGAACATTTGATCTGGCATAGAGTAAACACTCGTAGATATAAAGCCCTGGAAACGACATTATTCCAAGTTCCCTATATGCTCCCTGACGGCAAGATCTGTAGTCCAGTCCAGCCACAATTCTCACCAGGCAACGCTGGATCCTGAATATTTTATCTCTACCTCCATCGTGACCCCAGCAGAGAAGGCCATACCTCAGACGAGACTCGCAAAGCGCAAAATATGCTGTTCTCATAACAGGTAAAGAGACTGATGATGATAAAGTCCTCAAGACGTATGCACCTCTGCTCAATACCTTAGACAACTCCTCAACATGAACAGACCACGTAAGCCTGGAATCTAGATGGATTCGAAGAAACTTTGCAGTAGTATAATCTCTAGTTCTCAGACTAAGAATAATTCTCTTGGTCTTGTCGTTGTTCAACAACATATGGTTTCGTAGGAACCAACTTTGGGCTCTGCGCATTGCTACCTCCGAAGACATCTCCACAGCCTCAATGTCTCTGCCACACACGGAAAGTGTATTATCATCCGCAAACTGAACAGTCTCAACGGGCCGCATGAATTCCTGGAAATCATTGACAAATATGAGGAACAAAACAGGGCCCAGAGTAGACCCCTGTGGAACTCTCAAGTTTACCGCTCTCTTCTCCGAGAAGCAATTACTCACATAGACGGTCTGGTATAGACGTAGTAACTCTGTTGAATTAACTTTTTCAAATCATTTTTACCACACGAGATATAAATGTCTAGTGCCTTCAAGAAACTGGACTAACAAGAAAATTGGTCAGAGATTATTTATATTCATACTTCAAAGATTACTACAGAGAAATCCAATTGATTCATTCAACATATCAAGATATGGTAAATTCAAGAAATCCCTAGAACATTGGCTAGGTTTAGACTCGTCTAGGTTTAGACTCCTACTAGGTTTAGACTCGTCTATAGTTCTGGATATAAAGGACACTGGTTTTTCCCTACTACCTGCCTTAAAGTAACAAATTCTTCATGTAAGGTACCTGATGTCAGTTATTCCGTTTCTTGTCAATGATTTTTTATTCAAATACAGTAAAGTTCAATTTTGGAACTCATGACATATATAATCTATTCAAAAGTTTCTATTTTCATTCCACATTTCATTTTTTCGTACAAACACAGTGTGCTTCTGAAAGAATAACTAGATGCTGGATTATTTGTCCTGGTGTCATTGGGGAAGATAAGATCATGATAAATTAATAAAATTGTATACTTGAAGCACTAGTAATAAGAACAACTATGTAAACAGAATACAACTGTACACCATGGATAAATATTATTATTATTCATTATTACTGTAAACCTAAAAAAAACATCTAAGAATTATACCTTTATTTTATCTATATATAAAAATTGTAGTTCATACATGATTTCTTTCTATAAGCCTTCAGAATATATAAATAAAAGTAATCAATTTAAAACATTCAACAGCTAGAGGAATCGAAGAAACAAAGACGTTTTCTTACGGTTAAGATTATCTATCTCAACGACGTATAACAACGAGCTTTGTTAGGGGCTAGGTAATTCACGTATAATTAATCGAGGACGCTGGGCAACTATCAACGCCCACCTGCACACAACGTAAGAATTCCGCAATTCGCAGCGTGACCTGTGATCGTGATCCGAGCATCACCACTTTCACTCTCTTGATATCAATTGATTCTAAGGAACTACGGTGACTATGTAATCGTTACTTCACCCGTCCCAGGATCTTTGTGCATCCTTGAAACGAATTCTGGTATTTCTTGCACCAGGCAGAATCATCATTTATTAATGGCATTGACTGCTAAATGGAACATATCTGAGAAATGTCATCCGTTAATGTCATATCCTTTGAGTGGATTTATTGATTTTTAAATATCTTTTATCTACCGTATAGTTCAAATTCTATCATGATTAATGTTAGTGCAACGCGTATGATAGCCTTCAGCAAGTTTCCAATACCTATGAAGCTGGTCTTCTATAATGGAAGTCCTGGAAATGGAGATGGAAAAGGAGGTGGTGGAGAAGGAAGCATAAGAGAAGCTGGAGGTGCTTTTGGAAAAATGCAAGCCGCGAGAGAAGAAGAATATTTCTATAAGAAACAAAAAGAACAACTGAAAAATTTAAAATCGAATTTGAAAAATGAAATTGAATTCCACGAAGAACAAATAAAGAGACATCAAGAAGCTATCGATCGACATAAAAAAACAATGGATGAAAGTGACTCTTGAGTATTTTAGTATCGCTTTATGATTTATATTTGCCTTATATATCTACTAAAGTTTGTGAACAAATTATGTTTCTCAAGCACTCAACTAAAATTATATATTTATTGTTCTTCTTTTTTTTTAGCATAAACTTCAATACAAAAGTTAATTTTGCTTACACTTGGTTTGGATACACTTATGTAATAAATACATCTTAAGTTAAAATTTCATGCATCAACTTGAGTTGACAGACAAAAAAATTACTTTCACATGCTGAGTATATATCAACAAAATTGGTCTAATGAAAACAGAGTGGAATGAAGCACAATCTCTCAGTACAATTTTCCGAATAATAATCATAATGATATGTAAATTAAACAATATTCAGAATTTTCTCATAATTTACAAGTACTACTTCTTTATCAAGTGCTGAATTAATACTAGGTGTAATTTTACAAACTCAATACTTATAGCTACTCTCACAGAACATACCAGGTATGTTCTATGACTAACCTGGAACGAGGACCAATAGGAATACAACTGATGTCTAACAAAAGAAAGAATCGTATAGCTGTTAATAGAAAATCAATTTCTTAAGTCAGGTATACCAACTAAGAATGTAGGAAAAGAACCAAATAATTATAGAACTAAGATTTCCAAGAACAAATAAAGGAAAGTTAAAATTTTTGAACATCGAAAAACATAAAATTGAAAGTAAATTAACAAAAAACTAGGTAATCAATATGATCTGCTATCTGGAATATTGTTATTGAACATATAAGTTTATTATATTCATTATATAAGAACATATACAATTATATATATTGTTATATATAATTGTATACCAGGTATACAATTATATCTTTTGTTAAACATCAGTTGTATTCTATGGTCCTCATTCCAGGTTAGTCATACAACATACCTGATATGTTCTGTGAAAGTAGCTATAAGTATTGAGTTTGTGAAATTACACCTAGTATTAATTCATCATTTGATAAAAAAGTAGTACTTCGAAACGTCGTCATACGTATTAAATTATGACAAAATTCTAAATATAATTTCATTATGGATATTAATTATCGGCCTCATCAATCATCAATAATGATATGTATCAAAGTCGGATATATCATATTCTCTTTTTGCACTATTTTCACAATAATTTGGATTGATTATAATATGAGATTAAATGGAAAATGCTTGAGGAATTGGAATAACAACCGAAACACAATATGAGGTGTTTTTAAAGTCAGGCTTTAAAAAGTTGTTTTTTAAAGTTTAGTAAACAGTTGTTAGTGCCAAACATATATTGTAAAGATTGGAAAATGTTAATTAAATAACAACTTACAAAAAAACCAAATTTCAAAATCCACTATTAGTTGGATTAATCTCAAAGTGGAGTATTGCCTGTTTTTCTCCCAACACAAGTCAATTATAGCTATAAAATTCAACTTACACACGTAGAAAGTAGCAATAAAATAAATAAAATTATAAAAAATTAAACAACTCTAAAACACCGCTATAAAGAAGTTCATTCATTTCTTATTTGTTTTTGAGTAATATTAACATGAAATATGTAAATGATTATTAAAAACACCGACTCTACATGTTTGTTGTAGCACAAAATTATATATACAATATAGTTATAGTTCCATGTATTTTCATTTATATCATATAATAACAGTAACTGGACTTTATCGAAGTAGAATTCTGTAGAAAGTTTGGATTGTGATTATAGTTATGTTGAATAAAATAACAAAGCTTGATAGACGAGTCTTATCCATAATATAATCCCTATGACCCTCAAAGGGATTATAGTTTTCCGCGAGAAAAATTATAATGACAACTAAATCTGATGCAAACATTATAGAGACCTATTTCGCCTTTCCAAAGGCGCTCAGTTTCCTCCTCAGCACCAAGTATGGTGACTGAAAACAAAGATTCTTCCCAACTCCTAAGACTGTAAGTTGTAACGTACAATTAAACGAAATTTCGAATTCAGAAACATTTTGTTCCTAAGTTTTTCCATATAGTTATCTCTACGAACAAAAAACAGAAATCACATAGAATTTTCTCAGCGATTAGTATCATATATCGCCATCTAGTATATTTCTATGGCATTCGCATTTGTCGTTTGAATTATAAAGTACTGCTACCTGAAAATTTATTAAGACAAAGGATCAATGCAATAATCTACAAATAATCAATGCAATTAATTATTGTGTCCTACAGAAAATATTCCCAGATTTGGGCATCAAATCGAATCATGTTTTTCCAGTTAGTGTAATATAAATATCATAAATATCGCATGGTTCAACTGAGTGATACTGGATTAGAAGAATTGTTATCAAAGTTATTATTACTTTAGTAAGTTCTTCAAAATGTTAAAACTGCCAGTCTGAAACAACAATCAAAATCCGGGTAACAGTTTTCAGAACTGTTGCTAACATTCCAGAGGTTAATTGAATTAACTTTATGGATTCTATGGATCCATAGAAGTAAGTACCTAGTTCATTGAATTTCTTCATTCGAGCCTTAGATACCTTCAGCTAAATCTTCCTTGAAAATCAAATTATTCATTGAAGTTTTACCAGTATTTCATATATAATTTCAATGCAGTTTCAATCTTGATACAATACGTGCTAGAAAATGATAATTAAAAACATTGTTGCACTACTTTCTTTCCAATATTACTGACATTAAAAAATAACTATTATCGAATTATGGAATGAATTGTTGCATTCATTGCGCACTTAAAAGCAGTATTATGGTTGAAGTTCGCGAGAAAATTGTTGAAAGAGCATGAAACAATAGGTTTATAAGTATTCATCAATTGTTCCACTTAACGGTTAAGAGGAGACGAAATGAAGTATGTAAAGAATTTATGAAAATGCTAGACAAACCATCCTTATTTACAATATATTTTATAATCATACCTACTCTTTTGAAGGCGATATTCATAACATTTAGTAGTGTTGGCGTTTACTTGATGTAAATCCATTATAATTGAATATAAACTAAAATTCAAACACTTGAACTTTTGATTTACACTTTATTGACAACATAGCATAAAATACTCAGTATTCTGTTAGCATCTGAAGAAGTCGTTTGTAACAACGAAACGCGTCATGCTATGTTGTCAATAAAGTGTAAATCAAAAGATGTTCATAAGATTGAAACACAAAAAATATTATTTATTGAATTTCATAATTCATATAAGAATAATGAGGAGTTTCAAAAAAGAAGTCATTCAGGAAGGTAAATCTAGCGAAAAGTATGCAAAGGAAGCAATTTAATGCCCATTAATTTTAACCCATACTTATGTGATAATATGTTTCTGAATTTGTGCATTATCTTGTTAGAACAGCTCTTTTTTTTTCGGCTGTTTCCTTCGACCTAACAATTGACGCCTTGAATTTGCATTGAGATAAATCTGCATATGTCCTTTCTTGAGCTGATTGTCTCTTTGCAGTCTTACAGAGCGTTTTCAACTTCTGTGAACTATTTCAACATCTCCAGTCAATAAGTTTGCCTACTTCTCTGGATGTTCTCTACTTGTGAAGTGAAAGATCCATATTTTGAACTATGGTAATTTACCCAAACCTCAAATTAATTTCAAATAAAGTTGATTCAATGTTCGCGGATTTCTGGAGAAACATTGTTCTAATATATTCATTAAAAACATTCGGCTAAGTTTCATAAAATTATATTAATTGCTCAACAATTATTTCGGGGTATTACGCCATTTTCAAAATCTAAACTGAACACTTCTTTTCTTTACTAACATTTTATATACTTTTACATCTGTACATCGATGTCTTCGAAAGAAATGTTGACAGATGAAATAAAAAACTCTGAATCTTCTAGAACAAATGGATATTTCTCAATTTCGTCTTAAATGTCTTCGTCTTAAAAATCTTAATTTTAAAAGTTTGTTCGAAATTCTTTGAAACGTAATATATTTCTTTTTTCCTGAATGTGGGCCTGTTCTCTTCTTTTGACGACATCGATACCTAAAATCGTTTTCATCCCTACTTTATCTGCCATCATGTGTCTATCTATAGTAAGTACAGATGTCAAAGTATATAAAAATGTTAGTCGTGAAAACAGGAGTTCAGTTTATCTTTTAAAAATGGGGTTATAATCCGAAACAATTGTCTTGCAAATAATATAATTTTGTGAAACTAAACCAAGTGTTTTTATACAATATATTTTTTTCAAATATTCAATTCTAGCGTCTTCGAACAAGGCGATTCATCTTGCATCCATCTTTTTTTTAATTCTCTTTATAGATTTTTTAGAACATCCAAACCTTTGTTCGGCTTTCATCCAAGAGCATTTTGATGATTTTTCACCCTCTTTTCACGTGTTTAACCCCATTTGATAAAATAATCCTATATTTATTTGATAGATTGTTCAGTGAATTCAAGGTTTTGGACCCGAGAGAGTTATACACAAAATCTGTGATTCTTTTTACTAGTGTAAACAAATCTAAACTGGTGTATCTCTCCTCCGCTCATAGGGGAGAGTTGGATAATACCGCGCCTCAACGTAATTCAAAAATAATCCACTAGTTCTACGATATAATAGTGCGTATACATCGAAGCCGAACATGCCTACCCCCGTACACTGCCATTATGGCCCTAGCGATAACAGAGATAGCACGTGATGTAGACGTTTTTTCAGCACTCCTTATATTTTTCGTGTACTTTCGGAAAGAGATAAGTAATACTGTATTTATATTGTAATACTTTGCTACTATACATTATTAATGCTTGTATACTGTAAATTAATGTCAGAATAGGTTTTTACGTACTGTAATATTTTCCATATAATTTTGGGGTTAAAAAAGAAACTGATCAAGTCTGACAATACCGCGCTGGGGGCGCGGAGAAAAGATTTGTCAAGAGAAAAGTTTTGAACAGTAGCGAAAGTAATGAGGATGAAGATAATGATGAAAAGAAAGAAGAAAAGGTCAAGCAAGAAAAAAAGAAAGGCAAAGGAAAGTCTAAAAAATGTGCCCGTAACTCAACTGTGCGATGATCATGAAGATGACGATATAGAGAATCGTGATATTTACTTAAAAAAGAGAAAAAAAGAAAATTTACTTAGAATGGTATTAATTTTTTGTTATTACTTTTCTTACTTACCCATTTGTGATCAATTTACTAATTAATTAACTAATTTATAATTAATTAATTAATTAAGAATCAATTAACGTGGACACGATATTATCGGACCAGTTTAAACGAATATCCATTTATATTTTTTTCTAAATTGACAATAATTACTTTTTGTTTAAATTTTGGAACTTTTTGTTTCACGGTATGCGTACCTTGAATAAATGTCCTAATAATTATTCAATTTTGTTTTCTTTTTAATATCAAACAGTGTCCTAATTATAGGTGCAAGCCCTTAAGGGCTCGGTATTATCCAACACTCCCCTAACACTAGACAAAATCTGCACCAGTGTGCGCAACTCCATGAAATTGTAAAAAGCAATGTGAAAAAAGTCTTCTTTACATTATTCCAGCTATATACAATATTATACTCACATATCTTAAGCAGAACCAAAGCTAACATGCTCTGAAGAAGAACTCGCAAGATTGGCTATTGAAATATGGAAGACGATTTATTGACAGAATATTTGAAGTTAATGTTCATTCTTGATAGCGTTTGTTTTATTTTTTGGTGATTAATTTGAGGCCTTTTTTAAGCAAATGCGAAATGGTTAATTGATTCATTCCGTGCCACACACAATGAGCCCATACCATAGTTCCTTGGAGAACTTACGTGGGAAAAGTCTTTAAGACTTTTCTCTCTTAAAGACTAACTAAGAAATCTTAGTTGTATATTTGTTATTTCCTACATTTCGTTGGAGTCAGGTATACTTAAGAAATTGATTTTCTGTGTTCATCTTCAGGTATACGATCCCTTAGTTAAATATCAGTGTATTCTATGGTCCCCACTCCAAGTTAATCATACATATGTTCTGTGAAAATAGCTATAAGTACTGACTTTGTAAGATTACATATAGTATTAATATTAATCCAGCATTTGATAAAGAAGTAGTACTTCGAAACGTCGTCATGCGTATTTTATATTAAATTATGAGAAAATTTTAAATATTGTTTGATTTTGTTTGACTTTGGAATTATGTTATGTATTTGTATGTTGTACACTTGGAGACACATAAACTTATTATTATTATTATTATTATTATTTGTTTGAGTATTCACAGTTCCTGCGAACTCGTTTCAATTTTTGTACCAATTAAAATAGGTAATCTAGTAAAAGAAGGAGTTTCCTATATATTCAAACTATAATCGTTTTGAACTTGTTCAAATTAAATAATTATATTGTATCATTCAAAGCACTAATTTGAATTTCATAAAATTTGTTAATTATCGACATATGTTTCGGGTTTGTAACTCGTTATCAAGAGTTTATTCAAACTTTATGAAACTCTTGAAAATGAGTTATTCGTCCGAAACATTTCGTTATATTGTACTTTTAAACAATGTTCCACCACATAAAGAGACATAATTGAATATAATTGTAGGTATTACATAATGACGACCAATTTTATCTATGGATCACAATTGAATTGAATAATTTTGTGTATATATTTTTTTAAACCACCAATTGTGGTAGTGTACTTCGAAGATTATCCTCGAACGAATACCTATTCAAATTGAAAATAGTTGAATATACTGTTATAAAAAATCCATTGCAAATAAATGTCAAGGACGCTGTACATTTTTCAAGTGTCTTATAATTGAAAATATTGAATAACTTTCACTCGAAACTGGGTCCAGTCGGATACGAGATATACCTGCTTGTGATAGGTAGTGATTACACATGCGATACGTTCTTTAATTTACCAAATTCGTTTTTGTAATTAACATAGGAATTCGGGCGCAATTCTTGAAAACTCGACCGAATATTTGGGTTTTTACGTTAGCACACATCCCATGAATTTTTTAAAACTCATTTCACGTATTTGTTTGTTATTTTGACAACTATTTGATAATAACTACTTCAGGGCTCATAATATATGCGTCAGAAAATTATACTTATATCATAGAAGTGTTTCAAATCGAAGGTCATTACCGATTTCTTCGAAGATATTACTGGAAAACTATGTGGCTTATGACATCATATTTTTGTAATCCTATCATTATATAAAATTGTCTATATGGTACAGTAAACTAGAAAAAACATAACAACATGTGAAGTTGCACATTTTTTAATAACTCTGGGCATTCGTTTAAACGAATATGAAAATCTAAATACATTGTTTAAATAAAACTAAGTAGCTTTTTGATTTTCACTATAATTTAGTTAAACATAGCAATATTGTTTCGCCAACACAGTGGCTTCATCAGATCTAGATGATAAACTGCCATCTACATGATAAACTTATCCTCTACATCTGATGAAGCCACTGCTTCATCAGAAAAATATTTGAATGGCGAAACAATATTGTTATATGTTATATGTTTAACTTAGTTATAGTGAAAATCAAAAAACTTCTTAGTTTTATTCAAATTATACATTTACTTCTGTTAGACAGAAATTTTGGGAAACTAACATTAAAGGAAATGTATAAAAATGAAAATATTTGTAAAAAGAAAAATCGATAGAATAAATATCTAATGTCTAATAACGGTCTGTCGAAACGAAAGCAATGGCCTTCTTCTGTCGTATTTAATAAAAATCAAACTTCCAAAAACGATCAAATCTAATTCAAAATACAATGTTTACATAGAATCTAAAAGATTCTCAGTAAAAAAAGAAAGAATTCGAATAAAAAAACTTATACGTCATCATAAAATATGTTAATTCTTCATATGTAAACGTTTTATTTCGAACCAGATTTTAACGATTGTAAAAAATTCATTTTTATTTCAACTTCAATGACTAAACGAAGAAGTAGTTCATAGTGTTTAAAAATTAATCTACAATGATTTTAGGTGCGTACACTACAGAATGCCAAATAAAGACAACTATAAAATATAACTGAACAAAATTTCAAACAAATCAAATTTTACAACAGAAGAAAAAGATAAGAGATAGAATACTAAAGATTTGTGGTCATGTAAGACAATTTATAAATCCCACAAAAATATTTTACATAATCTCAAATCACAAACGAATGTTTAGAAACTCAAACGTGTAATATCACGAAAATTCTCATCAGTCGATGTTTCAGCTCGATGCCCTCTCAGAATGTCATAGAAATGAGGAAAACATAGAAAAAAATTGCACTACCCAAAAGTTCCAAATTGGAATATATCTAGCGACCAAAACGAATATAGGACAAAATTTAAGCAATATATACGAAGCTAGTTGAATTTTGTTGTGCCTTACACTTTTGATATCAGTGTCATTACCGTATAAACGTGATTTCTAACCATATCTGCATCATAATGAGTTTGAGAAGGTGTCACTTGAATAGGTTTTTTCTTGTTGGACAGGTTTTCCCTGCGGAATTCTGAACCGAAGTTGAATGTCTCTTCGACACTCACTCTAGAATACCTACATCTATAATCAATAATATCTTTAAACAGTGCATTTATTCAAGGTTTTAATCGTACCGAACACAATCAATACACTCAATCATACCTTCATGGTATAAAGTAGGTAATACTTTCTGTTCCATATCATTCAAAACTAATTCCTGCTGTGTAAACTTTAACCATGAAGGTCACTTATGGTGAAACGAACAGTTATTCCATGTATTCCTTTTCTTGTCATTCAGAAACGTAAATTTTTACAACCGTAAATGGAGTATTAATTTCATAGGAAGTACTTCTGCTGAATAAATACATTTAAAATTAAATTAATCGATAGGTACGTACTGATTATTTATTTAGAATTTACTAATTTCAAAACCTTCAATTGAGAAAATGCAGGCAAATATTTCATATATTTTCACTGGATACATTTGACATTTGAGATTAAAGTTATGCAATACAAACTGTGCTTTGCAAGTTTGGATATATTTTAAATCAATTAAAAGGAAATAAATTGGATATTAGTTATTTCAACTGATTTTCTATATATCCTCCTCGAAAATGTCAGATGTGTGTTGTATCGAAATTCAGCATTGAAATGAGTTTATTTTCATGCCCTTTTGACAATAATGTCAGTCAGTTATATCAAGTAGGTATCGATTAACTGAAAACACTTCCAAAATTTTTACAAAATTCTTCAATACGTATCCTTTCTAAATGGCCTCATATAAATCGGAGTTTTAGTGACCCGAAGCAAATGTAAAGTGTATTAAAGAATTTTGTGGAGTCTAGACTAGTATCTTCTTATTCTTTTCGACAACCTCAAACGGAGTCCTCATTGAATTCAAATGAGGAAGAAGTTGCTAAAGTTTTTTTTAAGTGATGATTGATGAGGCCGATTTACTTGGAGAAAATTAATATCCATAATCAAACAATATTTAGAATTTTCTCATAATTGAATAAATACGCATGACGCGTTTCGAAGTACTACTTCTTTAGCAAATGCTGAAAACAATGATTGTTAATTCAGCATTTGATGAAGAAGTAGTCATCGCGTCATGCGTATTTATTAAATTATGATAAAATTCTAAATATTAAAATAAATTAAACTCTTGGCTTAATGTTTCACGATTTATTTAACAATATGTATAGTCAACATGTTTCGAGCGTTAGCTCATTTTCAAGACTAAACTACTATAAGAGTGAAATTTGAAAAGTGAAATTTTTATGAATAGTTTAGAGAAAAAAATTTTCAGCTCTAACATCACGCTAACAAAAAACGTTTTTCTTTGGAGACGGTATGTGGATGATGTTTTCTGTATCTGGAGTGGGTCCGACAGACAATTGGATAACTTTTTAAAATATATCAACTCATTTTATACATCCATTAAATTCACAAAAGAAATAGAAAATGACCAAAAAACATTAAACTTTTTAGATTTGACCATTACTAGGAAAGATGATTCTCTAACATTTGATATATACAGAAAACCTACATGCACAGATACCCTAATTCCTAAAGATAGCAATCAACCGCTTAACATTGAACTCAGCTCTTTTTATTCTTTTATACATAGACTCACGACTATCCCGCTTTCCGAAGAAAATTTCAACAAAGAAGTGAAAACTTTGAAACTTTTAGCGAAAAATAACGGTTACGACGAAAATATAATAGATAATCTCATAAGAAAAAAACAACAAAAAATTCTTTTAGATTCAATTTATCCGTCTCAAATTATTAAAAACGAACAAAAATATCATTTTATTAATTTCATACCTCATCTGAGTGAAAAAATTTGCGAAAGATTAAAGAAGAGAGAAATTAAAACCATTTGTACAAACAAAAGGAATATTAAGTCACTTTTAGTAAATAATAAAGAAAAGACAAATGTTGAAGACAAAAGCGGTATTTATAAGATTTTTTGTAATGAATGTCCAGCATTTTATATCGGCCAAACAGGTAGAAAAATAAAAACTCGGGTTGATGAACATAAAAGGTCGATTTTGTACAATGTTAATAAACTGGATTCTCAGATTCTCAGGTAGAACATTGTATTAGCTCTAGATAAAACTAAATGCCTACACTCAGGTAATAAAGGTAAACGTTTAGACCTTCTGGAAGCAATTGAAATTAGCAGTTCTTGGAAGAGAAAAGAAGAAATTGTAAATGAACAATTAGATTTTCAACTATCCTCCCTACTCACATCCATTTTGTAGATATAAATTTGTTGTACGTCTCTTATAGTAGTTTAGTCTTGAAAATGAGCTAACGCTCGAAACATGTTGACTATACATATTGTTAAATAAATCGTGAAACATTAAGCCCAGAGTTTAATTTATTTTAATATTCAATTATGTTTCACTAAGAGTTAAGCGAGAATTCAATCTCATTAATTAAAATTCTAAATATTGTTTCTTTTAAGTGTTTCCAATTCTTTCCTCCATCACTACATCTTTTAGTCCAATTGAAAACGAATTAAATTTTAATGTACTTTCAATTAAAATACAAATCGATATTATGTATATTTCCAATACATAATAAAATAAATACATATGAATTTAATGAAGCTAATCATCTCGGAAAATGATGCTAATACCAAGGTTAAACCCAAAAGAATTCAACTAATTTTCACTTGAAAACATAAATAAGGATTAGTGTTTCAGACTAAAAAATAAATTGTAACTTATGATAATCTTCACGAAATATTTCCTTGTGCTGAAAGCGATAAATTTGAAGATAACATTCTATAATTTCTTTAAAATTCGCAAACCATCAACTTCTTGTAACCGCAATTTATTTCAACAACACATCTCTACTTGAAAGGTCAAAAGTAATACTATCTAATAGATTTCTGATTGTATATGAGATTATATAACGTTATTACATGAAAAAGATCTTCACTCATGTACTCAAAATCAGTGATTGTCAAACTGTGACGTGGGACATCATTCTAATGAATAAGATAATTCAGTTACATATCTCTGAAGTAGGACTTGTCAATTTAGAAATAATAATATAAATACCCCCGTTTGTACTTTCTTGTGCATTGTAAAAGAAGATACCTGATTGATGGAGAAAGATTGAGTACACAGAAAGCCAAATTTCGTCGAATTTCATGCCAAATCATTATTGGCATGCAACATTATATTTTATCTTCTTGTTGGTTGTATGAAACTCTTGATAATGGGTTAGAAGCCCAAAATATACGTAAACTACAAAATAATTTTTGGGGAATTGAACCAAGCGATTTCAATACTACGATTCATTGTGTAAATTGTAAAACTTTCAAATCAGATTTTATTGAAGGAATTCACTTGAGATTTTGACAAAAATTATAGTTGATGAATTTAAACAAACTAATAACATCCTTACAGAACAACCTTATTGCCTACCAGGCAAATAATTACTGTCAGGAAAATAATTCTTTTCCACAATTCGTTTTGATTATATTTATGTATTAGCTTTTATTCATTTTCTAAAATTTATATTGAAATTGATATATAAAAATGTAACCGAAAGAAGTAATAATATATCGATAAGTTAATTTGTAAAATAATTGCAAAACTTGATGGAACAGTAGTATAGTATATTTTTATGGTATAATTAAAAGCATTTAGCTAAATTCTACAAAAATTTCTCTCAACATATGTTTCGAGGTAGTAACTCATCATCAAGGAGTTGTATTTAAATCTTGATGATGAGTTAGTAGAACTAAACATATGCCCACTATATTAAACAATTTTTTCAGAATTGCGACCAGTGTTTTTAATTATACAATACATTTATTTGTGAAAGGAAAATATTTAATGATTTTGATTATGTAAGTATATTCACTTGTACTCTCATGGCTTGTGAACAAACTGAAAAATATTTCTTATTTTTCATTTTATTTCATTATTACGTAGCTTATTATGTATTTATATTTTATATTAAGTATAATAATATATTTATATAATAATTTTACCTATTATATTTCATTATTTTCAACGCATTTCAAATTTATCGAAATGTCTGAAACTTTTCGCTAATTTACTCTATATTTTAAAACATCTAATTTAGCTTTATTATTGAAAAAAGTACACTCTGAAGATTAAATACATTTAGTGGTTGGCCCTTTGTACTTGATGATGCATTAAATGTAAAATATTTGAGTAAAGAAGATTATGAAGATTTAAAAAACCTTAAATAAAATATAAGCTTCTTAAGAAAGAAACTAACTGGTAACAATGTTAACATCTTTGATATTGCTATCATATGAGTATCGAACCATTTTCAAATTTTCATTGATATCAAACCCTTACTATTCGGATTTTTTGAGGCAGAAGCATTTATGTTCAACGAATTCTACATTTTATTAAAATTTTGTATTTTTTACCTATTTGATTATATTTTATAAATATATTTCACTGAGAAATGAAGTAGAATTTAGAGGAAATCTTAAGATTAACATAATAATAATTCAGATAAAAAAGCAATATGTTCCAAACTATTGCACGTAATTATTATATAAAATGTAGTTGAACTTCTCTTTCTATATTGAAGTAATTTCATTAGAGATATTTAATTAGAGACTTTTAATTTACATTTTTTTTCGTTCATAATGAATGTATTAATTATGAAATTGAAAACACAACAATTTCATCCTTTGAAATTGAATATTTG
The DNA here is from genome assembly GCA_030704895.1 of Henosepilachna vigintioctopunctata. NCBI lineage: Eukaryota > Metazoa > Arthropoda > Insecta > Coleoptera > Coccinellidae > Henosepilachna > Henosepilachna vigintioctopunctata. The sequence goes on from JARQZJ010000121.1 coordinate 10,859,401, forward strand.
AAACGAATGAATTTTATTATTTCTGCTAGGTAGGTTTGTATTCACATTCTGGTAAATTATGTCAGTTAATTATACCAGAATAATAAAGTATCTTACACATAGGCGCCACTAGATATTTACTGTTTGAGAAATGCTGTTGCTTCATATGAAAAGTTGCCTGTTAACATTTTAGGCACTTTCACATATTACATTAGATAAAAGATTAATTCTATTAGATAATTACTTGACTTGATTTATTGCCCACATACAAATTAACTAACACGTAAAGAGCTATTTTCCAATCAATTTCCATTAAATAATATTTATTTTAAGATGACAATAATAAAATAAGTACCAATGCTTTTTATAAAACGTTTGAATGGAGTTGTTCAAAAATTTACTCTTCTCTTCAAAACGAGATTCAAAAAACACTTACAAGATGATGAGCCTCATTTTAACACATAAGATGTTCCAAACACAGACGAAATTCGATAACTAGAAGCGGTTTTCAAGACTCACAGTCATATTTATAAATTCGGAGTCCGTTTTTCCCTTCACTTTACGGTAGACCAATCAGGTTTTATCTATATCAATACGATAGAGTGCTGATGTATCTCATCGGAGCTGATGAACGAATTGAACGGTTGCGATATTCGCGGAATCTTGCACTCAAGTCTTCAGAAAAAATAACCAGATTTTTTTATTCGTTTATTGTTCAATGTTTTCAAAAATGTTCTTAGAATATCCTGGCTATTGTTATATAAGTATATGTAAATATCTAGCTTGTATAGCTTCCTTTTTTATGAAATATCAATGAAAAATTTCGAGAGTTAACTTCAAATCAGTTGGTAAAAAAAATTACACTGAATTGATACAAATAAAAATCATTTAAGTTGATATTTTCAATACTAATATTTCTAATGATGCAAAAATATTGCATTTTCTCGAATTATCAGCAATTCATTATCCTTACGTACTCTGATATATCAAACAAATGAACAAAATCAATATATTTCCTTTATTCAATGTATTTTAGATTTTTATTAAATATCCTCCTTCACAATTTATATATTCCAAGCTGAGAATTTCTTGCTGGGAATTGAGTATCTGTATTATGTTATTTTTTTATAGCTGCACTATTTTCCAGATTAATAAGAAAATGTGTTTCAGCATTTAGTTAATGATTCATAATATAACAATCATCTCACAAAAATCACATCTTTTTGTTTACATGATTGAGTTTTTCACATTCAGTTCAGTAATCCATAATTTTATTTAAATATTGAGATGAAATAATCGAAAAGAATTCACCGGATATTGAATCTATTGACCACCGAATTAAAATATTAATTTGCCTTACTTGTAAGACAGAGAGCAACATTCTGCATGAACGATTTGAGATATGATTAAACTCGCAAAGATACATAATGTAATTTATTGATAGCCTTATATTTCTCTCCACAGAATTCCTATTCTTTTTCTTCTGCATTTTCCAGAGGTACCAAACCTATGTCAATAAGTCGTACCTAAGTACTCGTAACAGATAAGATTCCTTCAAAGTCACCCATATTCAATTATATCTATGCATCATAGTCATAGAAACTTGAACAACTCTGATTCATGTAACTGAGAGAGGCCAAGTCCGAAATTTGAAAAATGTAAGACATAATTGCATAAATTGATCATTAAAAAAAGAAATAACATCCCATTTTACTTCATTTCAACATCGTTTATTGACAAACTCACAAATTCATTGGAAACATCTGATAACTGAAAAAAAAAGTTTGAAAATAACTGTCAAATTTTTTGTCAGTGATTTTCATACGACATATTTATTTCAAGAACGAGTTATTGAGTATTTCCGGAATAGCTCAGCTAAAATATTAGTGTTTATAAGCTTTATATGAGTGTTTCGATGCTGTAAGTCTTAAGTGACTAAGATCTAAGAGCATACATGAATGAAACAACTAAATGATCTGGCCGAGAAATCTTAATTCGGAAACAATAATTCATTTCAGTATTTTAGTCATTTTCCTGAATCCCTTCGTCGAAATTCATGATTGTAAACACTAGTTTCCGCATCCGTATAGATATATTTTTGTATTATCATAGAAAACAAGATTTATAAACCTTGAATATTCTAGTGTCAATGAATGCTTGTTTTATTCAATGTGAAGTGATACTAATTAACACTTTCTTCTTCAAGTTTAAGCTAATATTTCCTAGGCTCTGACAAAGAAATATTATCATTTAACAGCATCATTGATCATATCAAAATCATAAATTTCAACTAAGACTTCATACAACTCTTGATAATGAGTTAGTACTCCAAAACATGTCAAGCGAATAGACGAATTTCGTGAAATTTGCTCAAGTGTTTTGAATAGGAGAAACTATCAACATCAGATAATTACTAAATTAGACTGCTCTAAAATATTAGTACGAGAAATACGAAACACACTGCCAAATAATAAAACCACAAGTCTTAAATTTTTTAGTCAAATATTTCGGATTATATATTATAGTTTCGAAAAAAAATAATAATAATAATAATAAAGTTTATTCTCTTCAAATATTACAAATAAGAAGATTATGACAGTATCAAAAGAAGAAGAAAAAAATTAGAGTAATCCATTAATTCCCATTCATCCTACAATGTTCAAAGTATTCTTCCAAACTATATGGTTCACAGCACTTCATGTATCACTTATGTATTCATATTCTTTCTTACCAAATTGTTTATCTTTGTTAAATTTAAGTTTCCTGGGAAGAGCGTTATATAATTTCATTGACATATACAGAGCACCATCTTGAGCCAGGCTCAGTGAAAGAAGAGGATATATGTACGAATCAATTTGTCTTGTATTGTTTTTATTCAAGTATTTCTCAAGCAGTTCATCATGTCTACTTATGAATATAAGGCACTGGTAAATGTAGAGTCCAGTAAGAGTGAGGATGTTATTTGATTTGAATACATTCCTGCAAGTTTGTCTATATTTTAGATTGAACATATATCTGATGGCCATTTTTTGTTTCACAAACAGACAGTAAGCATACAAGCTATATCCCCAGAAGATAATGGCATATGCCAGTGTTGACTGGAAGTTGGAGAAATATATTGTTTTAATAGTATCAGTGTCAACAGATTATGTAATAATATTCACCAACCATGACTGGACTTAAATTTTATGGACTCCAAGAACTGACTCCTATCCATAGCATCTTGAAGGAGGGATAATTAACCTTCAAAAGACCTTGTGACCTTTATTTTATTTCAATTTGATGACATCATAGACCAAAGATGGGGAATCTTTTAGAACCCGGTGTGTCAAAAATTTGAAAAATCGAATCATGATAAATGTAAAGATGAATTTGATATTTGCCGTATTAAAATCAGTATTCAAAAAATGGATTTAAATGTTTTTAACTGTATACTCTTTTCGCAATATTTATGAAACTGTACATGCACATCTGGTTTCAAAAAATTATTATTTATTATTTACTTAAGTAATAATATTATCATTAAATACCAACTGGATCGTTATGAGAGACAAACATTTCAATTATAAAATTTTTTCTTTGAAAATGTGCGTCACCAAAATGAGATCGCGTGTCAGCACTGACCACAAAAATGACAACGAAGGTTTCATAGACTGAGTTTGAAGGAAAATTGTCTCACATCACTCATAAAATTCCCGAAGACCTAGTTTTTCATTGTGTGATTTTCCGTATTCATTTTACATACACTCCTTTTCAATCTTGCTATTTTCAAAAAATTCTTGCGGATTAATTTTGAGTCTTCCAGAATGATGCTACTCATAGACTATAGCAACCATTGATAAATTCATTAACAGTGTGAATTATTAAGTTTATGAAAAACCAGATGCGCACCTTCCTTATCTTATTTGATCGTTTCAATTTCAATTACATTAAAGATAAGTTTTCCAGTAACTAGATTTTCAGTAAGTTCGGCACCATCTTAATTCAAGAATGCTGTGGGACACTTTTTTTATTTAGAATTAGAGCTTCTCTCCATTCTCCTCACTAAACTCAATTTCCTCTTACTCATATTTTTGTACAATTAAAATTCCATCTCAGTTTTGTATCAAAAGTTTCAAAGTGACCAGGTAGCAAGCTGACGTAACATGGCGTCTTATGAGAATCAACTTTGATTGATTCAGCGACGTCATTCGACCGTTGAATGACGTCTTTTTAACGTCATATAATGACGTTCATATGATGGCAGCATATGTCGTCTGCGCAAAGTACTATTTTAGTCAATTTATGAACGTTAATTTTTCAAGAAATGACAAATGTTCTGATTCTAAATACCTAAAAATGTAATTTAATGACGTCTTTTGAACAGTTCAAAATGACGTCTTGAGGCTGACATTTCGACGTCACTTCTCACATATTGAAACCCATATATGACGTCATATTACCGCCAGATTGCTACCTGGGATAGTCTCTTTATTTTTGTAATTTTGCCAAAAAATGTTAAGTCCATTAATATATCGGGGCCAATTTCGTCTTAGATTTATATTCAGATGGCGAAATCAACTGCTAATGACGAACATATTAAGCTAGATAATAAATAAAGTGATTTATAATAATACTGATTCTAAATCATTAAAGAAGAGACTTATATAAAATTCACTCCTTTTTAATAGACAATGGTTCTTCTTTCATAAATGCTATTACGGAAATGTTACACATAGCGTAGATGATTTGCTGATATACATATCATTGCATGTCACATACATAAAAAATAAATTTAAATACCAGACAAATTAATTAGAGACCAAGAAATTTCGAAATTAGTGTTAAAGAAAATGAAAAAGTTTGATCAACGGAATTGTGTTATTGAGGTCGCCTAATTTTGTTGCAACTACATATTAAGAATTTATTGTTCGATTGTAAAATAGTCAAAATGATGTAATTATGTGATGCGAGTATATACTTGCATATATTGTAATACAATTTCTGAAATTGTGATACAGGCGAATTATTCTTAAATTCACAAGATCTAATTCTACATTTGATAGTATGATCAAAAAATTATAATGTTTTAGAAAGATGAAGCGGTCCATTACCAGAAAGAGACTAATATATCCGAAAATTTCATATTTCTAAAAGACTGCACTCCAAATGTGACCTTGGTAGTATGGAAAAAATGAGAAAAATCATAAAAAACTCATTGAAAGATTAAATACGTTTATTATACTATTTCAAAAAAAATAATAATAATAATAAATGAATCAAGATTTCTACCTAATTTGTTTCAGCTTGCTCATAGTAAATTTATTGTTCTCTCCTACTCTTTTTGTGTAACCAGTGATCATATATTTCACTTCATATTTTGGTGAAAATCAGACAACTATCATCTTGAATATATTTCATATTTTCAGCTGTGGCGTTCGAAACTTCTGAATAAATAACTTTTTCTCAACTTTGCACTGTTGCTTTCAATTCAGTTGGAAGCTTTTAAAATGTAACTGATGAAATTAAAGCCAAAATTTTATTCATTTATCGGATTGATAAGTTGATGATGAACTAGTTAGTTGAGTATTTATACTCGTATTACAGAATACTCATCTGCGTACAATCAAGAACTGCCTTAATGGTGCAATAATCAATAAAAATATCGGTAACTATTTCGATTGTGAAGTGGAAATATCACAAAAACTCCCCAAGTAATAATTAACATTCAACTCAATTATCATAACATACAGTCATATGTCAGTGAACATTAAACTAGACTCTAATTCTAGTTAGTAAGTAGAGTTTCATAGTTGCCTAATTATTAATTAACTATACAAAAATGGCTGCCTTGCAAATGTAAAAACTGACAAGGGTACATTTAAAAGAGAAACGGTATAACTTTTCTGAATTTTTAAATAGATTTTTCAATATACTACCGGTACAGCTAATAAATCGATAAAATTGAAAAACCATTATTTAAGAAGAACCTACGGACACCACTTTCTAAAATACTGCAATTCTCAATTCAGTGTCTGAAATGTATACTCATAAAGTAGTACCAATCAAATAAGACAATTTGAATTATTATATGACAATTAGCTGAACTTTTACATTCATGAAAATATTTCATATCTCTCAAATGAAAAATCGGTTGAATATAAAGCAATAGCCTAGTATCTGAATTTTAAGTAATTTGCCATATAATATAATACACATTAAAAACTTCTTCAGGCGTAAACGGAATATGATTTAACAACAAATTTGACTGTACATGTCTATAAACAACAGAGGGCTTTGAAACCATAGAGTTATTCTCAAACGCCTTCCATGCTACCTTTACAAACCTTATATATGTAAAAAGCATTCAGGTGCTTGAATTCTCTTATATTTTAATATAATGGGTTTAAACCATTGCAAGTAATTTCAATACTATCCAATATTACCATTTTTGTTTAAAGAACGTGAGAAATAAAAAAACGTGATAAACATGACTTTAATTTATTCAGGAAAAGAAATCTCATAATCAGAAAAAAAACCCAAGCTAAGATTGAGAACATTTTTTTAAATGAACATTTTTATCCTAATATCACCCTTTCTTATATTAGCAACAGTTATAACATTTAGAAAATTGCAAATTTGTTTGATTACAAACAACACTTAGAACTCTAGCATGTATACATAGGGTACTTATGCAATTAAGAATCGCAATTGTTATAATATACTTACAATAAAATTCAGGAAAATAACAATTTCAGACAATAAAAGAATTATTCAATTTTCATACTGAATCGGCTTTAAATGAGGTACATAAAACTTCATATTCGATTATCAGTATTACAGAATTTGGAAATATTAGTTTGTATACTGTTTTTCAATTCTGAATGATTCAAATAAACTTTGAATAAATTATATTTTAATCACTTATTTAATACTACAACAATTTCTATGTTATTGATAATTTCCATTTTGTTCCTTATATGGAAATTTACAAAATTAATGTTATATCAATATATCCTGAAAATTAACCAAGTAAGGCATAAATTAGTTCGCAAATCAATCATTTGAGAAATAATAATATCAGCCAAAACTTTAAAAAATTATTTACCAAAAAAGTACTAATTTTCAATTTTTATTTGGATTTTCTCAGAAAAAGTTCTTCAGGTATCTTGACAGAGATCTCCATTCTAGAGATAAATTCATAAATTATTTTAAAACAGCGATGTTTAGAGTTTAATTTGAAAACGAACAATTATTTTCCATATCAATTTTAGACTAGCGATAACGAACCTATTTCCGTTTGATAAGCATAAATAAATTTAAAATATTTTATATATTAACAAGTTTTAAATAATTAAGTGATTCAAAATCTGTAACCAAAAAGTTATTTGAATTTGAAATGTTTAAAAACATAAAAAGTTTTGTGACATGTTTTGCAATAATACTTACAATTGCATTAAGACTCATGACAAAAACAATTTTCACAGAGAACTATTATTATGAAGATTAATTCACATAAGATCTAAAAGACTGCTGATGTTATATGAAAACTTTAAATGGAAACGTTTATGAAATGGTAATGGAAAGGCATAATTATTACAAATTACATATTTCAGCGTTCGAGGTTAATGAAATAAGATCTTTGATGGATATATTAAGATTTGACCTCAAAGGAAACAAATAACAATTCCCTTATTTTTGATTCCCTTATTCCATTGATCACTGAAATTATTGTATGAAAACTTACAAAAAACATCAAACATAAGGATATTGACTGACATAAATTAGATAAGACGAAAATTTTAACAAAAAAAAACCTCACTTTCTTTCTCACAAATCAAAGAAAATATTTGCCAAAGTTTACCTTCACTTATAATATAGCCTGAATAAAAAATCACATTTGACAGTGCTAAATTGATACATGAAGCACACTAATTAATATATAAACAAAGCTCATGTTACATACTTCTCATAAAGCATATTTGTTGCCAAAACCAAAACATATAATCAATAATCTGACAGACATATTGAAGCGAATTGAGCTGTGTCTAAATTCAGGCAACAGCGGCAAAAGAAGTAACAAATATTATATAAATATATCAAACCTGTTTAGTAGCATCTGTATTTCAATGTTGTTCAAACCTATTTCCTAGATAACCTATTCTAAATTTTAGCAGTAAAAATTCCATTAACATTACAAAAATATCAAAACGTTCTCCTACAGCTAAAAAAACATTAATAGATAAATTAAATCTATGAAACTATGAAAAATGTAGGAGTTGAACTCCTGACTTCCTGAACAGCAGCTTTTGACATTCATTTTATCCATGTATAATAATGAGATTTGCCCCTTGCACGTGTCAATATTTATGTTTCTAGGGATTATAATACATACCCTGTTTCAGTATCTCATCAAAAAGACCTTTTCTGAGCCAATAGTGAATGAAAAACTGTAGACATAATAAAAACATATTTCTTGCTAGAAATATTCTACAACCCTCAATGATTCAAGACATAAAATGAAATATTTGATAATATATAACTCAGTCATTCCTGTAGGAGGAGACAAGGAATTCATGTTTACTTGTATTAATTTAGTAAAATAAAAACAAAAATCTTCTTTTCAAATATTGAACATAGATTCTCTATACCAATACTAATGAAATAAAGAAATGACTGTGATACCTGCATTTATACAAAACTATAAATGCAGAATAATTTACCATATTGAACAAACACACTTATCTATATTAATTAACTGTTCAAAAATAGCCTTACACATAAAATATGAAGAAATATTTCATTACTAATTGGCAATGCAGAAGTCACTAATTATTTTATATTAACAAATGGATTAGTTACATCGTTAAAATGTTCTGCAGTTGAAAAGATGCAAATCAATGAAAACAACAGTTTCGACTATATGCTGTTGTAAGAGATGTATTAAATAATAAGAATTCTTAAAAACAATATGAACATATCTTGAAACCACCAATAATATTCATATCAGAAACATATCTGTTATATAGGTAGGGCTACAATGACCTGCACTGGAAGTGGTTCCAATAAATCTGGAACAAGGAATTAGTCATTGAAAAAGACTGTAATGAAATTATACGTATTAGCTACCAAAAATTGAAATGGGATGTTATTAATGAATTATATACTGATAATTGTTAACTGAATACTATAAAATTATATATTTTGTATTAAAACAGAATTTAGAAATATGCTGCAACACTATTGATTAGACAACAAATAGAATACAGTGTAAACTCTATATAATGACACTGAAGAGACTGTACACTTTATGACGTTATAGAGAGTTAAATTATAATTATACAGTCGTTAAATGGAGAGAAGAAAAATCAGAATTATAAAAAGAAAAAGTTTATATCAAGTAGTTATGTATATAAAAAAATAATCTTATTTGAACGCTATTGCGTACATTATTTTTGTCTAACGTCTGTTGCTGTGCCAGTAATTTTCCTGTATTTTTGAAATTATTCTATTCACTTCTTGCGATATTAGGCATCTTGGAAATAAGCGAAGTACTTTTCGTATCAGTATCAGTAAAACTTTTTCGTATCAGTATCAGTAAAACTTTTTCGTCAATACAAAGTGACTTTCTTTTACTAGCCATGTTTCCAGTTTGAAAGTTTGTGAGCAACTAAGAATTATGTTAAGAATTTGATAACGTATCAAGTCTATGACTCCTACTTATTAGTGATGGTCAACACCAGTCTACACATGCAATCCCAATTTGTGAACAAAAGAACGAATTTCTTAGAAAGTTTAGTTTGCATGTTGCCAAAAATCGAGTTTATTACGGGCTAGGATAATAAAGCGATAAAAGAACGTACACAGCTGCACAGATTTCACTAATTTTGGCAACTTAACAGTTTACACTGTATTTAAAAGTTTTAGAAATTACATGAGGAATTTCCAGAAGAATACTCATTACAGGCGAAAACACCTAATATAATATAGTCCTATTTTATTGAATTATTGATATATATTGATATTCATCCATTCATATAACAGTTAATAAATTCTGAACATGAATTCCATATAAATATGAGGAATGAAATTAAATCTTTACTTTAGAGTTCAGACAGTTGTATATCTAAAAATGAGATAAAAGAGAATCAAATCATACGAGATCTTACCTTAATCTTTTGATACTGATGTATCCATAGGACTAGCAGGTTGTGGAGCAGGAATAGCCGGCTTTATGAACCTTTCAGACGGTCGACGGTGTGTAGGGGCGGGAGGACTATTAGAATTACCATGGTGCAAAGAAGGAGCCACCAACTGACCACATGCGTGGCACCTTAACGACACGCATGATCCTACTACCAAAGAATCACGAGGAGACGGGGCTTGCATAGTAGATAAACCTGAAAATTTTATTTGTAATACTCACTTTAATATCAAATATGATCATTCATTTGATACCATTTAATTATTTGAATAATAAGGTTTTTTGATACCTGGTAACGATTTTTTAATTATAAACACATATTTATATATAACTGCAGCACAAACTATAAGTTTTCTGTAACCAACAAATTTAAGTTCAGTAAATTTGGCTCTTGAACGTCATCGACTAAAGAAGACCCAGTTAGGAACAAATTATTGGTGCTTGAAATTTTATAACAAACTACCAGTGGAGTGGAGGGATTGGTCAATGCCTATTGTGCTGAAATTGTAACTGCGGATGGTTTTGATACTACATCCATTTTACACATTCAGTGAATTTCTCAATTTTGATTTTATATGACAGTACAACTACATAAATTATTTCTACTAGTTTTAAGTGTGTTTTGTTCAGATTTTATTTTGTGTTGTCATGTGACATATTGTGTGTAGTATTGGTAATTTCATGATCAAGTTTTATTCAACTTTAAAGCTTTTAATATGTATGTGTATGAGATTTTAATTTTAGTATGTGACATTGTAAATTGGTTATCTAATTTACAGAAATAAACTACTGGTACTACTAAATATTCTTCTAGAAATTTATTTCGGAAAACTCTTCAAGGCAAAGATTCAACCAACATTCAACTTTTCAAGACAAATATTCACACATATAATACTTCCAGGAAATGGGATATAAATGAGGATACACATACATACAAACATACACACTCAAATATTGAAGGTAAGGAATGTTGGTAGCCGTCAGCTATAAACCACAGAAATGCAACTACCTGGGCTCAAGGGACGACTCTGCGTGGGGGATGGATTATACGGCACAGGTGACACATTATGTGGTCGCGTACCTAGAACCTGCTCATTGAAATGTCTCTCCTCCTCCATATCTAAAGAACTTTCGCTCTCTGACAAATGCCTACATAAAGCTTCCCTACGTTCAACTTCTACTTGTAGCTTGCGCTGTAATCTGATATTCTCTTCTTTAATAGTGCGTTCTTCTTGAGCATAACGTTGCATATTCTGAGTGTGCTCCTGTTGACTGCTTGTGAGAGTGTGACGTAATCTAAAAATATTTTAAATATTGTCATTCAAATAATTAACAAAATAGTACGGAAATTATTTATAAATACGAAATATTATTCTAATAAACAATTTCGCACAATTTGAAATGCATATAGAAACTAGGCATAAGTAAGTAATGCTGGTAATATCATCCGCGTAATATCACCTTGCGGTGTCATGCTACATTACCCATTACGCGAGAAATCTAAACATTACAGTATCACCTCAGAGTAATATTACTCCGACTAGTGTACTGTTTTGCTGTTCTACGTTTTTGGTCATATTACGCATAACTCGCACGCATAAGGATGATTTGAAAAACCAATGTTGAAACTGAAACCTATTCAGCCGACGAATATTACCTAGCAAACCTGAGACTGAACAAAGTGTTATTTATTACGTCTAGGCACAAGGGCGCTTAGGGATTAGATTTTGTTCAGTAATATTAGTAGATATTTGAAACTGAAACGAATAATCTCATTCAAATCTGAAATAATTTCCGCACTCTGTATTCTACTTATTCGATTTTTTTGTTTGAAGTGGTAATAATAATAAATAGTGGATACATTTGATTCTAATATATAGTCGATAACAGAACACCATCACGTTATATAATTCTAGATGAATTCAAATTATTATGGTATAAAATTAGGGCATTCATAAAGATGAGTCCACAAAATGATATAAAAAAGAAATGAATTTCATTTTCACATGTATTCGATAATAGCACATAATATATTGCTATATTAATTCAAAATTTTATAGTATAAAAATATGGCTTTTATAAAGATGGATTCACAAAATGGGACTGAAAAGAAATCAATTTTATTCTCACATATAGCCTATAATATAACACCAGCACATAATTATGTGCTGTATAAATTATAAATTTAGGGCCTTTATAAAGATGAATTCATAAAATAAGGTAACAAAGAAATAAATTCTATTTCACTTATAGTCGATAATGGAACACCATTATATAATATATTTATATATTAGTTTAAATTATTATAGTATGAAATTATATACAATTACGGCTTTTATAAAGATGAGACAGTTTTCACAAAATGAGACAAAAAAGAAATAAATTTAATTCTCACATAAAGTCGATAATAGAACCAGCACATAATATATTTCTTCATTAATACAAATTTTTATAGTATAAAATTTAGGGCCTTCATAAAGATGGGTTTACAAAATAAGGCACCAAAGAAATACATTTTATTTTCTCATATAGTCGATAATAGAACGCCACCACATAATGTAATATATGCCACTGGCCAAGTAATATTACAGTGAAAACATCACAATACACAGTACGCAACGTGATGAACCGAATCAGCACACGTGATTGTCTACGAGTAATGTTTAACGTGATGGTGTGATACTGTGATTAACGGAGTAATATTACTTTCGAGCGTGATGTGATATGACATGACATCACACCTTAATGTACTGTTAGGAAATCTTTGAAATGAAACAATATTTTAAATATTGTCATCCAAATAATTAACAAAATTGGAAGAAATTATTTATAAACACGAATTATTATACTAATAAACAATTTCGAACAATTTGAAATGCATATAGAAACTTCAATTTCATTGTAACAACTATTTAATTTAATATATCTATTTTATTTTAGTGTTGAATTCGGAGTGACATAATACTGTGTCTAAGTTTAAATAAGGCACAATAGGAATTTATTTGAATAATAATATGCATTTCAAATAAAAGACAGAATTAGTCATTCTAATCTTTGAAATGAAACATAGACTAGAAATGATATTAACAAATTAATTAATGACAAAGATTCTGCTACAGATGTTTTTCTTTCAGGTATCTAACCCTTACAAAAAATTCTTCCATATTGTTCTATATCCAACAGCATCTTGTATATATTCTTTTTATGGCATTCAAAATTGTTTCATGTTTAATTATTTCTGGCATTGAGTTGAAGTATTTTATACATTTATATTTCGGTCGTTTTTCTGTACTTTTTTTTGTGAATGTGATATTTCAGGTTTGTTGTTCTTGCATTATATGGATGCTAGACGAGTTTAATGCAAATTTATTTTTGTTTCTGAAGACAAAAATTAAACATTCCTGTATATTTTAAATGAAAATTGATGTAACCAGAAAAAAATATTTATCAATAAATTTCAAATTTACTATTCAACAAAAAGTAAGAATAAACTGTATATATAGATTAAACATCTCATTAGAGAATTCATTATAATATTCTAAGAAATTTTTTTTGTCAATATTATATGCAGCATGTTAAGCAAATACAATTTTTGTTCAATTTTTAGAGGTTAGAGGTTACTTATGAGGGCCCTTATCCAAGCTTTTTCTTTTATAATTTACTGTGACTATGGAAACAAATAATAAATGAGTTGTCTATTTATCTCACCCTTAGATCGAAAATTTTTTTGGCTATAAAACTTTATGAAGAGAATATTTTTAATCTTTAATTTACCTTGTGACTTCTGAACGGAGATTCTGAATATGGGAGCTCAAATTGCTGGCTGTATCACCATTGTTGATATCCCTAGGACTTGCAGGATCAGATACAGGCTGATCCAATTTGATTTGTAAAAGCCTTTTTTCGGTTTCTAATTTATCCATTCTCTTCCATAGTTTGTTGACTAAAGCCTCTTGCTCTTGCTCCAAAGTGTTTTCTAATTCAACCTGCAAAATAAAGCAAATTAAAATAAACTATCTTATCATATGACAAAATCAACCTTTTCTCTCCTTAGCTGCTCTAAATTACTTTGTTTCGCAAGTGTTTCTGCTTCCAATTTTTCTATTTTTCTCATAAGCCTATTAACAAGGCACTCTTGTTCTTGTTCCAATGTCTGTTCCAATCTGCATTTTTCTTGTCGTAACTGAGTTAATTTTCTTGACAAATCATTGGTAAGACATTCTTCTTCTCTTTCATAATGATGAGCTAAAGATTCCTTTTCTTTCTTCAAAGCTTGTATTTTTTTAAGTAATGTATTAGAAATAAATTCTTCTTCTTGCTCTGCTTTCGCTTGCTGTAAAAGATACATTGAATCATCAAATAAATGCACATAAATTAAACAACTAGGAAGGATTGTTGATTGAAGGTTTTAGTTAATTAATTATACTTTGGGATTGAGGAATTACAGAGTTCAAATAAAATAGTATGATCAAAGGCCTATATTAATATGAACATTTTTAAGAAGCCCAAACCAAACTAATTAGTCTGACTAAAGAGGACAAACAGCTTTTTAAACTGGGATTTCAGAATGACATTAAACTCAATATCTAACACAAATTGTGTTAATTGACATTATATATATTAGTATATGAAAAATCTAATCAAATCCAACATTCAATACTGCTTTGAAAATACTTCAACAATTATCAGAAGCTTCCCACAACTCAGGGATTGCTCATCTTCTACAAAATTTTTATTTTTCTCAAGAAGTATTATCAGTTTATGATTTGTTGCAACTTTGCAAGTTTTCTGTGGACTACAATTGAAAAACCAGTAGAACACCTAATATCCTCACAGCAACTTCTTTCAGAAACACTCAATAATGACCATATTTTAAATTTCACATCTCGTAAGATTATTTCTGATTGATAATTCTTTGAAAATGGATTTTCAAGATGTAGCACGAAAAATTGATATGATTAATAAAATACTCAGCAAATAACAAAACAATTATGGTTCAAAACCAAGTTTTTGCAACATATTTTTTTAATAACCTTCACGAATGATATTTTTTCTAATTGTTAAGAATGATCAGTATAATCTTAATTCATCTCAATTAATAATTTTAATAATAGTTAGAGAACGAGGACTCAATAAAAATTATTGCTCTATTTTATTTCGGTTATCCTCATTTCAGTGATATAATTTATTAAACAATGAAAATTTTCAAAAAAATATTGCCATTCTCCATCGACTTCTATTATGGGTTCATTAATAA
Organism: Henosepilachna vigintioctopunctata; assembly: GCA_030704895.1. NCBI lineage: Eukaryota > Metazoa > Arthropoda > Insecta > Coleoptera > Coccinellidae > Henosepilachna > Henosepilachna vigintioctopunctata. The sequence goes on from JARQZJ010000121.1 coordinate 10,874,820, forward strand.
AAACTATCAGAGGATAAAACTTATTATTCATGACAAAAATATTATCATCACTTCACAATACTACACTAATGAATGCTGTAATGTCAAATATTATAGCTTTTCTTACATTTGGTATACTTCCGAGCAAAAAATTCTGCTGAAATAAATTTTTTTTCCTTTCCAGTGAAATACTCCCCTTGAGTTACACTCATACATCTACTAATATTTTAATAAATATTTAATAAAAGGTAGTATGCCTCCCATTTCAATTTTAAATTCATGGTTACACATAAATGAAAATTGAATTCTCAAAATTATGCAATTAAAACTTAACATATATTAATTAAACTTTTGATTATTATTGAGGTAGAAGGACTCACTATAATAACGGAGGCCTGCCGAAGACCCTTGTTTTCTTCTTGAAGAGCCTTCACGCGAAGTTTATAAGTATCCAGCTCCACCTTTAACACTCGATTTTGTTGTTGCAAACTCTCAATTCTTTTCTGTAACTGCTCCCTTGTAACTGGACTTGGAGGCATCATAATAGGACCTCCATCTATGCTACTAGAATCGGATTCACTAGCCGAATCTGCCATATCTTTAAAAAAATTTCCACTTGACCACAAAAAAAAACTATATTTAACCGGAAAATTTTTTGTATAATAGATACGTTTCTTTACTTATCGGTTTTTAGGTAAGGAATTATTACAACTTACTCTATAATATATGAGATTATTAATACTCTTCAAATAAATATGGAATATTATGTTCTCAAAAAAATATTTAGTAGAGGGCTCGTTCTAAATATGACAGCAGTAATGACAGGAAGGACTCTGGGAAATCGCGGCCATTAACATTACGCATAGAGATTTGTTACATTAATGGTATCGGTGGGGGTCTTCAAAATTTTTCGTTTTAAAACCTATTGCACTATGAAAAACATCGAATTTCTATCTCGAATATGCATAACTAAGTAGAGTAATCATTCTGCAAGAAAATATAAAAGAAACTAAATATTTAAGCAACTCCAACTCTGAAGAATATATTCAATTAAAATAATATATCTGATCATAAAATAAAGTATTTTTAGACACTTCTCACATGAAAACGTGTAATACATAAAACATTTTTATTTCTAAACAGAAAATAAACTAAAAATCATTCAAATATATATATATATATATATATATATATATATATATATATATATATATATATATATATATATATATATATATATATATATATATATATATATATATATATAGTCAAATGAATGAAAAAGTTTACAGTACAGGCAGCATAATGAAGTAACCTTTGGTGCTTGTTTCGAGCTTATTGATTCTCATCAGAACCGCGAAATTTAAGTTATACCGACATGGAGATGAAACACATGAAAGCCTCTAATAAAGACACGCCTATTCGGAGCATTTTTCCGTAACCACTTTATCACGCAATCAACATTTATATTGTTGATTTCAGGTCGAGTCTCGAACTGAAAATTTAGTCAGATGATATAAACACGAAAAGTTTACTGTGGAAGAAACTATAAAATCAAATGAGGTATCTATTGATACACTTCATGCAGCTTCAATTTGAAAATAGTCGAAATTTATTCGTGACTGTACTTGAGGCACGAAAATGTTTATTTTTGAGAACAAGATTTTTCTCGATTTTCATATCTTTGTATTTCAATATTTTCTTCAAGCTAATGAAGAAATTGTCCAAAGTTAATATATTTTCCTCAAAATATACATGATTTTATCTCAGAATCAGAATGAAACTTAGTTCAGGTATTTATGAATTTCATTTTTGCTTATTAAAAAAAGTCAGTATGAACGTTTGTGTATATAACACAAATAATTGCTCTATATAACTTTTTTTCAGTCAAAACACTAGTAATGCTTATATTGTTCCACCTGATTTGTAGTTTGAAGTTATGGCAGCTAATTGTGGGCTTGTATAGTAATATTTATATTGGTTGATATTGGTATTTTTTTGTTTTAACTAGATCTACTTCCATTGGTTTATTTACTGATTTTATTTTGAACATTCTGCTTAACTTAATTAAAGATAACGTTATTATATCTATATAACCCCCTGAAAATTTTATGATATATATTATTAAATTCAATTTATTCAGAAAATATACAATCTTTTTCATTTGTGAGCAACTTTCGAAAAAATGATTTGTATGTGCAGTATTTGAAAAGTACATTTTTGAGATAATTAATAATTAAAAAATATTTTATTCGTGAGAACTCGTGTATCTGAAACAGGCTAAAATTAGATTATTTATTGCAATTAGCAATAAATAAACACACTGTTTTTGCTAATATGAAATTATAACAGTTATTAGTTATTATAACTTTATAAAAATTTTGAAAAAAGTTCGAAATAGTAAATAGCTTATCTTCATATAAACTAGAAATGAAAACAATAGCATTCATATTTGCTACATTAAAATTTTTCTAATTTCTGATTAAGTTACAATAAATAACAAAACATAAAATATAAATAAATATATTTCTTCCTTCATTTTCGATTACCTTTTATTGCTACAACACTAAGTAAAATAATTAACAATAGTATTCAAAAAAACTATCAGTCAGAATAAACATTTTTTCCTCTTCTACCGATAAAAATTATAAAACACTTACGTGGTTTACTGATTTTTCTGACTGATGACGTTGTTTGTCATTAAAATCGTGAAAAGTTGTTAGAGGTTAGCTTTTCTGTTATTTTATAAGCCGCTAATTCACAACAACGAAATCAACAATAGTGAATTAAATTTTTAGAGACTGAAAAATTCTTTAACCAAATGGATTGAGGATCATGAACATAAACAAACCACGCTTTTAGTGCAAAATCGATCACAATGTTTTCCTTAGGAAAGAAATCTAACCGTGCAGAGGAACATTTAACTTTGCTTACGTTTTCTATATTAACATTAGCATCAATTTTGTGTAAGTGCAATATCAGTCATTGAAATAAAAATATTTTAAGGGTATATTTTATATTCTAGCGTTTGCAACTAGATTATTCTCAGTTTTGAGATTTGAAAGTGTTATCCATGAATTTGATCCTTACTTCAATTATCGTACTACAAAATATTTAGCTGAGAATGGATTTTATGCTTTCCATAATTGGTTTGATGATAGAGCTTGGTATCCATTGGGAAGAATTATTGGAGGTAATTGAAATTATTTATATATATATATATATATATATATATATATATATATATATATATATATATATATATATATATATATATATATATATATATATATATATATATATATATATATATATATAAATAATTTTAAAAATTTTTATGTAGGTACAATTTATCCAGGACTCATGATAACATCTACAATAATATATAAATTGAGTTGGTTGCTAAACATTACTATAGATATTCGGAATGTATGTGTTTTCCTTGCACCTTTGTTCTCATCTTTCACAACAATAATCACTTATTTACTTACTAAAGAGGTAAAAAGTGAAGGGGCAGGATTAGTAGCGGCAGCATTGGTATCTATAGTACCAGGTTATATTAGCAGGTCTGTAGCAGGAAGTTATGACAATGAAGGAATTGCAATATTTTGTATGCTCCTTACTTATTATACATGGATTAAAGCAGTTAAGACAGGAACTATCTACTGGTCAACACTATGTGCATTAGCTTACTTTTATATGGTAAGTAATTTTGAGTTTTTTGTCCTTTATATTTGTGAAAAATGTTACTTTCCTCAAGAGTTCAATTTTTTCTTAGGTTTCATCATGGGGTGGCTATGTGTTCTTAATAAACCTGATCCCACTACATGTCTTAACACTAATGGCAACAGGACGATTTTCACATAGAGTTTATGTTGCATATAGTACTCTTTATTGCTTGGGTACTATACTCTCGATGCAAATTTCATTTGTTGGGTTCCAGCCTGTACAGAGTTCAGAACATATGCTAGTATGTATTCTTAATTTGTTTAAACTCTAATTTATAAATATTCTCATCTCAATAGGAAAATACCCTAATTATTATATTAAGCATCGTTTTCAGATCATTTTTCTATAGTAGGCTTTATTTTTCACTAATATTATTCTTTTGAAGACAATTGCTTTTGAATATAATCTTTTGTACTTCACCTATGTAAGTAAAGATAAGCTACTTACCACAAATGTGGAACTATTGATGAAAAAATTCAAGCTTATTATAATAGAAATTTTAACTATAACACGTGAAACTAATAATTAGTGAAACAGTTTGAGTTAATCTTTTATATAAAATTTAATGAAAATATAGTAACAGGTATATTATTGATAAGTATACTGGATAAGTAGAGTTTATTTGTTGATATGTGCACTATTTTATTACTTGATAATTTCAAATGTGTTGTCAAATGTACTGTTATATATTTGGATGATACAAAATTAAATTAAAAATAAGTAATTATATATAACTACTTCTTCCTATCAGATGGAACTAAAAGAAATGTGTATATATTGTCAATTTCAGGCTCTTGGAGTATTTGGTCTCTGTCAGATTATGGCATTTGTGGATTATCTGAGAAGTAAAGTATCCAAATCAGATTTTGAGACTCTGTCAACGTTTCTGATATATACTGTGGGATTCATTTTCTTGGCAGGAGTTGGGGTATTAACCCTTTCTGGGAAAATTTCACCTTGGACTGGGAGGTTTTACTCTCTTTTGGATCCTTCTTATGCAAAAAACCATATACCTATTATAGCTAGTGTTTCAGAACATCAACCCACTTCTTGGAGTTCCTTTTATTTTGATCTGCAAATTTTAGTTTTTCTCTTTCCTGCTGGTCTTTATTTTTGCTTCAACGAATTGACTGATGTTAATATTTTCATCATTTTATATGGAATTACAAGTATTTATTTTGCAGTAAGTATATTTGAAGTTCATATTAGTAAATATCATTTCAAATTCATTTCCATAACATGTTAGTAATTAATAATTTTTTAATTCATTCAATTAAGTTATTTTGAAATAGAAATAATTCCATTTGTTAGTAGAATAATTAATAATAATTTGAACTGTCACACAGTTCTGTATATATTTTCAAGTGTTTAAGATCTTGATAAACTTATTGTTATTTATATCTTACAGGGGGTTATGGTCCGTCTTATGTTAGTGTTAGCACCTATTATGTGTATTTTAGGTGGTATAACAGTATCTCACCTCCTTAATAAATTTATGAAAAATATTGAACAAGTAAAACAACAAGAAAATCGGAAGAAGCAAAGACTTGAATCAAATTACGTTCTTAAGAATGAGATATCTTTAGCTTTTGTTGGAATAGTCTGTGTTTTGTTCACATCTTACACATTCCATTGTACATGGGTGACATCAGAGGCTTATAGTTCACCAAGTATTGTACTTAGCGCCCGATCATATGATGGTGGCAGAATTATTTTTGATGATTTCAGAGAAGCCTATTACTGGTTAAAGATGAACACACCTGAAGATGCTAAGATAATGTCATGGTGGGACTATGGGTAAGTATAATTATAGTGCTCATTATTCAGATATATTTCAATTGAGAACACGATATTTATATCTAACACAACATAGTTTTATTCAATATTAACTTTAGATAGCCTTTCAAACATTAAAAAAATTATGAAATAATATAACAATAATCTTAAAATAGAAACTTGAGTAACACTAGCAGTATTTGGTACTTCCATTTCTCTTGATATATTCTCTCTTAGAAAAAAATTCCAATTTTTTTAAAATTTGTTTCTAGTTACCAAATAACAGCAATGGCTAACCGTACTATTCTAGTGGATAACAATACATGGAACAATACACATATTTCTAGAGTAGGACAAGCTATGGCGAGCCCTGAAGATAAAGCTTACGAAATAATGAAAGAACTTGATGTGGATTATGTCCTAGTTATTTTTGGAGGTCTAACAGGTTATTCCTCAGATGATATCAATAAGTTTTTATGGATGGTTCGTATAGGTAAACAATTATTGTTACTTGGTTATTTTATTATGAATTAAGATCATATTTTTCTTTATATGAAAAAATATGGAAAATATTATTTATAGACCATTTAACAAGTATGTTGTAAATTGGCGTTAGTTCTTAAGAGATATTATTTAATCAGTATTTTCAAATTCATTATTCAAATTAGTATCTTCAAATATTCAAAAAAGAAACAACAATTCCTTTTCTTCTTACTTGATCTATGAGTATAAATAATTATAGTTATAAAGTCTTAATATTTAATCAAAAGAATTAATATTCATCTTATGGTTAATGTATATTATAAATGATATACTTACATATTATAATACATATACTTTAATATTCCAGAATATCGTAAATAATTTTCTTCACTTTCTAATTTTGTTTTGAAAAAGTGAAAATATTAATTCTTTTTTTTTTCTATGAAGGAGGAAGCACTGAACGAGGAGCTCATATTAAAGAATGGGATTTTTACTCATCTAATGGAGAATTTAAAATCAACAAAGAAGGGTCTCCAACTCTCCTAAATTGCTTGATGTATAAAATGTGCTATTATAGATTTGGACAACTTTATACTGAGGGTAAGATCTGCTTTGAAGTCTTTTTTTAAATATTGAAAAAATATTTTTTTCAGGAGGAAAACCTCAAGGTTATGACAGGGTCAGGGGTGCAGAGATCGGTAATAAAGACTTCGAATTAGATGTTCTGGAAGAAGCTTATACTACAGAACATTGGCTTGTTCGAATTTATAAAGTCAAAGATTTACCCAACCGAGGTGTCTGAAAATTGTAATTCTCTCAAATTTTCATTAAAATATTTTGTATTCCTGGATTTTTTTCTTGATCTTACATTTTCTTTGTTAAATTTAATATATTATTCATATAAGAATTCAATTCAAAAAAATTTTAATTATATATGGAATCTCCCAGAAAATTATTTTAATCAGGAACTAAACATTCAAAAAAATGCTCTCTATATATATATATATATATATATATATATATATATATATATATATATATATATATATATATATATATATATATATATATATATATATATATATATATATATATTTTACATTTATTAATGTTTTCTTTTTTCAATATCAGTTTTATACAGGCTTTAACAAATTTTATCAATACATGTGTAGTTGGTTACTATTTTCTACTTGTGCGCTGATTCATTTTATAGTTTGTTCAGGAACTAAAAAACATTACAAGTTTTCAGGCTCAAAATCGAAATATTCATATTATATCTTAGTTTTTGTCCTGTTGATTGCTTTGGGAATTAACAGGACAATTAATTCACACATGTTGTGTTAAAAAATAACAAATATTAATCTGAAATTTCTAGAAAATTTTGAATTTTCATCATTTATTTTTATTAATGTTAATTATTTGATTATTGATTTATTAGCTAAGTATCTGAATCTAACAGTAAGTTCTGCTGTAAAAGACGTGTTTAATAATAATTAGAAAAAAAAATTGAATGAAACAAATACAAAATAAATGGATGCCAGCTAGATGAGAAAATAACATGTGATTTGATGTATAGTGACTAAAAGGCATTCCATGTGAAACCAGCAAATCGAACATGTTGATGTTGCTGAATTTGGTTATTTTTATATTATGTTATACCTGTGTCAAAAAACATGAATGATTTTATTTTCCAAAATTAATTCTAGCTTAAGAATTACAGGACTTTTGAAACTAATGGGCAAGAATGCATCACTATTCATTCCTATTATCTAATTTTACAAAGTTGCAATTTGATAAATGAAACAATAGAATTTAAAATTATACTGAGTGCTCTTCTGGATTTCAAGAGAACATGCTTTTGAATGTCAAAAGTTGAATAGTTCAATTTTTCTTCCAAAAATACTTGCCCACAAATAATCCTTGCCACGGATCATAATGGGAATAAAACTCGTTAAGGAGCTACAACTGTTGTAAATCCGATTTGAAAACGTGAGATTTTGTTTAACAATTTTATGTTCTGATAGATATTTATTAATAAATTTCAAGAGTTATTTTTTGTCAAATTAATAATTGTTGAATACTTGGAGAAAATTAACATTCTTTTTAAAACAATATATTCCTTCTAATATATTGAAACAAATGCATTTTCAGTTATGTACAACTTATTTGGATGCGACATTAAAAATGTAACAAGTTGTTAATACTGCAATACAAAGAAAATGTACTTCGAAACGTTCGCCTTGCGTAGGTATTTGTTTTAATATATGAGAAAAATATTCAAATATTTTTTTACTTGTTTTGTCATTCCACGTTGAGCAGTTAGAACAAGAAAATGTTTTTATTAATGAATAATCAAATAGGCTAACACATATGATTTTTAAATTTCAGATGCTGATGTATTCAGATATGTATGTACTGCTTGTACATACATATTGAAATATAAATTTTGGAATTATAACAACTAATAAAGAAAAATGATTAGAAATTCATATGTGTATTCATATTATTTAAGTCAATATATCTAATATTCTATTCTATCAACTTTTAGTACCTTTACAGTAAAAAAAAATGAAAGGTTACTTATCATACAAAAAGGTTAAATTTTTTTCATATTTCAGGTAACTTCTGACAAGACCCGACTGGCAACACTGGTTTTTTTACATCAGTGTTGCTAACAGGATGGTAAACCTCTCATTAAACCACTTGTCTACATTTTCAACTGACCTAACACTTACAACTCATAACAAATTTTAGCTTCAATTATCAATAAAACTTCATCAATCAACAAAACAGATTTCTTCCATGGTCACTGATCTGAGCCGGAACTCTTTTGTCATTTGTAAGCAGTAATGGAACATACCACGAACATACCCCCTAGCCACTACTACTATAAATATTATCATCCTTCTTCCCCGCCTATTAAACTCGCTGGATTTTGGCCAATCAAATTAATCCACATGTTTTGAGAACTTGGTGAAATGATGCGTTGTTAAATGTCAGAAAGTTACAACGGGAGAGAGAATAAAACGAAAATAATTATCTGAGAAAACTATATCTTACACCTTAACTGTGATATGTCTAGTAATTAATCGGTCAAAGAAGTTCACTATGGATTTAAACTATATTCGCTTAGTACTATTAGTGTTAATGTTAGTTTTAGAAAATGTATTAGCTGGAAGAGACTTCTATAAAATTTTGAATGTACAAAAATCGGCAAGTTTGCACCAAATCAAAAAAGCATATCGAAAACTAGCGAAGGAATTACATCCGGATAAAAACAAAGATGATCCTGATTCGTCCAGGAAATTCCAGGATTTAGGAGCAGCATATGAAGTATTATCTGATGAAGAAAAAAGAAAAAAATATGATAGGTGTGGAGAAGACTGTTTACAAAGAGATGGTATGATGGATGGTGGCATGGACCCATTTTCTAGTTTTTTTGGAGATTTTGGTTTCCATTTTGGGGGCGGTGAACAGAAACATGAGACTCCAAGAGGGGCAGACATAACCATGGATGTTTTAGTTACTTTAGAAGACCTTTACTCTGGTACTTTTATTGAGATCACTAGGAATAAACCTGTAATGCGTGCTGCCAAAGGAACTAGGAAGTGCAACTGTCGTCAAGAGATGATAACGCGAAACTTGGGACCTGGTCGATTTCAAATGATGCAGCAAACAGTTTGTGATGAATGTCCAAATGTAAGATTAGTTAATGAAGAAAGGACACTTGAAATGGAAGTTGAACCTGGAATGGTTGATGGACAAGAAACAAGGTTTACTGCAGAGGGAGAACCTCATCTTGATGGAGATCCTGGTGATCTAATACTTAAGGTTAAAACACAACCTCACCCAGTTTTTGAAAGAAGAGGAGATGACTTATATACAAATATAACACTCAGTTTACAGGTAACTTTGCTTTTTACACATTCATTTTAATATTATCAAGTAGAAGATCGTTTTCTAAAGGTCTAAATAAAATTTTTAAATATTGAGAAATTGCAAACCTTATTTTTCTATTTGTTATCACTTTTTTTGTTACTGCTTTATTCATATAATTGTTTCAGGTTATAATTGTTTAGTGATGTGATATTAATGATTGATCCAAATAAGTCAACATGTTTTTAATCTTAATATTAAATTTTCTTAACATTGTATTTCTTCTCAAGATTAAGAACAACAGCATATTTACCAGAAATAGATATATTGAATTAGTAAAGTAGATTTCTTATTGTTTAAATTTTTTTTTGAAGGATGCGCTGACTGGTTTTACTATGGAATTGAAACACCTTGATGGTCATATGGTTTCAATTACAAGAGATAAAATTACATGGCCTGGAGCTAGGATACGGAAGAAAGGTGAAGGCATGCCAAATTATGACAACAACAACCTTCATGGAATATTATTTATTACATTTGATATAGAATTTCCTAAATCAGAGTTCTCAGAAGAACAAAAAGAAGGTATGCTCTTAATAACCTGAATCATTAACTCGATGAATATCACTGATTACTTATATTTTTCATTTCAGAAATTAAAAAGATTTTAAACCAGAGTTCAAACAATAAAATATATAATGGCTTGAGAGGATTTTGAAGTGTCTGTGTGTGAAAAAGTGTGAGCTTAATTAAAGTGAAGACTAAAAACCTGTGTTCTTATTACAAATTAGAACAATTATTATTTATTATTCCATCATGTAATTGAACATTACCTCATTAATGTTCTAATCTTGGAACTAAAGATTTTTGTAAAATAGACCCATACATTTAAGTGATTGTTTTATTATTTTTTATAGCACTAATATGAAATTCTTAAAGAAAATCTTTACCTCTATGAAAGTATTCTAGAGTTTGAATTAAAATAATGAAAGTAAATATCGTCAAAGAACAATGATGTATAGCAGCTGTTCCGAACCCATTATTCTCAAATACTACACCCCTTGTCCTAACTTAACTGTGATTGAAATAAAACAAATGATTTAAACTTAAATTAACTTTATCAATCATAAGTGGGCATTTAATCAAATAACTGAGGTATAACATACTGTCAACCAATTGATGAATTCTTGAGGTAATATTGGTCACACAGAGCAAATCATTCGCGTAATAGGAATTTTAATAAATACCTAAGCTGCTCTCCTTTGGATTATCCTATGCCCCAATGGTTGGGAACCCAAAATAAAGCACTGAATCTTAAACAATATTGTAAGAAATATAATCTCAAAAAAGAAAAAATTTACATGAAGTGGATAAATTATTTCACCAAATTATCAATTCTTACATCAATATTTGGTAAAGGTAACAATTCTAAATTTTCTGTAGTATTACATTTTATGCATTTAATGGATAGTAATGAAAGTGCACCATTATTAACATCAATTTTTATTTACTTAGATTCATCAAATAATATACTAGGCCCTTCAAAAGAATGCACTTCTTTATCATAAATGTCTTCAGGTAATTCATCTCCATGCAGAAAAGTAGGAAAAGGTAGTGGCTCAGTGGGTTTTTTAGAGGGCACAAGACTATCATAAACGTAAACTAAAGAATTAGTTTCGCCAGGGATTGCTTGACCTGACACCCATAAAACATTATATTTTGTGTTTATCCTCCAAATTTTTAATCCTCTAGAAATTCGATACCTATTTCCCATGTGACCAGGCATTTTAGTACCGGGCCAAACTCTTCCTTTTTCACCACCTCCACCAATATTACCAGGTCGACGATGAGTTTTAGTGACACCATGGGATGCAGGCATACCTTTAAAGCCATGACGTTTCATGACCCCTTGGAATCCTCGGTCAGTTCTGAAATAGTAGTTGATTAAAATTTAAAAAAAAAACTATCAAAAGTTGCTGAATTGTACCAGAAGATTGCTTTCATAAGAAATACTGAATACAATTCGAAATGAAAATCTACTTACGTTTTTCCTCTTATATCCACATAATGACCAACTGGAAAATGCATTGCAGTTAACAGAGTCCCTGGTGGTAATACAGCTTCAGGGCTTACAAAGAAACGAGCCAAGAATTTTTTTGGTATTACACCACTACCTTTGAAAATTCCACAATATTCTTTCGTGAACAAAAAGGGGTCAGCTGCTTCTGCTCCTATTATGAGACAACCTTTTTTATTTATTATCTTTTCTATCCGTTTTCTAGGTGGATTATGCTCTTCTGGTGAGATATACTTCACAACATGATTATCTAAAACCTAAAAAGAAATGTATTAACAAATATTTACAAATAATGAACTTACCTGAATTAGTGTTGTACTGATCTTTTTACCATTTTGAAGCCACATTGGATATACACCAATTTTTTTACAAATTAATCCTGTCCTTTTCAGTTTACTATTCCATTCTATATTAGTATTTATTACACTCTGTGGTTGTATGTTCTGATATTTATCACTAACAACTTCTTTAAGAAATTCCTTGTTTTCTTGAGTGAGAAAATTGGGTTCCAACTATTAAAAAATGGTAATAGATTATTATGTTGATAGAGCACTGTAGTGAGTTTGCATCACAAAACTCTAAATCAATAAAATGTACGGTCAGTAATCCTGCATACTGCAATATTAAATATTTGTTAATAAAAGTATATAATTTCAAAGATATAAGTCTACTTCGAAAAATTAATAGAAATACAAACTATTTGGAATTTATTTTTGAGAATAGTAGGATGATTATCTTCTACATATACAACTGTTTGAATAATTCAAGGATATTCAATGAATGAGAATAGAAAAACATTACTTACTGAACGGTGTTTTTTAGTAAGCCAAGTTGGATTCCGTAATCTTGGTCTAGGTAAATTTATGCTTTTATTTCTTATTAACTGGTTATTACTAATACTAAAACAAAGATTTTTAATCATGTTGAAAAGATTTAGATATAGTTTTAATTACATCAAATGACGAAATTTCTCCTCCAGTTGTATTAATGCTGTTTTATGAAGAATATTACACAAAACTTGAGACATTCTGATAATTTGAAAATCAATAAATATAGTTTTAAAAGAAAAATTTTTCAATTCATAAAGAGGTTATAACTGGTGATCACTGTTTCATCTTTATCTCTGTTCTTGCTATTCGTCACGACGTAAACAGTTAAACATAAATAGGTTATTCTGCAGATACAAAAGCGAAAAAAACAAAAATATTCAACTATAATATTCTCAGTGCTATTTTTTACAAAATCATTTCAATTATTTCATATTAACCTTATCAAAATGAAACATCGAAATAGGTTTTATGAATCACTGTTTACGAATACAGGAACAGGCGAAATCACTGGTCTCTTTCATGCATAACGACTTTCTATTGATAATATGACTTAAAAATTCAAAGATAACCGTGGCTATGGCCAAATAATATTGGTATTAATAATAATAGCAATAATAATAATGAATGAGATTGAATTCTCGCTTAACTCTTGGTGAAACATAATTGAATATTAAAATAAATTAAACTCTTGGCTTAATGTCTCACGATTTATTTAACAATATGTATAGTCAACATGTTTCGAGCGTTAGCTCATTTTCAAGACTCTCTTGAAAATGAGCTAACGCTCGTAACATGTTGACTATACATATTGTTAAATAAATCGTGAGACATTAAGTCAAGAGTTTAATTTATTTTAATATTTTAATAATAATAATGAAATTTATTTAGCATTTTGCTATCTACAAAACTAAATTATCATCACATTGTGTCTCATTTTAATATCAACATAATAATATATTTTAATATCGCCATACATACACTTGAATATATTATTGTTACAAGTTATAAAATTTATCATGACTATTATAAAATATTTGAAACATTTATTATACTACTCATTAGATGCCAGATATTTAACATACATCAATCTTTCGGTTGATAATGTTGTTTTATTTTGTTTTTGAATTCTGCATTTTTTCGTCCTCTTTTATATTGTTAGGTAATTTTTTATTAACATTTACAGCCTTAAAGAATACAGAATTTTGAGTATATTTTTAATTTTTATGGTCTAATATAAAATTATTTCTTGTGTTATATGATCGCGGATGTCTTTGAACGAACTTAAGATATTTATGCAATAATCTGGAAGTAACTTTAAACCAATCTTATGAATAAATTTAAGACTGTTAATTTCTGGGTAGGATGTAATGTCTACCCAATTTAGTCTTACTAACATGGGTTGTATGCTCGTATACCTATCGCAGATGATCCTCATAGCTTGGTTTTAAAATATCTCCAATCGGTTCACATCAGATGTATTGGCCAAATAGAGGATTGTACCAGTATAATCAAAATGCGGTAGTATTATAACATTATACGCCGTTTGTTTAGTCAATTGAGATAAAAATTTACTGCATCTGCTCAAGAATCCAATTTTTTTTCGATATTTTCCTGCATACATAATTTATATGTTCCTTCAACTCTAATCGGCTGTCCAACATGACTCCCTAATATTTGATCGAACTATAACTACTTCTATTTTTCTCCATTTAAAGTCACATTCATTTCATTTCCTATAAGAGGCTTTTTTCGACTAACATTATTTTTGTTTTTGATCCATTGGGTTTCAATTTATTTTTCTTCATCCATTCCACTATTAGATTTAGGTCATCTTGCAATTTATCAACTATATCAAGAGAGCATTTAGTAATAAATACAACTATATCATCAGCAAATAGATGATATTCACAACTTTCATTGAAGATATTTGTTCATATATGTACCTACCGATTTTGCGGATAAATATACTGACTTTACTCAGAAATTTACTACCGAATTCAGTCTATGGCGTTCACGACCACTGGAAGCACAGAACATAAAAATTTAGGGTATGTGTTATGATGTCTACTTTTAGTTGGTAACAGTCATAGCGAAGTGAATACTAACCTAAAATCAGTCCTATTCCATATTATAATGTTTTCTGCGACAGTTTTCAGAAGTATAATTACTAAACCAATTTGGTCGAGAGGTTTATTTGTTTCATCAGTTAGTACGAATGGAAATAAAAGTAGTGATAGTCCTCTGGAATATCGAGAGATTACCAAAGATCGTTCACAGATAATTCCTGTAGAAACTAGTATACGATACTTGAAGAGTGCAGCATACCAACAAACGTATGGAGTAGATCCTGTTTGGAAGTTATATAGAAGAAATCACAAGGGTAGCATTCCGCCTAGAAAAACCAGAAAGATTTGCATCAGAGGTGGAGTTATTTCCACTGGTAATCCTTGTCCTATATGTAGAGATGAATACTTGGTGATAAATGAACATAATATTGGGCTATTGAAACAGTTTATATGTCCTCATACTGGTGAAATATTGAGTTATACTAAAACAGGATTGTGCCAACATACACATTACAAGTTAGTGGTCGCTATAAAACGAGCTTATAATTTTGGATTTCTTACTTTTAATGTACCTTTTCGGGAATATGATTATTCTGATTACTGTGGAGAAGTAACTGGAAAATAAGTATGGAAGCAAATTTTGTTGTAATAGGGGGAGGTATTGCAGGAGTGAGCTGTGCTGAGACTTTGTCTATTTTAGATTCTAAGTGCTCAGTCATTTTAATTAGTGAATCAGCACTGATAAAAACAGCAGTTAATATATTGGCTGTAACAAAAACACTAACAAGTTTTGAAGTGAAAGAAGATGCTTTTGAAAATTTGTGTAGTAAATTTCCAAATATTAGAATCATACATGATATTCTACTTAAAGTAAATTCTGAAGTTCATACTATTGAAACCAAATCACATTTAATAATTAAATATGATTACTTATGTATATGCACTGGAGCTTTTCCTAAATTAATCCCACAAGCTACTATTTACCCTGAAATAATTGGCATCAGAGACACTGATTCTGTAGAAATACTCATTGAAAAACTTAGCAAAACTAGAAAAATTGCAATTGTAGGGAATGGAGGAATAGCTACAGAGCTCATTTATCAAATTAAAAATATGGAGATTCATTGGATTATTAAAGATAAACATATTTCTTCAACATTTGTTGATCCTGGTGCAGCAGAGTTTTTTGAATCTGCTTTATCTCGAGACAAAAAGGATGATAATGTGCATGTAAGTAAAAGAATGAGATACAGTGAATATTCTATGCCCAAATCAGGTGCTGCTTTAGGACCAGACTGGTATAGGAATCTCTGCATAACTGGTATAAAAACAGGTGGAAAAGAAGTAGTGGTACACTATGAAACAGAAGTTCAATGTGTAAACAAAAACATAGACATGGAATGTTTGGAAATAATGCTCACAAGTGGCAAAAAAATAAATTGTGATGCAATTATCTCAGCAACAGGTGTCAAAGCAAATTTGGGCTTCACCCACAACCTTGAGTTAACAGAAGAAGGCTTCATTAAAGTTGATGAGTTCATGAAAACTTCTTTAAAAGATGTCTATGCAGCAGGAGATGTATGTAGTGCTGATTGGGAACCTGCAAAACATTGGTTTCAGATGAAACTTTGGACTCAGGCACGACAAATGGGATGTTATGCTGCAAAATGCATGTTGGGCGTTTGAAAAATGAAGAAATACTGCAAGATTTTTGTTTTGAAATATTTTCTCATTCAACAAAACTTTTTGGGTACAAAGTAATTCTGTTGGGATTATACAATGGTCAAAAATTAGGGACAAATTATGAAATACTGTTGAGAATGACTGCAGGTCACGAATATGTAAAGTTTGTTTTAGAAAATAATAAACTTCAAGGTGCTTTACTAATTGGAGACACAGACTTAGAAGAGATGTGTGAAAATCTTATATTGAATCAGTTGGACTTATCTCCATATGGCGATGATATCCTGAACCCTAATATAGACATTGAAGATTACTTTGATTGAATTTTAGTTTCTAATTTGATCATCAATATTAGAAAATTTTATTTTATTGCTTCTAAATAAAAATTTTCAAAAAACCGTTTAAGGTTTACTTAATAAAAACATATTTTAAATATTAAATTTCATACACCTACCCATAAAATGAATTATTAGCGATTATTTTGTTTAACTGTGGATCTATATAACTATAGATCCACATAATAACACATATACTTATGTACATAAGTATATGTCTGTAGTTCATTTATTTTCTGCAAGACAGTAACAAATACCATGTATACTTAACCAAGTGATTTATTTTCAACAAATACAAAAATGTTACACAACAAACATCAATGATACTTATTCATCTTGCTAATTATATGATATAATTGGCAAAAACTTACTCCAAACTACTTAGTAGTTTGTCTTCAAAAGTAACAGTTTTCAAACCATTCTTAGAACTCACACTGGTCAAAAGAGCAGTCTCATATTTCTGAAGAGATTTACTAAGTTTTGCATACAGAAAATTCAAATTCTCATCGTCATCTGGTGGTGTTAAATCAGAGAGAGTGTGATAAATTGTATTCATCGATTTAAGAATATCTGCTTTATGTAGTTTTTTGTGGGATTTAGTATTGTTCCAAGTCAAGTTCCTCAGGAAGTCACCTATATCTTTATATTCTGTTAATGAATCTAAATCATTCGTAGTCATAATAGTCTGCTTATTATTTTTATAGTCAATCAGGAGGAGTGCATTACGAGAGAGTGAATAGTTCATATAATTTTCTTTACACCAATCTGTTACAAGGTTAAAGTTATCAGATTCATTTATAGTTGGGACATTTTCATCTAAAACTCCTTCTAGTTTTTTTAGAAAATCTGTTTGATATGGAGACAAACTGACACTTTTGTCTGCTTTTTCTATTATTCTAATTCTAGATTCCAATTCTTCTTTTCGTTTTTCAACTTCAGCCAATTCTCTTAGTTGAGATGTCTTATTTTCCAAAAATTTTTTTTCCCAAATTTTTTCTGCTTCAAATAACTTATTTTCAGTTTCATTCAACTTATGCCTCAGATCTTCTAGTTCTTCATATCCACTTGTATTACTCAAATTTGATTGTAATGAAGAATTATATTCAATTGAATTGCGTTCATAATTTTTTTTTAAAGACCTCAATCTGAATACTTCGGATCTTAATTCTCTGATCAATTTTTCATGAGGGTTTTCATTTACCCTTGCCCTATTAATAATAGATCTAGCTTGGCAAGCATATCGAAGGGTAGCCAAAGTCTCGTCAACATGTAGATTTGCTGGTGTTATTGTTGCTAACATTGTTGTCATTGAATTTCCACCCAGGCTTTCCTGAAAGATAAAAGCTCTTACAATATAGAAAAACAGGACAAACCTGCATTAAATAAGGGGAATTCTGACAACTATCAAAAATTTTTAATCAGATGTAATGAGATGATTTTTGATGCCTGTTACAACAACAAATCTCCATGAATTATGAAGGAACATAAAAAAATGTATATCAATACTTTGCTAAAATGGTAGAGGGCCTTCAATTACTATCATTTTTTTTTGTCACATTTGAACACTATCAATCAGTGAAAATCACTTCTTTCAAAGATTTGACAAAGCTTAATACTCTTATAATATATAGTATATACTTAATATAATTATAATATATATATATATATATATATGATGAAATCACAATTATTACTGTTAAAAGAAATTTAGAACCTATAATAGATATTTTAAACCATAATATTAACAATTCGATAAAGTACGGAATATTTCCCAATCAATTGAAGTCTGCAGTTATTAGACTGATATATAAAAAGGGTGAAAAAGACTTAGTTTGAAATTAGAGTCCAATTAGTATTTCACAATTGTTTTCTAAAATATTCGAACTTATAATCAGTTAATAATTAATAAAATTCTTCACTGATCATGATTTATTCTCTAGAGCGCAGCATGGATATATCAGAGGTAGATCAACAGTGTCAGGGATCTATCAGTTCATTACAGAAATTCTAAATGTCATTGAAGATAGTGAAGTTGTCATTGGCCTGTTCATTGCAGTTTAATTCAGTTCAGTTAGTTCATTTCAGTTGTGATATATAACGCAACGTCAACGAAAATAAAGTTTTCAACATTAAAATAAGCCTGTCATTGCTAAAAACATTGAGAATAAACTATCTTAAACAGGCAATAAATCTATTTAAAATATGTATATATATATATATATATATATATATATATATATATATATATATATATATATATATATATATATATATATATTTTGTAGAATTTAGGTAACGAGAATAACCGGCCTGGTGAAGTTTTTAAAAACTCATTTATTCATTACTCTCGATATTTCGTCACTTTTTTTTGTGTCTTCTTCAGGAGAAAAAAACAAGAATTAGAGTTTATGCAATGAAGATAACATAACTAACATTTTTTTAACAAACGTCTCTTATTTTGTTGTCACTTATACCCTACATGTTGCTATCATTTTTTAGCAAAGTATAATCTTTTAGTATAATCTCACTAATCCGACACTATTTAAATCCGGAGGGTGCCGGATTATTGGAATGTTCGGATTACTGGATTATAGTGAAAAAGTCATAGGTTTTGAGGTTAGACTGCTAGTCGACGACGCAGCAACCGTGGCACACAGGTATAGAATGGGCGTGGGCATCAACTGTACTATATTATAGAATATATTACAAAATGCTAAAGAATAAAAAGAAGTTTTGTGAATGTATACAAGTCAGTAGAATACACACTTACCCGTAGCAGCCATGTCAAAACTGAATCTCTATAAGGCACAAACTGTTTTTTTTTTTGATCTGCTAATGATGATATAACCTTCCCTAATGTTAAAAGTGATTTGTTTATACAAACTCCTTGACGAATTTTCTCTTCACTATTATATGAATTACTTAATCTTTCACTTCCTGCTAAATCTACCAAACTAATTCTGCTCCTTTTACCATTTCCATTCACACCTTCATCCAAACCTTCTGTTAAACTGATTTCTATTGTAAAAATACTATGTGATCTTGATGATTTTTCATTCATACTTGTAGCAGCAGTAGCACGATTTCTATTTCCTATTAACATCCAATTTCTCAATTCATTATAAGTTTTAACAGAATGAATACTTAAATTTTCCACATATGGTCCTAGCATTGGATGTTCTCTAACTTTCAGAGCTGTTTTACTAGAACAGTCTTGAACTAATAGCAAATCATGTATTTTTTCATTATAAATTTCGAAGTAACTAACATCTAAAGTAGCTGAAGAATTATCGGGTAAGTTTCTGATGTGTGAAAATATGTCTTTACAAAATCTGGGAATGATACCAGCGTATTCATCAGATTCTATATCAGCCTCATTTCTGCCCATCATACTAAAACTTTTTCCCGAGCCTGTTTGTCCATAAGCAAAAAGACAAGCATTATATCCCTTCAGAGCAGATTTTAATAAAGGGGCTCCTAGTGTTTGGTATACAATTTCTTGACTTGAATATACACTATCATTTTCATCACACGACCAAAATATATGATCATATTGAAATATGTGGTCCATACATACCGCTGAATTTCCTATGGGGCTAGACTTAACATAAAGATTATTTCCTTTAACACTAACAACATTTGCAGCTCCAACATGTGCTAGCTCTCTGGAATTCATAGGTCGTATTCTAACAGCCACTGCAAGATTACTAAGCTCATCCCCTTTTTCTTTGCTAATTCTATTCTTATTTCTGGCCGAATTTGGGGTTTCAAATAAAACATTATTAAAGCATTCGGGGGTACCTGTTTGTAAAATACTCTTTGGTATTTTTTTTGGAGTAGTTAGTTGATTTTTCGGAGTACCCGGTGCTGTGAAACCAAAGTTGTCTCCTCTTACTATTCGGCGTGAAGTACTGGGTGTACCTTTCGGGGTGTTCTGAGAGGACAGTGCCATTTTTACAACGAGATTCGTTATAGTTGCGTTTCAAAGTATTACTTTTCTATCATGTTATATTGGTCACACATTTAATCCTGCAAAATAATTTCCTAGATATTTTCTTGTTTAAACACTTTCCGGTTCAAAAGTTGAACCGTTGAAAATATTTTTCAACTACTATGGAAAGGATCTACTAGATAGAATAGCACTTTCAATCTACATCTGTCATTCAAACAGTAAAAACAAAATAAATTCCAGTTATAAAAAAATCATGAAGATAGCCTAAATCGAAATACAAATTTAGATAAATAAAATACAGAATATCTAACTCGTAATTCAATATTTTAACGATTAAACAAATTTCCACTCTATGATTTTCTTGATTTGTCGACGAGGATGAATATGTTAAATTTATTTCAAACATGATCTTATCAGGAAGTAATACATACAAATCGCAAGAGAATAGGAATCAGAGTATTTTCAAAGCGATTAAGTGTAGTAGCATAAATCCTATAGAGGTAATTATACAATGACAATTAACTCTAGAGAAAATAAATTATACTTACTGAATTTATCTTTCTCAAATCTTCTTCAGTTTATTATGAGAGTTGTATAAAGAAATGATTTTATATGGGTGATTCACAGGTAATGAATAATTGGAAATAAGACCGTAATCAGGATTCTTTTGATCAATCCGAAGATCTCCATTGATCGTTTGCTTAAAGACATTATATAAATTGTTCTCAACATAACGCAAGATTTTAAATAAATAGAAAACACAATTTTTAGTCGTTTAGCCTAAGTGTGCATTCTTTGATTTTAGTGATGAGCTAGTGGCTAACTAGTATAGCCAGTTTCAAGAGTAGCTACATTTTTGCCCGCCGGGGCGTGATTTGGAGTGTTTGGAATGAAACCATTCTTACACATTGCGGACAGTTTTCTGTAGTGTTCGAATGAAATGTCTACAAACCTTACACTCGCACTACTGTTGTCATGAGTAAGAAACTATAACGCTAGGGAGGGTTTATACGTCTTTTCTCCGATAGAGGGAGCTCACGTGAATTTTCACTGAGAACTATTCCCCTCATTCTGGTATAGGACATATGGACGTTTTGAAATTTATCGATTCTTGATAGATTAAATATGGACTGATGATTCATAATAATGAATTGTATCCTATTATCATTCCACAAGTTCGATGAATATTTCTAAACGCACTAAACATTCACTCTCGAAAGTGATGTGTTCGTTCTCGTTGACAACATTTGTGTAGACTGCTCCCTGAGAGATTTATTAGAAATATTTCGATTAAGAGTCTCAGTATTCTGTATATGCTTCTGAAGATTTTCGGGTTTGCTTCCGTATGTTGTTTCGCAGATTTCGTTGGAAACTTTTGTTAGGGTGACGTTTCGACAGTCTCATTTGTCATTATCTAGCCGATAGTTTGTTTACGAATCGTGAACTCAGACTTAGCAATTTGCGTTACGCGACTCATATTTACAGCTTTCGCTCGCGCAAGTTGTAACGGCGTTCTTGATTGGCTGGAGCGGTCAATTGTGTGCGGACTCCGCCCACCCGATCTTGTGTTTGCTGCACTGCACGTGAAATGTTATTCTTAATCGAACTGTGAATAACAACTTTCCATGATTGCAGTAAATTTAGAGCATCGTCTCGTTTATTAAAATTAGGGTGTTTTCTATCTTAACGCCTTGTCTTATGATTCTTTTATTAAAATTTGTTTTACAGATTTCTTTTGATTCTTCATATATATATATATATATATATATATATATATATATATATATATATATATATATATATATATATATATATATATATATATATATATATATATATAATTAGAGTTTGCTATATGTGTTATTGCCTACTAGATATGCTAAGTTTTAATAATAATTTTATTCATATTCATTCACAACGAAATGTCAACTAAAATACATATTTTTCCATAACAAAAAATTAACATAAGTACGATAGCCATATGATACATACAAAAAGCATATTATTGTTACGATTTTATGGGTTCTTCAAGTAATCTGATAATGCCAATACTCCTGAAATAATTTATTAACAATGAACAACTATTAACAATTGTTTGAATAACCACACTTTTTAAACTCAATGTCTTTCAACTGTCACTTTACACAAATATTCACATTCACCTTGGCCCCTGGTGGCCGCTTATATCTCCAACTCTATGCATTCTAGAACTTTCCAGTTTCTCTGGTCGTGCCTACGACGGTTATTAACAGTCTCGTCATTTCTAGAAACTTCCATAAACCACGGAAGTGGCTTCAGGGCAAATCTGTCACATTATGTACAAGTGCACAGCCTAACTTACTCAGTAAGTAGAGTTAGTTTACTTAGTAAGTAGAGTTAGGCTGTGACAAGTGATTTGTTTTTGGAACACAGAAATGAAGTAGTCCTCGAGTGGATGAAAACATTTATGCATGTAGAGCAAACTCATCAGCTATAGAAAACATTTCAGGAAGAAGTTTCTGAATACTGAATTCTGTCTACTGGAGGGCTTAAATAACCAAGCAAAAATGAAAAGAATTTCTTTGGTATAAATGAAGTTTTATCAATTGAAAAAATAAAATTGGTATATTGTAAAATTAACTGGTAATGACAAATGAAGAAAAATGAAGTTTAATTTCCCAACAATTATGATTTAGAAGCATGTATGCATTATAATTTGAAGATATTTTTTCTAGAAAAGAAAATTGTAGTTGCCAGAATGTTTTCATCATGACCCGTAGAAAAAAAAAACGTAAACAATGAAGTCAACAATGTATACCTTTTTCACGACTCTGTTCATGTGTTTATTTGGAACTTCTATGTTACAGTCTTTAGCCCCTGAAGACTTTTTGGAATCACCCTTATGTTGTAATTTGACAACTGAAAAGCTTAATGTAGAATATTCATCAAAACTTGTAGAAAACGAATACATTGTTATGTTCAACAAGTATTACAAGCATAGAGCACGAGCTTCATATATTAATTCTGCATTGAACATGTCTGGTATAACAAAGTGGAAAATACTTGAAAGAGAGAACCCAGCTAGTGATTATCCTAGCGATTTTGATGTAGTAATAATTCAAGAAACTGATCAACTGGCAGGTTTGAGTGCTTTAAATGAACATCCTCTAATTAAACGAGTTACCCAACAAAGAATGGTTATTAGAACTTTAAAATTCATTGATAATGAGAACTTGTGGAAAGGTCGACAGGGTTTGACTGTGAAAAAGCAGTTTTGGCAAGCTACAGGACGTCATTCAAATAGAAGATTATTAAGAGTGGTTCCAAGACAAATAACTTCAGTTTTGATGGCTGATTCTCTTTGGAATATGGGAATTACTGGTAAAGGAATCAAAGTTGCTATTTTTGATACAGGCTTATCAAAAACCCATCCGCATTTTCGCAAAGTAAAAGAAAGAACTAATTGGACAAATGAAAAAACTTTTGATGATGGTATAGGACATGGGACATTTGTAGCAGGTGTTATCGCTTCTAGTAAAGAATGTCTTGGATTTGCTCCAGATTCAGAATTACATGTATTCCGAGTATTTACTAATAACCAAGTATCATATACTTCATGGTTTCTAGATGCCTTCAATTATGCAATTTTAAAGAAATTGAATGTTCTGAATTTAAGTATCGGAGGACCAGATTTCAAAGATCATCCCTTTGTAGATAAAGTATGGGAACTTACAGCAAATCGCATAATAATGGTATCAGCTATAGGAAATGATGGACCTCTATATGGAACTTTAAATAATCCTGCAGACCAAATGGATGTAATAGGTGTTGGTGGTATCAATTTTGAAGATCAAATAGCTAAATTTTCTTCAAGAGGAATGACTACATGGGAACTGCCAAATGGTTATGGCAGAGTGAAGCCAGATATTGTTACTTACGGATCTGGTGTTAGAGGATCAAATGTTAAAGGAGGATGTAGGATTCTGTCAGGAACAAGTGTCGCATCTCCTGTAGTTGCTGGAGCTGTCACACTTTTAGCAAGTGGTGTGCTTCATAAAGGTGAAGATATTAATCCTGCTAGTATGAAACAAGCTTTAATGGCATCAGCAAGGAGACTTCCTGGTGTGAACATGTTTGAACAAGGGCAAGGTAAGCTGAATCTAGTAAAGGCTTATCAGATTTTAAATAACTATAAGCCGCAAGCTAGCTTAAGTCCTAGTTACATCGATTTAAGTGAATGCCCTTACATGTGGCCATATTGTACTCAGCCTTTATACTATGGTGCTATGCCAGTTATTGTCAATATAACTATATTGAATGGTTTAGGAGTGTCGGGACATATTGTAGAGAAGCCACAGTGGTTTTCTTATATACCTCAACAAGGTAATCTTTTGGAAGTCTCTACTACACATTCTGAAGTACTTTGGCCTTGGTCAGGTTGGTTAGGTGTTAGTCTTAGTGTTGCTGCAACTGGGTCTACCTATGATGGAGTGGCACATGGCCATATATCATTAACAATTGAGTCACCAGCTGGATCTGGGGAATTAGAACCAAGAAGAAGTACAGTAACTTTACCAATAAAAGCAAAGATTATTCCAACTCCACCAAAAAATAAAAGAATATTATGGGATCAATATCATAATCTACGTTATCCGCCAGGATATTTCCCACGTGATAACTTAAAAGTGAAAAATGACCCTTTGGACTGGAATGGAGATCACATTCACACAAATTTCAAAGATATGTATCAAAATTTGAGGAATGCTGGCTTCTATGTTGAAGTACTTGGGGCTCCTTTCACATGTTTTGCATCATCACATTATGGTACACTCTTAATTGTAGATCCTGAAGAGGAGTTTTATCCTGAGGAAATTTCTAAACTGAAGAGAGATATAGATAATGGTTTGTCAGTTATTATATTTGCAGATTGGTACAACACAACAATAATGAAAAAAGTTAAGTTTTATGATGAAAATACTAGACAGTGGTGGATGCCTGATACAGGAGGGTCTAATGTTCCAGCTTTGAATGATTTGTTAGCCGCTTGGGGTATATCTTTAGGAGACAGAGTATTTGAAGGAGAATTTAAAATAAAAAATCATGAAATGTATTACGCTTCTGGAACAAGTATTTCAAAATTTCCAAAAAATGGTTTGATATTAGCAAAAAAATTAAATGACCAAGGACTTCAAATGCTTGGTGAAGTTACCAATCAAAAGTTTGAGGTACCTGTACTGGGTTTACTTCAAACAAAGACTACAAATTCCAGTGGTCGAATTGCAATTTATGGAGACTCGAATTGTATAGATGGAAGTCATTTAGAAAAAAGTTGCTACTGGATGTTGGATGCCATTTTAGAGTATACATCTACTGGGCATCTACCCACAGTATTTTCTGATAACTATATTGAAAATTGGGAAGCTGAAGTTGATATTAATATACCTGTTCGTATGCCTGGAAATAGATTGAATAGGTTCTCCAAAGTTCTTGAAGGAAATCTTGGAGAGTCTCAAACAAAACCTTTACCGCAATGCCCACATTTAATTTGGAATCAGCCAATACCACTAAACATTACCGCACCACAAAACTTGTATCAAAGTCAAAAACTTCTGAGCTTGCCTGACGATGGTGAAATAGCAGCAAGTGTTGAAAACACTGTAAAGGATACATCAGCAGAAGATATAAATGGCCATTCAAATGTGTGGAGGTGGCGTAATAAACCCCTGGAGGAAGATGTGAGCGATAGTACTAATAAATTTGGTTTTACCTTAAGTGTATTACTTTTAATCATTCTAGTTATATTATATTACATATTTAGATATAGATGTAAACCAAAGAAACGAAAATTGTGCAAGAAGTTGACAAAAATTGTCTCTTTTTGGAGGATATCTTCAGTATAGTAGGGTGATATATTTCAATTTGAACATTGATGATTTGAGTGCAATAAAAATATGAAGCTATGAAACTTTACAAAGAAATTGGCGTCTTTCAATTCGAACTCGTTTTAATTTTTTATACTTATACTAACAGCAAAAATAAGTGAAGTAAAGTGCTGTACACTGTAAAGTGTACAGCAACAATTATAATAATAAAAGATTAATTTTGTTACTCGGTAGACTTTTTAAATAAAAAAATGAAATAAATTTTTCAAAATAATTTACACTGATCATCTAGAAGTTTGCTATTGTATTGAAAATATTCAAGTTATATTTCATGTGTTTAAATGTTATATATTTATATTTCAATTTCAAAATTATAGATTGGGAATGTACATTTTATAATTTGACCATTTGTGATATGTTATAAATATATGTATACAAGAAACAATTAACTTTTTTTTTCAGTTATTCACAGAATACATAATATTTGCCCAGGTATATCACACATGAAAAAGTATATAATTTTTTGTTTAATAAATTTATATATTACGGATCACAAACCCGATAAATAACCAAATCTGATATACTTCGCACGGTCGATAAATAATTTAGCAATTTGTGTATACCATGTTTTTGTTATTTTTTACCTTGCAAAGTTATGTATCTTAAATCTCAGAAAATAACTTGAACAAAATTTAAAATACTAACTTTTTTGTCAACGCTTGGAAAAAAAATGGTTTGTATGGATTCATCTTAATTTCTGGTGTCTTAAACAAAAATAAACAATTAAAAATTTTATTTCTGTAGCATTTTTGACCTATTCCTGTCGGAAGTGTCTATTGAAGAGGCAAATGTCAAATACCTAGATGTTGGAAAACTAAAATTTTTGATGTTGAAGACAAGAAAATCTTTAGAAATGCACTGTTTGTGTAATTAACATCATTAAGTAACAAGTAGTATGTAATTTAATAATACAAATTTTATTTCATCTTATCAATTTGAAGACGCGAATAATTAATTTTGTTGTCAAGATAGGAAGTCTTTAAAAAAAATCTACTATCAGAAATATTATCAATCATACTATTGTAAAAAGTGTAATATTACTAAGCAAAACTGTCCATCAATAAAACACAATAAATTCAATTCACATAAACATTTTTTGTTTAAACATTAGTATTCATAAACAAAATCAGAAATATATTTTTATTTACAAATTATTTACAAACCAAACATGAAACTTAAAATTTTATATATATATATATATATACATAATTTTTTTTATTGACTATGAAATAATTTATGGGACCATTCCACAGAAGTATAAAAAAAAACAATATTTAATATAGTCAATTACATGCCTTAATTATGATAAGATGCTTGAAAAACTAAAGACAAAACCCAATAAAACAAAATCAGAAATTACTGATTGATCACAGGAGCTGTATGACGAAAATTATTTAGTAATAATGTTCTGGTTCATCATCTCGTTTAATATAAATGTCCCCAAATTTACTCATGTACTTACGAATATAATCCCTTGCCTTAGCTTTAACATTGTCACTGCACACTAGTTCATCTATTTCAGATATATACTTCATTTCTTTCAACATCACAAAATGAGTTAGCTGAAACATTTTTTTTGTTTGTAATTAAATTTATTATATATTACAATTTTGTTTGCCAGAATGTTCAAAACATTACAAAATTTTAACTTACTTTTCTAGCAAGATGTTTGAAATCTTCTGTATTTGTAATTCGGCCTTCCTTACAGTCTGACTTCCTGTAGGCATTTAAAGCACTTACTACTGTATTGGCCATTGACGATCTGAATGTTTCCTTAATTTTTTTAGCATTTTCGGAATTAGAATATTTCATTTCCCTAAGTTTAGCTTTTGAAAGTTGCTGCTTCAGTTTTTTTTCCTTAATCTGTTTCTTTGATTGTTGTAAAATAAGTTCCTTCTTTTTTTTCATAATTTCTTTATTTTCTTTATATCGTTTCAAGTCTTCTCTAAATTGTAATTTATCATTCTCCGATCTTGGCTGAAACAAAAATATTCACAATAATTTCCATCCTGTAGAAAACAGTTTTTGTTTTATTGGCTCAAAATATTTCTCTAACCAAAGTCGAAATATTTACTACTAATTGCAGCTGTAGTTTCAAATCTAACATAAAGTTAACTTACGCTAATGATAATTTCTTGAACTAAAGAGGATCTTTTACGTTTCGAAGCAGGAGTATCATCATTCAATAAATTGAACTGTTCTTTCAGACGTTTATCTATTGAAGATTCTGCTTCTGCTGTTCCAGTCTGTGGTGAAGATACTTCCGATTCTGATTTATTATTGGTAACTGAGGCAGAAGAATCCTTTGTACTGAAAGTGATATTCTTGGGTATTGATTTTCTAATTGGCGTAATAACTTTATATGGCTTATCCATTTGTCTTCTAACTTGTTTTAACAATCGGTTATCATCAACAATTTCGTCATCACTATCTGAATCGTCAGAACTCGAGCCTGAGCTTGAAGAGGATGAATCTGAACTTGAACTTTCTGAAGCTGTAATAATACTCATATATATATATATATATATATATATATATATATATATATATATATATATATATATATATATATATATATATATATATATATATATATATATATAAACACTTAACTAACAACTTGACTAATAACTATAAAAAATAATATATAACTAGATAAACTGGTATAAAGATAAAAATATAAAATATTTACATTCATCCGGATCTAATAGAGAAGTTTCAAATGAAGGGGGTTCCCATTGACTCTTCCTAATTCTTATATGGTAATAATAAGGTCTACCATATCTATCTTTAGCGCATTTCCATTTGGGCGGTAATTTAGCTGGAGGTGGAATAGGTCCCATGAATTTCACATCGCCAATCATACTGATAACTTCATTTTTTTTATCTTGTTGATACAAAACAGGTGATTGTGTTTGTCCAGTAATTACTTGAGGTGCATATCCAGTAGTTTGATATAAATTAGGAATACCCGCAGGCAAAGGGGGAGGAGTTTGTGGCACTGTTGGAGGTGGAGGCATACTTGTGTTAATGGGAGGTAAAGTTGGTATAGGCTGGGCGTGAAGAATGCTTGTGGTCATAGTTGAAACATTTGCCGGAGCCATCTGATGCGGTAAAGGAGGTGGTGCTGTTGCTGGAAGTGGAGGCCTACCAACAGACATTGTGGGTACTATATGGGTATGGTTTCTGTTGGTTGATATTGGAGAAATTGCAACGGGTATTCCAGTAGGCATCTGAAGGTAATACAAAAAATGCATTGAATTTTAAAGCACTTGAGAGGCCATCCATAAACCATGCAACTAATACGACAAAGGGCATACTCCTATGTAACGTACTGTTATATGGCGGAATGGCGATATATATATATATATATATATATATATATATATATATATATATATATATATATATATTCATATTCATTGCTATCTTGAACCATTTTATTTATATTTTCAGAAAGAAATTATTGGGTTTTCTGGTTCTCAAAAATATTTATTAAACATCTATATCACATAACGTTTCGGTCCTTTTCTTGGGCCTTTTTCAAATGAAATTTCATCAATATATTGTCATCAACACTCAAACAAACACAATATTTATTATTATATTATGAACCAATATTCAAATGAAGAGGAGTTTTCAAATTTGCTTCATTTCTATATATATTTATCTTAATTTACACATGATGCATTATATATATATATATATATATATATATATATATATATATATATATATATATATATATATATATATATATAAGGAAATGAAATTTTTTTGTGCTTATGGCACTGAATGAAATATTTAAGAAAATGAACACTAGAACACTAGAACAAATCTAGTACTAAATACTAGAACAAAAATTAATCCTCTTGATTAATTTCAATTTTTCAGATGAATGTTCTAGTGTTCATTTTCTTATTATATATATATATATATATATATATATATATATATATATATATATATATATATATATATATATATATATATATATATATATATATATATATATTTATAATAGGAGAGAAAGTCGAACTTAATAAAATAATGTCTCTACAATGTCTATTAAAAGTTTAACACTTATCAAATTGCCTCAAAATTCACTAGTAATAAACTGAACTAACCTGCAGTTGGGGTAATCCATAAGGATAATTTGAGGTAGGAGTAAGGTGTGGTGGTGGAACATTAGTGTTGGGCAAAGAAGTTTGTGCAGGCATATGGCCATATCCAACATTGCTTTGGTTTTCTGAAGTTAAAGGGTAGTTTTGCCACTGTCCAATCTGGGGATTCCAAATACATTGATATCCTCGGGTTGGATCAAATGGTGCAGTGAACCTAGGGTCTGTTCCAATGAGCATACAGTTTCTCTCGTGCTGCCTCCATAGTTCTCGCTGCTTTCTACGTCTTTCTTCCTCTTGTTGTTCCACTTGTAAAGCAAATAGTTTTCTACGATTGTGTTTGCTAAGTGTAACCTGTTGTTGCGAACGCTCCTCTGGTTTGAAATTTTTTTTATCTTGCTGACGCGATCTCTGCATTCCTACAATTATTTTGACAAAGTAAATAAAGTTTTGTTAATTTACTAATACAAGTTACAAAATTGGAGAAAAACTCTTCAAATGAAACATATGATTTATATTTCATATTTCTAAATCATATTTCTGGTCTGATAAATGAATGGTATGTTTTTAGAATATACTTATCCTTTTTCACTCACTTTAACAGTAATGCGGAGGTAACGCAATTCCATTCTCAGAAGTGAATCTAACATGAATGATAAAATTTTGAATTTGGGAGTTCTTAGTTACATATATATATATATATATATATATATATATATATATATATATATATATATATATATATATATATATATATATATATATATGTAACTAAGAACTAAGAACTCCCAAATTTATATATATATATATATATATATATATATATATATATATATATAATGCAAACAAATTTAATACTGAAACAACATATAAATACTATAAAATCATCATTAAGTTACCTCTATATCTACTTTCATTTTTTTTTTCTGCATATTGTTCAAGTCCTAATCCCGCTATATATCCCTTATTGGCTTCCCTCTCATGTTCTTTCATCTGTTCTATTCGTTCTTTCTTTGGAATTCTGAAGACCTCTTTCAAATTTGTCCATGCTTCCAACAACTTTGAAGCTAGGGCAACAATTTCTTCTTCATAATTTGGAAGCTGCGGTTTTACCTCAATAGGTTTTACTTTAGGTGATGATATATATGTATCATCCTCAAAAATATTGGCAATTTCTTCAGCTAAGGCAGTTCCACTAGTATTAGTGAAATAAGAATACTCGCTTTTAACTTCTATCATTCCCACAGATTTTCTTATGGAATCTTCAGATTGATTGTCCTCAAATGTGTTTTCTTCAATAGACTTGGAAATAGTTTCTACAGAATTCATAATTAGAGGAGCAGGAAGAGGAGAATGAGAAGTTTCGGCTTCAGTCTTTGGAGAATTACTTTCAGAATCTAATGCAGAGTCACTGGACATTGGAATAGACCACTTCTCAACTGTTGGAAGTACTTTGCTGTCTTGAAGCATTGTTTTGTTTGGGATAGGAAGAACTGCCAAAGTTTGCAGCATTTCTAATCTAAAAGAAGAAACATTCATCAACATCAGATCCACTATTGACATTAATGTATTCAGTCTAACCTCAGAGAATCGTATTTCTTGTCATTCTTGCACAGATATTGGGCATCAGTCATGTATCCATGCATGAGACGCAAACCATGATAATCCAAAAAGAGTCTTCGGCAAGGTAATTCCCCTCTTCTCAGTACCTTGAGTAATTTTGCCCTTTGAGACGGTTCCTTAGCTCTCAGCATCAATCTAGATAATTTTAGAGTATGTGCCTGGTTTTTGAGGCCAGTTGTAATCAAAACTTCAATTTCTTCATCCAATTGCTGAAACCAAAAAACTCCAGATAAAAGATTAAACCTCAAACAGTTGAGATTTAAAAGTAGTATTAATAAGTGATGTTTCATCATAAAATTGGAAAACACTCTTGTCAGTTATCAAAATTATATTGATTTTTAAGACATGTAAAAATCAAAAAAATTGGCGAATATTTAAGTCTTAACGATTTGGAATAAAAAGATATATGAGTGAGGCCCAGTCTTTTCACCTTAAGTTAGAGCGGCAGTTTTTGGGGCTTTTCACTTTCAGTTAGAGTAAATGCTCTTTACTTAACTAATAGTAAGACCATAGATATATCTTTCGGTCAGTTACCCAGAAGTTTAACCAAATATGAAAAGACCGAGCCTAGGAGGCAAAAATAAGGTGTAATTAATTACATCATCCTCAAAAAGCTCTTTTCTCAATTTTAGCCTTGGTCTAGATTTCTTTTTTTTGGGAACAATTTCTACAGGAGTTGCTTCTTCTAATTCAATTTCTTTTACACCATCTGGTTCCACAGCAACTGCTACAGTATCAATTTTCTCTCTATCATTTTCAACTGATTTCTCCTCAACTGCTTCCTCTCCTTCATCTTCTTCTTCATCCTCCTCTTCATCTTCTTCTGGTTCTTCACCTAGCCAACCTCGACAAGAAGGTGCTTCACAAAAACATTTCTGAGCCTCTTTTCTACAAATATATGTGTTATCAGAGAAGGGAATCTATAAAATTATTGCAAGTTCAAAAAACACTAAAGTTGAATATCTAAATCAAGAAAACAAGGATCTTGCAATGTTTTTATATCCACATAATCAAGTTCGCTTGAAATTATTCAGTTCATAATAAACCAGTTGACTGTTTTCAATTACTCCTTTGCTCCTTTCATTTACTGTTATTAAAACACTGATGAATATTTCAAACACAGCAACATTATGTATGTTATTTTCTAAAATTCCACTGAAATATGTTCAATAGATATTTGAAATGTTACAATTATTCTAAAAGGAAAGTTAATTGACACAGTAGAAATTGTTCTGCTGTGAAATTAAAAAAAAACAGTAAAAATACTGGAAATTTATGTATAAAATTGTGATAGGTTTGTGAAAGCCTTAAAAAGTTTGAAGGCTTGTTTTAATATAAAACATACAAGTGGAACTAGTTTCTATCAATCAAAACATTGGTTTCTGAAGGTGATTGAGGAAGATCAAGAGTTCACTCAACACATTTCTTATTTCTTTCCTGTAACTTGTCATAAATTAGTCAAACATATTTTTTATTATTTGTACTGGTATATGCTCATACTAAAATTGCTAACTTTGAAACTGATAGCTGAGAAGTCCCAAACTATTTGCTTTTCTGAATACTA
Source organism: Henosepilachna vigintioctopunctata (assembly GCA_030704895.1). Taxonomy (NCBI): domain Eukaryota; kingdom Metazoa; phylum Arthropoda; class Insecta; order Coleoptera; family Coccinellidae; genus Henosepilachna; species Henosepilachna vigintioctopunctata. The sequence continues at coordinate 10,908,835 of JARQZJ010000121.1, forward strand.
AGGAATTTATATGGTAGAAAATAATTTAATGCAAAGTGTTTGCATAATTGAACAATTAGTGTAACAGTAATTCTTCTGTCCTATAAAGCCTATTCAACTTTGGTAATGATTAATTATATATAGCTCACCCATATCTTTCGAATCTGTAATCAAAAGTTACTTCTTCTCCAGCTAAAATAGTGCGTGTACTGAAAAATCCAATTCGAAGTTCACCATTAACAGTCCATTTTTGAGTTTCTGCATTAGGTTCACATGAATGGTTAATGAATCTTGAAATATTTCCTGAAACACATTCAATTCAATGCTGGAATCTATTTCATGAATGAACGATTCAATAAATATTTTTGAATTATTAATTTTATTACCCTTTTGAGTTGCATCTATTATTGCATCAGCCCTCAACGACATAAAATAGTAATGTTGATTTTTGTCTTGAGAATATTCTTCTGCTCTTTTGTCAAATTCACTAGCATTCAATACCTCTCCAACATATTCCAGAATAAATTCTCCACTAAAAATAAAATATTTTTGAAAATTTATGTTGTTTTTCGAAATAGAAATATCATTATCACTTACTAAGGAATATTTGCTGCGGCTCTTAATCCTAGTCCTTTTTTGTTAGTGTTGAAAACTTCTACTGGTGCAAACTGACCTTTCTGAAATTTCTTATTTGCACAACGTTCAGCCACCTGACATAGATTTCCACTGTAAATATTGAACATTAAATTTAAAATAATAAAACTTGTTTTTGAAATCATATACCTAAGACTGTTGTTGAACATAACAAAGAAGTTTAAAGTGTTGATTTTTTAAAAAGAAATCTTTTGAATGCACTATATATATATTTATTTATTTATTTATATATATATATATATATATATATATATATATATATATATATATATATATATATATATATATATATATATATATAATACAGTGGAGCCCGGTAATCCGACAAACAGTCTGCAGGGCAGTGTCGGATTAGCGAATTTGTCGGATTATTGAGTACTTCCTTAGACCCTATATAGTCCGAATTTTTTTACAAAAGAGTACCTTGTAATCCGACAGATCAAATGATAAGATTCTACATGTTATATATATGTATGTACTCGGAAGTAAAAATTATACTTCATTATGTATGTCAAATACCATGTCGGATTACAGGGGGTGCCGGATAAGCCAGGGGCCGGATTATCGAGGTTCCACTGTATATATATATATATATATATATATATATATATATATATATATATATATATATATATATATATATATATATATATAGTAAGTAAAATTCATACCACTCTATCATCAGAAGCCTGTTCAAACAATCTTCACCACACGCCATTTCACCCCTTTGAATTTCTTCTTCTGTTAGAAAACAATCGCAAGTCATTTTTTTTGCTTCTTTGCAAATGAAGCGCTCTGTCAAATAAGAATTTTCTTTCAAATGAATAAACTGCTTTAATCTATTTTCCACCATTTCATCTTTCAGAGGCAAATGTGATTTTTCACTTTCAGAATTAGAACAAATATTTTCATCCACCTGTAAGTTTGAACTCTGAACCACAGCTGTACTTGAAACATTCATTTCTAATTCACTGGACCGCCTCCACCTTGATTTAACTTTTATTGGTTTCTCTTTCGGTTCATAAGTGGATGTAACAGACTGAAGAATCTGAACCTTTTCAAATTCACTTTTCATTTCTAAAGTTTCAAATTCTTTTACTTTGACCAGCCCATGGCCAACAGAAGGTTTTTTCAAAACACTAATTGATTTTATTCTACTTGATCTTCTTATAGAACCATCATCTACTTCTTCTACCTTATTTTTCAGTACAGATTTTGTTTTTGATGTCTTAATTCTTTCCTTTTTTTTGGACTCCTTTTTAGGAGCCTTTTGTGGCTTTATTATATCAATTTGTTTTCTACTTTTAGGTTTTGATGATTTTTCTATAATAATTTCAGTATCAGAAGGTTGATCAATTTCTTCTTTAGTTTCAATATCCTCAGATTTATCTTCTACTTCTGAATTCAAACAGATATCAACAGGGGATTCACATTTGGCAGTGATTACTTCTATAGCTATAAATTCATTACTTTCCTCTGCTACCTCTATTATAGTGTCACTTGTTTTCTTTATATTTTTTTCATCGAAATAATTATTTTTATCTATTGGAGTATCGGAACCATTTGAGGGAATGTCATTTAACTGGATTTCTTCAGTATCACACATCATTAATGATAAATTTTGTTCTACTTCATTGATAGCATCATTTAACTTGCTGTTTTGATCCAACCCCACTTCTTGATCTTTTGAAATGTTAGTAACTACTTCAATTTCAGGCAAAACTAGATCACTAACATTGCTATTGTCATTCTCTATATATGCTTCTTCTTGACTAACATAATCCACAGTAACTACATTGTCAATAGAGTCAAATTCAATAATTTCCACTAAATCAGACTGATCTTCCTGAACATTCAAATTATCTAATTGCTCTGTGATTTCACAAGTTCTTGAATCCTCATTTTCTATAGTATGAGACTCCATGGAAGTATCACATTCAACTGAACTATACTCGTGACTTTCTGTTGAGCTGTTGTCAAGATTTTCAGATAAATTGGATAAAAGCTCATCACCTTTAGTTTCTATTATATTTTCAACAAACTTTTCAAAGTTTTCATTAGATTTGATTATTGGGGCCTTTTTTATTACCTTTGTCTTTCTTATAGTAACTTTTTTAGTAGGTTTGGCTTTTGTGACCACTTTTTTCACATTTTGGGATTTGGCAACTTTTTTAGAGTTACCTTTTGGTTTTGATTTAGTTACAGAAGCTGGAGGAGCATTGGAAACCTTTCTTCCTTTTTTTTTTCTTGGAGCCATGATCTCTAATTAACGAATCAATACCAACAAATTAAGAAGAGGTAAAAAGGGATCTATATTTCCCTCCAGTGTCCATAATGAATCATAATATTATAAAACCATTAAACCGAGCAAAACACTAAAATTATGTAGATGAGATCCATCAGCAAAATCACAATGGATTACAGAATGTACGTTGTTTTGAAGCTAAAAAGTATGTTATTTCACAAGATGAATATAATTATTTGTAAAATTATTTCGATTTGCCTTTCACTTAACTCTTTTCAAACTTATGAAAATATTAACATTAGTATTAATTTTTTCTTTCTATGATTGTGATAATATTGTTTGGTTAACAGATATTAGTCCTTTCTATGCTCAGTTGTTTTATTCTTTTATTATTCTAAAATCACATTACGTAAGTAGAGTTAGGCTGTGTCTAAAATTATTTCGTCAGCATTAGCATTATCCTTTTTTAGACCTTCAGTATACTTCCTGTGCGTTTTCCTCCCCGAAAAAAATCACTTGAACTACCTAATAACACCGAGAACAATTGAGAATTGCTTTCAAGATAAATAATGAATGGTATTATAGTTACCGGGGTATATATATATATACCCCGGTATATATATATATATATATATATATATATATATATATATATATATATATATATATATATATATATATATATATATATATATATATATATATATATATATATATATATATATATATATATATATATATATATATATATATATATATATATATATATATATATATATATATATATATATATATATATATATATATATATATATATATATATATATATATATATATATATATATATATATATATATATATATATATATATATATATATATATATATATATATATATATATATATATATATATATATGTGCTATGAAGCTGCTCAATTTAGTTATATGATTTCATTGTCGTTTATACCAAGACGTAATGTAGTGTGCACTTATGTTAACTACAAAACTAGGTGCCTAAGCACCCCAATTAGCTCTGATTTTTTTTATAAATAATTTCGAGATTGTGAAAAAAGAATGTTAAAAATTGTATTATTGTTTCTGCCATCAATTTAATCTATTAAATACATTATATGGCTAGTGGAAATGAAGGTGGCAGAAATCAGGATAGTGGGATTTTAAAAAAATATTTTACTGTAAAAAAATGTTGAGGAGTTATTTAATTCTATTGTCTTTTCAAAAATTATTTTTATCTTTCATAGAGTATTGGTAAATGAAAATATTTGAAAAGGTGACAGACATTTAAAATTCTGCATTCAGAATTTAGAAACAACTGAATTGAAACACGCTACGTTGTTAGGAGTGTCTAACGTGTTTTGCAGTATCAATATGTCTTTCTCTCCCTGACATTGTATACATTGTATTATATGTACTATAATACAACGTATTTATCGATATAATGGTCAATATCGTTTACGACACTTTTTTTAACATTCTCGCAAGCTCGCATTGGATATTTCAACAATTAATAAATGGCAGAAATTGTTTAGAATGATCATTTTACTTAGTGCTCTTATATTATCAACCTCTGCTAGAAAATGAAATCATATTGCTACAGATTTGCCCCCAATGGTTGATGGATGTTTGAAGAAATGATGAGGCTGTTGAGAACCGTCGTAGGCACGACCACAGAGCTCATCTAGAGTTGCAGTGTCGATGTTCAGGACATCGAACTGCCTCGGTCACTCCCGTTTGAGATCGTCAGAGAAGAACAAGAGTAGCAACCACGTGTCGGTATAGTAGAGTTCTTGGCAAATAACGTTAGACATAAGTGACATTGACATTTGTTGTAGAGATGAGCGATCCAGTGATTTTTAAGTATCGGTGATCACAGTGACTGTGATTTGGAAATCACAGTGATTTTTAGTAGTGACTGTGATCACAGTTTAGATTTCCATTGAAATAAACTAACCGTATTTGAAGTCTTGAACTTTTTGACCTAAAATATACGTTTATCTCAAAATGGAAAAGTTCAAATTCAAAAGTTCATTCAATAAATAATGTCATTCTAATTTAAAATATTGAAATTTTTTGTAATGAAATTTTTTATCAATTTAATAAAATATGAAAATCGTAGTATAATTTAGCATGTTAGCATGCTTCTTCTCTGAAAATATCGTATTCAACATAGAAATATTATTTTTACCTGCAATGTGTTTTTAGTAGTAATATTTAGTATTAAAGAATTATGATTTCACAAAGAAAATAAAATAGTATGGGTAACGTCTATCACAATGTTTAAATCATTCATATTTCATATACTTAAAAATTGTTTATTGCAAATAATAATTAATTTTTGAAATAGACATCATTGAAGAATTTAATAGTATGTACATAATGAAAAACAGTAACGAGTACTAGTTAAAAAGTTGAAAATGTTATATATAATAAACATATAAAACAAATGAAAAATGAACAAATGAGCGAATAATAATCACAAATATAATTTTCGAAAATCCAAATTTCATTAATAAAGTGTTTTCAGGAAAGGCATTTGTATAAAAAAATTATGATTTCACAAAGAATCGGAAATTAAAATGTATTACTGAGAGTAACATCTAAAAATTTTTCTGAATCATTCATATTCTTAAAAATGATTTTATAATAGCAACTTGCTGCGACTGTGATCTCAACTGCGATCGCGACCTAAACTGAGATTGCCAGTCTGATTCACGTCGATTGTACATGTACATCACTGCGATTATATTTCACGGCGATTCTGATTCACAGCGATTTTAAATCACAGCGATCGTGAATCGCCGCGATTTTCAATCACGGCGATTTTGAATCACCGCGATTTTGAATCACCGCGATTTTCAATCACGGCGATTTTGAATCACCGCGATTTTTAATCACCGCGATTTTTAATCACCGCGATTTTTAATCACCGCGATTTTCAATCACGGCGATTTTGAATCACCGCGATTTTTAATCACCGCGATTTTCAATCACGGCGATTTTCAATCACGGCGATTTTGAATCGCAGCGATTTTGAATCACCGCGATTTTCAATCACGGCGATTTTGAATCGTCGCGATTTGACTCACGGCGATTCTGAATCAGTGTGATCTAAATTGTGAGTAATTTAAACTGCGACTGCGATCGGTAATCGAGGGTATATATTACACACAATTGATTCATTGAATCTCATATGTTAACTACAGCACTATTTTAATTTTTATTCTTCCAAAGCAAATTTTTTTTTCTATTTTCGAGATGTTGAATATTTGAGTGGAAGCTTCCGAAGATATGAAATAGAATTTTTTCGAAAAAAAAAACATTCAGAACAGGAAAATATACATATTTAAATATAATGTTATATAATAAATTACAAAATATGAAATTTTTAATTTTTCTTTGAATTTCTTAGATGTTGAACGAATGAAAAAAAAAGATTATTTTCGAAAGAGAATAAACTTCGAAATGAATAGTACGAAATTTTATGAATAGTACGTTTTTTATTATGATGTTAATAAAATAAATTCATCAGATCTTAATTCAATTTTTGCATTATATACTCAGATATTAAGAATATTAATTTTTTTAATGAAATAAAATTTCTCAAGTAATCTTCATATATTTATTTTCAATTTTCAGAAGAAAAAGATTATTATGAAATTGTATTCTGAATCTAAGTTATCATAATTTTCATATAATAAGAATAATCAAACATTTTTTATAACTGTTGAAATCAAATTTCAAAAGAGACAATGTCGAGACGAAACTTGAAATGTTATATTTCAATTCGAAGTTGTTCGTACAGATTAACGCCGTTTCCGAATACTGAATATCCAAAAAAGCTTTCTGTATGTTAATACTCCTATACTTCTAACTAGATAATGTAGATGGCAGTAGCGAAATCCGAAAATCACAGTCGCCGTGATTTGAAATATGTAGTCACAGGAGTGATTCGTGATTTCCCAATCACAGTGATTAAATCACTGTGACGTGAAATATCGCTCATCTCTAATTTGTTGTAGTTATTTTCAGTTGTTAATAAAGGATATTTATTGATTGTTAAAAGTTATTGGAATTTATCCGTCGAAACCCATAATTCGTAACAATATGAAAATTTCTGCCACTATCTAGCTACCTAGCTATTATTAGAGTTTGAATACATAGCTCAAGAGAAGAAAAAGTTCTCTATGAAATATAGTAATGAAATGGCGCGATACACAGAACTTAATTTAGTATTTTCCGTGGCTTTAATATAGCTTTTACTAGCTAACATGTTTGGAGTTTTCTTCAATTATCTCCTAATCTTTAATAATATTTATTGATCGTTATAGCATGGGAAGAAGAACATGAATACATCATCTGTATTGTCCGGATAAATTTGATATGAATATGCAGCATTAAAGAAAGAAAACAAAATTTCTTCTTTTCTCTACTTCTATGTCTTCATGGTCGACCACGTAGTAGGTATTGATTTCGTGTATCCTTTGTCTTCATTTCCGCTTCTATTCGTTGAGAAGTAACGTCAATCTGCTTATTGTGAAACATTTTCAAGAATTTTTTTATATATTATCATTGAATACTATTTGTAACCAGAAATTATCAAACAATTATTTGCTAAGTTCTGTAAATTAATATGTATTATGTCGAAAATTAAGAATTAGATACATTATCGTTCGAGCTTAACTCAGAATTTTATCAAAATGGACGATTGAGTATTATGCGTTATGTACGTTTTAAATCTATAATGTAAAATTGCATAAGGCAATGTATCTAATGATATATTTCGTGCAATATTAGTCCTATTGGATTTTACAAGAAATCGTCAGTTAATGTCTACAGTGATTTAAGTATTTTTGGATTCCCAATATGGTAAGGTTATATTGAAGATGTATGATAATAAAGCACTAAAGTTTCTGATGTGTTTTCATACAAGTTTGTTCAATTGTTATTTAATCTTTTTTGAGAGGTAGTTGCTATTATTTCATGAACAAGTTATTGAATTCTTGGAAAGATTGAGACAACGCCCTATGACGTCACTATCTAGTTGACGCCGCCATATTGAAGTCTATTATTCCAAGGTTTTGAGATTTTCTTTGTTTCTAGCCACGAATTGACCCGCTTCAACTTTTAAAATGCTTATCTGTTTTATTATCTCCTGAAGGAGGTATTATGTCCCGGGAAGAGGTACCTCGTTTAGTTAAGTGAGTAAATTTGATACGGCGTTTCGTTTCATGTATACATATTTGAATTCTTTTGCAGTTTGATGACAAAATTCTCAAAGAAGTTGGTTAGCAAGTGCGTATATTTGCTCATTTTGAAGAGTACAGATGATACACTAGTTGATATGTTCATGGCTTCAGGAGGTTGGCTTTTAATTCATACTTGGCTACAAGAAGCTATGGCTAGCTCAAATTGGAATTTAGTACAAGAGATTTTGGAGTTATTGTTAGTAACACCTGTTGATTCATCAAGATTAAGGCTGAATAATATTCCTAAATTAGTGAAGACGTTGTCTAAGAGAGAAGACCTTGGAGGTAAGTTCCATTCTTCATTTATTTTTGATATTTTACTTTTTATTGTGTTATTAATTATAGTGAAATTCTTTATTGAATTGATCTGTTTTGTAGTGGTAAGATACACATACACTAGAGAAGGCATGTATTTGGATTCAATTTACAATGGTTGAATTGTATTTTTTATTATTAGTAAAAAAAAACGTTTGCAATTTATTGAAATAGTTAGTAATTATTGAATGTTATGCAATGGTGTCATTGCATAATATTTAATTTTTGTAATAGAATATTCATTTGATGAAACGAGAAGTGTTATTGTTACATGGATTAGATGTTATGATTTGTTATGATAATCATATTTTAAATTAGGTTAGGACAAATAAAATAATTTCAGGTTCAAAAACAAGTTCAATGTTGTATATGTCCTTTTTGACATATTTTATTTATCTCATTCATAGAATATTTTGATATTTGCAGATGTCAAAGAAATGGCTGCTTCATTAGTTAACAACTGGCTTGCCATTGTGAAAAACTCAACAGTTGCAATTCAAGAAGCAGAAAAACAATTAGAGAAACCCTCTGAAACTCCCATTGAAATAATAGAAATAGCAAAAGAAGTTGATAATGAGCCCCCTAAAGTAACAAATGAAATAGAGACAGTGGAACTTCAAGAGGCACCTGTAGTTGAAGATGTTCCATCTAAAATTGAGGTTGAAGATGAAGATTCTATGAGCACAGGAATGGTTTATAAAATAACAGTCAGAGATGGTAAACAAGTTATAACCAAACTAGGCACCTCTGAGGAATTGGAAGAAAAGCATATTATTGACGAAAGTGATGGTTCTGATAAAATTTTGGATAAAAAAGATGATATGAAGGAAAACAAAGAAACTAAACCTAAAACCTTAGAATTAAAACCAAGGAGTAACAGTAGTAAATCTAAAAGTAGCAGCAGCAGTAGCAGTAGTAAAAAAAGTTCGTCATCTACATCTAGTCGATCTAGTAGTAGTATGAGTACTAAAGATAAAGAAAAGAGACATAGCTCAAGTTCAAGACACTCATCTAAAAGCTCGAGTTCTCTTAAGGATAAGGAAAAGAGCAGAAAAGATAAAGAAAATGATAAAGATAAGCATAAGAACAATGGAAGTGTCAAACACAATTCAAGTGGCGGCAATAAAAGCAGTTCAAATAGTAGTAGCAGGGAAAAGGATAAGAAAGACTCAAAAGAGAGTAAGGATAAACAAGCTGACAAGGATAAAGACACATTAGCTAAAATAAAACCAGTAACACTGGATAAAATAGGTAGGATACCAAAAAAAATAGTGTCATCTGATGAAAAAGACGTTGAAGTTAAGAAGAAGCCATCAATGTCTATTGAGCCAAAGAAAAAAGCAGAGGATCGGCCAAAAACAGTGAAAATTTTCAATTCTAAGATGCGATCGACAGGATTGGAGGAAGAAGTTAAGCCACCTCCTCCCAGAAATGCTGTTAAAAAACCTCCACCAGTTATTCCCCCAGTTCTTCCTCTTCCTTGCAAAAGGCCGTCTCCTCCAAAAGATTCTCCATCAACTCCCCCAGAGAAGAAATTGAGGATAGATTTTCCAGAGAGAGCTGGTTCTATTAAATTGATACCTCCTAAGCCAAAGCGTAAGTTCATTCAGAATTTCACTCATACTTCTTTTGTTTTTCAGGTACCAAGGACCCAATGTGATAGAGAGAATAGTGCAATGCTGACACAAATCTTATGGGAGTGTTTACTTTCTCTTCAACAGTGGTGTTCTTCAACGCTTATTACCCTTATATAATAGATTTCATACATTTTTGTTACAGTCAATGGTTCAAGGTTTGAAAATGCAGAACTATATTTTTCAAAAATGAGTGTAATGAGCATTAACAACTTCATTAGATATTCAAATCTCTTGATTTCAATTCAAAAAATAATTGTTAACTAAAAAGGGCATTTTCAACCTTTGCCGTTTAACAGCGCTCGTGTTGTGAACATTTGAGATATTAATTCCGCTGATTATCGTCAGTGAAAAGGCTGTGCGGGCACTATAGGAATCAAATATGCGAAAGCGGTGTTTATCCTACCTAAAAAACATGTAATCTAAAATTTCTGTTTTCTTAGGTAACTTTATTGATTTGGCAATCCTGTGGTAAGTTAAGAAATTAATTTTTAAACATTCTTTTCTGTACTTTGGAAAGGTTTTAATAAAAAGAACGTCACGTATCAAGGTATATACATAGGTCCTTTCCTTTCTATGATGTAATTGAAAAACAATGGGTACGAGGAGAAATGTGAACAATCGGCAACGGCGCACGAGTTGTCATCTGGGTCAATGGAGCAGCCGTGTCTACAACCGTGTACTTCATTTGTCCTGGTTATGGACTACCGCTTAAAAGAACCTGAAGTTGCTTTATCGTTTTTCAGACGACTGTCAGTGCCGTACTGGGATGAAATTTATTTGAATCTCTTTCATATAGCAATTCAAAAGGTATAATAGTTATATAACAGAAACAAGGAATCTCACATAAATATTTAGTATTTACGAGCTGTGGATTCATTTGAATATGAATTATTTATTAAAAAATAAAATAGCAAAATGAAAGCAATATTTTATACTTATCGAATATAATTTTCCCCAAAACAAGTTGAAATTATCCATATCCCCTCTATAGAATTCACATACATAACTTTTATATGTGGATCTAAGAAAAATTACTAGAATTTAGTCAATTTTGTAGTTTCAATGCTAAGAGGGATATGACTGAAATTATCCAAATCTATTTAAGTGAAAAAATTAACATTAAATCACAAAATAATAGAACTGGAAGAAGTTCTGAATAACAAAAATCAAAAAGTCTTGTATACAGTCTTTGTTAATTCAATCTGAAAGAGAATTACTATTAAGACTTCTTCTGGTTTTGCAAAATTAAGATTAAACGACTATAATTTAGTCGACTTAGGACCATTTCCGAAGAACGTGAGGTGAACAAGATTGTTGATTAAGTAGGGGTTATAAAAAAGACTAATTTCATTTGGAATAGTTGCTCTTTCTTCAAGAATAGTTTCAAGATTTTTGTTTCCTAGCAATTAAATGCTCTTTATTATCGAATAGTTTTGAATTGAGGAACTCTCTTCTCAGATTAGTTTCTTGTATGTAGATATTATGGATTAATAATGCGTTTTGTTTGATATTTTCATACTTATTCAGTAATATTGAGACATATTCAGAGCCATCTTGAAAGTAGTGATTTCTTCAAGAAATCTATTTGGATATGTAGATGTATAACAAAGTTTGGCTAACCAACAATACCAAAGATGCAACACAGGCACTCGTGCTAAGTCTAGGTTCCGTGTGCTGGTAATTCAGAACGAATTCGAAACGGAAACAAAATGTGCTTTCGAACTTTTTATTGCCTTAGCAATCAATACTAGGAGGTTTTTATTTGTTTTGCCTAAATATGTTTCTAGTGTAATGTATTTTCATTTGGCCAATATCTGATTTTCTTGTTGCGTCTTGATTTTCTTGTTGTGTCTTAATTTTCTATTTCTTTATTGTGGGAAATATTCTTTTTAATGCTTCGTGCTGTTATTTGAATTATCTCTGGAAGAATGGACGAAACTTTCTGGTGGATTTCCTGAAGGATTATATTATCTGGACGGATAAGTCTTAAGACTACTCCTGGTTAACATGAAATACTCTTTCTTTTCAAACCCCTGTGGATAATGGTAGAGTTTTAAGATCTTGCCGATATTTTAAGACTTCATGGTTAACATGAAATACTCTTTTCAAAGCCCTGTGGATTTAAAATTTTATGGAGATTTCAAGAATTGATAATGTAATTTCTTAAGATTATCGCATTTGATTTGTTTAATGTTACTCGTTACGATATTGCTATTCAATTTTATTGTACCAAGTACAGAGAACAAATACAGAATTTTTTCATTCCTTTCTGAATGTAATTGAGTTAATTAGTTTCATATATAAAATGTATTTTGCATTATGATATTTACGTTTTTTGGATTTTCTCTGATTAGAATCTTTCATATTGGTTTCTGTAATATGTGTTTGATTGTTTTAGGTCTTTCATACAAATTTACCTGATATCCTATTCAATTTCAATTGAAGAATGGTGTCTCAAAACTTTTTGCCGTCGATAATCTTCGCTTAACGTGGTATAAGGTTTAATTTTTTAAAAATTTTTCATTCAATTATTTTTATTGTTTCTGTGCAGTTTTACAGCTATTGAGCGTAAAATGTAAAGTTTCCGAAATAATTTTCGATTACGATGTTGCAATTTCAAAAAAAAATTTTTTTTTATATAATAGTGCATTAAACTTCTTTATTCGTTTTCCAATGCACACGATGTTTTTCTTAAGCGATTTTCCAGTATTTAATAGAATTCTACAAATAAATTTTTATCAATGTTCTAGCTTTTGTTTGCTAGTAGTTTGTTTATTTACTCATTTAAATGAATTGTAGAAATATTTGGTTAGGGTTAATTGATCTCTTCGAAGATTTTATTTTTCTGATTGCATTTAAACTCTGAAATTTGAGAATATATCGAAATGATGTTGATATAAATTTTTAGTTAAAATAAATAATCTTTGACGTGCTAAAAAACGGAATAGAGTTTGATTTTGAATTAAACTAGTCAGTTTTAATGTATGTTACATATATTCATATGTATATATAATGCATATATTTATATGTATTGTGTTATATATATTTTTCGTCAAAATATTCTACAAATAAATTTTTATCAATGTTGTAGCTTTGTTTGCTAGTAGTTTGTTTATTTACTCATTTAAATAAATTGTAGAAATATTTTGTTAGGGTTAATTGATCTATTCGATTATTTTATTTTTCTGATTGCATTTGAACTCTAAAATTCGAGAATATATCGAAATGATGTTGATATAAATTTTCAGTTAAAATAAATAATCTTTGACGTGCTAAAAAACGAAATATCGTTTGATTTTGAATTAAAGTAGTCAGTTTTAATGTATGTGTTACATATATTTCTATGTATATAATACATATATTTATATGTATATATAATACATATATTTATATGTATATATAATACATATATTTATATGTATATATAATACATATATCTATATGTATTATGTTACATATATTTTTCGTCAAAATATTCTACAAATAAATTTTTATGAATGTTGTAGCTTTTGTTTGCTAGTAGTTTGTTTATTTATTCATTTAGATAAATTGAAGAAATATTTGGTTAGGGTTAATTGATCTCTTCGAATATTTTATTTTTCTGATTGCATTTGAACTCTAAAATTCGAGAATATATCGAAATGATGTTGATATAAATTTTTAGTTGAAATAAATAATCTTTGACGTGCTAAAAAACGGAATAGAGTTCGATTTTGAATTAAAGTATTGAGTTTTAATGTATATGTTACATATATTTATATGTATTTTGTTACATATATTTTTCATCAAAATCTACAAATAAATTTTTATCAATGTTGTAGCTTTTCTTTGCTAGTAGTTTTTACTCATTTAAATAAATTGAAGAAATATTTGGTTAGGGTTAATTGATCTCTTCGAATATTTTATTTTTCTGATTGCATTTGAACTCTGAAATTTGAGAATATATCGAATTGATGTTGATATAAATTTTTAGTTAAAATAAATAATCTTTGACGTGCTAAAAAAACGGAATAGATTTGGAATTTGAATTGAAGTAGTCAGTTTTAATGTATGTGTTACATATATTTATATGTATATATAAGACATATATTTATATGTATTATGTTACATATATTTTTGGTAGTGTATTCATTATTCAATATTGATGCTTCTCGTTATTGTAGCAGAAGTATGATATTATTCAAAACCTTTTGCTAAATTCTACAAAAATTGTTTAATTCACTGGACATATGTTTCAGGCTACTAAACCATTATCAAGAGTTAAAAAAGTGACAAACTTATAATATCGCCTCATTTTCATTAGAACAGGTAATATCTTTCACCTTTAAAACCGCATGAATGATATGGGATATAATTAAAGTCCGCTATTTAGTTTCTAATTTGAATATCTTGCCTATTACTGACTCGATTCCAATAGTGTTAGTTGGGTCTAATTTTCTAACTTTGTTCAGGGAATGTAACGTTTTTGATTGATTCTTTTCTATAAAATGGTTACATTTGTTAAAATGATCCGGTATTATAGTGACGCTTTCATTTTGTAGGAAGGAACTATTCTTCTCTTCTGCTGTCGATATTTTCAGTTTGTTCTATATGAAATGTTTCACAATCTACACATTTCAATTTATACATCTCTGATATCTCAAAAACAATTTATCTCTATAATGAAATTATATTCCATCAACTGTTGAGAAGGCAGTTAACAATATTACCTTATTAAAACTTGCACAATTTTGAAAGTATATAATATTTTGATAGTTTGTCATTATATAAACACATATAACATGTATATATTTACACATATAATATTGATAAATTTACGATCGGTAATTTTTTTCAATGCCTACTTTTGCTTTATTGTATTTTATCGAGCAATTTAAAAATTTTCATTTCAATTTCTACTAAACTCGATCGTAAAACGAGCTGTTGAATCTAGAAACTTTATATAGGTTGTTTATTTATAAACAAAGTTTACAACGTGAAATGGCTGGATTATATTTTGTTAACAGAATTATTATTGAAATTTACTTTGAATAAAGTCATCAAAGTTGTTTCATCATCGATGAAACTTCTTTCAGTAACTTTTTATTCTTATTGATGCAACGTGACGATGAATTTTAATACTCAATTTTTTTTTGAGAAATGAAGCTTTAATTATTTGCACATAAATTACGAGTGTGTTGCTGACAACTTCAGTTTCTTCGGGGCGAATTTCAAACTTTATGTACTACCTGGTACATCAAGTTGGCAATATTAAGTAGTGCGGTCGTAAATTTGGAACCATTATTAAGTAAATATTCGGAATTTTCATATTATTGCGTTTCAAAATATTTACTTTTTAGTTGAAATAACTTGTTTATTGAATATATTTTGTAATTTCGTATATCATATTTTTATTATTTTCAAAAACTATATAATTGTTTAGCAATTGCCACGTTGTTTGTAATTTCCATTTCAAAATATTCAATTTTTAATATTTTTTTCGAAGATCTAGAACTTTGAATTGAAATAACGTGCATTTTGAATATCTAGCATAAATTGAATCTATTTTTTAATTTCGCATATCATTTTCATTATTTCTAATGTTGGAAATTAAATATTTTTCATTATTTGCAATTTCCCGCTTTACCCAGCTTATATTCTAAGCTATTTTTGATTTATTGTTCTTTTATTTAATTTCCTGTTCTGAATGCTAAAATGAAATTTACTAATTGCAGTACTATACTAATTTAGAGAATAATATTTTTATTTGTTGGTAAGCTTGCAGAAATGAATTTTACTATATTTTTTTTTTCATTTGATCAATGGGTATATTCGCGAAATTGTTGTTTGTGGTTTTTCTTATTTCGGCAAGCTCTCAAACAAATAAAACCTTCATTTTAGCATTTAGAACAGAAAATAGTTTTGAGTATGCATACAAAAAATATAGATGAGTTCAGTAAATCTGGAGTTCATGAACTTGATTTTTAAATGAGGATAAAACTTTCGAAAATAAATATTTTAGAGACATTAGAAATCAATAAACACAAATTACTCAATATTCACATAATAACCAATTGAGTGAAAACAACTAGTCCTTTAATGCAGTTTTCAACTAAGTGATGTATTCCGGAAGAATGACTTTCGGAATACTGAAATGAATTTGCCAAATTTACTATGCGCTTTGGAATTAAAGTATGGAATTCTCACCCAAAGAAACTGAAGTCGCCGCGAAAGTGATTTCGGTTATAATTTGAGTAAATTCTATATACTACAGTTCTGTTTTTTCTTATCAGTTCAGTGACACTAATATTTTCAATAAAAACAAATCTGATGTCATAGTTATCCCACTGTATAATTTACTTTTTTATTTACGCCTTAACTAGATTATGTAAATGAATATTTGTCAGTATTCCATTGATTTTTCAAAAAATTTTCTGTTTCAGATTTAGTAGCACACAGTACTCAAACTTCAAAACTTCTATGTATATATCTACTCGTATATGATATAATATATATTCGTCCACAGATAGAGACACGGGCTATCAAAGTAATGAGTATATAGGTACGACTTCAATTAATCGATGTAAACCGAAGTACTGTTCAGTTTTATAATTGGCAAATATTTTTCAAAAAAGAATATACCATACATTATAACGTTTTCTTAAAAAATCTTAATCTGCTATTCAAGTTTAATTTTTAACGTCGATTCAGTATCAATTTGTTGAATTTTTTTATATAAAAGTTGTACGATAAAACTCTTTCTGAATGAAAATTTATTTACGCAGTAATATTGTTAGTAGAGCCTACTAATTTATATTTCATTATGATTTTTCGGTTTGTTTTATCACAATAAAATATTTCTTCATTCATCTCACATTTTTACTATGGCTATCAAATTAACGAGTAGGTATGTAGCGACGATTTCAATAATGCGATGTAAAACAAGTACCGTTCAGTTTTATAGTTGGTAAATATTAAAAAAAATAATAATTATAGTACGTTTTAACGTATTCGTAAAAAATTTCATTCTGCTTTGAAGTTTATTTCTCAACTTTTTTTTTTTAGTTCAGTGGACCTACAGTTTAACGCCGGTTCCGAACGCCATGGGCTTGTAATCAATATACATTACCCAGCATATATCATTATTTAAACTACTTAAATCAGGACAAGTACAAACACTCATGCCATCAGCGGGGCTCGAACCCGAGTTCTACCGCACCATAGTCGGGTGTTCTCCCGACTAAGCTACGGAGACCGGAGTAATTTTTATCTTCAATCAAATCGTTGCATTTTTAAAATTTTTTTCATTAATTTTTACGATAATTTTGAATGAACGTTTCTTTACGTATTAATTTGCCAGTAGAGAATACTAATTTTTATTCAATTACTATTTTTTTTTTTGTTTACGTTATATTACGATCAAATACTTGGTCATTCACATTATTATTATACCCTAACCGTTCATTCGATCGACTGATACTAGCCAAAACATTTCCAAGACTGTTCATTACCAGTTCCGGAGTTTCCTCCATAAGCTTCTTAGTCTTCGTGTTTGCCGTTCTTTTGCAATGTTGTGCAGAGAAATTATTATAGCACCTACCCGTTTTTATAGTTGTTACGAAGTTACAGAAAATAATACTTTGTTTTTGGGGAATCCCCAAGCATTGCGTTTTACTGACTCTGGTTATTTCAATGAACTAACGAAGTTAAATTTTAATTGGTTTTTGAATAAATTTGAATTAAATTTGTCTGGCGCACAAAACTTGTTGCAGTTTAACTTGCGCTCAATTCCAATGCGCATATTTCAAAGTGAAAGAAAAGAGGAAACACGACTGTTGTAATTGGGCAATTCTGTTCGGGCGTAGGATACGGCGACTTTTACGCCCGTTGTAATGTACAAAAGCAACGTACGGCGTAATTTCATTTCGGTTAGTCCCTCGTATGAATCATTCGGCGGGAAGTACGATCCATGCAGTTATGATAAAATTATTGATAAAGAATTAACAATATAATGAATTAAATAATAGCCTGAATGGTTTTCTTTCGCTTCGGTTTTATTGGGTTTTAAGAAATATTTTTAAGAGACATTCATTTGCATGAATTTGATTCAAGATGAACGCAATTCTCCTATGCGTGTAACTTTTTACCTTTTTTAAATTCATTATTATCGCAAGTATTTTTTTCGGTTCAGTTATAATATATCAGCATTTCATCTCAAACGAAATTGTCATCAATTGGAATTTCATACAAATTGGAAGTCTACATTTCCGATTGAAGAAATACCCTGTACATTGTGGAAAAGATGCGTCAAAGAATTACTAAGAACACAGGATATGACTAGCTACTAACTCTCTTAATCAAATATATACGGGAAAAAGTCAACATAGGTTTTTGATTGATTGAAGAGTAAATTTGAATTGGAGGAGAAAAGGGAAACAAATTTCGAAAACATTTAATTCTGGAGTTGAATTTGGAGTCATTTCTGGTTTAATGGCCAAACGGACCCAAGAGTTACATGATATTTTAAAGATTCTTCTAAAATAATTATTTTTCAAAGGCCTAGACGATAATTAGAATTAAATATACTTAGTTAACTTGAAAATTACCTAAAGCATGAAATAATATTAATAGAAAATTGAATATTTTATCTCTTAAAAAATCCACGAAGAAGAAAGCATCGTCTCTAATATAATCAATCAATTGATTCATATTAATTCGTTGAGTTGATTTAAATTAACTTAGAAATTTTTTAGGTAACTTCGATATCAAATACGCTGGAAATGTAATTTTCGAGTCAGATTTCCTAAATTTTAGGTCGCGGACACCGCTCAGGTGGTTTATGGAGACCAACTAATTTTCATATAAAAATGATAAAAAAATTGAATTTCATTTCATTTGAATATTTAGATTAGTTCGCTTGACCGGAGAAACTAATATGAAGAAATTAGCAAATGCAATCTTATATTCTAGGGTAATGAAAACATTTAATTGTATAATAATAATAATAGTAGAGTTTTAAGATTTTATCGAGATTTCAAGAATTGATATAATTTTTATTACCCTTATTGATTCTATTAAATAAAAAGACTTAATGACTGAGATTGAACTCTCGCTTAACTCTTGGTGAAATTCTTAACTCTTAATTTATTTTAATATAAAAAAGACTTAAAGCTATAATTATTATGTCCAACATTCTTTAAGTAAATCCGCGTAATGAAAACAGATAAGAATAGTTTTTCATGTGTTGACACACACCTTCATAATTATTAGTGTCTGATAATAAAAAAAATAAAATTGTGTCAAAATAAACAATGAAATAAAAGGCGAAAGCATTGATCGATTTTCACAAAGCTAAAATAAAACCATTGTTTAATAATAATAAAAACATAGACGTATCTACTGTAAAATAAATAGAAAATTTGTATTAAAATGAAATTGATTTTCACTGAAAAATTTGGTGAATTCACTAGACTCATAAAAGCAGTTTTTTTTTATCATAATAGTCAAGTAATGCATATCAATTGTAAAAAAAATAAAATGAGAAAATTTTAATATAGTATACATACCTTCATTTCAAGTTTTGAATCAATTTTATAGTCAAAAGATTATTATGGTTTTTTTATACGTCGTGGTACTCAAAACTTCAATCTTTATTTTCTTTTGAAATGAATTGAGTTAAATAAGGATGTTAACGTCTGAAGAAGTCGATAACCGACGAAACGCGTCACGTTACGACAAAGAAAGTTTGAATAAAATTAAAGTGTGAATTATCCTATATTTAAATCGATTTGCACCAAGTAAATAAAAATAATCAATATTTAATTTTTATGTTAATATTTTACTTGAATATATTTCCTTTCTAGCTTTAAAATATTCAAATGACAATCAAGTAACACGAGAGTTATTTGCTTGAATACGTGAACGATTCATATATATATATATATATAAAGATTTTTTTTTCAGTTCCTCATACACTAAATTGTAAGTTAGTGTATGAAGTAATGAATTATTGTATTGTCATAGAGGAAAACTGGAACGAGTGAGTGCACGAGCATCTTTTCAAACAATCTTACTAAGTTTTAAATTTTTTCTTTACAGGATTATTCAAAGAAAAAATTCATTTATTTATGTATATTTAATATACTGGGTATAAGCGTTGTTGAGCATTTTTTCTGTTTATACACTAAAAAGAAATTGTACTTCCAGATGATTAATTGTTTGTTTTTCTTTTCAGCGCCTGTTCTTTTGGAAAGTGATATTTTCATGGATGCGCTCACGGCAGCCACTTCGAAAAAGGAGCCCAAAAAGAGAAAGCGAAGAGCAAGTGTTTCCAAAGAGTCTCCTGAGGATTCTCCTTCAGTGGTACCACCTGCTACAAATTCTCCGCTTGGGCTCAAGAATTTCACACCCGCCAATTTCTATCAAGATACTCTAGAAACTACAGATGAAACTGAAGAAACAAATGAGGACAGAGCTGAAGAAACTTGTGAAGAAAAAATGGAAGAAAGTATCGAAATGAAAGTTGATGCGACAAATAGTGATGATGTTAGTGAAATTAGTGAACCTTCAACCAGGACGAACAGTGATGGTCTGAAAGGTGTTTTGGTGTATTTGAAAAGGAAAGGACCTAAGCGATCGGTTCGCTGGAAAGAGGAAAGAGATTTAGTGGAAGTAAAATATTTCGAATTGGACGAAACCGAACGTATTAATGTGTCGCGAACAAATTTTACAGACATGGCTAAATTAGAAATGACCAATGAAAGAGAGGCATTGCTTGGACGCAAGTTAATGAACGAAGATTTAATGGAACCGACTACTCTTTGGAGAATTCCTTATATTGTAGACCAATCGGAACTACCAGTTCAGCCTGGTTGTAAAAGTCTTGAAAAAGATATACAATATGCCCGTGAGAAAAATATCTTACAAGCTTTATATTTCAATAAGAATCTAATTCCGGATACGCCCGCAGAACCGATATTTGAAACTCATGCAATGGTTGATCCAGTAATTATACCCCTAGAAGACGCAGAAAGTCAAGTCTATGATTTAAGAAATACAGCATGGCCAGAACCTAAAGGTATGCCTCCTGTAGAAGAGCCTCCAGCAATAATACCTCCGATGTTTACAAATATTCCTGGTCCGTTTCCAAATTTCCCACAAATGGGAATGCCACCACAAGGTTTTCCGGGTTTACAAGGACCTGGTTTCTGCCCACCAAATATGATGCCTAATGGACCTCCAAATATGATGCACAATGGTAACATGAACATGATGGGAAATCCAAATATGAATATGGGTGCTCCTATGGAAATGATGAATCAACCTCCGATGAATCCGAATATGTTTGGTCCTGGTGGACCCAATATGGATAATTTCAACCCTATGATGAATGATAATCCCAATTTTCCAATGCCTTATAATCAACCAAACATGTATGGACCTCCAAACAATAATTTCAATAATATGGACAGAGGTGGTGGACATAGAGGTAGGGGTGGATTCCGTAGAGGGCATAACAATAATAACTGGGGTAGAAATCATCCGAGAGGAGGCAATAATTGGAGAAATAATCGAGATGATCATCGAGGGGGAACTGGCAGAATATGTAAAAACGTGAAAAATCATGGATATTGTAGAAATATTGAAACTTGTCCTTTTGTCCATCCAAATTAATAATAATTTAATCGGATGTATATATTGAGTAGTTACGAGACTTATAGCAACCATTTTTAAGTTGATAATGTGATATTAGTATAATTAGTGTTGAACGCTATGGGACAATAATGTTTAGTTCAAGTCATTGTTTATATTCTGTTATATTTGAAGAGAATTGACTGTTTGTATATTTATGTACATTTGGATTGTGTATATTACTGATTTGCATATTTTTTTATTTTGTTTTATAGGTGTGTATATAAATATAAACCATTTTTGTAAGTATTTCGTAAAAAAATCTATTTTTCAAATAAAGAGTAAGTCATTAAATATTTGCAGCGTTATGTCTATTCCTCTACTCTAATCTCTAATAAATCTCTATCTAAAGTATCTCTAATAAATATAATCTTAAATCAAATTTATTGCAATGGATCAATTTCCTTATACAAGTCAATAATTGTTAACTTTGATTTAGCCGAGCCAGTTCTTTGTAGTCAATATAGTTTTATATTTCTGTACATACTGTGTAATGAATATAATATGGGATGATTTTAAAGAACCTGAAAGTAGAAGAAGTGTTAAATAGTACTTTCCTTCGAAACAAGTTTTCTTCCTTTTTGGAACCAATGAATATAAATTGCAATGATAATACGCAACAAACTATGTATTTAAAATTTCACTCCTATATTGGCATAACCTATTGTAGTAAATTAAATAGTAATATATAGTCACAGAATATGCCAAATGTTCTGTGATTATAATTTTACATAAACATTAGAAAACATAGCTACCAATGGTGACAACAGATTTTCTGTTTCTGTATTTTAATATATTTGGATTCAAAAGGAAATTAGTAGAAATTGGAGAAAAAACTTTGACGGTTTTGAATTTGAAAACTAATGAAATTTTTGAATATCATTACCAGAATATTGAAAATCCAGATTTTGAAAACACGACTTCAAAATATTTTTTAAACATTTACTGTGAAAAACTGAATCGAATACTCGGTGATCGAATATATATTGCAATCGAATGCCCATCCGAGAACTAACGAGAGAACTGAATTTTAACCTGAATACCACGGTTTGAAATTAAAAAAAATTGATCTTCAGTTGGATTACTTCTGTTGCTAGTGGATTCATTATATTTACAATATTTCTTTCAAGTTATTTCATTTGAAATACTCTACGTCTTATATCTAAGGTTATTTATTTTTTAGTTATCTGATTTTCTTATGGTTCATTTCAGACTTGAAATGATGACTTCAATTCAGTTCATATTGAAGGGAATATATTAACTATTATAAATATGGGATGTTTTGAACACTTGAATAAATCAAATTGAAAAAAAACCGATATGTCAATTTATATCTCCAACTAATAAAGCACTTGACTTCTAATTGTTCGTTTTTTCATGAATAATTTATTATTGATTGTTTATGGAATATTCTGTAATATATATTCAGTGAGTAGATTGTTAGATTTTACATTTCCAATATAAATATTTTGAAAATGATGTTTTGAGAATGCTAGACAGAATTTGCCTCGCATTCTTGACGTCCTGGAATTCGAAAGTCAGAAAAAATAGCCTATTTTCGAGAATAGGGTATTCTCTCGAATCGAAAATAGCACATTCTCTCGAATCGAGATCTCGAAAATATTGAACAGAGTTCGTTCTGTTTTCGAATACTGTCAGTATTCGAAAACAGGACAATATCACTATATACAGGAATATCGGCCTATTCTCAGTTTTTGAGTTGCCCATCACTAGCACAACTCGTTCGATTTTAGACGGCAATCACAGAAAATACTAATGTTATATATATATGGGTACATATTCTGTGGCGGCCACAGGTGACAGCCACAGAAGATACCTTTAATTTGGTATGTTCTGTAGTGACAGCAGTGTTTGTACTTGTAGTTCGTCGTATCACTCGTATCATATGTTGTAGGTATGGTCTATGTTATGACATCGATGTCATAATCGAAAGCCTAACATCGATGCTCGATACTTATCGAATACCGAACATCGATGTTAAAATATCGATGTTCTTGTTTTCAACGTCATCGATTTAACGATGAACATCGAGCCACAGCCTAACTCTACTTACAAGCCATGAACATAGACTTGGCAACGCCGCATCTGCTCAATCCGGTAGACCAATCGATCTTCGAACATCGGTCTACTGCATGTTAATAATTGCCTTTTCAGAAAAATTTTCAGCGAAACGGTACTTTGTATAAAAAAATAGTTTTAACAAAAATTGTAGATTATACAATTATCTATAGAAATTAATAATACACTTTTTTCTAAGAAGAACTATGTCTGAGTTATAGCGATTCAAATGTTGTTTTTTTAGTATGTACACTAAAAAGTTCACTTTATCAATTAGAATTGACAATATGCTATAAATTTCATTATTTTTCATTCTCAGGTGAGAGTAAGTTTAATGCGTCAATTCCTTTAAAACTTTATTGAGATGTGTACAGTAATTTGGATGGTAGAATGATACTGATATCATATTTGTAACGAGCAAGCAAATTTTCCAGTTGAGACTATCTAGTTAATTTCAGTTGTAAAATCCATTTTAAATCAGTAGGAGACAGTTTATTTGTATTGATAAAAACATTTACATGCATATCTGAATTTACTAAAATCTGATTAATAATTTGTAAACTGTTTATTTGTGAACATTCAGTTACGTTGGATGGAAAAACTAGAGTGTAAAAAAATGCTGTTAGTTTCAAAAGTTTTTATATTCCACGATTTACATATTAAAATCTTTTGTATAATTGGATGTTAAATCAACAAAATTACAAATTGAATCTGAGTTTTCAAAGGCTTCATTCAATTTCTCACAACGTTCCTTCAATGCTGGTTCTTTAAGCTGGATATTCTCTTTGGGAGTCGACTGTTTTTGATAAGTAGGGGTAAATAAAGAAAAATACTTGGCACTGCATTTAAATTGAGTTCAACTTTATCAATCTAGCCTTCTTGCCTTCTGTTGATCAATCTAGCAAACGATGAATACTTTCTCTAGTAAGTGCTCCCTCTGGAAAATGTTTGGCAGAAACTACAGAATATTTTTTGGGAGTCCATGACGCCCTAGGAATATTTTTTAGCCATTGATTCGTTAGATTACCATCCTATGGAAAACAAAATACAGAAACTGGTGGTTCGCCGGCCACGAGGTAAGTTTTGTAGTTCGACTTGCATCCAGGCACACAGCAATAACTTGGCATGTTAATGTTTGTACTAATATTAAGAACAAGACCTATAAGAGATTAGTTCTAAATAACCACTAAATCTAACAAAGGGTAAGTAACTCTACTAATCATAAAAAAGGAACAATTCTAGCAAATAATGCTTTTGTTAATGTCTGAACTACTCAGTCAAAACAACAGTAATCGGTAGCTATTTACATACAAATTTCAAAGGTATTCCCTAGTCTGTTGCTGAAAAAAACACAGTAGCACTTTCTGCACACTACACATCACATAATAGCACAACAACTAAAACGCGGACTTTTGTTTTTACACAATTATGAGATGGTAAAAGTTAGGTATTATTCCTACCTCTCCAGGTATAACCAAAAAAAAAGCACAACTTAAAACACAACAGATATTCCTGTTTATATAAGACATTTGCGCGAAATTTCTTTTGCTTATTCTTCACAACTTCAAACAATAGCACTTTTCACAACTTATTTTTGGATTTGAATGTTATTTCTCTCGTTAAATAGCGATTTATTCAGCAGCAATGACCAGAAACCACTACAACGCCATTACAGCATCATTATTTGTGGGTCTTGATTGGATGTTGCCAGATTTCCTAGTTCATGGCTTGTAAGTAGAGTTAGGCTGTGTCGAGCATTCCTATTGGTCGTGCGTGAGGCTGCGAGTTTAAATCGATATTGATTCCGGTAACATCGATGTTCGATATTTATCGAATACTTAACATCGATGTTAAAACATCGATGTTTTAGCTTTCAACATCGATGATCATCGAACATCGATGATTATCGACCATCCCTAATATGTTGTGGTTAGACGTTGCTGGTGTGCTGGTGTAGTTGTTATCTGTTTTTATGTATGTGGTTAGCTGAGCAAATTGCAAAATTACAATTATAATTCTACGTTTTCATTGATATTCAGTATTACATCAGTACCATTCAGTGACGTATAACCACTACTTTATTTATTGGTTAATGGTGATATCCTCTTACAAGTGAAATATTTAGGAGACTTTTGTGAAGAACATCCATAAGTGAATGTGCTTAAATTTGTGATAAAATATATTGAGTAGGACCTGTATTTCGGAAACGATGATTTACAATAATAATCTTATCGTTTTATGTGATAAATACACAAAGTCGTAGTGCAACCTGGACTGGCTATATTTGTCAGTGTCAGTTGAGAGGAAGTCTGTGATATTGTTCTAAATTAGTGTTATTATTTTTATTCAAAATGCAGCGTTGGTTTTTTCTGGAAGATGCAGAAAAAACTCAGACCAGAGATCATAAGGATGAGAGTCAAAATGAGTCTCTCAAATCGTCATCCCAATTGATATATAGAAAATGGTTGTTCAAAGTGTGTGCTTCTGATTTGAAACCTGATGAAACTGTATGTGTTACTGGCAGTTGTGATGAATTGGGTGCCTGGTATCCTGATAAATGTGTCCCATTGTTAAAACAAGAATCAGATATTTGGTCAATTTCTTTGGATATACCAGACAAGAAACATATTTCATATAGATTTTGTGTATGTGTTGTTATTGAACCTGGCCTTCAAGTAATTGTAAGGCACTGGGAAACTGCCATTCAGTGCAGAGATATAGATAGTGATGCCATTAGTCCAAGAGAAAGTGACGATCCTCTATCATATGGGCATACACAAAATTATTATAAAGTAGATAGAGGATGGCTTAATAAGGAAACTGTTGTACAACTGAAATTATGTAATAATCCTTTGACCTTGTGGAGACCCAAATACCTGAATAGAAGAGTTTATATTAAAGTCACCCCAGTAACTCTACAGCATCATTTGAGTGGTTTAACCAGTAATTCTGTAATAATTGATGATTCCTTAAGTGCTGACACATTAGAAGACACAGGTGAAGGTCCTAAGCACTCATACACGGAAGTGGCAAGTTTGCAGGATGAAGATCCTAGATTTAATTCTCAGGGGCAATTTGGAAAAGAGTACCATGATGATGAAATGTTAATTTTTCAATCAACTTTGCTCTTTCCAAATAATATTGCTTTTTTGATCGATTTGTATATTTACAGTTCTCGCTGTAGTGAAGGTGAGCCTCCATATCATGCAGGGTTTAGTTATTTATTACCTAGTGCTTTGCAACAAAGTGAAGGTACTGCCGTTTTACCAGTAACTAGCACCAAACATAGACCATTAGGTCAGATTCGTATAGATTATCTTGTCATAAAACCTTTACCTTTTCCTTGTGATATGAGTACAACTTACCAAAGACATTGGAATAGAAGAAGAGCTGGACTTGATGTTGGCCACAGAGGATCAGGCTCTAGTTTTAAAACAAAGAATTGCGCGGAAGTAAGAGAAAATACAATAGCAAGTTTGAAAAATGCTATTCATTTTGGAGCTGATTATGTAGAATTTGATGTACAGTTAAGTAAGGATATGATTCCTATTATTTATCATGATTTCCATGTTTGTATTGCAATGAAGAAGAAGAATAATATGAGCGAGACTGATATGTTGGAATTACCGGTGAAGGAACTTACTTTTGAACAACTTAGAATGCTGAAGGTGAATATGCGCTGTTTTTTAAATCTTTACTCTCTTAAGCTGTCATTCTAATATACATATTATCTATAATGATTTGACAGACTCAATGCATTTATATAATTTGTGATAATTTATGACTTAGATTAAAGTGTTGTTCAAATTCCACAGTTTAAATAGTTATTTGGGAAAAATGAAGTTATATTTTTGATGCCATGAAAGTTTATCGAATAGTGGAAGGTTACGGCAAATTAAATTGATTTTAATTTTGGTAAAGAAGTCATATTTTCATTTCTTAATGTATTTTTGGAATTCTAGAGACACATTTAGTGCAAAGTTGGATCTCTAATCATGATATTAATAGTTAAGATATATATATATATATATATATATATATATATATATATATATATATATATATATATATATATATGCATATATGTATATTTATTTAAAATTCATGGCAAAGTTTAGTGTGTATAATTTGCAAGGTTCCTCAGCTTATAAATGAATTCTAGTATTCCAGGAACTAATGTGGTAATAAGCACATATATATGACATAATTTTGGCTAATGATAGAAAGCATATGTTGCTATGTTATATATTTAATGCTTCTCTGATTAGTTCTGGATAAAATTCAAAACTTCTTAACTCTTTGTGCCAACAAGCTAAATTGTACAAGTGAAATGATTGGTATAGACATAAATATTTTTTATAAAATTTTATATTATACAAGACCTGCATTATGTTTTCCGAATTAGATTGTAGTGTTGAATTTTGAGCATAAACATAATTTCTAAATTAATAACTGGCAAGGTGGTATTTAACAAATTTGCAAGGTGGTGTTTTTACTTTCAGCTCATCTATTTAAAACAAATTCAGAGATTATAAACAATATATTTTATTGTATTGTTTGCCAGTGATGGAAATTTAATTCCCTTTTATTTATTCTGAATTTTGAAGTCTATAGTCGTATTAAATGACAAATAGTTACAAAAATTCAAAGTGACAATTTAACATGACCTTTGTGGCAAACAAAAAGTATAATTCTCCATTCAATCAATTTCAATGTTTTAAATTCACTTATGAGATTATTAAAAGATTCTAGGACCCTGTCATTTTTAATATCATAAATGTAAATAGTCAGCTCCGAACCTTTTATAAGCAAAAATAAAAAATGTTATCATAATTGCACTATATTCATTTGTAAGATTAAAAAAAAAAAAATTGAACTTTCTCCAACAGTTATTATATACGATATTGAATTATTATTTTGTCACTTTTAATCTGAAGAATTCAATGGAATATATGCATTGTTTCAACAAGTGGATTTGTTATCTTATAGATAAGTAATAAGTTACCTGCGTTTCTTGGCGCAAATACCTTTAATATTATTCAAGGTCAACTGTTTAAATTGACAAACTTCATAAGTATATTATATTATTTTATTGTCTATCTGAAGTGAATAGATACCAAGGTATATTGTATTTTTATTATGTAATTTTGTTCTTAGGTACTTAGTAATGTTCAAAAAACATTGACTGAGGTAAAGGTAGAACAATTAAAAAAGTTTCACAAAAATTTATTCAAAAGTAATCTATAGGATTATGGAATCGAAGAAAAAGAAATTAATAAACAAGAAAAATTACGGTTGCATCGTTTGTTAAGAATTTTTTCTTTTTTTTTCATCGGTAATTTCCTATATATTCTATTGGAAGTTGGTGAACAGTTGGAGTTTTCTCAAATCATATTTGAGATAGAACTGTCGTATCTTTCGAATAGTATTTTTGATATACTATTTGTTATTGTATGGATTCAATAACTCGTCCGTAATCATTTTGTATTCGAAAATAATACTTAATTATATACATAATATTCTCAATAATATGTAGGTACTACTTATCTAAATTGAATTCTAAAACTGAAGATCTAATTTTTACGAGGGCAGTTTGATAAGTCAGTGGCTTTTTGAATTTCCCGCGCAGTTATTCCAAATGCAACAGTGCTGCCGTCAACTGTAATTTGTTAGTGGGCAACTGAAAAATTTTGAGCAATTTTTTACGTCATGCAATTGGTATTAGATAGCCATTCAAAGCAGACAACCTCGTGAATTTTTACGAAAATGGAAAAAAGTGAATTTCGTGTGCTGATTAAGCATTACTTTTTACGTAAAAAACCATCACTGAAACCACGGAAAAGCTTGATAAATACTACAGGGACTCGGTACCATCAATTTCAATGGTAAATAAGTGGTTTACAGTTCCGTTGTCGGCTGTCACTAGTCGGCGTCACTAGTGCTGAAACGACACTAGTGACGCCGAACGTTCAGGTCGCTCAAAAGAAGTGATCACGCCGGAAATCGTCGATAAAATCCATGAAATGATATTGGATGATCGGAGAATGAAAGTACGTGAGTTGGCTCATGCTGTAGGTATCTCAACTGAACGGGTACATCATATTTTACACGAATATTTGGACATGAGAAAACTCTCCGGGAGATGGGTGCCGCGATTGCTCACACTCGACCATAAGCGCAATCGTGTGACAACTTCAAAAGAGTGTTTAGCGATGTTCAGCCGTAATCCGGACGAATTTTTGCGCCGTTTTGTTACTGTGGACGAAACATGGATCCATCACAACACGCCAGAGACCAAGGAACAATCGAAACAGTGGGTTGCTCGGGTGAACGTGGACCAAAGAAGGCCAAACAGAGTCTGTCAGCCAACAAGGTCATGGCCAAAGTTTTTTGGGATGTACGCGGTGTCATTTACATTGATTACCTCGAGAAAGGTAAGACAATCACCGGCGAATATTATTCAAAGCTTTTGGACAGATTCGACTTTGACTTGAAGCAAAAACGGCCGTATTTGGCGAAGAAGAAAGTGCTGTTTCAATAAGACGATGCACGTGTGTACACTTGTTTAGTCACGATGGACAAAAACCGCAAATTGAGATACGAACTGCTACCCCATCCAGCATATTCCCTAGATTTAGCCCCCCGCGACTATTATCTGTTTCCAAACCTAAAGAAATGGCTGAGTGTTAAGAGATTTGAGTCTAATGAAGAAGTCATTACCGAAACAAACGCGTATTTTGAGAGCCTTGAGAAAACCTATTATTTGGAGGGTATAAAAAAATTAGAAAAACGCTGGACTAAATGTATCGAGCTGAAAGGTGATTATGTAGAAAAATAAAATGGTTATTTGCCGCAAAAAAAATGTTTATTCAAAAAGTCACGGACTTATCAAACCGCCCTCGTATAATAAAAATGTTTATATAAATTGCCGAACCTATTCTTGAACCAATATAACAGTTTGGAATGTAAATTTGAACCTTGCTCTTTGGAAACTAGAAGGCTAATCTAATTGCTGTTGTTATTTAAAATATGCTCTAATTTAATATTAAATTTGTTCACAATATTCTAAAATTTCTGTAAATTAAGCGAGCAATCAGATTTCATTGTTGAGTTTATAATATTCGTATTCAATTTGGCGAGAAATAAAATCGTGATTATGAAATTAAAAAAACCTCGCACAAAATTTGCTGAGTACTTTGAAATGTAAGAATATTAGCCTTGAACTGGCGGCAATGGGCAATGTGAATGAATATGTTTCGAAAACTTAAATTTAAATTTCATTATTTATCTGATTTGTTGATAGTGATTATTTGGAATTTTTCAATATAACTGCTATTTTATTCTTCAATGACAGGTTTACCATTTGACCGAAGGCAAATCTAAAAACCCTAGATTCTTTGACGACGAGCAAGAGGAACACCAACCTTTCCCGACTCTTCAGCAAGTTCTGGAAGTGCTGAATCCTCATGTCGGCTTCAATATCGAAATCAAATGGACCATGCAGTTTCATGACGGTTCCTACGAATTGTATCATCCGACCGACTTGAACTTGTACTTGGATACGATCCTGGAAGTGGTACTCAAATACGGCGGTAACAGGAGAATCGTTTTTTCGTGCTTCAATGCCGATTGCTGCACTATGATTAGGTATGTGACCGCTGAAATTCATTTGGCTCTATTAATAGTTATTGCTGGCGTAAGCGAAACAAGTAAAAATAATCCTCAGGTGTACGTAACAAATTCCATAACGAACATTACAAAATCAGTGTAAACAGTTAGCAATATATTATGAAAAGTAGAAAAAAAAAATATAAATTTGAACTGAATTTTTATTATTGGTAGGTTTTGGAAATTTATCGATTCGAAATACGCAAAGAAACCTAAATAATGTATGAAACAAGTATTATTATCTTTTTATATCAGAGGAAAAAAGCTTTATAAATTGAAATCATCGATTCTGCAGATTTATCAGATTTAACTAGTAATGAGACTATTGTTTTAGAGGAGGTTACAGTTTGATAAAAAGAGAATTTATATCGTAACGCTCCTTATTTCCTTGTTTTTGGACGTGACTTAGCATGTGAAATCCGTCCACGTGTTATAGTTTATTGTATAGGTTTATTACATGGAGTAATTAACTAATATTGATGGACAATTGTCAAAGATATTAATGAGCAATCGCGACTAGAAAGATACGAGGGCGGTTTGATAAGTCCGTGACTTTTTGAATAAAAAATTTTTTTTGCGGCAAATAAACATTTTATTTTTCTACATAATCACCTTTCAGCTCGCTACATTTAGTCCAGCGTTTTTCTAATTTTTTTATACCCTCCAAATAATAGGTTTTCTCAAGGCTCTCAAAATACGCGTTTGTTTCGGTAATGACTTCTTCATTAGACTCAAATCTCTTACCACTCAGCCATTTCTTTAGGTTTGGAAACAGATAATAGTCGCAGGGGGCTAAATCTGGAGAATATGCTGGATGGGGTAGCAGTTCGTATCTCAATTCGCGGATTTTGGCCATCGTGACTAAACAAGTGTACACACGTGCATTGTCTTGATGAAACAGCACTTTCTTCTTCGCCAAATACGGCCGTTTTTGCTTCAAGTCAAAGTCGAATCTGTCCAAAAGCTTTGAATAATATTCGCCGGTGATTGTTTTACCTTTCTCGAGGTAATCAATGTGAATGACACCGCGGCATCCCAAAAAACTGTGGTCATGACCTTGTTGGCTGACAGACTCTGTTTGGCCTTCTTTGGTCCACGTTCACCCCGAGCAACCCACTGTTTCGATTGTTCCTTGGTCTCTGGCGTGTTGTGATGGATCCATGTTTCGTCCACAGTAACAAAACGGCGCAAAAATTCGTCCGGATTACGGCTGAACATCGCTAAACACTCTTTTGAAGTTGTCACACGATTGCGCTTATGGTCGAGTGTGAGCAATCGCGGCACCCATCTCGCGGAGAGTTTTCTCATGTCCAAATATTCGTGTAAAATATGATGTACCCGTTCAGTTGAGATACCTACAGCATGAGCCAACTCACGTACTTTCATTCTCCGATCATCCAATATCATTTCATGGATTTTATCGACGATTTCCGGCGTGATCACTTCTTTTGGGCGACCTGAACGTTCGGCGTCACTAGTGCTGGTACGACCACAACGGAACTCTGTAAACCACTTCTTTACCATTGAAATTGATGGTGCCGAGTCCCCGTAGTATTTATCAAGCTTTTCCTTGGTTTCAGTGATGGTTTTTTTACGTAAAAAGTAATGCTTAATCAGCACACGAAATTCACTTTTTTCCATTTTCGTAAAAATTCACGAGGTTGTCTGCTTTGAATGGCTATGAAATACCAACTGCATGACGTAAAAAATTGCTCAAAATTTTTCAGTTGCCCACTAATAGATAACAGTTGACGGCAGCACTGTTGCATTTGGAATAACTGCGCGGGAAATTCAAAAAGTCACTGACTTATCAAACTGCCCTCGTATATAGGAACGTTGTATATTGTTCTCTTTTTACCGAGTCACCAAAAATCATGCTGACTTTTTGGGTCTATAGTATTTTCAAAATAGTGAATTCGATCCTGTTTACCTCTGTTTTCCATAGATCTCATTAAATTTTTATAATTTCAACGACATTTATATACAAGATACTGTAATAATTCTATTATTACAGAAAGAAGCGTATTACAGGAGAAGCGTATATAATCTCTATTTGAACTTTAATTGCAAAATTCTAG
This sequence comes from Henosepilachna vigintioctopunctata, assembly GCA_030704895.1. Lineage (NCBI taxonomy): Eukaryota > Metazoa > Arthropoda > Insecta > Coleoptera > Coccinellidae > Henosepilachna > Henosepilachna vigintioctopunctata. The sequence continues at coordinate 10,942,424 of JARQZJ010000121.1, forward strand.
GACGCATTTGTTTAGATGTTTGATCACCACTGAATAATTGCATCTTATTAGTTTTGTTTTACACATTTCATCTTACTTATCCAAATAAAAATAATGATATGATACAAAATGTCATAATTGCAACTTTTTAATGTTCATTGAAAATTAATTATCAAACTAAACATACTTTTACTTTCCGCAATTCAATGATGTTTCAATAATTTACGTAATTCAATGATGCTCCCAGCTCAAGATTTTGAGCTGGGAAAAATATCAAAAATTTTCTCAAGAAAGGGACAAAAAAATAGTAGTGTTGTAGTAGTATTGCTACATGATACTTATTAGAAAGTTTTAGCTGATACTTACATAGGAAAATAAAATATATCCAAAATACTTGATGCGTTATTTATGTCTATTTCAATTTATACGTTATCAAGGGTTCGATGTCAATAAAAATTTTTCTCGAAGTATTTCGAATTGTTACTATTTTATCTCTTTTTATTTTTCACTACTTCAATGGGCTCAGTTTTGAAATTTTGTTTTAAACGAAACATATTTCAGTCGAAGTATTGTTATATTTTTGGCATTTCTTCGAAATTTCTGATTTCATCAATTTTTCCCCAGAATGAAGCAGAATAAATACCCAGTGATGTTTCTTACTCAGGGAGAGACCATCTTATATCCACGATATTACGATCCCAGGTGCTGGTCTATAAACTCTGCAGCGCAGTACGCCACCATGATCGAAATGTTGGGAATAAATGTCCACACGGAAGACCTTCTCAGGGAACCATCTTTAGTGAGTTTTTTTACGAAAGTTTTCGAATAAGATACTTTTTTATCGTTTAATTGCTTTTCTTTTATTATACGAGGGTAGCCTTTTATGTTTCGGGATTTAGCAACCCTTGTGTTGCAATCTGGCAACTAACAGCTCTATAGTAAAGTTGGGTCATTTTTGAGGTTATACGTATTCGGAACGTTTTGACATACTAGCGCTGTTTGTGTTGTTTACAGTAACTTAAAAGATTCATCTCGGCCCAAAAATGCAATTAAATCGTGAACATTTTCTTGCGATTATTTTTTATGTGGGTTAACTCAGCAGCAGTGCATGGAAGAACTTAATTCAGTTTCTGGCGATGAAGCTCATCAAGGACCATTGTTTATCGATGGTGTGGTGAATTCAATCGTGGTCGTAGTTCACTCCAAGACGAATTTCGTGAAGGTCGTCCAAAATCAGTTGATGTTCCGAAAACCATTGATGCTGTGCGCGAACTGCTATTACAAGATCGTCATGTGACCTATCGTGAGATTGAGACAACCTTAGGCATTAGTGGGACCAGCATACATTCAATATTGCATAAACATTTGACCTTCAAAAAAATTTGTTCGCCTTGGATCCCACACAATTTGTCAATCGCTCAAAAAAGGCTCGTGTCAATTGGTCGAAAGAAATGCCCAAAAAATACGATCGCGGTGGTTCGAAACACGCCTGTGACATCGTGACAGATGATGAATCGTGAATTTACGCATATGAACCTAAAAGTAAACAGCAGTCGACTGTATGGGTGTTTCAAGATGAGCCAAATCCAACAAAAGTTGTTCGCGCACGATGCACTTCCAAGCAAATGGCCGCCTGTTTTTCGGAAAAACTGGACATGTCGCAACCGTACCACTAGAACAACGCAGAATAGTCAATTCTGAGTGATACACAACCATTTGTTAGTCAGTTGTCTTCAAGAAATCAGGAAAACCAACCGCCGAAGACGGATCACTCTTCACCACGACAATGCGAGGTCTCACACATCGGCTGAAACAACTGCATTTTCGAGCACCCAAAACATCGATTTGATGAGTCATCCGCCGTATAGTCCTGACGTGGCACCGAATGACTTCTTTTTATTCCCGTACGTAAAAAACAAACTGAGAGGTCAACGTTTTTTGACATCTGAAGAAGCGGTTGCTGCATTTAGAATGCATGTTTTAGAGATACCTCAATCAAAGTGGCAAAAGTGTTTCTACAATTGGTTCAAACGCATGCAAAAGTGTATAGATATTCATGAGGAATATTTTGAAAAACAATAAAGTGATTTTCGATGATCAATATTTGTTTTTATTCTCAAATCTCGAAATATAAAAGACAACCCTCGTATACTTCAATATGGTGTAATTAGTTGTAATTATAATGTTAAGAAGGTTTGATGGTAATTTCGAATCCTAATATTGTAATTTGGATTATAGTATTCCGTTGATAATTGTTTTAGCAAACGTTCAGTCTATCTATTTATTTGTTCTTACAATAAAATATTATTTTATTGCGGGTGTTATGTAGATTATGCAGTCATAATCAAGTATTATGCCGAACATAAGGTTGATAGCAAAAATATCATAATAAGTGATACATGGAAATTGTTTAAAACTGATTTGAAATGAATTGAAACTGTAATTATATTTGAAGGATTTCTTCAAATTATCATTTACTTCTATAGTTACGGCTTTCCAACTAATCAGCTAGTTGCTCTATTGTTTATGAGGCTGCTGCACATGTTTGGTAGCATAAAAATACCATCTTAATTAATGTTTCTTGGAAATTTAAATGCAAGTACTACTGAAGTTATTTTATATGGCCAATATCTATATGTAAGCAGTCTGCTATTCCTACAAGCATTATTTTGATCTGTAATAATTTAGAGAAAAAGAGAACTTTTAAGAATAATATATAATATATATATATATATATATATATATATATATATATATATATATATATATATATATATATATATATATATATATATATATATATAATGTGCGCTGATACCGCTATTGCTCAAAAAGGGGAACAATGGATGGATATTAATAATTACAGGGGAATTTCCTTACTTCCGGTTGCGTACCTAATTGGGGAATGCCAGGCTGGATTCAGAAAAGGCCGATCATGTGCTGAACAGATCTGGACTTAAAGATGATATTACAGATGAGAAAATGTAGAAATAGGGTGATCACATTCATTGACTTGAAAGATATCATATAATAATAATAAGTTTATTTCCTCCAAGTGTACAAAGTAAAAGAAAATTTTCTTTATACAAAGCAAAAAAATACACAATTCTCGCAACTTAAAAGAGAAATAAAACTGTATAACATACATAAAGTATACCCATAAAGCCATAGCTGTCTATGGGAAAAAATTTAAAATTAAAATAACAATATTCATTAGAAAAATATGATTCGGTTGACCGAGAAACCCATTTTAAAATCATGAAAGAATTTGTGATCGATCGAAAGACCCGAAAAATTACAGAACAGACACTTACAGGTACAACTTCCAAAGTAAAATTCATAGCCGAAGTATCAGATCTCTTTGAAATCAAAACTGGTGTGCGGCAGGGGTCGGACTTTGGCCAATCCTTTTCAATATTGTTTTAGAAAATATCATTAGGGAATGGGAACTTCATGTGAAGGGCATGCAAGTGGGTATCAAAAAAGAAAATCGCATAAATGTCAAATGTCTCGCCTTTGCAGACGATATTGTTATCATCACAGACAACAGAACTGAAGCCATTCTCTTGGTAGAAAAACTACATGCTATTGCGTGTAGTTTTTCTACCAAGAGAATGGCCAAGAGAAAATCGGGTTACAAATTTCTTATGATAAAACCAAATATAGGGAAAGAAAACCAATAAATAAATCTTGTCTTATCAGAAATCATGATGAAATTCTACAAGTAGGTCATTTTAAATACCTCGGAGAAGTTATACAGTCCTCAGGTTTAAACCAAATCGCTAATGAACAGAGAATTACCTAGTTCCAAAGGGCCTACAAACTAACATGGGCGTACTATAACATTTGTTATAGTACAATGTTTTATATATTTTTTTGGCATTTCGAGACGCGCCAAATTGAGGCATATAACACAACGATTCTTCCAGAAGCAATCTACGCAGCTGAAACAACGGTTATATTGACAGTCATTCAAGAATTAGAGGAATACAAAAAAAAAAAAAAAAATTCTCAGAAAGATTTACAGGCCAATCAATAGAAACGGGGATTGGATGAAAATACCTCAGAATGAACTTTATTAAAAGACAAATACGATAACGAAAGAAATCAGAAAACGACGAGCAAAGTTCTATGCACATGTCTACAGAATGAAACAATCCAGAATACCGAAGAAACTACTCGTATAAGTAGGTATGAAGAGTAAATGCGGAACAGAGTGGTTAAAAGAGATCCAAAAAGATCTACAACAGATCAATATAAATACTCTCGAAGATTGCACTGAGTGTCGATGTAAAATCACACATGTGAAATTAGAACAAAAATAAAATCGCCAACCTGGTGTGAAATGGACAGATGAAAGGAAGAAAGAGCATTCCGAGAGGATGAAGCGTTTTTGGGAGGCAAAAAAGATGAAAAGTCCTAATAATTGCGAATTTAAGTTCAATCGCTCTCTTCATGGGGAACAATCGTAATAATAATATATTTATATGTATATTGTAATCTTATATCATTTTTTAGCAACCGCCTTCTCATCTACTTTTTATAAATCAAACGACAAACAATTTTTGAAATTTTACGAATTAAAAATTTGTACTTAAAAATTATATGATTTATCATTACTTCTATCCGATAACAAGTGCATTTAGATAATTTTAAAGATATGTACGTGCATCATATCATATCTAGATGAACTTGAATGTGATTATCGAATCAAAATATTCTGAAAACGTACTGTCTCCAACTTGTAATCGACCAATCAGTGTATATGCTTATATCTAATTTAATATAATCAATTTATCGAGGAAACATTAGCATACTGTAGCAAAAGCCTCATATTTCAATAAATACGACTAGCAAAGGAAAATTATGTCGGCAATTATAACAGTAATAGATAATATCTTTTCCTTATCAGTAAAAATCAGTTTGGATTTTCAATATCGGTTTTCAGAACAACAGTTTCAGAAATTAATAGAGTTTCCTAAGCGTGTGTTTTAATTAAATCATTACATGAAGAATTTTAATACGACTTTGTACTGCTGACGTTGATTGAGTATTTCGTATTTTTTTTATTTATTTACTTTGTCATTCGTTTTGAAAGCGTATAATTAATTAGTACAGAAACAATAAACGTATCAGTTTTGTCAATATCGTTTTTTAAAGGACATCGCAATATTTATATATAGCTCATGCAACTGAATAAGGTCAATCATCTGTTATTACCTCGCTACCAGATCAGATCGAATTACATTTGCGATGACATATTGCGTTCAATTTTTATGGAATTCGTATCGATATTTCAAATTAGATTTTTTAATCTCTGTCCGAACGGAGACGACTTGAAATTTGGAAGAATTTTTTTAAGTTTGCGAACCTTTGACCCCTACTACAATGTTGCGATGAGCTCAAACACTTGCCAACGATTGCTTTTATTTCCCATCAGAAAAATCAACCTAAAAAATAATGTACATTATTAATATGTGTAAATTCAAATGTGGTTATCTGTATTAACTCCGGAAATATTGTTCCATTGTTTCGACCAAATCCCATTTGTCTTCACCAAGAAAAATGCCCTTTAAAGAGGACTTCCAGATAAAGTGGTAGCTTCTCTATTAAGCACAGTTTTATTATAATAATAATAATAAATAAATAAATTTATTGAGAAACATTTCTTACATAGTAAAATTACATTCATTCAATTGATACAATAATTACAACTAAGAAGAATACTCTCAAAAGGACTGAATTCAGTTTTGAGTCTTATCTTTCATTTAGCCCTCGAACAAAAATATTGGTTCAAACAAAAATATTGGTTAAATATTCACAATAATATACAACTTTATTTAAAAAGAAAAGAAAAAATTACCTCATTTGTGGTAAAAAATATACAAACATATGATACAAAAAAGTGATTCATACATTATTGCCTACATTCGAATCATCGAAGTACTCTGCCACACTATAGTATGCCTTTGTTAAGAGCAGAGGTTTAACTCTCCTCTTAAACAAATGAGCTTTCAGTACTTAATACGATGGTAAATGGTTGAAGATTTAATTCTCTGGTAGAATAAGTAGAGTGCTCAAATTTAGCTGAATACTCACTCTTCTATTTTTAATAAAATCACAAGTCTTTAACACCATCTATTTATTTCTGTAGAGCAGGTTTACAAGATGCAGAATATTGTAATTTAGATGACTATATACTGTAGAGCAGACTGTAAAAATATACAAGACAAAACATAACACAGTTTCTATGTACGATGTTCTTAATTCTAGAGATTGCAAGAAATGAGTTACTTAATTTTTTACATAAAACATAAATGTGTGATGTTCATCTCAAATTTCTGTCTACGTATATTCCAAGAAACTTTGTTGATTGGGATGATGATATAGTGTTGTCCACATATTTAACATCCAAGGTACTGATTCCATTGCCCTTCAGACAATTATTGACAGTGACAATTTCAATAAAATGTCCGAAAATCACATTTGAATTTACACTATAATAATAATTCCTTGAAAATTGTTGATAAGTCCAATTTAGAAACAATTTTTCATTAGTAGGTACAGTAAATGCTTTAGTGCATTTTTGGTTCCTATATTTCTTGCATTAATTTAACATATAATTTAGTTAGAAGCTGAAACAAAATTTGTAAATTGAATTCAGCTATCTTTTTTCGAAATTTTTCAATTTTCATTTTTGGCAACATTTTCAGTTAGAAGTCCTTTGGATTTTTGTCAGTATGCAAGAACTGTCAAGTGTAGGAATTTTTTCACATTCGGTAAAAAAGTTGATTTCTTTGTTGTAAAGGACACCTGCAATTTTCTAATTGAAATTTTCTACGAATTTCATGAATTATTCATTGAATAGGTGATCAAATAGTTGCTCGTGGTTTGAAAACAATGAGTGGACAAATTCATTGACGAAGCTGCTGATCACGCGATTTATTTGCATTTTATTAATTTTACGTCATTGGAATTGAATATGATGATAGATATATTATTTTATGAGCATTATGCATTTTAACATTATCCATATTCTATCGATGATGAATTTTTAATGATCTTGACCTTATCATGTTAACAAATATTAATTAAATATAAATACGTTTATCCTGTTTGATTCCTGCGTTTTCGTGCAATAAGCCAAGCAGTGTGTGTGTGTGTGTTGTTTTTCATTCTCACTCGATGTTTAGTTCTCCTTTTTGGGGCTTTTAGATTTGTACAATATAATAATAATAATAATAATATTCCTTTATTCAAATTATATTTTCATACAACTTATCGAATGGGGCGAGATTTTGCATCAGCTACTCTTACACCTAACCCCTTACAAATTGAAGCAACCAATACAAAATTATACATGGAATTTCAATTATAAAAGGAAAAAAATGTATGTAAAATTAAAATGAGATTACACACATTGAGTATGTGATAAAAAATTTACAAAAAAGAAATATACACAAAAAGAAAACTCAAAAAATCAAGTGGCACTAGCAAAACACGAAAGGAACAATGTATCACATCAGAGCAATTATATATCATTTCATCTGTTCTTCCAACAACAACGCCTTCAAACCTTTTCTAAATGAGGATTAAGACTGCACTTTTCTGAGTACATTATTCAGATTATTGTACAGCTTCACCGCGTTATAAGCGAATGATCGATTAAATATTGCACACCGATGAACAGGCATAGTTAATAGCGAGTTGTGACGAACATACACACCATGTACTGAATCCCTGAAAATAAGCTTTTCATGGTGATATGAAGGACAAGATGTTGATATAATTTTATATACAAGGCAGGAATGGGAATATTTCAATAAATTTCCCACATTGAGCCATCTAAGCGAGGCGAAAGTATGAGACATATGATCATACTTTCTCAAATTATTGACAAATCTACTACAAGCATTCTGCAATATCTGAAGTCGTTTCGAATCTGCATAAGTAAAGCAGTATGCATATAGCAAGGCAATATGATACCTGTAATTTTTTGACCGCTAAATTCGTATACATACACAAACGTTCATGTCTTGCCTAGTATTCGAACCCAGATCTCCGTAGTGAAGGGCCGTCACTCCCACCACTCGACTGTGGAGACAAGTGATTAATTGTCCTTGACACTTTGAATGAAGAGCCTTTTGAACTCGAACATATTTTAAACTTTTAAACTCGACTTAGTTAAAAAAGTCAGTCTCAATTCAGTATTCAATTTCAATTACGTGACTTGTATTTAGGTATATTAAGGAATTAGGGTCATGTTTCAATTGCTTCAATTTATCTTGATGCTTGAGAACTAGCGATTAAACTCCTATTGTCATCAATACATATCATTTGTGATTTAACCTTGGCCAGATAATTATTCAACCTTTAGAAATAGTACTACTTGCTGATGTTTTCATGGAATATTTGTATTGGTTTTTGCAAAAATTTACGATTTGAAATTTATTATTTACATTACATAACCCATCTATTATGACCACAACACAAAAATTAAATTATGTGAACTTACAATTTGGTTATTTGATTGTTTACAACAACTGTGGGTAACTTTGTTGTTTGGGGCCAAATTAAAATTGTATACTCAAAATATCTTGAAAATGAACTCACGCTCGAAACAAGTTGACAAATTCATATTGTTAAATATAATCGTGAAACATTAAGCCAAGAGTTTAATTTAATTTAATATTTAATTATGTTTCATCAAGAGTTAAGCGAGAGAATTCAATCTGTCATATATATATATATATATATATATATATATATATATATATATATATATATGTATATATATATATATATATATATATATATATATATATATATATATATGTGTGTGTATATATGTGTGTGTGTGTGCGTGTGTGTGTGTGCGTGTGTGTGTGTGTGTGTGTGTGTGTATGCGTGCGTGTGTGTGTGTGTGTGTGTAGAAAATCACTACATTATATATACATTCAGGTATTGATATTTCTTTTACGGGAAATAAGCTCTATTTTACGGGAAATGTAATAGATATACTCCAATCCAAACCATACTAAATTGTTTAGAACAGTTAAACAGAATACTTTTTGCTACATATATATTTATGTTTAAAGTTAAAAACAAATTGTTCTCATATAGAGTAATAAAAAATGTAACATGTGTCAGTCAGTGATGTGCAGTTATAATACAAAAAATGCTGACAATTTCTACATGAAAGTTTAAGCTTTCTAAACGTAGAAATAGTATATTTTATGAAGGATTCAACGCATTTAATAAATTGCCTAGCTCCATAAAACAATTAGTGACCTTAAGGTATTCAAGAGTAAATTAGCTAAGTTCGTTTTAAACATATAATTGTAAATAATATATTTTGAACCTAAATGTATATATGATTTTGTAATAGCTATTGCTAAATAAATATTATTATTATTATAAATGAATAAATCAATCTCATTTTAAAGTTATTATGAAATTGTTATTGAAAGTAACTAAAATTCAAAAACTAAAAAACTTGTTGTTTGCAGATAAAGTGCGCCGTTGATAAGGATCTCATAATATTCTGCTGGGGTGATGATAACTCAAATCCGGACACCATCAAATTTCTGAAAGAGCTTGGTCTGCACGGCGTTATCTACGATAAAATGTATCAGTATAACAGCAAAGAAATCAAAGAGAGTATTTTTCTGGCGGAAGCGAGGGACTCTCAGAAGGCACTTCTGATTGTGGCCGCTCAGAACGCCGAGAATCCAACATCTCCTCCCCCACCTGTCAATATTACAGGGGATACTAAATTTGATATTGAAAAAATCAGGCAGAATATGGATGACATGATGTCAACAGCGACATCTCTGGAGAGCTTGGAGAGTCGTGTGTCGGAGTACGACAAGATATGAGCGTAAGAGGTTGTCTTCCATATTTTTCTTAGTTAAATTGATAAATCAAGTAAGCTGTTCTACTCTTTCTCTTGATGCTTTTCACTTGAGAATAAAATATAGCTAAATTTTTAAACTTTACTCAAAGACAAGCAAATAAATTTGCAATAGTTCATAACGGATAATTATTGTTCTCAACGAACCATTGACGATTTGTATTCTGAATGATAATTGTATTGAAATTTTTAATTAGTTCAAAAAAGTACTAGCATAGCAAATATTGTATTTTTTATTTATGCTGAAATTTTACCAAATTGTCTTCAATTAAAATACTCCTTCATTCATGTTAGTTCAGATTTTAAGTGAAACAGACGAATTATCTGCAAGTACAGTTCAATCAAGGTAGTAATATTCTTTCTGACAAAACTCGTATATCTTTCCATGTTACTCAAACTAGTCAGATTTAAAATTTTTGTATGAAATAATAAAATTGTTTTTAGTTAGATATGTTTCTGTTTGTTTTCAGTTATATTTTTGGAATTTAGTTCTTGATCAGATATTGTGTTAGTAATCAATGCTTGTTTGAATATAAACTTAAACTCAAACACTTGAACTTATTACTTACACTTTATTGACTACATAGCATGACGCGTTTCGTCGTTACAAACGACTTCTTCAGATGCTAACAGAATAATGTCATGCTATGTAGTCAATAAAGTGTAAATCATAAGTTCAAGTGTTTGATTTTAAGTTTATATTCAATTATAAAGGATTTACATCAAGTAATCGCCAACACTATTCAATATCGATGTTTGTATTGAAAAAAATTATCATCAATCACAAAAAATAAGAGGAGTTTTTATTATTATATTTATATGAAAGTGTGAAATGATAACTGACAATGATTATTATGTTATTATTGTATCTATTTTTAGTTGTAGTTGGATTGTGGTATTACTTATTCATAATTGCTATACTATAATTTCTAGTTGATTCTATGGTTTCAATTCATATTTGATATATTTCAATCCAGAGTTGATAATTCTCAAAGTAATTGAGTTATTTCAAGATCTTGAATTAGAAAAAAAAATTAATAGACTCGCAATATACTTTGAATGGAATACCTTAATTTTTATATATGAATCTTGAGAAAGTTTAATTAAAATTGTTTAAATTCTCAACATTTGGCTCATTTCAGAAGATTGATAACTTATTCTGGATGGATAAATCAAAACGTGAAATATGATAATTGAGTGAATTGGTAAATATTTTTGAATAAAACTTCTCAGAACCATTTTATGAAGCAATAATTGAACGACTAAATGAAACAGATTGTAATGAAGCAACATTTATCATTTTACCAGTAAATAATTGTATATTTCAGTGAGAATGATATCACCAATTACCACTAAAAAATAATAAGTGATCTCCAGTGATAATGATAAATTTTTCACTGTATTTTATTTTCACTTTTGTATCTGAAATACTAATCATGAATGTTAATTCATTATTTTGTAATTTTTTTTGATAACTAACTGTCTCACACCAATATACCAATAATAAAACCAAAACTGTGATTAATTTTAATTGTTTGTAATTTTGTAAGTTTTTGTTTCTGTGGATATCCATTGGAAAATATTGACTTCATTTCAATAGTTTGTGATTTGGAAAGTTTTCCTTTTTGTAAGCAAATCAAGGGTTTATTTTTACAGTTTATTTGAAGAGTTATATATTTATTGGGTAATATTTTGTAAAAATTCCAATATTTATTAGTTGACAACTGATGTCTATACAGAACAAAATGATATTTTTTATTATTCTGTTTGCATTATTAATCAAATTATTTTTATTGTAAATTGAATTTGAGAATCGTTGAGATAGGTATTATTTTTGTATGATGTTGAATATTTTCCATCTTTTTTATAGTTTAGTGATCATTTAATATAAGAATTGATGAAAGTGAATCAAATAGAAAATTAAATTGAAATGTATAATGTGCTTTCAACACTGTGTTTTATAAATGAATATCTATATCTAAAGATAATAGAGTTTGGCTCAAAGTTATGTGGAATAGAATGATTGAAAAGTATATATTCTGTGATTAATGCTTTCAAAAATCATTTTTAAATATCATTTGGCTATTTAGTTGAACAAGTCCTTTTCAAATACCTTTATTAAATGAAAATTCATAGGTAATAAGGTTGCAAATTTCATAATAGTGTGAAATAACATAAGTTATATGGTTTTTTATTACTTTTGGTAAACTATTAATGGGTTTCTGTGGATAAATCACAACAAAATAGCAATTGATAATAAATTCGCATTTTTGCTCGTTGAGATTAGTCAACTTTGAATATTTAAATTTGTTTTCAATTAAAATGAGATTACTGTATATTATTCTGTAAATTCCAAGAGTGGTAAAAATTATTCTATTCCACAATATATTAACAAAACCGATGTTTAAGGCAACATGGAGTATTTTCAACAGAAGTTAGATATTGTAAAATTTGTTATAATTGATGTCAACTCAATGTATTATGCTTCATGTATGCTATTACTAATTGTGATCCTGTTTATTATCACAATTCATTGTACACAAAATATTTATATTAGGTGAAATATAAAAGGTTTGGGAAGTTCCTTTATTTACAACTTAATGAAATTATTGCCTCTTTTGAATTGTTATTCGCAAATTATTCTCGAGAATGGCAAACCGTGTGAAAGAAGTGCTGCAGTTTAGCAGATACAGGTAGGAAAATTCATAATCAACACATTTTTTCAGTCATCCGTTGCTATTAGAAATTTCCATTCAACTTTTAGTTTAGTTGTATGAATATAATAAATAATATACATATATCATATTGAACAAAAATTTTTAAAATTGTTGATTTTTTTATTAAAGTTTTATTTGATCACTATTTGATTTTTTAGTAACAATGATTTATTGTCCAAACAGGCAAGCCCAATAGCGGGTCATCAAAAAATATCAATTTAATTATCCAATTTAAGTTCTATGGTGCAATAATGTATCTTAATTATTTCTCAATGCAGTTCACCATTTGAAATTTACCTCCCAATTAAATTGTCTGAAAACTTTCAAAACAATCTGATGGAGAAATAACAGATATTTCATTAGGTAGTTATGATGTGAAATATGAACAACGTTCATTAAAATTGAAGAATTTCGTCAAATAGATATGATTAATAATTTTTCATGAAAGACAGTGCTTCCTTTTTTATTTATATATTATTTATTGTTGATCATGAAATATTTGGCTTGTTAATAATTTATATGTACATGTTAAAATTAAGCATTGTAAATTATGATTTCAGTTCATGAAGACAATACAGGGCTGTTCATATTGGAATTAATTGTGATATTGCTATAAACTACAGTGGGTGTCCATCTGTGATAAGAATAATATCGAAGTACAAAAAAATATGTATTGAGGTATTGCTGTGATACTATTTAATAAAAGATTAAACATTTGAAATTTGTGTTTGTGTTCCCTGTGTAATCTAAACTAATACTCGATTTTAGTAGTAGAGAACTATATTTTTATATACTATGCTGTTCAAATTAATTGGAACAAAGGATTAAAAAAAAAGGTTTTCGTAAAATCTTAACTTTTAAAGAAGTAAATACATACAAAATAGCTTAAATTCTTCATATTAATATGAAGTATGTCCTTTCGCAGAAATAACTTCTTGAAGTCGTCTAGGCATCGATTCCACTAGCGTAGCGCAGATTTTCTTCAATTCGTCATCATGAAACCACACCTGAATTGCATTTATAATCATTTTTTCTTTTGTAGTGCAATTCATTTTGCCAGTCGTTTCTTTGAAATGTTCCATAAATTCTCAATGGGGTTGAGATGAGGTGAATTTCCCGGCCAATCGAGTACTTTTGTTTCATTCTCGCGCATAAAGGCCTGCGCTTGTTTGGAATTGTGGCAGGGAGCCAGGTCCTGCTGAAATGTTCCATCGAACGTTTCAATGAATGGAAAATCCTGGTGCGCAATATTTCCATATATTTCAATGAATTCATCATTCCTGTTATAGGAGCTAATCGTCCAGTGCCATTAGTTGTGAAAAAACCCCAAAACATTTGTTTCAAAGGATGTTTTACTGTTTGCTGGATGTGATCAGGCCGCAAAATTTCCCCATCACTTCGTCTAACATCACTTGATTTGTACCCTTGAACAAACAAGTGTGTCTCATCACTAAATACCACCTTCCAGTCGTCCACAGTCCACGCACGGTACTTTTTGGCCCATGCCAAACGTTTCTTCATCATTTTCTGGGTAAGCAGTTGCTTTCTTCTTGGTCTTCTTGCCTTACCGCCAACCTCCAGCAGTCGTTTTCGCACAGTTGAGGTGCTCACCTCCACACCAGAAACCATCAAATCTCTTCGAAGATCAGTGCTTGTCTTTCTCGGATTAATTTTGCTATTTCTTATCAACAATTTGTCTGTTCTTGGAGTAGTTTTGCGTTTGCGGCCACAGTTTTCTTTTTGGAGACGATGAGCCACTTTCTTCAAATGTTTTTAAAATTCTCGAAACGCTGGACCTTCCCACACCAACAGCTTCAGCTATATCTCTTACAGTCATTGATGTGTGTTCATTAAGCGCGATTTTGGAACGCTTCCTCAGAGTGATATCCATTTTTGGACAAGACAATACAGCACGTATCAAAATTTAAACCACCAACTGTCGCACCGGTAGGCTCACAACTGAATTGCTGGCGAGATAAAACCGGTCAGAATAAAAATGATGGTCAAGGTCGAACCATCACGTCACCTCAGGTAGTGAACAAGCAGGTGTCAGAGTGTTTGGGCCACCCTGGTACTCACATAATATTATAACTCAAACGAAGAAAAAAAATATTTGTCCCAATTACTTCGAACAGCATAGTATGTATTTTGTAAATATATTTTTCTTGCATGACAACTAAGAGATTTTGTAATTTCATCACCATAATGGCGTTATAGAATTTATTAATCTTCATCACAGAGATTATTAGAGTTACATCCGATCAATCACTTTGAAAAGAAGTGGAGAAATTTTCCCATATTTTTTATGCTTATGGAAGATTGTTATCGAAAAAATCAAAATTTAGATAAGTAATAATTATCTACAACACTTAACAATAAAAAACGAGAACTTGCAAGTAAGTAAAAGTGGAAGAAAATGTTCACTTTGCTTGGTTTGTTATTATAGGATGATATAATAACGTAGAATACCTAAATTGCATTGTGAACTTGAAGGTTAATTATCAAAATTGATCTAAATGAACAATACAACAATTATTCGTTTAAGAATAAACGCTATGGTTTTTAACATTTTTTATTACAATATAAATATTCATTGAAATGGACGATTAAATGGAATACATGGTACATTAATAGAACCTGGAAAGGTTTCAATTTTCATCATCATATTTCCTCTATATATATCTACTGTTTAACGTAGACTTATCTAAAATTTTCAAGGCATCTTTTCTTGTATTGCTTCATCCCAGTTTTTTTCGATAGCTACTTTTAATTTTATAATTGTAGTGGGGAGTTGGGTAAAATCAACTTTGTCAATGAGGATTATGTACATAAAATTCAATGTATGTATATTGCCCAGATAAGATAGTTGCGACCGTATATAGGCACTTCTATCTTTATGATAATTTTCAGATTTTACCGTCCCTTGTCATATAGTTGAAATTGTGGCAATATATTTTTTAATTCTAAATATGATAAAACGCTGATGTAATGTTACAGGGTATTTAGGCATGAAAATTGTGAGCTTTTCTGGCTATCTAAGCCGGAAAATTATCTATAAATTTGTACGGATAGTGCTTATGTTGCAGTTTTTAACCAGAATTTGAGTGCTGTGAAAATTTTTATCTGAGATCAATTTCCAATTTGTGTGTCTTTTCAGCACTTTAATTATCAAAAGCATTCCATAATTGGAAATATTTTGAATGTTAATTGATTAAGAGTAATTCTATGGGTTTTAAACTTTTTCTTTCAGTTCAGTCCTTGAAGATAATTTCGATTTGAAATCAAGTAGGTACTTCAAAGTAATTTTACTGTAACAAATTACTTTAAATTACTATTAAATTATCATGAGCTTTATTTATATTTGAATGATTGCTTCATATTCAATATTTCTTGAAGAACACTGTGGATGAGAAATCAATTGAACTTTTAATATCCTATAATAACTTGTTTCGTCGGTTTTGATCATTAGGAGATTTTATATTGATGAGTAATTATTGACATTATTGAAAAGTGAAACACCATTAAGTTTTTCAATGTAAATTATCGGTATTAGAGTTATTCAGCTTGCGTGATGCACTAATCTTAATAGGTCATTTTCTCTAGAACAAGAGATGTTTGAAACGGAAAAATTGCCATCCATGACAAAGATGCATTCAAAATGAGGATGCAATTATATTTGATTAACAAGTTTGCGTGTTTGATAACCTTGTAGTAGGGTATGAAAGCGAATGAAACATTTTATCAAATTTGTATCCATTTTACTAATTTGTATCAAAAGTAGGTAAATAGTATTTTCTCTAAATCGCAAATTTTCCTTTTATCACTAATATGACTGAATATCTGCTGATATTTCGCATATATAAATAGCTGAAAACATGCTCTATTCTGTAAGAATAGTTATTTTGCTGAAGCTGTACAAAAAATCTACATATTTTGAACTGTCAATTTTCAATTACATACCTATCTCATTATTTAAAATATACTTTCTACTAGTACTAGTTTTCAATATATTTGGTAAATGATTGAAAGCCTTAAATCTATCATAGTGTATGCTATTTTCAGATTTAGAAAGCTTACAACTTATGATATAAAAACTATCAGTATTTCTAGTGTTATACCCATGCACAGCACTGACATATGTTACATTTTTTATTACAATACATGGAACCAACTGATTTTTGATTTTAAATATGAAAATATATGAAGCGAAGAGTATTCTTTATTTGACAGACATTAGTTCCAAAGAGTTCAGCATAATTTTAACAGGGGTACACCTATTGCACTTTAAAATTGTTCGCATGGCTATATTCTGTAACTTTCGTAATTTTTGAATTTTTTCTTTAGTCAAACCAAATAACAACGTGGAGCAATATTCAAAATGTGGCATTATTTTTGATATGAACAACAATAATTTCACATATGTCGACAGGTTTTTCCTATTCTTTTAAAAAATTTGATTTTTTAGAGATTTTATATGATATGAAATCAACAAGATCATTGAAACTCAATTTTTCGGCTAATACCTTAATATTTTACTGTTTCTACTCTTCTAATTTTTTGTTCATTAATCTTTATATTTATATCTTCATTTCTATTGGTTTTACTTGTACCCAGAACTATGAAGTTAGATTTTTGCACATTCAGAGATAAGCTATTGTCAAATAACCATTCATTAATTCCAGTAAGGTCTCTACTGATTCCCTCTGTCATATTCTTAATATATTTGCCATATATAGAGCATAGTATCATCAGCGAATAAACGTATAGAACATTTTTTCACATGAGAGTCAATATCGTTTTTATATAAAGAGAACAACAACGGACCTAAGTCAGTTCCTTGAGGTATGCCTACATCCACTTTCGCGCTATCCGACAGCATGCTATTAAACTTAACTTTTTGGGTTGGCGAATCCAAGTAAGATCCGAACCAATTAGTTAAATATTTGAATGAACAAATGAATTAAATTTATTTAGAATCGCTCATATATAACTACAAATCATTACAAAATTATTATAATTTATGAGAAAGTTATCACAAACTGATGTCATAAGTGTTTAAATTTCCTAAATTATCGCAATTTTTAAACATGGCAGTTAATCTTTCATTTTTAGTGATCTTGTACTTTGACAACTGTCAACATAAAAATAATTTCTACCTCCAGTTTGATATCACGTACCTGACTTACGAATTTAGATCTATTGCTTAGGCAATGAGAACTTCAGAAATGTCATTTTATAGATAAAATCAAATCTTGCATATTCTATACTGTTGCCTATTTATCATTTTCAAAACTTTCAAAACTTACTTACACAACCCAATTTCAGGAAAAGGTGAAATAATTTTAAGGGTATTTCTTAAATATATAGGTAGGTATGCAAATTTTTTCTAAAACTAATATGCATTGTTTGCCCGTATTCTAGATATGATTGAAAACACTAAACTTCATAAAATTGGTAAGTATACGCCAGATATGTTTCGGGCTAGTAACCAATTATCAAGAGGTGAAGATAACTCAGTTATATTATGCTCTTCATACTGAGCTGCTACTCCAAGTATATCAAACAAATTTGTAGAACTTAACCAAGTCTTTTCAACTTTATGTACGTTATGCAGTAAGTACGTTTAAAATAGTTGCATTTTTGATGGAACTAGAAAAAATTTTGATACAGTGACATTATATCTGTTAATTTGAAGAAGAGGGTAAGCTTTTCTGAAAATTAAAAAAATAGTTTACCTATTTTTGAAGAACTGGTGTGTGACTTGTAGGTAAATCCATTTCAAAATAAACACGTTTCTATAAAGTTGATGGATGAGTTAAACCCAGTTTAGTTTAACTTTTGAAAATGGGGTAACACCCCGAAACAATTGTCAAGTATTTCTTATAAATTTTGTGAAACCAAGTAAGTGTTTTTATTCAATATATTAAATTAATATATTAAATAAATATTATAATTCAATATATTAAAATAATAATAATAAAAAAATATAATAAAATAATAATTCAATATATTAAAGTAGTATTATTGAGTGGTGGCCTAAAATTTAATGAAAATGAAAATCGAAGATATAATTAATGAAAATATCATCGAAGAATTAATTAACTTAGTGAACCTTAAGCTTTGGTTACATTAAAATTTCGATCCCGTTCTGACTATCAATTCATTTATCAAAAATAGTTCTGAACTATAAAATTAAAAATTAACTCACTTGACTTAAGTTAAACTGAAAGAATTCAGTGAAACTTTGTGTTAATTTTTAATTTTATAGTTTTTAACATAATGTTTCACCAAGAGATAAGCGAAATCTCCGTGTCACTTATTAAAAATAGTTCTGAAGTTATCATGATAGTAGGATACCTACCTACCAATAAATAACTATGAAAGAAAGAAATACATTTTCGAATTTTCGTTCTTCAGAATTTTTTTTCAATTTGTTTGACGTATTTTTTATAGGGGTTGACTTAAGACATAAAAATGGACCAAACTAGTTATATATACGGTTTAGCTTCTAATATTACTTTATCAACTGTTAGGTAACAATAACAATAGCAAATGAATTACATTTTACTATACCACCGTAAAATGTAGAAATGTAAAAAAATTGAGAAGAATGCAAGCTCCGCAATTTTCTTATTAACCCCTTATCATATGAATATTTATTTTATTAATGAATCAATGAAAAAAATATAATTTTATTTTTTCAACAGTCATTGTATATATGTCAATGTTGAAATATAGAGTGAAACAATGTTCTAATAAATGAAACACTATATTTTTGAGGTTTTATTATAAACAATAATATTTACTGTTTGTTACAAATCACAGGTGGTAAACAGAACTGAAACGCAAATTAAATTCTCACACTACGGATTCGTTTTTATAGGTAGAGAAATGATTTTCTATCAATTGTGAGTTTTGTACGTCATCACAAAATGAATGGCATCTCATTCACTCAGTTTAACCCCTATGGCGTTATAATTTTTTAGCTTTTCCCAAGAAATATCTTTCGTCTTTATAATTGCTTTCGATGAACAGGCAGAAGTAAATTTTAGTTTATCACCAAAGTAAGCAATGTAGACAATCATGTTGAGATTTGAGGGAAAAAAGAGTAACGATCGTAACAAGTGAAAAAGCGGTTTAAATATTCTATCAGTCCAATTCTTTTGTTTTTTTTATGTAAAAAGTGTAGGAGAAAAATGTATAATGTAAGTTCGATGAACATTCGCTGATCTCTTGGTGATATACTTATATATTGAATAAAAAAAACTTGGTTTGGTATTAAAAAATTATATTGATTGCTTGACAATTGTTTCGAGGTGTTAACCAATTCAAAAAAAAAAAAAAAAAAAAAAAAACTAAACACTTATTTTCTCGACTAACATTTTTCTATTACACCGAAACAATTGTCAGGCAATTGATATAATTTTGCGAAACCAAGACAAGTCTTTCAATCAATATGTGTAAAATTCCATTGAAAAATGCCTTAATATCATAGAATTAACATTGTTTATTTCTCTGTAATACGCCTCATCCGTGAAAGCGGTCAGTGAATCCGATGCATTTTACGGATATGCGAGAAAAATAGATCATAAATGTAAGTAAGAGATTATCATTCATGCTTCAACAAATCCACATGCAAGTCCTCTCAGCTATAAGAACATCACACAACTATATAAAAGTTCATAAAAATTCTTATCGTCATAGTGTGAGGATCGTAAAATGTGGTTAAGATCTGTGATTCTTTTAAGTGTGATCTTTCGATCGATGGTGCTTTGCTACTATGTAGATCCTGAAGAGAAGATCGTTATGAGGGTCATAAGAAAGTGTGCAGAATCAAAATCCAGACTCTCGTGTTTTGCAGACAAAGCATCGAATATTTTAGAACGTTCTATGGATTTTAATATAACATTATTCGAAGGAATTGAACTTCGAAGAAACTCTGAACCACTCGTCGATATGGGTAGTTCAAGGTCATTGTCGCCTTTCGAGAGGTTAACCACGTCTTTGTATAATTTTTTGGATTCTCATACTGTTTCTTTGGACTTGACTAGGGAAGGTAGGTCGACTAAGGTTGAAGATGAAGTCGAAGAAGAAACCAAAGCTGGTGGTGGCGGTGGCGGAAGTGGAGGAAGCGGCGGTGGTGTTAACAATTTGCTAGGATCCCTTGGCGGCCTTGGTGGTGGCCTTGGTGGTGGTGGAGCAGGAGGTATGAAAGGCGGATTGAGAAGAGAAGTAAGATATATAAAATACGCATTTATGGTTCTTCTTGGAATATTTGGTTTGACAGCTCCTATATTCATGAAAACTTTAGCTATAATCGCAGCGAAGGCATTGATTGCTAGCAAAGCTGCTCTGATTATTGTTGGATCAGTAGCGTTGAAGAAGATCTTCCAGAAAGATCCAGATAAGTCAACAGTGCAAGTACATACTATTCACGATGACCATGATGATGAACATGATAGACTTTATCAGAACCCTATACCTTATAATTATTACGGAGATTACTATCAGAAGCCATCATAATTTCAATTCCTACTGTACCATAATTGTTATTTATTTAATTTAATTCAATTTAATTTATTATATTAATAAAGCAGTAAAAAGTAACGACCCATTTTATTCTAGTATTTACAACGACAGTATTTTCATATTTTTATATAAAAATTAGCATTAATACTGTCGAAATGATTATGTGGCAAAAAACGCAAAAGTGTACGTAAAATTATTTCTTATTAATGATTGAAAAAATTCAATTTTGCAATACGTAAAACATATTTATTTTAGTCCCCAGAATTGTACCTATCTAGTCTGATTCTGAGTAATTTTTTTTTGAATTAAAACTTTTGATTTGCGACCACATTGAAAAAACTATACCTTAGAAAAATTAGATGCTTATATAATTTTTATGAATATATCTGAAAAACCAGGTGTTTTAGTAAAAACGTCACAAAATACCTATCCCATTTTTCCTCGATATCAGATTTACTAATGAGATAACTTTCGGAAAATATTTTTGATGTGTATCTGTTTTCGATTACTTATCAGTTAAACGAACGTTTATAAGTTCGTTGCTGAAATTTTGAGAAAGAAAATGTTTATTTGGAGCTAAAGATTTTTTTTATATATCCTAATATTTTTGAAATATTTGGCCAACTGTAAAACTGCGTAATAAATATTTGAAATTCCATAAATATTTTTTGAAAATTATATTACAATAGTTTTAGAGCAATTGTCGTGTTTATTTTATTGATTGATTATGAGATTTCATGATTAATGATGAAGATGTGTGTTAAACTAATATCTTGAAAATAATATTCCTGAAAATTGGGTCCTGAGGTGTCGCGTGTTTTATTTTTTATTTTATGGAGTGGAAACCTAGGCATTTACCAGGGCAACACAATTTGCAAAACAACGTAAGATTTTGAAACTTTACTTTTAAGGTACTCAATCGATGTCTATGTTTCAAAACAACCCTCAATCAAAAGAAAAATAAACATAATTTGAATAAAATCAAGTAGTTTTTTGATTTTCACTATTATTAAGTTAATTAAGCTATTTGTTGAAAATAATAAATTAATGATTGATTAGGCAGATACTTGGAGAAAATTAATATCCCTAATGAAACAATATTTAGAATTTTCTCATAATTTAATAAATATTCGATGACGCGTTTCGAAGTACTACTTCTTTATCAAATGCTTAATTAACAATGATTGTTAATTAAGAATGATTATTGTTAATTAAGCATTTGATAAATAAATAGTTCTTTGAAACGCGTCATGCTTATTTATAAAATTATGAGAAAATTCTAAATATTGTTTCATTATTGCAAACATAACAATATTGTTTCGCCAACACAGAGACTTCATCAGATGTAGATGATAAATTATCATCAAGTTATTTTGTTGGCGAAACGATATTGTTATGTTCAATTTAATTATAGTGAAAATCAAAACTACTTACTTTTATTAATGAGAATATTAATGAGAGAATAACCATCAAAAAAACCTGGTAGGGGGTGAATTTCTTGGCTGAAGAACTTGCTCAAATGGATGGATTTGACGTCTCTCCAATAAGTAAGTACTGCACTGGTTAGAGTTTCATATGTTTGCCAAAAATTAAAGAAAAACGAAACACTAAGAAGATAAATAAGTCGATTAAGAAGGGACAAACAAATTTCGAGGATTGGCTTTGACCACTGTTCTTTCCTCTAACCATGACTCCACTAACCTAACTTTCACCGAACCTAACCTAACTTAACCTAACCTAACCTAACCAGACTATAACGTTTACCCCAATCATATAATTTTGAAATATGAAACAAATTGTCTGTGTCATCAATTATAATAAGAAATGAATATTGGATTCTGAAATGAAAGGGATGTCCTAAAAGTAGAAAATTTAGCAAAACTGAAACATTTATTCAGGGAGTAAAGCGTTAATCGCAATAGAGCGTCCTTACTGGTGGCGGCGAATTATCCTCCAGAAAATTGCCGGTCTGTGGCACACGCACGTGCAACCTCCGAAGGGATTGAAGAGAACCGCGCACCGGAAATTATATTAAACTGTTTCCGAATAATCCGTAGCGTTATATCTCCCGTCATCTCCACGGGAACAAAACAAAGTTACATTTCGTATTTCGGGGGCGCAAATTAAATTTTAACAGAAGCGCGTAATTGAATGGTGAACTGCGCTTTATACGTTTCCTGCATTCCACTTATTTTCGCGCCTGATGCCCCGACCGCAAGTGAATATTCCAACGGATATTCAGCCTTCGAATTTCCAGAGAGGGTTGTTTTTTGTGGAGAAGGTGTTCAGTTCGAATTTCCAGAAGGCATTCGATATTTTTTTATTGAATTCTGTGCGGGTTCCGTTTCATTATTTAATGATTATTACAAACGAATATTTTAATGAATTGAATAAAAGACTAGGCTTGGTTCCACAAAAGTAATATTAACTGCTTCACAATTGTTTCGGATTTTTTTCCTCATTTTCGAAATCTAAACGGAACACTTGTTTTCTCGACTTACACTTTTATATACCTACTTGTACATCTATACCTGATATAGACACATGAAGGGAAAAGAATAGGGATTTTGACTGCATTTAACGTTAATTTATTCACAGAGAACTACCTACTCAGCTACATTAGAACCTATCTCATCTTCCAACTTCGCTAAGCAATTCAGGTCAGTGTTCGACCCAGACAAAGTCACTAGCAAACAGTTTTTTCGAGGCACAAGGTAAGTAATCAAGGAGATCGTTGATGAAGACCAGGAAAAACAGCGGACCCAGTACTGAGTCATGTGGAACTGAGCAGAGCTCCTCAAATGGAAGCTCAAGATTTTCGCGACGTCTACAAAATACAACTGTCTTAGGGAGACCTGTATTATGAGATTACAGCTTTACACTTGTGTAAAGCTGTATTGTGTAAATTTTACAAAGAAGGAACATTATTCAGTTGTCTTCATAGCCTAGACGTGAAGGGAAAGAAAGACATAGTGGAGATCAGCGTTCTAGTTCCGACTGAGACATGGAAGTTTGTATATTCAAACTTTGAATTATTATAATATTAGGTATATCGTCGGCTTGGAAGAAGACTGTCATAACTCAAAATACACAAATTTTCAGCGGAAGCATATAAACATTTTACTGGATAAAATGTACTCAGATCTTGATGTCATTAAATATAATTAGAAACCATATTCTTTACAGGTGACTTGCAGACAACTTAAGTTACATTATCAGCCTTTTGTTTTGTACGTTTGTACAAATACAACCTTTTTTGAGTTATGACAGTCTTCTTCTAAGCCGACGATATGATCCATGATGTTCAATGTAGTAGTTCACAAGTTGAAGAATCTGAATGAGAAAACTGGAAACCACGTAAACGTCTGTCAAAAGGAGCTTAGAGCTAGGAAAAACGCTACAAGAATACATTTATAGATTCAACAATCCGAAATTCGTTCTCTTGTAGGCAATTTTTTTAATTTTTACATATATATCTAAAAAAGAAACTATTCTAAAAAAGAGGAGCACATAATACAAATGTTAATTACCTTCAAAATAAAGTTTATCTGATATGTATATCTAATAAAAATTTTTTGTACATCTTAAAGAAATAAAGTTTGCAATGCATTAATTTAGATCATTTGATCTACAACACAAAAAATTTAATTCTACTGAAAAAGATTAAAGAAATACATCATCAAAGGATAACTATGATAATTATCCTATTATCATCCTTTAACTATTTTTCAAATGTCTCTTGAAATTTATGAAATACGGAGAGAAAATATCCAAGTTGGTCCCTGTACTGACCAAATTTAGCCTATGAAATAATCTATGCATGGTTGAATTTAACATATAATTTGTTTTTTCTTCCCTACAACCAGTATTGTACGGTTTCTAACTACATGCGGAGAACAATTGAAGTTTATAAGGCTCGTACATACAGCAAAATCTATTAAGCCATTAAGTAATTTGTAGGAGAAATATATCAAAGTACTCATGTCTCTAACATTCCAACCTATAAAATCTCACATTACCTTCATATGTGAATCTATGACGGTACCTGTTAAAACGGAAATTAAGACCATTAATGAACTTTTCTATTCGTGTATTTATCATAATTCACATTCCAGACGACCAACGCGTACTATAACTTGGACCTTACAATAGAATTATCCGAAGCAATAACAAACTCACGTCGATCAAAAGGCCTAGTCTTTCGGAATATGAAACCCAGATTTCTGCGAGATGTTGGACGATTTCTTGAATATGCAATTCAAAGGCCAGTTTCTTATCAAGCTTAACACCCAAATCATTCACTGAATTGACTTCAGTCAAATATTGACCTGACAATGTCAAGTTGGAAGAGATAGGATTTTTACTTCTGGAGAAAAGAATGTGATGGCATTTCTTCAAGTTCAGCTGCAACTTATTGAGTCTCCAGTATTCAGAGGAAGGATTTTATCTGCTCTGATATTTTGAGATCATCGGCATATAGATCTATATCAGTATATCTAAAACATTCGCCAATATTATTCAAAACATAAAAAAGGAGGCGTTCCAAGATGAGAACCCTGCGGTATACCCGATGTCACTGGTATGGAATTCGATCTGGAACTCTTCACAACCACATACTTCTTACGTCCTTCAAATATGAAGACTGACATTATATCAGTTATTATCATTATTATATCTAAAACATTCGATATCATTCAAAAACATAAGAAAAAGAATCGGCCAAGATGTGAACCCAATAATGAACGCAATTGTGATCAATTAAACATTCTACCCTATGATTTAATATTTTTCATCAAGCCTTAAATATAATCCCTACTACGATGAAGTCGTTATTCCTGGAAAATGTGTCTGAAAAATAGATAGAAAATCTACTGCCGCCTGAGGGTATTAGAGCGGGAGTTAATTCCAATGACGGACAAGGGACCGAAATGACCGTACAGAAGAGCATAATGGTCGCAATTAGATTATGCGAGGGACAAAACCGTTCGTTGTCCATATTTCTTCCGAATAGCACCTAAGAGAATCGAGCATGCGATATATTCGAATCACACTAATTGCCGCAGAGACATACCTTGGAAAGAAGAAATTCGTAGTGATCAATGAATCTAATTATGTAGAAACGTCACTTTGACGTACTCCGATTGAAAGGAATGGAAACAGTGCCCATGTTTAATCTCTTTTATCGTGTCCAGATTTTGAATATTAAAGAGAGTCTATAAGCCTAAAGATTTCACAGTGAGATTATACGTAAATAATGTATAATTTCATGAACTATGAATTTAATATGAAATGGCTTCTCGAAATAATAGCTGAGATGTGTTTGATCTGTTTGATTCTCATGAATCAAGATTAAACGAACAGTTTTTGAAAAAGAAAAAAAATGAAATAACTGTAGTTGGGTTTTGTTTCATGTTTTTTGGTAGGATTTTTTTAATGTTGCACAATTTTGTTTTATTTATTTTATTCACAATTTTGTTCATTTTACACTTGATGACAGTCAACAACTCAAACTCACAATCCTTTGTTAATTTTTTCGCCATTCAGAAGTTTTTTATTTTTATCATCTTCAAATATTTTTCCTGCCTGGTCAGACTGTCAAAATATCTCTTATTAAATGAGCACTATGTTATCAAGATGATTTGAATACTTAAATGTGGATTACTTTATCTTATTAACGTGTTTCCAATTTGTTCAACAATGTGAAAAATATGAGTTATAATTGTAGATATTTTGGTGCATGCGCCAGGATGCACCAATCATCTCGTAGCAATAGAATTAAGCAGATTTTTCCTAACTTTTGATAATAATTCATACTTTGATAATGAATAATTCGTAATGCGAGAATATTATTGAAAAATTCTCAATATATGAATCTTTTGAGGTAGTATTTAATTGTTGGAGGCTAAGATAAGAATCTATTATTTAAGTACAGTTTGTGCAAGAATCAGATGTAGTTTCGTGTATTAGCTACATTTTAATAATAC
The DNA here is from genome assembly GCA_030704895.1 of Henosepilachna vigintioctopunctata. Taxonomy (NCBI): domain Eukaryota; kingdom Metazoa; phylum Arthropoda; class Insecta; order Coleoptera; family Coccinellidae; genus Henosepilachna; species Henosepilachna vigintioctopunctata. The sequence goes on from JARQZJ010000121.1 coordinate 10,969,546, forward strand.
ATTGCGTTAATATATCATGAAAAAATTAATTATTTGATTCAAAATCTTAACTAAATTTACCATATTCAAAAGGTTGGTCCGAAATCAGACGTGATGAAAATTTATATTGATGTTAATTGAATTCTCGTATTATCGCACTTTTGGTAGACAGAGGGACAGAGAGGGGGGTACTGCACTTATTCAGATAATAGCCATCGAACATCGGCCTTTCATTTCAAACTTGGTAGAATGAAGAGTTTGTTTACACTGAAATTATCTCAAAATCTTCACGTGGTTCGAGTAACGATAAAAATTTTGGATCACCAATTTCTAGTCCCAGTAATTTCCAATTTTGAGATTCAAACTTGTCGTCCCGATCTCCAGATTTAAAAGCGCCAGATTTCTTTCTTTGGAGGTATGAAGTATCGTGTATAATGACTACACATCCCATTGGAATTCTCTAATTTGGACCTAGATGTTGGTGAGCAACAATTCGAAACTAGCATACTCTCGCATCAACTCAAAGATTTTATTTTTTCTTCCTCTGGTAATGGGTGATTTTTGTGAATAAAAATCAATTTGCACTTACAAAATCAGAGTCATTTCGAGAGATAAGCTGCTCACTAAATTCATCCTTCAACATGTCCATTGTTTCACGAGCTGTGTGGCATGAGGCACCGTCTTAATGAAACCACATGTCAATGAAGTTCAACTCGGCCAACTGGGGCGAAAAAGTTGCGTATCATGGCTGGATATCGTTCTCCGTTGACGGTAACATTTTTTCCACGTTCGTCTTTGAAGAAATATGGGCCGATGATGCCACCAGCCCATAAACCACACCAAACTGTCGTTTTCACGGGATGCATCGTTAATTCTTGTATGGCATGTGGCTGTTCATCACTCCAGATGCGACAGTTTTGTTTATTTAGATATCCGTTAAACCAAAAATGAGCCTCATCGATTAACACAATTTTTCGATAAAACAGTCACCAAAAATTAGACGTCGTGGTAGGTCATTCGGCTTCAATTCTTGCAGAAGTTCTATTCAGTACGCACTATACGCATGCGAGACAATGGTTTAATGTCCAACAAAGTAAACTTGGTGCGATATTTGGTGATAACAGCACGAATTGTTGATTCATCAGGTCGATTATGACGACCATAATATGGTCGTAACAAACGATACACATTTTTCACAGAGCACGAATTTTGATAGTAAAGTTCAACAATTTGCAATCGTTGCCCGTTTGTAAGTCTTTCTATGATGAAATGGTAGAGTGTACTGAAAACTTTCAGTACTTTGACAGATGACGTTTGGATGCCATTACCAAGCAGTGCCGCCAACCTGAAAAGCTTATCTCTTGAAAAATCACCCGTTATAACGGAGTGTTAATTACCTGTCGATATTGTTGGTTGATCGTTTCATTGCAATATCATATTCGAAATCCGTGATTTCGGGTAAAATATGATCGTAGCTACATCATTTTAAACTCTAAACAAACCTGTTAGTCTTCTCTGGTCTGTTCAAAAATGCAAAATACCTCGTCGTCGATGCGAATAAAATCTAGCGTCAACAAGTGGTGCACCAGGTGCAATCCTCTGAATTCTCTAGGCGACGGCGTGGCTACCCACGTGTTTACGCCGGACGCTGTCTCTAGCATCGATTAGACCATGCATACATTCCACAGTGCTAAGGAGTTTGCATCGCGTCCGGCTGTCGTTTCGTCCTCCATCGTATCGTTTAATCCGTTTCAGGTCCTGCGAAGTGTATACGAGTATGTCACACCTTCAATTACTACGGTAAGTTTCTAGAGTCTTGCCCTCGCTCTTGCATTGTCCTGCGCCGTTATGAACCTTGCCGTCCAATGACGATATATACGATATGATATGAAGGCGACGTTGCCACACTGACATTAAACTTGGTATCATGAAACTGAAGAAATTTCACTGTTTGAAAGTTTAAGGACTCTCTAATTTTGAACACTTTGATTTGAAGCACAAAACCCTTCGCTCAAGTTTTATTGATTTAAAAATAATAAATTTGACATTTTTGAAATAAATTGATTAGTGATTTTTCAAAATTCATTACGTGGAAAAACAACTTAGGTAATCTAAATCAGCTTTGTTTGTCATAAATGCAACCCAATATTTTTATAATTATTGAAACTTTATTGATATCAATACCTACACAGAAAATAACTTTACCTTCTTCAAGTGTTTTTTTGCAATAACAAATTACATTTGTACACGTGTATAGATATATGTCTGAGTATTTGATACATTAAGATACATTAGTGTCTTGAAATTAGGACTGTTCTAGGAACAGTTTAAGGATCGAAATAACCAAATCTTTCATTCTTGCTTGTATGAAAGGGAAATAATGTAGATGATACATAATGCTTGATGTCGTTTTGTTTTTGGCTTGCGCAAATATGACAGAACGTCTACAGGAATTATTGTCTTAAATTGCATAAGAGTAGAGAATATTTTCAAACACCATACAGGTACTTCAGAGTTTATTCTGTGATTTTGTATTCTTCTCTCTCCTACTTGAGAGATAAGTTTGTCACATGTGGTAGTATTCGGGGACGCCTTCTGAGGATTGGGAACATGTTGGAAATCCGTAAATATCGTTTGAATGCATTTGGGAGATGTTTCACTTATAAGGCTGTTTCCTTTTTCAATAGCGTACCACCAGTTTTGACTTTATGCACCTTATTATCTTTCGAGCGTTTTTGCCGTGTTGACATCATTTGGTTTTAGTAAGTTCAGAACTAGTTTTTGTGATAAACTTTTGATTATAGTTCTCAATTTATAAGGGTAAGTTGAGTAGCTTATGATAAACTTCGCGTCTTATTAAAGGCAATTTGTTATTATTATTATAAAATTTTCATGCGCAGAGGTAAGAGTTTCGTGTAGATCCTCTCTAAAAATAAATATTGAAGCGTTTTCTAGAACTTGAAGAAATATGGCTCAGTTTGGCAACATACTTCGAATATATGAAACGCACGTGTGTATTGATCGTTGCGCCAACAAACCGACGCTTCCTTATCGCCCTATTCGACGTCGCTCCTCTATATTATTTCATATTTCCATCCCATTGGCTTATATAAGGACCCTTCCGCCAATGGAAATCCCCTTATAATATTTCATAAAGTCGTTATGATTGGTGGGACGTCCCGTAATTTCATAAATTGACGCCATCGCCAGGCGACGGCGGGCGTCGCTTTTGAAATAGACGTCGACCTTGGTGCGCGACGTATTTTTAGATGACCCCTTGCTCTAGACTTGATGGTATGTTTTTGGTTTCGAATTTGTTTGGTGTCTACTAAAAATACATGGTTTGGTATGAAAATAAACGGTGGAGATGTTGAGATAATAAAATAGATGATGGAATGTTACATCTGTTTTTAATAAGGGTTCATATTTTGTGGTTATTTAAGTGAATCAGCCAAGGAGAGGATAATGAACTTGTACGGTGGAAGAAAACCAGAAATAAAGAACATGTTAAGAGTCATTTGAAATGAAAGAGTTCAAATGGAAAGAAGTAAACAAGTTTTCTATTGTTTATAGGAAATGCAAAGAATATGTTTCAGTTACTCTATATTTATTTTGTTATATTTATATAAATATTACAGCAATCTTGAATCACCATCATAGTTAAGCGTTGGTTTCCACTTCAAGTATTTCTTACGAAATATTCTGAGATTCTAAAGCATCTTCAAAGTAACGTATTCACTATTTTCTCTGAATATAATCACGTAGGATTTCCTCCAGATGAATATTATTGAGTATTAACGACAATTTTGCAGAATATTTTCGTATTTTGCTTTCCTTTCATATCATTTCCTTTTCCAAAAACTTAGATCCAGATAAAAAAAGTTAGACGGACATATTTAGGGTAATCAACACATCACAATGAGTTAAAAACAGTCATTATGGATCTTTGAATTTATGATCCGTAGATTGTCATATTTTCGAAATTATCTGTTCTACTATTTTGAAAATGGATTACTAGCTTTTGTGAATTATATATGAATTCTACAATATATATTTTTGATTATGCGTTATAGTTTTCACTGACATATAAATTTCAAAGAAATAAGAATTTTTTTTATGAAAGGAAGGTTTTCGAGGTCTTGAGGAGGTTCAAAAAAAGAAAGAACACATTTCGTGGTTTGATTTGGGTCAGATTTTGGGAATTCTGCTATCTACCGAACAAAATTAGATTGTGTTATATTCAGTTATTCAGTGGGTGTACCTGTAAAGGTGAAGAGGATTATGATATATAAAACTGTGAAATATTTCTTATAATATCTCAGTGTTATATGCTATGAGTGTTGTACTATACGGTAATTTATTGACATTTAGTAGAAACAGAAATTCGGAAATGGACAGATAATTATTATATTCATCGCAATGCAAATTTAATTGCGTCAAAATTTATTTTATTGACATGCCAAAATTCATTAAATCCAGAAAAAACAACAGTGTGGTTAAATCTGTAATTCCATTATGTTTATTTGAGTCGATTTTTTTTCATCTGATATGAATTCAATCTATCTAACGAACACAGATTCCTTCTATCTTACTCCTCAATGATTATATTCAGAACTATAGACTATAATTATAATTCATCAATCACTAGTTTAATTATATCATGTAAAGAAACATTCACATTTATATTGAAATTTTTAAATATTTAATAGTTATATAAGAATTAGAATTACAGAAACAGAATAAGAACAAAATTATTCTGTAAGCATCTGAAGAAGTCGTTCAAGTGTTTGAATTGAAGTTTATATTCAATTAAAATTTTTAAACAATAAAAAGACAATAAAGGAACAGCATACATTGTGTACTTAAATTATCAGTTTGTTTTAGCTGAGTTTTCTCCAGTTTTGATTAATTCTTCATTTTACTAATTGTTATGGTTTCTTAAATTTTCATATAATTGTGTTTTAGCTTCATTTCCTTAATTCTTTCATAATTACTGAGATTGAATTCTCGCTTTACTCTTGATGAAATATAATTAAATATTGAATTAAATTAAACAGTTAATGTTTCACGATTATATTTAACAATATCAAATAGTCAACAAGTTTCGAGCGTGAGCTCATCTTCAAGACTGAGAGAATCTTTAAGATGAGCTCACGCTCGAAACATGTTGACTATTTGATATTATTGAATATAATCGTGAAACATTAAGCCAAGTGTTTAATTAAATTTAATATCTTTTATAATTGTCCGGTTATTTGAACTATGAATATTAACATTGATATACAAATCTACAATATACTTTAACCGATAGAGTTAACAGAGTGTTTGGAGTTACGTTGTATATCTACAGAAATATAAAGCTGAAAAACTTCTTAAAAGAAATGATTCAGAGGAAATCCGAAGAATTCGAGTATTTTTTCAATTGCTCTCCTTTCGTTAGAGATCGTAATAAACGTAAGTAAACGTTGTCAGAAGCACTTAACATCCCGGTCGTGTGCTGGCCGTCCCCCAGGAATGCACAAAGCCAAAAGAAAAATGGAGCGCTTTAGATTCGACGTCCGACGGTCAAAGGAATTGTCCGAGATGGACTGGGATGCGATGTTGATATTGCATTTCTCATTCTTTTTAATGCAACAGGAGACGGTGCGGGCGGCATAGGGACAACGCAGGATTGTAGCGGCAATATCGGAATGATAGTTTCCTTCCTTCAGTTTGTTTTCAAAACCTAGCTCATAATTTAATCTGTAATACCTGATGAGATCACATAATTTTTCGGTTTCTCACCAACTAACGAAACGAAATTTTTTGTAAAAATTTTAAATTTGCACTGAAAGAAAGTAGAAATTTCATGAATTTTATACATAATTGATTAATACTCATTATATCCACTTTGACGGTAGAATAATGAAATTGATGGAAATTTGGCAACATCGCGCTGAATATAGGAGATTCCTGTCATTATTGGCTTCTGTCACGGACCGATACTATTTCTAAGTCCTTCTCAGATTTGGTTTTTGAACATTGGAACCAAATTATTCCTATTGAAATCATAAAAATGAGTTAAAATGTAAATAATTTATTATTTGCATTGTTATTCACTTTAAATTATTTTAATCTTCTTTTTTTGATATCGTTTCTATTGTGCATTGAAAAGTTATTGTTAAAGTTTATAATAGACAATCCTGTTCAAGACTTTTTTCTCGACTTGCCAATGTTCTGAAGTACTGTCTCTCGGGAATATGGAAGTGCACAGAATATTATTCGAGCATATTAAGTTCATCAAAGTGAAATTATAAAGTGGTTTATGCCTAGTTTCAAAATGAAGAATCAATCGCTTTGAGGAATCTCTAGGAGTATGTATAGTGTTCCTGTGTCTAATCATTAATTTTATTTTGTTTTATACTTTGTTGTTTTGATAATGTATTTAAAAAAAAAAATAAGTACTGGCTAATGACATATGTTAATTAAGTATATGTTAGCCATTAAGGGTACTTCCAAATATTGGATAGCCGTTTTTGATTAAAATAAAAAAAAGGTGTTGTTAGTTTCAGTTATGTGCGCAGACAAAAATAAATAGTTATAAAAGGTCAAACGATATGATTACTTGAACCAATTTTAATAAAAGGTTAAATTAGAGATTGATTTCTTCATCAGAATCATAAGCTTTTAATGTTGAGATTATCGGTTGAAATATAATAATTCCGACATTTCTTTCAGTATTTTATTCATAAAAAACGATAATATGAGGCATTTCAGAATAGACATTGTCAAAATGAAGCGAAATTATCATTTTAGTCCAGAAAGTGGGAATGTAGGAAAATTCTTGTTGTAAGGCGAATTGAAATGTTATATTTTTACTTAATGGATTGGTAAGCATTGTAGTTTAATTTCGTTACCAATAGGAGAAATTATTATGAATGAACCAATAGAAAAAAATTTAAAGATAGCTCCTATTAGAGATCAATGTAGATATACGATTAGAAAAAATGCAAATATTTTATTTTATATTGGTCTCAGTGATTTATGCCTTGACAGCTCAGATTTTTGATATTCAGTTTTACTGTATTCCTTAGCTTGGAGATGGAAGTTATAATTAAACTGTTCATAAAATAGATAACTGCTATTGGTTTTGTGAGGACATTCGATTATAGTGTGAACCAAAACTGCGAGTTTTTATATTAATATTGACATGAAATGACAACGCATGGAATTGTCGAATTTCAAACGATTGAAACCGTGTCAGAATTACCCCAACTATTGAAGGCCATCGCATTTTTTAATATAATTGTTGATGCATAAGAGAGCTACGTTGTCATGAATATGGGAAGAGGATTGAGAACTTTTAATTGCTTAATTCAAAAGATTCAGTAGATGAGCATTTTAATTGTATTCAACGCTGTCAATGATCTTTAAGTGTTTGTGTTTTCTCTTTTCGGCGTAAATAAATTATTGTAATATTGTATGTGCGTGTGTCTGTCGATGATAAAGTAATGTGTGTATATTCCTTCTTATGGTATTAAAAGTGCATATATGTTTTCTTCATTGACCAGTCCAGCTCTGTGTGAGGGGCAGCTGCCCCTGGGAAAGCGATGCGTGTGTGCATTGCCAAGTGTTTGCTCAAAGATGTTATTGATTTTCAAGTCGTGAGGGGTTCAGCGGGGGTGGAGGGGCAATGGACTTCATGTCCAGCAGTTCGCCGGGCTCCATCAGCGCCCTAAATTGAAATCTTTCAGATGCTGCGAGGAGAACCGGACCTCTAAGGCTTTGTGTCATGTCTATCCCCACTCTTGGAGAGATGGACTGGCCTATGTTCCATCTCCTTTCTATCCCGATTGCGGCGACGGCGGCGGCGGAGGTGTTCGATTCCAATAATCGGAGGTGGGAAATTAATCATTATTATTGGATTATTTGTACAGCTTGGTCAATATTATTTTCGGAAATTATTGCTGAGGTATTAAGTACCTACATACCATCTTCACGAATACGGTAAACGATAATGATATATATATATATATATATATATATATATATATATATATATCAAATAAAAATATATATATATATATATATATATATATATATATATATATATATATATATATATATATATATATATTATCTTTCTCATAGCTCGCGTACTTTATTTGGAAACTGTGAAATATCGCTTAGAAACGATCTGATTTTTCATTTCATTAGTTCAATTTGTTGAACTGTTTTAAATGCTGAACTCTGTACAAATAACTAAAATTCTGAGATGTCTATGCTCAAATGAAGAAATTGTATGGTAAATTAATGGGAATGAATTGAAAAGAAGGTGAAAAAATGAAAAGAAATTAATTTAATTCCTGAGAGCTGAAACAAAATATGAAATTGAATTAATAATTGAAATGAAATAAAATTCAAATGAAATAAAAAAAAAATTAATAAATTCTCACAGATGATGAACAGATAGAGGGTTGAACCAGAAACCGAATTCATACGACGTTTCGGTTTGTAATGCATCTCTGACTGTTCTCAAGTAAAAATTGTTTGAACTTGAGAACCTTTCACTTGTCAACTTGGTAATTATTATTCTTCAGTTTTTTTTCACGTTTTGTTCAGTTTTTTTAGATCATTCCGATTGATTATCATTTCATTTCTTCATTCAATTATGGCCCTTATCTTGCTTTATAAGAGTTACGTCTACTGGAAATACGTACCTATGTCACATATCAATTAGTGTTCAAATGAAGGTGTAACTTCCTCAAAATTTCATTTTGAGTGTTTTAATCTATAATATTTCATTGGGAAGGAAGCAAGCTCATTCAATATGATATTTTATTGGCATAACTTATTATAAGTAACCACAATAAACATTGTAGAAAAATTCAATCAAAATGTTTTGGTGAAATGACACCAAACTGCATAAAATATAAAGATGATCTTCTTCATTAGCTGCTGGGGTCAAGAAGAGTATATTCCTCGCCCAGCAGGCCTGAAGACGGACGCAAGAAAAAACAAGGACCGCGAGCGTAGTGGTGGCGGCGGCGTATCCGTCTTTTTTTGGCGTCGAGCCAATGAAGGCGCCGTAGCTTATTACTTCCATAAATCTATCATATTCATAGCTCGCGGGGTCAGACCTTCCCCGATTGGCTCACGTGACGCAGTGCGGACTTCTTCACTCCTCCCAATAACCGCCGACGGTTCTCCCCACGAAGCGGGGGCTCCTCTATATTAATATCGAATTTTTGCGCTACGAGCTCTCGCGAAGTGCGCGCGTCTGGGGTTGCTGAAGCTGGACACGAGCTGGACCCGCGGACGTCGCGAAGGAAGGGGAAGATTGCCAGCGAAAATCGCAAGGATATCGGCGGAGAGGGGACCATGTGCAATGTAAATATTTGGCATTCCGTCATTGGAAATGTAACGGTTGGATGAAGGAATGAGAATTTTATGAGGGCATCTTCTTTATCTATATATAAAGCTTAACTGAATATCTCGGAATGTCAATATCTTTAATGAATCAAATTCAAATTGGCACGAGCTCTGTGGTTTGTTTACATATAATGCACATGCGCTCAATTGACCGAAATGAATTTTAAGGTTATAATTACTGTCATTTTTATGACACTTTGACAAGACATGACACTTTTATTGTATGAATCTTTGTATTGATATATGTATATATTATATTGATATATGTAGTTGTTATCGGCATTTATTAAGTGGGAGTTTTTATATTAATTGGAACGCTCCATATCCCTTGGTCAGCTTTCAGGTAAAACCTCCATTACGTAAGATTCTATAGGTAAATTAAATGTGTTACGTTAAATGCTTAGGAACACATGAATCAAATTTTTGAGGAAAAGTATTAACAAGATATTCATTTCCTGGAGCTTCAGAAATTTTAAAAACGAAAAAAATCATTTGAAGGATGAGTATTAACAGTTTACTGCTTTGTCAACGATTTGTGAATAAATGGTAATACTTATTAGTATAAAAATGATTTATTCATATCAATTTGAAGTATTTTTGACATGATCACTTTGTGATTTTCATTAGTTAACATATATTATCAAATTTGAACAGAATCATTTTTTGCGGTCCTAATTTTCGAAAAAAATCAAAACATTTTTCATAATTTTATATTGAAGAAATTATATTCTTTGAAAACAAACTCCCTTTCTTCCATATTAAAGTTGTTGAGATATTTCTTCCATATGTAAGGAAGATATATAAGAGATTGATCTTATGAGACCTCTTGGCAAAAATTGCTAGCAGAAAATTGAAGTGATACAAAAATGGATACTCAAAATGATAAAAAACAAGAGCCACACTTAGCATCAAACTAATTATTCCAAATTACGGACGTTTTCACAACAAGGCAACTTTTTGCACGAACACTGCTCGAGGGGTTTCACAGATCTCACCATTAGAGTGTACCATTCTTCATAGATACTAGGAACCGCAGAAGCAAAAATATGTTGCCTATACCAAGAGTGAATAAGACAAATGGATCTTTAGATCCAATTTATTAGATCCTTTCATTATACCCTTTAGATCTTTCACTTACCTTGGACCATCGCTATTCAATGAATTACCAGATCAGGGAAGTAGGGTCTAGATCTGTATATATCAAACTAACAAAGAATTTGATTCATCAAACTCCAAGATATAAGACTGAAAAATTTATAAACAGAAGCAATTTTATTTGAATTGTATCAATATCATATCTCCACGATTACCTAGTATTGAGAAGTTACAATTACTTTCTATCTTTTCTTTCATTCTTTGAGTAATTAATATCCTTTATGGATTAATTAGACTGCTACCACTTATTGTATTTTGTTATTTTCCTTTACTTTTCATTATTTTGTTTCAAGTTTTTATAATGAGTTAGTCAACTTTATATATTTTGTTACTCACGTACAAGTTTTAAACTTCAGTGAGAGTTGGTTTACTTGAGGTTATTTATTGTAAAAATTAACGTAATGCACGTAGGTATACTTAGTGTGACCAAATCAACATTATCATTATTATTATTATATATGGATCAAAAAAAAAATCCAGCGAGTGCGAATTCATTATTAATATTACCTGAGTACATGATATTATGAACAAAATTTAAAATCCCATTAGAGATCAATGTAGATATATGATTAGAAAAAATGCAAAGATAATTTTTCATACTGGTTTTAGCAATTTATGTCTTGATTGCTCAGCTTTTTGATATTTTGTTTTGATATCTTCCTTAGCTTGGATTTTGAAGTTTTGATTGAACTATTGTTAAAATAGATAATTGCGTATGCATTTTTTAATATACATTTTATATATTTTTTCATCACACTCAATTAATGCCCCCTACTCTCTATTTTTAGAATTCTGCGAAATCACGTATTATCATTTCAATAAATTTCGGTAGTAGGCGATAAGTTTTCGTTTTTTGTGAATACAACAACCCAGAATTAGTCTATGAATTTTGAATTTGAAATTTCAAGTATAACTTTTGTGTTAAATTTTCATCAAAAGCCATAAAGGAAGAATTAATTCATTTTATTTGAAAAAAAGGTAATATTGTTCCTATTCTGTTCTTTATCATAGAAATTCAAGAATACAGAGAGCAGAATTCGTTTGCTGAACTTTTTCTGTAGGTATATTATTTGTATTAAATTGAATTAAACACTTGGCTTATTATTGTATATTATAATATTAATAGTAATGTTAAAAGTAATATTATTGTATATTATTTTCGTAAAATTTTTTTACTTCCTAAATGCTAGATTAAACCTTGAACCTATATCACGCGTGATGAAATAGAAGGTTTTATTATTTAAATAATATTTTATTGAAGTGAAAAAACTTGCCTTCAAATCCAAAAAGTCAAATAAAAAAATTTTGATATCATTGAAGTTGTGTGCCTTGCCTACCAATAATAATTTTTATGAAAATAAACGGCATAAATGTGTGTTCTGAAACATAATTTATCCAATTAATCCGTTAGTATGCCCGAAACTAATTTTAGGAGAAGTTAATTTGCGATTCTGGAATAACCAGAATATATTTCTGGAAATTCTACAGATATTCGTATTTGGCATTCATTCAACAAACTTCTGCGAGATTCCAATTTCTATCACCAAAAACTTGCAACTTCTACGATTGATTTCATATGGCAAAAGTTGACCACATTCAACCAAACAAAAAAGAACTGTAGTAATTCCGATGTAGGAGAATGTTGCAAAACTTAGTAAACTGCAAAGTTGAGGCATTATACTATTTTCAATATGCAGTCTTCGTCTCCACGCTGGATTATTTAAGACAGCGGCGCTATGTACCGCTGATCCTTCTTTCAAATCTCGGATTCGCTCACCCCTTCTTGGCCTTCCACTATTTACCTTTCACTCCAGTCTAGTGCCGTTTCCCACCCCACAGTCCGCGAAACCTCTGGCGAAACGAACTAAGAACTAACTTTGCGGAATTTCGGAAGCTTGCGATAAAAGTTCCAGACGGACACAGGCTTTGTGTTGACCGAATAGAATAGACTCATCCAATTTTCAGGACGTTAATGTATATATTTCCCGGAGTTCCTACGTGATATAATTATCACATTCGTAGCATCCTCGATATTGAGTTTCTCAACTATCTTTATCCCGAAACTTTTTGAGGTGTTGATGTGCATTCTTGATAAGATCGGAGTACTTGATTCAACGGAATGCTCTTTCCAGGAAAAACGATACTTTATTATTATAATTATTATTATTATGGTACATACGCTTTTGAACTAAAAAGCCCTGCTCGTATATTCGATAAGCTTAGGTTTTTTACAGATTGATGATTGAATGACCAGGAACACAGATATTTTCGTAATACCTTAACATAGAAATTTTTTCTTTTTAGAAAAAAAAATAAATTTTTTGTTTTTTTTTTTCAATTTTTCATTTATTATTTGTGTACAATTTGTTATTTTTCCGCTGTAATCAGATGTATATATGTTGGGAATAAATGTATTATTATTATTATAACTTGATCTTGAATAGGTGGGAGTACTCAGTTTCGGGAAACATTCTACATGAGACCAAACAGTAGTTCGACGCTTCCTTGTCGACATTTTATTTTATCGAAATGAAACGTACTCGTCACATAGTTATACTTCATCAAAAAAAAATAGTGTGTTTGAAAGGAATGAATTCTGCGTTCAACTCATTTAAGAGTGGTTAACTTAGAAATGTAGTTGATTAGTTAATAACTCAAAATATATCAACTCTTGAACAATTTTTAATCGGAAATTAAAATCATGAAAATTGGCTCAGAGATACTAACACTTTGTTTATTTAAAAGCAAAATATGCAGAGAATGCTTTCATAATAAAAGCAATTGTTAAACTGATTTACCATATATTATAAATAATACTGCATTTTTTTTCAAATATTCGAAAATTCTACGAAACGTAGATAATAATTTTCATCAAGTGTACTTATCGATTAATTTGATTTACGCGTAGATAATGATTTTTATCTAGTGACACAGAATTTTTTCGCTAGAATTATAGTTCAGGCTTTGTAATGACATCTTTTTGAATAAAGTTTGAAGATTTCTGATCATAACGGAATAGTAGAATTTTATTATGCTATAACTAATCTGAACAAGTTGTTTTGTGCATATTCATGAAATCTAATTTTAGTTCATTGAATATATCATATAATATGTGAATAAATGGGCTGCAAATTTTGCAAATACCCAAAACCACATGTAAAAGTAATTCCACTGATTTGAAAACAGTTCCTGATTTCTTGTAGCGTTTTTTTTTTTGTAATATCAAAACTCAGAACCAAGTCGTTGAATTTCAAAGTGAGTTTTCTCAAGAGAAGAAGCCATCCGAAACAAAATGGCTGTGATCCCCAAATGTCCACCAAACGTTTCTATTTCCCATAAACTAAAACTGTATTTTCAGCTACAATAAATAACGTTATTCCACTGACCATCTGCCATTCTCTCCATTCCACTTTCAACGGAGTAGGGGGCGCAAGTGGGGCTTAGGCCCCTCTATTGTATATATTTCTTCTTCCTCCTCGCCCCTGGCCCTGTTTTCCGAAGAAAAGCACTTTCATAAATCTGGTGCGAGATATATGTGCTCACAATTTCCGGGATCCGGCCATTAACTACAGCCGGAGCGAGAGCCCGGAGCTGTTCGGACTTGAATCCTCCATTTCCCCTGTCTTTATTTGCTTTTTGATTTCGCGTTTATAATATTCAATTCGCCTGAAAAAACCGGCACATAACACTTTCGAAAGGCAAGATTCTTATTATTCTCCATTCATTTTAAAGAGGATATAACATCTTTTGAGTAAAGTTCGATTTATGATAAAGATGACTATGATGATCAGAAGAAAGAAAATGCTCAGTTTAATTTCAAAACTGGCATTTTGAAATGAAAAAATAATCTTGCTATTACGCCCCAGAAAGTCATTGAGTTATTCAATCATTTTGAATCCTGAAGTTCAATTTAAACTAATCTATATACATATATCGAAACCACGGTTTTCCGCAGGCTATATTACTTGAGATATTTCTATTCTATTCATTAGTGCAGTGGTGTATATACCCACTTTGTCCTGATATTCTGAAAGTGTGAATTCTATTATTAAAGTTGATTGAATGTTCGCTGATCTCATGATGAAACATTGATTTAAACATTTGATATATTAAATAGAAAACACTTGGCTTGGTTTCACAAAATTTATAATGAATACTTGACAATTGTTTCGGGGTGTTACCCCATTCCCAAAAGGCGAACTGAACAATATTTTTCGACCAACATTTTTATATACTCGTACCTATGCATCGTTACCTGCAATAGACTTAAGAATGATATCGATGTCTCCGAAGTAGGGGGACTAGAAGGTCTTAAACAGGCTTCGTCCTGTTTGGCCTTTGTACATTTTTTTGTGTATGTATATATTGTTTTTTATGACCTAATTGTTTTTATTTTTCCTTTTATTTTTTTTTCGTATCTTCTCTCTTTATATGTATGTAGGTTTACGAGGTTTGTTCAAAAGAAAAGGTGAATTTTGAATTTTTTCGAAAAGCATTTATTTATTCATCAATATTCATTTTGTCTCTTCCAAAGTAATCCCCCTTAGATATAAGGCACTTATGACAGCGTTTCTCTCAATCCTCGAAGTACGTCTGAAATGCGCTATCGGTATAACCATTAGCTCGTTCTTCGATTCTGACTTTATCTCATCCACTTTGGCAAAACACTTTCCTTTCATTAGTCCCTTCTGTTTTGGGAATAGAAAAGAGTCGCAGGGAGCCAAATCTGGGGTATAGGTTGGTTGCGGCATGATTACGGTGTTGCTTTTGTCCAAAAATCACTGACAATCATTGAATTTTGAGCTGCTGCATTATCGTGGAACAGAATCCATGATTTATTTTTCCACAATTCCGATCGTTTGAGCAGTATTGCTTCATGGAAACGTTGCATAACTTCCTTGTATTGTTTCTTATCAACCGTACGATCTGTTGGCAAGAAGTCATGGTGCACCACGCCGTTGTAATTGGAGAAAACAATGAGCAAAACCTTCACATTTGATCGAACTTGGTGTGACTATTTCGGTGTTGGCTCTCCTGGCCACTTCCATTGGGATAATTGGGCTTTGGTTTAACCATATACCCACGTTTCATCACAAGCTATGACCTTTTTGAGCAAATCTGAATCGTTGTTGACGTTATTCAACAACTCCTGCAGGTATCTTTTCTGAGAGATACCAATGCTCCGTTGCTTCTGCTCGAAATTTAGCAATTTCGGAACAATCTTTGCTGCTACATGTTTCATGTCCAAAACATCCGAGAAAATGCATGGCATGACCCTATTTATATGCCAACATCCTCTGAAACTTCATTAATAGTGGTTAGATGATTTTCCAAAGCCCTTTTCTCCACTGTTTCGGCGTTTTCTTCGCTTGTTGACGTGGTTGTAACTCCAGGACGCTCATCGTCTTCGAAATCCTCTCGGCCTTCTATAAAGCGCTTGTACCACTTATAAACACTTTTTTGAGAAAAAGTAGACTCGTCGAATGCCACAGTCAACATTTTAATTGCGTTGGAACACTTTAATCCACTTTTGACGCAAAATTTAATACAGATTCTTCAGTCAATTTTCTTAAAAAGTAAGGAACAAATTCAAAATGGCTGATGATCTCAACATATGAAAAACGTATGTGTGCCAACATAACGAAAAAAAATTTCAATAATCGAATATGCACAGCAAGCGAAATTCAAATTTTACTTTTTCTTTTAAACAGGCCTTGTATATTGTACTTTGTCTGCTGAATTGTTTGAATATTTGTAATGAAAATATGTCAGATTAGCTCTATAATATTGTATTTTTATGTAAATGAATGCTTCCTATACCATTCAAGTTTTCTTCACGAAAACAGTTATTATTTGTGATGTTAAATTCACACTAACATAAAATTATAATCGAATAGTTTTCATCAGTTCAAATGAAGATCACAGGCAAAGAACATTCTAAGTAAATTTTTTTCAAAAATGAGGTTTTCGCGATATCTAGTAGCTAAGGCCGAGTACTACAACCTAGTCTACTGATCGAGGGAAAGAACATTCTGTGTCACTGTTATTAAAGCTGGAAAACATCATATACAGGGAAATATCATTCTATGTTCAACCAGCTGATTGATTTACAGTGGAAAAATATTCTATGTCACTATCAGCTGTTCAAGTTACTTTGAAATACCATTATGTTTAACAGAACCTCTCAGTTTTACGTACTTGTTGTCAGTGATTGTGAGTTGTTTAAGTCAATTCATTGAATTTTAACTTATTATTAATAGTGGATAGTGATCAAAATGAGTGATAACGACGAAAATATTACTGCAATGGTTACAACACAGAGGAAATATGGATTTCATTTCCAGCAAATGCTTACTCTGAAAATTTGAACATATCAAATGAAAAATACAATGATCTTCAGGTTTTAAAGATATTGTCGAGATGAAACATAAACATATTTGATAAATTTGAAACATTAGCTTGTGACACTAATTTTGGCAGTTTGAAAACGATTTTTATTGTTTTCTGATTTAGAATATCACATTTGAATAGAATAATTCATAATATGTATTTCAGTATCTTCAAAACTCTCTCCATACATGGACATTTGCTTTTTTTTCAATTGATTAAAATGACAATTCGTTGCACACAGTAATGAAAATTTGTATTGAATAATCTTAAATATTCACTTATTCTTTTATAATAATAAATATTTACTTATATTCTTCGACTTTTTTAATGTGTTCTTATGTAAAGTTTATAAATTCTCAATAATCTATGTACGAACATAGAATGTTATTTACATGTTTCAACTGACTTAGACTGTTTTTTCACGGTTTTTTATGACATTATGTTTGATTTATTTTTTTTAATAAATATAACCAAAAATGGAGATTGAACAGTTTTATTTCGAATTTAAATCTATTCGATCAGTACAAAAAAATTTATTGTTCAATAAATATCAATGCTCAATTTTCATATGACGTTTCAAAGACTAATTTTCAATTTACTCAAAAGTAAGAAAGTGACTCAAAATGTTCTTTGCCTGTGGTCTTCAAATGTAATAGGAATAACTTCTTTCTGCGTGAACTGCACAATGTGAAGTGGGTTGAGTTAAACTTGGAATTTATTCAGGGTAAATTCTCGGTCCAGACTACATCTTGAGAGTAAATTAAGAGCAATCAGGCTGCACTTCTGAGGGGTCAGTAAAATCGCCCTCGGTGGTGAAGGCGTGCTGGCATGCAGATAGAAAGAACTTTGAGAAGATCTTATCATTCAATTCGTTGCTTGGCCTGGATATTTCTGGAAGAACCTCCTCGTCGGGAATTAAAGAATTTTTCATTTTTAACTTTTTTCAACTTCTTCATTTATATTTTATAAATCGTGATTATCACTGGTTTGGTGTGTAATTTTGGTAGTTTCTGGAATTTTATTTATTATATGTACTGTATATATGAATTTTATTGAAAATTATTTAATGAAACTTCATGTCAGTATGTTCGATTAAAGAATATCGCTTTAAAGAATTCGAGATTTTAATGTTATAGAGTGAATTTTCGGCATGTAAAGTAGACATTGTCATTTGAACGGTTCTGTAGAAAAGTTTCATTAACTTATTATTATGAATCAATGAATTATTCAATTATTGATTATTGATGAATGGTATTCACGAATGAAATTCGAATTAATTTTTCTATTCTCATACTACATTCCTGTATTAATGCCAATTGATCTCTACAGTATAACACTTGATGCACCATTGTTAAAATGTATAGAAGTATAGGTTCTTTCATTAAGGACTCCCGAAATTTGACAGTTGACAACGGTTATATTATTGAGGATACATTTTTCAAATATATTGTCAATGGTAATACACCATTGACAATGTCAAATAGACAGATAGGTATAATTATTTGACAGATTGTCTTAATCTGTCAATTATCAATTGACACATTGATACTAGTATGTCAAATTGTTGAAATGAATGTATTTTATTCAGCCTGTTTTGTCGAAACCATTTACAGTTCGGTGGATAAATTGTCATTCATCCACCTAACATGATAAATTCATTAAAACGCAAGAGTTACCGAAAACTTCACCTTTGTTGTTGATAGTGTGCAGTTAATCATAGGTAGCCCATTTGAGAACATGGTCATCCCAGGTAGAGGTGATGCAACTGGCCAGTGAGATAACAGGATTCAACTCTGTTAGACTTTCCATTGTGGATTCTCTTATTTTTCGATTTATTAACCAGAGAAATGAAGATGGAAAATTGGACATAGGATGTGATTCAGCCAGCAAAGCTATGGCGAGCATTTGCATGATGTTTTATTCCATATATGGCATCAACATGGCTTCTAAGTAAATGAAAAATTTCGATGATATATAACGCACACTAGTTTTAGTTGAATTTAAAGATGTTAAGCATTTAATGAAATACCATTTGTGATAAAAAACTTGTTACAAATCCACCAAATAGTTTGTTTCATTCGACAAATATTCCAATGATTGAAAACATGAATATCTGATTATGTTGCTGATTTATTTGTATTGGAAATCGAATCAAATCGGAAGTTACCCATTTCGTTGTTCACTTGAATGTTTTTATTTATTGAGCTTGATGTTAACTGCTTCATTAGATACCTACAATTTTTTGCTCTCTTCAAGTAATGTAGTAATACTTCTGCTTTTTTGCATTTATGAATTTGTTAATCCAATACAATGATCATATATTCGTTCCCTTCTCGTTAAAATTTTATCAACTGGAAATTTTTGGGTATTCTGCTGATTGAATTCATCAAAAAAAGAATATCAATTCGTCTGTTACGAATCTTTGTGCTAAAGCATAGTATCATAGAGGAAAATACACTTTGTTTCTTATATATTGAATGAAAAACACATGGCTTAGTTTCATGAAATTATAGCAATTGCTTGACAATTATTTCGGGGTGTTAACCCCTTTAAAGAAGCTGATCTGAAATGGTGGGAGAGGAAATAGGGATGAAGACTTAATCGTTTACGGTTCTAGTTATTGACGGCTTCTAAAGGAGGGAACAGGTCCGTACTCAGAAAAAAGAGAAGTAAATACATGAATACGGACCTGTTCCCTTTTTTCGAAGAACCTGATACCGAGAACCATAAACGATTACGTCTTCATCCTCATTTTCTCTGACAACATCAACATCGTCTATAGAAAGTATAGATATAAAAACATATAAAAATTTTTTCGAAAAAACAAGTGTTCAGTTAGCTTTTGAAAATGGGGCAACAAGTGTTTTCATTGAATGTGTTGAACAATTTTTCACCAAGAGATCATCGAAAATTCAATCATTTCGTTTTTATTACTATACTTATTAATTTGCTACTGCAATTAGTTTTACAACATTCTCAACCATGGTGATTAATGAGTTTGAAAATACACTAATTCTATGAAACAGCAGTCGCGTATTAATATATATATAGTGATGAAAAACAACATTTTTCTCTAGACTTTATTATTCTCCACTGACCATTGTTTAGAAGTCCGTGATTTATATCCTTCCTATTCGGACGCAGTATTCCCAATTTTCCCAATCTCATTTTTGGATTTAAAATTCGGAATAATTCAATCATCCCATAGTCCTCCAAGAGAACACCATTGAATGTGCCAACCTTCGGGATCCGCATGTAGAGGATTATTCCAGGTCCACGATCATTGATTGTTCTAAGGAGAACGTATTCGGGGTGCACCGGCCAAAATGGCAAATCGAAGGAGGTGGATTAGCATAACGGTAGGCCATCGCCGCCGCCACCGCCCCACCTGATGCGGCGGACCGCAAACCAATTGGCCGTAGTTGGAATATTCGGCAGACCGGAAGTAAGGAAATTGCTGGCATTTCGAAGATATTTCTCTGCACGTTATGCATACTCGAAAAATTTTGAAAAGCAGAATGGAAATAAAGTTACGTAACACTTTCAATCAATTTTGGAATAGATTATCCATTTATCGAAGAAAAGACGAAATATAGTGTGTTTATATAGGGTGATTTTTCAAGCGTAGTTTTTTTTGAATCGAATAAAACACTCAATTTGCATCATATATTCAAAATTTTAATTGAAATTGATAAATTGGCCTTTGCCATTTACATCTTGAAGATAACTTCATGTAAATGTTGTCCGCGGCTCCGTATCAAATGGTCCATTCGGAAGGTCCAATTTTGCGTCACTTTTTCGAGCATTTTGGTCTGTATCCCACGAATTACGCGTGTTATGTTATCCTGTAAGGCTTCAATCGTCACATACACTAACGACTTTACATAACCCCACGAGAAATGATCCAGAGGCGTCAAATCGCATGATTTTGGCGGCCAATTCACAGGGCCATTTCGAGAGATAAGCTGCTCACCAAATTCATACTTCAACATATCCATTGTTTCACGAGCTGTGTGGCATGTGGCACCGTCTTGATGAAAACACATGTCAATCAATTTCAACTCGGCCAACTGGGGCAAAAAAAAGTTGCGTATCATGGCTAGATATCGTTCGCCGTTGACGATAACGTTTCTTCCACGGTCGTCTTTGAAGAAAAATAGATCGATGATGCCACCAACCCATAAACCACACCAAACTGTCATTTTGCATCGGTAACTCTTGTATGGCATGTGGCTGTTCATCACTGAAGATGCGACTGTTTTGTTTATTTATATATCCGTTAAGCCAGAAATGAGCCTCATCACTGAACACAATTTTTCGATAAAACAGCGGATTTTCACATTTCTCACAGAGCACGAATTTTGATAGTAAATTTCAACAATTTGCAATCATTGCTCGTTTGTGAGTCTTTCCATGATGAAATGGCTGAGTATGTTGAAAACTTTTCACTTTGACAGATGACGTTTGGATGCCATTACCAACCAGTGCGTCCAACCTGAAAAATTTAACTCTTAAAAAATCACCCGTCATAAGATAGCTTTTTCTTTTTGAACCGCTGATGATATTGGTAAGATTATCAAGTATACTAAATAAAAAATACACAAGAATAAAATTTGTGGGGTGTACAAAATCAACTGTGGTAGATGTAATTTTTATAGGAAGAACTTTCAGGAATTCCCAAATTAGAATATCCAAACATAAACGAAGTTTTGAAAAGAAATAACTGACTCTCATTATTCCAAACACTTGACATAGCAGTCACACATTTATTTCAGAGATCAAAAGACTAAACAAGAGAACAAAGTTTTAAAACAACATTTTCTGGAATAGTTACAAATCAATAAATTCAGGACTTTGTTTCAATATTATAAAGAAAACAACTCTTTGTTTTTATCACTATATTAATCATATTGCTACCGCGGTTTCGTCGTATTACTACATTTTCAAGCAAGTGATACTAAGAAATTGCACTGTCAAGATAATAAATATGGTGATGAAGAACAAAGTGTATTTTTCTATATACTACTAGAATATATCATTACCACAAAGTAACAAACGAATCAATATTTATCCAATATTTAACTAAATTTATAAACAAATTTATACAATATCTTACCCTCCCATTTCAAAGAGCTTTCTTTCAATAAATTCAAAATAAACATCAAGAAATATATTCTTAGATTTTGCTACTATTCTGTCTGTAACTTAGTTTTGCACTTCAAGGCAAATACTTTAATATGAACATGATCGCCACATCTTTTTATGTGTTATTTTTTGTGCATTAAATGTTTGTTTTTCAGTTTTATGGTGAATTGATTACCTAAGTTTACTAAGTTTATGCTTATTAGATATCAATCATTAGTTTCATCTAGGAATAAGTATATCTTTATCTAGTATTTTATATTATTTTCTATTTTATGTTAATTTTATTCTTGGATGAAGGAAAAATGATTAGAAAAATTCTTACCGTTTGTTAGAAAGACATTTCTTTCCTCTGCAATGAAGATTTCTACTAAATGGTGAATTAAATGTTAATAAAAGCCCTTCACTTAAAATTTTCAATAATAGAATTTCAATTGAATATAACTTAAATTCAAACACTTGAACTTATGATTTACACTTTATTGACTACATTGCATGACGCGTTTCGTCGTTACAAACGACTTCTTCAGATGCTTACAGAATAAGGACCTTCCAAATAAGAACCTTATTCTGTAAGCATCTGAAGAAGTCGTTTGTAACGACGAAACGCGTCATGCAATATAGTCAATAAAGTGTAAATCATAAGTTCAAGTGTTTGAATTTAAGTTATATTCAATTATAATGGATTTACATCAAGTAAACGCCAACACTATTAAATAATAGAATTTCAAGTCGCAGGTCAGAAGAATTATCTTCCTTTTGTTTTTTTCTACCTGTTATTATCTTGTTTTCCATGTTATTCTGTAATTTTTGATTGTTATACATGCCCTTTATAACCTGGTTTCTTTGTTCAATTCTGATTTTAAAAACAGAAAATTCTCGGACATAATATTATTGATATTATTATATGGAGTAATAGAATGAGCAACAATAAAAATATGTGAAACTAAGACAACTGCATATTATACAATTTAAATTATGGATATATTTAAATTCAATTCAATAATGAAATGATAAAGCGGTAAACGTAGGACCAAATATTGTATTTTATATTTGAAAGGAATATTGCGAATATTTAGGATGATAAAATAACCTGTATTGTTGAATATTCAACATTTGGAAATATTTCGTGGTATTTATCAATTGAAGATGTTTAATGTTTATAAATTCTACTGCTGTTCAATATCGAACAGTTTCTCAGAGTGGATGATTCAAATTCGAGCTAACATGAAATAGCTCGATTAATCTCATTAAACGTCAAGACTGTTATAATAAGGGCCATAAAGTACAGGAATATGTCATTGACAACATGAAACGGGAATGCCTTTAACGACATATTCTATGTTCAATTCGCGTATGTTATTACAGGCTCGCCGGGAGATTAAGCAATAACTAGAAAGGGATCATTAGGGGGAAACTGACCACTGGTCAGCTCAAATTCCGGAGAAATAATAGGTTTTCTCGCAGAAAAGTAACTTTACGTCCTATGTTCTATTTCTGTTCAGCATTTACCGAACCTAATTTTATATTGATTTCAACATATCACGCTGTGAGGGATTTTTCTTCGCACCCGGAAACAAAGCACAATATTAACCCCAGGCCACTTTGCCTCTTACAGTTTCGCACAGATGTAGAAAATATCATATATTATTCATACCCCTGGAAATGTCACTGCGATGTTTACAACGTAGCTCTGACAATTATTTTTAATTCGGAATGATTCACTAAGTCTGGAGGAAATGAGAATTTACAGGGAGGACCTTAATTGGTTTTCTAATTTTGATCGTTACATCTTTCAGATCCTGTCAGCAGACTTTCAATAAACTGTCCGATGGCATCAAAGTCGATATCTTTTTGGCAGTGAATTCTTGTTTAACATTATGATTATATTTATTTGAAAATATTGCTGAACAATAATTGAATGATTGGAAATATTATGAATCATGAATTAGATTTTAGATTTTTAGAGATAATCTATTTAAATATGTAAATTCTCAGCAATTAAACAAGAGACTTTTGAAATTTCAGTAATATTGATACTAAATACTGATTATCATTTTGAGAACAATTTGAATGTTTGAAAGTGAATTGTTTCTACTATTTTTTTTTATTCGAGAATTTCTCATCAGACACTGACTTTCTAGATTAAATGACTTGTGTAATGTTAATTTATTAAACATTTATATTATCTTCCTTCGTGAACCTATTGATTCACAGGTAATCTTTGAACTAGCTACACTTTTGCCCGCCTGGGCGTGATCTGGAGCGATTAGACATGGGATCATTCGTACACATTTCAGACAATTTTCTGTTGTGTTCGAATGAAATATCTACAAAGCCTTCCACTCGCACTCTTGTTGTCATGAGTAGGAATCTTGAACGCTAGGGAGTGTTTATACGTCCTTTCGCCGATAGAGGGAGCCTACGTGAGTATTTCACTCTCTAGAACTTCTCTTAATTTGGTATAGGACCTATGTTCGTTTTAAAAGTCATCGATTCTTGATTGATAGATTAAATATTATGATGATTCATAATAATGATGAAACAATTGTATCCTATTATCATTCAACAAGATCAATGAATTTTTCGAAACGCTCTTAATATTCACTCTCGAAAGTGATGGGTTCGTTCTCTGTTGACAACATTTGTGTAGACAGCTCCATGAGAGTTTTATTTGAAATATTTCGATATTTCGATTAAGAGTCTCAGTATTTACTAATATTGAATTACCTGTGAATCTTTGAACTATATATATATATATATATATATATATATATATATATATATATATATATATATATATATATATATATATATACATCATTAATCGGTTGGGCGCTTTATATAATTATAAGGGCGATAATTATAAGTATTTTTTCGATTTTTACTATAATCAATTCGATAACATGAAAATATCGTTTCGCCAACACAATGGCTTCATCAGATGTTCAAGATAAAATGAGCTATTACATTGTGGACTGCTTGCATTTATCCTGAAGTGAGTGGGAATGACCATAGAATACTATTCTTATTTTGTAGGGGAATGACTATAGAACATATTCCTTTTGAATTGTGGAGGATGACCATAGATTACTTTTCTTCGATTGCAGTAATTGGAGTAATTATTTATTCGACATATGTTTCGGCTCTAGGCCTTTTTCAAGAATATTATAGGTTCATTGTTGGTTGAAATTGACTTCAATTTCACAAATCTGTGAAGTTTTGTGAAAATCTGAGAAGATTTGTGAAATTGAAGTCAATTTCCAACCAACAATGAACCTATAATATTCTTGAAAAAGGCCAAGAGCCGAAACATATGTCGAATAAATAATTACTCCATCAATTTCAAACTGTGCTCATTCCCAAGAAACTCTCACACTTATATATATATATATATATATATATATATATATATATATATATATATATATATATATATATATATATACCATTAATGAATAGTTAACATTTGTGTCTTTCTTAATGCCAAACGAAAAAACGAAGGAACTAAATGTTCTTTTCATAAATGTTGCAAAAATTTTCATTGGAACTATATATTGACTTGAAATCTCTTATACAATATTTGAGTTATATAAAGTTGCCATTATTTCGACAAATCGCTGCCAAAGATGCGTTAATGCAACTGATCAAATAATATACGATATTATGGAAAATCATTATGGAATTACAATTATTCTTATTATTTATTCTAGAGGAAAATACACTTTGTTTCTTACCACTACATTCATTATTTGCGACTGTAGTTTCATACATGTTCCAAGCACATAAACCGTGTACTTGGAAATATAGTGATACTACGAAACTCTAGTTGCAAATTGATAAGTATTGTGAGAAGAAACAGAGTGTGTTTTCTCCTTGATACATTATCACAAAGTAATAGACAAATATATTCACTATTCTATATATTAAAATTAAAATGAGTGTAACGAAGAATTCCGACTTGAAACATCTAGAATTTGAGTTTAATGGATTCGTTATACACAAATGAAATAATCGATTAGATATTCAATGCCAAATCCGACTCTGACTCTATGAATGATTGAGTATTTATATTCCTGCAGACAAAGTGAAAAGTGAACGGAACCGTAAGATAATTTCGTTTTTCCGAGTCTCGAGATTGCTTGTGATTTTCCATTTTACTCGGAGAAAATTAATTTCAGAATTGGAAATGTAATCAACAGAGATGAGATGTAAATATTTTAATTCCGAAACGTCGTGGATTGCCGGCGCACAATTCACAAAGAGGATACACTTGTCTCCGTCTTCTGACAGTCTTTGAAAAACGAATCGATATGCAAACGACTTTGATAAGTTTTTCAATTTAATAACTTCCGTTCTTTATGGAAATAAGGGACTGTCTCTTAATTTAATCTGCCGGGGGCCGTATTTCCCCACCTTTAATTTGAAATAATACTTGTAGGAAATATTTCGGAGATTTGAAGAATCTTTGAATAATAATTGAGAGGCTACATGAAAAGCTTCCGATGTAGACGTTTACTTCTGATTTGGAAGAATATTTCAGACTTTATTGATTTGGAGAATTGTTTAAGTATTCTTTTTATTATAATTGGAACATTTAATCTTCAATAAATTCGATTCCTATGAAACAAACAAATATTATTCACTATTAAGAATCGATAATGTCAACCGAGGACACATGTCCGGGAATTAAAAGGAGTCGAGTGTATTTTTCAATTTTGCGAAAGTTTGTTGGGAATTTTATATTAAACTATGAATGTTATTCAGTTCTCATCATATTAGATTTTTATATCACACCGTTGAATAAAAAAATCCACAAAGCTCTTCAAAATTTTCTAGGTGATTTGCATGAGGAGACAGTAAATATTAATAGTTGAGAGTGTTCATTTATAACAATATGAACAGTGTAATAAGAAATTGATATGATGCTCGTTGTATAAATAATTTCTAATACTATAGTCTTTGTTTCAAACAATTGTCATTCATTGGTTGAAATCTTCGTGGACTATCATCGTATATCGTGTATATTTTATGCAATAAAGATCTCCACACTTGTCACGAAATTTGTATCGTTCGGCAATGGAGGGTTGTTGAGGTTTTAACAAGTCGTGTTTTTTCCCTCTACCTTCAGATGGGTACGGAGTTGTTTGGACGGTTTGGACGGAGAAGGTTTATATGTACCTTGTCGTACTTACCTCACGATGCGGTTTTGGGACAGAGGAGTGTTGGTTTGGGCAAATATTTCTTTCAAAGGCGCACCCTATCAATATTCATTGAATAGGGAATTTCGAAAACCTCGCTATATACGACAATGACCAAAGAGCATGTTTTCGTCTACACTCCTTTCCTTTCCTTTTGGCGGAAAATGCCGTATTTCTTCACGATAATACACGTCTATATACTAATAGAATTGTCATTTATCACATAAATATTATGGGGATTACTGTTTTAATTGGAAATTCCTGAACGTTTAATGATGAGAGATTTGAAAGAGGCAACCATAAACAAACAAACTTTAAAACAATTGCTATTCATAGGTTAAATCGAACTATTGTCGGACGGTCCTCGTATAATTGTGCATGCAATAAAGATCTCCACACATGTCACTTAAATTAAGAAAATACTAAAATGAACTTTATGGACCTGAAGTGCCATAGCTGGTTACATAGGCAATGTATAAATTATGGAGACTGGGACTGCGCTCTTGTAGGTTGTGAATTCAGAACGAGTTACATTCATCCCGAAAGATAATATTTGAATACGAAACCGCTTTATTCCGAGGTAACTGCGTTTCCAATATCAAATACACAATCAAATCAATATCGTGCAAGTTATTTATGAGAGCATTAATTTCAATTTCAGGAATCCTAGACCGTAAATATTGCCTCGGCGCCGAATATTTATATGTACAAAGGAAAATGGGTTTACGTTTTCCAGAGATACAATCTACTAAATATACGCCGTTTGCTTCGTTATTGCGCGTTCAACGGATATTTTAGTTGAAGTGTTTCGTTTTCCTATAAAATGCGATAGGGGTGTTTGAAAAAGGGGCCAGTATTTATGGGAAATACGCATTAGGATAAATTGCAAAATTTTTAATCATTGATTTCATTCTTAGTAAGTCTAATACTGCATGAAACAACCTAGGAACATCTTGTAAAAAACAGAATTTAATTTTGTGACAATATAAAAAGCCAAACATTCTTCAAATGGGAATTTATAGCAAAATGATGACAAGTGGTCGCCTCAGAGGTCGAAAAGTCATTTGAGATAAGATCACGCCTAGTTAATAATACTAATAATAATAATAATAGGTAATATACTATGCTGTTCGAATTAATTGGGACAAACATTTTTTTCTTCGTTTGAGTTACTGTAGTAAGTATGTGAGTACCAAGGTGGCCCAAACACCCTTATTCGTGCCTGTTTACTACATGAGGTGACGTGAGGGTTCGACCTTGACCATCGTTTACATTCTGATCGGTTTTATCTCGCCAGCAATTCAGTTGTGAGCCTACCGGTGCGACAGTTGGTGGTTTCAATTTTGATACGTGTTGTATTGTCTTGTCCTAAGATGGATATCGCTCCGAGGAAGCGTTCCAAAATTATCGCGCTTAATGAACACATATCAATGACTGTAAGAGATATTGCTGAAGCTGTTGGTGTGGGAAAATGTCCAGAGTTTAGAGAATTTTAAAAACATTCGAAGAAAGTGGTTCATCGTCTCCAAGAAGAAAAGGAAACTGTGGCCGCAAACGCAAAACTACTCCAAGAACAGACTAATTGTTATTAGAAATAGCAAAATGAATCCGAGAAAGACAAGCAGTGATCTTTGAAGCGATTTAATGGTTTCTGGTGTGGAGGTAAGCACCTCAACTGTGCGAGAACGACTGCTGAAGGTTGGACGTAAGGCAAGAAGACCAAGAAGAAAGCAACTGCTTACCCAGAAAATGACGAAACGTTTGGCATGGTCCAAAAAGTACCGTGCGTGGACTGTGGACGACTGGAAGAAGGTGGTTTTTAGTGATGAGTTGCATTTATTTGTTCAAAGGTACAAATCAAGTGTTGTTAGACGAAGTGATGGGGAAACTTGGCTGGCTGATCACATCCAGCAAACAGTAAAACATCCTTCGAAACAAATGTTTTAAGGTTTTTTCACAATCAATGGCACTGGACAATTAGCTCTTATAACAGGGATGATGAATTGAGTGAAATATATCGAAATATTGCGCACCAGGATTGTCCCATTCATGGAACAATCCTGGCCACAATTCCAAACAAGTGCAGACCTTTATGCGTGAGAATGAAATGAAAGTACTCGATTGGCCGGGGAATTCACTTGATCTCTTTTCCATTGAGAATTTATGAAATATTTTAAACGACTGACAAAAATGGATTGCAATTAAAAAGAAAAATGATTATAAGTGCAATTCAGATGTGGTTTTAGAAGAAAATCTGCGCTACGCAAGTGGGAGTTCAAGAAGTTATTACAGCTAAAGGAGGATATACTTCATATTAATATGAAGATTTTCTGCTATTTTGTATGTATATACTTCATTGAAATTCCACGAAAACGATTCCGTTTTGGTGAGAAGGAGCATGAGTGAGTATCTATAACACCAGACTGAAAATCCTTGAACCAATCTCTGACATTCCATCCTAAGGCCATAAACATTCGTTAGCTGATTCGACCCATGACGTGTCATCGGCGAGTAGGGCGACTAAGTCAACATTATTGAATTCGCGTACATTATTAAACAATAATAAAAATATGAAAGGACCCAAAACGGAATACTGAGAAATTCCAATTGACAGTGGATAGTTTCAAGATTAACAATTTCTTTCTTCGATAAATAAAACTGCGAGACAAGGACCTGGAGATACAGACAAAAAATACTCCTCTAAAACCTATATTGTTGAATTTGTTTGTAATAAAATTGAAAGACAATAAAAAATTTTGTGAAGTGTTGATATTTAAGATTTGAAAATATTAAGAAAGAATGCACAATATGAATCGCAGAATAACAGACTTTTTGTGGTATTTATAATATAATTCCAGAGAAATCAATGGTTCAGTGAATTAACAAATCGTGTTGAAATAATCTTGAAGAGTTTATAATTGATTTATAATTGTTTATTACTTGAACAATTTGTAAGAGAGAATGATTTGTTGCATTCGTATAGAATATTTGTTGTTAACCGAACAGAAATACACTTTAATTTTTTCAGTGAAAATTAAACCTATTCAAAAATATTTTTCACTTCAATTGAAGTTTTAGAAATATTTTTTCTGGAACTTTTCGAGACTTTTCTTAGCGACAACTGTTGAATAAAATTGAATTAATAATTTCCTTAAACTCACAAGATTGCTCTCTACTATATTTTTAATAGTTTTAGTGAGTTCAGTAGGCACACAAGTGCAGTTCAAATCTTTTATTTCAATGATTGTTTTCCTGGTGTAGTAACAAATTTCTCAAATGCTCAAACAATGAATTTGTTTACTTATAAGCTCTGTGTCATTAGTTTATTCATATTGCGTTTACTTGTCACCCCTGATCATTACCAATCTCATTCTCTCTCTTACCAGAGTCTCATTCGAAAAATTGTCCTATTTAAATTTATTTTACTTTCATTTAAGAATATGATGCAAAAGATGTGTAAAAAAATTAGCTTTTACTAACAAAATGATGAATGAACCTATCGAGCATGGAAGGCAAATTTTAGAAGTCCTTCCCTTTTCCTTGTCAGGAAACTAGCAAATGTGCTATATGGTATGTATTTGAATATATCCTTATGGTTGGAAACAGATATGTGTGTTAAAAAAATGTTCATGACGAAGTGACTTATTCACAAGTTATTTAACGAGAAAATATCTATTGTTGTGAAATATTTGTTTGTCGATAAATATTTCAACTGAAAGTTAAATGAGAAGAAGAATAAACTCAACATTGAAGCCAACATTAAAAAAATTAGTAAAGTAAAGGATTATGCTCGGTATTGTAGATCACTTATTAGAAACTAGAAGTGAAATTCCTGGTTAGAAATATACTGAAAGATATCATTTATCACCTTTCGTTGATAGGCGTGTACATAAACTGTGTGAATTTTGAATCAACTTCATTATTGAACAGCAGCAGAAAACACGGTGTTTATCAAATGTCCTCGCAGATGTTTTTGCTTTTCCCAGTAGTCGGATTAAAATAGAAATAGAAATTATAACATAATCCTAATTAACATCGGATCATTCTTGTAAGCCCTTTCTCCCCTTGAGAAAATACGAGATAGAAACACTTGTTATTCGCAGTTTTGTCGTATCCCTTCTGACTCGAGTTAATTCATTTGAAATGATGCGCGATAGCAGCGCTCATTTGGCTGATCGATGAACTTCTGGTAACAATTAAACATAACAGAGTAGGTATGATTAATTTTAGTGACATTAAATAATCAACTTCTATGATTGAAACACTAAGATACCGTGTAAGAAGAATGAATTTCAGTTGATTGCTGTTATGATTGAACTGGTCTTACTACGGTAACATATTTTTAATTAACCCTTTCAATGTTCAAATAGTCTTATTAAAATTATTTATATTGAAATTTCATTGCGTGAGTACCCAGTGCAATGATAAGTGAAGTGTCCTTTGGCGATTACAAATATTAATCAAATTTTATAGGGTGGGAAAATTATGTGATTAATGTTGAGACCTGCCAATTTAATGTTCTATGAAAGGTATTATTTATATTATATAATTTCATTTTGTCACAAATGACAAAACACAGAATGAATGCCAAGTGTGCACTGTCAGATTGAATGACATAGAATGTGATGCCATAAAAATACTTCTATGGTTCGTATGGCGATAAACTCTTGACAGTAGGTTAACTTCCTGAAGTTTTTTATATATACCATTTTCTATAGTTCCTTGTTATAAAAAATGCGTGAAGTCGAGTGAATTGAATGAATAAGATTGCAGTTTAGAAATCTTGGAAAAATTCCGGCATCGAATACTCAGTTTGAATAATCTATGCATCGTTTGTGTTCAATATAAATCGGAATATATTGATAAGAATATTGCAATATTTTTCATTACTTAGAATATAACTAATGAAACAAGTTTTGACTATTTGATATGAAAAACTCATAACGAAACAATAAAAAGTGCCCATTCAACCGTGTTATAAAATTATATGATTACATAGAATGATTGTGCAAAATATTGTCAACGAAGATTTAAGATCAAAGTATTAAGAACGACGATTTACGAAAACTTGTTTTTTTTTAAGTACAAAATCATATGAACATTGTATGGTGTTTCTAAGAGTAAATAATCTAAATGAAATTATGACATATATTAATAGAAATGTGAAGAAAGAAATGTGGAGAAAATCAGCACACAAGTAGGTTCTGATGACAGCAGAAAAAAGAAAATGTCGCATGACCAAAAAGGGTCTTCATGAAATTGAATTAAAGAATTTTTCAGATATAATTAGGTTTTCTTGTAACATAAAATTATCTGCAATGCCTTGAGAAGTAATTTAAACCGGCTCTAAACCTCATGAGGCTTCAATTGACTAAAGATGATTGCCAAAATGAATCAGTGTAACTTGTATATTTAGTTCTGTAGATTCATCAAAAGGTAAGTATTTTTTCTGAAGAACATAGCAGGCTTCCAGGTTACCCAGGTTTCCTTTCTGTTGTTCTGCTGGCTTATTTGTCAAATTATGTTTTTTCAATAGTAAAAACTGCATGAGTATGATCTTGCACTTTTAGTTCCGCACAATCATGTTCAAATTAAGTTGTCGTCTAACATAAAAAATCGGCAATCACTCTGATCACTGCAATCATTCAGAAGTGATTCAAACCAGCTCTTAACTTTATCAGAATTCAATTAACTAATGATGATTGCGAAACATATCAATAACATGCATATTCAGTTCTCAAGATTCATCGAAGGCTAAGTATTTTGCCTGAAGAGCATGGCAAGCTACCAGGCTTTTCTGTTGTTTTGTAAGTTAATTTGTCAAGTTATGTTTTTTCAAGGGTAGAAAATGCACAAATATGACATTGCACTCTCAGTTCTGGACAATCATGTTCAAAATGTGTATAATTACCTGCGAAGATCGTGGAAAACTACAAGATCTACTTAAATCTGTTTTCTGTTGGTCTGCCAGAATATTATCTATGTCTCAAGAGAAAAACGTCCATATGAACGTATAAGAAAACGTCATTTCAAACATCAACAGAAATATCTATGAATATTCGTTTTTTCAACGAAAACCGGCGAAAAGGAGGGCAATACTAAGCAATGAAGAAATATAAAAGTGTTAAAATAAAAGGAGAGGAAAAACCCTATATATCCAGGTGTTTGCCGACGGTTCTCGAGCAAAGTTTTGTTTCTGTTATTTGCACTTTTATCAAGAAAGTTGAGTTCGTAGATGTGCCCGGAGCGGTATAAACTCGTGCAAGAACATCAAACTTTGATAAGTTTCCGCCTTCAAGGGGAAGGGTAGGAACTGGCCAGCGGTCATTTTTCTCTCTACGTTTCAATCTACGCAGTTTTCCTCATTTCCTTTGTTTGAGAGCTTCTGCCAGGAAAAATATTCGTATTGATTTTACGCTTTTTCGCGAATAGCTCCTCAGGTATAAGTAGTCATTTCCAGTGGCGTAACATAAATATAGGCATTAGGTTTCACAATAGTTTGTTTCACTCTACATTGCTATGATTTCAAAGATTATTCATACAATGCTTTAAACATTCAATACTAAGATGCTTTCAATTTCTTCCTGCACAACATTCGGAGCGATCAGGACGATATAAATTCAAGTAGTTTCTATGGAGATTTTTTTTTAGAAGAGGTAGTATACAAGATAGTTCATCCGATGGAAAAATTCATCAGAATAGATGATTCAATCGGAAAATATTTGAGGAAACTGGTTACGCTATTAGTAGTCTTCTTAGCGCCATTTTTCGAAAGTTCTATGGATCGCAACCTGAAAAAAATGAAAGATATCAAGCTGTTTCAGTAGCTTTCCAGAGTTGAAGAAAAAAGAAGAAAACCAATGTATGTTTCGAACATACAAAAACATCATAATAATAAACAAAATATAGGAATTTTCACTGTGTAGTTTCTGTTATATTTTTTGTTATTTTGGAGGAAAATTTTGTCAATTTCTCTATAATATTCAATAATTTCGTTTCATGAAACGAATATTAGATGAGAGGTAATAATAAAAACTTGTCTAGAAATCACTGACTGAACAATTCTTTATTCGACTAGTTTCGCCTTTTACAGCATTATCAAGAATGAATACATATTACAAAGACAACCTATAAATATTTTGCAGATCTGTTCGGACCACAGAATACACCTTAAATTCTGTCATAGAGGTGGGGGTTTCCAAATTATCAGAGATTCAACAGCGGGGAGTGGTTTAGGTCTAACTGGTCATTGAGAAGATTGTATTTATCGGATTTTTGAAGTTTATTTATTTCCATGGCTTCCAGGTAGTTCAATTTAATTCCTTTTTCACAGTAATGAAGAATATTAGGTTTAAAACAACGTGAGATCTTATGTCCTACCGACTCTAGATGTTCCCGAAAAGCAGATTGTCCGTTTTTTACGTGTTCTTTTAGACAATCTTTTAGAAAGTTTTATTTTTGTTTATATTCTTTTGGATCGTGGGAAATTTTTTTTTTGATACTATTATGTCATTTCATTACATGTCATCAGTTGAATTTTATTGTTAATGAAGAATAGAATTATAGTCTGTTAAAGATGAACTAACTCACAGTCAACAATGCATCTGTTGATTTTATTCCTTTGGTGCTTACAAAGGATATCGTTTTTCTCTGAGATACCCTCTAAAAACTTCCCTAAGATTTGAAATAATGAAAGGGAATTGCTCCTCCCAAAGTAAATTAATTCTGCCAAGAACAGAGTGTATACGTGTTTTCTCCGAATCATGATTTTATTAATAGGCAGCATAGCGTAGGAGGAACCGCTGATTTGTAGATACCTCACCCATCTGAGAGATGTCAGTTCCATTCGTTCAATTTTTATCCACAAATCAATTACTTTCAATGATGAAAGAATGAAAAATGCGGGAGCCAACTCAGGTGAAGTCTGCCAGAAATTTAATAATGGAAGAAATGTGAGAAGAAGTGTTTACTTTTCTGAGTCTGAGGGGAAACACGAAGCACATACAGAGTGTTATCTTTGAGTGAGATGTGATGAAGAGTTGGTTAGGTCGACTTTTCTTCGAGGTATTATTGTAAAATAATTGAAAATTCAAAATTTGTTTATCATACCACGTGCACGACTGAACAAATCGACGACAATAATTAATTATTGAGAATATTCGTATTATTTTGCATTGTGACGCAGTTTGTAGATTGGTGTCGAAGAAACAATCTGATGGTGAACGTTGACAGAACTGTATGTGTTCATTTTTGTCTGAAGGGCCATGGAATTAGAACCTTGGATGTTAAATATGGGGACAACACTATGTCATCATCCCAATTAACAAAGTTTCTTGGAATATATGTAGAGAGAAATTTGAGATGAACATCACACATTGATGTTTTATGTAAAAAATTGAGTAACTCATTTTTTGCAATCTCTAGAATTAAGAACATCGTACCTAGAAACTGTGTTATGAATGTGTATTACAGTCTTGTATATAGTCATCTAAATTATAATATTCTGCTGTGGGGCTGCTCTACAGAAATAAATAGGGTGTTTATTACACAAAAGCGAATACTTTGATTAATATTCAATATTCATCAACGAACATCTTGT
The DNA here is from genome assembly GCA_030704895.1 of Henosepilachna vigintioctopunctata. NCBI lineage: Eukaryota > Metazoa > Arthropoda > Insecta > Coleoptera > Coccinellidae > Henosepilachna > Henosepilachna vigintioctopunctata. The sequence goes on from JARQZJ010000121.1 coordinate 11,005,423, forward strand.
AAACCTATCTTCATTAATAATTACATTCTCACCTTACCGTGTTTATATATTTATAGATGTTTGTTATATGTGAAAGAAAATGAAGATAGGTTTATTGAATTGAATGGTAATCATGAGTATTCAACAAGGAACAGTGATATGCTACTTATTCCTAAACATAAAACAGCTAAATTTAACCATTCTCACTATTATCATATATCGTATTAAAATCTTCAACTATTTACCATTAAATTCGAAAGTACTGAAAGCTCATTTGTTTAAGAGGAGAGTTAAATCTTAGCTCTTAACAAAGGCTTACTAAAGTGTGGCAGAGTACTTCGATGATTCGAATATAGGCTATAATGTATGAATCAATTTTTTTATCATATGTTTATATATTTTTTTACGACGAAAGGTGTCCAAATGTTAAATATGTCCACAGATTTTCACATGTTACCACATGTGAAATTGTCTCAAATGTTGAATATTTCTGAGGTAATTTTTTCTTTTCTTTTCGAATAAAGTTTTATATTATTGAAAATATAAATTTTACCAATATTTTTGTTTGAACCAATATTTTTGTTCGAGGGCTGAATGGAAGATCATACTCAAAACTGAATTCAGTCCTTTTGAGAGCATTCTTCTTAGTTGTAATTTTTGTATCAATATGAATGTAATTTTACAATGTAAGGAATGTTTCTCAATAAATTTTATTTTATTATTATTAGTATTATTATTTTTATTATTGTATATAGTTGACAATGATTACTCATTGCAGAGGTTAACATGGCATATGGGTTATAGATGGGTTATATCATAGGTTAAATCATTACATTCTTTTCCAAAAATCAGTCGCTTCGGATTATCAAACAAATTTGTAACCTTTTTTCACACATGTAGGTACCAATCGTCAAGGCAATTATTCGTTCAGTTCAATGCTTTCAAATCACAGAAATTTATTGCGGAGTGGGGTGTTCAACAGGGTCCAGTTTGAGTCCCGCTAGTTTTGAATATTTTTGTGGACGACATTTGCTCTGATATGGAATGTTTTATCATTCTCTATGGGGATGCTGAGATATTTCGCGAAATTTCAACAGTGCGTGATTCTATAAGAAGATATTTCAAATTTCAATCGGTGGTTCGAAAGAGATCTTGTGATACTGAATATTTCTATTGTATGAAGTGCAAGTAATGTCCATTGCTCGTAAATGACAATGAAATTTAGGATTTTTTTCTATATTATTCTAAAATAGAATGCATTTTGCGTGTGTCTGATGATTCAAGGATTTATCAGAAAAGCAAACATCCAGGGCTTATCTGCGCGATTTGGAATTAAGGAACTCCATAAAATATGAATGAGGCAAGTTAACGCTGGAATGGTAGTGACATAAAAACAAGTTTCGGGACAAATATAATTTAGGTAGGAGGATTTATAACTGGCGAGTTTTACAATCGACGTTAACATTTAATGAGGCGATGCCGTAGGGAAAATCTCATTGCAGTTTGTCTGCATGTGCATAATTTAAATGTGTCCCTTCAGCATTTTTCATATGGGATAATGTCCAGCCTGAGCATCGCATTTTTATTTTAGTTTCGGACATAAATTCAAGCCGTTTTAACGAGACCGTCGGTATAATTCACAAATTAAAATGCGTTGTTTCGTGCCAAATTCGAACAGACTTGAAAAAACGTTTGACACATTTCCCAGAAAAAAGAAACTCCCTCCACTGAGCGAAATTGCCATTGATTAATTATATATTTCCTGAAAAAGTCATATGAAATGGGTATTTACGTATCAAACTTCTTTCTTATTCTCTGTGAAATTATTGGAAGTTTGAATATTATTGAAGTTGATAATGTTTGAATTTTGTGTTGAGTTCGCATTTTCTGTACTGTATCTTTATGTTTGGTTTCATCATAAGAACTTAATCTTAATGTCAATATAATTTATATCATTTCTGGATAGGTTACGTAGTTACCTTGAAGAAATAACAATGGTAGTGAGAATAGGCGAGAGTTATTCTCAGAGATATGACATTGCACTTGGGGTGCCTTAAGGCTGTAGTCGGACCTCTTCTATTCATATTATTTATAAATGATCTGCCTGAGAACTTGTCCCGATTCTTGGTGACATGATTCAACTGTGGTTGTTTCTGGCAGGACTGCTGAAGAACTTCTGGAGGCATGTGAATGCATTGTGAGGGAGTTTGTAAATTGGTGCCGAATGAACAATCTGATGGTGAACGTTGACAAAACTGTATGTGTTCATTTTTGTCTGAAGGGCAATAGAATCAGTACCTTGAATGTTGAATATGGAGACAACACAAGTTTCTTGGAATATATGTAGACAGAAATTTGAGATAGACAACACACATTGATGTTTTATGTAAAAAATTGAGTAACTCATTTTTTGCAATCTCTAGAGTTAAGAACAATTTACCTAGAAACTGTGTTATGAAAGTGTATAACAGTCTTGTATATAGTCATCTAAATTATAATATTCCGCTGTGGGCTGCTCTACAGAAATTAATAGGGTGTTGGTGTTACACAATTGGTGTTACACAGGAGCGAATACTTCGATTAATATTCAGTATTCATCAAAGAACATCTTGTGAACCTATCTTCATTAATAATTACATACACCCTACTTTGTTTATATATTTATAGATGTTTACTATATGTTGAAGAAAATGAAGGAAGGTTTATTAAATTGAATAGTAATCATGAGTATTCAACAAGGAACAGTGATGTGCTACTTATTCCTAAGCATAAAACAGTCAAATTTGAGCAGTCACTCTATTATCAGAATATTGAAATCTTCAACCATTTACTATCAAATTTGAAATTACTGAAAGCTCTTTTGTGTAATAAGAGAGTGGGGTCATTAATGTTAACAAAAACATACTATAGTGTGGCAGAGTACTTCGATGATTCGAATGTAGGCAATAATGTACGAATCAATTTTTTTGTATCATATGTTTATTTTTTTACCACGAATGTTCCTCATCATGTGAAATTGTCTCAAATGTTCAACATTTCTGAGGTAATTTTTTTCTTTTCTTTTCAAATATAGTTATTATATTATTATTAGTTAGTATATTATTGTGAATATAAATTTAACCAATATTTTTGTTCGAGGGTTGAATGGAAGATCAGACTCAAAACTGAATTCAGTCCTTTTGTGAGCATTCTTCTTAGTTGTAATTATTGTATCAATTGAATGAATGTAATTTTACAATGTAAGGTATGTATCTCAATAAATATTATTATTATTATTGTTATATACCTCTGAAGAAACAGAGAAGCTATTCAGTTTTGATATTGTTTAGCTATTGTTACTATTGATGAGAAATAATATTAAAAATGATAGAAATAAGAACTTATCATAAACAGATCAACATGAATGAATCTAATCAGTACATAATCAATAGAGTTATCGATTTTGAATTAATTAATTTTAGGTTAGAAATATTGTATAATATATTTACGAGTATATCAATGTGGGTTGAGAAATTCTAACTCAAATGGAATGATATAAAATTAATAATGACTTCAGTGTTATTTGTTTTGACAAAACACATTATAATATTAACAATAAATGAGTCAGTTTTCTATAAAATTGAAACTGAATCTGATTGATATACTAAAATCTGGCATTTGCTTCATTATACATGAATTTTCATTCTGTAGCTTTCCCAAATAAATCTAAAGTTGCAAATATATCTAGCGTAAAACTCACTGATATACCTAGAATTCTAGCGTTGCCAGATTTTCACCAACATAAGATTTTCTGACAAATTAAGCCGCATTTGAGTTTCCCCGACGAAAGGAAGATGGATTAGGTTAGTTATAAATGTGAAGATTTTCTGCGATCTGAAAGATTTCTTGGATGAGCGTTTCTTTTCAACATGAAGCGTTTGCAATGTCGTCACCCCGCCAGCTTTTTTACCTCGCCCCTTATCGGGGCTCATTTCCATCATCTCGAAGCAACGCCGAGACGGCCCTGATTGATGGGTACTCATCGCTCTTTGTTCGGGTTTATCCGCAAAAAAATTGAATATGCAGATGCGACTCTAATACTCGAGGAAATATGTCTCCGATAGAATTTGAATTTGCCATATCTTAAACGTTCAATACATTCGTCGTATTTGTTCCCAGAAAAACTATGAAAATTTTGGAAAATTCGGGGAAAATCACAGACCTGTATTTATTCCTGTATACTTGGAATGCTCATCAAAATTTCTGGGGTCTACCAACAGGACTTCTCCCAAATAATTATCCCAATCATCAATAAACTAATTATTGATTGTGCAGATTCTTGACGATAATCCAATATTGTGAATGAATTGGATTAAAAAAATCTAAACTTTAAACATTATTTTCACGAACACATATGCCGCTCCATACATAAAGTGGTATTTATACAATGGGAAATCAAAGAAAGTAGATTTATTTGGTTCTATGGACAATCTATGGAGTCTAGTTGCGTTCATTGTTCAGAAAAAAGTGAACAAAATGAAAACAGAAGTAGAAGAAAATAAATATATGATTCTATAAGCAGTAAGTCACTTCTGGCCTTTGTGTTGATAGAACATATCGACTTTAGAAAAAGTTCGAATTACTGAGATGCAACTTCAAGTTGAGAGCAGTTATTCATAGAACTATGAACGTATTTTACTATGTTTTTTAACGTCATTATTTTTCTGTAACTCGAACAGAAAGGCAACAGTTATCTTCATCGATATAACCACAGAAGTACTTCTTATTTTTCCTATTGTCTATCTCTTACTGTATACATTGGTACCTTTTCCATTCTAATAACTGAGTAATGACTGAGTATACTAATCCATAATAACTAATTTTTATTTTCATTATTTTATACTACTATATAATATACTAATTACTAACTGTATCAATAAATTCAATGGACGATGATTCAACTCTGCGATAGTTCATATTTAAATGAGAGTTTAAAAGAAATACTTCTCTAAAAATCACTGACTGATGTTCTATATTTTACTATCACCAGGGACCAAACCACTGAACATACCAAATTTTTGGTGTATTCTGTGGTCCGAACAGATCTGCAAATATTTAAAGGTTGTCTTCGTAATATGTATTCATTCTTGATAATGCCATAAAAGGCGAAACTAGTCGAATAAAGAATTGTTCAGTCAGTGATTTTTAGACAAGTATTTCTTATTACCTCTCATTTAACTAACTGTATCGTTTGAATCTAGAGGAAGCCAAAGTTTTAGTTAAACAAATAATAGTGAAAATTACAAAGCTTTATGATTACAGAGATTTATTCATAACTGATACACAACAATACACTAACAATTCGCAATAGAAAGACAAAACTATGGAAATGAATACCATAGGAATACAACCATGGAATCTATGTTTATGCCAAACTCCATATAAAAAAAAATTGTTTTAAATTCAAGCAACAACGGTAAAATCTCTTTGTGAAGTATAGAAAGGGAATGTAAAATGATTTCACATTATTGGTTAAACCTAACCTCATTCTTGGCAGCGCATTTGTAAAATTTGATTTTGGGGGAATTAAATAATAATAATAATATTTATTTAGCAATAGCTATTACAAAATCATATATACATTTAGATTCAACATATATTATTTACAATATATGTTCGAGAAGAACTTTAAAAGATAATTTACGCTTGAATACCTTAAGGTCACTAACTGTTTTGATGGAGCTAGGCAATTTATTAAATGCGTTGAATCCTTCATAAAATAAAAATAATATAATTATAATATAAATTTATTGAGAAACATTCTTTACATTGTAAAATTACATTGTAATTATTGTATCCAATTGATACAATAATTACAACTAAGAAAAATGCTCTCAAAAGGACCGAATTCAGTTTGGAGTCTGATCTTCCATTCAACCCTCGAGCAAAAATATTGGTTCAAACAAAAATTTTGGTTAAATTTATATTTACAATAATATGCAACTTTGATTGAAAAGAAAAGAAAAAAAATTTCCTCAGAGATATTAAACATTTGAGACAATTTCACATGGTGAAGAACATTTGTGTTAAAAAATATACAAACTTATGATACAAAAAATTGATTCATACATTAAACATATAATAATAAACAATACTATTTCTAGATTTAGAAAGCTTACAAACTTGCATGTAGAAATTGTCAGCATTTCTTGTATTATAACCGTGTACATCACTGACACATGTTACATTTTTAATTAATGAAACAATGATTATTTTACAATGAAATTTTTAATGAAACAATTGGTTTTAATTTTAAATTTGAATATATATGTAGCAAAAAGTATTCTCTGTTTAACTGACATTAATTCAGAACAATTCAGTATACTTTGATTTGGAGTATATCTTTTACATTCCAAAATTGTTCGCATAGTTCAATTCTGTAACTTTTGTAGCTGTTGAGTTTTTTCTTTACTCAATCCCAAAAACCGAGTGGAACAATATTTAGAGTGTGGTACAACTATGGGAACAATATTCAAAATGTACCATAGTTCCACATGTTACTATAAAAATGATATATGATCTGTAAATTTACTTTACTTTTTGAAGTAAGTGATTCTGGAGGACCATAGACGAGCCGCCGCTGAGAAAAACCATCTTCCGTCTATGTCTCCCGCTTTCTGGTTTTATCTTTGCCGTATGCAAATCTAGATCTGGATATGAGAAGCGATAACATATTTCGTGGATTCGATATAAGGATAGGGAGGCAATAACGGGAGATTTCCCCACGAAATTGGAAAAATAAACTCTGTAGGTGCTGCGATTTGCAAGCTCGAGCACGCACGCTTTTCCCTTCCTATATGGATTCAGATTTTTCGATTTTCATTGGCTTCTATAAAATGGAGAACCGAATTGTTTTATATCTTCCGTAATATTGTATTGATTTCGGTCTAAGCGGGAATATATCAGTAGATGGATAACGCTATGTTTTTGATGTGGAACGATCGTTTTTTTAGGAAAAAGATGAGGGAAATTTTTCACAATACATCTTTCTATTTCAAAACCCTCGAAAACTCATATTTGCACTCTTACACTCGAGTTATTGAAGAGAAGACTCTATAGTGACATTATTTTCTGTAGAAAATTTCAAAAATCTGGCAGAGTTATAATAGTTCCCTTGGAAGAACGTCAAAATCTGAGAAAATGCTATTCTGTATATTCAAATAATAATAATAATAATGACATTTATTGAGAAACATTTCTTTCATTGAAAAATTACTTTCATTCAATTGATAGAATAATTATAACTAAGAAGAATGCTCACAAGAGGACTGAATTCAGTTTTGAGTCTGATCTTCCATTCAACCCTCGAACAAAAATATTGGTTCAATTTTACGTTTATACTCTTTTTATACGTTGTTAATACTTTTTAAACGTTTATACTCGTTTATACGTATTTATACAATTATGTTTTGACATTTGATTCTTTATTCTTGAATTTTTACTTGATAAATGACAACTCCATCACCATAACAACTTAATCTTAATGTCAATATCATTTCTGGATTGGTTACGTAGTTATCTTGAAGAAAGAACAATGGTACTGAAAATAGGCGAGAGTTATTCTCAGAGACATGACATTGCTCTTGGGGTGCTGCAGGGCTCTGTACACGGACCTCTTCTATTCATATTGTTTATAAACGATCTGCCTGCGAAGTTGTCCCGATTTTTGGTGACACTATTTGCCGATGATTCATTGGTGGTTGTTTCTGGCAGGACTCCTGAAGAACTTCTGGAGGCATGTGAATGCATTGTGAGGGAGTTTGTAGATTGGTGTCGGATGAACAATCTGATGGTGAACGTTGACAAAAGTGTATGTGTTCATTTTTGTCTGAAGGGCAATAGAATCAGTACCTTGAATGTTGAATATGGAGACAACACAAAAATATATATCATATATGGAGACAACCGTATTTATATATATATATATATATATATATATATATATATATATATATATATATATATATATATATATTTACAGAATTATTCCGAAACTAGAGACTAGAGACTCCTAGGACCAACTCCCTAATACAATCTCCCATTTGGTTAATGTAGTCTACATTCAATAGAGTTGCCAATAACTGTGACATTCACTTTGACTCCATAGAATTTATTATCAGGAGTTATGTGAACAAAGAAAATTGACTAAAATGAATTGATTTAGATTCAGTTCTTTGTAATATTCCATTGAATGCTATAATGTAGTTATAAGTTACTATTTTTTTGATTAGATTGAGCTCTTTGTTAAATCTTTTTTTTGAATTATTTAGTTATGTATTCAACATTGTTATTATTTTCTGTAATTGGTGTTATACCTGTTGAGAATAAAGAACTTATTATTATTATTATTATCATCATCCCAATCAACTAAGTTTCTTGGAAAATATGTAGACAGAAATTTGAGATGGACATCACACATTGATATTTTATGTTAACAATTGAGTAACTCATTTTTTGCAATATCTAGAATTAACAACATCGTACCTGGAAACTGGGTTGTGAATGTACCTTCATTAATAATTACATTCTCACCTTACCTTATTTATATATTTATAGATGTTTTTTATTTGTTGAGGAAAATGAAGATAGGTTTATTAAATTGAATGTTAATCATGAGTATTCAACAAGGACAACATAGTCACGTGCTACTTATTCCTATGCATAAAACAGATACATTTGAGCACTCAATCTATTATCAGAGTATCAAAATCCTCAACAATTTACCATCGAATTTGAAAGTACTGAAAGCTCATTTGTTTAAGAGGAGAGCTAAATCCCCGATGATGTATTTCGAATGTAGACAGGAATGTATGAATCAATTTTTTGTATCATATGTTTGTATATTTTCTCCCACAAAGTTCCTTCTCCATGTGAAATTGTCTCAAATGTTTAATATTTCTGAGTTAATTTTTTATTTTCTTTTCAAATAAAGTTGTATATTATTGTGAGAAGAGATTCAACCGATATTTTCTTAGCATTCTTCTTAGTTGTAATTATTGTATCTATTTATTGTATGTATTTATGAATGAATGTAACTTTACAATGAAGAAATGTTTCTCAATAAATCGTATTTTATTTCAGAAAATACTTGACTTGGTTTCACAAAATTAATAATGAATACTTGACAATTGTTTCGGGTATTTCCCCATTTTCAAAAGTTAAAACTGGCTCTTTTTAACTTTTGAAAATGGGGTAACATCTCGAAACAATTGTCAAGTATTCATAATAAATTTTCTGAAACCAAGTGCTTTTTATTTATTATATTAACACAATGTTTCACCAAGAGATTAGCGATTCAATCAACTTTATGAATAGAATAGAATTGAATCATTTACCACCACTATTCCTAACACAATTTGTTTTGGAATTATTTTCAGTCAATAACCTCAGCGGGCAATTTGTAATATGTCCCTTTCTCAGCGGGATATAAATTTTTAATTCCGAAATGTCACCGTGGAAGTCCTCTGCGCGTTATTAAGGTCGAATGGGCGGTATAATCACCGATAGATTAAGCTTCGTCGGTCCATGATCTGCGCTCGAACGATCTCAGGATACTGTGATTATCTCCAGGCAATATCGAATTAGCTTGTAAATATTCATGGGGTTCTCATTTGACTTGATTAGAAACTAGCCTGTCTCGTGGACATTTCTGGATTTACATTACAAAGACCTCTGCACCTCATATTGCAAGACTCTTGGCTTGTAAGCCTTCACTGTAGTTGTATAACCAAATCGCTTTCATGGTTCCACAACTATGGAGATCATAAGACCACTCGAAGTACAGCTAACATTGAATCATGTCGTCTCTTATTAAGATTGCATCCTGAATCCGGCAGGTATGTATTTAATGCAAAGGTCTTGGTGAAGATTTCTAAAAAGGCCTTCAATTCATCAATGTAATCTGTTAATAATAATAATAATGTATTTATTCATGAAAAGTTATTTCACGTGGTCCATAGTCGGCCAAAATCGAAGGAAGAAAAAGAATGTATTTATTTAGCAGAATTGCTACATCATATTACAAAATATAGTAATAACAAGTTAAGTAAAAATTAAAATAATGAAAAGTAAAATACTTTGAATTTAGTAAAGTTTCAATATATGTAAATAACATAATAAAGCAGAAAAACAAAAACGTTATACTTAGCACCTAACTAATATTACATGATAAACATCAATCAGAGTACTAGCAGAAACAAAGCCCAATTTTTACTTTTTGAAGTTTTGAAACTTTCACAGTTTTTTATATGTGCAGGAAGTCCATTAAATTCAATTAAACCGTTATACAAAATAGATTTTAGCTTTTGTGTAGTGTTACATTTTCCAAAGATAAAGTCTTGAAATAAAGTTTTGAATCTCGTATTATAATTATGTACATCTTTGAATAATCGAACTCTATCACTGATGTAAGTTGGTAACATATTTATTTTCAGTTTAAAAATGAACACCTGTACATTAAACACAACTCTTTGGCTAACAGATAACACATTTAACACATTAAGCATGGATTTGACCGGTGTATATCTATTACATTTTAATAAAGATCCCATAGCCCTATTTTGTATTTTTTCTAATCGACTTATTTGATATTGAGGACAATCTCGAAACGGTTGAGACTATCACTGGTAAATATAAAAATGACGCAGACTTATTGCAACGTTTGAGGTCAATGTGCAAATTGAGCGTCCCCATTTGGCGAAGAAAAAATTTAGTTTTATCACGATAACGCTATTGCTAACCTCAAAAAATGACTTGGCGTTAAAAGATTTGAGAGCAACGAAGAAGTTATTGAAACAATAAATCAGTATTTTGAGGAGCTTGACGAATCTACGTTTAAAACTGGTATAACTTAATTTCTTATGAGAAACTTTATGAAAATTATGAGAAAAATATCAGTGTTGATGGAGATTATGTTGAAAAATAAAGCAAAAAAAAAAATTTCAAACCATCGTTTTTCTTGGTCAGGCCAGAAACTTTTCATCCCACCTTCCTACATCAGCTTTTTCCAAATGTATGTTGCGGAGACAATATCATCAACATTGTAGTTTTAAATTTTATTTACACTGATCAAATATCTGAAAAAAAAATTTAAATAATCCGTTTTTGTTTCATCTTCAACTGAAATTAAAAAACAATACAGTGAAAGCCTCCGAATATTTTCAATGCTCGAACCAAGGGGAGTAGGTATCGATATACACAAACAACATAGATAGATTGATATTCAAATATTCACCGTGAAACGTACGCCACCCCCTCGTGATCAATGACACCCCCAGAAGACATGACTGACAGACATACGGCAGCTTTGCGTGCATGCCGAGGCCATCGCTTGACGTTTAATAGCTGACTTTTGATGAACAAATGTCAATAAGGGTATAAAATCCGAACGTATTGAATTTTTGATAACATGGGGACTTATTGGGTTATTTCCATGTGAAATGGGTCAGAGCTCATGAATATCAATGAATACTACGTTAGTGAACGATACAATGCACCAATAATTGTAGTCTATACTTTAAATTATATATTTTGGAGGAAATTTTCGTTACAGAACTACGATAATATTAAATAAAGATTATTTCATGAAATAACTTTCTTTGGCTGGTAAAAACGTTCAAGCTACCTCTCTTCATACAGATAAAACTATACTGGAAATAATCGCAAACGAAACTAATAAATAAATTTCATTTATATGTTTTTTGCTGGATGTTTATGTTCAATACGACCTGCTATCTCTCGAAGGACAAGATCAAATCACCGAGGACACTCTCTAGAGTCCTTTAGATGCTGAAGGAAGGTAGTAATGAGAGGTTACCTACTGCCAGCTCTACATGAGACTTCAAAACGGCAGGTATGAAAGACACAGAATATTGAGAAACTACAGTAACCATCTTTCACATTACAGTAGTAATATAGATCATAGATAGATGAAGTTGAAATAGTCCAGGGAGTCACCTCAGAGGGAATGCTTTTTTGATCATAGAGATATAACGTTGAAGATATGGATACTTATAATGTCATTGAGAATAATACTATTCTAATCGAAAAGTTTTTCTACTTGTATTATAAGCTTGTGGATTAAGTGAGCAACTGTAATGACCCTGTTGTACAGGTTGGAATGTTTTGGAAGTATATGATTCTAATTGAATATGGAATAATATGTATGGGAAAGGGGGGACTAGTTGGGTATTCAAGACTTAAAGGTGAAAATCATGATTATATTAAGTTTCAATCATAATTTAACATCAAAATCATAATTCAACTAAATGAGAATGATTATAAGTATTGATCACTATGAGAAAACTAAACTACGATATGTGAATACATAGATCTCAAGTACCATGCCCCACAGATAGGGATAATATATGGGGTACCATATGAGGCATATTTGAGTATTTTGCTATAATTTTGAAGTACCTATTTGATCTTGTCGAAATGATGAAATAGTGAAAAATACGAATTGACATTGCTAATTCATGAAAAGATTCTAGGAATATAGGGAAAAATAGGCAATTTATTTTTCGGAATGTTTTGGAGTTACGTCTCGAAATATTCCATTCAAGGAACCAAAATAAAATAGAGTTATTATTGCATAAGAACAGAAAGTGGAGTGAAATTCGATAAATCCAATAGAGGATCGTAGAGATTCTGACAAGATGACAATGTACCAGAAATGAAACAAGATTTCTTAATGAGAGCTGCGTAGGCCCTTTAATCGGGGGCATGTTTCCATTAGTTTTTACGACGCTATAGAGCAATAGACGACCTCGAAGGATAGAGAAAGGACATAAAACTGCGAAACAGGCTTCGAAGGAGCAGAGCAGCGGGAAAATCCATTTTCCCGTTTTATCTCCTGATGAACAATAGTCCAGAATCCGTTATAGTTGCTTTGTTGGCACTCCGGCGGTAGACCTGGGTATTGATCAGAGAGAGAGCGACTCCCCCGTCCCTGGCCCCTGCCCCCTAAGGGACTGACCGGTGGCCTGCCAGGCCGCCTTGCACCCACCGCACTATGACAAATGCTCAGGCCCAATCGATATATAACTGCTATTGACGGACGCATCGCTCTCTCCAATTACCCGGTATTAGATTATAGGGGCGCAGGGGGAAAGCGCCACGGCGGAGATGCTATCGCGCGTCTTGTGGCTCCGGATAATGCCGGACGTCTCATTAAGGTATTAGACGCATCGATGGGTAAATCTATGCTATTCGAGCATTTTTACTCTATCATCTCAAGACATGAAAAATGCAACTTGAAAACACGCAAAATGCTTTCAAATAATGCTTGAATTACTCATTATTTCCATAATGACATGAAAGGACATCATGAAGGTACAAGAAGAAATTTAAATACGAGTACATAAACATTATTGAATATATAGTCATCAATGGTTTCAGAAATTGAGACTTTAAACCGAAGGAAATAAGTATTTAATCAATGCATGTCGTCGTCTTTCAGACTTGGATAGTCTTCTTCTGCATATTACACATTCCCAATAGGTCCAGTATTTTTTTTCATTATGCATTATCAACAGATAATTGATGTTCAATTTATTGTTGAATATAAACTTAAATTCAAAGACTTGAACTTATGATTTACACTTTATTGACTACATAGCATGACGCGTTTCGTCGTTACAAACGACTTCTTCAGATGCTAACAGAATAGTGACTGAATCTGAAGAAGTCGTTTGTAACGACGAAACGCGTCATGCTACGAGTATGTAGCCAATAAAGTGTAAGTCATAAGTTCAAGTGTTTGAATTTAAGTTATAATGGATTTACATCAAGTAAACGCCAACACTATTAAATATTCAATTTATTGATTACCTAAACTTCTTTTCCATTCACACTTTAGTATTGTTTCAATTTGTGTTGGAATTGAACCATATTTGCACTTGTATTGAATAAAGCATCTAGTCATTGCAATTGTTTCTTCAAATATCTTCAACAATAATCTTACAGTTTCCGTTCTTAGAATGGAAATTCCTTTTTTCGAGATATTGAATGAACAAGGTATTAAGCTCTTTGAACACTTTGCAAGTTACGACTCGAACTATAAATAGTCTGAAATTTATTATTGTTATGAATATTTATACATGGTCAATTGGTTTGAATACATATCATAAGATCCGAGTTTCGGTTGGGAACATGATGACATCTTCAAAAACATTCATAAATTTCCTACACTGCCATGAAAAATGATATTTCATTGTGTCATGAACCATGTTAGCCAATTTCCCAAATAACTTTTTCAGAAGGGTAGTTCTTTTAGTTATTGAATTGTGTAGGTTAAATTATGAATGAAACCTATGCGAGGGTGAGGTGAAAAGTTTCCGGCCTGGCCAAGTGATGGCGACACTAGGTCTACTTTTGGAGCGGATTCCTACAATATCATTTCTACCGAGCTTGTGAAGGTTGTTTTTGTTAGAGGTATAGAACTTTAAATTGCAATAAAACAACGATGGATCATTCGATTGACGAGAATTTTTTCTTATTCGAAAGATAATCTTGTGGCATTACATTTTAAATATGATTTATGGCATATGACCGCCACAGCGGATGTAGTCCAATCTGGACGTCCATTTTTTGATGACTTTTTGCAACATTTGTGTCCGTATATCGGCAATAACACTGCGAATATTGTCTTCCAAATGGTCAGGAATTTGTGGCTTATCCGCCACAATAGACACTCTAGTCTTTCCAGGTTTGTGTATAAAGTGATCATCACGTAACGAAAACGTGTTACAATTTATGTTTCGATTTGTACTTCTATCTCAATTTATTGAATGTGTGTCTGAATTTAAGCTATAATCTACGTGCTGTGAAGCCTCATTACTCAAACCAGAAAATTTCGTTGCAACTCATCTTAGTTCGTGTTATACATATAACAAGACATATCTTCAAGGAGTTTGGCAAGCTGAATGTTGGCCAGCAAAAACCAAGATATTCTATGAATACTTTGACCACAAATGAACGCGTGCTTTCTTTATATGATTTTTATTGAAAATAGAACTCCGTCTGAAAAATGATTCAATGAAAATGAAAATTGGTACGATAAAAGTTCTGAAAATGTTTTATATTCTGTTCAATATTTGTTTTATGTTTGATATTATGTTCTGAATACATAGTAACGTTCTTGTTCTTTAGCCGATCACAAATTGACATCACAAATTGAATTTTGGGTTTCTCTAGTCAGGCCCTAAAGTCTTTTCCATGAAATTTCTTTGTTATATAAGATAAACGATATAAACGAATTTATATCGTTTGCATACATAAACAGTTTTAAATATTTCTAGAAAACACTAGGCAAATGTACTTCAAAAAAAGTAATCTTAGAGGGCTCCCTTGGGGAACTCCAACCTCGAGTTTTCTATCTCTCGATATCTTGTTTTTCTCATCAGAATCTACAAACACTCTCTGGAAGCGTTTGTTGAGATAAATACGGATAATATATATATATATATATATATATATATATATATATATATATATATATATATATATATATATATATATATATATATATATATATATATATATATCTTGAAATTGATTTATTGCCTGTTTGAGATATTTTATTTCGAAAGTTTTTAGCAATAACACTATCTTTTTTTTGATATGAAAAAGTTTATTTTTGTTGACGTTTCGTTGTTATATTTAATATAACAACGAAACGTCAACAAAAATAAACTTTTTGATATCAAAAAAAGCCTGTTATTGCTAAAAACTTTCGAAATAAAATGTATATATATATATATATATATATATATATATATATATATATATATATATCACTACATAGTATAAAGCAAAGTCGCTTTTTCTGTCCCTTTGTACGCTTTAATCTTTGAAACTACGCAACGGATTTTGATGCGGTTTTTTTTAATAGATAGAGTGATTCAAGAGGAAGGTTTATATGTATAATAACATCCACTAAATAGTGGAGAAGTACTGTTATTTTTGAGGTTTCTAATGTGATGTCGTAAATAATTACATTTTTTCCGCTTACATTGCAAACGCAGGCTGAACCCTACGAGTTTTATCAAAATAATGTACTAAGTATTGTACACATTGAAAAGGTCTACAGAAAAGTCCGTGATGGTATATGTCTATCTCTTATGGATAACCCACAATAACTTTTTTTTGTCATTTACTTTTTGCGACAAATAATGGCTAATTTTCGAAGCGATTTCAACCAATACAGCATTAATCCTTATATAATTAAATACCTTAAATACATTGTTGATTCAATATGGATCTATATGGCCCTCTACAGCATATGATTTAAATGAACATGGCAAAACAACGTTGGCCGGGTCAGCTAGTATATATATATATATATATATATATATATATATATATATATATATATATATATATATATATATATATATATATAAAAGAACATTTCTAGTAGAGCATAGCTGGCTATGTCAATCATGAACAATGCGATGTCTCCATTATCCTTTTGGGATGAATATTAGAGAATATTGAAATCGATGCCTATATTCATTGGAAGCGTAAAGCGGTTAACTGTTTCGTACTACGCGGTACTCATCAGTTACGCCACGTAATATCGAATATTTACAAGTGCGATAATATAGCACGAAAACTACAGAATTGTTTTTCTTGTTGTAGATTTCTATATATATATATATATATATATATATATATATATATATATATATATATATATATATATATATATAAATATATATATATTTATATATATTTATATGTATGGATCTTCGTATACGCATATGTGAGTGGAGACTGATATGAATAAATTCAATTTTACCAATGAAGAAAAAGTTCATTACAATTAAGTGAATATTCAAAACTGCATTCATTTTATTTTTTCTATTTTATTCCGTGGTGATAAGAGTTGTACTAGTACTTTATCTTTGAAGTCAACTACTTCCTGATTTACACTTCATACACCAATCGAGAACGTCTAGTTTGCTATTGGTTTTAAAAAACTCATCTTCATGGCAACATGTTAGAGGTCCGTCCCTCCTGTCGAACAAAGTAGAAAATATGATGCTGCGGACGAAATTTCCCCTGCACCCTTACACAGCACGGTTCTAATAATGATAAAGTGTACAGTGTGGCCGATTCGAGGTGATATTACGGGGGGAGCTTCGACGTCTTTGACAAAGTGGCGAATTATTCAGCACAGGAGGGAGATCTGGCCTTTATCATATTAACTACATTTATCTGGTCCATGTTCCAAATTAACTCTGCGTCACTTCAGTGATTTGTCATCGCTCTTCGCAGCTTTCATCAGTTATGCTTCATGTTCAACACTTATAATTATATTGAGGATCAGATGAAAGCAGTACTGTTCATTACATTCAGTTGATTCAAGACTGGAAATGAATACTCGAATTAAAGTTCTTCAATACTACAAAATATAAGTGGAAAAAAATTAACACGTTTCTTTCGTGAGAGGTGATCATCATGTAACGAGAACGGGTTACAATTGCTGATATTTTTGTTATTTATATAGCAATTTATTGAATGTGTGTCTGAGTTGAAGCATAAAATCTAAGTGCGGCGAAGCTTCATTACTCAAACGACAAAATTTTGTCAGAACTCATCGGAAATTCTTGTCCCTTCATTTTTTTTTCAAATTTGTTTGAATTTTTTTCATATTTCACCTAACTTACTCGACCCTTTAATTTGCCTAGGAGTTCCCTAATAGAGCGCCTTTCCAGGTTTGTGTATAATGTGATCATCACGTAACGAAAACGTGCTACAATTTATAATTCGAATTGTACTTTTATCTCAATTTTTTGAATGTGTGTCTGAATTTAAGCATACAATCTACGTGCTGTGAAGCCTCCTTACTCAAATCAGAATATTTCGTTGCAACTCATCTTTAATTCGTGTTTTTGGTTTTTTTTTTTTTTTCAGAAGAAATCGTTTCAATATTTCACATCATTAAGAAATTTTTTTTCATAAAATATTGTTAGAAAGTTTTTCATTTCATTCCATATATTCACACTGATAAAAATTATGAAATATAAAAACGAATTCGAATGACTTTTGCACGTAAATGAAAGTCATAAGAAACATTTTTCTGTTATTTGTTCAATAAGTTTTTTGAGTTTCCATTCCTTGTATTCAATTGTATATCAAGATCACATCAACTATGAATATGTTCTATTTCAATAACTTTCGTCAATAACATAGCTATAATAATTGAATTCTAACCAAAATTCAAACACTTGAACTTATGATTTACACTTTATTGACTACAAAGCATGACAAGTTTCGTCGTTACAAATGACTTCTTCAGATGCTAACAGAATACTCCACTCTGATTATACTGAATTTTGCAGTCTTCTTTGATCCAAGTTCTTATTCCTTGTATAGCCCCTCTACTTGCGGAACTACTGGTGTTATCTGTTCTTAGTTTGATATATTTAGGGAACACTTCTTTCTTCAGACATGTTGTTAAAAATCATATATTCTGTGTGTTGATAGCCCTTCTAAGTAACAGCTTGAAGTACTATCGTGCCAAAAAGCCGTTATCAGCTTCTTTCAAATATTTCACAGTGTTGGCGTTCACTTGATGTGAATCCATTATAATTGAACATAAACTAAAATTGAATCACATGAACTTTTGATTTACACTTAATTGACAACATTGGAGGCGTTTCGTCGTTACAAACGACTTCTTCAGATACTAACAGAATACTTAGCATCTGAAGAAGTCGTTTGTATTCATATTACATCCTCCGATACAATCATGCCAATAATAATAATAATAAAAATAATAATTATAATAATAATGATAATAATAATAATAATAATAATAATAATAATAATAATAATAATAATAATAATAATAATAATAATAATAATAATAATAATAATAATAATAATAATAATAATAATAATAATAATAATAATAATAATAATAATAATAATAATAATAATAATAATAATAATAATAATAATAATAATAATAATAATAATAATAATAATAATAATAATAATAATAATAATAATAATAATAATAACAGAGTGGAACAATATTCAAAGTCTAAAATTTTTTTTACATATTCAAGACGAATTGATAATCAAATATTATTATATCGACTTGACCTATATTGAGTGATTTTTTCCATTTAGTTTCGAAACTCTGATTTTTTTAGAGATTGCATATAAGAAAGATGAAAACGAAATGAACATTAAAACTCAATTCTTCATTTAACTTAATGTCTAAATATTAAACTTAAAGGTTTTCACCCTCTTACTTTCTGCTTATTCATTTTTTTCATAAATAAATTTGTATTGATTTTTAGTGTTTTACTTGCACCCAAAATTGATATTTCTGATGTGATATTTCTTTTTTGTATCGAATGTTGCCAAAAATACAAGAAATTTCAATGAAATAACTCATGGATTTAGGAATAACATATAAACTTTGAATTGAATCAATCATTTCTACTTTGAGACGAGCAAAATCTTTTATTTTATGTCCATAACTTGAATCTACATACCCATTATTCAACGATAAAATTCCAACTTAAAACGGCAATTATTCAATGATCCAATTAATCCAAGCCGTTGAGCAAATTTCAAATTGAATAAGAAAAACAGCCTCCCTATTTATATGAGCCATCCATTATGGATATATAATTGCATTGCTTCTATGCATAAACATAAGCACAAGTCTCCTATGGAGCGGAAATCAGCATAAAGTTAATGACACGAATTAGGCATTTTATCAATTTTGCGCGTGACAACTCAGATAAAGTGACAGAAGGTCAAATAACGTATCGGGATGCCAACGGGGAATATTTCACCCCTGCCGCGTAGGGGATTCTGAAAGCACCCCACGCTGATTATTCTGGTAGAAAACAGGCGAATTACTTTATTACTCATTTTCTGTTGAGCGTAAAACTTCTGGTTAATCTATCGTGAAATTATGGAATTGTTTATAATTTAGTCTGATTTTTCGAGCTCTAATCAGTGACAGATCTCTAATCAATGAGAGAAAAGAATGTGTAAATTCAGGATTGAGTTAGATAATGATCGTTATATTTTGGTGGTATTTTTAGATCTTAAAAAGCATTTGAAACTATTGATAGGTGTTTCTATTATCGAAACTAAAGACTTATGGCTTTGACGGAAGGATTCTGAGTTGAGTTTCTAGTTACTCAATAAATAGAAAATAAAGAGTTAGATTTGGCGATGTTTATTCGGATGATTTAAGTACTTATTTGGGGATGCCACAAGGAAGTGTCCTTGGTCCACTCCTTTTTATACTTTATTTAAATGACATTAATTATTTTCTGGATTATGATTTTTTGAATTTGTTCGCTGATGATACAATGATAGCGTGTTATGAACAGGATATTCCTTACTTTGGTTAAAAAAATGAATAAAGTTTTGAGAAGTAGTCAATACGTATCTCTTGGTCGATAAATTGAAACTGAACGTCGATAAAACACAGGCAATGATCATAACTTCTAAGTACAAATATGGCCAATTGAACGTGAATGATATAAACTCAAAAATAGGTGATGACAAAATGGATTTGATAATTTCTGCAAAATATTTGGGTTTGTATATTGACTCTCATTTGAAGTTAAATGCTAATTTTGACTATATATGTAGGAAAATAGCGAAAAAATATATTATTTCATTAGAATATCTATTAATTTGTCTGTAACGTCTAGAATAACTGTACATGAAGCTATTGTACAACCACATTTCGATTTTTGTGTCTCGATCATTTTTCTGTTCAATTCTAATCAAAAGGATCATTTGCAGAAGTTGCAAAATCGTTGCATGAGATTAATACTCAGTTGCAGTTCGTTGACCCCTATAAGCTCTATGTTGAAAACACTTTCCTGGTTTTCATGTCTTTTCAAGACGATGGCATTCGTATTCAAATTAGTTAATGGTTTGGCGCCGTCATATTTCGATGAATTCTTGTTTTTAAATAAAGAAATACATAATCACTTTACTAGAGCAAGAAATGACTTGCTCTAGTCATTAAATGATACATTGAAAAGACAGAATCACACAGTAATTTTGTGAATCAAAATATTGAATTTTTCACCTATTTTGACTCAAGTAGAAAAAGCATGCTAATATCCCATCGAAAAAATGCTTTTTGAAAAAGTCGGTGGTCCATCTGTTTCTTGAAATCTCTTCTTTTTCGGTTTTAAAATTTCCTTAGTCGATTAAAGTACTGGCCAAATGAAACCTATTCGCAAGTTGTCTACTCGAAACACTCATAAATAAATAAAATGCACCCTTGTCCGTCACAGTTGATAATTTTTCATACCAATTTCATAACACTGTCTATTTAGTTATTGATATCGGTATTAGGGTGGCGTGACAGGAAATAACCAGTTGATGTCTCGTAGCAGTTGTATTCAGTCACGTAAGAACGAACCCTTTTATTACAAACAGTTCTTTCATCGGAAGGTTATTGCTTCGACGATTACTTTCAACATTAATACGAAACGAACATGAAACAAGCGGAAATTTAAAGGATGAATTTTCTACTTTTTAATAGAAACTTTTCGAAATATGTATTCGTATGAGCAAATAACATATTAAGAACTAATTCGATCATGTTGAAATAATTAAAATAATATGCAGAATTAAATCAAACATTCGGTATTCCAAACTAAAGTTCTTTCTTCTAGAAACAGCGCATTTCTAAACATTGCTTTCACTCAATTGTCGCTAAACTTTCATCAACAATAACATGAAGAAATATCGAATTTATTATTACTTGCATCTTTGAGAAAATGACTATTTAAAGCAATCCACGAATATTTTCTGGAAACACACTGTATCCTAAAACAATCTTCTAAATTTTAAACTTTCCTAAAAAAATTATGTGCATATGGCTCTTTCTCATGCTTCTCTGAAAAAGAACGTGTTGTTAGATTTAGATATTGTGAAAAAATAAGGAAAGTAAAAGTAAAAATGAAAAAAAAAAGTGGAAAAGTATTTGTTGCTAATAAAGTGTTGATTTAGCTAAAAATTACTCACGATAAATTTCAATAAAACACATTTCTTACCATTCTCTTGTAGTAAAATTACAGACTAATTCAGACCTCTTGAAATAATTCAAGATGGTCAGAAGTTTTCTAAAAAATTGTTTCCTATATTAGGTACTTAGGTATTATTATTTACCTGCAATGGTATAACCAAATCAAACAGAATATTATTCTTTTAGCATCTGAAGAAGTCGTTTGTAACGACGAAACGAGTAATGCTATGTATTCAATAAAGTGTAAATCATAAGTTCAAGTGTAGGAATATTCAATTATAATGGATTTACATCAAGTACACGCCAACAATATTGAATAATATATTTAGATTTATAAGTAATGAAAGACTGTTATCACACAACCATGTATGCAAACTATAAAGGTCATTATTAATTTCAATTGATAATTCTTGTGAATTGTTGCCCGCAGTATACAACATCATGTCGTCAGCAAATATAGAAATTTCACAATTCTTTACATACTTAGTTATATCGTTTATATATAAATTAAACATTAATGGTCCCAAAACTGTTCCTTGTGGAACTCCATAATCACAAATTATTGGTTTGGACACATAGTTTCCGTATTTAACATGTTGTGCTCTATTATGTTAATATGAATTGAACCATTGCAACACTGTTCCAGAAAAAGGAAAAATTTATGTAAAACTTATGTACATTCTGGAATAAATGAATTGTTTCATGAAATACTAACAGCATAAAAATTTAAATTAGATAATTTGGGTTGCCAGTTATAAAATTATTCAACTCAAAGCCTACTGCGAAATGAATTCCAAATATTTGAACGCCTTGAACGTGAAACAAAACTGCATTATTCACGAGCTTTACCTGACAAAGTTTCCGGAAATTTCTGACGTCAGAACAACTCCGGTCTGCTGTCTGTTATAGTAACGGAATTTGCATGAGATCGAAAATGGAGGGGGGTGATTGGAATTTATCGGGACATCAGGCCGATAAATCTGTGCGACTTTATTAGATATCTTTCTAATTTATAGTGCTTGTCCTGTCACGACAGAACAAATAGCGCTGATCTGAAGAGAACGTTGTGCCAGCTTTCGTGCTGTACCCCTCACATCTTTCAGCTTCTCTCTTGCTTCTGATATTAAATGTCACTTCACTGACAAATTGCACAATTTTCTTTGCATACGGTACTTAGAGGATGATGCTATCATCTAACATTTCAGAGAATTACAGATGAATTGAGAAAATGTTAAAGAAATTTGATTATACTTTTAAAATAGAAGTACCTATGCTGAAATTTTTGAGATTCATTCATAACATTGCAAAGGTAAAGGGTGTTTTTTTTAGAGGTATAGAACTTTAAATTGCAATAAAACAACGATGGATGATTCAATTGACAAGAGTTTTTTTTCTTATGGCATTACCTTTTGAATATGATTTCTGGCATATGACCGCCACGGTTGTGGCGGTATATCGGCCAAATGTTGGCCGGTATACGGCCAACATTTTTGGCCGTATATCGGCAATAACACGGCGAATATTGTCTTCCAAATGGTCAAGCGTTTGTGGCTTATCCGCATAGACCAATGACTTTACATAGACCCACAGAAAGTAGTCTAGCGGTGTTAAATCACAAGATCTTGGAGGCCAATTCACAGGTCCAAAACGTGAAATTAGGCGGTCACCGAACGTGTCTTTCAATAAATCGATTGTTGCACGAGCTGTGTGACATGTTGCGCCGTCTTGTTGAAATCACAGCTCCTGGACATCGTGATGGTTCAATTCAGGAATAAAAAAGTTAGTAATCATGGCTCTATACTGATCACCATTGACTGCAACGTTTTGGCCATCATCGTTTTTGAAGAAGTACGGACCAATAATTTCACCAGCACATAAAGCGCACCAAACAGTCAGTTTTTCTGGATGTAACGGTGTTTTGACATACACTCGAGGATTATCTTCAATCCAAATGCGGCAGTTTTGTTTGTTGACGTAGCCATTCAACCAGAAGTGCGCTTCATCGCTAAACAAAATTCGCTTATGAGAATCGGGAACAACGGCAATCTCGTGGCAATATGTCATCAGAAATAGGCAAATCAAAGATCTCCATCCCTTATAGTGCTCACGTAATATTTGAACCCAAAACTTGGCGTCCAAACTTCAGAAACTCAAAATCCTAGAAAGTTGAGAATGTTAATGGTAATTCAATAGCAACGGATTCGATGTCCTCGCACTGAAAATTCAACACATTTGTGAGGATATTTCTCACCCCTTTTGTAATTTTTTAGGAAATGGTTGGATGAACGTCAGAAAGGGTATAAATAGAAATCCATAACTGTAGAAAATTAATCAATGGTTACCTCGAATGTAATTCCAACGTCGACTTATATTACCGCTATTAATTTTGTCTGGCCTCCCCCATGCAACCCCGAAGGTCCAGCATTCATACCTTAACCTAACTGTATCACCGGAAAATAAACGAGGCTGCGATACATTTATTATGGTCTGTATTGTGAAAGTCTGCCTGCCGGTCCGCGGCAATGTGTGTATGAGCTATGCTGGACCAGAAACGAGAGCAATATTTCACCAAGTCGGACGTGAGGGGTATTAAAAACAGGGCTAGCTTAGGGTTGCGATTTTAAGATCTTTTCATTATTCCAAATAGTGAGGCACAGAAGCACTTTTGGAATAAAAATTCTCAGATTATTGCAAAATGAAGGAAATAATATTGAATATTTGATATATGAGACATCTACTATATTACAGTTAATTATTATGATTGAAATTAGGAAGAAAATGCCATTTTCCGCTGTAATAGAATAGCACACAGAATCATAGAAAGTAAAGAGAGATCATAGAGCGTTCAGTGTTATGGCATCTTTGAGCGATTCCATCAAACACTCTGAATAACAATGGTCACTAGAAATGCATGGTGGTATATTTATGCAGAAGGTTTCTCAAAAATGTTTCGTTTTGTAGATATCTTAGTTTTTGAAAAATTTAAGTTAAAGTTGTTTTGAAAGATATATATAATTTTAATAAAGAATATATTTCGAAATTGATGATTTATGTGTAATAAATATATTATCTTTTTCAAGAATATAGTGATTCAATATGTTGTAAATAGAGAAATATAAGTTTGTTTGGGAAGTATACACATTTGGGCGGCTGCTTTGACTCCTTCAGTAACTTCATTTATAATTATGGTTCTCTTTGTTTTGAAATAACATTATTCTATAATCATGTTTCTATAATCAAGTTGAGAATATGTGTATATAAAACATCATATTTAAATATATGTAAATTCAATGGACGATGAATCTACTCTGTGATAGTTCATAATTAAATGAGAGGTAATAATAAAAACTTGTCTAAAAATCACTTTCAAAAATCAGTGATTTTTAGACAAGTTTTTATTATTACCTCTCATTTAAATATATGTGTACATATTTGAACATCATTTGAAATAGAGTCAACTCTATTTTCAAGTTGTACGGACATTATTTTGGCAGTAGAAAGAGTATACTATTTTTTATCTCAAGACACAACGCTTCTTGAAACAATCTTCAAATCCTGTATTCAACATGTGCAAAGTTTTTAGTTTCTATTATTCGACATATGTTGTTTCCTGAGGGACCTCTGTACTAGGAAAAGTGTTGTTCATTTTTCTCCCCTCCTTCATTTATATATTATCTTTTTGTTTCTTCTCACATAAGTATTGGTGTATTCATTTTATTTTTATGTTGATGAACAAAGGCGATTTGATGGTAGTAAAGGAGTTGTCACTAAAAATATAGAACTAATCCCTGTTATTTTCTCTCATTTTGATTCATATTTAATGTATGTTCGTGAGCTGAATTTTTTCAATATTTACTCATTCATTTTGAATTGTAATAACTGCTAATCTACTTTTTCCTTATAATTGAATTGGTTAATTTATAAGGCATGTATTGTAAATAAATATTTGAATGAATGTGGATTAAGGTGAAGAAACCTCCAAAATGTATGCTATCTAAAAAACAACAAGCTGTAGTCAATTAAATATCTGATAACATTCGGGAAGTTTGAAAAATAAATATGATAAACATTTGGATATCAAACCAGAAAAAAACAAAAAAACACAAGAAATCTATGTATCTAGAGCTTGAGTAGAGGAATAATTATTACACTGTTGAACGAATTTGAGAGAATTGAGGAAATTTGGGGAACAGATTTCAAATCAGAACAGAAAGTTTATGAATAAATCACATTGGAATATTATTAACAAAGAAATTGATTTCAGGTAACTACACCGACAAATAATTTATTATTAGTCGATTTTTATATGTGTTAGGGCAAACCGTTCAAAGTACAATATTTGAAGATATTTCAATTAAATTTAATGGACGATGAATCAACTCTTTGATAGCTCATATTTAAATGAGAGGGAATTATACATAATTGTCTGAAAATCACTGACTGAACAATTATTTATCCGACTAGTTTCGCCTTTTACGGCATTATCACGAATGATTATACCGTAAACATACTTGATAATGTCGTAAAAGGCGAAACTAGTCGAATAAAGAATTGTCCAGTCAGTGATTCTTAGTCAAGTATTCATTATTACCTCTCATTTAGATATTTCAATTTTCGAATATTCTTTCGGAAAATGTGATCCTTACTACATCGCATCAAGTACTACCGAAATGAACGATTCATTTCCTTCGTCATGCTCAATAGATAAATATATAACTACCTGGATGTATAAAATTATAACTCAAGTTTTGGAATTAAAATTGGTGTGACATCTATTGACATCTTCGCGCAGTACTTACGCGCAAAAGATGGACCGTCCGCTTCGGGGATACTTGATAGTTGCCCGATGTAATATTGATGCCTTTCCCGTTTCTTCGATGTATGCGGGAATTATTTGATGTTTTTACGGAAACGTTTATTGGTTGACACAGCGTCCAATAGATAGCAGAGCTCAACAAACATCAGGGAGTTGATATTATACATGGACTTGACATAAACAAAATATGTTGTTTATAATAAAATATTTATTAAGTCAGTATATGGTCAAGAATTGGTTTTCAAAATTTTTTAGGTAGTTCATACATAAAAATGATGTTCATTAAATACGTAAAAATGAGGCAGCAGTGCTGAGCATATGTGAAAAATGATATGGGTTATGGATAAAGAAGAGGTAGTAATTCTAATGTTTCTGGACTTCAAAAGAGTGTATGATACTTTATGTATATCATTGCTATGAAAAATGTGAATAGAATAGGCTTTGAAGGCGAGGTAAAGAAATGGTTCAGTTCTTACTTACATTCGCGAGCCCAAAAAGTTAAGTTCAATGGTGTTCTTTTGGACAGCACTGCATTGATTTCCGTGTAGCTCAAGAGACATTCTTAAGTCCACTGTTATTCTCATTATATATCATTATATATTAAGCTTATAGCTTCTCATGTGATAAAATACTCTAAACTGTTATTTGCAAATGGTAAAATGCTTTATATCAATGAACAAAATTAAGACCATACAACCATGACAGAGTGGATCATAAGAGACCTGATAACAATTAATCAATGGTTTTGCAATAACAGTTTATCGCTGAATGTGCAAAGGTATAAGTTTGTTGGGTTGGGTACCACTGAAACTCTGAAGCTATATACAAATGAGGATATAAATACTAAAATTCAAAACCAAAACATTGGAAGGTCATATATTTGGACATTACGAAAATACGAAAAGATTCTAAGATCACGTTGACAAGAAAATCAACTTTCTGAAACGACTTGAGAGAAATCTCAACTAATATATGAACTTATTGATTTTTAAGTCAATAATAACGCCACACTTTGAATTGTTTCACTTTCTAATCCGGTTTAGGCGTATATTTTCGAAATGTGATAATAATCTTTATAATAATAATGAGTTCTTTTTTCTCAACAGGTATAACTCCCTATTACAGAAAATAATAACAATGTTGAAAACTAATTGAATAATTAAAATGAAAAAGATATAACAAAGACCTCAATCTAATCTAAAAAAATTGTAATTAATAATTACATTATGGCATTCATTGAAATATTACAATGAACTCAATCTAAATCAATTCATCTTAGTCAATTTTCTTTGTTCACATAACTCCTGATAATAACTTCTATGGAGTCAAAGTGAATGTCACAATTATTGGCAGCTCTATTGAACGTAGACCTTATAAACCAAATGGGGGGTTGTATTAGGGAGTTGGTCCTCGGAGTCTCTAGGTGGAATAATTCTGTATTACGAGAATTTTGCCTAGGAACACGAAATTTCAAAGCGGACAAGAGAGGAGGACAATCAATACTGTTGTGCAGTAATTTGTACAAAAATTTGAGTAATAAAGTTTCTTTCCTGCTCTGCAATGAGATTAAACTAAATCGACTCAATAATTCGTTATGATTGACTCCTCTCTGTGGATAAACTTTATCCTCCCTCCATGCGATAGATATACTCCAATCGAAAGAATGTTGAATTGCTTAGAACCTATATTATTTGAACAGAGTTGATAAGTTGAAATTCATACTACACTTAATTTTTATTTGAAATTGAAAATAAATTCAGAGGTTCTTGAAAATGAAACATGAGGTTTATGTAATTTCTGACCGGATTTTTGTGCCACCGGCGTAGGATGATATAAAACTCGAGATGGAATACTGAAGATCATTAGCATATGCATTGAACCAGGGAGGTCCTAAAGCAGAACCTTGAGGTACACCGCTTAAAACTAATTTTGACTGTTTAAATTATTCAAATTTTTAATTTTATTATTACTATCATTAAATTAAGTCATAATTTCAGTTATAGATATCAGTTATAAAACTGTTTCAAATATTAACGAGGAACAACAACCTAGCCTTCCATTATGATGAATCTACCCTTTGGCTTTCATGTTTCGTGAAATATATTCTATTCTATTATTCAAAACGAGTATAATAACAATATCTGACTCTAAAATCACCCAGCCAATCGATTACGAAATCCCTCCACTCGAAATTCCGCCCTACAATATTTAAACAAACTGAAATCTCTTTCAATTCCCTTTTATACATTATTTATCGAAATCGATTTCGCGGAGCGGTTCTGAAACAATAAGCCAACTCGGATCGCTTCGCCGAGTTTTGAATACTGCGAGAGGAGTAGACGAGAGCAAGGACTTTTTGCCATCAAATCCCGCCTCGGAAACGGAAGTCGCAATCCACAGGAAGTTGAACGATCAATCTATCCATAATATCTCATTGTGAGTTATTTTCGATGCGGCCTTCGATTTTCGGGGTACGTCAGAAGTTTTCCAATTCTGGATATAATAATAAGTTCACGACGAATGTTGAAAAGATGTTCAGATATTGAAACTTTCTTTCGGATTGCTTAGATTTCAAGTGCTTTCTTGTCATGTTGCTCTTGTCGAGAAGTTTAGGCAGAGAGATGGAAAGTTTTGCGAGAAACTTTTTCCTTGCATTTCATCAATTAGTGCAATTTTGGTCAGAAATAAAAATATTTTTTATTGCTCATGAGATTTTTCAAAGAGTCATCTTTTTTTTTTTTTGGTGTTATTGATGTAGAAGTCTGGACAAATTTAAGCGAATGAGATCATGCGCTGTGTTATTCTGACTCTTCTTCTTGTACCTAACTCAGTCCAGTTTCCAACCTTATCCATGCCATGTGTTAATCCCTCATTAAAAGTCTCAGGACCTTTTTATATCAATATATCCCAAATGGGTTGTTTTCTGTTTTAGTTGTTTCCAAGTATTGCTCTCCAAATCAATTTTTTTCTATCAGAGCAGAAAGGACAAAAAAGTCCACTTTGAACCAACTTAGAATTGGTAAAAAATGATCATTCAAATATTAGAGAAAATTACGTTATTCTTTGATCACGTAGTTGGAAAAAAATGCTCTGGAAGACTTGCTTTGGAAAGCACCTGTGCCTGACAAAATATTGCATGGAAGGTTTCTCTTAAGATACACTGATTTTAAATGAATTTAATCAGTAAAAACCAGAATCCTAAAATTATTTTGCTTTTTTAAATAATGATAGTTGAGAGGTTGGAATTTTTCTCCTGGATAATGTTCGAGATGAAATATTGCATTATAACTTTATATTCTTCAGAACAAATGACAAATAGAGTCATTTAGTCAGAGGTGTCATGTATTAATCGTTGTTTAATAATTATCGATAAATTCAAAGAAAATATTTCAAAAGGTTTACTTAGACATCGTTCAGAGAGATCAAAAAGTACCATGAATACGTTGACTAAAGCTATATTATTGAAAAGATCAACGATTAGGCGTATGAAATCAGGCACAGAATAGGTATGAACAAATAAAATAAAAGAATATGTATCTAGTGATATTACCTCGATAGTGATATTACTTGAAGAGCTAAAGTGGAAGAATGATTTGTAGCGTCATTTAATTCAATACCTAGTTGAGTTAAAGTTGAATCTAGTAGTATTTTTTTTGATGGTATACCAATATTGAATAAGCTCTTGCTATTGTCTTCAATTTGCACGATGAAAGTTATTAATGTTTCTGGTAGATTGCGCTTGCGTCGCCTTCACACTGTGGCTCATTTGATACGGAGAGATGCAAACGTTAATGATTGTTAGGTGTTCAGACAGTACTGATGAAATCAAAACCATTATTTTGATTTTATTTCAATTATAGGGTTGATAACAGAATATTCATTCAGTCACCAAAACTTGTGGGGAAGTTTAGTTATTTTTTCCTTCCTATTTTCTACTGTCCTTTTTGAATTTCTTCAGATCTTATAATTATTTTCAAATACCAAGCATTATTTGCAAATAATGAATCAATTATCCAAATGAATTTTTCCATGAATCAACTTTCTAATTTAGGTTCCCATCTTCTATAACTTGAGTAATGAAATATTTACTGCATCCAAACTTCTGTCGCTTGTAGTAGATGAAAATTAAATCCGGACTGGCAATGATCGTCAACTAGATGTGTGAAATGTTGCAAATATGTAGGGGAGAATTCGCAAGGGATATGGCCATATGCATATTGTCCTTACGAACAGTTCGGGATATGCCACTTTAATAATATAACACTTTAGAGTGATTCATTCGGTAACGTGAAAGTCTCTGTTTGAACACGACATTTTGTTTACTCAGAGATGGGTTATAATAGGTGGCTCCGGCAGAGATTTAATTAATTTCATGGAAGTTCACAGAATATCTCGTACCGCTGTTGACATTTCTGCATATATTTTTCAGCGTGAATTGTAATGTGAGTAGAAGCAGATATTGAGACTCTTAATCGAAATAAAGAAATATTTAAAATAAAACTCTCAGGGAGCTGTTTACACAAATGTTGTAAGTGAGAACGGACCATCACTTTCGAGTGAATATTGAGAGCGTTTCGAAAAAATCACCGATCTTGTTGAATGATAATGGGATACAATTGTTTCATCCTTATTATGAATTGAATATAAACTTAAATTCAAAGACTTGAACTTATGATTTACACTTTATTTACTAAATAAAGTGTAAAAAAATAGAGTGTAAATCATAAGTTCAAGTCTTTGAATTTAAGTTTATATTCAATTATAATGGATTTACATCAAGTAAACGCCAGCACTATTAAATACTTATTATGAATCATCAGTCCATATTTAATCTATCAATCAAGAATCGATGACTTTCAAAACGCCCAAGAGTCCTATACCGGAATGAGAGGAATAGCTCGTAGTGAAAATTCACGCGAGTTCCCTCTATCGGAGAAAAGAATATAAGCTCTCCCTGGCGTTCTAGATTCCTACTCATTACAACAATAGTGCGAGTGTGTAAGGCTTTGTAGACATTTCATTCAAACACTACAGAAAACTGTCTGCTCTGCAATGTGTAAGAATAATTCCATGCCTAATCGCTCCAGGTCACGGCCCGGCGTGCAAAAGTATATATATATATATATATATATATATATATATATATATATATATATATATATATATATATATATATATATATATATATATATCCAAACAAAAATCGAAACCAAAGTCGTTCCGATTTCAATATTCCCTAACATCTATCCCTAGAACAATAATGGAGACATCGCTTTGTTCATGTTTCACATAGCCCTGCTATAACATTCCATATATATATATATATATATATATATATATATATATATATATATATATATATATATATATATATATATATATATACTGTATTAGCCAAAAGATGGCAGGTAAAAGCTGAAATATGAAATATTCATTGAGAGACGAAAATATATATATATATATATATATATATATATATATATATATATATATATATATATATATATATATATATATGTTATATGTATATATAAATGGACAATGTCGGTATATCCCGCAATTGGAAGCAGCCGTTGACACGTGCTTCAGTTTATTGGCTCTCCTCAGAACGGTGTAGCCAAGTTCAAGTTTGTACTAACTTAGAGATGGAAAAACAAGATAAAAGACG
Source organism: Henosepilachna vigintioctopunctata (assembly GCA_030704895.1). Lineage (NCBI taxonomy): Eukaryota > Metazoa > Arthropoda > Insecta > Coleoptera > Coccinellidae > Henosepilachna > Henosepilachna vigintioctopunctata. Next base: position 11,037,955 of record JARQZJ010000121.1, read on the forward strand.
ACCCATTTTAGGCTACCGCGTTTTTACTGTCAGGATTGGGAAAGATTTAAAAAAACGACTTCGCCGTGAGGCTACCCTGTTACCAATTGCGGGATATGCCTATTTTTTTAGTCTCACGGCGAAGTAGTTTTTTCAAATCTCTCAATTTGGAGAGTAAAAACGCGGTAGCCTGAAATGTGTCGACTTTCTTCAGTGGAGTGCCTTTCTTTCTTGTTTTTCCATCTACAAGTTCGTACTACTTGAAATTGGCTACGCCGTTCTGAGGAGAGCCAATAAGCTCGAAACTTGTTTCAAGCATATTGGCTCTCCTCAGAATGGCGTAGCCAAGTTCAAGGTGTGCGAAGCTGAAGATGGAATCAATAATAAAAGAACACACCTATAAAGGAAATCTCAACTGTTAGGCTTCCACTTGAACTATCCGGGTTTGAAGATTCGGTCAACGTATCGCCTTTGTGGCGACTATTTATCCTTTACGGAGTCTTCAACCGAGAAAGTGAACAACGAATGACAAATTTTTTGCGGTAATAAGTAGGTATAAACAAAAGCAAAAGTAGAATTCTTCTTGGTGTATCCCGCTACTCAATAGGGAGCAACCGTTGACACATGTTACGTGCTTATTGGCTCTCCTCAGAACGGCGTAGCCAAGTTCAAAATGTACGAACCTGGAATTGGAATAAACAACAAAAGAACACACCTTTAAAAGAAGTCGCCACTGTTATGCTTCCACGTGAGCTCTTCAGGTTTGAAGATTTGGTCAACGTATCGCCTTTGTGGCGACTATTTATCCTTTACGGAGTTTTCAACCGAGAAAGTGAACAACGAATGAAAAAATTCGATGGGAAATTGCATTAAAATTTCAGAATCACGTGAAATGAGAGCTATCTTTCAAATCAGACGTTTTATTATAAATCTGATTAGAAATATGTGTTTTTCGACTTTAATTAGTCAGAAATTACATTTTCATCGTAATCGGAAGAAAAATTTTTTTCGACTTTTTTCCGTCGAAAATGATGAAAATTTTCTGAGAATTTTTTATTCTGGAAATTGACTTTTTCTCATTGAATCAGAGGCACAGATCACGAATTTTCATCAGTTTCCTTATAAATCCTATAATTTTCTCGATAATTCAATGGGAAATTGCGAAGTAAATAATGGCAGAGTTGAATATAGATATAGGCAACACGTGTTATTGCATTACGAATCACCTGAAGTAGTCTTCGCAGGTACTGTGGCGCAGGTAACACTTGTTGCTTCGACTCAACCTATAGATGTTTCAGTACTTGGTTTGATATGGTTTACTATGGTTTCTATACTCTCATGTATTTCTCGTGAGACTGAAAATACAAATAACCTCTGAACCTTCGGATCTCAGATAGAACATAATACAATCAAATCTGATTTATTTTCTGAAATTTTATGTGAATGCAATGAAATGATTTCTCAAAACAGCTTCATTATCTGAATAAATATCCATTTGAGCCATATTATTTCGTCTGTCATTGTAAACAATGGACCGGATTTGCATTTGGTGCTTTGAATTATTTCATATTATTCAGTCAACTTTGATAATACTTCTTTAATTGGTAAAACGACCTAATTTCCCTGAAACCAAATTATATTTCCAGAATAGGCTTATTTAAATGTACAAATAATGAAATTTTCAGAATAATTCATTGGGTTTTTGTGATCACTTTGTAATGCTTCATTTTTTCATTTAAATGTTTTTGTGAGAATGACTTTGGACACGAGAAAGACCCTTTTATCAATAATTCATGTTCTATATCGTATAATGAACAACATTTGGTTAAATTTCACAAGTTTATATAATAAAGTCGACATATGTTTCAGGCTACTGAACCATTGTCAGAAGTTTAATACAACTTTTCAATTTCACTAAACTTTGAATCAGTTGTATTGAACTCTTGATAATGGGTTGGTAACCCAAAATGATGTTTTGTGCATAAGAGTGTTATTTAATTTTTTATCAATCATTAACAGAATCGAATAATTTCAAAATGAAACGCTTAACGTACGGAAGAACACTATAACATATCATTACTTGTGATCAGGGGCGTATATAAAGGGAGGTAATTCTAATAACCCAGGGGGCCAAGTAGTAATTCCCCTTTTGAAAACTATGAATAAAAAAATATTTCACAAAAAAAAATGAATGTAGTCAAAAGGAACACAAATTTATTTTTTCATTCATAACTTTTATGAGTTGTTGCAGTGCATAATTTGAACGATATAATAATTGTTCGTGTCATCAGTGAGTGGTTGACAAAATTCAACGACGTCTACGGCTTCTTCCTGCGGCAAGCAGGAAGAGGTCTGATCTATTGGATTTCACTGAGACTTTTCTAATATCCTCAAACTGAAGATCGTTCACTCGCCTTTTTATAGTTTGATGTTGAGATTTCAACAAATTATCAACATCAACAGTTTGTATTACACTGTACATAGTTGAAAAATATAAAATTTATACCGAAAGCCAATTACAAGGAAAATAATTTAACAATTTACTTGTACAACTGCGAAAGTTTTGGGAAGCGTCCTATTTGCATTAATATACCAGCTCAACTAATGGCGGGATTGTTGGACCACTGTCTATTCTATGACAGATATTCATTTCATGGCCTCTACAGGCCATGGTACTAAAGTAGGCCGTACCTCAATAAATCTTTAAAATATATAATTTTTTTCCTCCACTTGTATTTACTTTGTTTCACAGTTTTAAAACAAAATTGAAACAACCTAGTTGTAATTTGTCCACTGAAATCGGCCTCAAAAACTAACGTGCAACATTCATATACGTAACTACTTCATTACCAAATTATTAAACATTACCTTGGTCTTGGCCCACCCAAAAATATTATGTATATCCGCTAATGCTTTTGATGGTAAAAAACAATATTTAGAATTTTCTCATAATTTAATATAAATACGCATGACGACGTTTCGAGGTACTACTTCTTTATGAATGCCGGATTAATACTATGAAGAAGTAGTACTTACGTCGTTTATTTAATTAAATTATGAGAAAATTCTGAATATTGTTCTATTATGGATATAAATTTTCTCCAAGTATCGGCCTCATCAATTATTTTTTGATGGTGGTGAAGTAAATAGTTATTTATTTTAATTCAAATCCTTTTCACTTCAAGAAATTGAATTATTGTTTAAGCTATCAGGATACCTATTTTAAAATGCGTTTTATTGATGACATATGTGTATATTTTTGTGTCATGTGTCCCAGTGTCATGACACCAAAAACTAAACAGTTTTCTACGATTTCATGGTGAATATCTTCCATTTATTTGCAATTAAGACTATGAGCAATAAGTCTGAGTCAAGTTAAGAAACTTCAAGCGGCACAAAACACTCAGTGATAAAGTGATCACTGTAAAAAAACCTGAAAGAATGGCTGCTTTTGTCATTTCTATCGACTAATGCGTTCGCAATCGCATTCAGCTGCTCGTTGTTTACTCCATCTGGTCTCATTTCGCGGATCGCCGAACTCACCCTGTTTTCATTTTTAATAAAGACAGATTCGAATTTAGACAGACGCAGCCCCGATGACACGATTTTACGGTACCCGCCTTCAATCCGATGTCGCCGAAGGGTAGGCCGGTGATTTGTAATCGAAATGTGAAATATTTAATCAGATCTGTTGAAAGTTTTGTGAAAATATAATAATAAATTGGTTTCAACATAGGAAGAGGTGAAATTTAGCCTAAGCTACTCAACTTAACCCTTACGAAATGAAATGTGTAATGAAACATTATATAAACAATAATTTGTTCGTTACTTTGTAAAATTGAATAATGTCAATACTCTAGTGATCACGCTGAGCCACCAGCAAAAAACCACGGTGAAGGCTTAAAAGAAAACGAGGTGTTAAATGTCATAACTAGAACGCTATTTGAAATGGGAGCTTCCACCACTCAAACGATATTTAGCAATTTTTAACATGCTATTAAACCCTAAAAAGCGCCCCAGAACACTACCAGGAGTCACAAGCTTATCTCTTAAGTAGGATGGAGAAGAATAGAACCAGTATAATAATTGGAAAGGTTATCTAGTCTTAGCCAGTTCATCTCAGTAATTTCTGTAGACGTTCTGTGAACAACCACAAGTATTCTGTATCATTTGCATTTTCCCCTTGTAAAATAAGTCCATAGGCAATGATTGAAAGGACCACCATTTCACACAGTTTCTTCTTCAAAATAAATCCAAGCAAAAGTCGATTTCTAGACATCTCATTACTAAATGGGATTTTTCAATACTATATATACTAACGGGTGTTTTTTTAGAGGTATAGAACTTTAAGTTGGCATTACTGTTGAAGATGGCGACCGATTTAACAGCTGATAAGTGATTAATATCAATTTGGTTTGGCAATTCATCATGAATAGACTCACGCCTGAACAACCCTTGCAAATAGTGCAATTTTATTTCGAAAATAATGGTTCTGTGCGGAATACGTATCGCGCACTACGTCCATTTTATCGACGTAGCACTTCTGGTTGAATGGCTACGTCAACAAACAAAACTGCCGCATTTGGAGTGAAGATAATCCTCAAGTGTATGTCAAAACACCGTTACATCCAGAAAAACTGACTGTTTGGTGCGCTTTAAGGGCTGGTGGAATCATTGGTCCGTACTTCTTCAAAAACGATGATGGCCAGAACGTTACAGTCAATGGTGATAGGTATAGAGCCATGATTATTAACTTTTTCATTCCTGAATTGAACAACCATGATGTCCAGGAGCTGTGGTTTCAACAAGACGGCGCAACATGTCACACAGCTCGTGCCACAATCGACTTATTGAAAGACACGTTTGGTGACCGCCTAATTTCACGTTTTGGACCTGTGAATTGGCCTCCAAGATCTCGTGATTTAACATCGCTAGACTACTTTCTGTGGGGCTATGTGAAGTCATTGGTCTATGCGGATAAGCCACAAACGCTAGACCATTTGGAAGACAATATTCGCCGTGTTATTGCCGATATACGGCCACAAATGTTGGAAAAAGTCATCGAAAATTTGACGTCCAGATTGGACTACATCCGAGCCAGCCGTGGCGGTCATATGCCAGAAATCATATTTAAAATGTAATGCCACAAGATTATCTTTCGAATAAAAAAAAATTCTTGTCAATCGAATGATCCATCGTTGTTTTATTGCAATTTAAAGTTCTATACCTCTAAAAAAACACTCGAAGTTTATACGAGTACGCAGCGGGGGTTATCAGAAAAATGAAACTACTCTAGATAATAAACTACCTTGTTAATTCAAATACTTAAATAATCTCTTTTATATAAAATTCCAGGATTATTATATAAAATAATAATCCTGAAGTTTTTATATTTGGCTACACCATATTTAACATAGAAATTAGGCACATAAGTCAGAACAAAAGTTCAATTGGTTAAACTTCACGTTTCTAATTTTCAAATGCTATAGAAGATCACTCAATCCTCCAGGAATTGAAACAATTTTCAGGTGAGTTTGTGATTTTGTCGTGATTTGATTGAAAGTGGAACTCGAACGATGATAACCTTCAATTATAGCAGACCTCAAGGAATATTGTATGTTCCTAGTTATGCATACTGTCCTAACAGGAATTATAATGATTCCACGTCTCAGTTTGTAGATCAAACAGTTGATTCAACATTCTTTTCTTGAAGGTGTCTACAAGTTTCGAATACTTTGGAAGCTCTTAGGAATCACTCTGAAAGACTATGCTGATCTAGAAGGAGTTGCCTCATTAGAATGAAAATATTAGTTTTTTTAACGCTAGTAAAAACTAACTTGAATTCAGATCTAAGAACACAAAGATCTCAATGGAGATCTTTGGATTCATTTAGACCTTTGTGTCAGCTGAAAACTTGAATCATCTACTTTAGATCTACTCATCATACCGAAATATTCAAATTTTCGTCTGCGAAAAATTATTTTAATTTCTTAATTCATTTCTGTCATTATTACTATTGATGTAGCGTGGCCTATATAAAAGTCTATTGATGAAGCGTTTCTCTTTCTTTATAATTAGTGTATTATAAAGTATTAGTGTAATTATAATTAATGTAGTGTAGTAATAATGACAGAAATGAATTAAGATATGTGAGCATCCCTTATACACACGTTCCCTCTTCAAAAATCATTAAATTCTTCAAAAATAATAATTTAAATATAGCTGTGACTTGAAAGTCACAGCAGATTGGAAAGAATGATCTTTAATAACAAATTGTCCGAATCCGAGCCAATGAAGAAGTCTGGAAATTATAGATTGGACTGTGAAGAATGTAAGTCGTCATATGTTGGCCAGACCGGAAGATGTTTTGAAACTAGGCTAAAAGAACACGTAAAAAACGGACAACCTGCTTTTCGGGAACATCTAGAGTCGACAGGACATAAGATCTCAAGTTGTTTTAAACCTAAGATACTTCATTACTGTGAAAATAGAAGAAATAATGTTCATCTTCATGATAATAATCGAATAATATGTAGAAATCATGAAAATTAAGCACTAGTTTTTGAGAGAAATACTGATCTCGGGTTATGCGCTTTTCCAGCTCTTTTGAGATAGAAAAAATTTGACTAAAGCTCTTAATTATTCATGAATAACTCTGGAGAAGCGCTTTCCCATGGTATTTTTCTTAGAATCGAGGAAAATAAGTGGAACGTCGTCCTGAATCTTGAAGTATCGCTGTGCAAGTGAAGCAAGTCCCGAGCTTTCCATCACGAAAATTAATGTTCCCCAAAGTATAATTTGCGGAGATGAGTGGGCCGGGCTGTATCCAGCGCCTCTCAGATCGTCATGCCGCTTCGCTGACTATAATATGCCCCTTAATTGTCTCTTCCGGAGAATGAGAAATTCGTTTCCAACTTATAATTGAATGCGTCGCGGCGCCTTATATATTCCGCGCCCGGGCTATCACAGACAGGCAAAATCTAGTAGGAAATCGTGGTTGAGTTATGGCAGAAATTTCAACTATTTGAATGCTTCGTGATGAATTTTTTGCTGTTGAAGATTTGATGAGCGAATATAAAACTGTAATTAAGGCAACACTCTGATACATTTTCTTCTAGATGATATCAGCAGCTTCAAGTTGAAGGAAAGTCCCTAATATGCACACGTTTTTATGGTTGACATTCTAGATTCCACATTTTGTGACAGTGACATTGAGCTAGTGACAGCTACATTGACAACCAGTGTTGACAACTGAGTGAATATATCGATGGTGACTCCTCTTCATTCCCAAGTTCGTAAACGATTGAATGGTCACTTTAGAACGGTATAAGTAATTGAGAACTTAAAAATCTGTAAGAAATTTTGATAAAAAAGTTTTTAATGAAATATTCTGTACAATATGTAAACTCTTTATTATATGCCACAACTTATTATCTATTCAAGGTCGACTTTGAACCTATTGACAGGTCAATAGTATGTTTGATTTGAGAACCATGAGTATTGAAACTTGGAGTCTGTATAATAAATCATCTCTCAACTCATAAAGTAGTGAAGTCTGTTGATTTAAGATCTTTTTCTTCCTTTCACTCTGTTTATTCGGATTTTCGAATGCAGATTTTTCTTCAGCGTTCACGTTAACCCAGTACCTTTGCAAGCCGTTAAAATAAATGCGTTTATGGTGGAAAACTTCAGAGAATTTCCTCACCAAAAACCATGAATTTTGTGTTGGGGGATGGTTGGACCAAGAACATTGGGCTTACATAAGTTCTAAAGGTGAATATGTTAATTTTACATGTAGTACATTCGATATCCTAACTTTTCCAAATTGGGATTATCACAAAATTATCATTTTCAAACTCTGTTTCTCTGGTAATGACTCTGTTCATCTACCAATTTTTTTCAGTGATCAGGAACTTTGGTTTTTAGTGATTATAAACGTACTCTCATTTTTTCAAGTGCTCCATTTGAAATGAAGTAGTCACATTATACCTCTACTTCATAAGAGTGTTTGAATTCCATCAATACGACTAATTAATAAATGACACGGATGTTTCTCTTATTTCTTGGTGAAACATAATGTTAAAAACAAAGAATTAAAAATTAACACACTTGACTTACGTTTCACTGAAAGTCATCAATATTGGATACTCTTGATAATGGGTCAACCACCCGAAACATATGTAGAGTTTTTAATATATCAGTGAAACTTAAGTGAAGTGTGTTAATTTTAATTTATTATTTATGACTAATTAAAATATCTCGACCATAAAAGCGCATTTGCAGAGGAATTGATGATATATTTAAATCTTTCATTATCATTTTATGTATGATATATTATTGATTGATTTTGACAGACGAAAAAGTAGGTAGATATATGTATATTGTTGTTTATTCGTGGAACTTCACCCATATGCACAGCATAAAAGGTCTTTTTGGTATTTGCTGTATTATAACAGATAATCAATAATATTAGTGTAATGTTTTTTGGGTTTGTAGTCGTATAGTTTTTTAATCGTCGTTCCCCACCAATCATTAATTTTTTCATCAATCCACTCCTTTTTTCTTACTGAAGTTCTAGTTACTAGACTATTTTTTCATAGTAACTTGGACTTTCTATTCCAATTCTATTTCCTTTGTGATAATTCATTCAAAACGTTATTCAGATTCATCCCTGGATGCGAGTTCATTGATTTTCCCTGAAATTATTCTAAGAGGTACTTAGTGAAATGACATTTTACCAATATTGGTGTTCTAACACAGGAGAGAAATGGTCCGAAGTCATTTCAGAATCGCTTTTCCATATGGCACTTTTGATGAAATGTAGCCATCACAATGGCTGGTTATTTTTCGGTCTGTTTTGGTACAACGACATGAAGAGTGGGGTTAAATGGCGTGTGTGATCTGCACCCCAAGAAGGGGAATGAAAAATGAGAATAATACACTTCGAACTTTCTACCGTTTCTCCAAGAATAGGGGTTATTACGAATAATTTTCCCATAAGCATGTTTTCTTTCGAATATTGATGAGAGCATGTGTGATTTGGAAAAATTCTCAATTTTCGGAAATATATAATGGAACTCAGTTTTTGATAGGTTGCGCCTTTTATTCGATTTATTTGATATGATAAAATCCTGAATTCTCGCTTAACTTTTGGTGAAACATAATTAAATATTGAAATAAATTTTAATTTAATTTGATACTTAAAAAGAGTGTCAAATCTACTGTAGTTGAACTACCTCAAAATTGACGATTCATCTATTAATTTTATGGACACTGTTGAATATATTAAGTGATATTTTATGTTACTCTTTCATCAGTGCAATGAATTTTTAGCAATATTGTTAGAAGTCATATTCATATTGAATTCTCAAAGAAAACGAAAATTTTTCGAAGATGCACTGTTGGAAAGTACTGACAGAAGTTGTTGCCACTGTACTCTTTTATTCAGTAAATTCTAAATAAAAAAGAGAACTAATTGCGTACAACGTTGAGAAATTTTGTGAAATAACAATATCATCACAAAAATATTAAGAAAATCACAGAACAATATCATTCATGATTAGCCATTTTAGTTATAATATTTGGCTACCGAGTGCTCAGAAATCGAGAATATTGGTTCAAATTTCATAAAAATGTTTGAAATTCATTGGGACTCTCGGGTAAAGTTAAAGAAGAAATCGGTCTTCTTCTATATCATCCTGTTAATTAAGTATAGATAACCAAAAATCAATATCACATTCGCTTCTGATCGAAACAGTAAATTGATTAGGAGGAAAGTGTTGAGAGTTTTCGTTAAATTATAATAGTCCTATAAGAATTATTCAGTGGAATTACCAAACTGCGTTTCTCGAAGAGAGCAAGAGATTTTCTCGACAGTTGACTAAATTTTGTAGGGCATTATATTTTTCCCATAAAATATCGTAACCTGAAGTATCACAAATTCAACATAATAACAAATTTTAATGGAAACACAATTAGATTGATTAAAGATTCGTTGATCTCTTGGTAAAACATCGTGTAATATATTGAATCAAAACGTTGACTTGTTCCACAAAATTATATTAATTGCTGAAAATGATTTCGTGGAGTTACCACATTTTCTCTTAGAAAATGGCGTACGCCTAACAATTGATTTTGTGAAACTGAGCTGTGTGTTTCCTACTTAATATAGAAACTCACTTTTTATCATTTCTATGAGGTTATTTGACTTATTCTATTTTAATATCATAATTTACGTTCAACACTTTTCAATCAGCTCTTTCTGTATTCTGTCAGTTAAAGAAAAACCGTCGAGGGAGTTTGAAAATATTCAAATAACATCGAATGGTAATTCCAAAACTTCTCTATATATATTCAATTAGAATAGAGAAAAAGAAGAAACTAGAGTGAACGGAGAGTACAAAAACGAGATCGAAATTTAATTTTAACGCTTATCGGAGTTCGTGTACCAACAAAGTCAACACATATTGATGTTCCGTAAATAATGCAATATTGATTCAAAGAATTCAAGCTGAGCATCGAGTGAAGAAGAAAAACGAAAAGCCATCCTACGTAATGCATTATCGCCATGCTCCTTAGAGACGTCCAATATTATTTTTAGAGGACAAACAGCAAGAGCGAAAAAGAAATACTTCGCATTGTTTTGATGCCAGGCTCTTAAAAGTCCGATTGTGACATTGTGACATTCGAGATTTACTTATGACGATCCCTGGGCTTGTCTTTTCGGTCCCCAACTTCTGTCGAATCGGCCTTCTCCGACGTCTTATTATTTCTAGATGTAATCCTCTCTTGTCTTCCTTCCCACCGAACAATTCTATTGTATTTTTTGTTACTTTCCACTTTTTTTATTCGGAGAAAGAAGCAAAGTATACCAGTTCATGGATTACTGAAATTGTTTTTTCGAATATCATTAGTAAAAGGTAAGTGTTAGGGCTGGTGAATTGTACAATAAGGAAGGAAATGATATACGTTAGAACGATATTGGTGAATGCAATGATTATAAACAAAAACTGTCGAAATTAATGAAACACAGACCTATAATGTCCACAAATATATACTATTTACAATAAACAAGATATTTCTGCAGAAATCAAGAGTTCAGTAGAAAAAAATGCAATTTTGAAATATAAATTTACTTGTTTACCTAAAACGCTTGTCAGTGCCATGGCGTGTATTGTGACGTCACGTTTGAGTAAAGTAAACACTAGGAGCTGAGCTTGTGCAATAATAATTTAATGATTTTGTCTTATTAAATATGAATTTAAAGTGTATAAGTGGAGTGGAGTCTCCAGTGTGAGAACACGTCCATAAAAATTCCTCATAAGTTATTTGTGTTCGTTCGTCGAAATAAAACAACACGAAACAAGTGGCTTAAACTTGCAAGGCGAGATTCAAATGCAATATTGTCCTGTTTTCACCTTTATTTTTGTGAAGATCACTTTGATGTAAGTTTTCACATTGTTGATTCTAGTATAGTATATAATATTTTGTACGAAGTCTAAATGTAAAAATGTAAACATTCTATTTCGGGGTCTAACCTCAAAATTTCATCTCATTCCTGTTATATTACCTATTTTATTCAAATTTCAGTTACCAAATGTAATGGATAATTATATGGCATATAAAGCGTCATCGCCATAGGATGAACTTCTTTATTTGATATCAAAAACACTCCCAACATTATTATGCCGACTCTAGGCAAATTAGCGCTGTTTGCCTTAGTGAATCCTTGATCCAAGACCCGTGTTATTTTATATTCGATGTTAATAATTCATTCAAACTCAAATAGTGGAATTTAATAACACAATTAATAAATAAAAGCACAGTCGTAGTGGAAGTTAACAATACGAGATGTGACGCTGGTGTGTGTTTACTAAAAGGTGACGTCATGCGTTCTGGTTGGTGTTCCAGATATCATGGCGGATTGCTTTATTTTGTACTTTTATTTTAAGAGAATAAATATTAATCACACTCTCAACTAAAAAAAAACAATGCGTGTTATATATCCTAAGCTTCAACTTTTGTCCAATAATTATAGTATTTTAATGATTTTCCATTACTGTCATTATGCCTCTATATAATAAAATAAAAGCCAAACTTATATCGTGAAAAAGCATTGAAATATTCATTTATATTCATCTCATATACAATTCAATATATGATGCATTTATGAAGAATTCTAAAATAAAATTTAAAATATCTAGATAAATATTTTTACAAGGTACACTACAATGATACAATAATTTTCAATGTTTAACGTGAATATTTTTATGTGAGTTTGAAGAATTAGAACAGATATTGATCATAGCAAAGAGAGAAGAATTTTAGGTTAAGTTATCATGATAACTAGAAAAAAAAATTGAGAGAAATGAAAAATTTGATGGGGGAGTTTATAGTGAAAGATTAGAATAATACTTTAAATAACCGACAGGTAACTTTCTTTATATGTCAGAAACTAAGAAAAACGGAAAGGAAACTTTTCTTGAGTTTGAAAGCAATCTGACCTGCACTTTCTTATTTTATACTTCAGAAGGGGTGTTTTCTACCTAGCTAGGATCAGCTTCGAAAACGTGTGACGGCCCCACCTCACCCCATTTTTTGAGAGGCATATGAAGCAGCCGAGTGGAAGAATGTAACACTGGCTATCACAATAATATCGGGTAAGTCGCCCGCGGCGTCTGTTTACATTGACTGGCCCCATCCTGGGGGAATATTTCACGAATCGATGAACGCATTCAGCGACAAATGTCATTTAATCTGTTCATAATATGGCGAGGAATACACGCTATGCCGGTTTGAGCATCTCTCCACCGTTTTTTAATCTACCCTTCCTATCGCTTTGATTGAAGCTAGATAGCTGGTAGTGTTACTTTTGTAGAAGAACTTGTAACGGATCTGAGTGATTAGCTTAGAGAGGGACCTAGTGCGACTGCGCTGAAAAAATTGAAGTTATAATACTGATTGATAAAATTGAAGTTATAATCTTACTGGCAGTGCGTAGTTTATACTTCATTTACTTCTAAGAATGAATTTTCAAGAGATCAATTATTCTATGTGTTTCACGACTTGCAAGGAGAAGTTTCCTGTGATTACCCTGCCCACGTTTTACCCCTATTAGGATATATTCTTCCGAAAATGTCTAGAGGCCTGTAAGATACCTTTGGCTATCATCTATTAGCTAACAAATGTAGTATGCAATTTTTCTTGTGCTATTAGTGACCAGAAGGAAAATTCTTAATACGGTAGAAAATAGTACGTCAGAAGTATTATCCCCTGTTTAGTTTTTATACCCACTTTTCCACTTTTTTCTATATTCAAGTGTAATTTTTGATTCTTCTACCTGCCTTTCATCACTTGGTTTCTCTTTTCAATTTCAATTCACAGATTCTGTTCTTTCGCTATGTTCAGTGGCGCCAAATCAATGAGGTCAAAATGGATAAAAGTCTCCTCAAAAAGTTGTTGGGGGGACTTAGCCCCTTCAGAAGTTGAAGAAAATTCTTAGTTATATTAGCTTTGAAAAATTATAAGATCAAATTTGTATTTTCAGTTTCGAAATATTAGTACCGGTTTAGTAGTCTATTTTTCCAATAGTTAACTATTTAAAATGTGTAGGTCTCAATTCAATCGTACTTTTCTCGAATTCTTCTACTGAAAGTATTAGTTATACTGCCTAACTGAGATTGAATTCTAGCTCACCTCTTGGTGAAACACGAATGAATAAAAATTTAGATCTTTAATGCTTAATGTTTCACAAATATATTGATAAATAATTGACAATATAATGAAAAATAAAATAAAATCACAAACGTTGAGGCGACATGTTTCGTAAGCGTGTGGAGTCTTTTGGAGTCTTGTGACCGCTCGAAACTTCTCGACTCAACGTTGTAATATTATTTTATTATTATTCAATATATATGTGAACCATTATGACAAGAGTTTGATTTAAATTTTTGGGTATACTTACTGTATATATTCATTTTATTAGTCTCATTCAAAGTAAGCTTGAATTAGCTATTCCATTCATTAATAAAAACTATTATTGTGCGACTGCAATATTTTATGTTATATTCTTTTATTGATAGTTTATGATTCATCTGAATATAATTTAGATCTTTTCAGAGCTATTTATTGCTGCGGAAATCTATAAACTTAATTATCATTGTAAATTAAATTAGTTTTTCACGAAAATATTCTGCGTGTTCATGTTTTGTTTCGTAATTCAAAGCTGAGAAATTTGTCAGAAGTCGAGTTTCCTGGAGTGTTGAGCTTTGGGGTTCTAATGTTAATCATATGTCTCTAAAATGCTTGAAAGAATTTTTAAAAGTGACTATTGTTCATCTGAATTTCAAAAAAATGTTCGGGGCGGGACCCCTGGTATGGATCCCTCCAATATTTCCCATAAGTCGGTGTCACAGTCTATGTTATGTCATATTCTGGTTCTCCAAAACATGTACAAACATCTGTATTTTAAAAATTATGATAGTGTTGATTTATCATTGAAGATGTTCTACTTCGGAACGCGCGTCATACTCAGTATTTGAAATATGAGAGAATTTAGCTATGGTTTCATTGAGGATATTTTTATTAAATTAAGCCAAGAGTTTAATTCAATTTAATATTTAATTATGTTTCACCAAGAGTTAAGCGAGAATTCAATTTCAGTCAAGGATATTTTTATTATTTTATTTTCCAGCGTATGTATTTCCATTTTGGTTATATCATACTGAATTGGAAAGTATGAACAAATGAATCAAGTTATTCATGAAATACTGAAATTACAACATGAATTTACGGTACTGTCGATGTCATTACCGGAGGATGAAAAGTTGTTACCCGCCCATGCGTTAAGTATGGTATCTACCCCTCGTATCGTAGCAGCCAAAAAGAAATGATCGAAATAATAACAAACGGAAATTATGCCTCTGAAGATGAATGGATCAGACGCGCCGTGTGAAAAGAATTCCAATTATTCGGAATTGAAGAAATATACGAAGAGAAAAGCAAACGTGTAGTGGAAGCGGGGGGAAAAAAGAAGGCGCAAAGCGGCCGCATAAATTTATGTTTCGCTTTATTAGTTTTTATTGGCTATTTTCGTTGTACGTATATGCAAATAAAAGATTGAGGGGCGACGTCTAGGGATCACGACCTATTGTTTCGAGATGAGTCAAATAAATTGAATGAAATCCAGTGGCGTGCTATTAATCAATCCCCGACACTCAGTCACGATTGCCGGGGGGCTAGAGGGTACTTCACCAATAAACTACATGAAACTAAAATGATATAATTATTAGAGGAAAGTCACCAAATATGGAATACGATTTTGTTTCAGGGATACAAAACAACAACAAGTCTGTAAAGATGTTCATTTGAATGCACCCAATGGATGTGCAACTCCGACTGATCCTAGAGGACAGCCTCTCATTAGCACTCATATTTTTTCTGGGAAAAATGATGAACCGTGGCACAAAATTACCAGTAGCATTCATGCAAACAACTATTGTCACAAGCGATCCTCTTTCTGCTGATGTCAGTGCAGCTATCTGGAGTTCACCTTTGTGACCGATGATTTGTGGTATCTTACTTCGTACTATTGTGAGGCCTGATTCATCCACGTTGTGAATGCGATTTGGTGGATAGTTATTTTTAGTGTAAAGTTCTTCAAGGAGGTTGAAAAAAGCATCCACTTTTTCTTAATGAAATCCAAATGCTCTGGCAAAAGATGTACCAGTTGGTCTTCTTATTGCGAGTTTATCTTTATGACGATTTGAAAATAACTTTAACCACTTTTTTCCAGCTATACATGATTGACCGAAAGGATTCTACAAATTGTTTCACTTTGCTAGCATGTACGCCATACGGTGAAGATCAGTTTTAGTTAAACCGTGAAACTTGTTATCCATCATTAATATGTATTCTACTAGCTGACGTTCAAGTTCGGAACCAAATATAGTTTTTCGTCCTAATGTAGTAGCTGCTACCTCTTCTGGAAACAGTTCATTTGAGACAGATTTTTGGCAAAGACGAAATAAAGTTGCCCTAGGTACTTGAAAATGCTGTGCCACTTTCAAATATCCCATTTTCTTGTCCCGGACGAATTTTATAGCTTCTGCTATTTTTTTTCATCCCAGTCTTTCGTTTCTTGGCTGGTTGTGAAGCAGACATTCTAAAAAAAAACATAACCTATAATGAGACCTAATTATGGAATATTTGGATTTTCATACCAGTTCAAACTCGTCTGAATATTTTTTCAAGTCACAATATTTTCACAACAGAAGATCACAAAATGTTGAAATAAACATAAAATCGAAATACTAAATAGTATAATACTTACCTATGTATACATACGTAATAACCGGTAATACTTATTTATTAGTAACCTTTAAAAATTTCTTAGTGACAACAAAACAGAAAACGCCTGTCACACTCGTAGCGTTCGCGCATACGACACGATGGTGTGAGTGAGGTAGTAAATAGATGGAATGAAACAGAAGATGGTATGTTGCGTTTCACATTTATATTCTTAGAGAAATCAAGGTATTTCATATTAGAATACTATTTCATATATGTTGACTTTCCTCTATTATCATTCGAAACCGATGATGAATTTCCCATTACAATTATATTTTATAGCAAGTTCTGCCATTTGTCTACCCAGGTAGCAAGCTGACGTAACATGACGTCTTATTAGAGTCAATTTTCGGTCAATTTTGGTCAGTGACGTAATTTTAACGTTAAATGACTTCTTTTTAATGTCAGATAACTGACGTTCGTAGGATGACAACAGATGACGTGATGAAGTACTATTTTCGTCAATTTATGACCGTTAATTTTTCAAGAAACGACAAATATTCTTTTCATTTAGATAATAGTAGTTTTCTCGTATTTGAACAATAATATTCATCTATGTATCAATTGTTAACACGAAAATTGTAGTATGGTCATGGTCATAAATTGTCAATTGTTCTGTGGACTCAACTTTCATGTTCTGTGTTTGCGTTGTGTTGCATTCAACGTATTAAGATGGACGAGTTGTGTTTGTGTTATAATATATTCTAAAATATCTGTTATGAATTCGGGTGTACATCGAAATGGTTAGGGGCTCGAAATACCTCATCAAACTTCGAGAAATTGACCTAGTATATGAAAACAATAAACTCTGCAAAAAAGCAGATGTAATGTGCATTTTAATGGAAACTAGATGTCAACGAAACACCACTTAGAAAAGAAATCTTTATGCGTAAGAGTCGAATTCAAATCTTGAAGACAAATTCACTCAAAATTCTCTTTATTTTTTGAGTAATACTGTATCAAAATATTTTTGATTAAACTATTTCAACTATATTATAATATTCCATATTGGATTCATCTGACATCACCAGCAACCTATGCGCATGATATAAAAAATGCCATCAAGGTTTGCTCAAACACGCTTCAGAAAGATTGAAAAAAAAAGGAATTGAGAAAATTGATTGAAACTAATCTGTAATATATAATTTTTTCAATAAATCTTTAATGATAAAAATTGTTTTATTTGAACTATGGAACCCCTAAAGTATAGGCTCTGAAGAACGTCTTAACGACGTATATTTTTCTCTTCTTATTGACGTCTTTTTAACCTAGTTTAATGACGTCTTTCGAACACCTCAAAATGACGTCGTGGGGCTGTGACACTTCGACGTCACTGCATGGTCAGTGACTCGTTTCGGTCGACGTCTCTTCCGACATGTTGAAACCAATATATGATGTCATATTACCGACAGTCTGCTACCTGGGTATGTGTCGAGATATACTCATACTAACGTATTTTCGTTGATATTTGTGTAGAAAACAGACAGGCAGGCAAAGACAGACAGGGGATCTTTCTTACACACTAGAGACAAAGTTCTGACGTGTTTGAGTGAAATGTCTACACAGCCTCTACATACTCTCACTGATCTTGTCACGAGAAAACGATCTAGAATACTCGGCAAAGTTTATGTTGATTTTTCGATAGAGGGAGCTCACATGATTAGTTCGCGATTGAATTTTCTCCTCATTCTGAAAATGAAACCTGCGTACATTTGAAAAGTCATTGAGACTTGATTATTTCGATGAATATCGCTGAAGATTCTTAATAAGGATGGAATAAATGTATGGTATTTTCATTCAACAAACTTGATGATTCTTCGGAAGGATCTTAAAATTCACTCTCGAAAGTGATAGGTTGTGTTTTCGGTGAAAATATTTGTGTAGACAGCTCCTTAGAAAGTTTAATTTGAAATATTTTGATATCTCGATTAAGATTCTCAGTTTTGACTGAATTATTTCATATTTTCTGTTAATTATATTTGAAAAATAATTTCTATATCATTAACAGAAAAATTAAATTTCATTTTATTCGAACCGGACGTTCTAGAACCCAATCTACTTCAATTCTGTGATCTTCTTTTCTCTTTGCCACCGTACAGTATCCTATGACAGTTGTCGGTGTCACTTACTCCACTTAAACTTCCTTGTTTACATTGATGGGGTGTATAATTAATAGACATTGCCTACCCCTGTGTGATGTTCGATCACTATAGAGGAACATTTGGATTGTATTTGTATTTCTGCTTTTCAATCAGCACACTGTAGAATTGTCGATTCGATGCGAGGCTGTTTCTAGTCCACACCGAGCATCATGGCTAACTTTGTTTGCGGATAGAAGAGACCCAATGGACTTTCTATCAGAGCAAAACTCAACAAACTTAAATTATGCACTCGAATATTGATAGGGCTGAATTGGTCATATCTTCCTGCATACAGCAAATTCCGGTAAGTGTTGAAAACATGAAATCACAAATATAAGTTTGATATTTAAATTAACAATTTCGAATAAATGAAACTTTTTCTCATCAAATTCATTAAAATAGTATGGAATTATCAAAGTATATAGACCTCATTTATGAAAATTTCTTTCAAAATTGTTCGTGATGGTCACTCTATCAATGCGTCCACTAAATTTTGTTACATTGGACGTCAACACACTACCTACCCACTTTCTTAAGCTTATTTTCTTTCGCTGAAAAGACGGTTTTCTAGGATGGACCTTACTTTCACGCTTTATCTCTTAACAAAATATTTTGTTATCACAAACTCCCATCTATTTCGATTGAAGACTACCGGGTTAGACCACGTTTTCCTTTTATTTCGTTATACTTATATATACCTTCCTCAGTCTCAGGTGCAAGAGAGGTTTTCGTTATGCAAGTAAAGAACTTTCATTGAAGAAATAAGAGCGTTTTTATTTCAGTTTCAGAAACAATAAATAAAAGTTAACACACTTGGTTTAAGTTTCGCTTAATATATTGAAAACTCTTTATTTGTTTCGGGTGGTTGACCCATTATCAAGTAACATTGTAAACTCTTGTTGCATTGTTACTCTTGTTACATTGTATACTCAGTAACATTGTATATTGATCAATATTATTATTGATAACATGGGTTAACAACACCAAACATATGTAGAGTTTTCAATATATTTGGTGAAACTTAGGCCAAGTGTGTTAATTTTAATTTATTGTTTTTAACATAATGTTTCACCAAGACATAAGCGAAACCTCCTGTGTCATTTATTTTAGTTTTATATCTCAGCGTCTATATTTCATTCCTTGTAATAGAAGAATTAACAAAACAAAACAAAAAAATTTTTTATTGACAAAAAATGCACATTTGGGCTTTTTCCTGAAATTATGATAATCACCAGGTCATTCGAGAAAATTATACTTTGTCATATTCATAAAGATTTAAATAAGATGCTTCGATACCAGCTGAGAAAGGAAAATAAAAATAAGGGTAACTCAACTTAAATTTTTATGGCTGATTTTTATAATATGTGGAATGTTTTGAAGAATATTTATTTGAAGTAGTATCCATGAGATTAAAACACTTTCCATGGACCAGAACTTTTGTCAGGTACTCTAAAGCTCTACGAAAATTATATGAACTTCATGTATTTTTACATGTCAGATTGAAATTTGACATATTCAAAAATCTGACTGAAAATGTGACTGAATGTGAAAATAAGTGAAGTTTATATATTTTTGTATAGCTTAAGAGCGTCTGACAAAAGTTCACGGAAAGTGTCTGACACTTATGGATACTCCTTCAGAAAAATATTCAACAAAAATTCTATATATTATAAAAATCAGCCATACAAAATTGAGTTAAGTTACTCCTATTTTTGTTACTTTTTTACCTGGTACCTGCCCAAGTGTCAGAAGGAGAACTCCAGAAGCACGCAGGTATGCAAAACACATGAGACGTTACTAAGAACTTAAGGTTCATCTATGTGAAAATTATTGTGTTATTATGTTATGTTATGCCCGATCGCTCTGCAATCTCGGACAATTTCGTTTCAATTTTGAAAAAATTTTGAATGGTTGATATTGAGATTTAAGAAGACAGATACATAGTTGCCATTTTCTGATAACCTTTCTCATTCAAAAAGGCTTATGAAGGAGAAATTTAGCAACGAGTATTTCTGCAAAACACTTTTGAATATTTTTCATAGTCTATTTCAGAAAATATAAACTGATGTGACATACAGAAATACATAAAGATCTTACTTCATATTGTGAAAGAGTCATAGATCCATTTTCTCCAATAATGAAAACTCATGATCGTAAAATGAAAGAAATGAATTGAAATTTTGAGTACGTGCAAAGTACAATTCTATTCCTGTTCAGAAACAGTTTTGGCATTGACAGTTAATATATATTTAATAACATTAATTTAATAAGAGTTAATATTAATTTAATAAAATCTTTAACAATAACAAAATTGTTGAAGATTTTTTCTTGGTTAAATGTTTCGAGAAACATTTTGAATTTAAATCAAATCATTTTCACCGAGATTTCAATCTCTCTTATTAAAGTTTTGATCTCTAAGTATCTAAAAAAACATAGATTGATCAAGATTATCTACCTAAATAATTATTTGTATTATACAATGAATTATTCTGTAATGAGGCTATAGTCTTAGCCTTCACTGTTATGTTATAACAATAAAAATGATTGAATAATATTGTTGATATTAGTTTTAAGTTCAATACGCTTCTATGCACAATTTAGTCTGCGTATATAGATGATCCATCATGTTTTTCCGATATGAATAGACTTATCAATTACTCTTCAATTAATCAAGTTTTTTCTCAAGATCAATTAGTTTTCATTATTTAATGTCATCTCTCATTGAATATTCATCAAACCATGTATCTGCAAAAACAGTATCAAGTTAAAAGCTTTGAAATATGAAATACAACATAAAAATCTTCTCTCGGTGAAGTAACCTATTAGTAATTTTCATGAATTCTTTAAATAACTCAAAAATCATCAATATATTCCGAACTGCATCTACTGATTAGAGTAATCTGAATTCCAAGGAAGTTCCAGCGACGAAGTCACGTCATAGTTCATTCTGATAATCTTTCGGATAAATATAGAAAAGTCCGTTCGTCCACTGCTTTTCCGACTTGAACTCAGGTCACGATCTGCAAAGAAAATTTGAATTTGTACTGCTACAGTTTTCTAATAAAGTGGGCACAATCTTGACGTTTCCAATGGCATTCTCTTTTAAATTATCGAAGTATGAAAATCAGGTAACGCTTTATCTTCACATCAAAGTCAGTGAACAGTCAAACTGAGATTCATAATTTGAAATTGGTCAGTTAATTCGAAAGAAAAACATTATGGCTGAATAATCTCTTCAATAATTTTGTATATATATTTATTTTTCACACTTATTTCCGTTTCCAACCCCAGGATATGAACTCAGCACGTTTGCATTTCATACCGCTGTTCAACCAACTGTTTCAAAGACAATATCATAGAAGTTTTTTTTATATATACTCAAATTTCGGCTTTTTGGTGTTTCGAGATGACGAAATAGATTCGTCATGCCAAAAAACTCGCAATACCTCATTACAAATAAAAGATGAGAGTTTTATTAACGGAAAACTTAAAAAGACATTTTCGAATGAAAGTTATTTTTTCTGGAAATTTCAACAAATATCCTCTTTTTTTTATTGGACCGAAGATTTTCATGATGAATAATAAACATTTTATACAGAATCGCTTTTAAACCCAATCGAGTTGAGACAGTACCTAATCAGTTGTAAAGATATCAATAAAAAGATGACATAATTTCTAAATATTACATTTTATTGAAGGCATCCAGAAAACAAGGATTTTGCGTTCCCCTTATCTGATAAAGAAATGATATAGAAACGCAAACGCAGTCTAACATACTTATATAGGTAGATCAGAAAAAATGAGAAAGAAACTGAGACTCGGGTTGAATAATATTTTTTCTGGAGCTAGTCCAGGGTTGAATGATATTTTTTTCTGGAGCTGCGAAAAAAAATAATTAATTGAAGGATGATATTTTTTCACCCAAAAAATATATATACAACTATAGATATTGCAAATGAAAATATAATATATCAGCACTCACAGCTCCAAATTATTTTTTTAATTCATAGTCTTCAATTTAGTATTTTCATATCATGAAATAAAATAGAAGAAGATTTGAATTTTTGTTTTACACTTTTATTGTGAAATAACGTGACGAGTTTCGTCGTGTTACCGACTTCTAACAGAATATGATTGAACCGCAAATTGACAACAGATAAAATCATGAAGGAAAAGAGGAAGGTTTGAATCCATAGAAATATTCTCAAAGGACTTCATACTCAACTATAGCGTTTTTATCTGAAACGTGTGAACAATGATGAATCATTTAGTTCTAATTGCTCATTGAGCAAATTTTTAGTTTGAATTTTCGATTTTTTCTCAACAAATGATTTAAATAATTTGAAACAATTTCGTTATATGTAAAACTGTATTTGTAATTTAGTACCGATATTGCTACTTGTTTTTCATATATATATATATATATATATATATATATATATATATATATATATATATATATATATATATATATATATATATATATATATATATATATATATATATATATATATATATATATATATATATATATATATATATATATATATATATATATATATATATATATATATATATATACATATAAGAAAATGAAATTTTTTGTGCTTATGGCACTGAATGAAATATTTAAGAAAATGAACACTAGAACATTCATTTGAAAAATTGAGGAAATGTTATAGTAGAGCTAGATATGTAGTGTACGATGTGATGTCTCCATTATCCTTCAAGGGATAAATGTTAGAGAAATATTGAAATCGATGCCACACCTGATGGAAGTGCGAGACATATATGTTTCGTTCTGCAAGGAACTCGGCAGTCGCACCACGTCCATCGAAGTGAGGCAACGATCTCAACCTCCAAGCATCTTCTTGTGTCTTCAAGCGGAAGATCGTAGAGTAATGAATACTCTACAATTCCATCTATAGAAATTAGAAGAAAACACCTCTCTCAGATTACAGACACACCAAGCATCGAAATTTCACATATTTTCTATACCTGTAGGTATCTACTAAATTGCAATGTCTATTTGACAAATATCATCGAACGATGTGTTCGAATGCCAATAGGTTGCGTTAGTAGTACGCTCGCGTTTATTCCCGTATTTCAGGGGCCTATTCGGCGATATTTTTAAGAAAATGAAAATTTTTTGTGCTTATGGCACTGAATGAAATATTTAAGAAAATGAACACTAGAACATTCATTTGAAAAATTGAAATTAATCAAGGGAATGTTATAGTAAAGCTAGATATGTGAAGGTGTACCTACGATGTGATGTCTCCATTATCCTTCAAGGGATAAATGTTTGAGAAATATTGAAATCTAATAATCACAATATATATATATATATATATATATATATATATATATATATATATATATATATATATATATATATATATATATAATTTTATGTTTTTAGCAATAACAGGCTATTTTCAATGTTAAAAACTTCCGTTGACGTTTCGTTGTATATCACAACTTTGTCGAAACTAATGAATAATTGAATTTCATGCATTACTAATATAGATATCAAGACTTCAAACTTATTTTTTTGAGAAAAATCAAATTGGTTTTTTAGTTTTTTTAGTATTCAGAGGAATATTTCTAGCTTAGCATTCGCTTCGGAAGTTTTAGTCTCTTTACAATGAGGAAACCTCTGAAAAAATCATGGTAAGCCAGGTGATTCTAATGATAAATTAATTAATAATAAATAAATAATAATTGATGAATAATTAACTGATGATGATTATTAATAAAAAAGTAATTACTGATACAATATTCCTCATGGTGAAGAAAACTAAAACTTTCGAAGCGAATGCTAAGCCAGAGATATTCCTCTGAATACTAAAAAAACTAAAAAGTCAATTTGATTCTTAACAAAAAAATATGTTTGACGTTTTGATATCTATAGTAATTCATGACATTCAATTATTCATTAGTTTTGACAAAGTTGTGATATACAGCAAAACCTCAATACTGAGATACTGAGATTCGTAATCAAAATATTTAAAAAAAAACCCTCAGGACCTCTCCTCACAAATGTCAACGAGAACGAACCCATCACTTTCTGGAGTGATGGGTTCGTTGATGAATTAAGTGCGCCCCGAAAAATCATCGAATTTGTTTAATGATAATAATACAATTTTTCATCCTTATAAGGAATCATCAGTCGCATTCAATCAAATCAATCAAGAATCGATAACTCTCAAAACACCCAGGTCCTATATCGGATTGAGGAGGACATTAGTTCGTGAACTTATCACTTGAGCTCCCTCTATCGAAGAAGAGGCGTATGTTCCACATTTTAACTTACAAACGTCTGAGTTATGTCTTTTTGAATTTTTGTTTCATTGTTTCTGTTGACTGGGAGTTTCAGAGTAGGTCAAGCTATTGTATTTTCGCTACAAAAAGGTCTTTGAAAATAACTCTAGGTCCTAAAAGCCATCTGTTGTGTATAAATAAATGTACAGTGAAATTTGTTGTTGAAGTCGGTATCTCAACGAAACGCATCAAGTTTCGGCAATAAAAGTGTAAATCGAAAGTTCAAGTGTTTGAATTATCTTATTTCATTATAATGGATATGCACCAAGTGAATTTCTGTTATTTAACATATTATGAAAGATAATGGTCAAGACAAATCTTTCAGCAAAAGTGTATATGGACAAAACGCTGGAAGGCTGGAAAGACCGTTTCAAATGATTGAACAACTTTGAAGTTCCTGATCAAAGCAAAGACAAGAAACATGGAAAAGACCACTAACACAAGAAACTCCATCAATCAAAACAGGGAGACGAAGTAGTGAATTTAAAATTCTATCGAAAGCTATTATCCATCGCTCTGAAGAATCACGAATACCCTTTCTGCTGCTCTCACTTCATGATTCACTTGAATAGTCGAGCCATTCTGCGGAAGAATTCGGCTTCTATTCAGAGATACATCAGGCAGGAAATTCATTTTAATTGATCCGATTCAAACTGAATAGAATGTAGAGGAGAAGGTGGAGGCGGCAGAGAAAGAGGGGATGGCGAACAGGTCATCATAAGTATGTATCGGCCGTACCGCACCGGCGGCGGCAAGAACCAAATCGACGCTTATACATCCGTTTGAGATTGCGTGATGGCCGTCCGTCTGGAAGCCCGCCGCCCCCGGAACCCCCTGTCCGCTGCCGGGCCTGCCCAGTGGCCGGCGTCGTCATGGCGACCACCTCGTCATTAACCATCGCCTTATCATAACCGCCGCTTCCCCTGCCGCTCCCCCGGCCATCTTGGGGGGGCGGCGCGTTCTCGCGGTTATCATCGTTTGTCATTCTGCGGAGAATGAGGGGGTAGTTTTCAGACGAAATAGTGGACAAGAAAGGGATGGTTTTGAGAGCCAAGACGCGCTGCGATCTGAAGAAGTGCTGGGCAAGCACATTTTATGTTCAGCTGGGGGGATGAAGCTGTGTTCTGAATGTCAAAATAAACAATATATATGAAAAACACTCCTGAATGAAATCAATGTTCAAAAGGTTCTCTAAAGTAATGAGAGTTTTTTTACTATACGTTTAAAATCTATTGAAAATTTGGCAAGCTTTTATGTCTATAGTATCAAAGGGTAGGAAACATTAATTTAATATTGTATGAAGTGTAGCTTTCCTTTGTACAAATCAAAAAGGAATCGTACCATGAGTTCTTTATTGGAAACTATTACGTATAGACTTCGAGAAAAAGTTCTTTACAAATCTGATGTAAGGAAAAATTTGTTAACTTATATTTTAAATTATATTTGTTAACTAATATATATTGATATTCAATCGTGGAATCATAATCATAATAACCTATGTAACATCTTTTCTCAATTAAAAATTTACATGGAACTGAAGTAAAATCAACGAATAATTATTAATAAATAATGTAAGAAAAATATTTTCATTATCAACACGTACATAAATATTTTGTGACTCAGATAGGAATTTGTGTTCAAATCTGTACGACATTTAAAGGTATATTTCAGAATAAAGTTTTCACAGAAAGACTAACAAGAATTTTAAATTTTGTCAATTGTGTGTGAGCAATGTGAAAAAAAAATTTTCACTGAATTTTGGGTATTTATAAATATTTTCAATTAAGTTATTGAAACTTGATATTTTTTATTAGATGATAGATAAATTTTTTCAATTTTTCATGATGTTCAGGGCAACAACTTGAAAATTTATCTTTTAAATCAATAAAGAAATGAAATGAATTGAATTCCTTATAACTTTAAAATAAGAAAAATCCAGTAACATTGATCTTGAATAAATTTTGGATGGCTTTATTATATTAGGAGGTCGACCTTCCCCCATCTGAAAACCAGATTAGGCCTTCTTTTATGAAATATTATTGATTTAAAAACACAACCATGATAGCTTGCCTATCGAGGGTTGATCATGGCTATGTTTGAATTAATTATTTTTTTTTCATGGGCTTCATTTAGTCATGTTATATAGCTTTCTAAAATGATAACCAGTGAAAAAAAAATTACTTTCAGAAGAGATATAACATCTCGCAACAAAAAACAAAAAGTTCAACGTTTGCTTTACTTCATGAGTCAATTCTCACTAATGTTGGGTTGAAAAAACGAATATGACAAAAAAAAAAAAAAAATTATTAGTTCTAAATTCTTGATTTATAAATGATGAAAATTATTGATTCTAAAAAATTTTTCAAATATGAATAACAACATTTAAAGGGTGATTGCACCATCATTAATGATATTTAAATTCAAAATTCTTGAGAAAAACACTTGCTAGCTTTCCTCTTGTAAGTGACCTCTGGAACATCTCAACATTTAAACCAGGAGTTATCTGCAAGCATTGCTTCATTCCAGCGGCCCTGATACATTCGTTCCATCACAGAAATATCTTGATGGAACCATTCTCCATGCTCATCACTGACATCTCCTCAATCAGGTGGGAAAATGGAAGTGGAGAAAATGGATTTTTAGGGACATATTTCAGCCGAGTTGGTGGTATTTTGGTGAAAGTTCGGTATCAATTGAAGGTATTTATATCCTCTTTTGTTCACCAAAAGTCCATGTAGAACTTTAGTGGTTCCCAATTTTGAGAAATTCAAAGAAGCCTTCCTTGACTTTTGCATCACTTAAATTGCTACTATATACTGGCTTTGACAAAAGAAATAGTATAGAATTAGTCCCGAAGACCACCAAGACCGAGAAGCAGGTAGCTCAAAGATTAGAAATTCGAAGTTTTTTTTCATAAGGAGCGCTAGCAGTATAAAAGATTAGGGAGCGCTGCAGTAAATCCGGCTGCTCCAATGCCTTCGGTGGCGGCAGCTGCTGCATGCCTTCGGGTCATCTTATTGTTTTGTTCTTTGTTTTATTATTATTGCCTTGTTATTTTGTTGAACTGTTTTGAGAAATGCAAGAATTCTTCAGAATGATGCTTACGAAGATCAGGAAAGAGTTGTGTGTGGAGCTGGAATGGATATGTGAGTAAAATTCACTTATTTACGATTTTTTACGAATAAAAACTTTGAACTGATTTTTCTCCGAACCACGTTTTTTTGCATGAATTACACTCTCATTTCAAAACTATTGACACTTATCGATATGAACCAAACGGCATTTTACTCTTTAGATGTCTGGCTATGGCCTCAAGCAGAACCAGAAATATTCATTATTATTCAAAAAAGTTATAAACAATTAAAAGTGAAAAAAAGGCAAAAAAAATTCAAAAGTCCCCCTTTTTTTCATTAAAAATGTTTAATTCTGCTTGAGGTCATAGCCAATTCGATACAGAACATGAAACCGTTTTGTTTTTTGCTTTCAGATAATTATTTTCCAAGAAATGATGTCATTCATCTCCGATTCGATGAGTTTCAGATTTTGAGCTATTATGAGTGATATCATATAATCCAATTGATCCACAAGACATTGGATCATTATAGCAAATCATTCAATTGTAAATAAATTGATTACTCAACATGTTTTGTACTATAAGTAAAATATAATGAAAAAAATTACGTTTTTTGGAGTAACCTGGCGTTAACAACTGACAATGTTACTAATTGCGGAAAACAAATTTTCTGCAAATTGAAAAGAAGAATATATAAATTATAAAAAGTTTCCGGTGTCTCTAAAACTAGAGCTAATCGGTTCTTTCAACGGTTGTTTTGCATTCAGTAAACGAGAAGACATAAGATAGGACTAATTTTGACACCGAAAAATTTCATTGTTGCGCATTGTAATTAAAACACCAGAATAAGAGTAGAAACTTGCCGGCAAAAAACCCTTTGTAGAGTATTGTGAGAGAGTGCGAGAGAGAATGTAGATCGTCCGAAGTCCGTGTGATGGAGCAGGATACAACATAGCAGATGTCTGCGACCTTCAAGAACTTTAAAGCATGGCCAGACAATTGTACGAAGGGTTTTTCTTCAGGACAGCCTTTACTTTTATTTTTGTAATTGAATTATCTTTTTTCTGATAGAAATTTTTGCTGGTCATCAATATAATCAATAACATAACATACATAACGGTCTCATCTGGTTATCAGAGGAGAACTTTAATCATTTTATTTGTTTTTTTATTTTTTTATTTAATAGTGATGGCGTTTACTTGATGTAAATCCATTATAATTGAATATAAACTTAAATTCAAACACTTGAACTTATGATTTACACTTTATTGACTACATATAGTGACGCGTTTCGTCGTTACAAACGACTTCTTCAGATGCTTACAGAATTTCTGCAGAAATTCTAAATTTCTGAGAATTTTTACAGAAGATTCTGTAAGCATCTGAAGAAGTCGTTTGTAACGACGAAACGCGTCACTATATGTAGTCAATAAAGTGTAAATCATAAGTTCAAGTGTTTGAATTTAAAAATTTAAGTTTACATTCAATTTTATTTGTTGATGAAACGGTTTTCTATAACTGTAAACAAAATATACATAAATTTATAAGAGAGTAAGTAACTCCTCAAGAGAAGTTTGGTACTAATTCTGAAAGTGTTGTTGTTCAGTCATTTCTTAATATAGTGCCCATCTTAATTTCGGTCGTATACTTTTCAAACTTGTCTTATTATAATGTCCTCATACTTACTCTTTTATTGCATCATCGCAATGTTTAGGTCGTTCAGTCGTTTACATTCAAGTATCCTACATTTTGTCATAAATTCAACGAATTTAACATCCTGTATATCAGAAATGCTGACTCCCCGAAATTTATATTCGAAATAATTGCAATCGTAAAGCCCTCTTGATGTTTATAAATGAGCGGGTTTATTGTAAGCACCGAAGAGAGCCCGGTCCAAATAACTTATTAATGTACAGGTGGAGGTTCCGCTCGGTGCCGAAGGGGGCGCTTTATGCAACATGCCGCGGTAACAAATGACTTACAACGAATTTCACTCCGCGGCCTACTCGGATGACAAATGAATTTTGATTCATATTCAAAACAGCGTTCCGCGCTGTTTTGCGTCAAAGGATAAATCGACGTATTTGCCATTTTGCCATTAATTATTTTTCGAAAGTGTGTACTCGCTGATTTCGGAGATTCGTGAAGCGGAACGTCTATGATTTATCTCAGTGTTTTGAGATTTCCATTACAAATTAATGGAAATCATCTTGGTTTGTAAAAGGAGAGGTGGTTTTTTCTCAAAAAAAAAAAAAAATTAAACATTTGTGGTCAACTATTTGATATCTCTGACACGCATAGAAATTTTACAAACTTATCGATAACAACAACAAAAAAATTGATATCTTAATTTTAGGGATCTTAAGGTAACATCTGAAGATATAATTGAGGAGAGCATACAAAATTAAATGGTTAAAATACGTTGTACACATGATAAAAAGAATATGATTTTACCATTATAGTTCCCAACCAATCCTCATCTTCTATTTCTGTGGTTATTTTCGAAAGTTGCAGTATCAATCTACAATCTTCTTTTTATTGATAATCAATAAAAAATCAATAAAAATATAGTCAGGTATCTAATGAAAAAAAGAAGAAATTCATAATTTGCCCCGCATATAGAAATATGCCTCGCATAATCCTGTAAGAGCGAGCAAAATAAAATTCAGAACCTAACCTCAATGATGATTTAATTGCCAAATGCAAGACTTGACAAGATATCTTCTTTCACTTGAAACAATACACTTGGTCCTCTTGGTCCTCATCTCTTGTCAACATATAAGAGTTTTTTGACCTAGAGAGAACAGGAGGGTTGCACAAACATATTCAAGTTCTAACTTGCACCATCTACTTTGGTGCAGTAGATGATGCAAGTTGATGGTTTGGAGCTAGTTTAGTGCTCTATTCTAAATATTACAAAGACATAAATATGGTCGCTAATAAAGCTATGACAAAATGCAAAAACATGGTCTGACTATTTTTAAAGCATGTAATATATCATGAATTTTAAGGAGTATGGTCATTTTATATGAATTATTTGGACTACCAATTCAAACGAAAATTTCAGGACTTTCGAAGGTTATTTTTGAATGATCCGAGTAACCAACAAAAGAAGTATTCGATGGATTGGCGTTGATATCGAAATTTTTTTGGTTGATGATTTCAACAGTGAAACATAACGAATATTTTCACATAAAAGCCTACCTGAAATTTTTCACATTCCACAATTGAAAATTGTGGAAGGCTGAATATAAATTGAATAATTGACAGAATTTATGCGTTATATTTGGTAATTTTGTCATATGAGTTCCTTATACTGCTCTGAATTCAATGTGGATTCTGACAATTTTTGGAAACAGCTTTTATTTTGAATATTGACTCCTGCTTGTCATGAAAAACTATATTTTATTCGAAGATGTAACGAAATTAGATGAAGAATATTACCAAAATATTGAAATTGAAATTTTCCCGCTAAAACACTCCACAACTGTCAAAACTGCCGAGTGGCGTCATCAACCCCTAAACATCGTCCACTATTCAAGAGGTGTGTGTTAACTTTATGAGTTTCCTTTATATGAAGGTGAATACAAACAATCGAAATGAACGACAAGTTTTACAAAAGCTGTGTTGTGCCCATGTGTAAAAGTTCAACGACTACAATTGTTGATTCATGCTTCCAAAAGATAAGGAAATCTGGGGAAAGTGGTTAAGACTTACCAGAAGAGATATAACAGCATTAGCAAAATTAACTACCGCCTATTTTTGTGAGGATCACTTCGATGTTGCACAATTATGGCAATGTGAGCTGCCATAATGTAAACATTACATTATCTATTACTTGAGTGTTATTCAAGTAATATCTGATAGTTATATAATATTGAACGTAAAACGTACTTACAAAGATGCTTTGACGTTCCTAAATTCTGAAGCCCAAAAGTTGTTGCAGAAAAGATTGCTACTACCATCAAAGAATCTTTGGCAAGTTGGAATTATTTGCTTTGAAGAATCCAGGGTCCACGGTGGTAATAATGTTGAATAATTCACAGATTTTTCATCGGTATGAATATAAACCAAGAAATGGAGAGGTAAACAAACATCGTTTGTCGCTTCTTTGTAGGTTGATGGTGTCATGTATTTTGACTGGCGTTTGCAGTCACGTGAAAATAGGCGATAAATACAGCTTTCAATATTACTTTTATTAAATTGAATATGATAAATCAATGTTCGAAAAGTGTTTTTCGAGATTATAATAATACAAACTTTGATCAAATCAATACGATACAATAATTTGTAAACAATGTTAGAGGTATTCAAGCTTATAATTTTTGAAGCACAAAACATAGCGCTGGAGTAAATCTGAGTTTTGGAAAACCTTTGGCCTCGTATCACCAAACGACCACATCTGTCGTTCTCTTCTGCCCAGTATCGATACATATAAAATAAATCCAGACAACAATCCCACAATCTGGGCCGATAAGAATAAAAATCAATTCGGTTCTTCTGGCCGTTTGTCTCAATCAGGCTTAGCCGCGTCTTGCAAACAATGCTCAATGCGAAATAATGAGTGTAATTAATTCAATTAATCGCTAATTGATGGCGTCGTGTGTTTGCTCTCCAGGGTTGGGACTTAATGGACTTTTGAGCCGGCAATCAATATTTTAGGAAGACACGCAGGACGAACCGATTGAGATATCTGCCGTTTTCATCGAAGGTGAAACTTGCGTCATTTTGTACTTCGACAAATTCCACTGTTATAAACGATGAACGAAGAATTTCCTTTAGGTTTTCCCAGATTTCTTAATTAGTCGTTTGAATTTGTTTGGTTCTGACAAAGTTAATTGTGAGAATTTTTGAAACAGAGTTGCAAAGAGAATGATTTGGTGATCAAAATCGTCTAGTAGTTCAGCTCATTTGTTTATCGACTCACTGTTATAATCAGATGATTGAAAATTTCGTTTAGGTTCTCCCAGATTTATTAATTAGTCGTTTGAATTCGTTTGGTTCTGACAAAGTTCATTGTGTTTATCGACTCACTGTTATGATCAGAATTTTTTGATTAAATTTCTCAATTAGTGATTTGAGTTTGACAAAATTGTGAGAATGAGTTTCAAAGAGAAGGGTTTGGTGATCAAAATCGTCTAGTAGTTCAGCTCTTTGTTTATCGACTCACTGTTATAATCAGATGATTGAAAATTTTGATTAGGTTCTCCCAGATTTCTTAATTAGTGATTTGAATTCGTTTGGTTCTGACAAAGTTCATTGTGAGAATTTTTGAAACAGAGTTGCAAAGAGAAGGGTTTGGTGATCAAATCGTCAATTAGTGATTTGAATTCGTTAGTTCTAGTTCATTGTGAGAATTTTTGAAACTAGGGTTTGTGATATCGTCTAGTAGTTCAGCTCTCTGTTATAATCAGATGATTGAGAATTTCTTTCAGGTTCTCCCAGATTTATTAATTAGTGGTTTGAATTCGTTTGGTTCTGACAAAGTTCATTGTGAGAATTTTTGAAAGAGAGTTGGAAACAGAATGATTTGGTGATCGATTTCGTCTAGTAGTTCAGCTGTTTGTATAGCGACTAACTGTTATAATCAGATGAACGATCAATTTCGTTTAGTTTCTCCCAGATTTCTTAATTAGTCGTTTGAATTCGTTTGGTTCTGACAAAGTTCATTGTGAGAATTTTTGAAACAGAATGATTTGGTGATAGATTTCCTCTAGTACTTCATCTGTTTGTATGTCGACTTGCGTATGTACGCAGAGTAAAAAAATTGGTCTGATAATAGTGCCAAGGTAGAAGGTCACGGGTTTGGAGAGTTTATTGAAGAAATGCCGCAAATATCAATATTCCATTAGTCAATTTATAAAAAGTTGATTGCATGTTCGCTGATCTCTTGGTGAAACATTATTGAATATTTCGAATAAATAACACTCTTAATAACACTCTAGCTAGCTCTAAAACTATTGTCTAGCTAAGTGTTTCACGACCTTTTTCGTGCCATACCCCAGCTAAGCCTTTCTAAAAGTCTTGTGTCCTCCGAAAAGATGAAAAAGTTGAAATTGAACACATTTGACAATCAAATTGGCCACCTGTGGGGGAGTAGGCCACTTGTTGGGAACCACTGGTTTAGCTTATGAAAAAGGACTAACAACCAGAATTAATTGTCAAGCATAATTCAATGAAATTTTTCAGTGAAGCCTTTGAAATCAGGGTAATACAATTGCCAAGCAGTAATTTGATAAATGTCTGTGGAACCATGGCAAGTGTTATTAATTCATTATATTCAGTAGTTGTGTACATACATTAAATTTTCATCATTGAAATACATCATATTTTCTTGACTTTTTCTTTGCAAAATATCTGAACATTTCAAATGTCTATTTAATTATTGTACAACGGGTTTGATGATGTGTTTTCTTGACAAATATCGGAAATAGCTATTTACGAATCTAATACTTGCAAAAAGAAAAATGTTTGTCAAGATATGCCTTCTGGAGTCTTGGAATTGTCACCGCAACAGGTCCATAATAGTGTTTTTTACAGAACCAGGTTCTCAGAGAGAAATCCTGAAGATAAAAGAGTTGATGAAGACCACCTACTTTCACTCTTACAATACTGAGAGGCATTAGAGTAAAGAAAACATTTTCGCGATTAAATTAATTTTTAAAATATGTCGATAGTTATTCTCTTATTTTTGACTTGTTTTGAATGAAAAAAAATTGTTTTATATGATTTAGAAATTGGTAAAAAAAAAATTTAGAAAAAAAGCACATTCTTCATATGATTTAATCTAATATTTCCATTATGTAATTGTACTATTTGTATCAATAATTATTTATGGTGATCTATCTCTTAGTTTTACATATAGATAGTACTCGAATTTCCAAAACAATCGAAAATTCTCATTTAATATTGATATTTCAGAATGAATCTCAGATTTGTTGCTGAAATCATTGAAAAACACAAGTGATTTATATGCAGGATGCACCTTTGTTCTTCACTGTTCCATCCATAAATCCATATTAATAGCTAACAGGTTACATCTGATCCTGGAAATGTTCGATAAATTCAGAAACCGTAACGATAATTATCATTTATTGTCAAGATGAGCAACATATTTCTCCATGGTCGTTACATATGTTTTAATTATAGCGATCGATAGCACTGATACAAAGATTTATCAGGAAAGTCCAGGTTCTCGAGAGCTACGTCTGATATTGTCTTTGAGTTCAGATTGAGAATGATTTTCTTCATATCCAGCTTTGCCAGAAGGATTCGAAATCAGGATTAATGGAAGATGATTCGAAATATTATGTTTTGAAAATGTAATCGAATAATTTGAATCGAATTAATTAATTCTGGGAAATTTAAAGAAGGAATTCATCAGTACCATTTATCATTTATAAACTAAGAAACATTTGATTCTAATTCGTCAGTGAAATGAAAAACTTGAATAAAATTTAATACATTTGGAGGACTTTTTGTAGTGTTTATTTTGTTATTTTTGGATATTTGGCTACATCATTCGTTAACTTATTCAAAAAGTGTGTTTTTATATTTCATATTATTTGTGCGAACTCGGAATGAACTCTGAGTTGGCAGATTCGAACTTCATCGTTGGTATATGATTTTCGGTCATTTTGAATGTTCATATTCATAATGGCTCCTCAATGATATTATTTACATATTTTGATTACATGTCGACAGCAATTTAAGATGGACAACTCACATTGAAGTTTTATGTAAAAATTGCGTAAGTCGTTCTATGTAAATCATAGAATTAAGAACATTGTACCTAAAAACTATACGATGGATGTGTATTGCATCTGAACTATTCTGTATATAACTATATGATGTGTATAATCATCTGAACTATTCTGCTATAGAGCTGCTCTACAGAAATTATTAGGGTGTTCATTACACAGAAGCGAATGCTTTTTGTTCAATATTCGATGTTCATCGACAAACATCTTGTTAACCTACCTTCATTGAAAATTATCTACTCCCCTTGTTTATATATTTATAGATGTTTATTAATTGGTGAAGAAAATTAAGACAGGTTTATTAAATTGAATAGTAATCGTGAGTAGTAAACAAGTAACATTGAAGTAGGTACTGCTTTTTCCATATGACAGTATAAATTATTCTATATGACTCTATATACCGTTCAGTTCGCACACTTGTCTCACCACACCAGCATGGGTTTATGAAGAATCGATCAACTGTTACTAATTTGGCATGCATTACTCATTCCTTGTCAGAAACATTAAATGACCGTGGCCAAATGGATGTTATTTACACAGATATCCAGAAGGCCTTCGACCAGATCGATCATAGAATACTGTTATCAAAAATGAAGGCTACAGGTTTTTCATCACAGTCGTTAAATTTGATGCAGTCATATTTTTCGGATCGTTTTCAATTCATTGAACATGGTGGTAATGAGTCTGCACTCTATTCTGCCTCGTCTGGTGTGCCACAGGGGTCCAACTTGGGTCCACTGTTGTTTATTATCTATATGAATGATCTTTATTCACAGCTTTAACTGCATGCATCGACTTTTTGCATATGATTTGAAAATATTTGCTGCTATTAACGATCGTCATGATTGTGTCAGATAGCAGTCTTCCCTTGACGCTGTTAATTTGCGGTGTAACAGCAATGGGCTGAAACTGAATATCAGTAAATGTAAAATTTTATCATTTTCTCGATAATTGTTTCCAATTCATCATAGTTATACATTGGAAGGTCAAATTCTAGATAGATGTGTTGAGTTTGAGGATCTGGGGGTACTTTTCGACTGTAAGCTGTCCTTCTCTGAACATATAACTTGTATTGGGGCTTCTGCTTCCAGGATGCTGGGTTATTTGGTCAGAAATTGGGGCAGCTTTGTTAATCTTGGCACAATGAAAATGCTATACTACTTCTTTATTCGTAGTAAACTGGAATATGCGTCTATAATTTGGTCTTTTGTGTACATTAATTCTATTGTCGACTTGGAGGCAGTTCAGAGAAATGTTTGAAATATATGTACTTCAGATGTTATGTCAATATCCTTCTAGAGGCTTCGACCATTCCATCCTAACCGATAGTTTGGGAGTTGAATTATTGAAGTTGAGGCGTGAACGGTTCGGCCTAACGTTTCTCTTCAAAATTTTGCACAATTCGATTGACTCACCATTTCTTCTCAGCAAAATGAATATTCGCGTACCAAGGCCTGGTCTGAGGCGGAATAATACATTTTATGTCATTTACTGCAGATCAAATGTTATGTCACGTTCTGCTATCAAATGTATATGTAATCTTTATGATGGGTGTTACGGTCGATGTGATATCTATTTTGATCGGCTATCAGTTATCTTGGCATGCCACTCAGAACAGCGCAAAGGGATGTCGTGATATTTTCCTGAACTTCTGTTGTCTACATATGACTTCGTTATAAATATTATTTTAATTTAGTTGTTTCATTTGGTTACTAGAGATTACTATTGCAATCGTTTTTAATTTTATTTTTATTCATCAAATATATTTCGTTTTCGACTTTTTAATAGACAATATTTTATTTTATTTTTCGTTATCTGGTTATTGTTCAATACGATTTCAATTTCTTTTAATTTAATTTTTTCGTTGTATCGCTTACACTCTCTTTTTTTTTTTTTTTTTAGTTAATTTTTCTTTATTTATTATTATTTTTGTACAATTTGTTATTTTTTCTCTGTAATTCGATGTATATCTGCTGGGAATGAATGTATCATTATTATTATTTTCGTGTTAAAAATATAAAATAGATAAATTTGAGTTCTCACTTCTATTATTAGAGTATTAAAATTTTTAACCATTGACCGTCGCATTTGATATTACTGATAGAATGTTCATTTGTTCGAGTTTAGGCTGTTAACAAAGGCATACTGTAGTGTGGCAGAATACTTTGATGATATGAATATAGACAGTAATGTACGAATCATTTTTTTCATCGTATGTTTGTTCATTCATTTTCTTATTACTATTATCCACAAGGTGAAATTGTCTGCAAGGATTAATATTTTTATGATGATTTTCTTTATTGTGGTTGTATACTATCGTAAATTTCAGCTAAAATTGAAGCAATATTTTGTTCGAGGAGTGAATGAAGATCAGATTCAGTTCGTTTGTTAGCCTTTTTTCCAGTTGTATTTACTGTATTCATTGATTGAATGTGATAGTAAAATGTAAGGAATGTTTACTAATGGATAATATATTATTATTGAAACATGGATCAGATGCATTAAAAACTGGAATATTGGATTAATATTTCGGAAATCATATTGAATTTAATCCCAAGTTGTCTACAATGAAGTACCATAACGCAAAATTTCAAATTTTCTGTCAGGAAATCTGTGGTATTCTCATATTATTAGCGAAAATTGATTAGCCCCAGAAACGATAAAACAACGAAAATCATATATCTTCTTCCGGCGCCACTGGGAGTAATTAAAACCATTCGCACTGTTATGAGAGAAACAAAGGAATAATGCGGGGGGAGGAGCATATTTATGTGTAATTTGGCGTTTCCAAGGCAACGAGCTGGGATACGGCAGGCCCTGTACAGCGGCTTATGAATGTTGGAGCATAAACAAGATAGAGTCGGGGTAATCGGCATTCGAATGGAGATATGCAAAGTGACGCCGTTATAATAATCCGTGATGAGCGTAACTCATGCTCTAGATAGCGTTGCTGTCGTTCATCCCACCCCTGATGTTAACAGAGCTGGATTAGCTGCAATTGTAACTCATCAATGAAATACAGTGGTCATCTCACATGAATTACTAAATTTAGTAGTTTGAAATTAGTAATAGTCAAACTCGAAATGAAAAAATTAACTACATATAATTATGAACCATATGAATTACAAAGCAACAATAGTCTTCAATTGAAAGTATTACACATATTGTTTAATATGTCGATATTTGGAGTATTTTCGAGGATTATTGTGGATGTTATCTAGAAATCTGAACATTTCTGAAAATTTTAATTTTTCAGGCGAAGTTTTCAACCACTTGATGAAGTTGGATACCCAATTACAGAAATTACATAATGTTGAGTAATAACTGAATGAATAAAATGAAAGAAATATAAAAAGAGTTCAATATAATCTAAAAAACTCAAAAGTAACTAATAACTAAATAATGGAATCAAATGAAAAACTACGAAGAACACAATCTAAGTCGATTCATTTTATTTGAATTTCGTTGTTCATATA
Organism: Henosepilachna vigintioctopunctata; assembly: GCA_030704895.1. Classification (NCBI taxonomy): domain Eukaryota; kingdom Metazoa; phylum Arthropoda; class Insecta; order Coleoptera; family Coccinellidae; genus Henosepilachna; species Henosepilachna vigintioctopunctata. Next base: position 11,077,055 of record JARQZJ010000121.1, read on the forward strand.
ACTCCTAATAGTAACTTCTATGGAGTCAAAGTGAATGTCACAATTATTGGCAACTCTATTGAATGTAGACTCTATAAACCACATGGCGGATTGTACTAGCCAGTTGGTTCTTGGAGTCTCAAATATTTTTGTGCAGTACAAAAATTTCAGTTATGAAGTTTATATCTGCCCTGCATTGCTATTAAACTAAATCAGGCCAATAATTCGTTAGGATTGCCTCCTCTCTGTGGATAAACTTTATAATCCCTCCAAACTAAGAATTTCAAGAACCTTCTCTGAATGGCCTCAAGATGGCGTTGATGTAAGTGCAAATAGGATGCCAGATTATGCTGCCATACTCCAACTTGCTACGAATTAGGGCGTTAAATAGTCTTATGAATGTCGAGGAATTATTCAAATATTTAACATTGCGCATAACGAATCCATATATTTTCGAGGCAGATGAAATAAGTTGGGTGATGTGTGGAATGGAGGAAAACTTCTGGTCGAAGACTACACCAAGATCTCCACCTTGTCAGAACGAGAAAGAACCTGACCGCCGACGCTATAATCACACACAATTCGATCTTTTTTCCTTGTGAAAGAGACCACATTACACTTTGACACATTCAAACACAAAATAATTATCCTCACACCACCTGGCAACATGGTCCAGCGTGAGCTAAAGTTGTCCTGTGATCTATTTCATGATATAGTTTCAAATGGTTCGCGAACATCAAATGTGGAGAGTCAATATTATTCATCAGACCATTGTTTGAACACAAAATGTGTTCAATTTATTTAAGTTGACATGGAATTTCCACATGTACCGCCCTCCTCAATCAAGTATTAGGATTTGCCAATTCCCATAGATTAATAAAATTGATTGAATGTTCGCTGATCTCTTAGTGAAACATTGTTTAATCTATTAAATAAAAAAACTTGGCTTATAACAAAACACTTGACTTAAAACCGTGACTTAAATCAAAGAACACCCCGAAACAATTGTCAAGTTTTTATTATAAATTTGTGAAACCAAGCCAAATGTTTTTATTTAATATATCCGATAGATTAACCGCTACAAAATATGCACAATATATAAATTCCTGAAATTTTAACAAACTGACTGAAAATGTTCATTTAATTTAGAATAGTTTGTGTTTCTCCGTAATTTTTGTAAGTTGGAATAGTCTGTAATTTCTTTAATTCGTGAATGAAAATATTTGAACATATTCCTAACAGGTTTTTCAATGTAGATTGTTGACTTTCCATCCAATGCATCTATACCATGTCAACAAAAAACAAATTGAATTTATTGAATCAACTGTGAATTAACCAATATTCAAAAACATTAAATTACTGAGTAAGATCTATCAGTGTGAATTGAGATAACTTCAAATAAATATCCAATGATCATTAATCGATTGGGCCGATACTTGATGAAAATCTAAATACATAATTTAAATAAAACTAAGTAGTTTTTCGATTTTCACTATAATTAATTCAAAACATGACACTAACGTTTCGCCAACACAGTGGCTTCATCAGATGTTGATGATAAACTGAGCTATTACATTGTGGACTGCGTATATTTATCCTGAGATGTGTGGGTGGGAATGACCATAAAACACTGTCCTTCTTTTACAGGGGGATGACTATAGAACATATTTCTTCTGAATTGTGGGGATGATCATAGAATACTTTATTCCAGTAAAAATGCAATCGAAGAAAAGTATTCTATGGTCATCCCCCACAATTCAGAAGAAATATGTTCTATAGTCATTCCCCTGTAAAAGAAGGACAGTGTTCTATGGTCATTCCCACCCCACGCACTTCAGGATAAATATACGCAGTCCACAATGTAATTAATACTTAGTTTTATTCAAACTGAATATCCAATGAATTGAAAAGTATTTCACTTCAATTATTTTCCGAAAAAAATTGTTCTAATCAATTTATCTTTAACATATAATATGAACTTGTGTAATATGTATATTGAACATTTATATGAACTAATATGGTAACATGAACTAGTATAATATGAACTTGTAAACACCTTTTCATTTCAAATGCTGATTTAGTTTTCCAAAAATGTCTTCGCTTGTGGGTTACTGAAATGCCTAACATGATAACACACAAAAATTGTCGATAAATCACAAAAAAGTTTCATTTCGAAAATTTTTACCAAGCTCCACTTTTTTTTTCAAGGATACCTCTACATTGCTATCATCTATCAACCAATCAATGTTCGTATTCGTTCAATTAATAGTTCTTTCTTCAAATGAAAAATTGTGGAAACAGTCAAGCTTCCAGAAAAATATGTTAATCCTTTGTTATCCCTCGACGTTTCTGTGATTACAATATCCAAAGCCTTCTCTGCACGTGTCGTTACATTTTGCAGCTTCGTGTTATCAGTCAAAGTGTTATTACCACCCGTAAAATGCCGTTTATCACCAGGCACGTGCTTAGAATTATGTTGTTCGTCATATTTCGTGTTATAATGCTTTTGTAATGGGCGTTGACACTGGAACGAGGGTGAAAGTAATTGGATGGAACGGAAGATCTTATCTTCTATTTACATTGCAATATTTCCATGACTTCCGCCGATAAGTACATGGTGAAATGTATGATTTATCAATAACATATAGAGGTTCATTATGATTCTGAGAACTATCGTTCTAGCTAACATTTTTCCCTCGGATAGTTTAGGATTGTAGGGTTAACGCATGTCCGGGTTTACTTCGGCTATTCAGGAGGGGTGAAGAAGTTTTTCTGGCTGTTTGCAGTTTTGCAAATCTAATTTGTCACTATAATATAGATAACAGTTCTATAAATTAGTCATTTATCTTCCTCTTGTAGTTTCTTTTGATTTTTTTGCCCTCCTAAATCATTAGATGAGGCTTTTGCCAATTATATTCGTTATAAAATAAGTGTATTTTGTGGGTACCTTTCCTCCCGCCTTTTTCCAGTTAATGTAGCTTCCAAGGTGAGACTCCCAAGGAAAGTTTTCCAACCAAATGACTGGAGAACTTCGCAATATTTTTCTCTGAAGTCTAAAGGAATGCTTAAACTCTTCCCTATTTCAAGTCGGTCTAAAATGAATAATTTTTCCCTTTCTAGTTTCTTGATACTCATTCTTGATTGTAAGAAGAACATTCCTAATGTTTATCGATCTTCTGTTTATTCTTCTTTTCAAGGGTTTTACATTCTGACCCATAAAGAAACACAGAAAACATTTAACTTCATCAAAGGTATAATGAGTGAAATATTTATAATTATTCAATGGCAGAAAAACGAATTATTTGCCAATGTTCCGTCAAAACGCGTTTACCTTTTCAGGGTTTATTCACTCCTCAATAATCTTTGGACTCTCAAACTAATTTATTACCTTTGCTTCAACCTAACTAACGTCAATACAATTATTTGTTCAGTACTACGGTCTCAAATCGCAGAATCTCATTGTGGAGTCGGAGTGCCTCAGAGTTCTGGTTTAGTTCCCCTATTTTTCAATATTTGTGTAAACGACATTCCAAATGGTTGTAATAATAATAATAATAATAATCCCAATCTGAATCAACTATAATTCTATACACTACTATCAAAACAAGAATATTCTAGTGTCGTTTGGAATATAGGATACGTGTCTTATAGAAGAAATCTTGAATCCTTTCGGAGACGTTTTTGAAAATAATCATGGTTTTGCTCTGATGATGTTTGTCCAAAACGAAGTATGAATTACTCACTACCAGATTTAATGTTCCATTGAAGTACTCAAAAGACGTAGGAAATATTTGGAAATTATGTTTTTCTACAAGTTGATCAGGTTTTTCGTTTATTGTTTTTTCTTCTTTTCCCAATAAATTTCCGTGTTCGGAGATAACCTTTCGAAATACAACTTCATAATATTTATGATGACTTTGAGCTTTTTCATGATGTCATTGATATATTGCATGAGGACCTGGTGGTATCGGACGAGCGCTTCCCTGACTGTATTTTGGATATAATTTTAGACATAAGTTTCTCAGATAAAAGTTTCTCGTGCAGATTTGTGGCTAACCTTCAATTTCAATTCCTCACACAGTTATACCGTTCATATGTGTTTGTTTATGAGTTTTTGATTGTGTTTCTAGTTCAATTTTACATGACTTGTTAAATTATTTCTACTAGTATTATTTCTACTCAGTAAGGCTTAAGCTGCTGCGTGGTGAATCTCTAAATGAAAAATTAATACTTGTTTTCTTATGAAAATTCAGAAATATCATGAAAAAGAATAACAAGCAGAATATGTTTATTATTCCAGTGGTTCAAAAAAAAAAGATTGCTTACAAGAGTATAAAAAAAATGCATTTACCTCGAAAATGTCAATGAATTTGGACGGAACGTAGACAAATAATTAATGTTTCGTCCCAATTTGCGGTGTAAATATTCGTATTTCAAAATTCAATAAAAATTTTCATTGCCAATTTATGAGTGAGTAATAGAATAGAAACGTCGACAAAGCTACGAAATTCAACCTACGCTCCCAGAATTGCAGATAACAGACAGGACAAGCAAGCAAGGAAGTGGATGTTGGTTTCTGGCACTCAGAACAATGATCCCGTAATTGCGAAGGTAAACAGAAAATTGGATTTGCGTGATTTCTGCAATTTGCGGATTGGGTTTATTGTTCTTGAACTATTGTTACGGTACAACTCACTCTGTGTAGCACTTTCGTTGTCTGAAACGTAGCAAAGGAACGCCACAACGTATAGCGTTCATTATTAGACCCATTATTGAATATTGCCGCCTTCTTCTTGTATACTCTTCGTTCCCATCAGGATAATTTAGCAATTGTGTAATTATTTCCTTTTACACTTATCTGAAGAAAGTGGAAGAGTAAATTAATTTCGAAATATCTGGTCTGGGTATATGTATATGTATATATTTCAAAATTGGTTTTATTGGATGTTTGATATAGTTATGTTTACAATATTTTCATCAATAAGAGGCCATTGGTAATGCAAAATCTTCATTTTTCTGGACGTTTCGTCGGTTATCACAACGTAGTAAATAATTGAATTTTATGAATTACTATGGAGAACAAAACGTCGATTTTTTTTTTTTCAATCAACCTGGCTTTTTTGCCCTTTCAGTATTCAGAGAAGTATTTCTGACTCATTTTCATTAGTCTTCTTCACCATAATAATTATATTAAGCATATGTATATTTCCAACAGGTAACTACCCAATTGCAGGAAAATACATAATGAATAATGAATACACAATATGATGACTAAAAATATCAATAACAAGATAGATATACAATAATCAAAAATAATTATAATAATAAAAAACATCAAATTCAATAATCTGAATCTATAATATAAATATCTTCACATAAAATAAATTTATAGTAGTCCTATGCGGTTTGAAAAGTTTGAGGTGAGTTGACGTCGTGGTCTTTTGGTACTCATCGCTTCCGAAGAAGCGAAGAATCGTAAATTTTTGAAGGTTTCATTGCACCTAAAACTCAAGCATTCACATATCTTCTCCAGATCAGCAGCATTCAGATGAAGGCGTTAAATTAATCGATTGATATTCTCTACTGCTTTCATTGTATGGTAATGAAGACTTAAAAAATTAAGTCTCGATTTGTAACATTTACTTAAGTTAGCCTGCAAATTTGTAGCTTTTGTTTGCTTTGTCCTTCGCAGAAAATGTTTCAGAACACTGTTAAAGTTTTCCAAAATTTATTTTGGGGGGTGAATCCACCCTAACAAATTTTTGAGTTTCCCCGGGCCTCCTCAGGTCCCATGGATTCGGCACCACTGTGTATATGTATTATAAGTACATAAATGTGCAATAAAATTGGTTCCCAACAAACAGTTAGGCCACTTTGAGTGTAACACATTAACTTTGCTAACTTAGTGTATATTCCGTATATTTATTACATTCTTCTCCAGGACCCTGACAATTCGAAATGAAAGTTATAAAATATAACGTGAAAATAGACACAGCTTATATTCAACTAGGCTTAAAATGATCCAGTACATTCTAGATTACAAAAACATACAGAAGGCACGTAACCCGATCACTTAAAAAATCTATAAGCAGCAAATTGCGAATATAAGCAACGATATTTACGATATCAAGGATGTTAATCAAGATGTTATCAATTTTTCAATTTTTCGATTGAACCGAACAATGCAGAAATGTAAACCGTGGATGAATTATAACCGGAAATATCAATCAACTCGTGCGTCTTCAAAGAACATAGATAAAACATCGACAGCCACATAAACACAAATCTACAATAACAATTATATTCCAACAGAGAACCAGGGAGCATCAGTAATTTTAGGTTTGGCAATGTCTGTCTTCTTATTAACATGCCCTTATTTTCTAATTGAGTTACACCAACCAATCATCAAATTTCTCATATTCTGCAAACTCTTCAGTAGAGTTGACTAAAATAATGACCTAAGAGCTCCCCAAGAAAATAACCTAGAGGGTTCAATTCTGGGATTAGTGCCATCTATTAGGTAGCTTACGGCGACCAGCTGAAATCACAAGCAACCAAACTGACGTTCGATGACCATTGGTCATAAATCATATTGCAGGTATTGTCACCTATTGTATAACCTCCAGAAATGTAGGCATTTTACGCCTAAAAAGTTACTTACCTCGCCAACAAATGTTTTGCAAACTCTTGGCCGTAGTGAGTAGTCTGCCATAATGACGTAAGATTAGACCAAGAAAAGTAACCTATGGGGTTCAAGTTTGGGATTAGTGCCATCCATTAAATTTTCTACTTCGACTAGTTGAAATCACAAGCAACCAAACTGACGTTTGATGACCATTGTTCATAAATCATATTTCAGGTCTTGTCACCTATACATCCTCCAAAATTTTGGCATTTTTTCGTCTAAAAAGTTACTTACATCTTGCCAGCAAATGTTGGTAGATCTTCCAGTACAGTTGGATGGACCACAATTACTCACAAGGTCACCCCAATTTCAACAAAAGAATTTGTATTAAAAGAATTGATATAAGTTACGCTGAGACGAATTTAAAAGGAATATTGAAGAGTTTTCATGGCGAAAGATCTCATATGATGAATTTCAACAGATTCTCTAGTCAAAATATATTCACCTAATTTTATTCTTGACTTTTATTTCTTTGTTTTTTCTAATTTTAATTTTCTTATACTTTTGGTGAAAATGTAACAATTAGTATAGCATCAATACATATCTATCGGTCTATTTTTCTAGAGGAGTTTTCCTCTTGTTTTCCTTACACCCTTTATATTAAATTCATGAAAATTTAGCAAACACCCCGTTTTTCGGATCTTTTCTAAATTCTCTCCAAATACGTGAAACCCATTGAAGAGAATTCACTTTACGTGTGAATTTGAATAAACCGAATTGTTATGTTAATGTTTATTATACTATTCTGAGTGCTATTTCCAAATCGCATCTATTCAGACAACTTTTAATTCAACGTATCGGCTACATATGCAAATTAGCTACAGTTATTTCATAGTTTTTCACGGAAACAGTGAAAGGGATGTCGGAATCGATGGTGGAGAAAATTCTCTATAGAAAGGAAGGAATACGAGTGGGGGGTTAAGGAGTCCCAGGTATCCAGGAATAACATAAAACAGAAGCAATTCATTTCTATAGCACGCACCAGGGATCTTATTACTATTCAATGATGCAATGTCGGCGGATCCTGGCTATAGTTATTGCCCCCGCTCAGTCGGGTTATGTCTCTCGTTTTTATATTTTTTCTACGAATGAACATCTCCGTAGGCTCAGGGGGAAGTTGCCTACTTTGACTTTTCATCAATTTTATAAGTCTCGAGAACTAAATATTTCTGGAATAAAGATACAGGGTATCCTGAAAATATAATCAAACGAAGTATGTCCATCAATAAAAAAATAATTTCAAAACAGTGAAACGATGAAATATAATTCAACTGACATATGAAATGAATTATCATAAAGAAAGGCATTTTGAAGCTTATGGAATGATATTTGGCTTCTAGCTAGGGCATTCCTAGAATGAGTCTGCACGTAGCATTTGAAAAAGGTGAATCTCATCGAAACGTACGTCATGCAGAATTATTTTTAATATATGTGTAAATCAGTTTAACAATTGTTTTATTATGTTTATCGATTTACATCAAGTATCGGCCTCATCAATTATCCATTCCTAGAATGTTTCGAATTTTCTGCAAATGTTAAAGATTCTTTGGATGATGGATTTATTGCTAAATACTTAGTAAAATTCTATGTCTGATGCGAAGATATTTATTTTCAAATATTTGAAACTGTACAACCATTTGTGAATCTCAGTACTAAAATTAGTACAGTTGAACGTTAAATAATAATAATATTAATAATAATAAGCATTTATTTTCAACTGGTAACTATCCAGTTACAGGAAAATAAATAATGAATGAACAAAATACAAAGTTGACTGAATAAAAATACCAATAATAATCTAATTATACAATATTAAAAAATAATAATACTGAAAAAACATTACCAAATATAATACTCTGAATATACAATATCAATATTTAAATATTCAATTGATTAATTGAATCTCCAAACAATGAGTAACACTGTACAAGAAAACAAAATTTTCAGAAACCGCAATAGTTAAGATTTGAATATGCATTAATGATGGAAACAAAAGGAGGAGGAAATGAGATTTAGTTTAATCTCATTGCAGAACAGGAGAGAAACTCAAATCACTCAAATTTTTGTACAGATTACTGCACAATAGGATTGACCTCCTCTCTCGTCCGCTTTGAAATTTCGTGTTCCTAGGCAAAATTCTCGTACTACAGAATTATTCCACCTAGAGACTTTAAGGACAATCTCGCTAATACAATCCCCTGTTTGGTTCATGGAGTCTACACTCAATAGAGTTGTCAATAATTGTGACATTCACTTTGACTCCATAGAAGTTATTATTAGGAGTTATGTGAACAAAGGAAATTGACTAAAATGAATTGATTTAGATTGAGTTCTTTGTAATATTTCATTAAATGCTATTATTTAGTTATTATTTACTATTTTAGTTGTTACGATTAGATTGAAATCTTTGTTATATCCCTTTCATTTCAATTATTTAGTAACAATTCAACACTATGTTATCATCTTATGTAATTGGGTATTATACCTGTTGAGAATAAAGAACTTATTATTATAAAACTAAAGAATTCCAGTGCAAATCACATTAACGTGGTTGCTGGTTTGCAATAAAACATGCAAAACTAAGCGGCGATTGCAATAGAAGATGGGCATTATGAGTTCTTAAGTAAAAAGTCTGGCTTGTTCTGGTACACCTCAGAGGAACAAAGAAATAAAATTTACCCAGAAGCTCAAAACAGTTAGAGATTATTATTGAGTAAATTGAATTATACTCTGACTGCATTCAAACTTCTGCCGATGTGGAGGCTTCTGGTGTTAAACCCCGACAACAAACAAGCGTGATCACAACCCCTAGGTGGACATAAACCATCCTCTCGAAATGAGAACCATTTTGAGAATCTTCTCTGCACTGACTCCAGGCGGTATGTACATAATGAATAATTAATAATGAATCTCAGGAAAGAATCAGAAGAATGTAGTAACTACGTAGCTACAATAACAATCAATGGAATATTCTCGGAAAAATCGAGATCAGAATAGAAAACACCTTAATTGACATCAGTAAGTAAGTTAGGGAATAATTGAGTTCTTAATCTTGCTTCTCAACATTAAATGTCTTAATCCTGCTCTTATAGTGTGCTGAAACATAGTACCACCATAAAAGAAAGAATAAGAACATCTTGCTAAATATCCTACCGAGCAACTGAACTACTTTATCTTTTGTAGGTCAAATAATTGAATAATCCAAGGAGAACTTCTTCAGTAACTCCATCTTCAAAAGCGAGGTACTCCGTGAAGTTTGAGTAGGAGTTTGATAATTTCAACTCTACTATGAATAAAACTTATATAATATATGATAATTGTTCCTAAATTCTGCGGAAGGAAACTATCCATCAAATGAAGGAGTGCACAGAATCGTGATTGGCAATTAGGAACTATCGCAACCATTGAACTCTTCTTTATCTCATACCCACGCCTGTCTTCCATTCAATTCTGACATTTAAATTGTGAGCTCATTCGATTCCGCAGCTCGATTTTGATTTTTCTAGCGGAAGACCATAATTTGCGCACAACCGTGTAATATTTGTTTCACACTGGAAAAGATAATGCACGATCTGGCCCAAGAAGCGGACCACTGACTGACACACTCGATGGTTCTGACTGATTTCAAAGGTTTTAATTCATTCTTAACACGATATCAACGTTTAGTTTCAGCGAAAGTCTGTGTGGTGGGTGTTACAAAATGCAACTTCGATATTTCTGCATATGCTTGTTTGAAAGTGTTCGACATATAGATTCTCCACTATTTTGTCGGACTTCTGTTGGCTATAAATTTAATTTCATATTCTAACACATACTATAATTGAATGAAAATTAAATAAAGTTGAGAATGTTCGCTGATCTCTTGGTGAAACATTGTTTAATTAATTGAATGAAAACACTTGGCTCGATTTCACAAAATTTATAATAAATACTTGACTATTTTTTCGGGTTTTAACCCATTTTCAAAAGTTAAATTGAACAAAATTTTTCGACCAACATTCTTATATGCCTATACATCTTTACCTGCAATGGACATAAGGCTGATATCGATGTCTCCGAAGTAGAATGACAGGTCATTATACAGGTAGAAGTATTGAATTTAAGAATTATCGAATAACAAAGGTCTTAAATTAGGAAATTGACGAAAGTAACAATGGTGATACCCTGAAGGTCAGTTGATCATTTAATATTGGTTTTTTCCTTCGATGCGAATCAGAATTTTACACTTGTTCTAGAAGATCAGAGTTTGACTTTCCATCTGTCTGTGCAGTAATTTCAATGGATTTAAATCTATAATTATGAGTTATAAACGAAGTTATATGAAGAAGTTTGTCATATATACGACAATTTTACCGAAATTTCAAATGTTAACTGAATGGTAATATTGATGATTAGCTTATATATTCTTATCATTAGCACCTTGATTTGCTAAATGTTCCAATGAGCACTGCCTTAAAATATTTCAAATTAGAGTCTTATTCATAGTCATCATTTTTAGAAATTTGATAAACTGGAAACGAGATCTTTCAACTTGAACGTGAAAGAAAATCTAGGGTAATCCAAGAGATAATTGATAAGGCTCAAGGCTCCTAGGATGCATATGACTTGAAAAATGTTCTATACGAGGCCTAGACGAATGGTTTTTCAGCCGCATAAAGATTGCATAATGGCATGAATATTGGTATGCAAATAAGATAGGTATAGGTATATATATGATTAGACATATGAGCTGATTTGTCAACTATGATAAATGATCAGCTTCAGAGTGAAAAACTATATCAAATCGAATGAAAAAGAAATCGAATGATATCGATTTAGCTTGAACCATTTTCTTGTCATGAATATTCATTGGAATATTATATAGGTTATATAGAGTATTTGTAGTTGATCTGATTCAAAGTACCTCCAAAATGCCCAACTCATACATTTTCTAGCTTTTGTGTAATAAATTTCCAACTTCTTCACATGGGAAGGATGATATCTTCAAGTATATTGAGAAGAATGAAATGGTACACACCGTAAAGTTCTTGTACACAGAGTTCCGTGAACATAATTTTTCTCACTACTCATTTCTGTCAAGAAATCTAATATGAATTTCAATTATAATTCTCAGATCTCCCCTATAGCCATAACTATTCGTTACCAGGTTCAGTTCCATTATTAAACTTTCCTCAACTCGTTAAACTAAATGAAAATATAGCACATTCATTGGAAATGAAAATGGCCGTCGCTACGCTGTAGGCAGTAGAAATAGGTACAGCTGAGGATTCTCATCAGTAATGCAAACTAAGTGTATAATAACCTACGCATAAATTAACAATTTAATTTAACGAAGAGAGAGGAGGAGGCTGTCACGTTGGGGTGCAGAAACAATGGAGCATCAGACATAGCGGTCCAGTAATTCGTTTTGTTTCTCAAATACCTGCGCAATCGCCGGGGTTTGATCCGGGACTACTTCATTTCGCTTCATTGGATTGCCTACACTGGCCTACACTTGCGAGAGCCAAAATCTTGTACCTACACCATATCCTACATAGATATTCAACCTCTCAAAATATGCAGTTCAGTTCAATTCAAAACCATAATTAATGAACTCACAGCAAATGATGATGAAACTTCAAGCAAATCCAGCATTGCTCATCTTCTTAAGCAGTAACTCAAATCAACAACAAAAACGCTTAAGAAATTGTGTAGACTTTGTAGACCATTTTTTTTACGAAATTAAGGACGCACGTTGTTATGAATCTGATAGATGGTAATGAAAGCACTGACATGAATACTTTGAGGCACTAAGACTCATAGTAATCAATAATTCAATAACAGTTCTTTCCCTGAGTACTTTTCTACACCGTAGTTATAATCGCGTCTTTGGATATGACCAAACCATGCGTAAATGACATTCTCTTACTCTTTCTCCGATAGAGACTCCTTCGAAGGACCTCTAATACGGACTCTGTACAATCGTGTTACAACATCTTAACATCTTCTCCTTTGTATTCTGTTCCATCTTCAAAGGGTGAGGCATCAGTGCCTTGTACATTTTCCCCTTGATCTTGACGGTTATTTTCGGACTGCAAAGAACAACAGTTAAATGAATATTTAAAACGAATATTCGATTTATTCGATCAATATGGGTCATTATCAAGTAAAGGCCTCTAAGTCGTTACCAGAGTAGATGCAGAACTTCCAAAAATCCAGCTAATGCTCCACAACCTGAGGAGCTCACTGACCACAACAAGAATTATCTTCAAGTCTTTCTGATCCTGACTGGTAGCTCCTAGTTTGAAGACATGGAGATCAGAGTATGCATATTGTTAGAACATTCCCGTTTTGAGCATTCAATCAGTTTCCTGTTATAAGGAATTACTTTCCAGAGCATTTGAATCCGTATTGATTTCGTGTGGCACATTTGGGCTATTATATAGTTCATATTCATTGAATTTCATGAATTTATATGGTTTATAGATCCAAAAGTGAAACTTTCCATGCACTTCTTTCAGAGATATCGATTGAGCAGTAATTAGTCATTCCACACATTTATAAACGAAAATAGTTACGAAAGATTTTTTCCAAAAGAGAAACATGGATACTTCTTTATAGTATTCTATGTATACCATCAGTATATCCCTTTTGAAGAGTTTTTCCAATTATCTGAAAGTGTAACTAATTGTTTATTCCTCAAGGTGAATTTCATTATTCAATGAGCTCTTTCTATATGTTGGACCGTCTATTTCCCCTTCATTGACTATAATAAATCCAGAAACTGAGGTGGACCGGTTATAAAAACACCTCTTCAGCCATTTAAACTCCGAAACTCCGAGCGGAATGAATCTTATCGTACATCCCATAAGTCTTGACATCACCTATTTCTTTCGTCCGTTTTGCGCGAAGTATGGGGAGGAGACTTATAAATATACGTACCCAGGGAAAAGTTTCCCATTTAAAAAGGAAGAGAAGGCATTGCGGCGATTGGTAATGAATGGTCCATCTATAATGCCTTTCTGACATTTTACCGATGAGGTTTTCCACCAACGCGATTTCGCGAGTGTGCAGTTTATAAGCGCGGACGTCTCGAAATATTTACTGGGCCATTGATTTTGAGACGGAAAATGGGTTGAGCTGATGGCACTACCAGATGAACTGAACTTCAGTGTAAAAATAGATCTAATGAAATAGGTTACTATATTAATCTAACTTAGCTTATCGACGGGTCAGAAGTCGTGTCGGTCGTTATACAGATAGATCTCGATGTTGTGATTTCGTCTCTTCAAATAACATGCAGACAAGCAGACTCATCTGTGTTTCTATTCGGAAAGGTTTTCAAACTCTCCTCGGATCAGACTGCACCTACGATTTATAAGACTGATTCGACTGCTGCTGAAATTTGGTCCTTCTCGTTGGTGCCTGGTGCTAATGCGTGACCAAGGTCTTTTCGAAAGTGTTCGGAGTAAGGCTATTAGAATGCCTTATGGTAACAATAGACCCAATTACCAGCAGCGTTTTCTCCATGATTTATCAGCGAAATGGGCAGACTGAAGTGTGGAGATATTATCGCCAACTTAAAAGTCTTGAATGAAATCTTTCAATTGATTCCAGAGTGGCCAATCTTCGAGTGTGGCCAATCGACTACGAGGTCGTTTGTTGAAACTTAAACGTAAAGGCTTAAAAACTACCATTAGACAATCTTTGTTATGTAATCAAGGTTTTGGTATGCTGAACTCTCTGAACTCATCGATTGTTCTTGCTGCATCAGTAAAGGCTTGCAAAAATGGCACATACGTCATGCAGAAATATGCCTAATTTAGTCATAGGATGTTTATTCACCACACTAGCCCTTTTAATAATAGTAATAACATATTTATTGTTTATCCATTTATGAAATACACATTCCAGTGTTTGCTGAAAAACGAAAGAAATAGTCCTTCTTATCACAAAATAATCACGGTAAACGCATGAGGGTTAGGAAGAAGGAGTCTTTCAGTTCCTGCATCTTCTACAATGTACGCAACGAGCTGCAGAAAAACGAATGTTGAATGTTAGTTTGAGGAACCATATAAACAAAGACAATAATAGACAGAAGACCAGAATAACTGTTATAGTAGATTGATCAGCCTGATTGAAGTCCAAAAGCAGGCGACGTGGACATGATGATCACCAACAAATATCATTTAGAGTTTGGGAATATCTGGGAAAAATGTGAATTCAGCAAGCAAATGGGACACAAAGGTCATTAGTATGGAAATACATGGAAATGTCTTGAACATAAATATCTTCAGCAAAGAAACATTTATGGCTGACGAAGAAAAAAGGACATCATCCCAAATCATGAAATACAACTGTGATTGATTTTCACCAAATGATCATCTGTCATTTTCATTTACCTTCCTTCTAAAGTATAGTTTATTTTCTAGATGAATATAGTTTTCTTCTACTTGAACTGCTTTTTTTTCTCATATAACACTATCTTTCGTTTATATGTACAAGAAATGAGACGAAAATTAATCTGATTACTCTGATTAAACGAAAATTAGTCTGATTCATTATTAACCAGACGACAGTGTGGTTAATAATGAATACTACAAGGAAGATATGCAACGTTTGCTTGAACCAATACGGTCCAAACGATCGGAAATGTCGAAAAATAATGGATTCTGCATCCCGATAATGCACCAGCTCATAGATGAATGCTTTTTTCAGTAATTTTTTGCCGAAAACAACACCGTAATCATGCCTCATCCACCGTATTCAACAGATTTGGTTACCTGTGACTTTTTCCTATTCTCAAAACTGAAGAGACCTATGAAAGGAAAGCGTTTTGCCACAATTGATGAGATGTAGTCGAAATCGAAGAACGAACTTATGGCCATATCGAAAAACGCATTACAGAAGTTCTTCATATCTGAGGGAGATTTCTTTGAAGGGGACAAAGTGGATATTAATGAATAAATAAATAATTTTCGAAAAAATTCAAAATTCACCTTTTCTTTTGAACAAACCTCGTATGATAATAGAATATCGCAAAATTTCAAATATGCAAAATTTTAACATTTTGACATATGACATCTCCATTTTCATCAACGAAGCTAACATAATCGTATGGGTTAACAAAACTCTTGAACTGAAGTGTTGATTATATCATTGCCTCAAAATATTTCTAGAGAGAACGTAATTTATGCTCACGGTTTTCTCTGTTTCCACTCAATTTACTTTTCTTACTGCTCTTGGAACGTATTAACGAACATAACTTATTAAAACTTCGTCTTGAATTCTCTAGATGATCCGATATTTTCAACGCCCAGAAGTGAAGTGGCAAGCAAACGTATCGGACAAATTGCTATTCATCTCGCATCTTGCCGAAAATTAGCATTTACTCGTTATTAGCCATAACCGGAAGTGTAGTTTCGTCAAATTAGCATATTCTGCGATGAACCAAAGACGCCGTTACGCTCCCAATTCGCTGCCGGGAGGCGTCAGGTATCATCCGAACCATTTCAGGATTACGAAAGCGGGCACCAATCAGAGATCTAATTCACGTCACGTGCGTTCAGCTTTGCGATATTACATTCGAAGAGGAAAAATTAACATCGCCGGTTTTATGACTGTTTAAAATTCACAGAGGCGACTTATCGGTAGGTGGTGAAAGCAATATTGCGATGCTGCAAAATAAACAGGGGTGGGTGACGTCAACGGGGTGGAAATTAGGACTGTCATGCCACCTCCTTCTGTTTTTTTAATTCGAATTCCAATCATGTCTGTGATTTTTCTTCGAGTTCGTATGGAAGTCCAATGAAAAATTGTACGAAACGATGGAAAAGTTCCGTATATTTGAATCATAATTCACTGAACGAGTTTTAGATCGAATTGTTGAAGTTCTTGTGGGATATATTCAAAGATATTCAAAGACGTCAATGAAATTTCAATTGGAAAAATTAAATCATCAACTTTTCGCAGAAAAAAGTTGTACCTTTCATTCATCAGTACGATTTTCAATTTCAAAAGTACGAGTATAGCCATAATTATTGAGGCCACCTTACTCCAAAAAACGTAATTTTTTTCAATATATTTTATTTATAGTACAAAACATGGTGAGTAATCAATTCATTTCATATGGAAGCAGATATATGAAATTACTTGAAAAAAATTTTTTTTTTAAATGGTGGTCCTGAAAATGGCTGCTGAAACTCATTTGAATCGGAGATGAATGACATCATTTCTTGGAAAAGAATTATCTGAAAGCAAAACACAAAACGGTTTTATGTTCTGTTTCGAATTGGCTATGACCTCAAGCAGAATGAAACATTTTCAATGAAAAAAAAACAAAATGGCAGACTTTTGAATTTTTTACCCTTTTTTTCACTTTCAATTGTTCATAACTCTTTTAAATAATAATGCATATTTCTGGTTCTGCTCGAGGCCATAGCCAGACATCTAAAGAGTAAAATGCCGTTTGGTTCATATCGATAAGTGCAATTGTTTTGAAATGAGAGTGTAATTCATGCTAAAAAACGTGGAAACGGAGAAAAATCAGTTCAAAGTTTTTATTCATAAAAAATCGTAAAAAAAACTGAATTTTACTCACATATCCATTCCAGCTTCATACACAACTCCTTCGTGGCCTTCGTAAGCATCATTCTGAAGAATTCTGCATTTCTCAAAGCAGTTTAACAAAATAACAAGACAATAACAATAAAAGAAAGAACAAAACAATAATACGACGCGAAGGCATGCAGCAGCTGCCGCTGCCGAAGGCGTTCGAGTGGTCGGATTTACTGCAGCGCTCCCTAATCTTTTAAACCTGCTTCTCGGTCTTGCTGGCCTTCGGGACTAATTTTATACTATTTCTATGAGTATATAGTAGCAATTTATGAAAAAAAAATTTCGATATTTTCAGAACTCTTGACTAAATGTTCCACGAATGTATTGAAAAATAATACAACAAAATATAATTTTAAATCCATATGTTTAGAGCGGTCAGCTCATTATAAAGACTAACTACAAAAAAGAATATAGCAAGTTTTATATGTTTCTTCGTGATTTTGCCATTGTATGCTTATGTAGTTAGTCTTGATAATAAACTAACCGTTCGAAAACATGTTGAATCAACGTTTTAATTTCATTCTATTGATTTTCGATACCTTCGTGAAACATTAAGCCAAGAATTTAATTCGAATTATTATTAAATCATGTTTCACCAAGTGTTACGTGAGAATTCAATATCAGTTATATACTTTATTTCTAAAATATTCGTGACTAGTGTCCAATGTGGTGATGTAAACATTGTTTTCTAGATATACAGATTTCTATTAGTTAATTGTGACAAACTATTTACCATTACGATGGCTTCTTCGGTGGTTGAAGTGGCTTGTTCTTTGGGCCCGAAGAAGCTATAATAATGGTCAAATGTAGGTCGATTGTTCATTGAAGTCAGGAAGTCAGAAATGTCAGGAATTATTGCAAAAGCTTTATTTTATTGTTCCAAGAGTATTTTCCAGAAGCGCATTCACGTTCTACGTTCCAGCAGCTAGAACGAATGTTCTGAAATTTTCTCTATTGCACACGATGTGTGAACAATGTTATATTTTGAGAGCTAAGATGGATATTTTCAACTGCTCTCTTACTGATATTAAGGCAAGTTTCCTTGATATACATAATCTCTGATGTATATCAATCATTTATATGTATTCATGAACAGAATTCATATTCACTCATATAATTATGTGTGTATAAGTGTTAATATGTGCATGTATATATATATATATATATATATATATATGCACATATTAACATATATATATATATATATATATATATATATATATATATATATATATATATATGTATTTCGGTGTTTAAATTCACATGTATGTATAATTTTGGTCAGCATTTTAGTTTTTTTTTCATTCCTATAATTATTATATTTCTTGCATCAGTTGTGATTCATATCACAAACTCTTTCATTTAAAATGAAAGTACAAAATTGAAACTTTTTTACTACATATTTTGTTTTTTGTATATGTTGTGTTTCCTGTTTTGTAATTAGGACCTGTCCAGTAAAACAGTGTATGTTAAAAGAATAATTATTGATAAAAATACGTAACATTACAATAACAACGTTGTACATAGCTACTTCGCAATGTAGAATATGTATATTTGAAAAAATAGTTGAAAAATAACTGAAAAAGATAGATAATTCACTGATAAGTAGAGCTGACACTTTTTTTCTGGGAGGTAGTTCCAGCATATCCAAGAGCACGCAGGGTCAAGAAATAAGAATCTTTTTCTGCTTTCCTGATGAGGATCTTCACGTCCTTTATCATCGAAGGAAACGCCACCCCAAACATGATACGG
Organism: Henosepilachna vigintioctopunctata; assembly: GCA_030704895.1. NCBI lineage: Eukaryota > Metazoa > Arthropoda > Insecta > Coleoptera > Coccinellidae > Henosepilachna > Henosepilachna vigintioctopunctata. The sequence goes on from JARQZJ010000121.1 coordinate 11,096,067, forward strand.
TCGAGTCCATATTTCATTGGGACACCGGACACGAAACCCATACATCGAAAATTCCAAAAGGCAATTCCAAAAGCTATCTCACATATCAAAGGAAGTAATATTTGGCGAATGGCGAAGAGCGAACTCCTGACGAGGGTCAGTGAGGAATATCTATTTACGAAGTGCGTCCTTTAAAATGGTCACTCACTATTCTCCAGAGGTCTCTCCCTTCGAATAATGTTCGAATTGATTGCACACACTGCGACACAATCGTCCACGATAAATACAACTGTACATGTGTATCGATGGGACGTCGAACATTCGTATACATCTCCTAGGGGATACACTCAAATTCACTCCGACTTTCATAAAAGATTAAATATTTATCACTCCACTCTTTTATTTCGTTTTCACGAATTTCTCAAAATACTCTCGTATGACTTTTACCAAGCTTTGAAAATTTCGTTAAATTGAGCGAAAGCAGAAAAATATTTGATAGCTGAAATATACGCAATTGGTTGAATTGATTCATGAAATTCATTCGATAATGATGAAGGAGAGACCCCGGCACTTGACAGCGTGTTCAACGCTGTTCTACACTTCTAGTGTTATCTCCTATCATATAAATAGGACATTCCATGTCATTCCTCGTCAACTTTTGCTATCATCTTCAACCTCAATTCGAAAATAGCAGATGTTAGCATTGCATGAATAATTAGTCTTATACGCAATGGCAAATATTTAAATAATTTCTCTTAATGGCCTAATCCGTAGCAAGTTGTAGTATGGCAGCATGATACGGCATTCTATTTATACTTGGCATCAATACCATCTTGAGACCATTCAGAGAAGGTTCTTGGAATTCTTAGTTTGGAGGGAAGATAAAGTTTATTCACGGAGAGGGGTCAATCATGACGAATTATTGAGTCGATTCAGTTTGATTTGATTGCAGAGTAGAAGAGAAACTTCATCACTCAAATTCTTGTACAGCTTACTTTAGAACCGTCTTGATTGTCCTCCTCCCTTGTCCGCTTTGAGATTCCGTTTTCCTAAGCAAAATTCTCGTACCACAAAATTTTTTCACCTACAAATTTCAAGGACCAACTCGCTATTACAATCCCCCATTTGGTTTATGAAGTCTACATTCAATAGAGTTGCCAATAATTGTGACATTCACTTTGACTTCATAGCAGATATTATTAGTAGTTTTCTGAAAAAGCGAAACTAACTAAAATTGATTGATTTTTTTGTAATATTTCAATTTATTTTATTACATAGTTATCAGTTACTTTTCTGGATTTTGCAGTTGAAATTGGGTTCTTCGTTATATTTCTTTCCGTTTCATTCATAAAAGTGTTCACTTATTATTCACCGTTATGTTATCATTTCATGTAATTTGGAATACCTGTTGAAAATGAATAAAGAACTTATGATTGTTAGAGGAAGTAAATTGACAAATTTTTATAAGAATGTGATTCAAGATCAAACAAATTTTGAAACGTATTTTGTGGATCTATTTATGATGAAGCCATAAATCTATTGACGTCTGGAATCGTAAACGACGAAAATTCAGAAATTTTCATTAACACAACTATTGATTTAGATCAGAAAGGATGAGAACCTCAAAAGTCTAGCCACGAGAAGCTTTGATAGATCATGGTAGTAGAATTGATAACACCACTAAAAGGGATCTCTTCAAAAAGTTCAATTTTCGGAAAATTTGTCTAATTTCAATCCTTATGTAGATATGATATATAAAATTAAAACATATCATAATTAGTTGCATCTGTATTGCACCCACACTTATTATAAAGATGTTAAATGGAGATATTTAGTTCGAATTTGAAGGCGAATTTGAGAAAAATGAACCTATAGAACTGAATCTGCTAAGAACGCATTGTATCTGAAGGAGTTTTCCAATTCCAGTCCAAAATGGCGAAGGATCCAGGCCGATTTTTTTCTCAGTATTGAATGAAACTTATGATAATATCTGATAAGTGAATAGCAAGGAAAATAACATAAATTACTTATAACAAGTAATTAAGTATAACAAGTAATTAAGTGTAACAAAGTAATTAGGTATAACAAGTAATTAACATTACTTGTTATACTTACCAAAACATATCTTTGACATTAATGTAATTCTGCTTGATTGTATCGAAGTATCGTTAGAAATCAGGGATTAAACACTGAATTATATTTTATCGATAGTGAGTTATGGAAGACATCAATAACTTAGATTCTATGGAATTCATTTCATTATGTTTCAAGCAAGTAACGCTTCAATGACTTCAGATCTTGTTCAAATTTTGAAAAATTAAACAGCGTACTTGAGTTTCCTGAATGATAAGATGTAAGAATTTTTTCGAAATTTTCATTGAGAAGAACAAAACTATTCTCAAATTTTCAGGAGAACAATAAAAAGGTATTTGATGAATAAAATTTCACTATAAATTTTCATCAAAATTGAAAGCAGGAGTCAGTAGACAGGTAACGTTTCCATAAAAATTGAAGGTTTATGGGCGATGAATTAAATTGTGGACATTGAAAATCGCCATTCAGTCAAGTACCCATTTTTCTCGCTATCACCTGTAGAGCCGCATTTTCATTCTGCTACTTCCACAATTTCGAAAACGCCACTGTCACAATTCTTCACCAATTCTTGTTCTATTGGGCGGAAAATTTCATTCAGTCAAATCTAGTGCTCCACGGAATTATCGCCGATGAAAGGAACCCCGCGAGCATCGCCAACTTGACAATTATAGCGTTACATAAAACATAATGTCATCATTTCACAGCCCCCGTTATAATAAGTGTTCATACATACTTGATCGAGAATTGAATGCATTTTCTTGTAATATAGGGTCGCGCCCTCTACAAATCCAACTGAGGACAATATCGCTGATTCAATTTGGATTTTTAGGTGTGACGATTATTTGACGGGTGTAACCACTCGGCTCAGTCGGGTCTCGAGCCACTTTTAATGAAATATGGTCTCCGTCGGGAATATGAGTGGAACGAGGGGAACTGAGAACCGAAATTAAATAGTTTAACTTCAATAAAGCGACGGAAGTGTTTAAATTCGCTGCATAATTCCCCTCTATCAATTTATGGAGTGTCAATATTTATGAGAGCCATTCGTACACGTGTTGAAGTCAGTTTTGACGGAAGTAATGGATGGATGCAATCCATTTTCAGATATCGTGCAGTTATGCTTGCGAATATTAATATCAATCGATATTTCTGAACTGTATGACAAATACAACGAAAACAAAGATGCTGAAGATAATATTCTCTATAAAATGATAGATTGATCTTGTTGTACTTAATGATGTATGAATATTTAAATTATTCTCAATGAAGGTTCAAAGCATTTTTATATATTATTTTCATCTCTAAGTTTATACGTTTAATATGAAATTTCAATATAACTGTTCTTTTTCTTGTTTTGGAAGATATTTTGAGGTAACTACTCACCTTTTTCTTTTGATACGATTGCTCAGTATCAATCTTCTATTATTATATACTTATTTTTCGCCCTCCATCAGTTGAATTTGACTTTTGTTGCGGAAAAAATTGATGGAATGCTGGTGAGTTAGTTGAGTATTGATTGGAATAATCAGATTGAATACTTAGTTCAAATCAAAATGATATGCTGAATGAAATATTGCTTTTTGCAAGTATTATCTTCTAATTGAAAAATCACGTACTTTGAAAAGGTTATAACCAAATGTTTCGATCGAAATTTGTTTTTATTTTCATGTTATTACTCTGATTTTCCTGAGATTCGAAATTATCAATGAGTATGAACAAAATCTGTCCCTATATCTGTTCTTTCATCTTAGATATACGACTGAACTATTCATTTTATGATGAAAGAAATACTTGAGTATAAAATAAATTTCAAACACTTGAACTTTTGATTTACACTTTTATTGGAAACATAGCATGACGCGTTTCGGCGTTAAAAGACTTCTTCAGATGCTAAGAGAATACTGACTCACAACAAAATTGATAAAACCGGTATAAATAACAAGAGAACTAGGATTCTATGACTGCGTTTTACGCAAGATATTCCATTCTACATTATAATTTTATTACCAGAAAAGGTTTAATACAAGTAAATTGTTTAATTGTATCTGTTCATTAATTTATATATAATTTGATATTATATATAAATTGATATGAATATATAATTTGATTTATTTTTAATATTTCAGGAAAATCTAATTGACTACTTTTCTGAATATTATGTAACATTTTGAAATTCTTATCGAAAGTGTGTTTTTCTTTAAATAAATGGCTTGTATAATTCGAGTTGCTTTTAATACATGTGAAACTGTATTTTTGTTCCTGGACTCTAGTGCCGAAAGTTCTGCTTGTTTTAACTACTTTGGAAGAAGAAGTCGTTTGTAACGACGAAACGCGTCATGCTATGTAGTCAATAAAGTGTAAATCATGAGTTCAAGTGATTGAATTTTAGCTTATAGTCAATTATAATGGATTCACATCAAGTAAACGCCAATACTATTCACTATTTAAAAGAAATACTGATTTAGATACGGTAAAGCATCGAAGTCGTCTTTGCGACCAAGATCAAATCTCCCAATCCGAAGAGACCGCGAATCACTGCATTTCTTATTCGTCAGTTTGTTCAAATTCAAATTGCTACAACTTGAACTGGACTCAATTGCGTTTTGAAGAAAAAACATAGACAGATGAAGGTTTTTGAGGCAGCAGTTGAACTTAAGAATATTGACAGTGTTCAATAACTCTGATCACTATGTTGACATTATTTCGCAATCAATTAACTTTTTTTTACAGCCAAACGGTATTTATTGTGTTTTAATGTATGTTTAGAGGTTTATCGTCGCGTTATTTAATGTAATTGAAAAGAAAATACTATCAAAGAAGTGAAAAAAATAGTAAGCCTTACTGCATTATAATCTGAGCAATTCAAATTCATTAAGTTTTACATTTCCTTAGTCCATGGATCTTTCCCAAGGCTCCACAGAGAATTAATAGTGAAAGGACAAATTGACTAGCATAAATAGTACAAAATGTCTTTCAGTATTACCGAAAATATCTAAGACGGAAAAAACAATATGGGGTACATAGACCACTGGGTCAGTAAGTTTAAAATCAGAAGAAACAAATAAGAATTCCTCACTTTCTAATTTACTATGAAAAAAAATTGCAATGTGTTGTTTTTGGATGTTGAAGAAGTCTAAGACGTATAAAATATTGTCTAAATTAATATTGATATTTCAATAACTAATTAGCGTAAATAAACACTCCAATTTCTCCACGTTTGAACTGCATAATGCCTGTATTAGTTTCGTTTGGGGCTACAGAAAGAAATCAACATCACTTTCCAAACACATAGAAGAATATAGAGTTGAATTAATCTTTCGGCGTTCGAATTGCACATACAGCTTCTATGGCCCATTCAGTCCATAAAATTATAAAATCGACAATTTATATGATTAATGCACCTCGCGAGAGAATACATTTACAATTGAATAGGCTACTAGAAGGACATCATATGGTAAATGTACACAAAAGCCTGCGATAGGGGAGTTAAAGCATAGATGACATAGGGAATAGAACTATTGAATTGATACTCGTTAACCCTAGAACACAGAGCCAAGAGACTTGTGTGTATGAATTAAGTTTTCTGTGAGCTCGACAATTCTGATGGTCCACACATCTCGCCATATTCGTATGCCATTCGGAGTCGCAGTGCATATTTGATATATTTACCCGACAAATTACGTCCCTCTTCCGTATCGCAAATTGGAAACGATATTGTTTAACTCGGCTCCGAATGCACAGAATGGGAATTTGGTAAAATTCAATTCTATTGTATTGGTCAATATTAGGATAGGACAAGAGGAAATATTGAAAAATTTGATACACTGAAGAGGAAATAATATTATACACAAATTCCATATAGTAGAATTATATCCATATAGTAGAATATATCAATGAAAGGATTGAAAAAGAAGAAAAATTGGGACTCTAATGAATGTAACGATATAATATGAGTACGTGACAAACTAAAGAATACAAAATAACAGTAAGAATACAGATGATTGAATAAGCATTTTGTTGAATTTAAATCGATAATATTCGTCAATATAAGAATTGAATGAGAAGAAATAATTAAACCATAATTGAAATAATTTAACTCAAATGAAAGGAACAATAAGATATAGGAACATGAAAAATCTGACAATTCAAACCAATTATTTTGAATAAACTTTGAAAAATATAATAGGTTTGTTCGCGGTAAGGATTCTGAACCGATTCAGAACTATTCGCATGCGCAGTTTGAATTTTGGCGTTCCGCAGTTCCGAACTTTCAGTTACAGTTCTGTGTTTGCGGATAAACTGGGACTGGTTCGGAATCGATTCGGAATTGGTTCTACCGGTTCGAAGGATCAATCTAGAATTGTAAATTCTGGACTTACAAATAGTTTGGCAACTTTTGACTTTTTTTGACTTGCGCATTCACGATAGTTTTGGTATACGGCATATTATTCGATGAGAACAACCGTGATTTGAAAATTCCCTAAACTAGTTCCAAAATCGATCGCAGATCGAAATAATTCCGAACCAGTTCATAACCGAGCATGCGTATTAAATCAATCCCGAATCAGTTTTGAATTAGTTCTGAATCGGTTCAGAATCCTTACCGCGGACAAAGCTAATATAACTATGTCGAGAAATGTCAACATTAATCAAAAGTGAATATTGAAACAATAAAATAATAAAACCGAATTAACAATATTATATAGGAATATGGACAATCAAGAAATACCAAAAATTGATAATATAATGCAAATTTATTAAAATCGAATATGAGTAGCTTTAGTAGTCAACATTGGTATAAAACAAGAGGAACTATCGGAACAATGACACACTGAAATGAAAGTAAAAATATCACAAAGAATCATGAAAAAATGAGCTCGAAATAACTAATAATTTAGTGGTAATTAAGTGAAATGCAGTAGTCAGTATATGTATGAAACAAGAGTGAATGATGAAACGAACCTCATTCAAATGGAAATAACAATACGAAAAATGGAAAATTGGGGTACTCAAAATGACCAGTAATGAAATAGGAATTTTCATTAGAAATTCTGAGGAAGTTGTTGAACCTCATTCTTGATAATAATCAGAAGGAATATGTTAACATCAAGTAATGTAGGAATATTAAAACTATAGAAGTTAGAATCATAAAATGAAGTAACAATTAAATGAGAGGTAATAATAAAAACTTGTCTAAAAATTAATTAAAAGAATTACAGCATTCTTGATAATGCTGTAAAAGGCGAAACAAGTCGAATAAAGAATTGTTTAGTCAGTGATTTTTAGACAAGTTTTTATTATTACCTCTCATTTAAATATGAACTATCACAGAGTAGATTCATCGTCCATTGAATTTATTTAGAAGTAACAATTGATGAAATTTCACGAGTATATCTCGATGTAAGTTATATACCATTACAATATTAGTTTATCATCAAGTTCAGGAATTCCTTGTTTTGAGAAATTATGCTAAGAAAAAAAAATTGTATGAATAAACAGAAACATGTAAGTAGGCGAAAATGGAGAGACGAGAAATCGGCATAAACTCAAAATCAGAGTTGTTGAGTGGTTTCAGGTTTGTGAAATCTACACTGTTACGACTTCTTACTTTTTGAAAATTTGAAAAATTCTACTGATTTTCAACCAGTAGAATTAAATATTCACTGAAATCATTCATATTCAACATCAAATTCAGAATATTGAAATCTTGCATAGTTTTTTCGTAAGCAGTCGAAAACTCAAGAACTCTTCTTGGTTTTTGAAATTTTGTCAAGTTTGGCTTTGGTAATGTAGTGATTAAATTCGGGTAATTATCTGGAATACACTACAAAGATTTTACAAATTATTTCAAAGACTTTAACATTTATTTACCTATATAATGGCTTGATAAATATTGAGGTGAAGACAACAGTCCTCTTCAGAGAAAAATTTAATTTTCTTTCACTTACTTGATTTGAGTCGATTTCAATGAGTTTTTTTTATTCGAGGGATGCAACATATGCATCCCTTTGATTTCGTTGTTGAGTAAATTTTGTATGTGGTTCTTTGCTCGTAAATCCTTTTAAAATTGGTTTATTATACGAATAAATTTGGTTAAATATCTTAAAACATTCCTACTTCTGTTTCGAATGAACATGAACAAAAATCCTCAAAAGATACAACAAGATATATTAATTTTACTTTCAGCAAAATCGAGTATTACAATCTAGCAGGACTTCCTAATTTGGGTGGAAATACTGTTGAACCCATTTCATTTTCTAACATCAGGCCCCAAATTTCAAATTCAGAAACACATTCTAGGCCATTTGGGGAGACATTTAAATGAACAATGTAATGTCCGTCACATCGGACCGAACCTTACAAAAGGGGGACGAAGGATGAAACATCAGCCTCTCGAAAATGATTCACATGCTGCAAATGTATCAGATTGAATGCAGTACATTATTAATGAACAGGTACTTGAGACCCATACGAGACGACCCTTGTCCTGGATGTGTTGTCGTATCCCCCTATTGACCAAATGAAAAGAATTTCATTTTACAAGTTCAACTCCGTTATTTTGGGGACAGGAATCACACACATTCTGTAGAAAAATATTTTCACACAGATATATAATGCTTATTTAGCACCAGCTCTTACAAAATGCAAATATGTAAAAGTCAACATTGTCGTTCAACAATCATTCATTATTTTTCATTTATTACTTTTTGAATTTAACTATTTAATAGTGTTGGCGTTTACTTAATGTAAATCCATTATAATTGAATATAATAATCCAATAGAAAGGTTTATAATATTCAATTGAAATTAACTCACCTCCTTTCCTCGTCAATATCTTCACCTGAAATTTCACCTGCCCAATTGCTGAGAACGGCGACGAATTGACATTTCACGATTCTCATTAACACTGTACGCTACGTCTGCAATATTCTCTTCAGCACGCACTGTACTCATGCGAGACAAAGGTTTAATATCCAACAAAGTGAACTTGGTGCGAAATTTGGTGATAATAGCACGAATTGTTGATTCACCAGGTCGATTATGACAACTTGTGAAAATATGAAGTCAACTTTATCATTGAATCTCACTATATGCACAAAAAGAAAAGGAAACTGTACTCTATTTTGTATTCGAATGTCAAATGTACAAAAACATCTGAGAGCATCATCTATATTTTAGATCACAAACATTTTACTATTTATAGCGATGAACATTATATTGGCAACATTGTACAATCAAAAGATGTATTATTAGATAATTCAATAGCAACACGAAAAACATTGATGTTTCTTTTTATAGATACAATGTATAACATATATTTTTTTCATAGCGTTTATATAGAAGACAAAATAATTTATGTATATAAACACAATATTAAAAGCTATAAGCGTTGAGGTAGGATGTGATGCTACTAGTAAGTACATTAGCTTGCAGACATTCAAACTGTTCCAGGTGATTGAGAGCTGCTAGAAATATTTCAGTTTAATCGCTTCAAGTATATAACTCACCCTCTACTAATAGCTTATAACTTCATCATACGCATCCGTAAAAACACGTGTTATCTTATGAAAAAATATGAGATCCATTATACACATTATGATATCAGATCCGTCTCCATTTGTTAATAATCAGATATAAAAAATTATTTGAGAATGCCGCAATGGAGAGAATTATTGAATGACACAACAGACAAAAAGAAATTTTTTGAGTTTGTTGAATGCTCATATCGAATGTTTGTTTTAGGAATCGAAACTTTTTTGTTTCACAAGGTTGTTGAGCAAATTGAAAATTTTAGAAGCAGTGTCTCTTTTCATCTTATATTTATTTAAATTTTGAAAATGCAATAAGAAATGAAGAAAACCTTTTTCGTGTTCGATACCGAAAAAATTTCTTTGTGAATAATTGTTTTGGTATTGAGAAAAATTTATTCATTCCGTATATTGATCGAATAATATGAAAATGGAAAGAATGTATAATAATCTACAAAAATTTTGCTCTCATCTTATTTTTTTTTCAAGACGCTTGTATCAGTTTCTGAAGCTATTTTCAACTGATTTTCCTCATTCATTTAACATTTGAAACAGAATTGTAATAGCTTTTCTACTTTCATTGCATTCCACTTTTTTATAACTAACTTTTAGGAAGGAAATTTTAATGCAACGGGTGTTTTTTTTAGAGGTATAGAACTTTAAATTGCAATAGAACAACGATGGATCATTTGATTGACAAGAATTTTTTTTATTCGAAAGATAATCTTGTGCCATTACATTTCGAATATGACTTCTGGCATATGATCGCCACGGCTGGCTCGGATGTAGTCCAATCTGGACGTCAATTTTTGATGACTTTCTCCAACATTTGTGACCGAATAACACTGCGAATATTGCCTTCCAGATGGTCAAGCGTTTGTGGCTTATCCGTATAGACCAATGACTTCACATATCACACAGAAAATTGTCTAGCGGTGTTAAATCACAAGATCTTGGAGGCCAATTCACAGGTCCCAAACGTGAAATTAGGCGGTCACCAAACGTGTTTCACAATAAATCGATTATGGCACGAGCTGTATGACATGTTGCACCGTCTTGTTGAAACCACAGCTCCTGGACATCATGGCTGTTCAATTCAGGAATGAAAAAGTTAGTAATCATGGCTCTATACCGATCACCATTGACTGTAACGTTCTGGCCAACATTGTTTTTGAAAACGTACGGACCAATGATTCCACCAGCCCATAACGGGCACCAAACAGGAATGAAAAAGTTAGTAATCATGGCTCTATACCGATCACCATTGACTGTAACGTTCTGGCCATCATCGTTTTTGAAGAAATACGGACGAATGATTCCACCAGCCCATAAAGCGCATCAGTCAGTTTTTTTATGTAACGGTGTTTTGACATACACTTGAGGATTATCTTCACTCCAAATGCGGCAGTTTTGTTTGTTGACGAAGCCATTCAACCATAAGTGCGCTTCATCGCTAAAAAAAATTCCCTTATAAAAATCGGGAACAACGGCAATCTCGTTTTGGGACAATCCGACGAATCTACGCCTTGCTTGGTGAGTCTATTTATGATGAATTGCCAAACCAAACTGAGAATAAATTACTTCTCAGCGGTTTAATCGGTCGCCATGTTCAACAGTAATGCCAACTTGTTTTATACCTCTAAAAAAAACACCCTTTAGTTATGAAGTTCTCGTCCAAATATTTTTGATGTTACTTCTCTTCGAACGTTTATCCCGCCTCTTCGTTTTGTTTGGAGAATTCTCAAGACATTTCTTGTTGAACGAAAACATCCACTGTTTCTCGTAAACTTGAAAAAAAGTAATTCTTGTTTTGTGGTTCAAAATTCTTCCAGAATTCTTATGTGGATTTACTTCTAATGAACAGTTAATTAAAGAAGTTATTTGCTTTTTGAAAAAAGGATTTCATAAGTTTCCTGAAGACCATGAATTGAATTCCAAGTCCATAGACACTAAAAGCTTCAAGTTCAACATCTGAGGCAACAAATAGGAGAACGAAATCAACGAATTTGTTATTTGATGAGATTGAAACTAAAAAACGAAGCCAATAACGAATATACTCAATTTTAGACAATATTGTAAAGGAACAGACACCATTTCAGTGGATAGTTCTGTTTTTACTAGATATTAAAATAACTGGAAATAATTTGAATACTATCTGAAATTTTTGTTTATGTGTTCGTTTATAAGTATTTTTTCTCAGTATATTAAAAAGTGTTTTACTGTGGGTATATGTTACAAGTATTGGGTAAACGCTGTAGGTGTCTGGGAGTCTTTGTTATTTTAATTTTTATGACATCTTGTTATGATTCCTGAGTTTTATTTCCAGAATTATAACTTCTGTTCATGAATCAATAAAAAATCATAATACTTCAGCATAGACAATGCAATTCAGGGTGAGTGAGACCTTTATTCATTTTTGCTGACGAAGGGGTGAAATCTAAAATTGAATTGAAAATGATAATATAGGAGTCAAATAATTTTCAATAAATCTGCTTACGTAGTTTGATTGGCCCCTTCGTCGGGAAATTGATTTTGTATTTTCTTATTTTATATAAATTCAATGAATTATTTTTAATTTTTCAATTTTTTCAAGAAATATTTTGAAATCAGCTTGAAAGTATTTCTGGGAAATTTTCACTTGGAGAATTGCTTTTTCAAAACGTAGGTTTCCATGAAAACTCTAGTTTCAAATATCAGGAATCCAATCCTGCTTCCTAGCGGTCCATAGATAACGCACGGGCAGGGTTTCCCTGCTTCTGCTGGCATTGCAGCATCATTTAGCCTCTTGGGAGAGTTGAAACGATCCGCTTATAACCCTTTTAACTCATTCATATGCTAAAGTGACGTTTATGATGATGCACTCGGGCGCCCGAGGTGTAAACGACGTTAATATCAGCATATTACGAGGTTAACTGGGCGTGAGCGTCGTTATCTTATGACATGTTATGAGCCATGAATTATACCAACTACGAGGAAATGACAGAAATGTTTCTATTTTGTCGGGAAATTTAGCTACAACGTGTCGGAAGTATCAACATTGGCGAAATGCCAGAAAAAAGGATGTGGGGCCTGTTTATGAAGAAGAATAGGGATGAAACTAATAAGGAATTCATGTTTCTTGTCGATTTCATTTCAATTTGTGGTATTAGAATACCGAAAATCACATCTTAAAAATTTGATTTATTATATTGAATTTGATAAAATTAATATTGAAATGTGTGTTTATCACCTATTGTCACGTGACTGCAAATACATTTACTTCTCCGTTATTATTTGGTTTGTGTTCATACCGATGAAATTACTGTGAAATACTCAATATCACTGAATTAATTACTCCACGACATGATGGAAAATAGATTAATCAAATGGAAGTTTCAACTTGTCAAAGATAGATTCTTTCATTGTGGCACTAGATCTTCTGATATTTTGAATATACGTACTCAAAACTTATATCAAATCAATCCTCATAAAACTACTTCCTAAACAATAAATTAAAATTAACACACTTGATTTAATATACCTATTAAAAACTCTACATATGTTTCGAGTAGATAACCCAATATCAAGAGTACACAATGTTACATTGTATAATGTTACAATGTAACATTGTACAATTTAAAAACTTAAAATGTTACAGTGTAACATTGTATACTCTTGATAACGGGTTAACCACCCCAAACATATATAGACTTTTTAATATATTGTTTTTAACATAATGTTCAACCAAGGGATAAGCGAAATCTCCGTGTCATTTATTAAACTACTTTTTGCTGTTGTATCCCTTCCAGCAAGTTCTCATTACTTTGTCCTGATCTGTTTTTGGCGCATGAATAAACAATTATTCCTGAGTATTTCTTGTCAAAATATTACACATAGGCAATGCACATCATTTGTAATTTTGATTGAATATATTCACTTTTATATTGAAGATACACATAAATTCGACAAATATTTTTGACGTTTGGTTTGTGACGTCTTGTGAGTATTCAATTCTCATCTGTGAATTGTCATCAAGAAGTGACATCTTGATCAATTCAAACGTGCTGAGATATGCTTCAAATTATTTTCACTGTGAACAAATAAACCAAAACTATTTAGACCAGTGGTTACAAAACCTGTTGGTATCGTCCACAAATGGATTATATTTTAGTCCGCAATGAATGAGAAGTGATTTTAAGGAAATGTATATTCAAAGTAGAAACATTAAAACAGTCCTATGAAAATTGAGTTAATAGTTGAAAATTTTCCTCAGAACACACATGCGTCCAAACTTGAGGAACATAAAGCTGCATTTTGAATTTTTAACAGTTAACTGTCAGTTATACACAAGCAACAAGCCAGTAAAATTCAAAAATTCAAACAAAATGTTAAAAAGGTTTCTCAACTTTCAAGTATTTAACAAGCTACAACCATTTCTCGATTTTTCTGAATTCAAATTTGAAGCTGAAAACTCCTTTTCTCGAGAACACGTGTATGATCTTGGTTAGTTTCAATCGTCTGTTCTTTAGAAAAATCTGTGATAGATCTAGGTACATTTTAGTGCTTTTTGGTATAATTCTGTAGTTTTTGTGGGAGGTGATGAAAGTATTTTGAAATAATGTTAAAGTCTTCAATATTCATAACCTTTTTCCGATTGAAATTGAAAGGGTGGTTCAAAAAAGGGTAGATCAATCTAGAAAGTTTGGAAATTACTGGTCTATACTAACATTGTTACCAAACACGAATTCATTACACGTATCATAGAATCGTGGGACTCACCCTGTATTTATTAAATCATAACAATTTCGATCATCGACATATCGCAGTAAACGACCCCCTCGTAACAATTACGTTAACAACTAACACGGTGCGGAAGTCATGTCAAAACAGCCTTCAGAAATAGCGAAGTCGCCCCCGTTCACCCCAAGTCATAACCGACAAAGAGACTTCCGGCGAAGACCGGAAGCGATCTTCGGTTGATTAGGCACTCTTCATTTACCATTTGAGCCAAATCATCGGGCATCACGCTATGCAGTTTATTATGAATGTTTCTGGCGTATGCCGAATAATGCGTCGTTATAACGATAACTTCTGTCTGGCACATGCAATAAGAATAATAAATGTTTTGGGAATGGGATGTTATGTGGAAATTTCGTATTCTGAATAGAGAGAAATCCATTCGGTTTTTTTTCATATTCCGGTCCAAACATGATTTTATAGGTTTCATATTCATGAAGAAGGGCGGGTTTCTTTTGAAGATGTTGGATTCCGGACACCAGGAACGAGGAAATATTAGATTCGACGATAAATATTCAGATTTGATAAATACATAACTATGTTGACTCTACTCCATTAGTTCAGTATTTTTGGTAACTATCCTGAAACACATAATCGTCAAACTACAAATTCATAATTAAAACGGTTGAATAAATATATTCTACTAGCTGACCCTGTGAACCTACGTAACGCCCAACAACTCACAGTCAATGAATGGAGTGATAAATTTAGCTAAACTTAATTCATGATTTTAATTATCACAATCAAATGAAAACATTTTTATAATTATAACATTTTTATAATTAACACGCCTTCGTTTTCAATAATAAGATATAATTCGAAGAAGGAAAGATTACCGCTCTCACCTTGTATCGGCTGTCAGTGATGAGTCATCACTTCACCTCCATCTCTAGTTAAAAATAGTTATTTATCAGTTACCCTATCAGAACTTCGTCTTGTATATATAGATATATAGATCTAGACGTAGATAAGTAAATATTATCTAATAATTTGTTTGGTAATATATAGGTCTATCTAATTTCATATAGATCATTATTGTGAAGTTCAGTGAAATTTCAGACCGAATATTAATGAAATTGTCTCGTGTACTCACAGTTTTAAATTGTCTCTCAAACTTCGAAACCAAAAGACGTCCTGTGAAGAATTTTTCTGAAATTATAGAAGATTGAGTTTCCTTGGTGGAAAATCACTAGAAAAATGGTCTAATCCATCTATCCATCCATATAACATCTATACAATCGCGTTTATAATATTAGTAGGATTTAGTTGAGATTGACATATTATACTCGTAATATCTTTTGAATGCAATGGCTTATTTTAATGATTCAAAAAGTAACCTTTAGGTACTGAAAAACAGTTTAAATAATAAATAATTTATTTTATAGGGATTAATAAAAAGGCATGAATAACGTGGTCCTCTAGGAATTATGTGGTTTTGTTAAAATTTCTTCCAAAAAAGTAGTTATGCTGACGAAACTACTCCATAGAAGTGACTCTATACTAACTGACTTTATAGAAGTTATTGAAAGGAGTTACGTGAACAAATGAAATTGACTAAAATGAATTTATTTAGATTCAATTCTTTGTAATATTTCATTAAATGTTATCAATTAGTTATTAGTTACTATTTTCATTTTTGTAGATTAGATTGACCTCTTTGTTATATTTCTTTCATTTTATGTATTTAGTTATTATTCAACGTTATGTTATTATTTTCTGTAATGTGTTGTTATATCTGTTGTGACTAAGAACTAATAATTATTAATATTATTATTATTATTTTTATTATTATAATAACTAATGGTACCATAAATTTTTTTGAAGATATTGATATGTTCTTTATTATTGTACAACATTTTCTTTCTGCCATTCATAGTTTCTGCAACGAAAGCAATGGAAGACGTTTTCAAACTTTGCTCAACATTATTGAAGTTTTTGTAGGAGTCTGTATTTTTTCTAGTGAAACATATAGCGTAGCGTAGCGTATAGGATTTTCCCCTATAACTCACAAACTTCAATATTAACAATTCACAACTACAAACTACAATTCACAAATGCACAAACGTAAATATTAACCTCTCTATAATTAGTATGGATTGTTTCAATGTAAATGAATCATCCTCCTCATTCATCAATACTAAATGGAATCATTATTATTGGAAAGTAACTTTCATCTTTTCGCTAGTAAGAAACATAATATCTCATGTTCATAAAAATTCGCCATTTTATCAGAGTGGTTAAAATTAATCAAGATTCTAACCGATGAAGCTAAAAGAAGTAGTTTATTCATTCTGTTTCAGAAATTTGATAAAATTTACATTTCGATTCAATCTAAAATTTCAATCAAAACTCCACTAAATCAGAATTGGTGAATTTAATTTCAAGGCTGCTATCACAAGAGAGTTTAATGAGACGCATTTCCTCTTTTGAAGCGAATCCTTGCAGAGCTTGTGCATGGAGAAAATCTTGGATCCACGCATATTTTTTGAAATCTCTATCTGCAAAGTTTTTCGAAAAACACCCGATGAGCTTTAAAGGTGTTCCGCAGAAGGGCCATCAGGTCCTATGAGACAAGCAGTTCATTAGATGTCATATATTCATACAATCGCAGAAAGCAATCGCCACTTTCATTAATTTTTTTCATCCACAGCTGCAGTTTCTAAACACCGCAATATTATCCTAAAATTTTAGAATAAACAGATCAAATTTTTTCATTTTCTCGAATATATCGCACGAATACTTTCACTATTTTTAAACTCTTGCTAAAATAACTGGTTTCACTAAAAATCTGCCTCAGTAAAGTTTATGGCGGTTTTGTGATGGTTGAAAAGAAGAACCACAGCATACTTGTACTTTCAAAGAAAGCACAAATTGCGGTTTTCCTTCTTGTTTATTTTTATTGAAGTGAAACCAAAGACCTTGCGGTCATGACCAAAGTCGTTATGGTTTCAGTTAAAGGTCAAGAGGATCAACTCACGGCGCCCTTTTTCACTTTTTACGTCGCACCAAGGCGTCGGGGCGCACTCTTTGGAACCCTTAATAAAGCCAGATTTTTGAAAATGTGTTATCACAGAAAGGTGGAAATTTGGGACAACACGTGATACTGATAAATCGGAAAACCAGCGAATGTGGAGAACCATAATTCTTGGAGAAGATGCAACACTGCCTGAAACATGTGGAAATTTTGGCGTTAGACCGGGAAGGGATGAAGCACAGCATGGAGAATTGTTATCACACATACATATAATATAAGCGATTCCGGCCTTCCCGCCCGCCTCACAACCGCATAAAGCAGAGATAGCAATTTCAGCATCCTTCGCTGCTGCGTTCGTATATATTGCTAGAACCTACTCTTCGGCATTCTTTAGTTATCGCGCTATAAAAGTGATGAAGTGCCTCTGAAACATGGCCCATTTTGTTATTCTCATCGCTGCAGCTAGGGAAAATGAGAAAAGAAAATTCAGGCAAGGCGAAAGCAATTTCCACAAAAACATGAGAGCGTCAAGACATTTTAACGTCAGTTTTGTTCCAAAGAATGATATATTAATAATTCAACGTTCATCATTGAAATTGTGACTCCTCAACAGTTCATGAAAAAACTGATAAAAGATGTAGAAATACAATTGATATTAAGTATACAGGGTGCTCATTAAGCAAGGCAGATATCCGAAGGATATATTCTGGTCATAATCTGGAATATTTTTCAATTTTCAAGAATAATGTGTAAAAATAGTGGTTTCATCTAGTGGATGATTATATCAGCTGAATGACACTATATACTGAAAAACTAAAACAGTTAGACGTTGATTACTTCCTTAACGCCATTCTGAAGCCATTCAGAGAAGATTCTTAAAATTCTTAGTTTGGAGAAAGGATAAAGTTAATCCACAAAGAGAAGTCAATCATTACGAATTATTGAGTTGATTTAGTTTAATCTCATTGCAAGACAGAGAGGAAATTCATCACTCAAATTTTTGTACAAATTACTGCACAACAGTATTTGTTGTCCTCCTCTTTTGTCTACTTTGAAATTTCGTGTTCCTAGGCAAAATTCTCGCACTACAGAATCATTCCACCTAGAGGCTACTAGGACCAACTCTCTAACACAATCCCTCATTTGGTTTATGGAGTCTAATTTCAATAGTGTTGCTAATGAATGTGATTCTGGCTCTTTAGAAGTTAGTATAAGGAGTTGTGTGAACAAGGGAAATTGACTAAAATAAATTTATTTCGATGGAGTTTTTTGTAATATTTCATTTGATTCTATTATTCAGTTATTATTTTTTTTTTAGTTTTTTCAGATTAGACTGAGCTCTTTGTTATATACCTCTTCTCTTGATGTTCAAAATCTTTGAGATTTCGAACAGATTTATCTATACACAACTAATAACAGAACCGAGTCAGATGGGAGAATTCCTCGGAGCCTACCAGCATATTCAGAATCTTGAATATTTTGAACAGATTCACTTAGTTAGAATAGGGAAATATTTTATAATAATGTATTAAACAATAAGTATTTAGGTTAACGCAACTATTGCGAATATCATGGGTTCACCATACTCGCATGAGTGTGATGAACTGCATTTTAGCGAGTAAACAGTTTTAATTTATGTAAAAATACGTTAATATTTTCTTAATAAATTCAGTTCTACATCCGTAGTCAACTCATTCACCTGACAAAGAGTAGGAGGATTGAGGCCTTGTCAGCACTGAAACAATTTCATACCGATTTCCAAGAATCGTGAGAATTGGGCCTTAAATTGGCTGTCCATCACTCGACAACTAATCAACCATCTGACAAGGAGTAGGCAGATTGAGGCATTGCCAGGGGGAAATTTCCTATTGAGGATATAGCACCTCATATTTCTAAACACTTGATTTAATTAGTTATTATTCAACATTATGTTATTATGTTTTGTATTTGGGTATTATACCTGTTGAAAATAAAGAACTTAATTTTATAATTATTATTACCAAAATGAATATACAAGACCCTCTGATCCAAAACTCCGTAACTATAGTCCCTAAAGAAGAATTAATTAAGTCAACGTGAATTGCAAGACACGGTATCATATACACGGTAGAAAAAACTGTATACAAGTTCGCATAATGACATTCCTGAAAACTGAACATATCGAATCATGTTTATATGTGCTAAATATGAAAGTTTATGAACTTGAGTTTATGAATGTGAAAAATATCTACATAATTTATCGAATGCCATTTAACGACAGCGAGAACGTCTTCGAAGAATGCACACTTCAAGCTTGAGATGTTCAAACACAGGTTTTGAAACTCGAAATGAATATTTCTGAATGCGCCTCTGTGTTAGTATGAAACGCCATTTCTACCATATTTTCAAGCTTATCTGTAATTCTCCGGGTTCCCTACTGCTGCACATAACGCACAGAAAAGTGCGAATTTATTCATAGACTCTATGATCAAAACCAATAAAAATGAACAACCCTAGCAGCTTTACAATTTGATAAGGAAATACTTTTCTCTCTCTTCACCTCTTGTTGATGTTACATTTTTTTTCAAAATCATATATATATAATAATAATAATAGGGATTATTGAAGTATACAATCATTTCATAATAGCAAAAATTATCAAAATTAAGACAAATTCATCAATTCTCAAAGAAACATGAAACAACGTTAAAACAATCTCAGGGCGGAGTTCAGATGTTATGCAACGATACCTCTGTTCTGCCACTCAAACCCTGATAAAAAAATTTTTTTTCAAAAACAATTGATATATCCAAGAATAAGAAAAAAAAACTGAAAAAATCAAAGACATAACCGAATTAAACATAAACAGTTCAGTTATAAAAAACTAAATATAACCATTCATAAGCAGATAACAGTTTACAGATTACTGTACAAAAAAAAACAACGAATTTCAAATTGAGGTACAGTTGTCCCAGTGTGTTAAATAGTGTTATTGATTTCAAAAAGTATAACAATTGACAAATTGAGTTACAGTTTTCTTATTATGTGAGAGAAATTCAAAAGTATAACAAAATACAAATGGAGATACAGTTGTCGTAGTATGTAAGATAATGTTATTGATTTTCAAAAAGATACTACCAAATTTTTCTTTTGATACAGACGTGGTCAAAGCTTGGAAGGAAGATGAATACACTGATTATTGAATTATTGTGACGTACTGTATAATTCATGTTTAACTGAGTTTGACTCTAATAGAATACAGAAACTGCAGAACTCATGCTTAAGATTGATATTCGGAGTAAGGAAATATGGTTAAGGCAATTATTAATATTTAATATACATTAAAAATTAATAATTGGTTGAATATGCGGTGACGAAGGAAATTGCACTCACTGTGTTTTTATAACAAGCTTATTACGGATCGAGCACCTCCATATTTCTACAACAAGATACGTTTTAGGACTGATATTCATAATTTAAATGTTAGGCATAAGAACACTATCACCATACCTAGACATGCAACACAGTATTTCAGACGGTCGTTTTTTTTTTGTATAGCGGAATCTATGAACAGCTTATCAGTTGAACTTCGTGTTTTGTCCGAGTTGCGTTTTGAGAAAAAAATTGTGGAGAAATTGTTATCGATGTAATTTTGCAGTGTTTTAGTTGTTTCTTATGGTTTGTGCCTTTGTAGTTATTTTGCCATCGAGTTTTGATCTTGCTTTCGGTGAAATATTTTGTTCATTTGATTGAATGTGTGTTTCTGCTCTGGAGTGTTCACTTTATTTATAGTATGGAAAACCATTAATGTAGGCTAGTTTTTTTTTTATTCTGAAGTCGATTTATTCATCTTGTCTTTTAGTAGATTTAAGGTTTACTTGGTTAATTTAGTAGATAGGGTTAGATAGTGGTAGATATAAGGGTTAGATGGAAGAGCAGATGTACGTTCTTGTTTTATGATTGCGTGCATACTGAATCTCGCCCTGAGGAATGATTTTTTATGATGTAAATATTATGATTTATTTTAATAAAGACATTTATTATAATAATTATTATTATAATATCTGTAGATAGATTGAATATCAAAAAGATCTCTCAAAGATATATACGTATATTCATGGATGTATATGTGAATGATAATATTACCATAAAAATTTGTGAAAATTTTAGATATCAGTATAAACTGCAGATATAGATTTATTCCAAATGAAAACAATTCCACCCTTCACAAATTCCATCCGGACCATTAACTGGAAACATAAAGAATTTTAATTGGTTGCTTCAACACGATAGAATATAAAATAAAAATAACACAGAAAGTGGAACTTCATTAGTTAACGGTATTGCCAGATTTCGGCATTCGTTTGGTAGCTGAAGGACTAAGAAATGGAAAAAATGTTGCTGTTTTGATAACTCGGAGCAATTAAAATCATTCCGTGAATTTTATCTGTTGTTATTGTAGAAAAAAGACAACTATTATGGGATCGAAGTTCATCAAGGACAGGTGAAGAGTGTCATTTTTTAGTGGAGCCCATTTAATTACTAACTTTACATCCATTTGAGATAAGTCAAACGCATTTCCTAAATATTTATCTGATATATGGGTAGTCGTTGTTTGGGGTATCAATTAAATATGAGAGAGAATTGTTTCAACTGAAATTAATGAAGGAATACTCGAAGGTTCAGATTATTTAACAAGTAGTTTCTTATTTTATAAAATACAAATACCTTCAGTAAAATCTCTTAGATTTCTTCTTCGTATTGGGCTTTTACAATGTGTGCACTACTCATGAAATATATATATTTTTCAAAATATCTAATAAACAATCGTTTATACTTACCTGTACTTCGAACCTAGGAAATCGACTTCTTAGAAGGTTCATAAGTTCACTTCCATTCACAAATTTGCTCTGCAATCACTCAAAATAATAATAATAAAATGAAATTTTATTGAGAAACATTCCGTACATTGTGAAATTACATTCATTTCATTGATACAATAATTACAACTAAGACGAATGCTCTCAAAAGAACTGAATAACTTTTCCTGGTCTGTATATTTTGGAATGTTTGCTCTTCGTTCGAGGAAACCTCCATTATTTCGATGATCTTTTGAACCGAAACATGACGAGGCGCACTATTCATTTCCACTTTTCGAGACATGCTCTGACGTTAACAGAAAAAAATGCAGAGCACATGTGCATAAGACTTTTCAATAGGTTACCGAGGGTTTTAATTAATATCTTTGAAATAAATGAATTCAAATCTAAAATTTTCAATATGCTTATTGAAATTGAACTTTATTTGGTAAAAGAATTCTTAGAATATAGTTTATGTTGATTCATACTTGATACAAATTAGAATAATTATGGATTTTCGTTTTTTTTTTTTCTTTTCTCTTTTGAATTTTTCTCTTTTCTTCTGTATGACATTTGATTTGGAGAATAAACTTCATTATTATTATTATTATTATTATTATTATTATTATTATTATTATTATTATTATTATTATTATTATTATTATTATTATTATTATTATTATTATTATTATTATTATTATTATTATTATTATTATTATTATTATTATTATTATTATTATTATTATTATTATTATTATTATTATTATTATTATTATTATTATTATTATTATTATTATTATTACTAGGTGGGTCATTTACTCTTTCAAAATGTTTCAATGGATTTAATTATTCACTTGATCTGTTTCGATAAAAAATTATGGAAAAAATATTCATGATGAAAGGGATTTGTTGAGACACCTGAAATGTGCTAAATTGATTTGTAAAAAATTTAATAAACTATAAAATGATAAATTAATACACTTGACTTAAGTTTCACTGAATACATCAAAAACTCTACATATGTTTCGGGCTGTTAACCCATTATCAAGAGTATACACTGTTACTCAATATTACTTATTGAGTAATATTGCATACTCTTGATAATGGGTTAACCTCCCGAAACATATGTACAGTTTTTAATATATTCAGTGAAATTTAAGTCAAGTGTGTTAATTTATAATTTTATAGATTTTAACATAATATTTCACCAAGAGATAAGTGAAACCTCCGTGTCATTTATGAAAAATTTTATATTTTGTAGTAGTAAGGTAGTAAGTAATATATTTTTTATTAATTCATAAACTTTCGAACTGAGGTATTAAAATGAAGGTGAATAATGTTGAATTCAGCTTTGTTCGAATATTTCTTTTCGAGAAGTTCACAATGGAAAAATTCTTTACTGTAGACTTTATTACTTTTTCGAGAATGAATGAAATGGAACACAGAAGAAAATTAACAATGTTGTTTATTGATTCAACACCATATTAGTATGTATTGGTTAGAGCCCCGGCTATATTATTTTATAGGGCTGACTAAGAGTGGTCGTATCTGAGAGAGTAAATGTTTATTATCCAGGGTGGCGAAGAGATATTAAAAACGTAGGAGTTTGGGAGATCAGGGGGAGGATCGTGACAGAATTCTGTCGCCGATGGAAAAAAACAAAGGTTTTTTTATGTAAATTATTTCATTGGGTAGTCTGCGAGTTTGTATCAGCTTATTAAATTTGGGGAAAAATTTCGTACGAAATTAATGGGAGGTGGATTTTGTATTTTCCGCTTTTTCTTTCTTCAATTTGGATATGAATATACAATTGCTAATTCGAAGAATTTCAATAGTTAAGTTGATATTTTCTGATATATTACCTTCAATTTGTGGTAGAAAGTAGTGACATGTTCCAATAATGTTAAAAATGATGTACAAAATCATCGACATATGTTTGATATAAGTTTTCTGAAAATTTCATCGAAAACTGTGCAAGCTGAAGATTTTTGAATTTCACAAGCGTTTATGTGTATTATATTTTATTAACGGTTTACGTTCCGTTACAAAATTCCTGATTTTTTAAACATTATATTGACATGTGAGAAATGTTTTTTACTTTCTTATAAAAATATTTTTTTCATAGAAAATTCTATGTTTCAAGGAAATTCGTTTTTTATTGTTTTACTGCTTGAAAAAATGTGTTTTGGTTATTTTTTGATGAATGTCTTTATGTGGAATTGTAAGAATAATTCCTGGTTAGTTTTGATTGAATTACATATATCTATAATGATTTTAATTTATTTATATATGTTCCATTATTTTCGGTGTTCAATGCGTGTTATGAATATGTTTCGTTTACATTTATATAAATTATAATAATAGTAATTACTTATATCTCTTTTTTTTTAATTCAAAAATTTTTCTATTTCCATATTCGAAATTATTCTGGAATTGTATATTTGGAATATACATACATTTATCGCTTTCATAGTTACAATAATAAATGTCTCATAACAAACTATCGAAAATATTCATCATAAAAATATAGCCACACTCAGTGCGATCTTCGAGATTTTTAATATTGATCTGTTGTAGATTTTTTGGACCTCTTTTAGGCACTCTTTTCCGCATTTACTCTTCATAATTATATTGAGTAGTTTCTTCGGTATTCTGGATTATTTCATTCTGTAGATATATGCATAGAACTTTGCTCATCGTTTTCTGATTTCTTTCGTTATCGTATTTGTCTTTTGATAAAGTTCATTCTGAGGTCTTTTCATCAAATGCCGTTTCTATTGATTGG
Source organism: Henosepilachna vigintioctopunctata (assembly GCA_030704895.1). Taxonomy (NCBI): domain Eukaryota; kingdom Metazoa; phylum Arthropoda; class Insecta; order Coleoptera; family Coccinellidae; genus Henosepilachna; species Henosepilachna vigintioctopunctata. The sequence continues at coordinate 11,121,042 of JARQZJ010000121.1, forward strand.
CCCGAAAATTTTTCTGAGAATTTTTCGTTCTTGTTTTTCTATTTTTCTAATTCTTGAATGACCGTCAATAACCATTGTTTCAGATGCGTAGATTCCTTCGGGAAGAGTCGTTCTGTTATAATGCCTCAATTTGGTGCCTCTCGAAATGCAGTTTTTGTTATAGTAGGCCCATGTATAACTTCCACGAGGTATTTGAAATGACCAAATTGCACAATTTCACCATGTTCTGTGATAAGAGGAGATTTATTTTTTGGTTTTATTTCCATGTATTTGGTTTTATCATAAGAAATTTGCAACCCGGTTTTCTGCGTAATTTAATGTATTTTTTCTACGGGGAGAATGGCTTCAGTTCTGTTGTCCGTGATTATATTATATATATATATATATATATATATATATATATATATATATATATATATATATATATATATATATATATATATATATATATATATATATATATATATATATATATATATATATATATATATAATGAAAGTGAAAATTTTCGGCATATCCCGCAAATTGGTAGCAGCCATTGACACGTTTCGAGCTTATTGGCTCTCCTCAGAACGGCGTAGAACGTATTGTTTATATATTATATAATATATATATATATATATATATATATATATATATATATATATATATATATATATATATATATCTCGATTAACCATTCTTTTTCTAGCTTTATAATGATGTATGTCTTGTGGAATTTCCCTCTATATTCTATATATTTCAAGCAATATAGGGTGCATCTTCTACAAGAACAGCAGATATTTATATCAACCTTCAGATATTTTGAACAGAAATGTTCCAAGGCAAACAATTCTTTCTTTCATAACATTTCGAGAAATTATATACTATATTTACGTGAGTTTAATTACTTTCCACATCTAGTTTTTTAAATTCATAATATCCAACAGGTTTGGGATGAATACTACATAAACTAAAGTTATGAATCCAATAAAAATCAATTTCAACAAAGCGAGACATATTTTGATTCGTTTCTTTAATTATAGTCAAACGTTTCGATTAGACAGAAAATCAAATTGAATTTCGAAGTAGAAAAAGGGCACTAAAATTAAAAAATCAATCTAAAACTATTCTATTTCACACAGAAGGCAGATGACTTCTGAATCCAATCAGAAAAATTTCACAGAGTGAATGATCGGGCAGTTTCATTCATTCAATTCGGGGCATTATACGGTTCACACATCGACTACCACAAAAAGTCGGCAAAAAGAGACAAACCCTGGTGGGAAATCCACACTCGTTTTAAGGTTTGGGTCTTTCTCCAGGATTATTGGTTTAATTCTGATAGCTGGCGTTTTTTATTAGCGCCTTTGATAAAGTGCAGTCAAACTGAGTAGATAATTTACATTGACCTTCTGAATCCAATGAATAGTGTTTTTTTTAACTTCCGTAATGAATATTACCCTTTTCTTCATTTGGCTTCCACAACACATTGAGGTTTCAGACATTTGTATAAACTTTTATATATATATATATATATATATATATATATATATATATATATATATATATATATATATATATATATATATATATATATATTTTATATTTTGAAAGTTTTTAGCATTAACAGGCTTTTTAATATGAAAAAGTTTATTTCTGTTGACGTTTCGTTGTTATATTACAACTTTGTCAAAACTAATGATTATTTAGTTTTATTATTAGTTTTAAATTATTAGTTTTGACAAAGTTGTAATATAACAACGAAACGTCAACAGAAATAAACTTTTTCATATTAAAAAAGCCTGTTAATGCTAAAAACTTTCAAAATAAATACCTCAAACAGGCAATAAATCAATTTATATATATATATATATATATATATATATATATATATATATATATATATATATATATATATATATATATATATATATATATATGTCTTCGTAGCTATTTTAATTTGGCACCAAGAATCTATGATGAATTGCCAATTGAATTAAAATATATGATTAACATTAAAAAATTCAAGTCTGCCATAAAGAACTGGATGAAACCAAAGGACAGATGTATGATTAATCGACTGGTGAACATTTAAAAGCTAAAACGGTTGTAACAATATGTGATAGTGTTACACATTTTTATAATATTGATATCCGCTTCTCCCCAATATTTTGATCGAATTTTTAGATTAATAAGTTTTTTCTTGAATTATTGAAATAGATACCTTGATATGTATGTAGGAATTAAATATTGCAGATAATAATAAATATACATTATTTGTACTCGCCACAGGCTACGGTCTTTGTGAAAAAATAATTATCTTTGTTTAGGAAACATTAATTGAGAAGATAGATCTTAAAATTAGAATACTTACTACTGTTTTACCTATATAATTGTATTACCTTAAATTGAGAACCTTAAATATAAGATATATTATATATATATATATATATATATATATATATATATATATATATATATATATATATATATATATTCAGTGTTTAATTGGAATTGCAGTCCAGGAGAGGAAAATAAGTTACCTCTTCAGTATTTTTCAAGCTTTCGAAAATATTTATTTTCTTCTTCAGGTCTGAAATTTTACAATATTAACAGTTTATATAACAAGGCACTATTGACAATTTTTAGATAAACTGTTGATATTTCACAATTTTTTCTATGAAAAAGAAAGTAAACATTTTTGAAAGCTTGGAAAATACTAAAGAGGTAACTTATTTTCCTGTCCTGGGCTGCAAGCCCAACTAAACACTGAAAATACATATCTACAGAGGTGAAACATCAGCAAACGTTATGCAGTTTAAGAAACTGCCTTGGAAATATCTGGAAACAATCCACTTGAAAAGGATAATTGAGAAGTACAGTTAGTGTCGTTGCTTTCTTCAACTACTAAACACGTAGAATACAATAATATTCGAACCCAATGCATTTGGTAATATTCGTACTTATTTTCGAAATTCAAGAAACAAATGTACTTTCGAACTAATTTCACAGTAATTGTAAGAAAAGTTTTCAATAGTGCCTTGTTATATAAACTGTTGATATTATACTATTTTAGCCCTGAAGAAGAAAGTGAATAAGCATTTTCGAAAGCTTCGAAAATACAAAAGATGTAACTTATTTTCCTCTCCTAGACTGCAATCCTAATTAAACACTGATATATATATATATATATATATATATATATATATATATATATATATATATATATATATATATATATATATATATATCATATATATACTCCATTTTGGAATTTCCATTGGAAATATCGGAACATTTCGAAATAACTTTACGGGTTGACAATATTTGTACAGCTGTCTGTACAAATGTTGCCAACGATAACACAAACTATCAACTTTGAAGAATGAATATTCTGTACTTTCCGAAGAACATCGAACTCGTTGAAAATAACATACGGTGCTGTTTCACCCATTCTGGGAATAATCAGTAGCATGTATCGAAACAATCGAGTTTCGATGCATGATTTGAAGTTGCATCTCGAAGTAAAGACCTTGGTAGCTTAGCGGTCAAAAGCAGTGGGGCGTAAACCTGAAGACCTGGGTTCGAATCCCAGTCGAGTTCAAAAACTTTTGGAGGTTACTTCAATTCTCAATTTTCACAATAAAAATAATTCATTTGTTCATATACGCACGTGGTAGGTTAACACGAATAAAATTTCTGTACTTTATATATATATATATATATATATATATATATATATATATATATATATATATATATATATATATATATATATATATATATATATATATATAATTTGGGTGGATGTTTTGGTGGTACAGGTTATTTCAAATAAAAACGATATTTCTACCTTTATGTACATTTCGGAGGTGTTTCCTCTTTTCAGCAATTTTAATTCTAATTTTCTCTTTATTCATTTCTGGTCTTGTTAACACTGCTAAATCGTCTTCAACACAACATCAATAGTTTCAATCCGATAATCCTCCAATATTCTTGTCTTCATTCCTCTCCAAATGAAAAAATAAAAAAAAAACAAATGAAAAGAATGAAGACAAGAATATTGGAGGATTATCGGATTGAAACTATTGATGTTGTGTTGAAGACGATTTAACAGTGTTAACAAGACCAGAAATAAATGGAGAGAAAATCAAAATTAAAATTGCTGAGAAAGAAGGAAACACCTCCGAAACGTACATAAAGGTAGAATATCGTTTTTATTTGAAATAACCTGTACCACCAAAACATCCACCAAATTAGATATATATATATATATATATATATATATATATATATATATATATATATATATATATATATATATATATATAAATACTATTTCCCTTTTCAGTAGCATCGAAAGCTAACTATTGGAAGGGAAGATCCACCAATGGCGGAGTTTCATATGGAATTCTGTGTTCGAATTCAATATGAGAGATTATTGTACTTTGTCTATGAGTTAAGGCTCATAAAAAATGATGAAATATGTGATGGGTAATTGTAGCCTCTGGACTTTGACACATTCAATCTGCCTTTTAGCAACGTTTACTCGGCTGCTCCTCAGAAATAGTCATATCTCCTTCCGGGAACATTGGCCTATGCGATCTCGAATATGTCAAGAACAATATGACCATAAAAATATCTGACTGTTCACCGACTTGTCTGAATCATTCAAAGAAGCATTGCTCCCAAAGCAGCATATACGTGAACTAATTATGCCTCCATCCAAAAATAATTAACGACTATTTCTCATTCCAAATATAACATTATATTCGCGAATTGTTCGAATGTATTTCACTTATTTTTATCGCCTATATTGCCGCTCAAAATATGCGACGCATTTTGAGAATTTCTTCGGTACAATACCGATTATTTTCGATCTCTGTCTATCTGACATGATTAACTGATTTAATTTGGTCCATCATCTAATAAAAGACTGAATGTAGTAAGACGTCCGCCTGCTATCGGAAGGAGCGAATTCCTTTTTGTAGCCACCCTGACGGACTGTCCGAAATAGAATCAATGGTTTCGGGGAACTACTAGCGCCACTTGTGGTTAATAGGCACACCAGGACCGCCGCTAGGCTAAATGAAACTAATAAAATTATGAAGAATTCACCTGAAAGCAGTCAAACTCAAAGTAATTCTTATGGAAAGTCTAGTCTGGGTATAGTCATAAAGAGATGAAAACAAGAAAATCATATATATTTGAAAACAATGTATAAAACATACATGCAAAGGGTTTCATTTGAATCGAAAGAAAGGTATATATACAGGTTTGTATATATTTTTCCTAAGAGATGCCATTTGGACACAAAGGTTGTTTGCCGTCTTAAATTTTCTGCATTTGCTGCAGATATGAAAATTTCTTCATCCAATAGTTGTTGTTTGCCTGTAGAAAAATTGGTTAGAAAGGGTTATTTCCTAGGATAGAACAGACAATAGCAACGACCTCCAAGAAAGCCAAAATGCGATCTCCTGTTGAGATAAACCAGATTAAAGTTTTTTCAACAGGAGTTGCTAGGAATTTTTTCGCAGATATTTCTAATTTATGTTGATATTTGAATTAACTACAATTGGGGGCATAAGTTTCCTTTGGTCAAAAGGTCGGAGAAGCTTTCGGCGAACACTTACCTTTTTTGTATTTGAATTTTTTTTCAAAATTTATTATTATGGTTTTTACTATCATTCAAAGTTTCTACAGTATCTGGATTCTGTCTGACAAGGTTGCTGAGCAATTTCCTCACTTAATCAGCTGTGTCAGGTCTGGATTCCCGCAAAACTGTCATCTTTCGAAAACTCTCAAATTCATCTCTGTCCTAGGGTCCGAACGGCCCGTGCTGGATCCGAGATCCCGGCCGCGTCTGCATCGCCACCTGATTTATTGCGCAAAAAGTGCACGGGCATTCCTCCGGAGCTACCAAAGAAATTTAATTAATTATTCGCAATAGCCTCCAATAAGAATGACGTCGAAGAAGTTCGGCACGGTACTGGGAACTGTTAAATTTTAGTTGACTGCATTTTTTAATTGCCGCCGCCGCCGCCACGGTCGAAGAAGCTGTTCCACGAACTGAGGGGACTCTGATTGAACGGGGGCCGGGCTGCACGTCGTTATTAGCTGCTTGGTAATACCTCGTTTCAGGTGATTTCACCGGGCATGCACAAATATCCATATTTCCGTCGGATGTGTAGTGTAATACAACAAAATCGTTTTAATCGAACGTCATTTGAGGTGAAAACAAATTATAGAGACTAATTATTATAAATTGAAATTCTATCCAAGTACCGCTTCTATATTGCGATGTGGGGAACAAAAGCACCGTGTCATATTCAACTGCAAATAGAGACTATTGTTCATGTGTATGTGGCAGTAAATAACTCACGCTTGGTTACAGATATACAGATTTCTTCTAAAGAATGCTATAGTCATAATATAAATTCACATTTTTCAATGACTTTTGGAGAATTTTTTCCTCAACAGACTTCGTGGAAGTTGCTATATATCAGTTAGAAGTACAAGATTTTTGAAGTTTCGACTAATTTTGAGAGGTTCATTCAGCCATAAACCAATTCGAAGAACGTAAAGCCTAATTTTGATATTAAGAATGAATGTGTATCAGGATAGAATGAAAATAAACTGATACGTGTCTATATCTACCTATTCATATGACTAAAATGATTCCCTTCAAGTTTAAAATCTATCTTCAACCTAAAAATCCTTGTCTTTCTTCAAAATCAATCTATCAAATCAAATCTATCAATCCTTGTCTATCAAATCAAATCTATCTTCTTGTTGTCTTTGAATCTTTGTTTTCGACATACAACTGAGGAAATCTTGAGGTCTCAGCAATATGAGAGTATATAGATGGTACATATGAATGATACCAAGATTCCAGACTCTTCTTGCTTCATTCATTGCTTTCATCAATTTCAACTATCAGATACAAAATAATGGATACATGCGAGTTTGAAAAATTGAAATGTAATTATGTTGATGAGTTAAGATTGAAAGACTGGCTCGTCAACTAATTCGGAAATTGATTTGAAATTCTTTACTATAAATTGAAGAAACACTTTGCTGATTTAGAATTATATTATTGCTTGAAAATTGTTTTAAGGTGTAACTCCATTTTTCCAAAACTAAACGGAGTTCTGAGTTTAACTCTTCATAACAGTGCTACACCCTGGCACAATTGTAGAGCAACTTGATATTATATTAATGTTAATTCTATGAAAATATACCGAGTTCGTTTTATTAAATTTGGATAATTTTAGATGAAATCATCAACCATCCAACAAATTTTTTTTGTTGGATGTTTTTTCCGAACGAAAAAAATTGCGTGAAATTCATGATTAGTTATTTGAACCCAACATATTTCTTATTCTTGGATAGATATTACTGTAATCCAGTTTTACGGTTTGAATATCTACCCCTGGGTCGAAGGTAACCAACCCCATATTAAATTAACCTGCTCAGAAATATTTGCCTAGAGCCGCCTATGATTTTTATATGTAATTGAATTCGTTTATCACGAAATTTAAAATTGAATCATATAAATATACAAGAGTCATAATAACTATAAACATAGACACGAACGAAATTGATTTTTTATTTCACATAATAAAATATACGAGAAACATATTCTTCACTATTGCACTATAAATACTCATTGATTCGGACTCTACTTTTATACCACATGCAGACCACTGCTTCCATCTCAGTTTAAACAGTAGGTAAAAGCATACTGCTAGCAATTCAGAGTAAAAACGAAATTCTCATTAACGATTTGGTGAGTTGAAACTCATATATGTTCACAGATGCTTCATTAGGTCTGTCTCTTAGGGCGTCATTAGATGTGTCTGACAAATGCGATATCAACAGTGACTTATATTTGCTTTCATAAGTCGGGTTTATTTGGAATATTTTCATGTATAGGGAATTTTGAAGTGTTGCTATATTCTTATTGTCTATTAGTTTTTATAATTGCTTCTTTTATTGATAATTATTTTCTCAAAGGTTGCATTATATCATTAGGCGTTAATAATGTATTTATTTTTTTGAATATTTCTTGTAACTGGGCGTTTTTTACCGGTAGGAAAATAAAGACATTATTATTGTTATTGGGGAGATCTTGGTCATGTATTTGGGTTTAGCGGTTATAAAATCACAAGATGTGTGATGAACAGAGCGTACAAGCACTATGAAGAAACAGTCCGTTATCTGAAATATGGTACAATTCAATACAGACTAATTAGACTGTCATAATGCTTCATGTAGTTTGTAGTTTCAAGTTGTTTTTTTATAATATTTTATCAATGAATCAATTGAACTCTTACTGAAAAATCAATTGTTTTGTATATCAATTCATGGCATATTCTTCAATGTAATTCAATTTTATTTCCTTTCACTGCAATGAAATAAAAACTCACACAAATTCTGCAGTCAATTGCATGGAAAGGAAAGTGACAGAGCTTCAAAATAACAATATATTTATTATACTTCGGCTTGTCATTCGATTATCTGATCATCCAATGAACTTTAAAGATATTAAGATCAAGAATATCGAATAAATTGAAGAAATCAAAGTTTATTATTTCCTCTAAAGAATATTGAACATTTGCATCAACGTCCTGCAGTGTCTTCCAAGAAATCCAACAGAACAAAAACGAGAGAAATTAAATGGAATAAATAAAAAGGGATTATCTAAGTCTACTTCAGCTCATATATAGCTATCGCTAATAATTGCCCGAATGATTCAGCAAATACAGCGTTTAATTGGATGTTTCAATATACGGGTACAACTCCGGGTAACTCTGGCAAGCATCAGGTATCATCTGAATGTATAAATCAAGGAACGGATCGTGTTCTGGGAACGATGATACAGTCTCGCAGCCTAGATGGCGCTTCTGTCCAGGCGTTTTATCGCTACATCTCCAGTTTAATACATGCACCATTTAAATTGGCTCTTTGTCTTTGTTTTCATTATGTATATTCTCAAACAGCCCACTTATATAGATGAAATGACAAGGCAGCTATGCGGATTTTAAATACATACACGGAATTCCCAATTTTGAACAAAATCTACTTCTTGAAAGAATAATAACAGTAAAATTATATTAAGGTTTATTTATCATCAGCTTATACAAATTATTAATCAGTTATTATTGTATAAAATGAACTCACCTAATTTGCGCTTGAATATCTTGGAGCTATTTACAGTATTTATTGAGCTACGCATTTCATTATATGCATTCAATTCTTAATAAAATACACTGTTCCTAGATTTAGAAAGCTTTCAAGCTTGCATATAAAAACAGTGAACAATTTTAGTGTGATAAGATTACACATCACTGAAACTGACATATTTTCTATTATTTTACATGGGAACAATTTATTTTTCACTTTGGATAATACAACTTCAACGTGAAGTATTCCCTGTTGAACTGATATAAGTCTTAAGCAATTCAACATTCTATTGGTAGAAGTATATCTTTCATTTTCAAAATTATTGGCATAGCTCTATACTGGAATTTTAATAGCTGTGGAGTTTTTCAAAGCGAAAAACAGGGATGAATTCGAAGTGCATTATTATTCACTCAAATAGCTATAACTAATGTACATAAGTAAGTAAGAGTTTTTTCAATTTGTTTTAGAAAGTTGATTTTTTTGGAGATTTTAGACGATATCTGTATATCTCAATCTCATCCACATATCAACATAATGACCAAATATTCAACCACTTTTGCCCTTTAATTTTTTTAGTTCCAAATTTCGATATTTTCATTCTCGTTTGTTTGCATCTTCAAAATTTCTCTAGTACCCAAAACCAAGAGATGGCGCCACTAGATCTACTTTTGGAGCGGCGACCTACAGTACCATTCCTACTCCGTTTGATATAAAGTTTCAGCCCAATCGCTATGTTAGTTTGCGTTTGAGAGCAAATTGCGCGAGACGCTTCCGTTGTTTTCGTTAAAATGGTAAAGTTAGAGATACGTGCTGTCATCAAATACTTCTATTTGAAAGGTTTTACATCGAAACAAATAAAAGAAGAGATGGATTCAACACTAGGAGACTCCTCCCCATCATATTCAACATTTAAGCAGTAGGTTTCTGAATTCAAAATTCATAACTGTTGATGGGTTCGCCACTACACTCCTGAAAACAAAGAAACAATCAAAACAATGGGTTGGAAAGGGGAACCAACTTCTAAGAAGGCAAAAACAATGTTGTGCCTACTGTTTTTTGGGATGCGAGAGGAATTATATACATTGATTATCTTGAAATAGGTAAGACTATCACCGGTCAGTACTACGTAGACTTATTGCAACGTTTGAAGCAAGAGGTGCAAATTAAACTACCTCATTTGGCGAAGAAAAAATTTTGTTTCATCACGATAACGCACCAGACATTCAGCGATTGTTGCCATGTCCAGAATCTACAAATTGAATTTTGAATTGATGCTGCATCCTCCCTACTCTCCAGACTTAGCCTCCAGCGACTATTACCTAATTCCTAACCTCAAAAAATGGCTTGGCGGTAAAAGATTTGAGAGCAATGAAGAAGTTCTAAAAAATGCTTCATAGTAAACTATGAAGCAGTATTTTCAGGAGCTTGACGCATCTACGTTTAAAACTATTATAACTGAATTAGAACACCGTAATGAGAAATGTATCAGTGTTGATGAAGATTATGTTGAAAAATGAAGCATAAAAAAAATTTAAACATCGTTTTTCTTGGTCAGCCCGGAAACTTTTCACCCCACTCTCGTATTATATACATATTCCAGATTCACAAAAAAAATGAATCGATGTTTTACGAATATATATTTTAGGAACATCATAGCTCAATTTCATTCTATCTTCCTGTCATTCTAAATGAATTTAACAATCTAACAATCGAGAATTGAATTTCAATACCTGAATAAATTTAGGGTGACGTTATATAATATCTTTATCCATGTGAGTTAAACTTAACATAATACTCCGCTTCCAAAATTCGTAGGAAATTACATTCTTCCACCCACCACGTCTAACTTTCATATTAAGCGAAAAGCTCGTGGAGAATTGATCATGAAACATGGTTTGCGTCTTAATCTTATACAAAATTTACGAGAATGGTGAAGATAGCGAAATGCAATGGTAACAAATTCAATGAGGGATGATGTAAATGTCGCAGAGAAAATTCTCGAAATGTCTGTTATCGCAGTTAGATATAGAATTTGACGATTCAATAAATATTTGGCTCATTCCTCTACTTTTCTTGGGAAATGAATTATAAATGAGGTTTTAAAACTGACATTTTCCTAGTCAAAAGTGTAGGTATTCAAATAATTTAACACACTCTGCGTCATTCATTGCATCAGGCAGTTTCAGTGAAAATAATTTTCATTCCTTATTAAATTATGAAATCATTCTTTTTCAATAACTTTATTATCCTATTTCAATCCTTACGGCTTTCACATTTTCTCACAGAGGAACTTTTAATCAACCGAGATATTATTTATTAGATTAAACGGCGTGGGGCTTTTTTAAATTATCAGGCCCGTGGTGGCGGTCTCATTTCAGCGATCTTTACGGCAGCGACCCTCGTGTTGTCGATTTCCGTCATTCCCCAGAAACTCTTTCACAATTCTTCCAGTTGAATTTTGGTTATTGCTGAATGTTGATCTTCAGATGAATTATCACCTCTTTTCAAGCAGAGAAGATGACGAAGAAGGAAAGTTTTCATATTAGTAAGGGAAAACTGCTGAGTTTGCTGAACAATTTAAAAGCACATGAACCATGAAGAAGCAGACTCCTCGAAGATATCTGATCATAAAAATCATTCTTCGACATTGAGTTGATTGTATCTATCTTTATCTTTAACGAAACAATATTTAGAATTTTCTCATATATTAACAAATACGCATGACGCGTTTCGAAGTACTACTTCTCTATCAAATGCTGAATTACCAATGAAAATTCAGCTTGATTGTTATTTCAGTAGATTGTTTATTGTTCAGTTGATTGTTAATTCGGCATTTGATGAAGAAGTAGTCGTTCGAAACGCGTCTTGCGTATTTGTTGATATATGAGAAAATTCTAAATAATGTTTCATTAGGAATATTAATTTTCTCCAAGTATTGGCCTCATCAATCATCAATTTATCCTAATTAGTAATTAATTATTACCCAAATTCAGGTAGTGACAGTGGAAGTAATAACATGAAATGACAATTGAATGGACATAAACTGAATCTCCTTCTCTAAAAAAAATGAGATATATGGCTTCCAGTATTAAAATATCTCAAAAAAAATCATAGTCGAAATGAAAATGAAATTTTAAAATATTCCAAATCTATGGTAAATCAGTTATTTTGATGGAGATTTTCTGCAATGTTTTTGGAAATGGCAATTATATTTTGAAAATTTCGATTCTTCTTTTGTAACAGATGACTTTTTCCAAGGTTATTGTCATAGAAATGCTAGTAAATATCTAGAAAATGTCAGAAATGTATAAAAGATATTTACACATTTGCTAGATATTTCAGACGTTTGCTAGACGCTTCAGGACGTTCAGAAGGTTGTTTTGTTCTGGGTAAGTACTATGCAAAATATTTTATTCAGTGTTTTCTCATTTTTGATGATACAATAACACTTCCCTTTGATATATTCTATTTTGGAACCTGTGTTTCAAACAGAAAATGTTTTCAATCCGAATTGTTCGATTAAATTACATCATTTGGGTAAAAACTCATATGATTCGCTTAAAATGCAAGCTCTTTAGACAAAATGCACAAATTGAAGTTCTTATTCCTTCACCAAAAACGAGAAATACTAAATTCAAATATTCTTAATTAATAATTGATGAGGCCGAGACTTGATGTAAATCGATAAACATAATAAAACAATTGTTAAACTGATTTACACATATATTAAAAAGAATACTGCATGACGTACGTTTCGATGAGATTCACCTTTTTCAAATGCTACGTGTAGACTAATGACAATTTCTCGAATACATACAATATATAAACTTAAATTATGAATACAGAGAAAACAGGTTAGATAACAGGTAGAAGGGATCAATTCATACTGAACTATTTACTATATGGTAAACTAAGTAATTTTGAAAATATTGAGAAGGGGGCTTGAGGTATGATCGATTTGGCTGTTCAAAAGGTTGCCAGAATATTTGTATTTATTAATTTGAAGTGATTCTAACAAATTAAGCTTCATTCCCTTGTTTGCGGTATCCAAAATTTCAAAATCGGAATTGAATATATGATTTTCATTATATAAAATATATGATTGATTAATCGTATCAAATTGGCTATGACCTCAAGCAGAATGAAACATTTTCAATAAAAAAAACAAAATGGCGGGGTTTCGAATTTTTTACCCTTTTTTCCACTTTTAATTGTTTATAACTTTTTTAAATAATAATGAATATTTCTGGTTCTGCTTGAGGCTATAGCCAGACATCTAAAGAGTGAAATGCCGTTTGGTTCATATCGATAAGTGCAATAGTTTTGAAATGAGAGTGTAATTCATGCGAAAAAACGTGGTTCGGAGAAAAATCAGTTCAAAGTTTTTATTCGTGAAAAATCGTAAAAAAAGTGAATTTTACTCACATATCCATTCCAGCTTCATACACAACTCCTTCTTGGTCTTCGTAAGCATCATTCTGAAGAATTCTTGCATTTCTCAAAGCAGTTCAACAAAATAACAAGACAATAACATTAAAACAAAGAACAAAACAATAAGACGACCTGAAGGCATGAGCAGCTGCTGCAACAACCGAAGGCGTTCGAGCGGCCGGATTTACTGCAGCGCTCCCTAATCTTTTATACCTGCTTCTCGGTCTTCCTGACCTTCGGGACTAATTATATACTATTTCTACGAGTATATAGTGGCAATTTATCAAAAAAAAAATTTAGATTTTCTCAAAATTGTTTGGAATAACCTGGCCTTAAAATGTTATCGACGAAACAATGATGATATCCACAGTTTTAAATTAATTATAGTGAATATCAGAAAACTACTTAGTTTTATTCGAATTATGTATTTAGATTTTGATTAAGTATCGGCCCAATCGATTAATGATTATTCTTAATATATTTAACACTAATAAACTTCTTCGTTTGGAGTCAGTACCTTGAGCCTCAGGCAGTCCATTCTCTGTTAGCAGACGAAGAGTTATTAACATTGAACATCTTAGCAGTAGGCGTGGACTATTCCAATTTGCTATTCAAATTGTTTTTCATTAGGATTGAAAAATGAATAAACGAAAAAGTCTCGTTTATTTTGATTCACCCCCGTAATTGCGAGTCTCCCCCATACGCACGAGCCGGGTTTCATTGTAATGAAGTATCAAAAACGTATTTCAACGTCAATTACCAGCTATCACCGGGACTATCACAAAGAACAAATTAATCGTCACATCAGCGATCGTAAGAAAACAAGTCATGCATCGAAGACATAAAACTTGAGACGGGGAAACCGGGCCCGTATTTTTCTTTCCATGTTTGTCGTATTATTTTTAATTTCCGACCTTTTATTTCAACTTACGGCGATTTACAATTACAAGTTTAATTAAGAAAATGTCCGCCGTTTCTCTTTTTCCTCTGCGTATCTATAAAAATTCCGAACGTTTGACTCGTCTTACGTGAGCCTATGCTGGGATTGATGAAATTTAAAAAGTTCGAAAGGCAAACTTACTTCGTCGTTATTCAAATAAGGAGGAATTTTGTTTAATTGGTTGCTTAAACTTTTCTGGTCGGTAGACAAAATATCACTCGTTTCAGACTCTAAGACTATTATAATCTATATCAGTGGTTCCCAATCTTTTTCACTCCGTGGCACACTTACAACTTTAGTAACGGGTTTCTTTTTTAGAGGTATAGAACTTTAAGTTGGCATTACTGTTGAAGATGGCAACCGATTTAACAGCTGAGAAGTGATTTATTCTCAGTTTGGTCTGTCAATTCATCATGAATAGACTCAAGATCATCAAGCAAGGCGTAGATTCGTCGAATGGGCCCAAAACGAGATTGCCGTTGCTCCCGATTTTCATAAGCGAATTTTGTTTAGCGATGAAGCGCACTTCTGGTTGAATGGCTACGTCAATAAACAAAACTGCCGCATTTGGAGTGAAGATAATCCTCAAGTGTATGTCAAAACACCGCTACATCCAGAAAAACTGACTGTTTAGTGCGCTTTATGAGCTGGTGGAATCATTGGTTCGTACTTCTTCAGAAACAATGATGGCCAAAACGTTACAGTCAATGGTGATCGGTATAGAGCCATGATTACTAACTTTTTATTCCTGAATTGAACAACCATGATGTCCAGGAGCTGTGTTTCAACAAGACGGCGCAACATGTCACACAGCTCGTGCCACACTCGATTTATTGAATGACGCGTTTGGTGACCGCCTAATTTCACGATTTAGACCTGTGAATTGGCCTCCAAGATCTGGTGATTCAACACCGCTAGACTACTTTCTGTGGGGCTATGTGAAGTCATTGGTCTATGCGGATAAGCCACAAACGCTTGACCATTTGGAAGACAATATTCGCCGTGTTATTGCCGATATACGTCCACAAATGTTAGAAAAAGTCATCGAAAATTGGACGTCCAGATTGGACTACATCCGAGCCAGTCGTGGCAGTATATGCCAGAATTCATATTCAAAATGTAATACCACAAGATTATCTTTCGAATAAAGAAAAATTCTTGTCAATCGAATGATTCATCGTTGTTTTATTGCAATTTAAATTTCTATACCTCTAAAAAAACCAGCCTATATTTTGTCAAGACGTCCCACACAAGTCAGCTATTTCCAATACCAATATTGGTAATATTACAATGATAATATTCAATTCTAAGTGATCAGTACTTGAATATCCATAATATGAGCTAAGTTTTCAATTTTAATTTCAAGAATCCAGAACTAAAAGAGAATATAACTGAAAATACATAAGAACAACTAAAAAAAAGTAGTCACCCAATCAAATCAATGTGACGTGAGTTTGATCATCTCCACACAAAGCTTTCAAAGTTGGTAATTGAGCTTGACAGTGCTTCTCTCATTTCTTGCTTCACATTTATTCTTGACCGATAATTGTTCCTGATTACAGCTAAATCTGAAATTTTGTTTGACAAAAATATTGCAAACGGAATGAAATTTGTTGAAGCTTGTGAAGTGCAATTTAAATCTTCATTTTGAAACCACCAAAACTCCACCAGATTGAAATTAGTGGAGGTTTTAAGGCTGCTAACACAAGAAAGTTTACTGAGACTATTTTCCTCCTGCAATGGATCAAACTCTTGACAGAGTTTGTGCACGTAATGGATCTTGGTTTCACGCATATTTTTTGAAATCATCATCTACAAAGTTTTCTGAAAAATATTTGATGAGCTTCGAAAGGGTTTCTGTGAAGATGGCCATCAGGGCTTGTGAGACAACAAGTTCATTATTTGTCGCATTTGTATACGATTGCTGAGAGCAATCACCACATTTATTATTCTTTTCATCCAAAACTGCAGTTTATACATGCCGCAATATTCCTCTGAACTTCCAGAAGAAGTAGATTGAATTTCTACTCTTTCTCAAATATATTTACACACTAATACCTCTAGTATTTTCACTTCTTTTGCTAAAAGAGCTAGCTTTAGGAAAAAATCTGGTTTAAATAAGTTTCTGGCGGTATCATGTGGATCTTCTTGTAAAAAAGTGAGAAAGAATACTTTTTAGATGAAAGTATCTTCAAAAAAAGAACACATTACGTTATTCTTCTTTGCTCACTCATATTGAAAGCAAACCAAACTCCAAATCTGTCATCCTATTCACGGTATTTTCGCTTCTTTCCTTCACCGTCTATACTAGTGGATGTAGATCAGTACTACTCAAACTACCGACTTGTCTTTTTAACGAAAATCTGTCGATTCTGAATGAGATTCTTAACGAAAAACAATGCGTAACAATATTATGTTATGGTTTCAACTCAATTCGCCCATCAACTAAAAAAAGAGTTAATTTTTGCAAATTATTCTAAAAATACAGTACAAAAACTGTCCACCATATTCCATTTAAAGGCACACGGTTTCAGTATATGATAACTTTATCAGATAGTACTCAACCTGAAAATATGCTAGAGTTATTATTTAAATGTTTGGCCACCTAACGCAACAAATAAAAATGTATTGAATTGCATGTAACAGTTTACTACAACGAAGTAGGAGTGTGTTATTTTGAAAAATAAAATGAAAATATATGAAATTTTTAAAAATGAATTTTAAAAAATTCATTTTATGGATACGCTCTTTAATGACGAAGTTGAGCTTTCTTATGGAAACGCCAGATGGTGCCTGATAAACTCAACTTCGCCAAAGCCAAATATATAATTAACATCTCTCTTAAACAGAAAAGCTGACAATTATAGTGATATTAGCTGAATTATTTCTTGACAGATTTTTTGGCGCGAAAAAAATTGAATTGTTGCTTTATTCAGAAAAAAAACATGTCAGAGTTGAAAGGCAATGGCGAACAAATGAAAGATATTGACAGATGGGGCATGAAACATTAAATTTTACTTAGACCAGAAATAAAAATGACATATCTCGTTAACAACACATATATAGAACCGATTTTTTCACATCATATTTGATTGCATTAAATTAATAACGAATGATTTATCAATCATTTCCAAGTATCGAATGAAGTTTATGGGCTATCTTCTTTTCTGATTGTGTAAAATTCAAATATTCTTACTGAATTCATTATTCATTAAATTCATTATTTACTGATTGATATCAAGAAGAGTGAACTTTTCAGCGAAAAATTTATGAATTTTCCTGATAGTGACAGTAAATAGTAGTAGCTTTTGAATATAATCGAAAGTATGTAGAATATTTTGCTCAAGGAATTGAACCTGTGGGGTCTATTATCCATGTAATTAAACTGGGCGGAATAACCTGATCCTGGAGGCCCTGAAATGTACAATCGAACGGACATGCCTCTGCTGTGTTTCCATACTTCAATCACTCACCCACCTATTCAAATTTACCGCCATTGCACACACGTCATTCACTTTGTCTATGAGAACACATTTCGCATTCTAAAAATAAGTATGAAGTGTCTTTTTAAGAGATCATTTATAAGTTATCTCACTAGAAATAAACTTTCATCATTTCATTGTCTAGGTGCCGCATACGAATTATTAGCTTCCTGCTTGCATTTTGTTCTGGAGATACTTGAATTATTTGACTATTTCACAGTTGTAGTATATCTCCTTTCTGGACACGTCGGATTGAGTACATATATTTGGTCTCATTTTCGTTGATTTGGAGCCGAATCTTCTCTGCTTCCTTTTCAGAAGTGATGAATGTTTTCCACTTCTGATTTCTGCCTTTTCCTATCAGATCTACATCTTCATGCATAACCAATAGTAGATTTGGACCAACGATACGGAATACTGAAATCGTTGCTCTTCCAATTATATGTTCCAGAGCTATATTGACGAGTTGTGGTGAAAATGAATCAGATCGTTCTTTTTTCCGAATGGCTCTAAGTATTGTTGTCCTATTCTAACATTGCACTGTGCTCGCTCCTTTCATACACATTCGTATCAGACTGACAAGTTTTAAGGGAAAGGCTAGTTTTGCATTTCTGCCCTCAGTTTAGTTCTAACGGGTGTTTTTTTTAGTAGTATAGAACTTCAAGTTGGCATTACTGTTGAAGATGGCGACCCATTTAACAGCTGAGATATTATCATTATTCTCAGTTTGGTTTGGCAATTCATCGTAAATAAACTCACGCCTGAACAACGCTTGCAAATAGTGCAATTTTATTTCAAAAATAATGGCTCTGTGCGGAATACGTATCGCGCACTACGTCCATTTTATCGAGTTTAGCGATGAAGCGCACTTCTGGTTGAATGGCTAAGTCAACAAACAAAACTGCCGTATTTGGAGTGAAGATAATCCTCAAGTGTATGTCGAAACACCGTTACATCCAGAAAAACTGACTGTTTGGTGCGCTTTATGAGCTGGTGGAATCATTGGTCCGTACTTCTTCAAAAGCGATGATGGCCAGAACGTTACAGTCAATGGTGATCGGTATAGAGTCATGATTACTAACTTTTTCATTCCTGAATTGAACAACCATGATGTCCAGGAGCTGTGGTTTCAACAAGACGGCGCAACATGTCACACAGCTCGTGCCACAATCGATTTATTGAAAGACACGTTTGGTGACCGCCTAATTTCACGTTTTGGACTTGTGAATTGGCCTCCAAGATCTTGTGATTCAACACCGCTAGACTACTTTCTGTGGGGCTATGTAACGTCATTGGTCTATGCAAATAAGCCACAAACGCTTGACCATTTGGAAGACAATATTCGCCGTGTTATTGCCGATATACGGCCACAAATGTTGGAAAAAGTCATCAAAAATTGGACGTCCAGATTGGACTACATCTGAGCCAGCCGTGGCGGTCATATGCCAGAAATCATATTTAAAATTTAATGCCACAAGATTATATTTCGAATAAAAAAAATTCTTGTCAATCGAACAATCCATAGTTGTTTTATTGTAATTTGAAGTTCTTTACCTCTCAAAAAATACGCTTTAGATACTCTATCAAATGGATTATTTAGGATTGAGTGTACATAAACGACGAATCTGCCGTATATATGCAAATACCGTCAATATCTCTACGGTGTTCGGGCCGTTACCAGAAGCTTGTTTTGCCTCTTCATCTAACAAGGTCCTCGTACGCTTTCCTGCTCTTCTCTCTACCTCTATTATGTTCAATATATTCCGCTCTGAGAGCAGTTTGTCTAGCTTAACTAACTCCTTTTAATGAATAAACATATGAGCAACATCCAACTCTGCTGTATATTAGAAATTCTAAACTCAAGCCACAAGCTTAGCGACCTGGGAAATGACTGTTTTGTATCAAATTCTGTGCTTTAAATGTTCCAGATTAAATCGGAGAATGATTACTGGGGATATTTCAGAACGATTCAGCAAAGTCTAACATTGATATGTCAATGGATGCTTCGATGTTCGTGAACCTCGAAAGTTCTGTGATCATGATGTGAAACTCGATGAGGATGTAGTTATTGCAAAAGAGGCATTGATGGTGGATGCAATGAATAAATTGAATGGTTTTCACTAGAAACAATTTTTTTGATAATTTTCCATCGTTTATCACGAATTAAATAACGATAAATATATGTGTTAATCATGAATATTTTTCACAGCTTGTTTATCATTTAAAACTGTTTCAAAAATATCATTCAGTTAAAAATTCGTTTTAAACAAACAAGCCTTCTGAAGAGAATATAGGAATTATGTGAGAAAATAGATTATGGAGTCATACTTACATATTATAGACTTTTCACTCTTTTCAATATACTCTCAACTCGCTAGATGGCTGTACATATACTCAAAGCTTCATAAGTGTTTATGTTTCTTTGTATCCTTGAAAAAGATGTTAGAATGAGGACAACCCTTATTAAAACTTTTTATATCAAAGAATGAAATAGAATTTTGGAACTAATTTTGAACTATGTTGTCGAATACTATGATAATTGTTTTGTTCATTAGTAATTGATGTATTTCATTTATAATATTCAGTCTTCTGACATTTTTTATGCGTACTTGTTAGTAATTACGACAGAGTGAAAATGAAACATTAGTCAGATATACAATTATATTACGGTGATTGTGCAAAATTAAAAAAAAAACTTGGACAATTTTAGATTGCAAAAGTTTCAAATTAGGAAATTCCAGTCTGTTACATCTTTCGTGAATTTAATTAAAGAAACTGTAAATAGTCGTATTAGTTTTTAGCTCAGTATTAGCTCAGGAATGGTGAAGTGGAAATTATATCAACTTCTAGTATGTTTATTTGATTTACAATGTATGTGAAATTGAGTGAGTTATTTTCAATCTCGACTATTGAAAACAATAAATGGTGTTTTTGAATAAAACAACGTGATATAGATCACGAAGTGGTCAACTATCTACTAGTGGTCGACTAATTCATTCTATTTTTAAGTTAGGTTTCAGTTAATTTTATTTATTTCTTTCTGTCAGAGATTCCTTTATGTTTTTGAGAAAGTTGTATTCCACATTTGATCTAACAACTATAAAATTTAAGTCAATTTCAAAGTTTCATTTATTTTTCATTATTGATATTAAATATATCAGGAAAAATATAATTATTGAAGGCTATAGACAAAAAGTAATCCACAGTTTGACCACATTGAGTGAGATGCGTATATGTGTGTCAATCTCGAGTATTGAAAACAATGAATGGTGTTTTTGAATGAAACAACGTGATATAGATCACGACGTGGTCAACTATCTACTAGTGGTCGACTAATTAATTCTATTTTTAAGTTAGGTTTCAGTTAATTTTATTCATTTCTTTCTGTCAGAGTTTCCTTTATGTTTTTGAGAAAGTTGTATTCCACATATGATCTAACAACTATAAAATTTAAGTCAATTTCAAAGTTTCATTTATTTTTCATTATTGATATTAAATATATCAGAAAAAATATAATTATTGAAGGCTATAGACAAAAAGACATCCACAGTTTGACCACATTGAGTGAGATATGTGTGTTTTTGGTTTGTCACTAAAGCAGTAAAGTTTGTAATATGTATTTTTAATAAAACAATTGTTGAACTGTTTTTATATATATTTTTATATGGTAAACTAAAGTAATTTTGAAAAGATTGAGAAGGGGGCTTGAGATATGATCGATTTGGCTGTTCGAAAGGTTGCCAGAATATTTGTGTTTATTAATTTGAAGTGATTCTAACAAATTAAGCTTCATTCCCTTGTTTGCGGTATTCAAAATTTCAAAGCTTAAATTTATAAAGCTCAATTTGTTAGAATCACTTCAAATTAATAAATACAAATATTCTGGCAACCTTTTGAACAGCCAAATCGATCATACCTCAAGCCCCCTTCTCAATCTTTTCAAAATTACTTAGTTTACCATATAGTAGTTCAGTATGAATTGATCCCTTCTACCTGTTATCTACCTGTTTTTTCTGTATTCATAATTTAAGTTTATATATTGTATGTATTCGAGAAATTGTCATTAGTCTGCACGTAGCATTTGAAAAAGGTGAATCTCATCGAAACGTACGTCATGCAGTATTCTTTTTAATATATGTGTAAATCAGTTTCACAATTGTTTTATTATGTTTATCGATTTACATCAAGTATCGGCCTCATCAATTATTAATATGAATTTTTATAGATTCAATGTATTTTCAATGCATTTTAGATGAGAAATATGTGTTATGAACTCTGTATGAAGTTGTGTCAAATTTCATCATTCACTTTCATTTATTTGCGCAGATTTTTAAAAGAGAATGTTTTCGCTTCAAGTAGCAATATATAGATGTGGGTATTTAAGTTTCATATGAAGTTATTGGTACTCCTGTCCAAGTTAACTTGATCCAGTAGCAATAAATATGATGTCATCCATTTATCTCAACCTAAAAAAAATTATATCTCATATCTGTTAGTCTGTCATTACTGGAATAATTTCCACATAGAAATATTATATTTACGGGACATTGTGAGTAACTGAAGCGGCGTAACAAAGCAAATTTCATATAATATGGAGTCATAAGATATCGATGAGCACTAAATCAACCATGAAGCATAAATCTTTTAAAATTGTGAACAGCCTCAGACAAGAAGAACCGGATACACACTATTTATTAAACTTTTACAAAATTCATTATTGAAAGAGCGACGCTGCCAAGCGTATCATTATAAAATCATCTCGGAATGAGAGATGTGGTGGATTTATCTTTGTTTTTGTCCGGTTTGTATTGATTCATTGGAGTTGATATGCCGACTTAGGGTTTTTACGGTTTTTTTGCAAATTTCAGTTGGTTGGGTTTAGTTGATGTTGAAAAAGGTTATGTGGCCACTGACTGTAACTATATACCTCGAGTTCATCAAATTTATACAATTACGCTTCTCTAATGCTGAGAATTAGAAGAAATGAAAACTTTTCATGATAACGAGACAATATTTACAATTTTTCATGATTTTTGTAATGGAATTCATAATATTATTTAATTATGTTTAGAAAACTGGACTCAATTCCAGAAAAATTGTTCAAAATACCTACTCGGTTTCGGGCTACCAATTTAATATCAAGATTCGATAAGAAGCTGTAATAATTCTTGATTATGGCTTAAACCTTTTTAGTTGAATTCAGTCAATCTTTTTGAAGTGATTTGTACTTTTTTAAGTAATGTTTCACTGAATTTTGTGCCAAAATCAATTGACATTATTACCAATCCACTTTTCACAGATATGGGATAATAAATTCATACTTCAATGATTTAAATATTTTGAATAATTTTAGGTATTATTCATTTCGAATATATCTTCTCAAGAGAATCATACCTTGTTTTCAAAATTATTTTTCTCAACAATTGAAAATATGTGTAGAATTCAATAAAATAAAAAAATCAAGGTATTAGAAAAAAATTAATAAATTCAATGGACGATGAATCTACTCTGTGATAGTTCATATTTAAATGAGAGGTAATAATAAAAACTTGTCTGAAAGTTAAGAATGATAAATGCTTGATAATGCTGTAAAAGGCGAAACTAGGCGAATAAAGAATTGTTCAGTCGGTGATTTTTAGACGAGTTTTTATTATTACCTCTCATTTAGAAAAAATTAGTTTCGAAATTTGAAGAACAAATCTTTTGGATTAACTTCACTGTAATTGTAAACAATTTTCAATAGTGCCTCGTTGAAAAAACTGTCAATATTTGAAATTTTAGCCCTGAAGAAGAAATTGAACGTTTTCGAAAGTTTGGTCAATACTAAAGCGGCAACTCATTTTTCGTGATATATATATATCCAATAACATAAATAATAACACTATATATATATATATATATATATATATATATATATATATATATATATATATATATATATATATATATATAACGTGGCGTGACTGACGAGTACCTTGTAGTACGAAACAGTAACTGTCTAACGCTTTCAATAAATGTAGACATCGATTTTCAATATTCTCTAACATTTATCCCTAGAAGGTTTATGGAGACATCGCATTGTTCATGTTTACATAGCCTGGTTCTGCTATAAGGTTCTTCTGAATAATTTGTCAACAAATTATCGAAAGAAAGTTATGGTATAGTTTGATATCGAATATCTACAAGTGCGATAATATAGCAGAAGAACTATATAATTATATTTCTTGTAGTAAATGTCTTTAATATTTTGAGAAATGACAACGAGCGTTTCTACAACTGCAACCTAGATGGCGCATTACTTCATCCAATTAAATGAACTTGTTGCAAAAAACTAGAATTGTAGAATGTAGTATCTTAATTGATAAGGACGTGTAAAACTTTCATTGTCGGATGTATTTATGTGCTTTTCATCGATTCCTAAGATTTGAGATGTACATTAATCTATGCATTATATGCATACGACTTATTACTCTATATTTCTGTCTTACAATCAATTGGAGGGTATGTGAGGATTGAAGTCGTTACCTTTCCTTTCTTGAACGTGACTGGTGAGTATCTTTTAGTACGAAACGGCAACTGTCTTACGTTTTCAATAAATATTTCATCGATATATAAATAACTAAACGTGAACATTATACCAGAATTGAGTGAATTTTTCATTCGGAGTATATATTTGTTATGAAAGAAAACATAGTACCTAACACCTCTTCAATTATTTTATTCATCATGGTTGAACTGAGTTGAATATCTTTTTACAGATATTTCGTGACTAACTTTGGGCCTCTGTAGCAACGGATGATTTGTTATAGTTGTTCACCAAGGAATATTGAAGACTCAAGTAAATCACATCAGTAGATCGGTAAGTTTATATCCGATTGAGTTTGAACATTTATTCAAATAAATAAACTGTAACAGGAATCGTTATCTACATTATAGATTTGGAGAGAAACTAAAAAGTAAAAGTCATTTTTCGAACACAGGATCCCAGAATATTCATATGCATGCAATTCTTAGTAAAAAAATTGTGTACAATAAAATCATACCTAACGAATTTTGTAAAATAAGAAGGTGATAAGTCATTCAAAATTTTAAAGAGCAATACCATTATCGCATAATGAAATCTTTGTTCAACAGTTAACCATCTCAATGATCTCCCATATCTCATGTATTATTATAAAGCTCACAATATTCTGCACTTTCTGAAAGTGATTTGTTTCGCCATATTCGGGAGATGGAGAATCGAAGAAACAGAAATCTAAATTTGATGAAAAGCGAATGATATACTTCAATTTTCGGTTCAACTAATACTTTTCAAGCCGAACAACTTTTCTGTGTTCTAGGATTTATATTCTATGATCGATTTATTGCTCTATGTTCCAGAGTATGCCATTTTTTCGCTAGTTATTTGTGCCTACTTCGGTTCATCTTTTCACACTTATGAAGATAATTATGAATAATAATAATAATTTTCATTCAGCAATAGCTATGACTATGAATATGCATTAAATCCTTCATGAAATATAAGATTTCTATGTTTAGAAAGCTCACAAACAGCTTCGAAACTGTCAGCATTTCTTGTTTTTTTTCTTGACACATGTTACATTTTTTGTTACTCTACATGGGAACAATTTGTTTTTAATTTTAAATACAAAACCAGCATAAAGTATTCTCTGTTTAACTGACATTTGTTCCAAGCAATTTAACATGCTCTCGATTGGGGTATATCGATTACATTTCAAAATTGTTGGCATAGCTTTATTCTGCAATTTTTGTAGCTGCTGAGTTTTCTCTTTGCTCGATCTGAATAACAGAGTAGAACAATATTCAAAGTGTGGTATTTTTATTGACTAAAAGGCAATAACTTCACATATTCTTCAGAATTCCCTTTAAAAAATTGATTTTACTTTTAGCCGATATGAAGTCGAAGTGATCATTGAAATTGTATTTCTGATCTAACATAATGCCTAAATATTTAAGATCTATTAGCCATTTCAATGTTCTGGTATTCAATTTCAATAGCTATACGAGTATTTACGTTGCTATGCACCTTCAGAATTTCATTGGTACATAAAACTATAAATTCAGACTTTCTCACATTCAGCGAGGAACTGTTTTTAGCCATTTACTGGCTATAGCTTTATAATTTTAAAAGTTATAGTTTCATTCATTTATTGCTGCTGAGTCTCTATTAATCCATTCTGTTATAGTTTGGATATTTTTACCACTAACATAAATGATCATATCATCTGCGAATATATAGGATATAGAGTATTTTTTCTACATTTTTTCAAATAACATGAAGGTAACAATATGTTCAATGGCGACCGATTTAACTATAAGGAGAATAGCAGTGAACCTAAGACTGTACCTTGAGGTGCGCCAAAATCAATTACATGAATAGGGAAAAGTGATACCATTGAACTATTTTCTTGATAGAAGTGTTTTAATTTAAATCCACTATTAAAATACAGTGAATTTTGTGTTGATTATATTGTTATAATGATCAACTCACAAATAGTGCACGCCTTGTTGATTGAATAATAGAGTTACATAACTGAGGCCTTCGAGTATAATTTCACAGTTTATGAAATAGCATGTTCGATATACAACTGGATGTTGTGATCAAACTTCCATTCATAAAGTTATTGGCCTGAGGCACGACCAATTTTCTCGCTGATTGGAATCAAACCGATCCGTATCATGCGTGAATCGCCGGATGTAAGCTTCGATGACTCTCGTTTTATTACCGGTAATGGATATTTTAAGGTTTACAAAACGTGCTACCTATTTAATTTTGTAGCAGTTATTTGTCAGATATAATATTGGATGAATTACATCCAACTATTTAATTGAGGTTTATATATCGAGTCGATACCTTCCAGAGAATGTTTTAAATTTGCTGTGAAAAACAGCTTAAAATTGGGAGCGATTGAATATTTTCGAAATTTAGTTATGGAACATTATTGTTTTCTATTTGTTAATGAAAATAAAGTCTATTTTTAATATTTCACAAAGAGGTATCGCCCATCATTTTCATTAGGTAACTCAAATACCCGTAGTAAATTTTCGTGCTAATAAATTGATGTTAGAAATTTGTTTTTATATAACTGGTGACGATTTCAAGTATTTTCTTTGAAATTTACGATATCAGCATGTCAATGAGGACAGAAGACTTCAACCTTCCACTATTTTGTCATGAAAAAACTTTAATGTTTATTGAATAAACGAAAATTTAATCAATAAATTTAATATTAAATTAAATTAAACTCTTGGCTTAATGTTTCACGATTTAATTAACAATATGAAATAGTCAACATGTTTCGAGCGTTAGCTCATTTTCAAGACTGAAATTTTCACTGCAATTTCAAGAAGACATTTTCACTCTTGAAAATGAGCTAACGCTCGAAACATGTTGACTGTTTCATATTGTTAAATGAATCGTGAAACATTAAGAGTTTGATTTAATTTAATATTCAATTTTGTTTCACCAAGAGTTAAGCGAGAATTCAATCTCAGTCAATAAATTAAATTATTTTTTTTTCAGATTGAGTATTGAGTGGATGTAATAACCTTGTTTGTTATCAATAGCATATAGCTGAATAAAGTTATTATTATTATTATAAATATATAAATTTATATGGAAGACATAACATTTTGAGAATCCTTTTGTGTTAAACTAGACATCTTAACTTCTCGATTTGTTTAGCATTTCATGAATCTATTAGTTCTGCATAAATATTTACTTACTTGAGTAAGAGTACCATTGTATACTATTGATAATGGGTAACCACCCGAAACATATGTAGAGTTTTTAATATATTTAGTGAAACTTAAGAAACTGTGTTAATTTTAATTTATTATTTCCAAAATGAATATTCAAGTATTTGAAATCCAATTTTTGAAAAAATTACCAGAAGTTTTTCAGAGGTTTCCTCATGGTGAAGAAGAATATATTCGTCTGACTATATCAACAATATTCCTCTGAATACTAAAAGGACAAAAATGCCAAGCTGATTTTAAAAAATTTAGTTTGACGGTTTTGATATCCATAGTTATTTATAAAATTCAATTATTCCTTATTTTTGACAAAGTTGTGATGTACAACGAAACGTCAATAAGAATAGAGATTTTTGAATTACAAAGAGCCTGTTATTGCTGAAAAGATATGAACATAACCATATCAAAAAGGCAATAAAACCAACACTGAAAAATTATATATAAATTATATCTGATATCGTGATTTATTGGTAGTATTAAAAAAAACAAATATTTAAATCGTATTATAGAGTGAAATCGAAAAACCATCTGATTTGATTATGGAATATTTAGTAGGCATCTTGTAAACTTCTCCTCTTTTTTCAATAATATCGGTTGTTATCTAGAGACAGTCCACAATTTCTCTATAATGTTCCGATGAGCGACTCGACTATAAATTAGACTTGTCTAGGGAACTTATTACCTTATAACTCAAGACAAGGGTGTGGTGGAATCTAATTATCGCCTTAATCTATAGTTTTGGCCGCCTTGTGCTTCAGCTCGAAAACCGAAAATTATTAGCCGGGTTGAAAATCAACATGGTTTTAACAATATCCTCGATTGGGATGAAGGTACACTTTTTGTTCAATAGAACATGCACATAATGTTATCGAAAAGCGGTTTCTTCTAGCCTATTTCGAGTAGCTATTGTGGCTCTTTAGTCGAGATAACCCCTAACATATTGTCTTGTATATATATATCTATATATATATATATATATATATATATATATATATATATATATATATATATATATATATATATATATATATATATATATATATATATATATATATATATATTTGAATTGATTTATTGCCTGTTTAAGATATTTTACTTGAATGTTTTTAGCAATAACAGGCTTCTTTTAATATGAAAAACTTTATTTTTGTTAACGTTTCGTTGTATATCACAACTTTGTCAAAACTAATAAATAATTGAATTTATGAGTTACTATAGATATCAAAATGTCAAACTTATTTTTTAGAATAATCAAATTAATTTTTTTAGAAAAATCAATTTTCACTTATTGATTTTCATTATCCGAGGAATATTTCTGGCTCAGCATTCGCTTCGGAAGTTTTAGTCTTCTTCACCATGTGGAAACCTCTGAAAAACTCATGGTTAGCCAGGTGATTCTAATAACTGTGATTTATATAAAAACTCATACGGTTTATAATATACCGTGTAACAATTGCAATAAATACTATATCGGACAAACATCACAAAATCTCGAAGAGATAATCAAAGCGCATAAATACTCAAAAACTCAAATAACAGCCTTACATAAACATAAAATAACAGAGAAGCACGATTTTGATTACAAAAATACGAAGATTTTAGAAACTGAAAAAGTCAAAAAATGTGGAGAAATTTGAGAAGTGTTACACATATGTAAAAATTTAGAAAACACAGTAAATGAAAGAACAGACATTAAACATCTTAATTCTGTTTACAACTTAATAAACCTCACAAATAACACTAATAAAATAAACACACAACAATCACCAAACATCACATCTCAAAACTCATTTTTTCCAGATCTACCCTCAGTTTCACACACATAAACCAACAATATACATATTCTGGATAAGTATAAAAAACTATATGTAATTATATATATGTATATATATATATATATATATATATATATATATATATATATATATATATATATATATATATATATATATATATATAAACACAATTATTAGAATCGCCTGGCTTACCTACCATGAGTTTTTCAGAGGTTTCCTCATGGTGAAGAAGACTAAAACTTCTGTAGCGAATGCTGAGCCAGAAATATTCCTCTGATAATGAAAAACAATAAGTGAAGATACAAAGAAAGTAAATCGATTATTCTAAAAAAACTAATTTGATTTTTCTAAAAAATAAGTTTTACATTTTGATATCTATAGTAACTCATAAATTCAATTATTCATTAGTTTTGACAAAATTGTGATATACAACGAAACGTTAACAAAAATAAAGTTTTTCATATTGAAAGAAGCCTGTTATTGATAATTGACTTTTCGTTGTATATCACAACTTTGCCAAAACTAATAAATCAATTTTTGAAATATATATATATATATATATATATATATATATATATATATATATATATATATATATATATATATATATATATATATATATATATATATATATATATATATATATATATATAATTATATATATATATAATATTATACGGCAATACTTATTTATGTGTATATATATATATATATATATATATATATATATATATATATATATATATAAATATATATATATATATATATATATATATATATATATATATATATATATATATAAATATACTGTTATGCTAAAATTTTCATGAAATCTTTATAATAATATAGAAATTAAAAATTCAATATAAATAATAATATTTAGTATTAGAAATTAAAAAAATTTATAGAATAACTGTTATAATTCAGTATCAAAATTCTCTGAACATAATAGGTACATGCAGTATCAATAGAAATATAAAATGTCCAATTTTTCTCAAAGTGATGTTTCTAAGCTGCTAAACGGATTGTTTCGATGAAGTCATATTTCATGCATTTTACTTTATAATGAAAAATTTCCAAATTTCCAGTTTCCCATTGCAGGATATAACTCATTTCATATTTTTTTCTGTTTGAGTTTGGAAAATTGAAGTTTTTTGACACGTGGTAATCATGTGTTTCGAAAAATAATTAATTTTTCAAACATACATTACTTTAGCCACTTACGAGATTCGAAAATATATTTTTGATTGAACACATAATGAAAAATAGTACTCATTCAAAAATTCGGAGTGGAAATATGAGAATATCGTATGTTAGGACTACACCAGTTTGATGTTCAGCACAGCTACTCAGAAGCTACTCGACGACTGAGGCTTCTTCGGAGGGACAGAAGGACCATCGTTAAGTTTCAACGTACGTAACACATCTAGAAAGCAAGTATTCTTTACCAAATCAACTTAGAAATAAAAAAAGAATAAAATGCATCATAGTTGATATATTTCACAACTAAAACTACCAAAAACAATTTTTAAATTATAGAAATAATAAGGATAGTATTTCGAATTATAACTAACGTAAAAAAACTCGGAAAACCACTGAGGAAATATTTCATAAAAGAATTTCATTAGACAAACCTATATATCAGAACGTACAGATTGGTATTTTCTTTCGTAGAATATTAAGAAAACTGTCGTATCTTCTTACAAAACTTCGCAGAAACATGGCTCGAATAAAAAGCCACATAAACGAATCCAGTTGTATATCTTCAGGTTTCCGATGGTTGTACCTGCCAGCAGGACTTCAATATATTACCCGTGACTGGTTCTGACGTTAACTCATGTCAATAGGTCTATACGCAAAGACACTTGTCACTTGTTTACCAAGTATTTACTTCTCATTAACCAATAACTAGACCGGTCTCATGAAATTGAGTAAGTAAGTAGACTTTTATAAATTGGTTGTTTACAACCAAGAAGTTCCATTACTAGACTTACATGCCTCCCAGAAAGCGGCTGAATGGGCCGACCGACATACGTTATAATGTGAAGTGAAGACTAAACGCCATTAGAGTATTGAACCGGTAATGATTAAATTTATCTTTGATCGGAAATTAGGTACATTCACTTATGAAGAATTTTTTATTTAAATCTAGAACATTTAGACTGTGTTATCTTGGAATAATATGGTAATTTGTCAAGTACTCCTAGCTTTTCGGACCACACACACACTTTCTATATCAAGTAGGATAAGTCCCAGATAGGTATATGTATGTATATATATATATATATATATATATATATATATATATATATATATATATATATATATATATAACTGAAAGGTGGGTACTCGGCAAAGATAAGGCTGGATGATTAAAGACAACACTTGTCGAGTTACATCAATAGTTCTTTACGGCAATATACTTATATATATATATATATATATATATATATATATATATATATATATATATATATAATTTAGTTATTTTTAATTTTTAAAATTCAATAAATGATTCATCTTTCAAAACTGAAATAAGATTTTATTTAATAAATATATTATAGCTTAATTATAAAAAACAACAAACCTGAAACAAGAGTCAAGAATTGAATATCGATTGAATACCTCTGATTCCACAAAATAAACAAACAGAAAAGTAGGTTAAAACATTATGTTGCTCCTTAGGTATCATAAGGCGGATCACAGCATAATACAAGGATCAAAGATAGGGTATCTACCGTAATATAAAATTGAAATACCATAACATTAGTTCATAGTCAACTAGATACATATATATATATATATATATATATATATATATATATATATATATATATATATATATACATGATAGTTTTCTTGTAAGTATATAACTAAAAACTGAAATTCTTACAAATAACATACCTAGCTTTATAAGGAAAAAGAAATCGTTTTCATTGAATAAATTGGCTATTGACTAATTAATAAATGAAGAGTTGTTAATGAAAACTATATATTTTTAATTTAATTTCCTATTTAATTCAAAACTTTCATAAAATACACTTTGTTTCTTATCAATATATTTATTTTATAGTGTCTTTAGTTTCGAAGTATAGTATGAAAAACGAGGTGTAGGTAACGGGAATAATCGGTTTTAGTGAAGTGTTTAATTCTCATTTATTCATTACAATTCTCGATATTTCGACACATTTTTTTTTGTGTCTCCTTCAGGAGAAAAGCCAAGATTCAGGTTTATACCTATAGTGATGATAACAATATTATGTTTTTATTAGAATTAACATTTTTCAACAAACGTCCCTGTTTTTGTTTCACTTATACCCTACATGTTGCTAAACTGTAACTACAGTTTAGTTTTTACAGTTTTAGCTACAACTTGTAGCTAACTAAGTTCACTCAGTGAAAGTAAGTAGTTTTATATTTTTCACATTTTGAAATTGATTATTGTAGTCATTCCTTTGCAGCTTGTAATTTCTCCTGATGAAGACACAAAAAAGTTTCGAAATATCGATAATTGTAATGAATAAATGAGTTTTTAAGGACTTCACCAGACCGATTATTCCTGTACCTAATTTTTACATAAGTATCTCACGATCCAGAAATTACCTATTTATCTATATATATATATATATATATATATATATATATATATATATATATATATATATTATAAATATAAACAAAGGCAGAATTTTCAGTATAGCCCTCAACGCAATTGGAAGCAGCCGTTGACACGTGTTTCGAGCTTCTTCGCTCTCCTCAGAACGGCGTAGCGTATTAGTATACATATATATTATTATAATTTTCGTTATAATTATTATATGTATAATTAATACACATATAATAATTATAACGATTGTTCCCCATGAGGGAGAGTGATTGAACTTGAATTTGCAATTCAAAGGGCTTTATCTATCTGCCTCCCAGAAATGCTTCATTCCCTTGGAATGCTGTTTCTTTCGTTCATCTGTGCATTTTATTCTCAAACTTCACATGTACGATCTTAGAGATTTTTTATATTGATCTGTTGTAGATCCTTTGGGTCCTGTTTCAGCGACCGTGTTCATCATTGACTCTTTATAATTATATCGAGTATTTTCTTCATTATTCTGAACTGTTTCATTCTGTAGACATGTGCATAGAACATTGCTCGTCATTTTCTGATTTCTTCCGTTATTGCATTTTTCTTTTGGCAACGTTCGTTCTGAGGTCTTGTCATCCAAATGCCGTTTGTAAATATTTCTGACTATTTTCCGTTCTTGTTTTTCTATTTCTCTAATTCTTGAATGACCGTCAATAACCGTTGTTTCAGCTGCGTAGATTGCTTATGGAAGAATATTGCGCCTCTACAAATGCACTTTTTATTATAGTACGCCAATGCACGTCGATCAATTTAACCAATCAATAATAGTTTTTTCAGAATTGGAATATTTCAGTAGAAATAACTGAGACAATGTGATTCTTTTTGATAGTGAAGAATTTCTCAAAAGTTTCAAACAAATAATAGTGAAACATTTTCCTTGCAACACGCAAAACTGATTGAAAGTTTTGATTTCGATGTATGCGTTGAAAATATTCACTTGAATCCTGAAAAATGAGTGAAATCAGCATTTTTCCGGCACGTCAAACCGTCAAAATCAGAATTTGACAAGCCGGGATAATTCCAACAAGGAGAAATTTAATTCCAATTAAACCATTTCAAGGCGTAAAATTATTAATGAATTCGGAATTGAATAATAACGGCTAACTGAAATGTCCCGGGTGCCACAAGTAGACATTTTAATCGAAAAGAGCGCAACATGAGGTCGAACAGAAACTTTATTAGGGTTTCCCTAGTGTTTTCGAGTAAATTACATGCATGAAATTGAACAGTGCCGGCGATCTGCTTACAGGTTTTACAAAATCTCTCAAAATCAAATCAAAAAAGGGTGAACTTTTGGAAAACCAAAGATTGTAGAGGTTAACACGAGGTCTGTTCGAAACAGAAGATAAATTTTGAATTTTCGCGGGCTATGCACATACGATTACCGAAAATTTTTTTGCGTTATGTTGGTACACATACTCTTGTATGTTGAAATTATCAGCCATTTTCGAATAGTGGTTTGTTTTAACAACGGAAAAGGTTAGTCACGGTTTGTGTGTTCTTCGATTTCTCTTTTTCTAATAAAATGGAACGAAGAATCTGTATCTATTTTTGCGTTAAAAATGGAATAAAGTGCTCACGCAGTCAAAATGTTGACTGTGTCATTCGGCGAGTCTACTTTAACTCAAAAAAGTGTTTATAAGTGGTACAATCGCTTTACAGAAGGTCGAGAAGATATCGATGACGATGAGCGTTCTGGAGTTGCAACCACGTCAACAAACGAAGAAAACATCGAAACAGTGAAGAAAATAGTTGTGAAAAATCGTAGAATAACTATTAGAGAATTCCGAAATTGTCAAGGACGATCCGGATTTGTTCAAAAAGGTCAAAACTGGCAACGAAGCTGAGTGTATGGCTATGACGTCGAAACCAAAGCTCGATCATTCCAATGAAAGCGGCCAGAAGAGCCAAGACCGAAAAAAGCACGCCAAGTTCGATTAAATGTGAAGAAACAAAATTATATTCATCACATCATGAATTTCCCATTACATCAAGAAAATATATATTATAATAAGAAAAAATATATATTATTAATTTTGCAACATATAAACAATTTCACCATTATTTTGATATTTCTGAACTGTTAAAAATCAGTTAGAATATTTCGGGAAATAAAAAAAGACCTTTTTCTGATTTAGCAAATGAAACTGTATCAATTCGAGTAATATTTTGAAAAATTCAATCTTATGTTGTTCAAAAATATTTTCAGACGATTTTGTCAAACTTTCCAGAAATTTCGTCGGTATTTCGCTTTTATTTAATACTTGTTCTTCACCTTCTCTTATAGTGTACTATATTTCTGACTGCTCATTATAGATGCAACAAACTTTTTCAATTTTTCAGGGTTATATTGTTAAATTATGAATTAGTTAGTACTTTGGTAATTTATGCAGACATATGACGTTATCGTTTCGTCCACTATTTTTGCAGGCATCTTCAGTTTCTTCTTCAGTTAAGTAAGTAAATATTCAAGTCATCTTTTCCTAAATGTGAATGCTTGTTACTATTCCCCACATTCACATTTTAAGGCATTTAATGAACATATTGTAAAACAATAAAAAAGTTTATTTTAGACAATGGAAAAATATGGCTTTTGTTAGAGTTTTAAAGTTTTTTGGAATTCAGAAATATTCGAAAAAAACAAATTAGTTATTAGTGTAAAATCTCATAAAGTTATTTAAATTTTTTGATGATATGCTAAGAATTCAATTTGTCTATTTCGTTTAAAGAGCCTGCATTTGAAACGTTATCATATCCGTTTTTACTGAAGTGATTAATTCAATTAAATAATTCGGTTTAAAAGTGTTTCCTTGAAAACACAGGTTTCAAAACAAAATATATAAAAGAGTAGTCAATAGCTCTAATCAAAGTAGGACTTAATATGTCCATTACTCTTTTGTTTCAATGAATAGTTGTATAATTTCTCAATCTAATTCAGGTGTAACCGTTGCAATTCAACGCCGTTCCTGTACTTCCTGATCCAATTTGGGGGCTCAATAAAACTGCCAGAGTAAGCCCCGTCGATGTTGTTAAGTGACATGAATTATCTGGACCCCCGGGGGTACGCACTGCTCCCATCCACCAGCAACCCCGTAGCTTCTTCGATACGTGCCTTGACACTTTTTAGACGAAATAAGAATTTAAATTAAAAGCCATTATTTATAATAAATCAAAGCGTGCCTCCGGTTTCTCGATGTCTGTTCGATGAAATTGACAGAAAAATGAGAAAAATTTGGCGATGCTGTAATGGAACTTGCTTTATAAAAACACATTAGTTATAGCTATATAGGGAGAAATGAGAACTAATATATCTGATGTCGTACTCTTTCTTGATAATCTACGGTAAAAACAACGAGTTTGCATTTACTGCGTTATTAAGGTGGTGAATTATTAATTCGCTGATCTCTCGGTGAAATCATAATCGCTTTTTATTATCGTTGAATCAATTTATATTATTTTATATGAAGTGAAATAAAACACTTGACTTAGTTTGACAGAAATATATTGATGGCTTGACTCTTGTTTTGGGGTGTGGAAAATAAACTATATATATATATATATATATATATATATATATATATATATATATATATATATATATATATATAAATATATCTGTGTGTGTGTGTTGTTTTCTAGTGATTGTGTGCATTAAATTCTAGCAATATAAAATTTTTTAATCAAAGATAGTGGGAAAAGCTACAATAACGCAAATAAATTTTATGGCAACAGATATGAACCAGAAATATTCAACAAGGTAATTCGTTTGATATTGTGAATGTAAAAATGACTGAAAGAAACATTTACGGCCTACCAAGAAAAAATGATTCATCAAATTTGAAGTCATGATTTTCCTGGAATTAAGAGTTTGATAATTTTATTCGAAATTCCCGACTTCCTACCTGTTCAAAAAAGATGCTTGTACTGTCCATAAAAATTCATTTAATAACTCATTTTTATACCTTCTTCAAATTTGCCACAACCCGGGTGCGGAAATTATATATTATCTTTTATTGAAACGAGATTTTCAAACTGAAACCTGATAGTTCACCGTTATTTCTTACCTAACTCCAGATACTTATCATTTTTGAAAAATTTATTGCAATGGCAAAATAATGTCAAGATTAGATCCAGATAACTTCATCTCATTCAAAATGAGTCTGCACAGGTATAGCCGAGAAATGAAGGAACCATTTCCGTGTATAACCAGCAAGAATTTGTACAAATTCTTCTGATTGAAAAGTGTTCTTCAAACTGAACCGACGAACACACATGCATATATCTACAAGATGAATATGTGAATGTAAATACATCTTGATTGACGATGACGAATGTGCAGAAAATCTAATTAATAAATCACGTTTCTTCAAAATTTATTAACAATCTCAACGAACAAGGACAATCATCAAATCATCATAACAAAAATCACAAAAATCATCATAAAAAAATGTTTTTTGTTGTTATCGTTTTCTTTACCTTGAAATATTCTATATTTGTGACATTTTCATATGTTTGACTCTAGTAGGTTCATCTTGTATTTAAAGTTTTGAGAATGTCAGTAAAGTAGAAGTTCAGTGCAGTAAATAAAAAACCAAACGTTGCCAGATAATGAGCTTTACTGTCCATTTGTCATAATATATTTAGCCATAAAAGGCTTTTTTGGTTGAAAAAATTTTCATTCTTTTAGACGTTTCGTTTATTATATATATATATATATATATATATATATATATATATATATATATATATATATATATATATATATTATAATATTAAAAGTATACTATTCGATTCTTTCGCTAATTTTTCATGAATTATTCAAAATATTATGGCAGAACTGTCCATTTGAAATATGATTTCTCAATTATGTTTCAAGGGATGAATGTTAGAGAATATTTAAATCAGTGCCTAAATTCACGTAGGTTAAATTATATTCATCATTAATTCAAGGTTTTATAGCTACATATCCAGTTATTTCCAGAGTGAAAAGAAGGAAACTTGATCTTTTTCATTAAAAATGTTGGTATTCCTTTGTGAATATGTGGACAATTCTCACCATCGCCTCTAAATTTTGCAATATATCTTCTTCGAAAATTGACATTTCGGACTTTGTAATTCTCAAGTGTGTCTTGAATTTCAACCCAAATGACAGAAAAAAAAGTGACTTCGCTGCGATTGACAGGAGCGGGACCACCAGAGCGAATAAATCTGTAAAGGACGATCCTGTCCCCTTTTCGAGACCGCATAAACCACGGCTGGGGACATTTTCCGGATGTCAGCAGTAAATCAAAGTAGGCGCCAAGCCACTCACCTGGGATATGAATCTAGATATCTATGAGGATACTCTCGTATACCTGAATAGCGTCAAAATTGCGCAACGGTTACGAAACGTAATTTATGCAACTTTCTAAATATTTTGGCACTAGTCAATGATTTAAAGGGATGCAAATTTTTGTGTTTACCTAAGTTCTTTTGTATGCGTGAAATGAATAATAATAGTAGCATAGTGGATGTCGATAAATGCTATTCTTTGAAATATACTCTTTGGTGCACCGACACTTTCTCAAAATATCTTTTCTAAGAAGCAAATGAGCCAGATGAATGCCTATCGAATTATCTATATATATATATATATATATATATATATATATATATATATATATATATATATATATATATATATATATATATATATATATATATATTTCTTGAAATTGATTTATTGCCTGTTTAAGATATTTTATTCTGAAAGTTTTTAGCAATAACAGGCTTTTTTTGATATGAAAAAGTTTATTTTTATTTATTTTTTTATGAAAAATAAACTTTTTCATATCAAAAAAAGTCTGTTATTGCTAAAAACTTGAAAATATATATATATATATATATATATATATATATATATATATATTATATATATATATATATATATATATATATATATATATATATATATATATATATATATAATATATATATATATATATATATATATATATATATATATTTATTATTATTATTATAACGATTGTTCCCCATGAGGAGAGCGACTGAACTTAAATTCGCAATCATTAGGAATTTTGTTTCATCTTTTTTGCCTACCAAAAACGCTTCATCCTCTCTGAATGCTCTTTCTTCCGTTCATCTGTCCATTTTACTCTAGGTTGACAATTTGACTTTCGCTCAAACTTCACATGTGCGATTTTATAGCGACATTCAGTGCGATCTTCGAGATTTTTTATATTGATCTGTTGTAGATCCTTTTGGACCTCTTTTAGCCACTCTGTTCCGCATTTACTATTCATAATTATATCGAGTAGTTTCTTCGGTATTCTGCACTGTTTCATTCTGTAGACATGTGCATAGAACTTTGCTCGTCGTTTTCTGATTTCTTCCGTTATCGTATTTGTCTTTTGATACAGTTCATTCTGAGGTCTTTTCATCCAAATACCGTTTCTATTGATTGGCCCGTAAATCTTTCTGAGAATTTTTCGTTCTTGTGTTTCTATTTCTTTAATTCTTGAATGGCCGCCAATAACCATTGTTTCAGCTGCGTAGATTGCTTCTGGAGGAATCGTTGTGTTATAATGCCTCAATTTGGCGCCTATCGAAATGCACTTCTTGTTATAGTGAGCCCATGTTAGTTTGTAGGCCCTTTGGAGCTTGGTTATTCTCCGTTCATTAGCTGTTCATTGTTCATTATATATATATATATATATATATATATATATATATATATATATATATATATATATATATATATATATATATATATATATATATATATATATATATATATAGTTATGGTAAATTCTTCATGCAATTATCATAATAATATAGAAATCGAAAAATGACATATGTAGTGTAAATTTACAGAAAAAAATTTCAATTTTGTATCGAAACTCTTTGAATATACATGCACCAGCAATAGAAATAAACAATGTTTATTCTTTCTCAAGGTGATGCTTCTAAGTTGCTGTACTAATTGTTTCGACAAAGTCATATTTCTTGCATTATACTTTTTTGTGTAGAATTTTAACCATACATACATTATTGTAGATATAATTAATTTCCACATGGTAATTTGTTAACGTAGTTAATTTTCTTCGAAATATGGTATTCTCTATTTGTTATTCAATGTACTCTGACACAGTTTTGATGATATAAATGCTATATATAGTGATGTTCATGTATTTTTGTTTCTAATTTCTGGAATAACTTTTTTTTTACGTAATTATTATTTATATGATGTATTTGTAGAACGCACTTCCGAAATTTGAACATAAAATCGATCTAAGTTTTAAATCGATAATGAAAATTATTTCTCTGGACCAGTAACCTGGAAATTCAAATATTTATAATGAACATATTTCAAATCTATTCCACCTTATCAAAAGATGTATTTTTATATTTATTCAATATACCAAATTTTATATTTGAAATTTTTATATTTATTGAAAATGTTCGAATATTACAAAATAATTCGATTAATGAATATGAAGTTGGTTATAAGTGAAAATCAAAACTTAAACTGTGAAGTTTAAGTGAAATGAACAAATGGTATTCCAAAAATTGTAGGAGCCATTGAAAAATTACATACTCATATTCAGAAAATTACAAAGCTTTTCGAATATAACTTTTTTTTAACTTATAATTACTTTACTATTTAAGCCCTTAAAGTGTATATTTCAAGAAATATACATATTTTCAAATGTTTTGAAATTATTCTTTCGTTATAGTCGATCACATAGAGTACAATTTTTTTAGTAGTAGATATCGACTTTGTCCTGAAATAATCAGAATAGTATTAATTTCTATACAATAAGTCTATTCTCCTTATACATTAATGATATTATTTTTCATGTAAAAAACGCTCTATACGATCATTCGCAGATGAAACAATGATTCATGTTAGTGGTAAAAATATCCAGACTATGACAGAATGGATCAATAGACTTGACAGCAATAGATAAATGAATGGCTAAGCGAAAACAGATTATCGCTGAATGTAACAAAGTCTAAATTTATAGTTTTTGGTACGAGTAAAATTCTTAAGGTAAATAGTAACGAAAATATAAGTTAAAATTGAAAACCAGAACATTGAAAGGATAAAACTTGTTAAATACTTAAGCGTTATGTTATGAGAAATTGAGTTTCAATGATCATGTCGACTTCATATCATCGAAAATCTCCAAGAAAATCAACTTTCTCGAAAGAATTGGAAAAAATTGACGACATGTATGAAGTTATTGGTCTTTAAGTCAATAATAATGCCACACTTTGAATAATGTTTCACTCTGTTATTGGGATTGAGTAAAGAAAAAATTCAACAATTACAAAAGTTACAGAACAGAGCTATGCGAACAATTTTGAAATGTAAAAAATATCCAAAGCATGCTAAAATGTGTCGGTGATGTGCATAGTTATAAAACAAGAAATGCTGACATTTCTACATGCAAGTTTGTAAGCTTTCTAAATCTAGGAATAGTATATTTTATGAAGGATTCAACGCATTTAATAAATTGCCTAGCTCCATAAAAACAATTAGTGACCTTAAATTATACAAGCGTAAATTAGCTAAGTCCGTATTAAACATATAATTGTAAATAATATATTTTGAACCTAAATGTA
Source organism: Henosepilachna vigintioctopunctata (assembly GCA_030704895.1). Lineage (NCBI taxonomy): Eukaryota > Metazoa > Arthropoda > Insecta > Coleoptera > Coccinellidae > Henosepilachna > Henosepilachna vigintioctopunctata. Next base: position 11,162,904 of record JARQZJ010000121.1, read on the forward strand.
TATATGATTTTGTAATAGGTATTGCTAAATAAATATTATTATTATTGTTATAATTGTTGCTTGTTCTTATTATCATCGAAATATTTTTCATAATTTACAATCTTATACTCGATATCATAATGAGTGGAGAATTAACGACCCATTATGAATGGTAGAGTCGATAAGGGAAAAAAGATCATAAAATGGTCTGGATTAAACGCCAGTCATAAATTCGAAGTATGTTCACGTCAGAATGAATTGTGGCAAAACCTTCAACGAAAAATTAATAGTTCGTGTTTGTCAAATGTCATAAAAGTTATGGGCGGTAAATCAGATTTTAAGTGAGCTCGGACGACCTGATTGTGCGGGTAGTAGACGATACTCTACCGCCTGGTTGAAGCCACCACTGAGAATGTATGCTATTCGCATTTGCCTTAAAAACGGTGTAAAAAATCACCAATCAAAAAAAAATCTTATATAAGATAGGAATTGGGAGACAACACACTTTCTGGGTTTTTAGGTAGAGTTCGAAAGACATTGAAAATGTAGGTAAAACTACTCTTGTGTCTATGATGTGAAGAAATCTTCTATACGTTGATTCGCTGATGATACTATGCCCCAAATATGTGGCAAAGATATTAAAAATATGACAGAGGGGATCAGTAGAGAACTTTCTGCAATTAATGAATGGTTTTGTGACAATAGCTTATTCCTAAATGTGCAAAAATCTAACCTCATAGTTTGGGGTACAAGTGAAACCCTTAAAACCAATAAAAATGAGGATATAACTATAAAGATTAATAAACAAAAAATTAGAAAAGTAGAAACAGTAAAATATTTAGACATTATGTTAGACGAAAAAGTGAGTTTTAGTGATCATGTTGAAATAGAATGAAATAAAAGAAATAGGATGAATGAAAGAATAGGAAAAAATCTGTCGACATATGTGAAATTATCATTGTTGAAATCAATAATAATGCCACATATCGAATATTACTTCACTTTGTCATTTGGTTTGACTAAATAAAAAATTCAACAAGTACTAAAGTTACAGAATAGAGCCATGCGAACAATTTTGAATTGCAATAGGTAACCCCTGTTAAAATTAAGTTGAACTTTTTGGAACTAATGTCTGTTGAACAAATAATACTCTTTGCTTCATATATAGTCATATTAAAAACAAAAAATCAGTTGCTTCCATGTAATGCAATAAAAAATGTAACATATGTCAGTGATGTGCATGGGTATAATACTAGAAATACTGATAGTTTTTATATCCAAAGTTGTAAGCTCTCTAAATCTAAAAATAGCATATACTATGACTGATTCAAAGCTTTCAATAATTTACCAAGTATATTGAAAACTAGTTCTAGTATTAAGATATTTGAGCGGGATTTAAGAAAGTATATTTCAAATAATGGGATAGGTATATGATTCAAAATTGACAGTTCAAAATATCTTTTGTATAGCTTCAGCTAAATAAATATCATTTTTTTATTATTATTATTCTATTATTATCTTTAATCGTGCGATGGGGATGTTGACTTTAATCACAAATTAATATTACGTGTCGATTTTATTAAAGTTTGTATTATTATAATCTGAAAATGCACATTTTAAAAATTTGATTTATCACATTCAATTTAATAAAATTAATATTAGAAGCTGTATATATCGCATATTGTAACGTGACTCCAAACGCCAATCAGAGAACAGGACGTCATCAACTTGCCAAGGAGAGGCTGTTTGTTCACCTCACCATTTCTTGGTTTGTGGTTACACCGACGAAATAACTGTGAATTACTCAATATTAATGCCACCGTGGAGACTGGTGGCATTAAAATCAAAGTAAATAATTAAAACTTGCAAAAAATTGAATATAAACTGTATAGAAATATAGAGTGCTTTTTCCTAACCATGAATCTAAGAATGTTATTAGAAGTATGAATGTTAGTAATGATCAATTCTCCCGATTCCTGGAAATCGGTATGAAAGGGATTCGGTGCTGACAAGGCCTCAATCTGCCTACTCCATGTTAGATGTTGATTAATTATCTACCAGTGGACAACTGATGTAGAGCCTAATTCTCCTGATTCCTGGAAATCGGAATGAAAGCGATTCGGTGCTGACAAGACCTCAATCTGACTACTCCTTGTCAGGTGAATGAGTTGACTACTGATGTAGAACTGATTTTATCAAGAAAATGTTAACGTATTTCTACATAAAAAGCTGTTTACTCGCTAAACACTCGGGCGAGTGATATTCGCAAAAATTGTGTCAATCTAGACACTTATTGCCTAATACATTATTACAAAATATTTCCCTGTTCTAACTATGTGAATCTGTTCAAAATCTTCAAGATTCTGAACATAAACTAAAATTCAAACACTTGAACTTTTGATTTACACTTTATTCACAACATAACATGACGTGTTTCGTCGTTACAGACGACTTCTTCAGTTGCTAACAGAATAAGTACTGACTTTAGTCAGTATCTATTTTATTATTGATATTTTTAGTCACTAAATTTTGTATTTCATTACTCATTATGTATTTTCCTGCAATGCGGTAGTTACCTGTTGGGAATATATGCCTATTATATTATACCAGTATTATTATTATATCAAAATAGTTTTCTTTAGTCCTCAAGGTCTGGTTCCTTTAGTTATTACCATCACTCAGTCAAATCTATAACTCATGTGCAGTAAATTTTTTCCCCAATAAATCCTTACCGGTTGCAGAAGTCGGTAAACCTCATCACAACAAGCTCATCTGCGGTCCATCAAAGGACATCGCATCAGGCGACAGTCCGGTAGAGCAGTTATAATAAATATTGTATCATTGTCGATGAGGAGCCCTGCCACACACGACGTGAACGGCTCCGTTCGCGTCCCTCCTCGATAAACATTTTTCGATGAGTTTTTGTTGAGAACAAAGCTCTTTGCGAATTAACAGTGGCAGTAGTTATATATATATATATATATATATATATATATATATATATATATATATAATATATATATATATATATATATATATATATATATATATATAATATATATATATATATATATATATATATATATATATATATATATATATATATATAATATTTCTTTACTAGGTTCAGGTCAATTTTAACATTTCTTCCAGATTTACTTCACAGGACTTTATTACGCGTTTCGGTTCTAAGAACCATTTTCAAATAATATTGTCCAAAATTGTCAACAACTGCAAATATTCGGCTTTAAAAACAAATATACAAAGGTTGAAAATCTTAAATAACTTACTCTTTCTATGTATAAAGCAAAAAACATTGAGGACATTAGTTTTCACAAACAATTTTGGGAGAATCACTTTCCTTCAATCATGCACATAGGTATTACTTGTCTTAATTAGAAAAGAATACTGATTGATAATGTCACACATTATGTTTATATTTACTTTCTTTTTTTCTGTTGTGATTCATGTATGCATGGTTGCAGGATTACAGGATGAAATATATCTACAAAATTTTCATGTAGTGATGGCGAATTTGAAATGATGTTATTATATATTTGATTGAAGTTTTCTATATATGTCTTAGAGTTAATGGTATTCTTGTCAAGTTGAACAGCAATCATTTCTTTTATATTTCTTTTCTGGTCATTATATTCAGTATCTACTATTTCTACATTATCAAAATCAAAAGTGTGTAGGTTTTCGATGGCATGTTTTTAAAAATATGACATAAAAGTAGCACATAAATCGACTAACTATACAAAACATTTTTTTACTAAGTTAAAACCAAAAGTTGATAAACGTAACACCAAACATTCCATTTACAAAATTAAATGTACTGATTGCAATGCTAGTTACATCGGAAACACAAAACAATATATACACAAGAGGATCTACGAACACAAATACTCCGTAAGAAATAATATCAAATGCACGGCACTAGCAAAATTTATATACTTATGACTATAAGTCCTCAACTCTTTAACCACTGAATTGTATTGCAGATTTTATTTTAATTGATGAGATGAGAGAAAACAAAACGGACCGGACATATTTTTGAGTTATTACTTCTTACAGATAACAGAAGGCGAGTATTGAACAATATCTATTGGTTCTTTCGTGAACAGACTTCTAACAAGCATTATCACAGAAGCTCAAAAATCAAACTATCAAGTTTGAAGTTTAATTTCTAATTAATCAATGCAGGGATATATACACTTAAAATTAATTTTCATGATGGAAAGAAATTGAATTCGCAATTCAATATAAGAGTAACTAATTGGACTTGAAGCTCAATATTTCACATTTGCGGATGATACATTGTTTCTGTACACAGGAGAAAGTGAGAATGATTTAGAAAACCTGATTAATGAGGACCTTGACTGGTATATCGGATGGCTCTATTTAAACAAATTGAAGATAAATGTGAACAGGACAAAATTTATAATTCTGAAACAAAAAAACAAAGCGGTGAATAACATCGACTTAAAAATTAATGAAATTGAACTAGAACAAGTCACATCTCTTGAATATTTAGAATTGATAATAGATGAATATTTAAACTGGAAAACACACACAAATAAAATAATTAATAAAATAAACCCTATGATTCCCATTATTTACCAATGTAGAAATTATATCTCCATTAAGACAAAAAAACAAATATACGCTGCCTTTTTCTCATCGCACCTGAGATATTTACTGCCTATATGGGGAACTTGTGGAAGTGTAGATTTTAATAAAATGCAGATTTCACAAAACAAAATTTTGAAAATTTTATTAAAATATGATTATCTTACGTCTACGAATATATTGCATCAGGAATTGAACATCCCCAAACTAGAAGCCTTGTTGAAACTTGAACAGTGCAAACTTATGTATAAAATACTTAAAAATATACAAAAATCAAATATTGTTTTCAAATTGGTTGGCGAGGTTCATGGTTATGAGACAAGGTTTCAGTCAGAGTTCTACATTCCCAACAGTAGAACAAATGTTGGACTGAATGGTCCTGCTAATATGGCATGTAAAGTGTACAATAATTTGAGTGAGGACATCAGGTCAACTAAATGTTACTCCCACTTTTTAAGAAAATGTAAGGCATGTCTGAATGCTTGATGATAAATATGTACCTGTTAAATTTAAGTTAATTTTGGATTTTAATTATATTGGAGAAAATTAATTAGTTTTATAAATCTTCAGGCCAGGGCTAAACAAAGCACTGATTTTAGATAGAAGGAATGGTTTTTTTATATTATTGTAAAATGAATTAATTAATAAAGACTTCATTTTCAAAAAAATTGAGTTTCTTCAATTTATAACTCATACAACACGTGATAAATAAGTAATCACAAGATTATAAATCGAAAATATGTATTCTAACAATCTAACTCACGTAAGTGATGTTAAGGTGTTACAAGTCGGTTATAAATAATTTATCACCGTTGGACGGTACGGAGAAGACCTCAATAAATAAATTAATGGTGAATAAATAATTCATTCATATTTATTGAACGAAACAACAGTCATAACACGATGGCATGTGGAATGTGAAGAGACAGGAAAAAAGACCGTGCGAAAATATGAATGACATATTTTAGTTTATGACATTTGCATACGACACTCCCTCATATTGTTTTATTATGTATTTCGAAGCTGAGGCCGGCATGTCAATTGAGTTATTATAATAGTACGGGCAGGTTACTTGCACAGTCGTCCGTAATTGATTATTTATTATGATCGCATGTTATAACAAGGAAATTCAACAACGGTTAAATGGGTACTGCCGTATACCTGATATACAACCTGATCTAGTTTTTATATTCACCGTCATCACACCCATTTTATATCAATTGTAGGTACAATGTAGAGTCTACATTCTATATTCACATTAATAATGACTAAATGACAAAATATAAATGACATATTTTTTTCCTGAATATATTCGAAAATCTTGATAGATGTGTTATACCAGTGGTTCCCAAAAAAATTTTCGAGGACCACTTCATCGAGCGGCTATTGTGACAAGGTCCCTCATTAATTTCTACTGCTGAAATTAGAAAGTGACCCCTTGCCAGCACCCCCTTAATATTAATAGGTAAGTTATAAAGGGTGTTTTTTTAAAGGTATAGAATTTTAAATTGCAATAAAACAACGATGGATCATTCGATTGACAAGAATTTTTTTATTCGGAAGATAATCTTGTGGCATTATATTTTAAATATGATTTCTGGCATATGACCGTCACGGCTGGCTCGGATGTAGTCCAATCTGGACGTCCAATTTGCGATGACTTTTTCCAACATTTGTTGCCGTATATCGGCAATAACACGGCGAATATTGTCTTCTACATGTTCAAGCGTTTGTGGCTTATCCGCATAGACCAATGACTTTACATAGCCCCACAGAAAGTAGTCTAGCGGTGTTAAATCACAAGATCTTGGAGGCCAATTCGCAGGTCCAAAACGTGAAATTAGGCGGACAGCAAACCTTTTTTGTGTCTTTCAATAAATCGATTGTGGTACGAGCTGTGTGGCATGTTGCGCCGTCTTGTTGAAACAACAGCTCCTGGACATCATGGTTGTTCAATTCAGGAATGAAAAAGTTAGAATGTAATAATGTTAAATGAGTTAGTACTCTTATCATGAATATTAAAATAAATTAAACTCTTGGCTTAATGTTTCAAGATTTATTTAACAATATGTATAGTCAACATGTTTCGAGCGTTAGCTCATTTTCGAGACTAAACTACTATTAAGTCACTTTTAGTAAATAATAAAGAAAAGACAAATGTTGAAGACAAAAGCTGTATTTATAAGATTTTTTGTAATGAATGTCCAGCATTTTATATCGGCCAAACAAGTAGAAAAATAAAAACTCGGGTTGATGAACATAAAAGGTCGATTTTGTACAATGTTAATAAAACTGGATTCTCAGAACATTGTATTAGCTCTAATCACTTCATAGATTTTGATAAAACTAAATGCCTACACTCAGGTAATAAAGGTAAACGTTTATACCTTCTGGAGGCAATTGAAATTAGCAGTTCTTGGAAGAGAAAAGAAGAAATTGTAAATGAACAAGTAGATTTTCAACTATCCTCCCTACTCACATCCATTTTGTAGATATAAATTTGTTGTACGTTTCTTATAGTAGTTTAGTCTTGAAAATGAGCTAACGCTCGAAACATGTTGACTATACAAATTGCTAAATAAATCGTGAAACATTAAGCCAAGAGTTTAATTTATTTTAATAATAATGTTAGTAATCAGATGGCCAGAGTGTAACGTTCTGGCCATCGTCGTTTTTGAAGAAGTACGGACCAATGATTCCACCAGCCCATAAAGCGCACAAAACAGTCAGTTTTTCTGGATGAAACGGTGTTTTGACATACACTTGAGGATTATCTTCACTCCAAATGCGGCAGTTTTGTTTGTTGACGTAGCCATTCAACCAGAAGTGCGCGAAGCGTAATAGTATGCGCAACAACTAGAAAAAAACTTGACGTGGTAGAAAGAAACTGATTAAAGTTTTGGAATCAGCATATGAATTTACTTCTAAAATAACCTAAAAATCGAAGCCAACAGAAATAATGTTAGAAATTGTTTCCCAGTGTTACTGAGAATTAACAAATGGATTCTTATTTTTCGAACAAAATCATCCTAAACGAGGAAGCACATTTTCAACTTGATAGGTTTGTTAATTGCCAAAGGTGCCGCTTCTGGGATGTAGTTTTGCATAAAAAAAGGCGTGAAAGCTTAACCAACTACATTTCACTCTAGTTTATGAACAATTTTTGACTAATTTGATTAACTTATGCTATCTAGGTCGCGTTAATAGAAACGTTCAATGTTACATTTATTTTTCTGTTTTCTATTGATTCCTTACAGTGGAGATATATAGTATTATATGCATTATATTTGCATACGACTTCGCCAAATTTTTCTGTCTTCTTTTTCATAGGAGGATTTTCGAGAAATGATGTCGATGCCCTCCATTTGTTGCAGGAGACGGAACTGAAGAGAGCCTTGTAGTACCAAACAGTGACTCTCTTAGGTGTCCAATGAATGTCGGCACTAATTTCAATATTCTCTAACATTTATCACTAGAAGGATAATGAAGACATCATACTGTTCATGTTTCACATAGCCAGTTCTGCATTAATATTCTTTGAAATAATTTTTTAAAAAATTATCGAAAAAAATTTTCAATATTGGATATTTTATATGTAAGTTAATAATATTAAATTAAATTTAACTCTTGGCTTAACGTTTCACGATTATATTGAACAATATGAATTTGTCAACATGTTTCGAGCGTGAGCTCATTTTTAAGAGTTTAATTTAATTAGATATTCAATTATGTTTCATCACGAGTTGAGCGAGAATTCAATCTCAGTCATAATTTAAACACATTGACAATTTAGTTTGGTCTTCAGTATTCAAAGTGAGCATTTTCGATTTGAAACTACTTCATTAGACATAAAATGTGTGATTATTTCACTGTTACTAACAGTATGTGAGATTTTCAACACCACTATTCTTTCAGATCATGTTATTTTTTATAGTTGAAGAAGAAATGCCTTCAATTGCATCATTTCTTCCAATCAAAATTACATACAGAGGAAGTTTTTTATGTAAATTGTGAATTTTTGATCTCAATTCAACCTCGGATGAAAATCAAAGTTGAGGTTCATCTCCTTACACAAAACGAAATGTATATCTAGCGAATCTGAGGAATGTTTGCGAGTGGATTGAGATGAGTTTATATCAATAAAAACATCGAATCCTACTAGGTTTAAGTACAGCACACAATACCAATTTGTATGTTACACACACGCACAATCAGCCTGAATAGAAGCACACGAACCTACCAATCATTCAGTTCACCGATGGCATTAAACGACAATATGGAGGTCGTAGACTCCGTGAGCTTAAACTGGTGTGGCGGACACTAACGACTACTAAAAAATAAATACCAATAAAGGAAAAAGTAGCTAATAGACGAGAGCAATTAAAAATCTTTTTATAATTGAAATGAATTTAAAACAGGCTTAAATGGGCAATATCTATTCGAGGCTCGGTCGTGGCGAGCCATGTATCAAAAGCCGACTTGATTATTGGAAACTAAATTATAAATTGCTGGCAGTCGACCGATCTGAAGAAATGACGAGCCACTTTGGGCATAATATTATGCTGCCTACCTCAATGTACTGGTAAAAAGTGAATTACGTTTCGCAAATGGAGCCGACCATCGTTTAAAATTTATCTGTGTTTAATAAATTCTTCGATAGATTGTCAGACGAACTTACCAGGAAGGAAAATGACTTAAGCTCCTGCACATTTTCCTCATCTAAACTAGTATAAAGATGTGAAGTTTGTGAGTAATCTTTGGAACTACTCGACCGATTTAGAGAATTATTTTATCAATAGAAAACCACGTTATTTCAGGGTGACACGAGCTATATATTTCACTAGAAAAAAATACAGATCTGCACTAAAATATCAATAATATAAACCACGGGATGAAAAAACTTGCCATAAAATGTCTTTCATCGCATGCGCTGCAGAAGCTATGAAAATTTGGGGTACCATATGTCTAATTATTGTAGGTATGAGAGTATAACTACTTTTCAGAAAAAAATGTTAACAAAACCAAACCACGCCTAAAAGACCACGTTATTCATGTCCTAGTATAATCCCAATCCGAATAAATATTTTCATTATTCAAGACTGTTTCAGTACCTGAAGATTAATTCTTGAATTATTAAAATCAGCCATTGAATTCAAAAGATATTACGAGTTCAAAAATGTCAAGTTAACAAAATTCTACTGATATTATAACCGCGAAAGTTTTTATATGGATGGATGAATGGATGTTTGAGTGTTTACAACAAAAGGCTAACTTTTACTATATATCAGCGGTTCCCAACCTGTGGGCCGCGGGAAGTGTGGTACTAAGCCGCGGTTCTGGTCAAAAGAATAATAAAGTATTGAAATATTAATACTTTAAGATTTAAGAAAAATAAAATAAAGTTCTTTTATATATGAATTCTTGAAATTGTTGTTTGTTTAATCTTTGTAAACATATTTAATTAAGAGTTACACGTCATAGGCCATAGATAGGGTATATTGGTTATAATTTATATTCTGCTTATCCGTTACAGTTTTTATTCATTTTTCTTGAGTATTCAGTAAGTGGGCCTCAAAGTTTAATTTTCAAAATAGGTGGTCCTACCTCTTGAAAAGGTTGGGAACCACTGCTGGATAGAATTTAAGACGATTTTTCTCTTGCTTTACACCAAGGAAATTTAATCTTATATAGTTTTAGATAAATTCGTTTTTTACAGTATGTGTTTTAGTTGCATAATTCAATAGATTCAAATTTAATACCCCAGACAATATTACTAATGTTCTATTTTTGAAATTTTCACTAAACTTTATAATAATGATCTATATAAAGTTATATAGATCTATATACTACCAGACTTTATATTAGATATAGTCTGATAGTAAGCGGTAAAGTGAAAAAAATATGTATTTGCTGAAGAAGCGCCCGACGTAAAAGATGAAGGACTGTTTCATGTGTACCTACTATGTGGACCGGAGAAATGAATATCGATCTATTAATCACTTCGATTTGCAGAGTTTGACGCATGTTGCTGCCTTTGGGCCCTCTGTGCCTACAGCTTTCTTCTTTCTGTGTATGTATGTATATATTGTTTGTTATTGACCTAAATTTTTCAGATATTCAAGTGCTTCTAGATTGAGATTTGTTATTTGTTTTAATCATCTTTTTTTTTGTTTCTTCTGTCATCAAGTGTAATAAGAATAATAATAATAAGCTTATATTTCCAACAAGTACCTTCCTTATGACAGAAAAATACATAATGAATAATGAAATACAAAATTTGGCGACTAAAACTTTCAAAATTAACATAAATATACAATATTGAAGAATAATCATATTAATAATATAAAGCATTATGGAATATAATAACCTAATTGAATAATATCAATATCTGAATATTCAATTATTCAACTCAAATTCAATAATGAGTGATAACTAAACAAGATAACAAATCTTTCAGAACTCAAACCGGACGAAATCAAGATGCCTCATTGGTTGAAATTTAAATACCCGTTAATGATGGAAACAAGTCAATCTCAGTGCAAATCACTGCAGCTTGATACCAGGTTTGCAGTAGAACATGCAAAGCTAACCGGCGATTGCGAGAGTAGATTGGTTCTTGTGGCTTTTTGGGTAAAATTATTCTGTGTTATTCTAATACACCTCTGAGGAACAAAGAAATTAAGTTTACCCAGAAGCTCAGTACAGTCGAGTTTATCACTGAGCAAATTCAATAAAAATTTCAATGCCTTTCCTGGTGTGGAGGCTCCTAGTGTCAAACCTCGACAGCAAACAAGCGTATGTATATTATATATTGTATTTTATCAGCTGAATTCTTCGAATATTCAAGTATTTTTTGTTCCCACCATATTCATCATCTATGTCATCACTTGTACCACTTACATTCATATATTAGAGGTACATATTATATATAAAATTTTATATAATTCCGTTTATGTAACTGTAAGGCGTATATTGTAAATAACAAATAAAAATGTTCTCTTATTATCCCATTCCAATTCAAATGTTATCATTGAATATAAGCTAAAATTCAAACACATGAACTTTTGATTTACACTTTATTGACAGCATAGCATCACGCGTTTCGTCGTTACAAACGACGACTTCTTCAGATGCTAACAGAATACTAACAACAAATTTGAAAAAACAGGTATAAATGTCAAAGGAATTTTAGAATTCTATGACTTGGGGTTTTACCCAAGATCTTACCCATTCTAAAATCTAATTTTAATTACCTGAAAACGTTTAGCAAGGGTGAATTGTTTAATTCTATTTGTTCATTGAGCAAATTTCCACAATTTTTATGCCGATTTATTTCCACTATTTCCCAAAAATCTAACTGACTACTTTTCGGTATATTATGTAACATTTTGAAAAATGTTTTTCAGCATTCATTAATTTCAAAATGTTACATAATATACAGAAAAGTAGTCAATTAGATTTTTGGGAAACAGTGGAAATAAATCGGCATAAAATTTCTGGAAATTTGCTCAATGAGAGATATAATTGAACAATTCACCCTTGTTAAACCTTTTCAGGTAATTAAAATTAGATTTTAGAATAGAATATCTTAAGTAAAACCCAAAGTCATAGAATCCTAAAATCCCCTTGATATTTATCCCTGTTTTTTCAAATTTGTTTTTAGAATCTGAAGAAATCTTTTGTAACGACGAAACGCCTCATGCTATGTTGTCAATGAAGTGTAAATCAAAAGTTCAAGTGAATTTTAGTTTATATTCAATTAAAATGGATTTACATTAAGTAAACGCCAACACCATGAAATATTCAAACGTTATCGCAGAAATGTCATGATATTTTAAGAAGACAAAAGACGTTTATTTCCTCTATGTCTGGGAATATCTGGAAGTAGACAATTTATATCCTAAAATATTCTCTCTTTCTTATATTGCAGCTGTTTAGGAGTATACCTATATTGAACCAAAAGTGTCTCGACTCTTTCTAAATGTGAATGGTGAAATCTCTGCATTATTTTTATTTTGAATATTCCTTCACGCTATAGTCACGCTCGCCCTTTTACTCGAGTAATTTGGATAAAAATAAACCGACAAGGAAACTTTATTTTACTGCTCCCATGGGCCATGTTTTTCGTTTAGTGTAATTTTAAATTAACTTGATTTCCCCCGAAATGGCAATTTGGATTTCTATATTGGTCTCATAATGAAACTAAGGTTTGACGTTATTTTGTAATTTTTTAATTTCATACCACAATGGCAGGGAGTATCTTACAAAAAGGGGCCAAATTACTTTTCTTAATTTGAATTTATATTGTTATATATATATATATTATATAATTTGATATTTATATATATATATATATATATATATATATATATATATATATATATATATATATATATATATATATATATATATAGAAAATGAACACTGAAACATTCATTCGAAAAATTCAAATTAATCAAGAGAATGTTATAGTAGAGCTAGATATGTGAACGTGTACGATGTGATGTCTCCATTATCCTTCAAGGGATAAATGTTAGAGAAATATTGAAATCGATGCCACACCTGATGGAAGTGCGAGACATATATGTTTCGTTCTGCAAGGAACTCGTCAGTCGCACCACGTCCATCGAAGTGAGGCAACGATTTCAACCCCAAGCATCTTCTTGTGACTCCAAGTGGAAGACCGTAGAGTTATGAATACTCCACAATTTCACAGACTCTAAAAACGATTTTAGTCTTGAAAATGAGCTAACGCCCGAAACACGTTGACTATTTATATTGTTAAATAAATCGTGAAACATTAAGCCAAGAGTTTAATTCAATTTAATATAGAATATATATATATATATATATATATATATATATATATATATATATATATATATATATATATATATATATATATCCGAACAAAAGTAGAAATTATCGTTATAGTCCACAACTGGAAGCAGCCATTGACACGTTTCGAGCTGGTTTGCTCTCTTCAGCATGGGGTTAAAAAGTTCAAGCACTCTTTTGCAAAGGAAGTCACCACCCGTAGGCTTCCACATGAACACTCCCAACCCGGAGAACAGTAAATAAGTCTTCAGAAAAATTTGATATTATAATAATTTTACGTCGCACAAAGAATATAAAGAATATTGAATATATCCAATCAAGTCTTTTTAGGTTGCACTTGTTCATTTCGAAAGGATAATTACGGTTCCATGAAGTGAAAAATCTCAATACATTTACAAAAAAAATATAAACAGAAGAAAAATATTCGATCTCATGTTTCCCTCATTTCATATAAGTCTTCAGAAAAATAAGATATTATTATGATTCATTGAATATAAACTAACATTCAAACACTTGAACTATTGATTCACACTTTATTGACAACATAGCATGACGCGTTTCGTCGTTACAAATGACTTCTTCAGATGCTAACAGAATACTTCGAAGAAGTCGTTTGTAACGACGAAACGTCATGCGATGTTGTCAATAAAGTGTAAATCAAAAGTTGAATTTCAGTTTATATTCAATTATAATGGATTTACATCAAGTAAACGCCAACACTATTGAATATAATTCATTGTCTCAATAAGAACATGATAATTATTGAATATATTCAACATTCAATCAAGTCTTCTTAGGTAGCATTTGTTTATTTCTAAAGAATCATTAGTGTGCCATGCAGTATCGAATCTTTGAATGACTTTTTTCGGTGAAGACTTATAACTATACCAACTCGTAAATAAATCTCATTTCAGTAAAACCGAATAGATATAACATCCATGCAGATTCTCATAAATCTACTTCCCCATTGTTTCCCATTACTGACTCTATTTTTAGCAAATGCTACGCTGGAAAGCCTTATTAATTAATTGATAATGTCCTTAACGACACGGTGTGTCAAAACCTTGTCTCCGCAAGGCCCAAGATTGATACCGTGTCCCCTCATAACCTGCCTGGTTGCAAGAGAAGAGAAAGACCTAACTCAGCCGCGGCTCGTAAATATGTCAAAAACGGTTTTGTTTTAAGACTGGGAAACAATGAGACGTGGAGATTTGTGTGTCGCCATCTTCGAACGCGACGCGGCCATCACCGACAGCTGTCAACCCGACACGCATTACCGAATCTTCGATATCTGGAGATGGGGACCGGTCAGAAAAACAGAAAACCATTAAAACAGTTCCATAATAATATTTCTACCGAAAAAAGGTGCACAAAAAGTATACTGAAGAAGAAATCGAAGGTTCTTATGGAATTCAATTTCCGTAGAATATTTTTGTTTGGTATAATAGAAGTGAAGAATTGGGTCCTGACGACAAGAAAACTCCTTTTCGTCAAAGTGAAGTATTATTTTAAGTCATTTCATTGTAATCATCTATTTTTTTATTTCATTCATATGTTTAACGATTTACATTTATTTTCACATTTATTTATTTGGAACTGTATTTTCGTATTGTGAGTGTACATTTTTCAACAGTTTGTTTCTTTCGCTGAAGGGATGAATCTATAATAAGATATATATTTATAGGTAGGATATAATGAATTTTAGATAGGTAGAGTTGTTCATTATACCAATTGTATTTAGTCCCAAAACCGTACTATAAAATATTTTGAGTGTATTAATGAATAATTTTATACATATAATAAATATTATTTCAGCAGAAATTATGACCCGAGTAGAAGGTCTTTACATTGGTATTTCTGGAATTAATAATAATAAAGATAATAACAGTGAAACATATATTCCCAACAGATATACTCGTACATTCAGTTACAGGAAAAAAATAACAAATTTTACACAAATAATAATGAATGAGAATACAATTGAACAAAAAAAACAGAAAAGAACCGTATAAGCTAATGTATACAAAAAAAATAAAATTAAAATAAATTGAATTAGCAATAAACAATAACTAAATGGAACAAACTGAAAATAAAATATCATATATATATATATATATATATATATATATATATATATATATATATATATATATATATATATATATATATATTATATAATTATATATGTATATATAATTTGAGCTAATACTCTGTTCATTTCTAAGATGCTCATGAAATAAATAAATGCACGCTATGATTGATTCGAAAATTTTTAGAGTTGACCTGAAGATTCACCCTATATTTTAAGGAAAATATATATTTTTGTGATATTGATATTCGATTTTGATTTTGCAATTTTTTTAATGAATTTGATTATTTATTATTAGAACACAAATAAATAAAAGCAAGGTGCATATAGATACCATTAAGTTTCTACAAACTGAATCATCGACTACAGATTCAGTTCATTTCAAACTTGATAAAAGCAGTTATCCAGTATTATATACAGTCTATATGCAGCCGTAGTTGCAAAGCATCTGAAGCCTGATCTCCACATCTTGATGAATGAGAAATTATAACAGTTGATGATCAATGATCGAATGCTTATTGTAACAGTTGACCTCTGGGAGTCAGATATAATATAGAAGAAAGTTATTAATAAAAATCCGAATAACATTTATATTTTTTGTTCAAACCAAAATGTACATGAAATAAATGAAATGTGAAAAAAATACGAACAACTTATAATAATGTTAATAGATTATGATTGCATTCTATATTATTAAGTATCATAATATTTAATCTTCGACTTGCTACTAATGAGAGAAATCTGTCTTTTTTAGCATAGGTGGGGAATTGAAACGTTACCATAGAAGTATCGATACACTTACTCTATACTGTATCGGTCATATCAATATCGATACTTACTCGGTATCGATTGAAAAGTATCATTGCTCACTCGTATCGAATGTTTTCTGGAAAATCGCGAAGAAAAACCGTTACAAGTATTGGTTTGAATTTTAAATAATTGATGAACAAAACTGTTTCTGTAGTGCTGTCCAAGAATATTGATTTTTTCAAATGTTTGCCTCTTAGGCGATTTCCTAAATCAGTCACTGTTTCAACAGTTTATTGTACTTGAACAGAAAATCACAAATGTAGAAAAAAATTATAAATATCACTAAAGAGAAGAAACTTTACCATACTTTTTCTACCACTCAAACCTGTCAGTATATTAACTCATATAAATATTTCTTTAACCTTCAATTGATTTTATCTTCAATTTTTTAAACCCATTCAGATCGTCACAGATAAAGTAAGAGCAAAAATAAGAATTGAATAAACAAAAATTAAGTCTGCTCTTCAATATAAGAATATTGAATACTTGTACTAAAATATCAAAAGAACCTTTTTGAGGTATAGATACTTTTACTCGATTCTGTATGGGTAGTTAAGTATCGATACTTATCGGTATCAATTTGTTTTGTGAATGTTGAAATGAAATTGGCATACTGATATGACTAGTATCTCGTGACCGATACTACAAGTATCGGTCACGAAGTAAAGTATCGATACTTGAAAATACTTGGTATCTGCGGAAAGTATCGAGTTTTTACTTGTATTTACTCGTATCTTTTCATTCCTAGGAATTGTTAAATAGGCCGAAGTTTCTCCTTCGCCTAGAATATTGCTGTGGAATTTTTGGTAGTCGCAGAGTACAATTTGGGAACCTTGACCTATAGACATGATTTAATTGAAATTATGTGTTTACCGGTTTACCAATGGTTCCACTTGTTTTTCTTAATTTAGCATTCGCAAAAACACCTAAGTACGTGTAATAATATTTTTTGTCCATTGTTCAGCACATCCGCAGTTGTTTGCTTTAATAAACTATCGAAAGTATGTCATACTCATTGTCGGCAGCTCAATTGCAATCACTTGATTAGGTGACTGAACATTTCAATAGGCTACATCAGCCGTCAGATCTGAACCCCAAATAATAAAAAGTGTGAAGAATAACGAATCTGTGAGATGATAACAACAATTTTCCACGGTAGAAATGAAATGATTTTCGAGAAATGCACCGTGACACTGTTTATTAAGAAATAGCCTACTCATCATATTCGCTTTGGAAATTATTACTTCACAACCAGTCACAATCCAATTTTGGTTATGAATCGACCTGTGAAGTAGTCATTGCTACTGTAGATGCCGGCGTGATTTGACACATTTTAGGACCACCTCCATCTGTTTCATTCAACGTGGAATATTGGTTTTGGATAAAAATGAGCGGTTTCATTGAGGTTGAACTTACTATGCAGTACACTAATCATAACAGAATCAAATAGACTGTGAAAAGAAAATAATTTACAACGAAACTCTAAAAGACCAAGAATCAATACGCCAAGAATACTAAAAAAGTTTTATTAGACGTTCCACTACAAATTGTATCTTGGTCAAAATTTTGAAACAGGTTATTTACACTTTGATTCCATTGGATATTATAATTGGACTCCATATTATTAGAAGTTATGTGAACAAAGGATATTTACTGAAATTAATTGATTTAGATTGAGTTCATTGTAATATTTCATTAAATTCTATTATTCAGTGATTAGTTACTGTTTTTTTTGGATTAGATTGAGCTCTTTATTATATTCGTTACATTTCATTTATTTTGTTATTATTCAACATTATGATATTATTTTCTGTAATTGGGTATAATACTTGTTGAGAAAAAAAAACTTATTATAATTCTTCCTTCGATTTTGGCAAGACTATGGACCACGTGAAATTTTTTTCCTCCAATACTCCTTCATTCGTTCTCCATGCTTTTGTTTTCTTTCTTCAGTCCATTTTGCTCCAGTCATCGTCTTTTCTTTTTCTTGAAAACCCCCGAATCCCTTGATCTTCTTCCTGAATTCCTCTCTCCTCTTCACATCCTCTCCATCGATTTCCACCTCTTCCATGTCTTTTCTGACCTCCTTGATCCATGCTACCTGAGTCTTGGGGTTCTGTCGAAATAATTGAATAGTCTCTTGGTCAGTCTTCCTTCATTAATTCTTCCTATGTGTCCATAGAAAGTCACTCTTCTTTACGTTATTGTGTCAGTTAACTTCTCTGTCTTTGTGTAGATCTCTCTATTGCTTCTCTTATTATTATTATTATTATTTACCCAGTGGCTCTCAAAGTGACAGGAACGTTTCAGGTTGACAAAAAAGACGTTAATTTTTAAAGTCAAAACGTTCATTACGTAACTCGAATCTCTGTGCTAATATCTCTGTGATTCTAATGAATAGAAGGGAATGAGTGAATTTTGGTTACGTAAAATAATCTTCAAAACACTATTCAAATTTCTGCACAGAATCGTTAAACTGACACAACTTTACAGTGTTCAACGTGATTGCAAAACAATATAAATTTTCAACTTTTGCAGATTAATGTGCGATTCAGGATTCAACCAATTCGGTGCACTGTACTTAATTAAAATTGTTTTCTAAATTACCTATCGTATGGTGAGTTTTGAATCGGTTAAATTGGTATGTTATTTGGGAGCGGGGATAGTTATAAAATTGTTTGTTGTGTAATCAAAATTTCGTTCGTTGTTTCCGCTCCTCGCTGAATTGAAAACCATCACATGTACAGGCTGAGCCTTCAGAATGAATTTATCAGTTATTGATGATATACGAGTATGTCAATTAGTATTTCGACAGTTTGATAATATATACAATACGAAGTGTAGACATATTCTACAAGCGCCATTATAAGGTAGATTATTCCAATCTTCCATGTCCTTCTCGCCTCAGCGTTTGTCGGTCTGAAGATTCTTTGGACAACTTTTCCTACCACATTTGCAGTCGTTTTTCGTATGCGACAATCATCGTCCATGTTTCGGAGCCTACATAACAACTGGCCTTATGACCGTTTAGTCATAAGGCCAGGTCTTGGAAAGCAAAGAAACATCTGCTTCCTGCTTGTAATCTATTGTTTATTTCTCGGTAAACAATGTTGTCTTCTGTTATTGTTGTTTCGAGTCACTTAAATCCTCTGGTTCTTTCGAAGTTGTAGTCTCAGATTGTTAAATTCTGATCAATTGCATCTCTCTTTTGACATTTAGGCTTTTGTACATTAATTTGGTTCCGTTGATATGTCTCATCTGACCGGCCAGGAAAGAATATTCCCAGAAAACAGGTTATCAAGGCTTTTATGAGAAGATATGTCAACTGGAAGAAGAACCCCAGGTCAACCTCGACTTCGGTCATTTATTATAACTCGAGGAAAATCTCGATAGACAGAAAAAGATGAAGATGTGTTGTCAAGTCGCCTGTAAACTACTCAGAGTTGAAGAGTCATTGTGAGAGAGAGCGATAGAGAGGTATTTGTTCACTTTGTCAAGCTTTCATCAACATTTGTCATCTTCGTCAGTTTTTTCGAATTGGAAAGAATTGAGTCATAGAATTCCAAATTCAAAGGACGCAAAATTCACCATATTTGAAGCTCCACAAGGAAAACTTCATGGGAATTAAAATGAAGAATTCAGAAATTTGAAGTTGAGAAAATGTGAAATTTTGCAAAATCGAGCCCAACACACTTTCAGAAATAAATCGAGTAGGGTGCTCAAACTCACAGAAATAACAACCCATTGATATCAACCTGATTTAGGGGGGATTAAGAGTACATATTGATCTTTTATTCTTCCCAAAATAGGAGAATTCTCCGCTTGTGATAATTACTTTCTTATAATATTATTCTATAAATAATCAACAACATTATCCTCATCATTTCTATGAACAATGAAAGCCTCATATGTATATCTATATTTTCTACTTCTCCTACTACCATGATTATGGTAAGTCCATCTTGAAGAAATCTATCTATATGTTTATGCAATATAAACTGAGTTATAGTGAGGACATGGTAAATAAAAGTCAATGGAATATAACTCAAAAACTCAACAAGTAAACGCCCACTAAAGAAAAGGCAACTATATATGAAAATTTTTTTTTAATAATTATTTTCTTTCCAAAATAGTAAAAAATATTCTCAATAAAGTTGATTGAATGTTCGCTGGTCTCTTGGTGAAACATTGTTTGATATATTAAATAAAAACACTTGACTTGGTTTCACAAAATTTATAATGGACCCATTTAATATGTTCAACAAAATTCATAATTTACCCCATTCAAAGTTAAACTTCTGAAAATGGGGTAACACCCCGAAACAATTTTCAATTATTCACTATAAATTTCGTGAAACTGAGCCTAGTGTTTTTCATTTAATATATTAAAAGTATTCTATTCTTTCTAGTAGATTCTATTTTTCAGGAGAAATGAAATTGAATCATTACAAATCAAAAGCGAGAATTTCAGTTGAAATTTGAAATATTCAGTGGAAATTGTAGCTATTTCATCATTATCGCAATGCACGATCGGTATAACCTCATATTTGTTTTAGAATTTCCATTTTATTTACCCATAGTAATGTCTAACCTTAGATTATTGGAGATTCCTGTCAGATTTGCCGTTTATAAAAGAGGCTTCATTTATTAAAGCAAGCTAACTAAGCTAAAATTAGCATTACATTACCATTTATCACTCCTCTAGTCATGGAATTATCAGTAAATAAGACTTTACCCTCAGTTCAGAGCGTTGAGTTACCCCATTCACCCTTCTCTAGATGATTTATTAACGTAAGGAGTAACTATTAGACTTCTATTATTGTACTTCGTTTTCGGAGATTGCATAAAAGGAAAAGAGAACTACAGAAAATATTTCAGGCAATTTAATTCATACCGATAAATGGAGCAACAAAATGATATTATTTGAAGCAATTTCCCAATTTCAGAATGAAACAATACTTAAATTTATCTAACCTATGCCTTTACACCGTCTAGACAAAGAATAAAAAGAGAAGGAGGAAAGAAAACATTCTTTATTTTGTATTTGAAAACTATGTATAAGTATCTGTTATTTGTAAATTTGTGAGAAGTATTGTTCCAATATGACAGAATATTTAGATATTTTTCTATTTTCTTTTTCACTTTTTTTACATTCGATTTCATTGTATTAATTTACGAATTATCAAAATTTTTTACATTTTCTTAGAGTATTTCTTCAGAATATTCTCCGAAAATTTGAAGTGAATCCGACTAATACTTTTTGACTCAGTGTCAATAATTAAATCATTCGTATTACTCTTCATAAATCGATTGTGAAACTTTAAATGTATCTTTCTCAAAATTATGTTTTTAGAACTAGTGACCACTATAACTAGGAAATCACTTCTCAGATTTCAATAATATTTATACAGTTTCTAGAAAACAATAAAAAAAGTTCCTAATCGAAGTATTTTTCTTTTTTTTCAATTTAAAATTCCAATAAACAATTACTGTTGTTTTTTCCGAAAAGCAGAGAAAAAATTATCTGAGGCCGTCATTTAATTAATTTTGAAAAAAGAGCTTCGATCAGGCACTAAATTATATATTTATGAGAGTAGTTTTTTTTGTTTGATTGACTTGAATCTCTTGATGAATCTTCAAGGATTTGTGGTGATCACCACAAAGAACTTCTGTTGAAACTTGTTCAAACAACCAGTCATAATTTTGAAAATCATTGATTTTTTAAAATTTTGAACTCAAATCGAATAAAATGAGTTTTATTCGATACCTTTGAGCCTATTCAATTATTAATTTAAATAATTCCAAAGAATATTCGACATGCAATGAGGAAAAATAATCGAGTGAAAGTCGAGCTATGCAGATCAGAACTATATTTTCTATTCGAAACCATGTTCATGAATTTTTAGCAAATAGAGATAACATTGATTCCAAGTAAGTTTACTTTATGGCCTTTTTATTATCTATATTTCTGTTTGAGGCGGTTGTAAACGTCAAATATTCTTTTCGTTGTCGTTTTTTAAGGTGTTTATTTACCTGTCGACTCGTCATATTGATTTTAATGGTTTAGAGGGCGTCCAAATTTTTAGATTCTGATTTTAACGACAGCATAAATCACAGATAGTTTCCAAGCGGTCAATTATCGTTTAATCATCTTTCATTCACAGAACAATGTGTCCAAGTTGAAAGACAGGTAGTTTCCTGTTCTGTGAAAGATTAGCAATACTGAATTACTGAGTCATAGCAATTTACTGAATGCACCTGTAAACTTTCCTTAAATACTTATTTCAATTGAGTACACAAAACTAATGTTTTTCTATTAGCACAGACCAGAAGCCTCTGAAAATTGAAAAAAATGTAAAAAACTTATAGTACGATGAAATCCAACAAAAAAAGAATAGAATTAAGCAAACATGAAGAGATCACAAAGGGTTGGGGATGAGTTTTTAATAGCAGAAAAACGGAATTTTTGATAGAAAAAATCGAGTTTAACTCGATTTTTGGCTAAACTACAAGTCTCGTGAAAAAAAGTTGAGCAGCAAAGTTGTAGACAATGGAAACATGTACCATTTATCTAACCGATGATTTTTCAAAAGTTAAGTTTTTCATGTTGGCGGCACTGGTTGGTAATGGCATCCAAACGTCATCTCTCAAAGTGAAAAGTTTTCAGTATAGTCTGCCATTCCATCATGGAAAGACTTACAAACGAGCAACGATTGCAAATTGTTGAAATATACTATCAAAATTCATGCTCTGTGAAAAATGTGTATCGTTTGTTACGACCATATTATGGTCGTCATAATCAACCTGGTGAATCAACAATTCGTGCTGTTATCACCAAATTTCGCACAAGTTTACTTTGTTGGACACGCGTACAGTGCGTACTCAACATAATATTGCAGCCGTAGCGTACAGTGTTAATGAGGATCGTGAAATGTCAATTCGTCGCCGTTCTCAGAAATTGGGCATGTTGCTCAGACACATAGAAACTTTCACGTGTTTATTTGGGTTTGAAAGCCTATAAAATTCAATTTCTGCAACAATGGAAGCCGAATGACCTACCACAACGTCTGATTTTTGGTGAATAGGTCTTAGAACAGCTTAATGAATATTCGCTGGTTCATCGAAAAATTGTGTTCAGCGATGAGGCTCATTTCTGGCTTAACAGATATGTAAATAAACAAAACTGTCGCATCTGGAGTAATGAACAGTCACATGCCATACAAGAATTACCGATGCATACCGAAAAAACGACAGTTTTGGTGTGGTTTATGGGCTGGTGGCATCATCGGTCCATTTTTCTTCAAAGACGACCGTAGAAGAAACGTTACCGTCATTGGCGAACGACATCGAGCCATGATAAGCAACTTTTTTTTCCCCAGTTCACCGAGTTGAACGTGGTTGACGAGTGGTTTCATCAAGACCGTGCCACATGCCACTCAGCTCATGAAACAATGGACATGTTGAAGGATGAATTCGGTGAGCAGCTTATCTCTCGAAATGGTCCTGTGAATTGGCCGCCAAGATCATGCGATTTGACGCCTTCGGATTATTTCTTGTGGGGTTATGTGAAGTCGTTAGTGTATGTGGACAAGACGAACACGGATGAAGCCCTACAGTTATCTATAAAATGTAAATGGCAATGGCTAAGTTATCAATTTCAATAAAATTGTAGAATATATGATGCAAACTGAGTGTTTTATTCGATTTAAAAAAAACTACGCTTAAAAAATCACCTAATATTCACACTTGATATTTTGATCCTTGATTTTTTATTTTTAACTTTCACAAAAAACAATTTTCTCGAAATTTGAAGAAGACTTTTTCTACTTTTCATATCCTAAACACAGTCTGATTTTTCTGATTCAAAATATTCATTTTGCCACCTTATCAATAATAAAAAGCACCCTAATTTTCAATTCATAACTCTCGTCAAAATATCTGCTTTTTCGAAAACTCGGTGAGCTTTTCATTCTCTGAATTCGCTAAATTCTGATAGTGTTGAAGAAAATATGCATTACTATGACAAATTTGTCACTAGAGGCCTATTTGTCACAAAAGGCCAAAAATTTGTCACTATTGTCTTGAAGTAACTGCGCGTGCACGTGTTTTTTATGGAGGATTTTCACTGCTCTGTATCTCGAATACTGGCTTACGGTTTTTAGAGCTGTTTCAAAGTGAAAGGTGATAATTTACCAAAGTGATTTATATTTTTTTACAGTATCAGAAAGGAGAGATTCCAATGAACAAAAAACCCTCTCATTTTATTGGAAAAGCAGATATTTCGACTTGAACATTTTCAATTGAAAATTAGAATGCTCTGTCGTTGATGAGTGAAAATAAGGGAAAAAATTAATATTTTGAATCAAAAAAATTTAAGTGTGTTTGGAACATAAAAAGATGAGTTAAGTGGTTTTATGGAAGATACATAAAATATGGTCATATGGAAGATACATTGAGGAAATATTCTAGAAACAATATTTCAAGAACCTGTGAGAGATAAACGACTACAAAAAAATCGAACGTTCTTACTCATTGTACTTTTCAAATCTCTCCTATTCAAATTCTAATGAGGTGACTTGCAAAATTTTGAGCTCTCCAAATATCCATTTAGACAGATTCCATCTTTTCCCCTACGAGAAGAATATCCCGAGGGACATTATAATATCATCCTACTACATCCTTTTGATATTATCGCTAAACGTATTTTGATCCAATGCGCTTCGCCAAGTGCATTTATACCCTGCACCCCTATTACTCAATAATTTAACGGTGTTTGCCGTCTAGATTAAGATAAAACTTGATATGAGTATAATAACGCATAATAACCTCGTATAATACCGGGTGTAAACACGCTTAATTTTCGATATCGTATAATCTTGTTTCGTCGAGAACTTGATGGTACTAATCCATCGAAAGTATATAAATCAAATGGATATAAGTAGATTACAAAATTGGATCGCTTCATTTGCGAAAAACCGACGTTTTCTCATTTGCCGAATTCTAATTTTGGCAAAAATAATACAAACAACAATTTATGAAATTTTCTCTGTAGAATTTTGAAAATATTGTAATTCACTGAACAATATTTCAATTATTCAAAAACGCTAAAAAATATTTGAATATCTATTGAATTTCAGCAGAGAAAATTCAAATTCATTATGGAAGTTTGCTGAATATTATTGGCTTCAGAATGAAATCATTCTGAATTCACAAATAACACACCTCTTCTTAAGAAGTCTTTGTTTGTTTTTCCATTAATTGATTTTCTAAGTTCGTACATCTGAAACTTGGTGACGCCATTCTGATGAGAGCAAACAAGGTCGAAACACCTGTCAATTTCAGTTTGCAAAAGATTAGAGTGATGGCTCATCATGGAGAGTCGTGACAGTGTGAGAGCGATAATCTTTTCTTCTTCGAATTATATCTGAATACTGTAAACAAACGCGTGTTATTTATACCAATGTTGATATTATAACGTTGTATTCACTTCATTGTGTTGATTATAATTAAAATCATCAATTAAGTTCAGTTAAAAGTTATCACTTCATTCATTGAATGTTAATTGTTGGGAGTTACGGAGTTCGCCAGGTTTGCTAGTATAAATTTATAGGTATATGGATTACTTATGTATGAAATAATCTCAATTATCTGATTATGAGCTTAATTCAGTGTAAGCAAAAGGTGAACTTTATGATGTGAACTTTTAATAATAAATTTCACAATTTCAAATTTCCCAACCATACCAATGTGAGGTGGGGAATTTATTGGCAGAAAATGAAGCAAATCTAATACCTAAGTTTTTTATTTCCCAATTGAAAATTCTACATATGGTAACTCTTCAAACACTTTTGTTCGTAACGAGAACGTGTGGGAATTGAATGAAGCCTCTTAAAAAGAACTGATTTATCGAAGATTTTCCAATCGAATAATCTGCATGTTCTCATTAACTATTGTCATATTTCAAAAATATATAGAAGACAAAGAGAATGAATATATAAATAAAAATTACAGAAAAGCCTTGCGGCCCCTTTAAATGATTATTTCGATAACAAATTATCATATAAACAATAGACGCAAAATGATTTATGGTCATCTTTAATATTCCATAAATAACTCATAAAAAATTCATTGGTTTCTGTTATTCATCATCATAGGTAGCTGGACGTCTGTTTTTCTTTCAGTTTGTCCCATGTCGTTTGGAGCATAACATTAATATTAAATACATATTCCTGGTAGTAGATGTTTGAGCTTGAATTATCAATAGAGAATGTTTTTTTAATTATGTGGCACATTATTATTTGCTCAAAATCATGAGTGCTGTGGATTTTTACGAATGTGAAATTTATCTATATAACAATAATAATATTCATTGTGAAACATTTATGACATTTTAATATTAAATTTATACTGTAATTTCAAATGAAAAGAAAGCTCGCAAAAGGACTGAACTCTGTTTTGAGTCTGAGATTTCATTCAGTCCTCGAACAAAAAATTTGATACAATTTAATGTGAAATTCACAATAGAATCCGACATTTGAAAAATACATGCGACCCTAAGAATATTAATCCTCTAGGACCATTCGACCATGCGAAAGATATTCATTGTAAAAAAAAAATAAACGAATATATGATGAAAAAAATTGATTCAAATATTACTGTCCACATTCGAATCATCGAAGCACTCTGCCACATTATAGTATGCCTTTGTTAACAGCAAATATTTAACTCTCTTCTTAAACAAATGAGCTTTCAGTGATTTCAAATACAAAGGTAAATGCTTGAAGATTTTGACACTCTGATGATAGAGTAAGTACTCAAATTTAGTT
The DNA here is from genome assembly GCA_030704895.1 of Henosepilachna vigintioctopunctata. NCBI lineage: Eukaryota > Metazoa > Arthropoda > Insecta > Coleoptera > Coccinellidae > Henosepilachna > Henosepilachna vigintioctopunctata. The sequence goes on from JARQZJ010000121.1 coordinate 11,190,078, forward strand.
GTTTTATGCTTGGGAATAAGTAGCACATCACTATTCCTTGTTGAATACTCATGATTACTAATCAATTTAGTAATTCATCTTCATTTTCGTTGAGATAATAAATTGCACAGCTGTTTATGTTCTTTCGATTGATATAACCTCTCATTGCAGTGTTTTAACTTAGTGATTTTTGTTCTTACTCTAATATGGCTAATCGTCGGTGTAAAAATTCTTTGGCCTTTTTTTACATATATACTGACTTGTTATGTGGGCGTGGGACAGTAGAACAAGAGATCAAAATTGGTCCACGAAACAATGGTTCCTAAGAAAATTTTTGACTCTTGGCGAGAATTTATTAGATCCCACAAAGATTCCTGTACCAGCACTACACATAAAATTGGGCTTGATGAAACAATTTGTGAAAGTCTTGCCCAAAGATGTTGGCTGTTTTAAATATTTTTGAGGAACGTTTCCTCATTTATCGGAAACTAAACTGAAATAAGAAATTTTCGTTGGTTCTGATATTCGTTAAATTGATGATTTAGAAGCAACAATGAGTCAAAAGAAAAAAAGCTTGGGTATCATTTGAAGAAGTTGTGACAAGGTTTTTGGATAATGTGAGAGCTCCTAATTATGAAATTATTGTATCTAACTTGACTGACGAATTTGAAAATCTTGCTTGTCTGGTGAGCCTTAAAATCCATTTCTTGCATAACCATCTTGATTTTTTCCCTGAAAATTTAAGGCGATATGAGTGAAGAGCAAGGGAAACGGTTTCATCAGGACGTAGAAGAGATTGAGAAACGATACCAAGGACAGTGTAATGTCAATATGATGGGTGATAACTGTTGGTGTCTTCATAGAGAACAACAAAATGTATCACATTGGGAAAAAATTTATGTCACAAATTTTACAGAAGAAAAAGAGAGAACATACAAAAAAATAAGCATATAATATTTGCATCTTAATAATTCAATATTCTTCTGAGTAAAAATTGTAATTTGATGTATTAAAATTAATTTTTATATATCAAATTTCCTATTTTTCAAATATATAATTGATGTCATATCGTCAGGAAAAAATTGTGGGCGATAAAAAAACTACAACTAAATACGGTTTCAGCAACCAAAAATTCAAAAGATTTAGGTAAATTGGTTTGAAAAGTTTCTACATACATTTTATTCGTTGGCCTGTGTAATCATATATATTCTATATAGACAAGGTACGGTGAGTATGTAAATTTTAATGAAAATAGTCTAACAAGATGCTCATCTATCGATATCGAATAATCAACGTACTATTAAATTCTGTGTAATTGAACCCTTATCATTTCGGCAGAGCACAGCAGAATCTTATTGTACAGATAAATATATGAGAGACTGCAATTCTCATTCATAACACAGTTTCTTAGTATAATATTCTCAATTCTAGAGTTTGCGAAAATTTTTTCACATAAAATATCAATGTGAGTTGTAATAATTTAACACTACTTTGCTGATAGTGCAAGTTCTGAATGTTTTTTTATAAAATACACTCCTGTATTTCAATTGATTTTGATGACTGTATGTAGTGGAACATTATTCTGGTAATCTGTTAAATAACATGTCTGTTTGTAAGAGCCTGCATTATTTCCACATTTGATAATAATTATAATAATAATAAGTTTATTGTCAATACAAACAGTAGTTTTAAAATTATTTTGACTAATTTCAATTATTCTATGGCAAAAAAACCACAAGATGCACCCAATATAAAAACAATGATGGTATTCAACAAACAAAAAAACAATACGATTAAATCAAGCCAAACATATCATGAATTTGACAGTTCTCAATATAAATGCATCGACACCACAAAGCGGGCGGCTGTCTGTGGTCCACTCATCAATTCACATTTATCAAAAATACAAGCTCAAACTCATTAAAAAGAAGTGAGTTCAACAAGAGATACAAAAAAAAACAGAAGTCAAACTCCACATCGAATTACACATGCAACCTCTCACTATCAAATTGCATCAAAAATTTTCTGACAGTTCTGGTAAAACTCCGAATATTTCTAATACTCTTGAATATAAACTTAAATTCAAACACTTGAACTTATGATTTACACTTTATTGACTACATAGCATGACGCGTTTCGTCGTTACAAACGACTTCTTCAGATGCTTATAGAACATCTGAAGCACATTACTGAACATTCTGTAAGCATCTGAAGAAGTCGTTTGTAACGACGAAACGAGTCATGATATGTAGTCAAGAAAAGGTAAATCATAAGTTCAAGTGTTTGAATTTAAGTTTATATTCAATTAAAATGGATTTACATCAAGTAAACGCCAACACTATTCAATATTTAAATATCTTATACTTTCAATTTCTGTCGGTAAGATTATTGTAAATGATACATATAATTCTTTTTTCTGTCACCAGTCGGTGTTAGCCAGATGTCATTGGTACCTTAAAGAACGTCAGGTTTCACTTCTATTATTTGTAGCGGCCGCAACGTCCAAAAAGGCATGATTTTTGGACAATTCGAAGTTTGTAAAATTCGTACCTATATCTAGAAATTAAAATATATCAAATTTGTGAATCAACAAACCGTTAATATAATAACAAATCTTTATCGTCTATAAATAAACGTCCTCTATAAATAAACAAATTACTTAAATGACAGTTTGTTCATTTTTATTCGGTGGTAACGTACAGATGCATCAACAGGCGTTAGCCGTGATAGTTCGAAAAAGGGAGAATCGAAGAAAGTGGCATACAGTGGCCGCCACTTGCTTTGTGTAAAAAGTAGATGAAATGGTTGCAAAGTTGGTCACTATTCTCATAGATGGCCCTTGCGGTTCGATGCAATGCCAATCGTTGCTTGTTGTATCGACTTGGCCCTTCACTTACGGATGAATCAATATAGTAAGCTGTCGAATTGAATGGAAATCACAACGTAAGATTATAAGATCAGTGTTCAACCGGAATTGATCAGTTCGTTTGAGAATATGAAACAAACTTTTATTTGGGAGGTAATTTTAATCATGAATATTGCATTCAACGGTTTAACGATGTTATACCTTTATTGTGCAATTATTTTCAAATGCTATGTATTGCACTTTATGTCTTCGACGATATTGCTAGCTTATAAATCGGAATATTCATTATTGTTATAATTCATTCGAAGAGTATCTAAATATTTTTATCACTCAATATATCCAATATCGAACCTATACTAATAATATATCGAAATTTTGCAATAATTAGATGAAAAACGTAACTTGAACAAAAGAAGTGTTATTGTTTTGAACTTAGTATCAGTAAGTAACTTAGACTGCTCTTATTTTCAATTAATACTTCAACGAATATTCCAGAATATTATTTCGTTAACATTGTTATGATTTCAATGATCATCTGCAATTGACACAGAAAACATTCATAAACTTCTTTTCAAAACAATTGTTAAAATGATTTACACATATATTGAAAAGAATACTGCATGACGTACGTTTCGATGAGATTCACCTTTTTCTATAAATGCTACGACCAGACTAATGACATTTCTCGAATACATACAATATATAAACTCAAATTATGAATACAGAGAAAACAGGTTAGATAACAGGTAGAAGGGATCAATTCATACTGAACTACTATATAGTGAACTAAGTAATTTTGAAAAGATTGAGAAGGGGGCTTGAGGTATGATCGATTTGGCTGTCCAAAAGGTTGACAGAATATTTGTATTTATTAATTTGAAGTGATTCTAACAAATCTAACTTCATCCCCTTGTTTGCGGTATTCAAAATTTCAAAATCGGAATTGAATATATGATTTTCATTAATCAAATGATTTGCATAATGTGAATCTGTCTTCTGATTATCGAAGCTACGTTTATGTTCAGAAATTTTTATTCGAAAACTTCTCAAATAAGAAGTTTCTATGTCTATAAAATAAGAAGTTTAACATCATATATTTTTATATTTTTTTTAACACAAATGTTCTTCACCATGTGAAATTGTCTCAAATGTTTAATATTTCTGATGTAATTTTTTTCTTTTCTTTTAAAATTAAGTTGTATATTATCGTAAATATAAATTTAACCAATATTTTCGTTTGAACCAATATTTTGGCTCGAGGGCTGAATGGAAGATCAGACTCAAAACTGAATTCAGTCCTTTTGAGAGCATTCTTCCTAGTTGTAATTATTGTATCAATTGAAATGAATGTAATTTCAAAATGTAAAGAATGTTTCTCAATAAATTTATTTCATTATATATTTATTTTATTATTATTAATCGATTGGGCCTATGCCTGATGACAATCTAAATACATAATTCAAATAGAACTAAGTAGTTTTTGATTTTCACTATAATGCAGTCATACATAACAATATTGTTTCGCCAACACAGTGGCTTCGTCAGGAGTAGATTATAATCTAACCAACACCACTGTGTTGGCGAAATAATATTGTTATGTTTTATATTAAATTAAATTAAACACTTGGTTCAATATTTCACAATTATATTTAACAACATCAATTAGTCAACATGTTTCGAGAGTGTCTTCGAGCTCATCTTCAAGACTTTTTCAGTATTGACTATTTGATATTGTTGAATATAATCGTGAAACATTATATTTAACAAGTGTTTAATTTAATTCAATATTCAATTATGTTTCACCTAGTTCAGCGAGGATTCAATCTCAGTTATTGTCATATTTGACAAAATTATAGTGAAAATCAAAAAAACTACTTAGTTTTATTCAAATTATCATAATTATTATTAAAATACTATGTATTTAACAAAGTTACGACAAATCTCTACAATATTTATAGATACGATTTGAGTAGATATACTGAAATCATCAAAAAGTTTCACGAAACATCATTTATATTGTCCGCGTCCGAATGATAAAAGATAACATAGTCCCATCTGAAACAGTGAGATCAGTTATCAGGTTGGATTGTCGGACGAATGTATTAGTACTAATACAACTCCCTTGTACTCTACCGATGTATCCCTAATCGTAGTTACATACATTATGTTAGCTTGTATAATTATTCCCTATTGATCTGTAAATTGTTCTCTGCTCTTGCTGCAATAATGTTTGTTGATGACCGTATCTATCTATTGACCTCTATCTGTCTGCTCGTCCCTAGAATAATGTACAAAGGGACTAATCAGCTCTAACTCTCAATTCAATATCGCAATGAACTGAACAGTTGAAACATCAGCCAATGCATTTCAATTCGTCAATCAGCTTTGCATATCACTGAATTGATTTTCATCTTTTTTCTCTTTAGGGTCTATATTGTTTCAAGTAGTTATATGCAAACTCAAATTGAAACTACATCTCCATGTTTTCATGAATTGATAACGGTTTAAAGTAAGAAATATAATATAATTTTCACTTTTGGAACTCTTAATAATATTTGATGCGGAAGAGAATTTAAATTAAAATGAAAATTATCGTCATATCCCGCAGATTGGTAGCAGCCGTTGACACGTGTTTCGATCTTATTGGATCTCCTCAGAACGGCGTAGCCAAGTTCTAGTTGTACGAACGTAGAGATGGAAACACAAAAAAAAGCTAAGAAAACACAAACAACCTCTGAAGGAAGTCGCAGCATTTCAGGCTACCCTGAGAATTGAAAACTGCTCTGCCAGTGAGGTGACTATTTATCTTTAAGTATGCTCTAAGCCGAGGCGTTGAAAAACATGTGAATAATATTTGAATAATAATAATATTTGTTTTTCCACCTCCAGGTTCGTACAACTAGAACTTGGCTACGCCGTTCTGAGGATATCCAATAGGATCGGAACACGTCTCAACGGCTGCTACCAATCTGTAGGATATGCCGATAATTTTCATTTTTATTTATATAAATATATATATATATATATATATATATATATATATATATATATATATATATATATATATATATATATATATATAAATATGAGTAGATAACGTTACTTGAGAGTATACAATATCAGTCACATTGTATGTCTACTCTTGATAATGGGTTATCCATCCGAAATATATGTAGAGTTATATTTAGTAAAACTCATGCCAAGTGTGTTAATTTTAATTTATCGTTTTGAACATAATGTTTCACCAAGAGATGAGCGAAATCTTTGTGTCTTTTATATGCATTCTCATTTCGAAGCACATCGACCTTTTTACGAACATCATACCTCGATTTTCATCCTGTTATGGGAATCATCAGTGGCAAGTATGCAAACAATCAAGTTTCGGTGTTTTTCAAAACTCCCCAAGACCCTATATCTTCAAAATATGGAATAAAATTTGTGAATTACTGATGTGAGCCACCTCTGTCGAAGTTAACAAAAATTTCATGAGAATATCTGTGCGTAAATTCATAAAGTGAAGGCAAGCTTTGTAGAAATTCAATTCAAACGGTTCTTAAAGCAGTAATTTCAGACATTTTCAACAGAAATCTGCGGAAAAACTCCTAGTGAGCTGAACTTTGTCATACACTTTCTTTACGGCGTTTTAATGAAGATGTGATAAATCGACATTGATATCGTGTCGGTTGAAGAAGTTAGGAAGGTTGAAAGGTCACGAAAATCAGTTTCTCGGAAATATCTAGCGACTCATTGCTCGGAGGTCATTAGAGGTCATTATTTGCTATGGAATTATCTACAAAAAACGCCTGTTGCATTTTTGAGTAGAAACCACCGTTTTTGGAATAGAATGGACTAGAAAGCACTCACATACTTGATTGTATAATGTGCACCAAACAAAAACTCTAATGCCTTTCATTCGTGTTTTTAATTGTATTGAAAATATAATAGTTGGGTGTTTTGTGATAAATACGTTTATATTATGGAGGTTTAGGAAACTCCACTCGAAGTTTTGTAAGCAATTGTTGATACAGAAAGTGAAGACGAGAATGAATGACAAAAAAAATCATAAAAAGAAGTTTATTTTTCTGTATTTCTAAGTATACAAATTGAATATTGCTCACTTTTGAATGAATAAAATCTCTTATTACAGACCATATAATATGCCTACAAGAGAAACCATGTGAAAAAAAGCCTTGCATTCTACCTCGAAAGTGGTGAACACAGGAGTGAATGGTCATAATGTAGTCGCTTTCTCAACGCTCTACACTAGAAACGGTTAAGCATTCTACAGAAAAACGCAGGAGACACTTTGTGCCGATAATCTCACGACAAACAGTTTTCCAAATGGCCATTATTGACCTCCCAGTCAATAATGGCCATTATTGACTGGCACACATATACACAATACTTAATAAAGGTGTGAACAAAAATGCAGCTAACTAGGAATTAAAAACCTAATAACTAGGAATTAATAACGCAAATAAAACCTAAAATTATTGCACTATAAGGGATAATAAGTGCGTAAGAATAGTCCAATGCCTTATTCAGACCCAAGCGGGCAATACGATAACTAGTTTCGAGATTCATAAATCCGAGTGTTTCAAGAATTTCACAAAAAAAATAGTTCATCATTTTGCTTTTATAAGATGCCTACAGTTCATAGTGACGAATATAATTCAACTAATCAAGACGACGTATGTTACATATTAAATTTTCTCATAAATTTCGAAACTCACGGGCAATATTTACAATATTCTGAATCAGGGTTGTTGTGGTTTACGCAATGCGTGTGGCAACTCCATTTCTCACGACACTACAGGCGTTGACGTTATTAAGTCATAGAGTATACACGAAGAGGAAGTGAAACCTTGTGGCAAGATCGGTTTTTATCCCACCTCCACAACCCTTTCTTGTTTCTTCCCCTTCGTGTTATTACTAGCAGGAGATAGTTTTGTTATTTAGCTGGGTGCTTTGACGGCTCCACTCAAGATACGTCATATTGCTAGAAGCCAGATATTTATTCTTAGAGCACGCGTTTTGAGTAAACAAAGGGAGGTATAGTCTGGTTTATATTCTGGAATATCTATCTCATCGAGCTAACAAACAAAGTTGAGATTGAAAAATACTACTCTATTTGATAAGAACTTACATTTTATAATAATTTCAGTAATTTGGAAAGTGTAGCTTCTGAAATGTACAAACTAAAGCTTACGAGGGAAGTGTTTTCAATTTGTTTCTTATGAAGTTTAAAAATACTTGATGGGAGTCAATGTTCCTCGAATGGCTATCCATGTATGTCAAGAAATTCAAATGGAAATAATCCAAGATTGAACTTCATACAAGTTGAATAGGGTGAAGTTTAGGCAAGCCATCTTCTTCTTCTCGTGCCAAACGTTTACAGCGTGTAGGCGATCATCCACTCATTCTATAATACGTAATTGCCCCTCCGTAGCTAGTGCGAATATATCACCCACGTTTTTCACTCCACACCAGTTCCTGATATCGCGCAACCATGAATGCTGTTTTCGGCCTGGACCTCTTCTACCTTCTATTTTACCCATTAATATTAGTCTTAGGATATCATATTTATTGCCTCGGAGTATGTGGCCCAAATAAGAGATCTTGCGTTGTTTTATAGTTTTTAATAACACACGCTCGACGCCGGCTCTTCTAAGTACTTCCTCATTCGTTATTCGGTCCACCCAAGGAATCTTTAATAACCTACGGAGTGTCCACATCTCAAAAGCCTCTATACGGTGCATGGATTTTATTTTGAGTGACCATGTTTCGGCCGCATATGTTATTATGGGCCAAATATAGCATTTTACCATACGAAGTCTTATGTCTAATGATACTTCTCTTCGACATAGATATCTTTGAAATTTAATAAATGCAGTCCTTGCCATCGCCGTTCGTATTTTTATTTCCATATCGCTATCCAATTTGTCATTAACGTTACAAACAAGGTACTTGAATTTATTGACCCTTTCTATGGGTTTATCTTCAACCATTATTTGGGCCTGATTATGCTGTTCTCTGCTGATGATCATGAATTTTGTCTTTTCGTTGTTGATTTTGTGCCAATATTCCTTACCTATGGTATTAATTTTGTTTATAAATTGCTGAAGATCTTCCAAATCGTTTGTTAAGATGGCAGTGTCATCAGCATAAGGTATATTGTTTATTGGGATTCCGTTTATTTTTATACCTTTTTGCTGACTGTCTAGCGCCTTCTGAAAAATCATCTCAGTATATACGTTGAATAGTAGCGGAGACAAGCCATACTGCTCGAATATACCGATCACATTCGGCGTGCACAAAAGACTGAAAAGGGCGCCCACCCCGTTTCATTAGCCCCATTCCAATCCAACTCTTCCCAATTCCAAGCAGAGGCAGCGATGTGTGTTGATAACATTCTGGCAGAGTTTCTTTTAATTCCGGAAGCGAAACACGTAAACCGATGAATTTATTACTATTCAACCCGTTCGTAACTTAATTTCATTAGGCCGTATTGTTTAAAATTGAAAGCCGCGTGGGGCGCGTAAGGGTCCAGGGCGGGGGTGGTTAGTTAATTCATCGTGTAATTCCGAGAATTCGCTACATTTCCGAGGTAGAAGCAGCATTGTGTCGATGTAGAATTGAATTATGTCTATATTGAAATTATTAGCTGCTGTTATTCGGTAAACATCTGGTAATTAGGAGCAACCCTTTGAGCACGCTTGAATTAGTTCCGTTATGTGATTTGAATGAATTTCTGGAGTGGGTTCAGAATCCTTTATGATTACTTGACGTTTTATAGAAATGGGAAGAACGCTCTAGCTTTTATTGAGTTGAAAAAATGGAATCTGATATATGAAACATCCCCGTTTGAATTTTACTGATACCTGTAATACCTTACTGAATTCTACATACAAATCAAACGTGCCATTGTTTGAAAAAAAATTAATATTTTAAAATATTTTTCAATCACTAACAACTATTCCAAATATACGTAAGGCAATTAAAAGTTTAATAACGTCGACTGATTCTCAGATCAATAATAATGCCACATTTTAAATATTGCTCCACTTTGTTATTTCGTTCAAATAAAGAAAAAATTTAACAATTAGAAAAGTTTCAGAATAGAGCCATGCGAACAATTTTAGAGTGCAATAGGTGTACCCCTGTTAAAATTATACTGAACTCTTTGGAACTAATGTGTTTTAAATAAAGGATACTCTTTGCTTCATATATATTTATATTTGAAATAAACAATAAGTTTCTTCCCTGTAATGTGATGAAAAATGTAACATGTTAGTGATGTAAATGGTTATAATACTAGTTTTTATATTCAAAGTTGTACAAGCTTTATAAATCTTAAATAGCATATACTGTGACGGATTTAAGGCTTTCAATAATTTTCATATTGAAAACTACTACTAGTATTGAGATATTTAAGCGTGATCAAAGAAAGTATATTTTAAATAATGAGGTAGGTATATGATTCAAAATTGATAGTTCAAAATATGTAGGTTTTTTGATGTATAGCCTTTTTCAAAAAATATTAGGTTCAATTGAACAAAAATTAATTAATATAGTTGACATGTATCTATTGACTCCTTATCGATTCATAAAAAACTTCCTGAAATTCCAAATGAATCGTTTTATACAATGCACATGTATTTCGGGCTACAAACATATTATCAAGAGTTGGATACAACTTGTATCAAACTATTGACAATAGGCTGTATAGTTAGTTATTTTAGGGTAATAAGTGGTCTATAACATATCTTGTAGCATCAATCTTTTTTCTGGAATTTAGCCAATTGCTCTTGATTATAATGTACAGAGATTTTAAAATGGAAATTTAAATTATTTATTCAGAATGAATAATAATTATTTAATAGTGTTGGCGTTTACTTGATGTAAATCCATTATAATTGAATATAAACTAAAGTTCAAACACTTGAACTTGTGATTTACACTTTATTGACAACATAGCATGACGCGTTTCGTCGTTACAAACGACGTTTTCAGATGCTAACAGAATAATATATGAAGTCTAGAATAATATCTGAATAAAATCAGATGAAGTCGTTTGTAACGACGAAAAGCGTCATACTATGTTGTCAATGAAGTGTAAATCATAAGTTCAAGTGTCTGAATTTAAGTTTATATTCAAGAATGAAATCGTGTAGGCTTTCACGAATGAATAATAAATCCAGTTTCAACATTTGGGCATAAAAGGGAAGATAAGCTTTTAAAAAAAACATTGTTTTTCCAAAGAAAACAATATTTTCAAATTGATTAATGATAAAAGTATATACATATCTAATAATTTTAGATGCTATAGTTCGATATCAGTTTCTGAAATTTACAATACTACTGAATCCAGGGCTATGATTTTCATGAAAATTTCAATGCATCAAGAACTTTTAGACACATTTCACGTTGCCAGTATTTCATATAAGGTTACCAGATATTTGATTTAAACGCTGGTTATCAGATTTTATTCACCGCCGAAACATTTCTCATTAATTTCTGATTGCCTATCGTATTCGATTGAGATATTCTTCAGTAGGTTCAAATTATATACCATTTGAGTAATTCCGTGAAATTATTAATTTGTATACTAAATACTGGTCCTGTGTCGGCTTCTCTACAGGGAGTCCATCTCATGGGGCGCAACTCCTGAAAGAAGCAGTTGTCTTCTACACAGATGTGTCGTTCTCTCCACACGAGTAGGCTTAAAAGTGTCTGTTGCTATTCCTTTCTCATCAATAAACAATGCTCAGGTTTGAGAATAAATGTTCGTTATTTGACTACATTACAGTGCTTCAGTTAGATTTTGATAATTTCTATACAATTTTTGTGTACGAAGTAGATTCATATTGAATAAAGATAAATGCAGGGTTATGTCGTTTTATAGGTACTAAATCTCAACCAATAGAGTATCAGTATGAACTTGTGTATCACTATTCAACGTGCTAGTTAATTTGGGGATTTAGAAGTTACTTTCAACCCAGAACTCTCATTTTTAATAACGCTATTTCTGAGGCATCCAGAACATATGGTTTTATTTGTTTTTTTTGGTTCTGTACAAGAGACTTGAACAATAAGCAACTGCATTCAATGAATCAATGTACATGTCACTAATTACTTGATATCGGGTTCGAAGGACCAAATGTTGAATTTCAGCCTTCATTTCAGCTCAACTGAAATTACGTGTCAAAATATTGGAATTTTACTAAGGAAAGAAAACACAAATATCTCAGTATATTGATGCGAATGTTACAATCACGAGACTCGTTCCGGAGACGTCTTTACTGTGCAACAATTTGAAGAAATCTGAAATACAGAACCTAAAAATTGAGACGAATATCAGAAATAACATAAAATTTCTCAAATACGAATGTGAGGTAAACGAAAGGAATCAATAAGATAACCTCACTCACTACAATGTGGGAAAGGTTATTACAATTACCTAAAATGGTTTTGATCCGTGAATATTTGGAAAGAATCTCAATCATTTGGAATTACCATGATTGTGTACCATTAAATGAAAATTAAATGAGCCAGTAAATTCAATCTTCAAAGAATCGTCAAAATTCATAATCCGAAAAATTATGGATATAAGTTCAGAAAGCAATAAACAAATTGATTGAAAAAGAAATCAATTGATTGTAATGAATACGCATAAATAATTACAGAATCTTCATTAATTTGTACTTATATCACAATGCAAATAACAAGTGAAAGGAATGATCAAAAAGTTTCTTCGGAAGTTCCCTGGGTGGAATGATGAACAAATTATGAACGTTTGAAAATAACCAGTTGCTTATTTCAGTTTTGAAAGTGATGTTGATGGTTTCAGTGGGTAGAAAATACTAATAATAATATTCATTCAGCTGAAGCTATACAAAAAACTTACACATTTTAAGAGGTCAAGTACATACCTATCTCATAATTCAAAATATAATTTTCAAGTTCACAGTTAAATATCCTAATATTTGTACTAGTTATCAAGATACTTGGTAAATTACTGAAAGCATTAAACCCGTCATAGTATGAGGGTGGGGTGAAAAGTTTCCGGCCTGACCAAGAAAAAAGATGTTTTAAAATTTTGTTTTGCGTTATTTTTCAATCAAATCTCCATCAACACTGATACATTTCTCATTACGGTGTCCTAATTTAGTTATACCAGTTTTGAACGTAGATTCGTCAAGCTCCTCAAAATACTGATTTAAAGTTTCGTTAACTTATTAGTTGCTCACAAATCTTTCACAACCAAGCCATTTTTTGAGATAAGGAAACAGTTAATAGTCGCTGGGGCTAAGTCTGGAGAGTAGGGAGGATGCGGCAACAATTCAAATTTCAATTCGTGGATTTTGGACATGGCAGCAATCGACGAATGCGCTGCTGCGTTGTCGTGATGGAACAAAATTTTTTCTTCCCCAAATGGAGACATTTAATTTGCACCTCGTCCTTCGAACGTTGCAATAAGTCTGCATGGTATCGACCAGTGATATTCTCATCTTTTTCAAGATAATCAATGCATATAATTCCCCTCGCAAACCAAAAAACAGTAGCTATAACCGTAGCTATTGTTTGCCGATAAAATTGTATTTGCCTTCTTTGAAGTTGGTTTCCACTTTCCAACCCACTCTTTTGACTGTTCTTTATTTCCAGGAGTGTAGTAGTGAACCCAATTCCCATCATCAGTTATGAATCGACGTAAAAATTTCTTTGGATTACGCCTATACAGCGCCACATTTTCGGTTGAAATGTTTTTTCGAATGAGTTTTCGGTCGAGCGTTGGCAAACGCAGTACACAGCTTTTCCATGCTCAAATGGTTGTGTGAAATATTTCGCATTATGTTCAGGTGACATCCTATAGGTCTCAGCGATCTCATGCACTTTCAATCTGCAGTCTTCCAATACAATTTGAGGTCAGAGGTGCTCACAGGAGCCATTTTGAGTTCAGAAACCCACTGCTTAATAGTTGAATATGATGGGGATTTGTCTCCTAGGGTTGAATCCATCCCTTCTTTTCTTTGTTTTGGTGTAAAACCATTCAAAAAGAAGTATTTGATGACAGCACGTTTCTCCAATTTTTCCATTTTCACGAAAACAACGGAAGCGAGACGCAATGTGTTCTCAAACGCAAACTTGGGCTTACCTAGCGATTGGGCTGAGACTCTACATACAAGCTCAGTAGAAATTTTACTGTAGGTCGCCGCTCCAAAAGTAGATCTAGTGGCGCCATCTCTTGCTCAGAAAATGCTATTTATACATTCACAAAGCTGACGTCTTTGGATAAAAAAACTATCATTTCTAGTTTTATACCCATGCACATTATTACTGACCTATACTACATTTTTGATTATATTACATGAAAGCAACTGATTTTTAATTCCCAATATGAATATCGGGTCCTATGGTAGATCAGTTTTAACTGAATACGATCTTACTTATTGTGAATGGAATAACTTTAGTTTGATGCTTATTTATTATTTGTTAGAAAAATTGTAGTTTTTTTTTCACGATAAATATATTATTATTATATGGAGCAAGGAGTATTCTCTTTTTTACAAACAATTGTTCCTAAGGGTTCAACAAAAATTCAACTGGGACAATCTAGTGCACTTGAAAATTGTTCGCAAGGTCATTCGCAGTAAAACCGAAAAGCGCATGGAATTTTGTACTTAAAATCCTCACCTGCTGTATTGAATCAAATTTGTTCGTCTTTTAAATAAAGAGATAACTTGTTAACAAAATATTTTGCACAGTATTTTGAATTCATAATAGTCATTTTTTGTTGATAATAAACAATAAAGATGTAAGTGTAGTAAGAGCATTTTTAACAATAGAGATCCCCGTTTTAATGGTTATTTTAGGTGCACAGTAAATAACATGGAAATACCCGATTCTTTTGTAATTGAATATGTCTGATATCATTACTTAAAAGGATGTTTCTTCATGGATATATCATGTACTTATATGATATGTGTTTATGGAAAATCATGCACCATGAACTGCGTAATCGAACGAAGAAGCCCTTTTACGCCGGAAATTACACAAAGTGATATCGTGTGAAATGAAACCGATTTCTGAACGGAAGGAAGAGTCGTAGATCATATTCGTACCAGTATGGCCTTCCGAACGATTGTGGGAATTCATCGTGTTGATTGATTCAACAGCCGCACTTGTCTCAGGTAAAATGTTGTTTTTCTTCGTTTCGCTGAAGCATGTCGACGGGTTGAAACCGTATTTAATTAAAAATTATGGAAAGGCTACCTCAACAGGCAAAGTTTGTATGCCTATATACGAGGTTTGTTCAAAAGAAAAAGGTGAATATTGAATTTTTTCCAGCAGTATTTATTTATTCATCAATATTTATTTTGTTTCCATCAAAATAATATCCCTCAGATATAATGTACTTACTTATCAAGCGATTCTTCCAATTCTCGAAGCATTTTCTGTTAAACCATCAGCTTTTTTCGATTTCGACTTTATTTCATCAAATGTGCCATTGCCTTTCATTGGTGCTTTCAGTTTTGGGTATAGGAAAAAGTTGCAGGGAGCCAAATCTGGTGAAAACGCTGGTTGAGGTATGATAACGGTGTTGTTTTTTGTCAAAAAATCACGAACAAGCATTGATGTGTGAGCTGTTGCATTATCGTGTTGCAGAATCCATGATTTGTTTTTCCACATTTACCATCGTTTGAGTCGCTTTGCTTCACGTCAACGTTGAATTACTCCTTTTTAGTGTTCCTTATTAATTCTACGACATGTTGGCAAGAACTCATGGTGCACACGCTGTTGTAATCGAAACAGTGAGCAAAACCTTCACATTTGATCGAACTTGCCGAATGGGCTTCCAATGGGATGATTGGGCCTTAGCTTTGACGTCATAACCATATACCCACGTTTCGTCACCAGTTATGTCTTTTTGAGCAAATTTGAATGGTCGTTGACGTCATTGAATAACTCCTGAGAGAACTTATGTGACGTTGCTCTGCTCAAAATTCAGCAATTTCGGAACAGACTTCGCACACATTTCATGTCCAAAACATCTGAGAAAATTGCATGGCATGAGCCGATTGTTATGCCAGCATCCTCTGCAACATCCCTGATAGTTATTTCACGATTTTCTAAAACCTTCTTCTTCACTGTTTCGATGTTTTCTTCATTCGTTGACTCCAGGATGCTCATCGTTATGAACATCTTCTCGGCCCTCTGTAAAGCGCGTGTATCACTTATAAACACTTTTTTAATGAGACAAAGTAGACTCGCCGAATGTCACAATCAACATTTATAGTGTGTTGGAGCCCTTTAATCCGTTTTGAACGCAAAATTTGATACAGGCTTTTTGAACCATTTTATTCAAAAGTAAGAAATTGAATAACACACAAAAACATGACTAAGCAGTCCAGTTGTCAAAAACAAACTATCAATCCAAAACGACCGATAATTTCAACATAAGAGTAACGTTTGTGTAACATCATAAGGAAAAAAATTTCGCTAATCGAGTGTGCACAGCACGTGAAAAGTCAAAATCCGCCTTTTGTTTTGAACGGACCTCGTACTTTTTTTTTGACCTGGTAAGCCTGAACGATATGTTCTACTATTTGTACTGTTCTATTTATGTTTTTGTTATTTTCTCTTGTGGAAAACAGAGGAACATCCATCTAATAAGAGACCGTAAAACTTTCAATAATTTCAAATCAGTCGGATTCATTAATTCCATATATTAATGATCATTGGATGTATGAAAACTATAAATTGGTCGATTGAGTAGGGAAATATGTATTGAAATTCCATGTCAACTTATCAATAAATTAAACACATTCTTCTAAATTTCCAAAATATTTCATATGTTGTGCTCTAAAATATTGTTTCGGTATACAATATTGTAGTGAATAATATATGAAATAATTTTGGAATTTTAGAAGCTATCATTTCTATAGTTAAAACTGAAGATCTTCTTGATACTATTGATTTCGTTGAAAATCTTAACATTTTTCGACAGAGAGAAGTCCATTCGAATTGAACTTCGTCAGCATGTCAATCTTGACGCTAATTCCAGTTATGTTGTTGCAGACTGATGCTAGTGGGTTCGATTCCCACCGTTTTCTAGGTCCGTTCGTAATCTTCGTTAAATTGTGAAAAAACTTTAATTTTTCTACATTTTAACAAAGTTCGTTTTTGCAATTTTTGAAAACGAGCACTATGTGCTTATGAAATCGAATTAGCATTCATTAGAATGCTTTGAAATGGAAAACTATTGAATATTTGCTAATCCTTCCGTTAATATTTCTGTTTTTTTAATCTGTTTTTCATCATTAATCATTTCTATCAAAGCAATCTACTTTTCGAAATAAAATTCATCGTCAAAAACTGACATTTCCTTGTGAAAATTTTGAAATGAATATAAGAAAACGGTGGTATTCATTGTAAATAATTCGTTGTCCACTGAATAGTGTAAACTACCTACGATTAAATCGGATTGCGTACTAGCGTTATCTCTTTTAGCGATGTGTTTTATTTGTGAAAGGCGCGCAGATTTAAATTTTCATTTCCAGTTCGCAATGAATTGATACAACATTAAGCGAACTGACGCTCCGATTGTGTTGCTGTATTTTACAAATCGCTTATCGTCTCTGTGATCTCGTTTCCTGTGTAACGGATTGGCAGAGGAGTTTGGCCACAGAGCATTCACAGAACTGTTTGGTGCGATTGCGTCTATTACCAGTGAAGATTCGCATTTACATTTTCAGTTTTGATGACCATTCATAGACTACATCCAGTTGTTATTAATTTCCTTTCATATGGAAATAATAATTAACCATTTGGCATTGATCATTATATAATCAATGCCACCTCAAAAACACTTTTATCCGCCATAGAAAATATGACATGCGTTAGTTCTGTGGAACAATTTCTCAAAATTGAGAATAATATGGAATAATAATAATGATAATCTTTATTTAAGGTTCTCGTAATACAATTATATAGGTGAAACAATAGTACTCTTTTTTTGAGTATATAGCCATGTGTCAGTGCAGTATGGCCAATCCGTAATCGAATTAATTTTACTTACTCTATACGGCTGGAGGAAAGAGGAAGTGAGTGTTGCACTGAATCAACTATGCCTTTTAATTTGTCGTTGCTTTGATCCCAATCCACTTGCTATTTTTTTTTAAATGTGTTCCCGGGCTAGTACACGTATAGTGTACACATATAGTGAGCAACGAATAAATCATGACCTGAACAATGACTTAAAAACCACCTTGACTGCTAAATGGATTAACGCTATCAGATTTCTAATTGAGCTGAATATGCTAAAATTTATTTAAGATTATGTTTTGTTTAGTTTTATAAGTTGTTTCAGTTTATCAATTTTGATATTTCACTGCACCACCGCTAATAACCCTTGCGGTTGATGCAGGCAATTTTCTAATAAAAAAAAAAACAGTATTCTAATTTTAAAATCTATTTTGTCAATTTTGTTTCCTAAACAAAGATCATACATTCTCTCACAAACACCGTAGCCTCTGGTGAGTACAAAGAATGTCTATTTATATTCTGCAATATTTAATAACTATATACATACATTCACATCAAGGTATCTATTTTAATGATTTGAGGAAAAACTTATCAATATAAAAATTTGATAAAAATATTGGGGAGAAACGAATATTAATATTATAAAAATGTGTAACACTATCATATATTGTTTTACAACCATTTCAGCTTTTAAATGTTCACCATTTCATGAATCATATATCTGTCCTTTATATTTATCCAGTTCTTCATGACATACTTGAATTTTTTAATGTTAACCATAGTTTTTAATTCAAGTGGTAATTCGTTGTAAATTTTGGGCCAAATAGGAGTTGCTACGAAGACATACGGATTTACTGTAGGTATTGCGGAATCGATAAGAGTTTCTGCTATCTGGTATTCGCTCTATATTCAATAATGTAACAACTGTCTATCTTTTTTTTTTTGTGAAGTTTAGCAGCGAATGAACAAACAGCTGGTGTATATCCAGTATGTCAGCTTCTTTATTCAGAAAGTCAGTAGGATATCTGATATCTTTTTTATAAAGGATTTTCAGCAGCCATTTTTGTTGAATTTCAAATAATATCGATTATTTTTTTATATTTCGATACAACTTTCATTATGGAACCGTTCTTAAATAAGAAAATTGTTGAGGAATAATAATAATAATAATTTATCTTCATTCAAGCTCTTGGTATCGATAATAATTTTGAACAAGAAATGCTTGTGATTTAAAAATAATTCAGTATGAAATTCCTCAAATAAAAATTTGATTATTTAATCCCACAAAGACGGAGACTGTTTTGTGGTGAGCGAAATATATTAATACATTTTGAAAAGTAAGCACTGTATCGTTAAAAAAAATTGCTATCCAAAACAGAATCCGCAATATGTAGTATCATTTGACAAGAAATAAAAACATATTTCATTTATCCAACAGCTTTTTTGATGGGAGCTTACGTATTCGAAACGTGTTAATAATAACATTTCTGACTTATTCGATAATTTTTCTCACAATAATTCTCTTCTGTTCATTTTAATTCTTGCTTCGAAATCACGTGAATTTCTATGGACAAATGTTAACGATATCTCCCATTCCGAAGAGTTCACACGGAAACGAAAAATCAATGTTTGTTGTGGATTTCCATGATTGAATACATTCAAAATTTTTTACAACTGAAACTGACAAGACGCTGTCAACACTCGTCAAGTTTTTTAATGGATTCATAGTTGATAGTTATTTATTTCAACACATTGTTCATTTATATTCGGGAAAATCTGCGCAAGAAGATGTTATTTCACTATTTGTAACGAATCCCTCGGTTCTTCAAAGTTTTAAAAAATTTCCAAGCAGGTAATTCTGATATGGGTTTCTATTATATAGCTACATCGACCGAAAATAGTTTCTAATGAATTCCTTCGAAATTAGAATGTCCATAAAGATAGTCGGCATTCTTTGGTTAATAAATTAATGACACAACTCAACACAAAGTCGTTGAGAACTTGTGAGATGTAGAAATAACAAATATGATTTACTTTTATGCATTTATCAAATCATAAACCTGAGACCTGTTCAGGTGAGGCAACCTTGATGGACAAGCTTAGTGTAATAAATATAGCGTCGTATAATTTTATTATAAGGGTTAAGATTTCTCACAGAATCGTTAATATTAGTTTTTCTTGACACTCTGATGTAAGATGATCCGAAGTTTGAAGCAAATAATTCATCATTTTCGTGAAAAGGGTAATATGAATTTTTATTTCTGTGCTTTCTCCAACTCATTTTGTTTTGCGTACTGTGTCGGTACATTTAGTATTAGTTGGTGTTCAACTTCACCACAAATCTTGTAGGAATGCAGAAATGTCCATACTTAATCTGGAATTTAACGACAGTATAGAGGCTCCATAAGTTTAATAAAAATGCACCAGTTTAATCAGAATAAAATCATCTCTTTCAACAACTTTTAGGATAGGTACATGGAATTTTCTTCCTACTATAACTTACAGTATTAAGAATACTTGAAAAACTTTTCCACCAACTTTCAGCATTGACAAAATCAGTTCATCACCATAACTGATGAAGTTAAACTTACTACGAGCATATAGTCATCCATCAAATACATATATGTATGTCCTTATATCCATCTATAATATAAAAATTAATCGCAAAATGTGTTGGTAAACGCATAACTCAACAACGCCTGAATCAATTTTGTCAATTATTTTTGTGAAAAGTTCGTTGAAGTCCAAGGATGGTTTTAACGGCGAAAAATTCGAATTATTACCAGGAAAGCCCTAAAAACAGCCTTTTTTCCATACAAACGTATTCTAACTAAAATGTAGAGTCAACGGCTTTACCGATTTTTTTGTTGTGTTTGTTATTATCAGGGAAAAAATTTAAAACATTGAGTTCAAGTTAGAAAATTTGATCATACTTAATTAATAATATAAGTAGGAAATAATTCTCAATTCTCAAAAAGAGGATGTAAAAAAACTGAATATCTCATCAAACATCACTTTTAGTTCAGATCTGTCACGACTAATATTAAAACTTCAATTTAATATAAAATTCTGCTAAGGTTGAATAGACTAATGTACACGTTAGTAACATATCACGTATTATATTTGATTATAAAGAAGAATACATAGTTTTCTTTAATTTACAGTTGAAATTTAGTTTTTAAAATGACTGTTATTAGATGTACAAACTTAAGTCGCAGAACTCGCAATGCAGAAAGTCAAATTGACGAACAACGCGAAGCTCGGTATGAAGTTGAACGGAATCGATGGAATCGAAATTAACAATATGAAAAGGTTGCGTTTAACTAAAGATAGGTAGAGTTCACTGCAAATCATTGCTATTGGACCAATGAACGTTGTATGTCAATATTGAAAGACAATATTGAAAGGTTCTGTTCTAATATGCGAAAAATAAGGAATTCCAGAAGCTCGATCGCAGCGCCACCTACCGTTTCCAATTTTGAATTTAAACCATTCCGGAATTCACGTGAACACACATAGAAAATTTTTAGAAAACCGTTAGAGTCGTTCAGGAGAATCACATACACACGTAATTAAGGATTATATACATAAGTAAAGATATTAACAATTCATGATTTCAATGAGGGAACCTTTTTCTTTCGAATTCAAAAGTTAATATCGTTGTAAGCCGCTCTCAGCTTACTAACCTCTACCTGATTGTTTTGATAGACAGAAGAAACGTATACGTTTCTGAATATACATACCATTTTCACGATATATGCACAATATATCATAGAAATACGGTACGTACAAACACTAATACTTAAAAATTCAATGCGGGTTCCTTCCTTTCGTACACTTATTATAAATTTGGGAATTCAAAAACTTTCTCAAATTCATGAGAATTTCAAAAAAATTCAAGTTCTACAACAGCATCACAGAAATATAGTACGTATTTTTCGAATCAAGGTTTCACGCCTACCAGAAGCAACAGTATAATATTGGATTAAAACAAAATTGATATTAAAAATATCATTGTCAAATGAATTATTGAAATATGCTTACGTTGGTACTACAATGAAACATTAGAAGCACAATATTCCAAGGTCATGTCTAAGTGGTTGCAGAATGCAATCAATAGGTAAATTTATTACCAATATTTATAGTTACAAGTCCTAATGAAATATGCGGTTACATTGGCCTTTAAGATATGTAAATAGTGAATATATATATATATATATATATATATATATATATATATATATATATATATATATATATATATATATATATTATATATATATATATATATAATATTGAAAAGGATCTAAAATAAAAGATAAGAATTTTATGAACCTAAAATTTTTTGTGACAGTCGTTTACATATGTTTCAAGCTTATTGGCTATCGTCAGAACGGCGTAGTTCAAGTTTTAGATGTTCAAATTTGCTTGTTGATCAAAAAAATCACAAAACAAAACACAAAATTCTATGTAAGGAATCGACTTCTTTTTGGCTTGGGATTGAATATCTCTTTTGCAGTTCAATTCGACTCCGCTTTAAAGACTGAATCAATATCTGCCAGTGAAACGATATTTATACCTTCTGAAATTTTGTACCGAACAATAAATATAATTCGAAAAGGATTATACAGGTATTAAAGTAAAAGATAAAAACTTACGGTATGGACCTGAAATTTCTTTGTGACAGCCGTTTACATATGTTTCAAGCTCATTGGCTATCGTCAGAACGGCGTAGTTCAAGTTTTAGATGTTCAAACTTGGATGTTAATTAAAAAATCACAAAACAAAACACAAAACTCTATGTAAGGAATCGACTTCTTTAGGTTTTCGCTAATAGTTTCCTCTATAGTAGAATTAAAATATATATAAAAAAATGACAATGTACAATAAAACACAAAAAAGTGAATACCTAGAGACGATCATCTACACATATATGATTCCTCATATACTCGTATATCAAGATGATATTTGTTAAAATCGAAATAAATGTACTGCAAAACTAATATGTAGGAACTGTAAAAGTTATATGATTGTAATGAAAAATGAATTATGTAATCAGTTGAAGGTGAAATTTGTATATAAATCATGTATTATCATGTACTATGAGTTGAGTTGAGTAATGGTACTCCACTAAGGAAATCTGTCTTCGAATCCCAGTCGAGACATGGAGATTTCTGTTAGGCAATCTGCTCAAGTGGATATGATAATGAGGTTAGGATCAGTTGTGCATTAGTATGCCCATTAGTATTCATCGAAATAATAAGAAAAAATATTTGGTAAGACTCGCGATCTAGTTTTTTATCACCATGATACATTTTCAATCTTTATTTTCTGTTTTTGAACTCAAGTTTTCTGTATATACATGCGGTACATTTGCAGATCAGTGTTGTATAGCAAATTACTTTTCTAGTGTGATTCACATATTATTGCACTTCTGATAAAACCTTGCGCAATTCCAAGTTCATATAAATGGATTCTGAATGGAAAACTGTGAAATTTATTCCGTACACTGTCTTCATAAGAACGAACCATCCAGTGAGAATTTATCGACATCTCGTTTGACATTCGAGTGAAAATCACAGTCTCAGATGCGTGATATCAAAACGAAACCTATGAAATACTGTGCCATTCATTACAAGAACCGAACACGGATATATTATGAAATTAAATGCAATAACTTACATTTTAACAGTGACACGCTCTCTCTAACCTGTCACCGTTGTAGATGCATAAATATGAAACATAATAGACAAACAGCCATAAACAAGAATACAATTACCTCTCGTTATATTCAGAAGCCATATAATAGGGTCGTATTATCGGATAATCGTGCATAATAACATCATAAATCGATTACTCAACACAAATCATCTGCATATAAGAGAAATCATTGAATCACGATCTGGCTTTTAGAAGCTGAAAATGTGATGCTATTCCAATTGGAACAATTTTGTCATGACTCGATGACACCAACTTCTTCTAGAGCAGCGGTTGGCAAACCGAGGCTTGCGAACGTTCTGCCAACAAGTTATAAATACCCAAATAGATACATTAATTTTTTGATATATTATGGTATAAATCTTTTATGAACGAAAAAGGTGAATCTATTCCAGAGTTAACAGTTATTCAATGGTTAACAGACCTTGGGTTTTGTGAGTAATGTCAAACTGAATGTAAGACTTCAAGGTAAAAACAAACTAATCTCTGATATGCACGCAGATGTAAAGGCATTCCAGATGGAAAAAAAATCTTTTTATAGAACATACTAATGAAGAAAGATAGAAAATTTTTCGAATTCTAAAAAGGCTGTCGAGGAAGCTAGAATTAATAAATTCATTGGAAAAATGATAACATGAAGGATATTTTAATACAACTGCAATCTCAATTCAGTGACAGATTTAATGATTTTGAGAAAGCTTCAAGCAAACTGAAGACTTTTATAAACTCTATTTCAAATGAAGTTGAATGATCTCCAATCAAATAATGCTCTCAAAAGCTCTTTCTATGGAATCGTTGTTAATTTTTATATCAGCTTAACATCTGATTTTAACGAGGTTTGCTAAGCAGCTCATAACAATTTTTGGTAGCACTTATTTATGGAAACAAAATTTTCCAATTGTCAATTATAGAAAAAAAATATGCTTCACGTCTAACAGATGAACATTTGAGAGCCATTCTACGAATTGCAACTCCAAATTTGAGCAAATCTACAAATGATTGTAGATTCAATTTCTGAATGATTTGCGGTGGTTATTTTTCTAGCTCTAAAGCCCAAAATATAAACATATTTGAGTATTACGTGTACGAATCAAATGACGTATGTTATAAAAAATTTTGATAACATTTCAATTTTTTTTATAGGATATGATCAATAATATGTAGATATATTGAGTTTCTGAGGTTAATATCCCAAGTGCCCGCCTTTAGTTTATTCAGCCACTTTGTGAGCCTTGTCGGCCAAAAGTTTGCCGACCGCAGTTCTAGAACAATAACATCGTGAATTTCTATTATTATTACCTAAATTCTTTCCTAAATGTTGATATAAAGACAACGTTACTAGGTAGAATTAAGTTCGCCAAAAATTTCGCAGAAAAGCTTTAACAGCAATTGCTGACATCGAAAAGATCTTCAGTTCTACTGGTATTGAATCTGATGTCTCTGTTGTAAATTGAGTCTTTTTTGTTTTGTGATAGTAAAAATGAAAAACTTTGTCGTAAGTTTCAACTGTGCTATGGTAAAAGATTGCCATGGTAAAATATTGATGAACATTCAATGGCAAACTGTCAGAAAAACTGGGACCATAACATAGGAAGAAGAATATGACAAGTACCATGTCATTGAATTTGTCAATGACGGTGACTGTGACAAATGGAACTAATCTCTCAACCGTACCTACTTTTACGACACGAAATTGCAATCTTTTTCTGAATTTAATAGGTGTCGAGGCAACTTGGAATGAAAATCAGTTCAATTATGGTTTACCGTGTACCTGCTTCTATGGACATTACCTTGCGTTTTACGTTTAGAGGCCCTTATTATATATATAATAATATTGTTATTGTAGATGTTTAAAGAGTTTATATCTCTTTCAATTCAGAGCTCCTAGCACATAGTTCTAATTTATAGCCATTTAAGTTTTTGATAAAAATTATATACACAGAGATAAATTTCATTTATCACGTTTTGTTCATTCGAGATTCAAATTACTCTGAGAAAACAACAAATTGGAATCATAATTCATCCATAGTCATAGAATATGTGTGAGCGTTCGATACTTGGTGTGTCTATGATCTGAGAGATGTTTTCTATCGATTCCTATAAATGGAACTGTGAACTATTCATTCCTTCACGGTTCTCCACTTGGATGGTGCAACTGATGAGCTCCTTGTAGAACAAAACAACTGTCTTGCAGTTACATCAGGTGTGGCATCGATTTCACTATTTCTTCAACATTTATCCTGAAGGAAAATGGAAGCATCCCTTCGTACACGTGATGTGTTCTTTAGATTCTTTCGAATTTTTCAAATGAATGTTCCAGTATTCATTTTCTTAAATACATACATACATACATATATATATATATATATATATATATATATATATATATATATATATATATATATATATATTTCGTATTGCTTTTGTATTTTTTTTATATATATATATTTGTATACTTGTTCTTACTTTTTGTTTGTATTTTTCTTCATTGTACATTTTCTTTTTGTGAAAATTCGTTCGCTTTACAACTTCGAGTTTTGTAAGGACACACTGAAGTTGATTTGGTTAGTGATAGTGTTATTTCTCATAAACTATACTGAAAATTAAAAATTACGTCAATATAAATTCAATAAATAGTATAGATAATTATAGTCACCAATAGGTATTGCGGTGAAAGAGTATGTTTGGCCTTGGGCAAAATAACTGATATTGAATCCTCTTGTCAAAAAAACAGTATCGGATGAATTCGCGACGTTGTAAAATCTCAAACGGCGATTTCGAATGTAATAAGGTGCGATATCAGATGTTGCTCCTTCAACCAAAGTTATGGTTATGTGGTGTTAATATATTCATACTAGGGATCGTAGGAGGTTCTTCGTGTCCACAACTATTGTTTCACTTGTCCCATTGTCACCGAGTTATATCGTAGCTCTTCCAAGATGCGTGTTCTTCATTTTTTTGGAGCTGAGGAATCTACCAGCGCGTTTGTGATACTGAACGATTTAGGATAATGCCTTCAAACGTTTATTCATAGAGCTCCGATGTAGAAGAGAACATGATCTTCCTCGGTGATCATTTGCGCTCGGCTGCCTCAAATTTAATATTTTTTGGATGTACAGGCTGATTGTGTTGAGGGGTTCTTTTGTGAGGGGGGTTAATAAAAACATAACGGAATGTTCCAGTAAGAATATAAATTTATTGAAAGATAACTGATAAATTGATACCAATTTATCGATTATTAATAAATATACCTAATAGTGAAAATTTAAACAAGTCATGCGAAATATTGAAGAAATACCTGAAAAAGAATGGTGAAGTTTCATTTCCACTTGCGATAAATTCATTATTCAAATTTTATTACTTGCTATAACACGATAGTGGATGTAGGCGTACCTCAAGGAACTGTCTTAGGTATACCTTAACGATATTGTCTCTCATGTGAAAAAATGTTCTATACGTTTATTCGCTGATGATACTATGCTCTATATATGTGTCAAAGATATAAGGAATATGACAGAGGGGATCAATAGAGACCTTCTGCAATTAATGAATGATTATGTGACAATAGCTTATCCCTAAATGTGCTAAAATCTAACATCATAGTTTTGGGTACACGTAAAACCCTTAAAATCAATAAAAATGAGGATATGATTATAGAGATTAATGAACAAAAAATTAGAAGAGTAGAAACAGTAAAATATTTAGGCATTATGTTAGACGAAAAAATGAGTTTGACTAAGGAAAAAATTCAACAGTTACAAAACTTACAGAATAGAGCCATGCGAACAATTTTAAAGTGCAATAGTTATATCCCTGTTAAAATTATGCTGAGATTTTCGTAATTGATGTCTGTTGAACAAAGACTACTCTTTGATTCATATATATTCACATTTAAAATAAAAAAATCAGTTGCTTCCAAGTTGTAAACTTTCTAAATCTTGCATATACCTACTACGAGGGATTTAAGGCTTTCAATAATTTACCAAGTATATTGAAAACAAGTACTAGTATAAAGATATTTAAGCGTGATCTAAGAAAGTATATTTTAAATAATGATAAAGATATGTAATTCAAAAATGAAAGTTCGAAATATGTAGATTTTTTTGTATAGCTTCAGCTAAGTGAATATCATTATTATTATTATAAAAGACGTACACCTACTGTGTACCCTGATCTAGAGTTTTTTGATTTACTAACTCAAACAGTAATTGGTTGCATCATTTTTTGTGAAAAAAAATACTGACTATACTGTCACATTCAGATCTCGAAACACTTAGAAGGTTTCATAATAGAGAAATTTATATATTGTCATCTTAGTGATAAAAATTATCATATAAACTTGATTTTATAATACCTAATATCGAACGAATAAAACACGTTAGGTTATTGTTATTATTTTCTAGGTTCTTTAGGGAATATAAAATGAAGCATTCAAAATTTTCAAGAAAATCTATACTGATAAAAACGTGAACAAAAAGGCATAATACCTTTTCCAAACTTCAGAACATAATTTGAAATAAAATTTGAACTAAAAATATAATATTTTGAATGAGTTTTCGTCATCTAGCTTCCAAAATGGTACAAATACTTTAACAAAGTCTTATACCTTGAGAAAAGAAGAAATATCGAAACACATCGTGGCTTTTTAATAAAATTTTATTTTATTATTATTATTTTTATTATGTTCGTAATATCAATATCTTATGCTATGAATAGAGTGTATTGATTTATTGCTTACAATCGTTACCTGACGATTCGTATCAATACACAGATATGGGTTTCAATTAACTATATATCTAAAAACATTCAAGAATTACAGTATAAATGTGTTAGATTTCAATTCTTAAACCTGTTTTTACAAAAGTGATTTTTAATTTGAAAATTCATTAAAACATTACTTTTAAATACTATAAAAACATATAATATCCTGGGGAATATTAGAATACTTGAATATGAATGGGGCCCTAAAAAATTCTGAAGATATCGAAAGATATATATGAATAATGTGTATTTTTTATCGATGTCTTCAGAATTTGTCGTATAAAATATAAAATATGAGGGTCATATAAAATGTAGTGAAAAGTGAGTTCGATAATATTGAACATTCTTTAAGAATATTTCCATAATTTACATTGATGTAGCTTGAAATCAAAAAATAAACAACAATAAATGAGAATATCGAAAAACGTTATCGAAATTGAAAGTATTACTCTCCCACTACTTTCGGAGAATTCAAGAATGTTCCATTTCATTAATGAATTAAAAGTCCTCTGAATGGAAAATATTCAACCAATTTACATTGAAATCAATTGAAATGATAAAATGAAAATCATTAAAAATGAGTTGGTAAGTATATAGGAATTTACGCTTGATCGGTACAAAACTGAAGTACCTGTATTCCTCCAGGTGAAAGATCTCACACGGGACGTCATCGTAATTCAGCAAAACCAAAAGTTTTCGTTAATGGGGTCCGAGATAACCGCCATGTAAAGGAATCCCCGACTGTCCCATATATATCTTTAACGACGTCTCAGAATGTCGCCTAGAATATTCTATATAATATGCAGCATTCAATTTAAATTTTGTGAGAATCAGGTTTTGTCTTTTCCATCGTTTTATGGCTATTTATATGCCTATGGTAATGCCACTTTCGTTGTCTTTTTATTTTTGGAACGGCAGAGAATATACAGACACCGCCTGTTCACAACACGTCCTGCTCAATAATGTTAAGTTAATGGCCGTTGTTTGGATTCTGACGGATTAGAAAAGGGCGGTGGAATTAAGACAATTCGATATTTAATCATGTGGCTATGACTTCTGCTGTCTGGGGATTACTGAAATAGAGTTCTCACGTAAAAATCTCCGAAAATGTGCCGTCTAGGAGATATTACATACAAAAGTGCCGTCTAGAAAATATTACATACAAAAGTGTGAAGTGTTTGAGAGAAAACTATATCAAAAATTCTATATATTAAATAGAAAACAGTTGGCTTGGTTTCACAAAATTCATAATGAATACTTGACAATTGTTCGGGGTGTTTAAAAAGTGAAATTTTTGAAATTATGAATAAAATAATTCTTTCATAATTCTTTAATTTTCATAATTTATTTTTATTCATAATTTTTTAAATTATGAATTTAACTAAAAAATAAATGATTCATTCAACTTCTGAAAATGGGGTAACACCCCCGAAACAATTGTCAAGTATTCATATACATTTTGTGAAAGCCTGCCAAGTGTTTACATTCAATATGTTAAACCATGTTTCACCAAAAGTTCAGCGAACATTCAATCAATTTTATTAAAAATTTTCTCTAATTTCTGAGTTTCAATCAGAATTCAAAAGGAATTGATCTCGTGAGATAGTTATATGTGAGGAATGGTATGGTGCTTGAGATGAAGGAGAAATAGTTATAGTAGTTTTATTGGATTTTATGAAAAAGCTTTTTATGTAAATCATTATCATCGAAAAACTGAATGAACATGACTTTGAGGGAGAAGTAAATCCTTGGTATCATCTTACTTGAATTCTCATAAAAATTTAAAAATGTAAAAAAACATAAAAAGTTAAGTTCAATGGCAAACTGTCGGATAGCACGAAAGTTGAAGTAGGCATACCTCAAGAAACTGACTAAGATGCGTTATTGTTCTGATTATATGAAAACGAAATTGTTTCTCATTTGAAGGATGCTCTTTAAGGATTGAAGGATACGTTTATTCGCTGATATATGTGGCAAAAATAATTGGAATATGACAAAGTGGATCAATAGAAACCTTTCGCCAATTAGTGAATGGTTTTGGGACAATATCTCATCTATACATGTGCAGAAATGTAACTGATTAGTTTTGGGTACAAGTGAGTCCATTAAGATTCATTCGAATGAAGATATACGAGGGTGGGTTGAAACGTTTCCGGCCTGACCAAGAGCTGACGCCACTAGGTCTACCTTTGGAGCGACGTCTTACAGTACCATTCTTACTGCGCTCGTATGTAAAGTTTCAGCCTAATCGCTACGTTGGTTTGCGTTTGAGAGCACATTGCGCAAGACGCTTCTGTTGTTTTCGTGAAAATGAGAAAATTGGAGAAACATGATGTCTTCAAATACTTCTATTTGAGAGGTTTTACACAAAAACAAGTAGAAGAAGAGATGGATTCAACACTAGGAGATTCCTCCCTATCATATAAAACTATTAAGAAGTGGGTTTTTGAATTCGAAATGACTCGTGTGAGCACCCCTGACGAGCCTCGCTCAGGACGGAATGTTGAGGTCATAACTTCAGTAATCATTGGGAAAATCCATCTAATAGTACTGGAAGAACGCAGATTGAAAGTGCATGAGATAGCTGAGACCTGTAGGATGTCAGCTGAACGTATGCGAAATATTTTGCAAAACCATTTGAGCATGGAAAAACTGTGCGGAAAATTGATGCCGAGTTTGCTAACTTTATCGGCAAACAAGCTTATGGATACTCTTTTTTGGGATGCGAGAGGAATAATATACAATGATTATCTCTTAAAGGGCCAAAAATATCATTTGTTAATACTACGCAGACTTATTGTTACGTTTGATGAACTATGTGCAAATTAAACGACATCACTTGGCGAAGAAGAAAACCGCATTCTCCCTACTCTCCAGACTTAGCCCCCAGCGACTAAAACCTGTTTCCTAACCTCAAAAATGGCTTGGCGGTAAAAGATTTGAGAGCAACGAAAAAGTTATCGAAACTAAAAATCAGTATTTTGATTAGCTTGACGAATCTACGTTTAAAACTTGTATAACTAAATTACAACACAGTTATAAGAAATGTATCAGTGTTGATGGAGATAATGTTGAAAAATTAAGCAAAAAAAAATCTTAAATATCGTTTTTCTTGGTAAGGCCGAAAACTTTTCACCTCACCCGCGTACTTATGGAAATTAATTAAAAGAAATTTGGAAGAGTTGAAAGAGTGAAATAATTAGGCATAATGTTAGAAGAAGAATTGATATTCAATGATCAAGTTGAAATCATATCATCTCAAATCTTTAAAAAAATCAATTTTCTGAAAATAATGGATAAAATTTGTCGACTTATGTGAATTTATTGTTGTTCAAATCAATATCTTATAGTGCCAGATTTTGAATATTGCTCCACTGGTTTTATAAGGAATATGGAAATAAATTCAATGGACGATGAATCTACTCTGTGATAGTTCATATTTAAATGAGAGGTAATAATAAACACTTGTCTAAAAATCACTGACTGAACAATTCTTTATTCGACTAGTTTCGCCTTTTACAGCATTATCAAAAACATGCTGACTGACTATGTGGCTAACAGATATCAAAAACAAACTGCAAAGGCCGGTAAATATGATTTCTGTAATACACATAGAAGCATCCAGGGAAAATCTGGGTGAGGTTTATTCACTGATATTTCGCCTTGTATTTGATTTATTCAAAACTTTCACTGCCAAATATCTGGTTACTGCGTCTCACAAAAATATTGCTCTTAGAATTGTTATTATTCGAATAGAGCAAAATAGAAATATTTCTTAAAATGAAATTGGAATGTCGACCATGTATTCAAACCTTCATATGAGAATAGAAATACGCAGTTGACCCCCATTTGAATTTCCAGCCTTATTGAAATGCGACTGCTATGATTTAAACACTAGTTCATAGAGAACTCACACTGAAAACAGGATATATGGTCATATCGTTTGCCCATAAATATGCATATTCCGCAGTACCATCACGGATATTATTCATAAACGTGATACTGGAGTCTTTAATGCCTACACGGGTAATTGTAATAATATAAATATTAATTTAATAAATATCGGTAATAACATTGTGAATTATCTAGGAATCCCATTGTAATTCATGTCGTATGAAGGCCGTTCCCAGTTCATACAAATCAAAAGGATAAACATTTGAAGGCGCACGATGCATATCAAAACGAATGAAAGAGGACAAGTAGGTTTCAAGAAAATTTAAATATGTGAAAAATGAATGGATACACTAATAACAATAAATTGTAATTCTGGTCATAAACTTATTCAATGATGAAACGATAAGGCAACTATTTATTCGTATATTATTTTAAATGAACCGCTATATGAGGCTTCGAAAGCTTTTCAATAAATATGAATAATAATTTGCAGTAGGTACGTTCTTTTATGCGGGAATATCAGGAATTTCTCATCGGAAATGTTTTCTGTATAATCCTTGGTAAACAACTGATTATATTCAACTTCATTACTATTTATTCACTTTCATCGAGAATATTATTTCCTCATCGAGAGACATTTTGACATCTGCGAACTTCAACAATAATCAGTCACTACTAAAATAATATTTAATAGTGTTGGCGTTTACTTGATGCAAATCCATTATAATTGAATATAAACTTAAATTCAAACACTTGAACTTATGATTTACACTTTATTGACTACATAGCATGACGCGTTTCGTCGATACGAACGACTTCTTCAGATGCTAACCGAATAATAGAATAACAGAATAATATTATTCTGTTATCATCTGAAGAAGTCGTTTGTAACGACGAAACGCGTCATGCTATGTAGTCAATGAAGTGTAAATCATAAGTTTGAGTGTTTGAATTTAAGTTTATATTCAACTAAAATAATAGTTTTCTATCAAGTTTTTTCTCTATAAGTTTTCTATATATTCTTTAAGTTTTTCTTATAATATCTCCAGGGTAGATTTATATTCGGTCGAATAGAACGGAACGAACCGAATTAGTTATAAGGTATTCAGCAGGGTTCTTATTTTGGTCCCATTTTAATTCTCTTCAACTTTGCCACTCCGTTACTTAGCCTTACTCTTATGGTCACTTATAACTTCAGATACGCTGATTTGTTGAAGACACATGATCGAAATCAAACGAAGACATGAGAACATTGAAATATACCGTTATATACGGAATACACTTGCTATTGATCTTCTTCTATGTTCAATACCTCCGCCTTCACTTAAATGAAATGTAGCAAGGTGTAAATTTGATCAATTCCGAAATTAAACAAACATACTGGTTGAAAATATAGGCTTTCTGAAGTATTTCTATGAACTGGGAGATATTGTTTCTGCTCTGCCAATCTGGGAAATTCAATATTCAATACTTGCATGAGTGGCCACGATCTATCAATCTGAAATATTTTCAACATTTTGACGTCATTGCTCGTATCGAAAAGTGCTAGCAACTTTGACATTTGAAATCAGACAAGCAGTATATTATTCTGATTTTGCGTTCACTATGAGTTTCAGATTATTTCTGCATCAAATATTTCTATTTCTATTTTGAATTTCTTGTAATTACTTGTTTTCCTTATTTTTCGTTCAAACACGGATACAATGGAATAAGTTTATTGACTAAGATTAAAAGAATTTTTATTATTGTTGTCTTTGAATTTACAGACAGTTGAAGTTCTAAACACTCTTTATAAGCTATTCATAAGCTCTTCTTGCCACTTATTCGTTCTGTGTTGTACAGGGTCATCCAAATCAGTTATGATTTCACTAGATACAAAAAGGCTGACAGTATTAAATGAATACACGAATATTATTTCAAATTCTAATTGAGGTGTTTATCTCAATTTCGAAGACTAAGGAAAAGGTTTCTTCTCACTATTTCAGAGTCATATTCCTACAAAATTTCACAATTAAGAAGTGAAATCTACTTTCAGTCTGACGAAATGAATTATTTCAGTAATAATATATATGTACGAGGTCTGTTCAAAAGAATAGGAGAATTTTGAATTTTCGCGGGATGAGCACATTTGATAATCGAATTTTTTTTTTCGTTATGCTATTACACATACGTTTCTCATATATTGAGATTATTAACCATTTTGGATTAGTTGTTTGCTTCCGACAACTGAAAAAGATAGTCACGTTTTGTGTGTTCTTCAAATTTTTACTTTTGAAAAAACTTATCAAATATCTAATCTGCATTGAATTCAGCAATAAAAATGGAATGAAATGATTTAA
This sequence comes from Henosepilachna vigintioctopunctata, assembly GCA_030704895.1. Lineage (NCBI taxonomy): Eukaryota > Metazoa > Arthropoda > Insecta > Coleoptera > Coccinellidae > Henosepilachna > Henosepilachna vigintioctopunctata. Next base: position 11,224,680 of record JARQZJ010000121.1, read on the forward strand.
CGCACTCAAAATATTGACTGTGGCATTCTTAGAGTCTACTTTGACTCAAAAAAGTGTTTATAAATGGTTTTAGAAAAAAAAGAGAATTAAAAAAAAATGGTTTTCGAAAATCGTCGAATCACTATCAGGGAAGTTACAGACGATGTTGGTATATCAATCGCATCATGCCATGCATGTTTTGTGCATGAAATGTGTGGCAGTGTAGTTTCTTCCAAAATTGCTAAATTTTGAGCAAAAGCAACATTTCATTGGTATCGCTCAAGAAATGTTGAACGATGTCAATGACGATCCAGATTCACCCAAAAGGGTCATAACTGGTGACGAAACGGCCTATATGGTTATGGAGTTGAAACCAAGGCACACTCTTCCCAATGGAAACCACCATAAGAGCCAAGACCGAGAAGACCACGCCAAAATCGATGAAATGTGAAGGTTTTGCTCATTGTTTTCTTTGATATGGCGTGGTGCATCATGACTTCCTGCCAACAGGTCGTACGGTTAATAAGGCATACTGCAACCAAGTTATGCAATGTTTGCATGAAGCAATACGGTTCTAACGATCAGATTTGTGGAAAAATAAATAATAAATTCTGCATCACGATAATGCACCAACCATCAATATTTGTTCGTGATTTTTGGACAGAAACCACACCATAATCATGCCTCAACCACCGTTTTCACCAGATTTGGTTCCCTGGGATTTTTTCCTATTCCCAAAACTGAAGAGCTCAATGAAAGGAAAGCATTTTGCCACAATTGAAGAGGTGAAACCAGAATCGAAGAACGAGCTGATGGCCAAACCTAGAAGCGCATTTCAGAAGTGCTTCGAGGATCGAAAGAAGCACTTGTATAAGTGTTTTACCTCAGAGATGGAATACTTTGAAGGGGGCGAAATGAATATTGATGATAAAATAAATACTTTTCGAAAAAATTAAAAATTCACATTATTTTTGAAAAAACCTCGTATAACGTGCGTATTAATAATATAAATTTTATTATAGTAGAATCCCAAAGAGGAAAAATTATCACATCACTTATTTGAGTATTGAAATTCAACTAATGAACAATCTAGAGATGGTGTTCAGGGTTCAATCGTAATAATCTAGTATTTTTGTACTGGGAATAGAATAACGGAAATCTGAATAATGAAAATATGTATTTAAAAAAAATACTGCATGACGGACATTTCGATGAGATTCACCTTTTTCAAATGCTACGTGTAGACGGATGACATTTCTCGAATACATACAATAGGTAAACTTAAATTCTGAATACAGAGAAAACAGGTTTAGATAACAGGTAGAAGGGATCAATTCATACTGAACTACTGTAAAGTAAACTAAGTAATTTTGATAAGATTGAGAAGGGGACTTGAGCTATGATCAATTTGGCTGTTCAACAGGTTGCCAGAATATTTGTATTTATTAATTTGAAGTGATTCTAACAAATTAAGCTTCATTCCCTTGTTTGCGGTATTCAAAATTTCAAAATCAGTATATATTGAATACAGCAAATAAGGGAATTGAGCTTAGTTTGTTAAAATCACTTCAAATAAATAACAAATATTCTGGCAACCCGTTGAACAGCAAAACTACCTTAAGCCCCCTTCTTGATCTTTTCAAAATTACTCAGTTGCCTATATAGTAGTTCAGTACGAATTGATCCCTTCTACTTGTTATTTACCTGTTTTCTCTGTATTCATAATTTAAGTTTACCTATTGTATGTATTCGAGAAATGTCATCAGTCTACACGTAGCATTTGAAAAACGTGAATCTCATCGAAACGTGCGTCATGCAGTATTTTTTTTAAGATATGTGTAAATCTTGACTTAATTGTTTTATTATGTTCATCGATTTACATCAAGTATCGGCCTCATCAATTATCAATATGTATTTCGTAGCTGTATTAGAACTCGAAATGGATGAAAAATATTTATGAAACACTTTCTCACACTCATTTCCAATGTTTCGATTGAAAAGACAACTGCTGCATCCAATAAACAAAACCAACATGATCAGTATCCCACTTCTTGTTGACTAAACACAAAGTTTCGACTTTAACATGAACCAAATCGCTCGGAATCGCATGTTTCTAACAAATTATTACTTTCCGATTCAAACACTATCTGAAATCTAAAAAGCTGAACAATCGAAGGAACATCTATGAAATAACGTATCCGAATAAGAAAGCCAACAAACAACAAAGAACTAGCTCTTAGTTCGAGACAAAGAACACAAAGGCTTTTATCAGTGCACAATTATGTTCCGTGTCAAGATATAACGTATGGTAGGAAGCCAATTAGTGATGAACCCACTCGTATGTAACGAAACATTTGTAACCCTCTTTACGGCAAATTGAGTGTAGTGGAAAATGTACTCAGATTCGAAATTATGTGGTTTCTGAAAATTAACAGTCAGGATTGAGTCGTTGGAGATTGTTATCTGAATGTACATTACAGAGTTCAAGTTGCATATGTACTGCTAATACAGTTAAATAGCGAGGAAAATCTGACCTGGGTTCATTTCCGTGAATGGCCACTGTACAATTCTACGATTTCCTAGAAATTTATATTACTCAATAAAAATTGTTCCCGATCTCTTTCAGGTGACTCACTGTTCCTTATTGGAATATCTTTTCAGCCCTTCGGTCCATGATAGAGTGAAAAACCATAAAACTTTCCTGAGAATTCAATAAGTAGCATAATAGCATTATACTTTAAATATCAAATACAATAAAAAAATGTAAAATATATTGTTAATTGATGCTTGGAGAAAATTAATATCCCTCATGAAACAATATTCAGAATTTTCTCACAATTCAATACAAATACGTATGACGACGTTTCGAAGTACTACTTCTTCATCAAATGCTTCATCAATACTGTATTAATTCAGCATTTGACAGAGAAGTAGTATTTCGAAACGTCGTCATGCGTATTTGTATTAAATTATGAGACAATTCGTAATATTCTTCATAATTATATATAAAATATAATGAATTATTATATTTTTTGTATTGTACTGATTTTTTGCAAGTTTTGTACTGATTTCGAAATGCAACTGAATTGGGCAAAATATGAGCAATTGAATCGAAACAGTTGTTTAAATAACATAAATTTGCATTATATGCTAAAAATAGTGGTTTTATACCGTTAAAGGTGTTGAGTAAAGAAATAAATTACTGAGATTGAATTATCGCGTACTTCTTGGAAAAACATGATTGAATGAAAATTTGAATCAAGTTCTTGGCTTAATGTTTCACAAATATATTGAATAATGAAACAATATTACAACGTTGAGTCGATATTTTCGAATGGTCTGCTCATTATCAAGACTCAGTCTTGAGTAACTTTCTGGTGGGTTAATTGAGTATGGGTTTACCTCGGTGTCTGAGGGAATAGAATCAAATTCATATATCAACCTGGAAATCATTATAGTAGACTTATTATATTTCCAATCGCTATATCATCAAAAGCTTGATTAGTTCAATCCTTTTCTTCCAGGACCTGAATCTACAATTTACTAACATGAATTTTTCAGAATATTAGTTTATATGTATACACGTTTTTTAAATTTTATTATTAGTTTATATGTTATACACAATTTGATTTTCGTCAATACCTCATCCCAATTCTGAGTTAAGACTGTTTATTTTGGAATTATGCTTTCGGAATTTTTTTATAGTGATGAAAAATTCGAAAAAGAAAATTCTAATTTCATCTTTCGGAATGAGATTATATAGATATATGAGATTACATAGATAAGTGTTTTTATAACAATTCACCAGGTCCATAATTTACTTTAAAATTGTAGAGAATTTATGCTAGCACAGATTCCAAAAATTTTCGGAAATTTGTTTCGACAATATTTTCCTTAGGTACCAGATTTTCATCCTCTTAAAATTCTTGTGGAAGTGAAAGTACTGTTCACTATAACTCATAATATTAACATTCATTGCATTATAAGATGATTAATATTATTTAATATAAGATCAAACATGTTAACTGATTTTTGGAATCAATCAAATGAGAAAATAAGCGACGAAATTAAGCGACAATTATAATATTTATAATTCATTATGTTCAACATTAATATTGCTTGATGTGAACTAAATTGAATTGCGACAGAAATTCAGTGAAAATTTAATAACTACAGGTGTAAATCATTCATTGAACTAGTCAGAAATTCCAGGCTACTGGACTAGAGAAGCATGTACATCCAAATCATTAATAAAAATGTCAAATTGACATCCGGCATAGAAAAAAATCAGTTAATTCTATAATCTTCAAAGTTACTTCTGAAATACTTTCAACTATTATAGATATGAAGAAGTATGTTTCGAATATTTTTCATAATGATCGATTGTCAAACAGTGGATGTCTCAAGACTTAAGGGAAAATATTTTTTAAATTGATATCGGTTGATTTAATTTCCATAGAAGTAATATCAAAATTGAAAAAACCGTTCAAAACTCAATCTCTTTTATCACAAAGACCATGAAATAATGATCTCCATATCAGGATATCTCTGCTGCGCCCATAAAACTACCGAATTGCCCATCTACGAGGAATATTGCTCTATTAGAGCCGAAACAATGAACCGATAACGGTTTTCAACGTGTCTGCAATTAAACAAATTGTACGTAGTAAATTTGTATGTCAATTGTTCGAATAAAGCTTTCTCATGGCCTAAGTCGATCGTATCTGTACTTCGTATGTGCAAGTATTTTAATACAGTCGCTATCGCAGTCACACACCGCTAATACACACGAACGTCTGTTGATAAGCAGGCGCAAAGAGCCGTTTAATGCATACCAAAGAAGAGCTGACAACGAATCACCGTTTTCTATAGAGTCGCCATAAATTATGACTCGATATGACATCTAATGCGTTGCCTACAAAGTATAAGAATATATTTCGAGAATTATGATTCGAGGATAAGTCATAACTGTATTTACATAAGTCAATACTGAGAATCTTATATACAAAAAAACTCCTGATCCAAATATCGAAATATTTCAAATAAAACTCTGAGGGAGATGTCTACACAAATGTTGTCATCGCCTGTGCGTGCAAAACTATAGCTAGTTTCAACATTCACGAATAATTCATACTAGTAATGAGTAAATTTGAAAGTAATCGATTCTTGATTTATTGATTTAACACGTACTGATGATTCATTATAATGATGAAACAATTGTATCTTGTCATATCATTTAACAAGATCGATGATTTTTTCGAAGCACACTTAATATCCAATCTCGAAAGTGATAGGTTCGTTCTCGTTGACAACATTTTCGTAGACAGCTGCCTGAAGGTTTGAATGAACTAGAATGAAACTATTCAGCTTTTTGCCCGCCTGGGTGTGATCTGGAGTGGATTCTTACACATTACAGAAAAAGCTCTGTTGTGCTTGAATGAAATATTTACAGAGCCTCTACGTACTCTCACTATTATTGTCATTAGGCGGAATCTAGAGTGCTAGAGAGAGTTTATACGTTTTTTCTTCGCTAGAGGTAGCTCATGTGATAAGTTCACGAACTAATGTTCTCCTCATTCGATACAGGACCTGGGAGCGTTTTGAGACTCATCGATTCTTGATTGATTGAATATGACGGGTGATTCCTAATAACGATGAAACAAATTTTATCATATTATCATTCCCAAGTTCGATAAGTTTTCGAAGTGCACCCTAGCTTTTGTAATAACCACCCTCGAAAACGATAGGTTCGGTCTCGTTGACAACATTTGTGTATACAGCTCCATGAGAGTTTTATTTTCAATTTAGATGGGGGATTACCAGTAAGTACCACATCAGGGCAGATGAAAATTATAAATATCTGAATGAATTATAAACAAATTTTAAAATTATCACTCGCCGAATGTAAGTATATATACATTTACTTAATATGAAACACTGAAGGGCAATGTTACTTTGGTAATTTCACTTATGTAAAAATTGATTTTAAACATTAAAAGATCACACAATAAACAAATTGTGTGATAAATAATTCAATTCTAAATACTTACTTAGATTCTACCACATATATCCGTTACTTTTCACTATCAATGTCAATTTTGTTCATTATTCTATTATGTGGTTTAAAGTGTCCGATGATTTTCGTTGGACTCACCTGATCATCCAATTTGCCATCATAAAATGGCTGTTTGAATTCGTTAAGAGATAAGAATAGATCGAACCTAAATTTTGTGTGTCCAGTTTTTTGATCATGGAATTCTGCTGATTATTGATGTCGATCTATTCTAATGAACATCTTTTTTTGTAACTGCCCTGATGAAGGAATACATGTTTTGGAAAGCTTTGCTATGAATACGGAGTAGTAAATTAAATCTGTACTCACTGGTCGAAATACCTCATCCAAATCAATAATTAACCTTTATACACAAAATAAGATGCAGAATTTCCAACGAATTTTTTAGTGATAAGAAGAAATACTCGTAATACACCAAGGGTATCTCTTTCAATTTTCCGAAGGAGGAGGGGACTGATTAGAAACGGAAAGTCAAAGGTATTTGTAAAAATAAAAACCTCTGGAGTTGGTTGCTAATATATAATTCATTTCCGAATAGCTAAATCTAGCATTTTACGTCCAACAACTAATCTATTGAAAACATCGTCTGGGATTTTACCCTTTGAACACCTCCTTTTCCTCTAACACCTCTAGATACAATTATAAAAATAACGAATGAAGAATGAGTTATATATAAGAAGCAAAATTAAAAATAGAATAATAAATGACCTTTTGACTAAATGTGATGACCACCAAGGTTTTTTCTCTAACCCGTCGTATTCGAAGTGAATTGGACGCCAAGATCATGCGATTTGACGCTTCTGGATTATTTCTTCTGGGGTTATGTAAAGTCGTTAGTGTATGTGGACAAGCCGAATACGATTGAAGCCTCACAGGATAACATAACCCGCGTAATTCGTGGGATACAGGCCGAAATACTCGTGAAAGGGACGCAAAATTGGACCTTCCGAATGGACCATTTGATACGGAGCCGCAGATAACATTTACATGAAGTTATCCAAATGAAAATGGCAAAGGCCAAGTTATCAATTTCAATAAAAATTTTGAGAATATGGTGCAAATTGAGTGTTTTATTCGATTTGAAAAAAAACTACGCTTAAAAAACCACTCATTACTATGTAGCAATATCAAACAATGCTTTACCAAGAGATTAGCGGACATTCACAATCAACTTTAGAAAAGTAAATTTTTACAAATCATATTTCTCAACTGAAGTATTTCAAAGTATGAAAACATTAATGGTCCGGTCAAACTTTTTTTCTGGAATTCGAATACCTCACTCGAATAATACCGATAGAAAACAAACGACCATAAAGGCTCATATTAGTCCAATCGGCGTAAATGTATCGATGTCGGATCATTTTGAATTTATGTACTTTATTTTATAAACTCGCATTATAATGGCATAGGCCATTCGATAAATTATTCATCTGGCGTTCGTTACATCGACAGCAATAAGTTCGGCAAATATTTAAATGGACTGGGCTGGTCAAGTTTATTATGCCATTTGTAACCGTCCCATATTAAAATTGTTAACAACCGCATTGTATTCGGAAAAATTAAATCATTCCATTATAATCCAACGATCACCGGATATCCCTGCATTTATATTTTGCCGGAACCTGATGGTGTTTTGTTCCGTAATATCGATTGCGATCATAGTGAGCGGTTACAAAAACACAAGGTTGGCTAATGTCAGGTGTGATTCTGTAATAGTCACAGACCGGATTTCACGTCAAAATTTCAATATACTATGCTGTTGGAATTAATTGGGACAAACATTTTTTTTCTTCGTTTGAGTTACTGCAGTAAGTATGTGAGTACCAGGGTGGCCCAAACACCCTCACACCTGCTTGTTTACTACCTGAGGTGACGTGAGGGTTCGACCTTGACCACCATTTACATTCTGACCGGTTTTATCTAGCCAGCAACTCAGTTGTGAGCCTACCGGTGCGACAGTTGGTGGTTTCAATTTTGACACGTGCTGTATTGTATTGTCCAAAGATGGATATCACTCCGAAGAAGCGTTCCAAAATTATCGCGCTTAATGAACACACATCAATGACTGTAAGAGATATAGCTGTAGCTGTTGGTGTGGGGAAGTCCAGCGTTTAGAGAATTTTAAAAAAATTCGTAGAAAGTGGCTCATCGTCTACAAAAAGGAAAGGAAACTGTGGCCGCAAACGCAAAACTATTCCAAGAACAAATTGTTGATAAGAAATAGCAAAATTAATTCAAGAAAGACACGCACTGATCTTCGGAAGGTTTAATGGTTTCTGGTGTGGAGGTGAGCACCTCAACTGTACGAAAACGACTGCTGGATGTTGGCCGTAAGGCAAGAAGACCAACAAGAAAGAACTGCTTACCCAGAAAATGATGAAGAAACGTTAGGTATGGGCCAAAAACACCGTGCGAGGACTATGGACGACTGGACAAAGGTGGTTTTTAGCAATGAGACACATTTGTTTGTTCAAAGGTGCAAATCAAGTGTTGTTAGATGAAGTGATGGGGCCTGATCACATCCAGAAAACAGTAAAAGATCCTTCGAAATGAATGTTTTGGGGTTTTTTCACAACCAATGGCACCGGACGATTAGCTCCTATAACAGGAATGATGAATTCAGTGAAATATATGTAAATATTGCGCACCAGGATTGTCCCATTCATGGAAACGTTTGATGGAACATTTCAGCACGACCTGGCTCCCTGCTACAATTACAAACAAAAAGCAAGCCAGCTTTACGAAGGCCGTCGCCATAAAGATCGCCGCCACGAGCCATATAAATTTGGAAAGGGATGAGCTTAAATTGGAGAAGATTAAACAAAATTGAACATATCAGTGGTTTGAAATTTCAATGTAGTTATTAACGTTAACATTATTTTATTAATGTAATCATTAATAAAGTATTTATCTTCGAGATCTGAATAATTGTGAAAGGGAACATAGATTATTCATCTGGAAAAATCAATTATGAGAATCAATGAATTGAATTAAAGATTTGAAATTGATTGATTAACATGAATAAATGACTTATGAAAAGTTTTGTCGAAATTATCCGATTTTATAAACTAATTCTTGCTTGAAATATCGAATATCTCAATTTTTATCAATTTTCAATAATTTTTATTAGCTGAAAACTAATTGTTAGTGAAAATTAACATTTGTAGCGACAAGTCAACGACAAAAAACTATTCAAACTTCGACTATAGTTTTAAAGTATTACATTTCAAATGAGTTGCCAGAATATATCTATTTTACCTCTTATCTGGTCTCTGAAATCAAAGAATTGAAAGGCTTTGCCTGGCCCATTCAGCTATTATTTGAGGTTGATATGATAATTTGTCCAATACAGAATAATGATTATTCTTTATTAAAACGCATTTGTTTCGACTGGTTGATTTTTCGTCATTTGAATAATAATTCTCACTTTTTCATCGAACAAAAGATTTGTGAATATGTTATTTGATTCAATCAGAGTTCTATTGTTATTCAAAAATGATTCATTATTTTATGAATTTTTTTATTATAGACAACAACTAGGAGATTCATTTGACAAATATCATTAAATCGAAATAGAATGTCATACATAGCTGAGCTAGTTATATGAGCATGAACAATGTGACGACTATGGAGTGATAATGTTAGATTACATTTACGGTTACCGAAACAATTACAGGTATCATGAAAACGGTCATGAAAACACTCACTATTATAGAAAATAAAAATTATTGAATTGTATTCACTTTATCAATAGTTATTAATAGTACATATATTGATTTGAAATTTCTCTTCACTAAAACATGAGAAAATTCAATATTATGAATAATTACTCTACTTTGCGGTGTTTCATAATTGAAAATTGAAAACAGGATCTAAATGAAACGGTCAGAAGATAACGCAGAATTTTTCTTTCCAATTGAAACATTTTCCATAAAATATTCCACAAAAATTAAAGAAATAAGACTTCACCACTTGCTCATCACTCTAAAATTTTCACTTGAATTTTCTATTTATGCGAAAGTCTGGTATTGTTTAGAGAATTCTTCAATAATTCGAAGTATTCCAACATTTTTCTAATTTTACTGAAATGTGGAATTATTCATTGCATTCATCAAATATTAATACTCATATCTTGCTAGAAATTTTCCATTTGTTTGAAAAATTGAGTTCTGAGAATTCTTCATATTTTCAGAGTCTAGACTTTTTCATTGAATTTTCTAGTCAACCGAAAGTCTGGTATTTTTAAAGAATTCCTCAATTATTTTGAAGTCTGGAATTATTTCAGAATTCAACAATTATAATGAATTTTCGAAATATTCGAAGAAAAATTGCAGAATTCTTCGAAATACTCTAGACTTTTCAATAATTGAATTTGAAAGAATTCTGGAATTCTTAGAAAAATTTCAGACTTCTGAATGTATAAAAACATTAATCAAGAATCAATACTTTAGAATTGTTGAGGAAGTCTAGGAAGAATTCCACATCTCAAGATTTTGAGAATTCTTAGAATCATTCAGAATTTTTCGAAAATAGGGTATCGCTTTCATTAATTTAAAAATCATTGCTGGAAGTTTGAAAATTTTATAAGTCAAACGTACATGTTTATCGAATATCTCGCAATTTCACTTATTAATATCTAATAACACAAATAAACAATCATAAAGCTATTTCAAACATCAGCACAACCATTCGTATAATTGAGAAACTATTCAAATTATAAATAACCAAGTCATTTCTAGTCTTTCAAGTCATTAGTAGCTATCTATGTCATGAGGTTCGCTTTCAGTGAGAACACTAAATATCAAGTGGTTCTGATAATCCAAGCGTGTAAAATTATGGTTCAACTACAAAGTTAAAAGCTGTTTGGAGAACACATAACATAACGTCGTAAGCTATGATATCGTCATGCTCATGGAAGAGTGATTTCTTACTACTGTGACATTTCTAATGTTATGCTACCATTCGGAAAAATAGCTCAATACAAATAATATAACTGAATATACTTAAGCATATTTCACACAGTAATCGGAATAGTACTTTCAATAATTACTTCATAAGCATATTCACAAAACGCATTAGTTATACCAAATACCTAGTAGAACTAGTTCAATTATTCAATTCATTCAAAAAATATTGAGTAAGACTGAATGCACTCTAATATCCCAATTCTGAATTTTTTTCTTCAAAAAAATAGCATTGGGAGTCTTTGTACGCTTACAAGTTTCAATATGAAAATCATTCATGCCTCTGCTTTGATAATCATCTATTCAACTGACAAATTTCAATATATTGATGAAGGTTAAGAGGCAACTTGGCATATTTCATCGCATGGATGAAATATATTGTTTTATCCTTTTCTTTTTTCCCCATTTTCTTATATATTCTATAAATATATATATTCTAAATATAATTATATTATATAAGACTTCTAACGTAGTTTTTATAGGCAAATATTCATTACACCACAATATCAGTTTCATTACTTCACTCTGCAATACCTTGCACTTACTGAAGTCTAAAAGATGAACAAAAGCTTAGAACAATACCCAAAATCCTGCTGTATAATTGACCTATCACTACATAGTATAAAGCAAAGTCGCTTTTTCTGTCCCTTTGTCTCTTTGTACGCTTTAATCTTTGAAACTACGCAAGGGATTTTGATGAGGTTTTTTTTAATAGATAGAGTGATTCAAAAGGAAGGTTTACATGTATGATAACATCCACTAAATAGTGGAGAAGTACTGTTATTTTTGAGGTTTCTAATGTGATGTCGTAAATAATTACATTTTTTCCGCTTACATTGCAAACGCAGGCTGAACCCTACGAGTTTTATCAAAATAATGTACTAAGTATTGTACACATTGAAAAGGTCTACAGAAAAGTCCGTGATGGTATATGTCTATCTCTTATGGATAACCCACAATAAATTTTTTTTGTCATTTACTTTTTGCGACAAATAATGGCTAATTTTCGAAGCGATTTTAAGCCATACAGCATTAATCCTTAACCAATTAAATACCTTGGATACATTGTTCATTTAATATAGATATATATGGTCCTTTACACCGTACGATTTAAGTGAATATTTTCGAAGATATTACAGATTTAAAAATTGCGGGGCGTAGCGTTTGCGGCGTGCGAAGCCGGGGCGGGTCGCTAGTATATTATATTTCGTAATTATTTATGTACTTATCTCCATATTCTACCTGAGAAAAAAATAAATGTCCCGGATCTCCGGCAGTCGTCAGATGAAAAGGTGAAAATTTATACCTAAGTAACCATGTAAAAAATATTGAAGAATGGAAGACTGGGAATACTAGTTTGATAAAAGCTCAAGTTATACGTCAAACTTGTATTAAACAACATTTTGATGTAACACTTGAAGAAAGATTTAATAATTTATTATTACTCTTATAATTATGCATATCATTTGAAAATTATAATAAGGTTATATTTTAATATTTAGATAGATGTCAACAGAAGTGTCACATATCGGCGACGCAATTGCCCAGCTGGTTTGGGCAAAAACTGTAAACATATTGCTGCTGTAATTAATTTTATTAATTATGAGAATGCTGAGTCTAAGACTAGCCAACGGTGTCAGTGGAATGTTCCTTCAGTGCCTAAAAATAGCGAACTTTATTCGAAAGGACGATAAATAAAAGAGATATTTCCTAAGACGGCTTATCAAAAAAAGTATGAGCCAGTTGAATTTGATAATATAGATATTGTATGTTCACTAAGTAGTATGCTGAAATCTGCAAGAGCGACGGAATCAAGCAAAACAGAAAACTTTATAAATCGAGAATTAATTGATACTGTAGTACATATAGTAAGCACTCGAAATTGATTAAATTTACACCGTCACTTCTACAATTACCATAACAGTTTAAATATGTATATTAGCAGTGTGTCATTGAAACGAATTCTTCATGAAATTTTTTATGAAAACAATATAACTATCTCAATAAATGAGTTGGACTCTGTGTAAATACAAGAGGGCAATCAGACAGTCAGATATGGCTGCGGAACGTGCAATAAGAACATAAGCAAGTGGAGCTCACGCAATTATAACTCAAAAATCTAAATTCCATGAACTCGCTGATTCTATGAAAAGAGAAAAACCAATGAAAGGCAAAGGACTAAAAAATGTATTGCATGGCAAAAAAATTTCTTTTCACCGATTTTCCTACTCATAGTCACTTAATTAAATTTATTGTGATGATATTTATTATTACAATAAGTTATTGTAAAATACGTATGTATTCAATTCGTATATATTTCCAAGAAATAATTCATAAAAAATCACATGCTTCGTGAATAAGTATTAAAATGCATGTTTATAAACACTTCGTCCTCACATATGAACTTACAAAGTTAACGATAAAAAAGAAATGCAAGAACCATTTGTATCATTTGTGAGAAGTAAAATAATTTGAAAGTGTAATGATTCATTGTTTTATATTAGCGAAGATAAATAAACTAATGTTAATTTAATATATTAAGTAAAATTACCCTCGTGAAATTAGCAAAGTTCGTTTGCTGAAACTAGGACTTTTAAAAGTTTAATTTGTTCAAAAGCGACGTATCATCTTCTCTTCTAACTGGATAGCTTTTGCTCGCTCGGATTGTCCGATCCGGGGTCCAGTTTCGGCGTTGGCGGTCACTACAAGCTCGTTTTGTATAAATCTTAATAAACCGGCAGATATGTGGCGATAAATCCCTATTTCGCCCGGGCGTAAGTCCTCATTAATTCTCCACGTACTGCCACGGTCGGGCCGCAAGGGCATTAAAGCACTTTCGTGTTCTTCATATCGTTCATTCATTTCTATAACAGGAATTTGTCACGATCAATTTGAGAATTGCCATGATATGGCTACATTCGCAACATTGTTGCATGGAAATATAATCTTTATATCGAAATTTGTTAAGTACATAAAATCAAACACCAAATTTGATACAGATCAGGACTGAATCCTTTGAAAAAGGTAAAATGTCAACAAAATTTATAGTAGGATGAATGGCATTGAAAACGGAAGAGAATATAACAAAAATGAAAGCAAAAATATTTTTAGGAGATTTAAGTTGGGGAAACGGAAGGTGTGAGTTTTTAAGGGTGAAAAACGGTTCATCTTCTATGGAAAAATGAGAAATGGCAAAGCTGTAAGTAGTGAAAAGATCTACAATTTTGGTATTTACTCTTTTTCCCATAACCTTGAAATTAATACGAGAAATTGGAAGAAGCAAGTTTTGGGTTTTTATTTTTGCCTTTAACGAAAAATTTTTTTTCAATAAATTTGAGAAAAACTATTTTTTTATGTTTTAAAAACACTGTTAATTTTAATCTAAAATACTGATTTTTTAATGAAACAATATTTAAAATTTTCTCATAATTTTAATACAAATACGCATGACGACGTTTCGAAGTACTACTTCTTTATCAAATGCTGGATTGTTACTGCATCAGTATCAATCACGTCGTCATGCGTATTCGTATTGAAATTATGAAAAATTCTAAATATTGTTTCATTATGGATATTAATTTTCTCCAAGTATCGGTCCCATCAATTATCAATTTACTCATTTTTTCACTATCTTTCAACTTAATATGCAAAAAGCACCCTCATTTCCAATCGAAAATTTTAGCATCAAAATATCTACTTTGAAAAAAGTGTGTCGATTTTTGTTCTTTGAATCTTTACTCTCTGATTGTACTAAAAAATATATGCATTAACATAGTGAATTTCCTCAGAATAGGCGAAAATCACACTCTATTCTCTTGAAGTTACTTAACCTGCAAATGTATATTTTTGAATTATGATGTTCACTACACTGCTCGAATAATGGCGAACAGCTTTACAAAATAAAAGATATTAATTTACCATAGCAATGTATATATCCTTTTACACCATCAGAAAAAAAAAGATTTCACTGAACAGAAAGCCCATCGACTTTTTTGAATTAGTATATATTTTGACGTGAGAATTTCCTATCGAATATTAGGGTGCTTTTTTGTTACTAAGTCAAAATAAGGTGAAAAAATGGATATTTTGAATGAAAAAACATTACAGTGTGTTTAAGATATAAAAAGTTAAGTTTTCATCAAATTTTTTAAATGAAATTTTTTTTTCGTAGAAGATGAAAATAAAAAACCAAAGCTTTGGTTGTTTCAAATTTTTACATACATTTTGAAGTTATGTAAAAAGTATAAGTACAAAAGTTGTTGATTTTCACATCGCTTACAACTTTGCCATTCTTTTTTCCCATAAAACTTTCAGTTTTGCCGGAAATCGAAATGAGCCGTTTTCACCTCTTCCACTTACCTTCGACCAAATGTTTGAGACGACCTTGACATTCATGAGAAAAAGAGAACGTTATCTTTGTTTTCATCAATGTAGCTATCGTATTATAAATATAAAATTCGTCATAGATTTCTTGAATGGTCTTCAATTACTACTTTCCTGTTATAGAAATATTTACCGGTAATTTTGTGAGATTCACAATAATATATATTTGTGGTTAATAAATATGCTTTCTACAGCTAGGTACGTTCAGCGTTCAACTATGTTTATCCTGATCACGAACTCTTTTATTATGACATAGAGGTATTGTCTCCCAGATTCCTAGAATATACCCGATGTCCCAGACAAGTGAATACGGTTTGGTCATAGCCCATAAAAGATACATTTATCATGAAAATAGTCACGTATGCAATAATTTCACCAGCTATCAGCGGGCATAAGAGATTTTTCCGAAAGAGATGCCCCTTCGGCGTCCATATATGACTTTATTTGATCCGTTATGCAGCAGGCAGCGGTTCAGCGCAGAAGCTGTAAATAAATCCGCTTTTAGATATGGAAACAGTATATGTTCTTTATGGCTGCAAGTATAATACAGGAAGAGATGAACTATCCTCTCTTGGTCTCTTGTGTTGCACGCTCTCGTTACTTTTTATTATTCGCGGAATTCAAGCAATCATCTGGGAAAAAACTGCAGTGATAAAATACCAGATAGCGGTGAGTTATTCTCTTAATCATAAATTGAAAATTACGGACCTACATGATTTGTCTCCTAGAATTTTACACTTATTATGCGATTGTATAGGCTACGTGAAGTAATGATGGATAAGCTGGTTAATTGTTGTGAAAAACGGTGTGTTTGTATTAATGGTACCTACTTGCGGTAGTTTCAAGGAGATATGTACTACCTACTTGTCAGGATGAATTCTTCGAAATAAAATCTATGAGAGAATGAT
Source organism: Henosepilachna vigintioctopunctata (assembly GCA_030704895.1). Lineage (NCBI taxonomy): Eukaryota > Metazoa > Arthropoda > Insecta > Coleoptera > Coccinellidae > Henosepilachna > Henosepilachna vigintioctopunctata. Next base: position 11,240,987 of record JARQZJ010000121.1, read on the forward strand.
GAAGTGCTTCTTACTGACCTCATTTATAATTTTTCCTGGAAGTGAAGTGATGACATAAAATATTTTTCCTCAGGACGTATATTGAAATCCGAATTAACGGGATCTTTCAATAATAGACACTTTGAGAGAAATTGAATAGATACCAATTCATACTAATTTCGAAATCATAAATATTTCTTGTGGAGAATGATTTTTGAACCTGGAATCATGGGCGGAGCGAGTTTTCGACTTAGAAAGGTGGAAGATTTTTTCAGTTATATCATACACCCTGCACAAAGACACCTAATGGAACATTAGGTATATTGGAAAAGCTCTTTATTCGCGGTGTATATGTTCCGAAAATATGCCGCGAAAACAGAAACCGTGAATAAGGGATGGTAATTTATATGAGATTGTAGGGATACGTTCCTGGTGACAAAATGAAAAAAGTATATGAATAAAAAAATTGATTTAAATGAAGTTTTTGATGATATTGATTAATTATTATGTTCAGACTAAGGCAAGAATTTTGTAGTTTTTTCTTTCTTGGCAGTTTTTAACGGTTCCTTCAATTCATAATGATATTAGGTAATGACTTCAGCAATTTGCCTTTAAAATAAGACTTCGTTCCATAGACGAATCTGTTTTCATAAATAAAAACCCAATACTCATTAGCCATTCTTACAACTTCACTAAGAATTTTCGAATTGAATGTCACGTTTCCTGTGCTCGTTGAAGCCTCTTTCTCAATTGGATGTGAATTTAGCATTTCCTCCAAGTCGGTTTCAGAATTTCGGAACACTTTTCTGTCTGTTCGAACCCATCTCAGTATGTTTCAGTCAAAGTTTCTTAGATTCTTCATCTTGCGATTCAGTTCTTCAAATGATTCTTTTATGTTTACTATGCATTTTACTATGTCAAAATCCTTCCAGCATTCCATAACATTGATATCAGGATCATATTCCATATTATCCATTATGATTTTGAAGGTTGATCTAATGTAATAGAGCCTGGATTATCCCTTGCTTCATAAAATGAAGCAAGCCGTCATGATGGGTGGGGAAAATGTCATTCTTATATTTGGATGAAAAATATCAAGTTCGGTTGACCTGGTGCATTATCCGTAACTAGATCTGCTTCAGTCTGAATTCTTTTTTCAAATAAGTTTCAAATTCCCAAGCAAAATAGTTTCTGAACCAGTTATAATTGATAGCTATCAGCGAATAAAGAAATCTATTGCCGCGAATATAGGAATTTGGACGCAGTTTTTTAATCCGCGAATAGTGAAAACGCGAATAAAGGAAGCGCGAATAAAGATCTTTTACTGTCTATATCGTACATTAGTGTGAAGGTCAAAGTGCCGTAAAGGGCCTTACGTCATTGGTAGTTGAACGAATGAAAATAAATTTGACCATTGTTCAATTCAACTTCTATTTTGAAAGTAATTTCTGAGAATTTTTTACATAACAATATATATAGTCTTTGGTGATATTTCAATTGCAGCCATGGACATTTCTTCACTTGAATATAGAAAGATTTGTTTATTTAGTCCGTCACCTCCATATTCTCGAAGTCTTTCTTCTAGTTTACCAAAAACGATATAGTTCAGCTCTAGATGTGATTGCTACTAATTCATTATATTTGGATACTTCTATACGTCATACAGTTTCTAATTTTGGCTATAATTCTATCATTTGAGCAGGGTATCACAGTGAAAGAGTATAAACTATGGGGAGTGTTCTTTTCCTGTTATGAGGATGATAATGAATACAAATAGTACAGCGATCGGCGAACATACATATTAACGATTTAGCTGGATAATCTGTATAATATTGGAGGCTTGATATCCATAGAAGATGTTTCCAAGAAGGGGAAGCGCACCATCGTATCCCTTTCTGGGTATATCTATTAGTTATGAAGTTCAACCATGAAAGAAAAAGAATACTCTCATCTTCATACGTAGTAGAAGGTGAAAATTTTTCTTCCTAGATATTTTTCGTCTGAAATATTTGATATGTTTTGTTTTTACTAATGAAAAACAGATACTTCCGGAAGTTCTCATCCTTTAGAACTGGAATTCCAGTAAATAAATTAACGAGAAATTTATAGAAGAAAGATAAATCAAAATATTTTCATTTATTCAATTTTAAAAAAAGTTTATTGAAATTCAGAACCAATATATCGGATTTCAGAATTCAATTCATTGAACCAGACGAATCGCAAATTTGAAATGGTAATACGTATAATAATTGTTTGATTATGTGTATGTATGTTTGATTAATGTGTATGTATCTTGGAAGCAGTGTTTTGTTCTAATTTCTATTTTGAAATGAATTTACCTCAAGTAATGGCCTCGAATATTCGAAAGAAGGCAGGATTGTAACGTTGAGATACGTTTGAGATATATAAATTGTCCAAAAAGTTTCATTCGGGAACACTAGAAATGGTTCACAACATTTCGATATTTGTAGTCATTAACGGATTTTTGTATTGAATTTGTGTTTCAATTGATTACTTTATATACAACCTGCCATTTCACGGCATATTCCGTCTTTCAATTAGGTACATGAAATCCTGTAACGTGTTTTCGTTATGTGACGATTCATTTCATCCCAATTCTAAATTCATTTTCTCAATTTCAATTTCATCAACTATTATTTCTCCATGAATTCAAATAACTGACAAATTCAATTGAATAGTTCGCGTACCTACTGCATAAAATTGGTTTCATCATCTGTATAATTCAAAGCAATCAAGATTACTCCTTACTCTATTATAAAAACGGACAATTCCGTCGACTTTCCCATCATTTCCCACCAAATTTATCACAACAACAAGTTGAATAATAGAGTAAAAGAGAAAATGAGCTCTCCACTGCGGGCACACATTTTTTGTTAACGAAACGGCGAAGTAAGCAGCGAAAGAGATACGGGAAAATGTTTTCCTAAATAATGAAAGTTTATGTGCGAGTGGCCAGCTGGTCATCATTGATTAGAGCCTGAACTAGACGGAAGAGTACATCTGGTTGTTCTGATACCAAACGGCTGAATTTATTCCCGAATTTATCCTCTCCCTTTTGCGCGTCGAGTTCTGTAGATTTATTCCCTGTAATGAATGAGAGGACTTCGTGTATTAACGCTTACAGGAAATCCTGGAATGGCAAATTTTCATTTAGAACTGAGACTTAACTGAAAAATCTCAGTAAATCTGAGAATTATTGTTAGAAGATGAATCGTTTTTAACAACTGAAATTAGAAAAATATAGAACCGTTTATGTGTCACCCAGAATTCGAAACCAGATTCATCTAATTTTACTTAGAGGTGCGATGTATCAAATCTCCCAAAAGGTAGGACCTTCACTCTCACTCTCCTTTTCTGTATCAGAAAAAGATAGTCAACGAAATAATTACATATGTTTGAGGTTCTATCCGTTCTGAACTAGAATTCTAGTCGTGGTAAGTGCACAAATATCAGGTTTTTTCCTCAATCAGGCCACCTGCCATAACAAATATACCCACTTCTACTAGATACTTCTACCCACATGTCACTACTTGATGTAGCTTCCATTTTCTCAAGATGTGAAGTTATATCTTGTTCTTTTGAATAGAGACAAACTTTGCATCTGCTTGTTCTGGTTTTATCGGTGTTACCATCAACTATTTTCCAATTAGAATGTTATTGAAATTGTTGATCACATTTTCGAAATGAATGTTCTAGATAACATCACGAATACTTGCAAAAATCTTACTTAGATCGAAATAACCGAAAAAAATCATGAATATTTTGATAGATCAAAGTAGGACTATAGAAATGAGTAGAGAGCCAGTTGGGTGTGAATCAGAGAGTTGTGTCATTCCACGAGTGATGAGCTTTGAAGATCTCGAGGTTGAGGTCATCAGCTGAAGAGGTCTGTATTAGAAGATGCAACAGTAAGCTGCTTTTTTGCACCCTGTGAGTATTAACCTAAACCAGAAAGACATGAGAAGAAGCAGAGAAACCTGAAATGAAAATTCGAACTGTTAAGATGAAGATCTTCAAAAAATCCCATGTTCGATAAAGAGGCAGACCAAACACTTGAAGGTGCCGATGGGTATTGCAGAACAATATCGAATAAAAAAAAAAGAAGAAAACATTGGAATGGCCATGTAAAGGGAAAGACAGGAGGGAGGACCACCGAAGGATGGAATTGTAGTTTGCCTCTTAACACTTGTACCTGCACTTTTACTTCGGTGACCACTCAGAAACCACTCAGTTTGTGAATGTCTACCAGATATTAAATGTATTGTAAATATTGAAGATTTATAGAAATAACTATATTACTAGGCCATATATTATTTCTTTAGTACAATAATGCTATTGCCGACTTGGAGGCAGATCAGAGGAAGTGTTTCAAGTATATTTACTTCAGTTGTTATAGGCAATATCCATAACCGATAATCTGGGAATTGAATTATTGAAGTTGAGGCGTGAAGGGGGTAGTAGTTTCCAACCTTTTTGTACCTACGCCCCCCTTTGAAAAATTTTTTTGCGCTCCTTAATTTTTCTAACAATATAATTTCATAAATACTCAACTGATTATAATTTATTTAATGGGCTACAAAATAATACACAATATTATGTAAAAATATACTTATAAAATTTATTATTGATTATGAGAATAATTAATAAGTAATAATTTTGAATGTAATAAAAACAAAATTTGTATTCCAAAATAATATTTTGGAAACACCTGCATGCCCCGCGTGCAACAATCTCACGCCCCTCTAAGGGGGCGCGCCCACAAATTGGAAACCACTGGTCTAACGTTTATCTTCAGAATTTCGCACAATTCGGTTAAATCTCCATTTCTTCTGAGCTAAATAAATATTCGCGTACCAAGGCCTGGTCTTAGGCGGAATAATACATTTTATGTCAATTACAGCACATTAAATGTTATTTTACGTTGTTCTATCAACATTGTATATTTGTCATCTTTTTGATTGATGTTGCGGTCGATGTGATATCTATTTTGGTCAGCTATCAGTGAATTTGACATGCCACATTGACTTTGTTCATTGTGTTGACTACTTGTGACTTTGTAGTAGATAATATTTTATTTTGAGTTGGTTTTTGTATATTACTATTTCAATTTATTTTAATTTAATTCTGAATGTATATCTTCCCTTTTACTTTTTTTTCCTCATTCTTTATTTTTTGTTAAATGTAATTAATTTCTTATTTTTATTCGTTTTTATATTAAAAAAAATTAATAGTTGAATTATCTGTTATACAGCAGTAAATAATTCTGTTAATACGAAAATTTCAAATATTTTTCAGAATATAATGAGGTCTTCAGTAAGTTTGTCCCTGAAAATGAAAAAAAGAATAAATAAAGATAAACAATTAAAATGAATGAAACAACCTGCAATATGTGGTTGCAATAAGAAAAGGCATAAAAATTAGTACTTACATAATTTCAAAGTATTATAAATGAAATAAATGTAATAAATGAAACGAAAATCCAGAAAAAGATTGAACAAACTATTTTCTATAAATTTTTTCAATTTGTTTACATTATGTACCACTGAGATTGGAAATGAATTGCGCATAACTATGGAACAATAAATAACCTTCATTCCATAGTTCAATTATTCTAATAGTTTATTGTTTCTGTATGCGAACAATCACCTTCCATATATATGAAATGTTTCATAAATATCTTTAATAAGATCATAATATTGCGTTGATTTGAAACAGTTAACAATAATGGTGTAATAAATATTGGAAAACATGCTTAGAAATTAATACGCGACGTAATAATAGGTAAACTTGATTTATTCTCTTACGGAAGATTAATATTTCTTTCCGTATGCTAATAGACCTTGATTGATCTTCATATTACCTTCATAGGTATCCTTATAGCTCTACCAAATAGAACGCCTACTTACATAATACAATTTTATTTGAATACTGTTTGTGGGTGTTTTATGTTTACTTAAAGATGTCTTTATACCAACTCGAATCATTGTGGGGGCTGAATGAACTCTCAAGTATCGGGATGATGGGAATCAAAGAAAATGGTCAGAATATTAATCAGTAATAGCGACTTAAGAGGATTATATTGAGATAACGAAAATGAATAAAAGTTTTTATTCATTTTATAATTTTTATTTTCTTGTTAGGAATGTATTTTAAATGAGTAAGTTTTTTGTTATTATTTAATGAATATGTGGAAGTGGGGTTTCATAGGTTCAAATTGTTCATTTAAATACAAAGTTTCAAGGAAACCTCGCGTTAGACGCAAACGACATGCAGTTGAGGTTTCACTAATAATATCTAGGTCGAGGGTAGGGTGAAAGCTTTCGGCCTGACCAAGAAAAACGATGTTTTAAAATTTTTTTTGCTTCATTTTTCCACATAATCTGGATCAACCATGATAAATCATTTCTCATAATGGTGTTCTAATTTAGTAAAACCTGTTTTAAACGTAGATTCGTCAAGCTCCTAAAATACTGATTTATAGTTTCGATAACTTCTTCGTTGCTTTCAAATCTTTTACCGCCATCCCATTTTTTGAGGTTAGGAAACAGATAATAGTCGTAAGGGGCTAAGTCTGGGTAGTAGGAAGGATGCGGCATCAATTCAAACTTCAATTCGTGGATTTTGGACATGGCAACAATCGACGAACGCGCTGGTGCGTTATCGTGATAAAACAAAATTTGTTCCTTTGCTAAATTAAACTTCTTCGTTTAATTTGCAACTCGTCCATCAAACGTTGCAATAATTCTGCGGAGTATTGTGGTAATTATCTGAGAATAGAAAAGTTGAAACTGAAGTAAGTGAGTAAGCTGAGTTTATTGGTGCAATACAACATAAAAAACTCTTTTTACACAAATCTCAATATAAAATACAATTATCAGAATAATATAACTACGAGTATCTGAAAAAAAGCCTATGCCCTCAAATCAGCAGAAGAGAAACAAGTTAGATCGTCTACTTTGAAGAAAAAACCTTTAAGAAAAAACTCTGTGACAATACAAATCACATTTCATATCAGAATATTCTGCAATACAGCTCTGAACTGTTGATAGAATGGGTGCAGATTTTTTGAAGCAGAAGCGTTGAAAGAAGGAGAAAAGATGTGTCTTTTTTATAGGACATTCGTAGGTATAAACATCGAATATTGTTTGAGTATATCAACATCACGTTTTTGAATGAAAAAAATGTTAATTACAATATTTGAATCAAAAAGAGGAAAATAAAATTATTCGCCAAATCGAACCAATTTTTGATCATAACTATATAATCATAAGTCAATTTCCAAACGTTTCATCTGAGTCCAAAACTTTCATCAGTGCTGTTATCATATTTATTATTGTCAATGATGCCTTCTGTAGATAACGCGTTCAGGCAACTTTAGATTTCAATCTGTATGAGAATAAGAATAAATAATCATTTTGGACCACTTTTTTGGGAATGGATGAAATTTTAGGAGTACGTCGAAAAAAGTGCTTAGAATAGAATGGGCCAAGGGCAGAAACTCAAAAATTATTAATTATTTTAAACAAAGAAAAATTTTTCCCGTTTTTTGTTATACCGGCTCTGCCTTTTTTTCAGAAATGTTTCGTCTGTTTTGGAAAGTCGACCAAATCCAGACCTCGACCGTCGAAAAGTTTTCATTTGGTAAATTGTTATGGTCAAAAACCCGTTAAATTTGTTTTTATCAATAAACAAAAAAAAAAGTGCATAATAAAATTATTTAACAATTGGTTTATACCTACCGGTAAGCCACCCACCGTCACGGTGATTTTTCTATTGGTAGATTTCATTGTTCGAAATATAAGTTTTTTTAATCAGAATCAAATCTTGCAACTAAGGGAATTTTTTAGAAAACTCTCTTACTTGCAAATTAAAATCTACCGTCACGCAATTTTTTTCATAATTTTTTATCGAAAGACGTAAAAAGAGCTTTCATTCAAAATAAGAAAATAGAAAATTCGATGAAAAACAATGGAGATACAGACCAATGAAGCTAACACTCTATTGTTGAAAAATTTGAACGACTAGCAAAAAAAATCATAATTGGTGAGTCCAGTAGTTTCCTTCCTGCAAATATCGCCTAGGTGGGAACAAAATAACATCCGAAAAAAATTACAAATTACAAAATTACTAATTGGAGTCCGAAGCGGTGGTGGGGGTCGTTCGACTCGAATATCAATTTCAAATTGATATGTCTAATTTGAAGCCGCGCGCCAAGCGAACTGCCCGAGAAAAAAATGTGAATTACAATATCTGAGAATTTAATTATTAATTATTAATAATAATTCAGAAATTACAATATGATGTAGTAAAATTATTCGAAAAATCGTACAAATTTTTCTTCATCTGACTCCAAAACTCTCATCAGTGCTGTCATCATTTTTATTAATGATGTCTTCTGTAGACACCGCGGTCGGACATCGTTATATTTTCATCTGGATGAGATTGAGAGACGCATTATTGATTAGAATGCCAAGTTACCAATTCATGTCATTCGAACTGCGGAAGTAGAAATTTATCGGTGCGTTTCGCTGGCAAATTGACTTTGAATTTGATATGAATGGCGGCGCATGTGAACTGAAAAGCCGTCCTCGATCGGTCCGTCCGTCCATAGCTGCGCTAATGACAATTGGCTACTGGAAAAGGGTTGCAGCTAGTAATGGAATCAAGCATTTACATTTACAGCTCCAAATTAATGCCCGATTCAATGCACGCTTCCTTCTGCATTCAATTTTTAATTACCGTTGCCCGAGGACTTTCAACAGATTGCATCAAACAGAAATGATTCTAATTTTTCCCTGCTTTGCTATTTTCGATGAATGGACATTATTGGGGGTAGTTGCAAGAAGTTGAGGATTCCACTTTACTTCTATATATCTCCCTATAACACAGGTGCTACAGCAATTTTATATTAAAAAGTATAAGCATAAAAATGAAATACAGTATGAAATTATAATAATGAAATAAATTTGGTGAAATGAATAATAATAATATTTATTTATCCTTTTCAGATATTATTTCAGATTAAAAGAAAAAGAGAGATTTGTGGAAAAAATTTTACAACACATCACTTTTATGCACTAAATCCATATTATTACCTCTCATTCAAATATGAACTATCACAGAGTAGATTCATCGTCCATTAAATTAACTAAATCCATTACATTTCAGAAGATTGTGCAGTTTTATTCCTTCGTAACTTGTGGATAACTCAAAAATCCGTGTTTTATGCTCGAGAAAAGTGGTGAGTTTGTTGAGGTTCAATAACGTGAACCGAACAAGCAACAAGCAATGTGAAATATACACGCATAGATACGAAACAATGGGAAGATCGTACATCGTCGAGAGTTGATCGTTGAAAAATAACAAAAATACATCGGACCCAATACAGAGCCTTGGGGCATCCACGTTATTGCAAATAATGGAAAATTTTTTGTCCAAATTACGTCAACTGCTTCTGATTTTCATTAAACATAAAGAAATCAAACTGTATACAAAATAACCTATATAAATGAAATGAAATGAAATGTGATATTTTCAATCAATTTTCATTGAAGTCTCAGTTGAAAATAAATTTTTTTGACAACGAAACGTCTACAAAAATAAAGTTTTTCATATCAAGAGAAGCCTGTTATTGCTAAAAACATTCGAAATAAAATATCTTAAACAGGCAGTAAATTAATTTTAATATATATATATATATATATATATATATATATATATATATATATATATATATATATATATATATATATATATATATATATTTTAAAGGATTGTTTCTTATTTTTCATTTTCTTCACTTTTATTAGTTATATAAAACTTCTGACATGGCGCCATCCAGTAGATACATACTCAATGCAGTCGACGTTAGACCTTATACTATCATCTATTAGATCTTATTCAACTAACGGAGAGACTAATAATAATAATATGTCTTTATAGAGAGAGAATCTTGCAGAGAATCTTGATTCTCATTTTATAAACAACAAATTGTGAATATTAATCGACATATAAACTATTCTATCTCCTAAGCTAGCTAAAAATGGACAGAATGAGCCAAATTTCATTAAATCGGTTCAATAGTTCAGAAGTCCATTGCGGACAAACAACGTAACACGTGATTTTTTCGCATGACGAATTGATGTAAGCAATGATGATATGAGCAATTTCAACTTGAAAATACAAATATTTGCATAAATTATTATATTTTCTTCATTTCTTCCGAAAGTGTCCTGGATTTTTTTTGTTTTCATTTTTTATACTATATATAGATATAATATGATTATAGGTACTTACTATCCAAATATCCTCAAGCGATGCGATGAAATATTGTATTTACTTCGTTCAAAACTACAAATTCATTCCTATTTTGATCAGTGGATGCTTCCATTTGATCCTCAATTACTATCAACTTTACTAATATATGAATTAATTAGGACTACAATTACATAAGAGAAATTCAAAATCGATTGTAAATAGATATAAATGCTAATCAAACAACTGAAAAACTATTCAAGAATAATCATTGATATATATATATATATATATATATATATATATATATATATATATATATATATATATATATATATATATATATATATATATATATATATATATATATGCAGGTTGGAACACAAGATATTCATCTTCGGGAGGTTGATTTCCAGAACGGCCAGAAAAAGTCCAGAAACTAGAATGAGTGAGAATAAATCTCTAGTTTCTGGAAATTACAAGTTGATAAATGAATTCTAGGCTAAGCACCCTTTTCCATCCATTTTCCTTCGTTTCCACTGCAGCATCATTAGTATGACACGTTTATAGCAAAGACAAATCATGCAGCAAGCAATCCAACAAGAGCATTATTTCTGACCAAATGCAACGGTGTAGATTATTTCATTTTGGAAGGTTGCCAGCCCTGATTCATTGCGCATCGGCAATCACCATTAACCGTCTTGATGGTAATGATAACAGGGGATGTTGCTGATTATCCTAGTGGTTAGTCTCAAAGTACAGATGTGTAATAGCTCTTGGCCTTGTTTGAAATAAAATGAAAACTGAAGATTGTACAAAGTCATCCTATGGCACCGTTACATATAATATATAATTACCAGGTATTTTTCTGTTTGTTTCCAAGAAAATAAATCTCGAAAACTGACTGTTCATTATATTGCATAATACTCGTATTATCAATATATATTATATATCGTTCTTTTCCACGCAAATTTTAATTATAGAAATGTTCATCTCTGATATTGCGAATTTTTTGTGAAAATGCATTATTTTTATGTGTTTTTTCACGGTATATTTGGAGGTATGACAGTCTTCTGCCAAGTCGGGCAAATAAATGACAAGGCCGTACCTTCCTTTTCTAAAAGTATTTCAGGCAATTTTCGACTACCTTTAACTTCGGTGTAGATGAAACTAGAGGCCTGAAATTCAGTAACCAAGCAGGAATTGAATAATCATGGTATCCTTCAAATGTGGACCAGTCGTTTAAGAATTATAACTGTTCCTTAATTTTGTCACTCACTGACTCACTGACCGACAAATCATCAAAACTCTTAGGCACTTGTAATAGACAAACAACCTTGAGAATCAGTGTTTAGTGTATAAATCCAGGAAAAAATAAAATATTTTGGAATTTTGATCCAGTTTTCTAGATATACCAACTGCATGTGTTCACACATAACTTTGTAATTTAACAGAATTACAAAGTTATTTATGCAATTGCAATGTAATTTAAATTCCACTCTGTAAGTAAGTAGGACTATCTACAAAAAAGAAATTCCATCAAAGACAAAAACGAGCTTAAAAAACAAGCCTGACAATTCAGTTTTTCTATTATAAAATGTTGTGATATCTATGTAATAGCCAGTTGATTAATTTATTCGATTCCTACTTAATGTACTTACCTTCTGTCTTAAGTAATTAGCAAACTAAGCGACATCTTATAGTGACCAAATCAATATCAAAAGTGTTTTATGCTTTGAATAATATACATTGACATGCTCCTTTCAATGAAAAAAAACAATCCTTTTCAATATAATATAATCATATTACTACGCATTATCGATATATACCTATTATAGATGTCATACAAGTAATACTTGCGTCGTACATTGTGTTTTCATCCGATGGCCAAGTCAATCTATTTTATTGAAAACATAAGAGATTTTTGATTTTTATATAATCACTATAAGATACTAGGTTAGCTGATAACGTAATAACTTAAGACAAACAGTTCCTTTAGTAAGGACTGAATAAATTAACGACCTGGTATTAAATGATCTCAAAACTTTTTACGGTGAAAAAACTGAGTTGCAAGACTCCGTTTTCAACAGGTTCTGTTTTGATTGCATAAACAGTTGTAATTTGAGAAACGATCCTTGAAATTTGTGAAAAAGTTTCAAACTTATATGTATATCCTCTTGAATGTTGTATTTGGTATTATCCAACAACAACAACAAAAGACGTTTATTGAGTGCTTTGATTAATTACATTTCATTTTTTCATTGCTATTACAAATAAAAGTCTCTCGACCTTTTTTCAACCCTGTGCAACTTAATTAGGTTTGTACAAAAAAAAAACAAACAGTTATAGGTTATGGTCTAAAGGTGCTGCTGTGGCTGACTTCTTTAAGGTGCCAATCGGTCGAATGTCAGAGTTCAAGGAAATCTCAGTAAAGGAAACCACAGAAAACTTTACCCACGTAATTAACATGTAATATTCGTGAGCAATTGGAATTTGATAGGTAGTGTATAGTTTACTGCTAGCTGGAAGATCACGCTCATCTCACTCGCGCACTTTTGATAACGCGCACTACGGGATTTCTAACGCACTGTCCTTGGTCACGCAGGGACCATCTAGGTAGTCGAGGACATCGTATAGAGGCTCCTAAAGTGCTTGCAGGATCCCTGTCGGTGGGGAGGGGAGTTTAATTTTTGGTTTTCTGCGAAGGACATGTCCGCGTCTCTTCCATGGGGCCGTCAGCGTCGTTCGGGCTTCCAGATTGGGTCCGTTCAGAGTGGTTGGGCATATTGAGCTTAGATCTTTTTGATGTGGTTGAAAATTGTGGGCATTTTGGTAATTTCATGGACAAGAATAGACGGAAATTGTCTATGAAGTTTGAAAATGCTGAAGCAAAAGGCTCTTCCGCAGCTTTCGACAGTCTTCACTAGACGTTTCGAAAGAGTGAACGGGGATCCCATCCTCGGATTCTACGTCGAAGTGCATACAGATACGTTACACTCAAGTGAATGATTTCATCTTTTACTTGATGGTCATTTTTACTGTACATGGTCTGAGGTTTTAGCCACAAAGCAACAAGCGGACGTCATTTTTTGAAAATTTGGAAGATATTGTGTAGTTGAAATGGTGGGAGAGTATGGATTGGTCTTTGCTAGGGTTGGATGTAATTCTCCATCTGCTAGCCCACGCACTGTAGACCTCTAGTTCGTCTGTCGACGTCCTTGCTGTAGTCTACTATTATCCATTAATTTACCAGTCGACATGAAATAACTATTCATCTATTAATAGCTATAGATATCTATGAGAGATTACTCAATTCCAAGCAACCCAACATTCCTGAAATACTTCTTTCAAATATTCTATCGACCTAATATTTAGAACAAGATGACGAGACTACTGAAATCAGTTTTATTTATGTGAAAATATAAGTTCCACTTTCGTATTTGGTAGCTGACGGTGCTACTAACGAAAGATCCCAGTTTATTTAGATAATGAATGTCTTTAAATCTTCCGTGTATTTATCTCGAACGATTATATCTCTGTTATGAACTTAATAAATAGATCGAAGGTAGAATCATAACAAAATCTGATCTACTAGTTGGAATCAGTTGAAATGTTTTATAAACAGCTGCAGCAGCCGATGAAAGCAAAATAGAATGATGATATAAATGCCTTCACAGAACAAGGTGAATTAAATTATAACATCACTTTGTGGGCGGATCAATTCAGCATATATTTCTAAAGTTATTCGGGTCAAAACAATACACAATCTAGCTTAAGCAGACATAGAATTAGGTGTTTTTCTTTCGTTTCTATGACGGAATATGCATTGATGTTCACAAATGAGGATTGTCTTGGTTGCAAAAATTTTTTCATAAATAATGAAATATAGCAGCCGAGGAAATATAATGATTTTTATTTTAGACATATGAGCAAATGTTAGTTGTTTAACATTCTGAAAAATTATTTATTGGGAGTTTTTGTGTAGAGGATGATTCAGAGATATATATAAATAAATTCTGAGAATTTTTGTGAGAGCGAAAAAATATTTTCGAACCTGTTGTAAGTTTCGAAAACTTTTGAAAGTTCAATACTTTTTTGAACTTTCTGCGGGAGAGCCAAGGCCAAGGTTATGATATTTATTTTGGTGATAAAACAGTCGGTAAATTATAACTAGATCATTTCAATATTGTTTTGAAACGGATGGAAAAAGTGAATAAAAAAATTGTGCAGCAAAAAAAAAACATTTAAAAAAAATCGTATTATCATAACTCATTGAGATTTTCAGTATTTACAGAGATTATGGACGAACGTCAAAGCTTTTTGGTGTACTCGAAAATTTATCAATAACTTCCTGGTCTTCAATATCTCCACCTGATCGAAATCTATTTTATGGTCTTTTTATGTGTATGTTCTGCAAGTGCACAGAACATGCACATAAAAAAGACCATAAAATAGATTTCGATGAGGTGGAGATATTGAAAAAAGAACCAAATTATCACAAAAGAACTATGCACGAAATGATACAAATAAAAAAATGCGAAGCCACAATCAATAAAAAAACTGATATAAAGAAACTAAGCAATATATATTCATACCTTCTTAATAAAATTTAAGACGATGGCAGTTGGATGATTCGAGATATAACTGAGGCTAATTCCATGACAAGTCAACTAAATTGACGAATGACATGTGTCTAATATTTGTTATATTGATAGTTCATACTTACTGGTTACAGTGTTGAGAAAATTCTAATGAATTAACTATTTTAAAAGTTTCTTTTACATAATTTACGTACTTCTTTCCCATGTTATCATTGTCATGGTTTCTGTTGTAGATGTGTCATGTTTATATTTTAACCTCAAATTCGGTAAGGTTATTATAATTTTACCATTTTAACATGTTCTGTTTGACACTTTTCGTTATTTCGAATTCAGAAGATTTCTGTGAAAACCCCCAATGCAATTATGGGGTTTTTCAAATTCATCTCTATGGGTTTATTATTAAACAAAATGCAAATTTTAATGACCACAATCTGTGCTACGCTCCATCCCCGGGTGGTGATTTGGGGTGAGCCAGTTCGCAGGAATAAGCTAATCAAAAAATATCGCCTACTACTGCATTGGCTGAGCCATTTGGTCTCATGCAAAATAAGCCTGTGGAGAAATTGTACAGGAACGTATCAGCTACACTGCTACATTTTTTTCACTATTTTCACTGCAGTGTTATTAAAATATTAAGACTTCGGAATTGTAGAAATTCTTCCGAATTTTTATATTTTTAGTGGACTAAATTCGAGAAATTCTCTTAAACGCGGTGACTTCGATACCTACCGTCAGTTTGAAACACTATACACTTAAGTATAAAAGAATATTGAGGCACCCCAAAAAACTATTGAAATTTATGTGTCAATCTGGATTCATTTCATAATTCAGGAAGAATTTGTTTATGTAAGAAAGGTGGATATTATTGCATCGAGAAGTGTAAGATTAGGGGTGAATTAACACGACAAAAACAATTTTTAAAGAATTATCTAACTTCTTAAGTGAAATTGAATTGAAAATTATTTTTCTACATGTCGAAGATCTCCACATATTATGATCTATCTTTCAATTTTCGACTATGGGTACTATTTTCTTCATTGGATATAGTGTACATCTATTTAGTTCATATTTTGCAAACAAATGGGGCTGGTGCCATCTGTATTATTTACAATATTGTTCCATTTTCTATTTTGAATACATCACTTTTCAAATTAAGAAAAGTTATATTTCTGTTGGAAACGCCGAATGAGGTGAATTCTATGAGTACCCAATATTTCAGTCAACAATAAATATATAAAACGAGCATTAATTTATTATTATTTTTCTGTTGGAGAATGATCTCCAAAGTTTCAGTTTTCGCAATCTGTCATTGAGTTTCAATATAAGCATCTACATTTTTGGGCATTGAGTTGAAATAAGATAATCAGAGTATCACTGAACTGTGATCAGGGTTGAAGCCAATCATGTGAAGTGTGAATTCTTCGACTGAAATTTCTTTTTAATTTCATATTTTTACGAAACTCTTCGTTTTGTTCTCTTCCGTTCATCGCAAGAGGTATAATAAACCAAAAGTATCGGTACAATGTAATGTATATCAGCAATAATTATCACGATAGAGAAAAATAAAGGGAAATATTCAATAAAATTTGATACACGTATAATACTAGGCATGGTTAACTGTAAATTGTGATATTTTGAAATTATTCTTTGAAGTCATTTCTATGATTTTTTTACATTTCAGTTTATTTAAAACTCATATCATTGTATGTTGTAGACTGAAACTTCATGAATTGTAATAAAACTTATACACACGAAATGAAAAAATTCACGAAGCTCTTCAATAATAATAATAATAATAATAATGATAATGATAATAATAATAATAATAATAATAATGTTAAGATCTTTATTCTCAACAAGTATAATGCCCAATTACAGAACATAATAACATAATGTTGAATAATAATTGAATGAATAAAATTGCAGAAATATAACTAAGAGCCTAATATAATCTGAAAGTATCTAAAATAGCAACTAATAACTAATTAATTGAATTTAATGAAATATCACAAAGAACTCAATCTAATTCAATGCATTTTAGTTAATTTATCTTGTTCATATAAGTCCTAAAAATAACTTCTATGGAGTCAAAGTGAATATCACAATTATTGGCAACTCTATTGAATGTAGACTCTATAAACCAAATGGGGGATTGTATTAGCGAGTTGGTCCTTGGAGTCTCTAGGTGCAATAATTCTGTAGTACGAGAATTTTGCCTAGGAACACGAAATTCCAATGCGTAGAAAAGAGGAGGACAATCAACAGTGGTGGGCAATAATTTGTACAAAAATTTGAGTGATACAGTTTCTCTCCTGCTCTGCAATGAGATTGAACTGAATCGACTCAATAACTCGTTGTAATTTACTCCTCTCTGTGAAGAAACTTTGAATATCAAAAACCTTCTCTGAATGGTCTCAAGATGGCGTTGATGGCAAGTGTGAATAGAATGCCAAATATTTGGCATTACGTATTAAGAATCCACTTATTCTCGAGGTAGATGAAATAAGTCAGCTGATGTGTGGAATGAAGAACGAGAGAGAACCTGACCACCGGCGCTATAATCACACTCACTTAGATCTTCTTTTCGTGTCACACGAAGACACATCACACTTTGACACATTTAAGTCAAATAATTATCTCCACACCAATTAGCAACATGGTTCAGCGAGAGCTGAAGATCAACACAGTTGTCCTGTGATCTAATTTCATGATATAGTTTCAAATCGGCCGCGAGCATCAATCGTGGTGTTCCTTCCAGCTGTACGAAATGACGTCGGCCAACTAGGTAAGGATGAAAAAGGTTGATGAGGCTATCTGAGAATCCAAATTAAAATCGAAGTTCTATCAATCATTAGTTTTCTTCAGAAGGGAAAACAGGATTTCAAAAGTTCATAAGGTATTCTTGTTAATTGAAAAATATATGAGTCCGGATCTGAAAGTCCGGGACCCGGAGATTAGCATATTACGACTGACCATTCGAAGCAGATTTCAGCTATATAGAAGCCTGATTCCGACAAGACGGTTTAATTTTCCGGAAGGAACCCGCAGCTTTTTTCCACCCTCGACGTCTATTGGAATTATGACTCGTCAATTTGAAATTTAAAAAGTTCAGAGGGTTGGGTTTGAAGGAACGACCGCTCAAGTCGATTGACTGGAGTAATTTACAAATGAACATCGTTGCCAGGAGATTATGAACCGAGGGGAAAGAAAAATGTTTAGATGAGTTTTCGCTTGTAGAATTGAAGTTTAAATTATAGAGTTGAAGTTTATTTGAAAGACGACTTTCATTATGAGGAGAATTTTCATTTGGTAATTTTGATGAAGTATTTTTCCCTTACGCAAACTCAATCAATAGTTGGTTTACATCTCAAATATTCAGTGGAGTGTTTTCATGAAGCTTTTGTGATGAAATTTCTCTAATAAATTTATAACGCCATAGTTTTGTTTATTGTTTGATGGAGGCTTCTAAGTTTCAGGGTTTTTATTTTTATTTTCACTTTCACGTTTCCTTCTTTTGGATTTCGCCGTTCTCTTTCACCATTTTGAGAAGGTTTGGCAGAATGGATTTTTGAGCCTAAAGCTGAAAATTTGAGTACGCTTGGTGTGGTGAGAGTATAACAGTACATTGGTTGAAGAAACATTAATCTTCTTTATTATACCTTTTTATTTTATTAACATTGAATATACTTTCATTTTATAACTGTTCAATTTACATGCTGAAGATTCCTTTTTATTTAAACATTCATTTTATATGTTTTTGTTTTGACGATTAAGTCCTCTTATCTGAGAGAGAATTGATTGATCTCTTATTTGTTTCAATCTTTTGCATTTCACATTATTAATTTTCTTTCATATTTAATTTTGATTATATTTTATGTATATAGAAAATCATATCATCATTTATTGAATTAAGTGTATATTACTATTAGGAAGAACTAAGATTGAGAACTGTTATATCTGGTGTAGTTGTTGTTTGATCCGCTAGGAAACCAATTGAATTGTACCGAAAACTTTCGAACCTCTGGCGCCTAGCATTAAATTTTTCTTACTCTATTAACCCACCCCATCTTCACTGTAGCTAACTGTGGTGTGGTACAATTCATTTACTTTCAGTTCTCAATTAGCAGTCACTCAGGTTTTGAACCAGAGGTTAATCGCAGGTATACATCTTGTGTATGTGAGATTGTAGATGTATACCAATCTATAACGAGATAACAAAAGGTTATAAATTGTCAATATTTGTAATATTATAAAGAATATCATAACTAAGCATTGAATTCAGAAAATTACTGTTGAAATTGGAACATACCATATACTCCACCTGAATGTTTCTGAGAATTGAGGCAATTGTTTGTTATTTATACGAAAATGAGATTTTTATGTAGATATGAAACTTTCTGTTATTGCATCTCTGAAAAAATCAATTTTTTATGCGAATTGGAAAAAACCTGTCATTATAAGTGAAATTATTTGCCCAAGTCAATAATAATGCCACACTTTGAATATTGCTCCACTCTGTTATTTCGTTTAACTGGAAAAAATTTCAACAATTGCTAAAATTACAGAATCAGGTTGTACGAAGGATCTTGAAGTGCAATAGATATATATTGAAAATATACTGACGTCTCTGGAACTTATTTATGTTTGTGGAACAGAGAATACTCTTTGTTAGATGGTATATATGTATTCATGTTTGAAATTAAAAATCAGTTGCTTCCATGTAACGTAATAAAAAAACTAACATATGTCAATGATAGGCATAAATATAACACAAGAAATACTGATTGTTTTGAATCCAAAATTGTAGGCTTCCTTATTCGAAAATAATATATATTAGAAAACATTAATGGTTTCCTTGGATCCTTACAATCTTTTACTTGTGAAAATATTTGTAAGTGTATGTTGAAGAATTATATTTTTCACGATGAGATAAGTATGTTAATTCTTATATAAACTTTTTACGATATATGAGTTTTTGTATAGTTTTGCTGAATCAATATTTTCATTATTAGTTGTGTATTACTCATTACAGCTGTCAAAAATTCAATTTCATGTCAATAATATTAGAAACAAAAAAGTGCTTGGAAAGACGTGATGAAAAAATTTCGAACATACGATGAAATACTTTGAGTGTTTCTAATTCGTTTAGTTCATCAGCGATCTGAAGAAGTAGAGGGGAGTGACAATAAGCGAGAAGACACTTCATTTATGTATCAGGGCTGGAAATTTCTCTCCTCTCGTCTCACCAGCACCAGATATGGTTATTTTATTTCTCGCAACGACACTCCCTATCTCGCCCATAATTTGTGACGCTATGAGAATTTATGGTCTTTATTTTGTGAGCCAATTAATTAATTCCAGTCCGCCATTTCTGTACGGGTTCAGATGGAGAGAGGTTGGGGTAAGGGGGAAAGTCATCTGCAGGAGCACGGACCATTATCCAAGATTGCGATTGCTTATGGCACAGCAATGTCGTAAATCTTCTACTGCATTTTTAATATTTTTATCTGAAGTAAACTGATGGTTGTTTCGCCAAATTCAAGATTGTAGTGAATTGAATTAGTGGTACAGTATCTTCGAGAGTTTTTTCCAATCAGGGTGTCTATTGATATAATGGACATGAGGAATAAAATATTACCATCGAAATTTTCATGTTCACAGCAATTATGGCGAATCTATTAGATTATGATGTGGAGATTCTCTTTCAATGATTTTTCATGTTACATGTATTCCAGAACAACATTTGAGAGATAGATTTATGACTAATTCGTGTTTTTTCTAATGAAAAGAAACATACTGTTGAATGTAAAAACTTGTGAATATCTTTCACGATACATTATTTTCCATAGAATCTGGTATGATACTGAAATACTTGTAAGATATATAAAATATATATTTACAAGAGTAATGTTGTCAAAATCTGATAGATTGCTCCCTATAACGATTTTTACTATCAATAATGATAAGCGGAGTCCTGCCAAATCTGTGTCAAGTTTTTTTGAATTCTGCTCTGACATATATAGAAATTGATGACTTCAAGAAATTAGAGGTAGGTATATCAATGAAACTGACGAAGACAAATGGATGACAAGTTTTCCATAACTTCTTTTCTCCGAAATTTTCCTTTAATATTGCATATTTTCTTCATTTAACTAATAATCGTCAGTTGTTCTAAAATATCGAAAATTATTCTTAGAGATTTTTTTCAACAAGAAATCCAAACCAAATACCATGAGTTCACTGAAACTCAATTTATATAAAACAAATATGAATTTTTAAAAATTTTGATCTAAAATTTTGAACTTTTGATGTAAATAAAAAAGCTTTAATGCGGGAGGAAGCATAAACGAAAGGAAAGTTATCGGTATAGCGCGCAATTGGAGATAGATGTTCACACGTGTTTCGAACTTATTGGTTCTCTTCAGAACGGCGTATCCAACTTCAAGGTATACGAACTTGGAAATGACAAACATAAGGAAAAGAGACTTCTGTAGGGGATCAACAGTCACCACATTTCCGCATTGAATCTCTCCGGATTAAAAGATTTGATCAACTAATTTGCCTGAAGGCGACTATTTATTTCACGAAACCTCTAGATTTGAATTTTATTTGGAAAAGGTTTAATGCAGGAGAAAGCATAAACGAAAGTGAAAGTTATTGGTATAGTACGAATTGGGAGCAGCCGTTGACACGTGTTTCGAGCTTATTGGCTCTCCTCAGAACGGCGTAGCTAAGTTCGAGTTGTACGAACATGGATCTGGAGAAAACAAAAAGAAATCGCAGTAGTAAATAGGCACAACTCACGTAGTATTTAAATTTTCAATAGAATGCTATTCAGATGCTCTCCGTTCTCTAATTTTTCCTCAATCTAAAGTTGATTGAATATTCGCTGATATCTTGGTGAAACATTGTTTGATATAATAAATGAAACAACACTTGGATTGGTTTCACAAAATTTTCAGGGTATTACCCCATTTTCAAAATAAACTGGACTTTCTGAATAATTTAAATAAAACTAAGTAGTTTTCTGATTTTCACTATTATTAATTTAAAACATGACAATATTGTTTCGACACCTGGAAATCTAAGAGTTGAGTTGTGGTACTTGTCCCAAAGTATATGTTGGTCAATCTGGCAAGAATTTCATACTCAGAATATCGGAACACAAAGATGCTTTGAAAAAAATAAAACCGATTGTACGTATGCAACACATCTTATAGAAGAGAACCATGTCTTCAACAACAACTTCAAAATACGTAACGGTAACGAAAAGTTATAAACTAACCCTGTAAGAAGCCATGGAAATTAATAAGAGGAAGAATCAAATAGTTTATTAAATGATCAAGTTTCAATCAATAATTCGCCTTTATTAAATTTATTCCAGTAAAAGACAATAGAAGTCTATGGTCATGCTACACAATTCAGAAGAAAAACGTTCCATAGTCAATTTCTTACTTCAAAAGAACATTGTTCTGTGCTCATTTCCACACATTTCAGGAAAAATGCAAGCAGTTCAAAATGTAATAGATCAGTTTATCATCAACATCTGATGAAGCCACTTTGATGGCGAAACAATATTGTCATGTTTGAAACTAATTTTAGTGAAAATCAGGAAACTACTTAGTTTTATTTAAATTATGTATTCAGATTTTCATCATCGGCCCAATCGATTAATGAACTTTCTGAGCTGAAAAGTTCAATAGAATTAAGTGTTTTTTATTCAATATATTTCCTCAATCTTCTATAATTTTTCATTTTTTTGACGTACATGTACAATGTTGCAAACATCCGTGTTGCCAAATAGTGAAAAAAACGTTGTCTCTTTTCCCACATTTTGAGATCTATGGGTGGTTTAATTTTTGTTTAGTGTAGTGCTACTGATCTAGTTTTGTAAAATTTGACGTAGATACGAATATGTCAGAGTCTTCACATGATTTGTATGATTTATATATGCAGAATATTAGAGGAGCATTGCAAGACTTCTAAAATGAATGTTATCCTTTCAAATTAATGGAAATTTCTATCTGTCTTAAGCGCAACACCTTGTCGGTAGATCTTGTTTCTACCGGGTGTTGTAGCGGTCAGTCATCCACTATTCATGTCCTGGGAAGTCACTCGAACTGGAGATACGGCATACAGACATGATTAATGACAATTGCTGGTGGCCATGTGAGTCTAGATATGTGTGTAATGTTATATCACTATTAATCATTTCAGTGCAGATGGCGCTCACTTAATTAGCCACTCGCCACCTATTTCACGGAATCTATAATGTCTTTTGATAAATGGTTTATGCGTGACTCCTCCCGAAAACGACTATAGGGTGCAAACAGTCGACAGGGGTAGTTTTTGTTATATTGACAAATTTAATTGAATGAAGTGATATGGCAAAATAACAGACGTTTAAAGACTTTATTAACAATATGTTCTATTCCGAGGGTTTTATCAACTCACCAGCTACAGAAAAAATTACATCTTATTGCTTATTTCAGAACTGAAGGAATTGTTTTATTTATATGGATAATGTATTATACTCATAAAAACCTCGTAGAAAACTGATATTAACGTCTGAGAATTATTCAATGAAAAGATTTTTGAATAAGTTTTATGTAATAATGTTTGTAGCAAATTGATAATAAGACTATGTAATACTGATAAAAATTAATTTCTCTTCTCCATTTGAGATTCTAAATTTTCTGTTCATTTTCGAATTTGTTGAAATTCAGAGTAACAATTTGGTTCGTGTTTTGTTTCACTTTAGGAAAGAATTTTCACCCAGGTTGGAATTCCGTCTGAAAAACCATCTCCAGGCAATTTTAAGTGAGAATTCTAATTTCAGCGTAAACCAACATGAAAGTCCTAAACATTGGTTAAAGCCTTATTTTACTCATGAGTACAATATTTTACTTTTTATTTGAATAAGGTCTGATTTGATACAGAACACAATTCATCTCTATCGTTTACAAATAAACATTTTCCAAGAATAAAGTGATCCTGGTTGAAACTTGATGAAATTCAGTACAAAAAAATATTGAACGAACTTCAACGAATAGATTTTGAAAATATTTGTTAATGTTTTTCAGATATTAATGAGCGAGGTCACAATCATGTTGCCAAACTATCTGAAAAACTATATTTTTTCGTTTTGTTTCAGGTCATTTTTCCAATTCATGTTTCAAACACACAGAGGATAATGACGGTTGGAACTAATCCTGGTTTTTTCTCAAAAATACTTCAAATAATTGTATTGAAGTAATTGAAATAATATAGGTATTTTTCATGTTGGGAAACACAATCTTTAATTCAACACATATATCTGTTTAGAGGACTAATGACAACACTAAAATATTTTCTAGAGTACATATAGCCTAGAAGAATCGAGAGAAATGAAGGATTCCCCGTAAATCACGAACGAAAAGAGTTGCCAACTTAGGGGACATAAAATTTCGAAACGTTAAAGTTAATCGCACCTTTACTTTAATTAGCCGTTAATTATTATTTAAACACGTATTATATGTCATATTTATGCAACGGGGGTTTCCTCAAGGAAATGTCCTGGGAGCTGTGGTGTTTTGTATTGAGACTGATGATCTCTTCGATTTTCTGATTTCTGGTGATACTACAGCATTTGCTGACGACACCGCAGTATTTTTTGATACTCATCTGATACATTATACATCGAAGGCAGATTGTTCGATATGACACAACTCTATTGAAACATTATATTTTTATTTAAATATGAAAACAAATTACCTACTACTGCTTTGGTTAAAACGATTATCAGTGGAGTTTTTTGGGAACCTATAATTTTTCAAAAATCTACGATTGTTCACTTAGCAAAAAAATGGGGAAGTCAAGGCAATTCATAAATGAATTCATTGACCTCTAAAATCACCAACTGCTTTGTTTAATTATCTTTGGGTTTTTTATCGGTAGCAAAATAGTAAGCAATATATTGATCATTTTCTGTTTGCCAAGATAGTCTGAAGTATATTCAGTTTTTTCTGCTTCTCAAGAGGAACCATGCACAAGTATAATCCGCTTATGGTTTCTCATTCATAATATATGTGGAGTCCTACTTGAGTAATTGCAGTCAATTCTTACAAATAGAGAATTGCAAATCGAGAAAATTTCGAGTAACTTCGGGAGTGCCGCAGGGATACAATCTTAGACCCCTACTATTCGTCCTGTTTGTTAACGATCTCTTAAAGATGGTGGACTGCATGAAGGTAGCTTATGCGGACGATATTAATATTTAGAAGTGCGTGTCATCTATGCATGATTCTTTGATGCTACAAAGTGACCTGAATGATATCAGCCGGTGGTGTAATAATAATTGTTTACACTTGAATGTCATGAAATGTAATGTGGTGAATTTTACTAGGAAGAGAAATGTGATATCTTTCGATTACAACATTGAAGGTGTTAATTGACTCGACTTTAGGAGGTTAAGGATCTTGGTCTAGTATTTGGTCAAAAATTCTCATTCATACCTCATATCAACCAATTAATTTTATCATGTAGCAAAGTTTATGGATTCATCGTCCGTAATGCCAGATTGTTTTCGAGTTCGTCAACACTGGTCCATTTATTTAATGCCCTAGTGAGGAGCAAATTTGAGTATGGCTGTCTTGTTTGGCGACCAATAATTGTCATATAAACCGCCTGGAGGCACTGCAGAGGAAGTTCTTGAAATGGCTCGCATTTCGAGAGGATGGTGTTTATCCACCTAGGGGTTGTGATCACGCTTGTTTGTTATCGAGGTTTGACACTAGGAGCCTCCAAACCATGAGAAGTTTAAATGCATTGAAATTTTCACTCAATTTGCTCAATGATTATCTCGACTCTCCTGAGCTTCTGGGGAAACTTAATTTCTTCGTTCCTCCTAGGTGTACCAGAATAAGCCAGACATTTTACTCAAAAACCCACAGAACCAATCTTCTTTTGCAATCGCCGCTTAGCTTTGTATGTTCTACTGCAAACTAGGTATGAAGCTGCTGTGATTTGCACTCGGACTTACTTGTTTCTATCGTAAATGTGTACTTGAATCTTCACGGTGAGGTATCTTGCTTTCTTCCGAATGGAGTTCTGAGTGATTTGTTTTCTTTATTATTATTATAATTGAACATTTAGATATTGAAATTTTAGATATATATAATATTGTATATCTATGTTGTTATTGATATTTTTAGTAACCATATTTATTCGTTATGTATTTTTCTGTAATTGGGTAGTTTTACCTGTTGGAAATATATGCTTATTGTTATTATTATTATATGCAATAATGAGAACTCATAGCAGAGTAGATTTCACTCAATGCTCTTAGAACATATTTTTTTCATACAATTGAGACATAGTGGTTCAAATCAACGTGAAAGTCTATCTGAAAATTTCCAATCGAATCAAAGTCTGTGGTCTTATACTATAAATTATATTTTCGACAAGCATCCACACGATCGACAGTGAGTGACAGGCAACAGACAGACGTCTCACATTAACGCTACTCGAACGATTCTTGTCTACTCCAAGCTCCAAGTGTGGCCGCAACAGAGGACACGAGACACAAGGCGCTACGTTAACATCTCCCGACACGGAGCTGTAAAAAGCGACTCCGGTGTATAATCCGGTTACAAGTACGGTATGACGGACCTGCTTCGCATATCGTTATCGATTATAACCACTCCGGATTATAATAGAGTCTCCGCTGGTCTGTACTGGACCGAACAAGGTCTTGTTGCCAATTACATTCCTCGTCTGTGTAAATGTCTGCACGTCCCCTCATGTCCAAGCAATAATTAAACATTACCTAGGGACCTCTATATAACGTCTAACCAACCTTTAACTCTACGTTTAAATTCATGTATTAATTACAGCCCAACTATTTGAGATATCTTTAGCATTGAAGAAGTGGTTTCTCTGATTCGAAAAAAAAATCTTTAACTTTGTATTGTATTGTAAAACTAGAAGAAGACAGTGTCTGAAATATGCCTTGATTCATCTGTCATATCATAATTCATTTCATAAATACAACACCCTGGTCAATATGAAGAATATAAATACTATTATGTGTCATGAACTCTTTCTGAAAAGAAATAAAGAAGAAATTTTCTTGAATCTTTCTCATTAATTATCTGAGAAAACTATCCGATAACTGCATTATTTATTGACTGAACTGTTGACGCATCGAAAGAAAATTTCTATATTTCAAAAACAGAATGTCTCTCATGAAAATTGAAGATGAGAAACCTTTGTCTTGAGTTTCACCTCCTGTAAAACTCAAGGAAGGTTTCCAATATTTCTTGTCGGGGTTATAGTGGCTCTCATAGTGGCTGATCAATGATGGCATAAATATTTTTTGTGTGGCCGAAAGCTCTTGTAATGTTGTTGAACACATTATATGTTGATAATTCCATTTCGTACTCGAAAAGACTCTTGTTCATTTCTTTCGAATTCGAACATATCTAATATTGCAAAATCTTTAGAACTTTCTGACTAAATACCGTGAAATTCATGATATTTATTTGGTATGTTAAGAACGAGGGCGGTGTATGGAATCCCCCTTACATTTTGTGACAAAAAATGATACTAGAGGATATTATAACCTCTTTCAATAATATGAAATTACAAGAATGAGTATGAGCATAAGTGTACAGATTACACGTTTTGGACCTGTGATTTGCCCTCCAAGATCTTGTGATTTAACACGGCTAGACTACTTTCTGTGGGGCTATGTAAGTCGTTGGTTTATGCGGGTAAGCCACAAACGCTTGACCATTTGGAAGACAATATTCGCCGTGTTATTGCCGATATACGGCCACGAATGTTGGAAAAAGTAATCGAAAATTGGACATCTAGATTGGACTACATCCGAGCCAGCCGTGTTGGTCATATGCCAGAAATCATATCTAAAATGTAATGCCACAAGATTATCTTTGGATTAAAAAAAAATTTTTGTCAATCGATTGATCCATCGTTGCTCAATTGCAATTTAAAGTTATATACCTCTAAAAAGAACACTCTTACCTACTACAAACTTTGTTTAACACTAAAATAAATGCATTCAATTCAAGAGAACCTTTCCTGTGTAACTCTTAGGTCACAACTAGGGAGGATAGGTATTTGCAATAATTGTATTCTTATCTCCTTTAAAATTTTTGTTTTTGTGACTAACTTCACTTTTTGAAAATTTCTTATACATCCCAATAAAATAAGATTGATGAGACAGATGTTTACAGATTTTTTTGTTCAGCAGTTAAACCAGAATCTACAGTTAAATGCACTTTTATCAAACATTCATCTTTCAATAAAACCACCAAATTAGAGATATCCGTTCATACTTTTTCTGGGATGAAATCTAAGCTCATCTACTTCACAGAAGGCACACTAACTATCTAAAAATCTGTTCCACAAAATGTAATTTTGTGTAACTGTATTAATTGAGAAATTATTCGATTGTTATAACAAAAACTCCAACTTGAAAGGCATGCATCATTTCTGTTTGATATTATAAACAGTCTCCTCAAATTTTTAGGTTATCAATAGAAATTTATGAAATTCACAAAACATCAAATCTCAATAAAATCTACCGTATTCAAACTTCGATATTTGCTGGTTAATGACAACTTCAACTGAATGCAATTAATGCTTTTATGGAAAAATTCAATGTAATGATTAAATCATCATCTTTCTAAATATATTTCACATAGCATCACTCCAAAGTAGGACAAATACCAACTCAAATTACTGAAGCCAAATGTCACTGAAAGTATTACTATGAAATGTCAATCGACTCTTACGTAAAATTCACATCATGAAAATAATTATAGATTTTGACAGGTGAATAAATTCCAAAGCTTTTGTTTTTGAAGGTAGGTACAAATGAATTTGAGAAATTCCCTATTTAAAAGACGTGGCATCATTTTGTGAATGAAATATAAATGAATGAGATGTACATTCAAACCATTTACGTTATCTAATATTTGTTGTATGAATATTTTAATACTGTGAATTGGTAATTATCCTTTCGAATTTGTTCTCTTAATGAAGAATATTGCAAAAAAACTGTTTGTTAGAAGATATCTTGCATTAGTATGTAGTCAATTTAGAAAAAAGACCCGAAAAAGAGATAGCAATGACAAATTTTAATATTGTTCAGTGCAAATTATCGATGAATTTTTAATTCTCTCATGTCACAAATAATTGAGATCTATTTTTTCTCCTCTACTCACTAAGTATAATAATATTTACGATTTTTCAGCATGTAAAATCATTAATATAATCAATAAGAAATATATTAGTGAAACCACCTCAAGATTTTTACAATTATCTATCACCAAACCAATTTTCAATGAAACATCCTGAAGCTCTTTCAACTACATGAGCGTTCAAAATATGTGAAGATTTCTATGACAATCCTAAACGTACTTTTGAATGAAGAATTTGCAGAATACATTGAGGAAAGAACAAAAATCATTTTCTCGAATATAAGGCGAACTGTGATATTTTCGTTAATGAGGAAGCTATTTGGTGACAGGTGAAATTGAAACGTATGGCCTCAAGGGCCTACAGCCTTTTTACCAACAGACTTGATATAACTTGATGTATCGCGGTCACTTCGTCAGGGGACATTCACTCGTTCTGACCCCAGAAGCGAAAAAAGTGATGTAATAGTTTTATTATACTACTAAAAAATACTCTGAAAGGCAGGGGATGATTTTCCCCAAAGCGAAAAAGTTTACTTGCTGATATTTGAGGGGTGGAAATATAGTGTTTGTATTCCAGAAATATGAAGGAGATGATAGCTCGAGGACATAAGGATATACGGAGTCTGTGGTTAAAATCTTGGAATATAAGGAAGAATCTGAAGGAATTTGTTTTTTCACTATAATTGAAATAGATAATATAATATAAAATAATATAATATAATATAATATAATATAATATAATATAATATAATATAATATAATATAATATAATATAATATAATATAATATAATATAATATAATATAATATAATATAATATAATATAATATAATATAATATAATATAATATAATATAATATAATATAATATAATATAATATAATATAATATAATATAATATAATATAATATAATATAATATAATATAATATAATATAATATAATATAATATAATATAATATAATATAAATATAATATAATATAATATAATATAATATAATATAATATAATATAATATAATATAATATAATATAATATAATATAATATAATATAATATAATATAATATAATATAATATAATATAATATAAATATAATATAATATAATATAATATAATATAATATAATATAATATAATATAATATAATATAATATAATATAATATAATATAATATAATATAATATAATATAATATAATATAATATAATATAATATAATATAATATAATATAATATAATATATAATATAATATAATATAATATAATATAATATAATATAATATAATATAATATAATATAATATAATATAATATAATATAATATAATATAATATAATATAATATAATATAATATAATATAATATAATATAATATAATAAATATAATATAATATAATATAATATAATATAATATAATATAATATAATATAATATAATATAATATATATAATATGATATAGTATAATATAATATAATATAATATAATATAATATAATATAATATAATATAATATAATATAATATCATTCAATATAACAATAAAATTTATTGAAAAACATTACTTACATTGTAAAATTATATCCTCCCAACTGATACAATAATTAGGATTACAACTAATTACAACTAAGAAGGATGCTCACGAAACGACTGAATTCAGTTTTGAGTCTGATCTTCCATTCAGTGCTCGAACAAAAACATTGGTTCAGTTTAAATTCACAATAAAATACAACTATATTTGAAAGGAAAAGAAAAAACATTACCTCAGAAATATTGAATATTTGAGACAACTTCATAAGGTGAAGGACATTCGTGGTAACAAAATAAACATATTTTACGATACAAAAATTTTATTCATACATTATTGCCTACATTCGAATTATCAAAGTACCTCATTATAGTACGGCTTTTTTACATCAATGACTTAACTCCCTTCTTAAACAAATGAAAATTGGTTGTTTAAATGTTCATCTATAAATATATGAACTTAGTTGATTGGGATGATGACTATTCAATATGTTCAAAAACAATATTCAATCATTTTCTCTCAATTTTATCGAAAAATTGTGTCTGATTTCAGTTCAGTACTCTGAACTTGGAAACTTTGAGATTATATAGTGGCTCATATTTTTATTCTGATACATACTGAAAGAAGATTTTTTGAATTTTGTTTCATATCCAAATAACCAGTGGGGACTAAATAA
Source organism: Henosepilachna vigintioctopunctata (assembly GCA_030704895.1). Lineage (NCBI taxonomy): Eukaryota > Metazoa > Arthropoda > Insecta > Coleoptera > Coccinellidae > Henosepilachna > Henosepilachna vigintioctopunctata. The sequence continues at coordinate 11,272,239 of JARQZJ010000121.1, forward strand.
CCGATATTTCATGATATATTGAAACCTGTGTGATAATTTGTTTCCATAACTGAATTATCAGTTTACTATTCTGTCGCACTTCCATTGCCTACAAATTTCATTTCCAATTCTAAAACAAAACTAATATTGAATGAAGAAATTAAATGATAAATCAATCGGATTGAACTGAAAAAGTTGAAAAGAAGATCAACAATTAGTATTTTAAGAGTTGAAACAAAAATATGAAATCAGAATAAAAAAAATAAAAATAAAAAGCGAATAAAATAAAAATAATATAGAATAGAATAAAACGAATGAATTCTCACCTCTGATGGAAGCTTGATTCAGAAATCAAATTCACAGGTTTTCGGTAAGTAACATACTTCAGGTGAAAACTGTAAAATAACTACATTATCAGTTGTTTAAATTAACTAGTTGGCCACCCTGAAGTTCCAAAGGTAATATTTCACATTGGATAACCATAAAATCCCAGTATTGTATTTGCTACCCTCGTATGGCATATCTGAAAGAAACATCGTTCATTACTGAAGAACGGAATGGAAAATAGGAACGGTATTAATAAAACAAACTTCAGATTGTATTCGAAATATTTCATGATTAAGGCCTATAATGGTCATGTAATTCCAGTTTTAATTATGTTCCCGTTTATACGCTAACATAGGGTGTAGGCACAAGTAGGAATTATAAACGTTAAAGCCGAAAATAGCCTTACCTAAATTGAAAACATAATGAATGACTAGAGTGATAGTAATCTTTTTAGAATTTCGTGAGGAATTATTGATTTAGTGTTGAACAAATCGTGTCGGTATATCTGAATTGTTTGTGAGTGCAATTCTATCTCTTCATTTTAGTTTATGTGGATATAATTTTAAAAAGAAGGAGAATTCGTTTGTACAATCACTTCATCGCTTGATATAAACGCTTAAAAATTTTATTTATTATTACGAAATATTAATTTCCAAAATATAAATATTTGCTTATGAATTCGAATTCTATAATTTCAGTTGAAATAATTTGCTACTGCTTTTCAATGTGTTTAATGTGTAGTCCACAATGAATATAGCTAGTATATATATATATATATATATATATATATATATATATATATATATATATATATATATATATATATATATATATATATATATATAAATCAATGGACGATGAATATATATATATTTGGTTCATATTTAAATGATATATATATATATTAAATATATCACTAATATATACATATTATATTATCCGATATATTATACGAAAATTATCAAACTGGAACATATTACAAAGTAACATATAAATAAAAAGAATGTTATGTACCACAGATACACTTTAAATTCGGTCTTAGAGGTGGGGGTTTCTAAATTATCCTTAAAGGGAGAAATATTGAAATCGATGTCACATCTGATGGAAGTGCGAGACATATGTTTCGTACTGCAAGGAACTCGTCAGTCGTACCACGTCCATGGAAGTGAGGCAACAATTTCAATCTCTCAAGCATCTTCTAGTGACTCCAAGTGAACTATCGTAGAGTAATAATATTGTTAATAATATTAATATTGGAATAATAATCCATTATTACTATATAACTCTAAGATAGGTCACTTGAGTCACAAGAAGATGCTTGGAGATTGAAATCGTTGCCTCACTTCTATGGACGTGGTGCGACTGAAGAGTTCCTTGTAGAACGAAACATATGTCTCGCACTTCCATCAGGTGTAGCATCGATTTCAATATTTCTCCCTTGAAGGATAATGGAGACATCACATCGTACACGTTCACATATCTAGCTCTACTATAAAATTCTTTGGGGTTAATTTGAATTTTTCGAATGAATGCTCTAGTGTTCATTTTCTTAAATATTTCATTCAGTGCCATATCCACAAAAAAACTTCATTTCCTTATATATATATATATATAGCAGCAATTATAAAACACCGTACTCTTCTTCTTTAACTCAAAGGAAGCGTATGGTAAATATACTTATTATACAGTAAACGCTCTTCATTCGCGAGCGTTTCGGAAATATGCCACGAACACAGAAACCGTGAATATGAAAGGGTAATTTATTAGTGATTATAGAGGATACGTTCCTGGTATTCCCTTCATGGGACAAAATGGAAAAAAATATACATATAAAAAATTTATTCAAATGAAGTTTTTGATCATATTGCTCAATTATCATTTTCAAACTTATGCAATGGTTTTTCACAATGCTCATTAGCCATTCTTAAACCTTCAATAAGAATTTTCAAATTGAATGTCACGTTTCCCGTGCTCGTTGAAGCCTCTTCCTCAATAGGATGTGAATTTAACATTTCCTCCAAGTTACTTTCAGTCAAATCTTGATCTTGCGATTGAAGCAACATCTGAATGTCACTTGTTCTATCCGTTCAAACCCATCTCTTCCTATTGCATTCGCAATTCAAGCTATGTTCGCAATCAGAGTTTGAATATGCACAGATTCTTCGTCATTTTCTGCAGTCAGAGTAGGTACAGTTTTTCCAGCATGAATTCTATGTGTATGGCTTCAGTTCTTCCAATGATTCCTTTATGTTTACTATGCATTTTGCTATGTCCAAATCCTTCAGCATTCCATAACATTCATATCAAGATCACATTCCACATCATCAATATGATTTTGAAGGTTCGTCTAATGTAATAGAGCTTCAAGGCCTGGATTATCTCTTGCTCATAGGTTGAAGCAAGTCGTCATGTTGGGAGGAAAAAATGTCACTTTATATTTGGATGCATAATTTCAAGTTCGCGAGGTTGACCTGGTGCATTATCTGAAACTAGATCTGCTCAAAGTCTATATTTTTTTTTAATAAGTTTCAACTTCCGAAACAAAAAACTTCCGGAACCATTTATAAAAAATAGCTATTGAACCCGCGAATGAAGAAATCTATTGACGCGCATATAGAAATTGGGTTGCATTTTTTCAAGCGCGAATAAGGAGCTCTTACTGTATTATAACTTAAATCCTTGGAAACCCGAAAAAAAATGAGAGATTCCAACGATTTCAAATGTACAAGCTCCTGAAACATTTTTCTCAATATATTCAACTTGATTATTGAAACAATTATTGAACATTGAATTCATTTCTTTGTGATAAAAGTGACATACTGGCACATATATTTGTTTCATCTATTCATGGGTGAATTTCGCGTAATTTCACATATATGATTGAAAATATCCTGACTTATGGGAACGTCAGCGGATAATATGTAGCTCATCCAAAGTGAGTTATCGATATAACGTCAGGTCATATTCCCCGGTGGGCCGTATCGTCATCATAAAAGCTATCGAGGAAGCGAACATTCCACCTCCTTTTATGAATGGCTCACATATCAGACGTGGAATTATAACTCACCATTTCGTAGACGAAGGGGCCTAAACATTCATCCAAATCTTCACTACGATGACAGAAAACTTATGACAGTATTCATGAAATCAAATTATATAGAAATTTCGTATGTATAAAAAAATTTGTAAAAATCAAGTCTCGTAACTCAGTTTTTCTACCCTAAAATGTTTTGAAATCGATTTAACATCAAGTCGGTTAATTTACTCAGTCCCTACTTAAGGGACCTTCTATCTTAAGTGAATACGCAATTAGTTAACCTCACATCTAATCACTTGAACTTTTGATTTACACTTTATTGACAATAACATAGCACAAAGCGTTTCGCCGTTACAAACGACTTCTTCAGATGCTAACAGAATACTGATTGATTACTAAATATTTTAAAGAAGCTGATAACAGCTTTTTGGCACGATGGTACTGTAAGTTGTTACTTAAAAGTGCTATCAAGACGCAGAACATATGGTTTTAAACATGTCTGAAGAAAAAAGTACTCCCTAAATACGTCAAACTAAGAACACATAACACCAGTAACACCAAGTGGAGGGGCTATGCAAGGAATGAAAACTTGAACTTGAAAAACAATGCGATCCATTCTGAATTATTATTCAGATTACTTCATATTCAATTTGAATAAAATAGGTCGAGTGCGTTCGAACATTCCATCCTAACTAATAGTTTGAGAATTGAATTATTGAAGTTGAGACGTTAACGTTTTGGTCCAACGTTTCTCTTAAAAATTTTGCACTGATCCATTGACTCATCATTTCTTCTTAGCAATATAAATATTCGCGTACCAAGGCCTGGTCTGAGGCGGAATAATACATTTTATCTCAATATAACAGCAGATAAAATATTATGTTGCGGTCTCCTATAAGCTGTTAATATAATCTTTAATAGTGTTGGCGTTTACTTGATGTAAATCCATTATAATTGAATATAAACTTAAATTCAAACACTTGAACTTATGAGTTACACTTTTTTAACTACATGACGCGTTTCGTCGTTACAAGCGACTTCTTCAGATGCTTACAGAATAATTATTTTGTAAGATCATTCACACTTTACGATTTACACTTTATTTACAATAAGGTGTAAATCATAGGTTCAAGTGTTTGAATTTAAGTTTATATTCAGTTAATATAATCTTTATGATGGTGGTTGCGGTCGATGTGATATCTATTTTGATCGTCTATCAGTGATATTGACATGCCAGTCAGACCAGCGAAATGGATGTGAAATTTCATGAACATTTGTTGTCTACATGTTACTTTTCTATTTCATTTTACTGTTACTGTTTATTATTATTTCAATATATTGTAATTTTGCTTTAGTTGTATATATTCGCATATACCACCTTTTTTTTTTGTTTATGATCTTTAATGTTTTTCTTATTTATTATTATTTGTGTACGATTTGTTATTTTTCCCCTGTTCTTGGATCTATATCTGTTGAGAATAAATGAAATAAAAAAGTATTTTTATATAATTATTATTAGAATAGATCGACTTGGAAATACCGTTACACAATCTTATTGAATATAATATGTTACTTATGAGATATATAGTGTTTTTCGGAACCCAGGTAACTTTTGAAAATGAGGTTGACTCCAGTTTAGCTTTTGAAAATGGTGTAAGACTCCAAGAAAGTTTCAAGCAATCATCATAATTTTTCTGAAATTAAGCCAAGTGTTTTCTATTCATCATATTGAACAATGTTTCTCCAAGAGATCAACAAATATTCAATCTACTTTTTTTTTAAAATCTAATAAGTCATAGTTTACGAACGAATATGTGGAAATTTGTGATCAAAGCAATAAATCCGATGATAGATGAAATATATAAAATTCAGTAATTCTTCAAAATGTCCAAGTGATTTAATCTCCAATTGCTTCATTCTTCTATTATGTCATAATCTTAGATTTTTGGTCACATTTTCTTTGCCAGATCGCAAACAATACGTTCCTATTTTGAATTTCATTATGTTTTTTTAATGTTGCGAATATTATGAAAAGTCTTCGAAATATTCGATTTTGCTATAAATGTGGAGCTGTTTTAATCTTCAGTCACATTCCTTCTTCAATCTTTCATTATTTGACTTAGTCATTCATGTTTCTACGTATTCCTTGTTCTGTTTTGAAGTTTTATATGTTTGTTCCAGAAATATATTACTCCTATAGTATAGTATCCTACTCGTATCAATAAATTATTGAATATATTGCACTGAAAAATTGCGTGTAAAATATCGTCTTTAACTTGGTTTTATAACTAAGTACCTAAGCGAATCCAGACGAAGGAAAATGAATTGTTTAATCACAATAATTATTGATAACATATGGAATTACTAATTATCGCCGAAAATATATAGTTCGTATGAGTCATATTTAAAGCCTTATGAAAGTTTTATCCGAAGTCCCAGTATCAAATAGGTGGATAAGGCCGCAAGCTTCGCTACCGTAAATCAAGAGGATGAAAAATCCATTTCTGCCCGACTTATTGATATCACCCTCGGGACTTAGGAAATATTCGCCCCAGAACTTATGATGCCCTTCCCATATGGACACCACTTTAAAAGCTATCCATCAAAGCGTTGGCCTAAAACGGGCCGAAGTTTCTAAAAAACCTCCACGTACCTCTTGGCATGATGTACGACACATATGAATATTTCGCATTTTGTTTTATCGCGCTTATCAAAAGTTTGACGTCAGCTCCCGAAGGACGAGGTGCAGATTCCTTAGATATAGAGTGTCCGAATTCCCTAAGGGAGGTCACCCCGGAATTCTTGAGGGGACAAGTTATTGAATACGCCTGTCTGGTCGAGTGCAACAAATATCTATATCAGTGATATTAAAGTCTGAGTGTATGCGGAATTATTTATGAAAAGCTTTCAAAAAAGTGGAGATATGTGATTCACGTCCACTTTTATTCGTGGTATTGGATTTGTTAGATGTGAGGAGGGTGTATAATGGGATTTCAATATTATATCTAGAAAGACCTACGACAATATTTTATTTAGGTTTGAATTCATAGAAATTATTTTAAACGAAACTGAATAATGGCAGAAATAACATAATACGATTTTGAAAAAGTGAGCAAGTTTCACTATTTGTGAGTAATAACAAACGATATTGGTACAGAAGAATAGCAAAAGATGCGAAAAGTATGAGAGGACTGTTTCATATCTCGAAATCGAAAACTCTCAGGAATTCAAAGAAAATAGTATACAAAAATACAAGAGTAGTATATCAAAAATGAGGGCTTTGATAATTTATTGTTGTGTAATTTGAGAAGACCTTAGAATTATTCAAAAGGAAACTTCTGAGGAAAATATTTGGCGGTAGGAAAGAAGGGGAAGTTTTGAAAAAGAGAAGAAATGAAGAAGTAAATGCATTATTTAACGAATCTTCTTTGATGATTATAGTGAGAGCACAAAGGATGAGGTCATTAGTCTATATAACAAGACTGGATGCGGAAAGACAAACAAAACAAGTTAGAAGGGGAGAAAAGTGAAAAAAAATGAAAAAGAAGGACAAAATGGATAGAAGCATTAGGTTCTTATAGCATATAGGCTATACAGGACTGACTAAAGAAGAGAATTGAATAGAACAGAATGGAAAGAAAACGGACAACCAAGCCATGGACAAACAACATATCAAAATGCATTGAACAACGGATATCTTTGTTGCAGAGGAATCTTGTACTTTCCTTCCGTACTCAAATACGTACTTGTTGACTATGCGTAAGACGGGATATACTGAACAATTCGTTTAGATGTCCACCTGATACAATTGTTGAAAACATTTTCAAGAATTACTCCTCGAATTTGAGTTCATTGAACATAAAAATTGTTCTAGTAGTGAAATATTTGGGTTTTGGGCCTCATTATGTGCCCCTAACTATATTGTGGTACACACTACTTACAACCGGATTTTCGCCACTCACTACGTACCTACTAGCTCAACTTTGGTACCTTCTACTTAATATCTGATATCTGATTATCGCTTTTTTGCTATTCAAACTCCCGACGTTGGTGGAAGAGAACATCTGGAAAGAATATTTAGCTCCTCCACAATCCCCACTTCAAAGACAATCTTACCCTTGCAGTGGAGTCCATAGTGCATATCTGCAGATTATTTCTGTTTAGTCTCATGGCGACCAACTAACAACTTACATTCACATCATACAGAACATCAATTCTAAAAATAATTCAAGCAAGAACCATTTTAAGACCTAGCCGAAATTTAAGGTTACTTTCACTAACTCTTCGGAGTACTCTAATCTCTGGATGAGGTAACGTTATATATTACATTCATAAAAAATTAAAACGATGTATTCGATCATCACTACTCAACAAGGAACAGTGGTACCTATTCCCAAGCATAAAACCGCTTATTTTGGAAAGTTGTTTCCATGATGAAGCGTAGATCAGTTCTCCTAAGGTGGAGAGTTCCATTCGAAATCCAATTCGAATTGTCTACTTTTACAATTTCTCAAGTTTGTAAATTCAATATCAGTTATAATAAGAGCTAATTAAGAGATCTTAAAACACTAGTTGATGTTTGTTTTTGGCTGTGTTGAATGAATGAATTTCAATCTTTTTTTCATAATGTTCATAAGTCAATGTACATGATATATGTAGAAGAATTTTACTGAGTCAACTGTTACTCAGGTGAAATCAACAGAGTAACATGGTCCTTCAGTGTTTCATGTTCAGATCATGTATATAACCTCACATTCGGTGAGTCATACTAATTTTGAAATTTATTTATGTTCAAAACACATTTAGATGTTTATAATTTTAAGCGAGCCTGATGAAAAAATACATGCTTTCGAAAGATTGACTATGAATGTATAGTAGTGAATTAATGCTGTACTTACTTGTCCAAATCCCTCATCCAAAGTGAATATACAAATATAAAGGTTGTTTTTTTTAGAGGTATAGAACTTTAAATTAAAATAAAACAACAATGAATCATTCGATTTAGAAGAATATTTTTTATTCGAAAGATAATCTTGTGGCATTATATTTTGAATAATACTTATGGCATATGACCGCCACGGCTGGCTCGGATGTAGTCCAATCTGGACGTCCAATTTTCGATGACTTTTTCCAACATTTGTAGCCGTATATCGGCAATAACACGGCGAATATTGTCTTCCAAATGGTCAGGCGTTTGTGGCTTATCCACATAGACCAATGACTTTACATAGCTCCACAGAAAGTAGTCTAGCGGTGTTAAATCTCAAGATCTTGTAGGCCAAAACGTGAAATTAGGCGGTCACCAAACGTGTCTTTCAATAAATCGATTATGGCAAGAGCTGTGTGACATGTTGCGCCGGCTTGTTGAAACCACAGCTCATGGACATCATGGTTGTTCAATTCAGGAATGAAAAAGTTAGTAATCATGGCTCTATACCGATCACCATTGACAGTAAAAAATGAAGATTTTTACATCACGAACATCCTCCTATTGCTGAAGATATTATATAAATAAAGAATTATGGAATAAAGATGTGAGAATTTATTGAATTAAAATATTATTAGAAATGATTATATTGAGTAATTGTCATTACTGGATAATTGTGTAACTAGTCACAATTACATGTATTCATTTTTCCATTTTCTTTTATCCATTTTAAATTTTTTGAAACTACTATTCACATATTCAGATTGTCAAGAAATCAGTCTTTCGGCCTACACAATTAAACTTCACATCTATCTGTCACTGTCCGAAGCGTTCCGTGCTGTAACTGAGGTGATACATGGGAAGTAACCACAGCGTGGTGAAAAATGAAAAATTCATTAAAACGCTCGCTCAACTTGGGGAGAGAAAATTTTTCAATTTCACTCCATTCTAAAAATATTTTCCAAAGTCCTGCATCCCTCGGTACGAGCATAATAATTAACAATATCCATTAATCTTGTGCGCAAGTTAATTAATCAAGACTACCCAAGTACAAATTATAAAATTGTTGTAATTAAAAGTAATTTATATGTTTGTTACGGCACTCGCGCTCTCCTACCGGTTATGCACCATGCTTTCGACATCAGAGCACAAGTTTAATTAGTTTGAAGGAAAATACCCCGAGGAACTCAAATCTTAAACGATGTCCGCCGATCTACTGCTCATGGACTTTGTTTTGAATTTGAAAGCTACTCTGTAAACTTGTATACGGATTTGTAGAAATCAGATTCATTGGCTCCTTGAAAGCTATTTGCTTGAAAGCATTCAATATTCGAGAAGAATATTCTCAAAATCTATACCTTTCTCTCAAATATACGATCGAGACGAAGGAAGGTAACTAATTCCAAAATTAACTATGAATGTCGAGATATCTTCTATTCCAGTCTAACAGCACAATACACATAACACATGTTACATGCTCTATTGATTATATATTTTATACAAAATGAAGTTGTTGCAACTTTGTTTATTTATTTATTTATTCATGTATTCCACATACATTGTTTTACAGGACAGGACATAATTAAAAAATAGGAAGCACAACAGATTATAAAAATAAAATTGGTATTACAAAAGTTTAAATTTTGAACTTTCAAATTTAAAGTTCAATTTTAAGAGATTGTGATATGAATCACAACTGATGAAATGAAATATAATTATAAGTAGAAATTAAAAAATTGAATGCTGACCAAACTTATGCATACATATAAAGATGAACACACACATACATATACATTCATATAACGGATGGTTTTTTAAGAGTTAAGTTTTTCAGGTTGGCGGCACTGGTTGGTTATGGCATCCAAACGTCATATGTTAAAGTGGAAAGTTTTCACTATACTCTACCATTTCATCATGGAAGTACTCGTACTTACAAACAAGCAACGATTGCAAATTGTTGAAATTTACTATCAAAATTCGTGCTCTGTGAAAAATTTGTATCGTTTGTAACAATCATATTATGGTCGTCATAATCGACCTGGGGAATTAACGATTCGTGCTGTTATAACCAAATTTCGCACCAACTTTACTTTGTTGGACATTAAACCATTGTCTCGCATGCGTACAGTGCGTACAGTAGAGAAAAGTGCAACTGTAGCGTACAGTGTTAATGAGGATCGTGAAATGTCAATTCGTCGCCGTTCTCAGCAATTTGGCATGTGTCAAATTGGACCTTCCGAATGGACCATTTGATACGGAGCTGCGGACAACATTTACACGAAGTTATCTTTAAAATGTAGATGGCAAAGACCAAATTATTAATTTCAATAAAAATTTTGAATGTTTGATGCCAATTGAGTGTTTTATTCGATTAAAATGAAAACTACGCTTAAAAAATCACCCTATATTAACACTTATACACACATACAGATATATGAGTGAATATGAATCATGTACGTGGATACACATAAATTATTGTTTTAGCAGAGATTATGCATATCAAGGAAACTTGCCTTAATATCAGTAACAGCATAGTTGAAAATATCCACCTTAGCTAACAAAATGATACATTCACATTTTAATTTGTATTTCTCTTTTAGTGTCTTTTACTAGCAAATATTCATTAATAATAATAATAACAATAATAATTTTATTCGTACTTAGGCTACAATGAGCGTGTACATGTCATATAATATATAATAATAGTTGAAGTTATAATAAAAAGATATTGTAACAATTCAATGTTTAGACAGATACATTACACTCACACAAAAAAAAACTATGATCAGAATTCACCTATGTTGAATAGAATTCCTGAAGCGTATAAAATGTTCTACAGAATGAAAATCATTTCAGTTCTTTTTTAGAGTACTGAAGTTAGTAACATAAGCTGGTAATTTATTGTAAATGGCCACAGATACATATTTGGGACTCTTCTCATATAAGGCACTTTTGTGCTTGGGAAAAAAACAACTTGTTTCCATTTCTAATGCTATATGATACCCCCAGTTTAATGAAATAGTCAAAATTTTGCCTCACATACAAAGCTGCTTTGAGGATAAATACATCTTCTTTGTTAAGAAGATAACATTGTTATTAAAGAAAAAAGAAGAACAATTCAAAAATTTCTTGAAAAGTTATCGAAAATATTTGAAAATTTTTCGAAGTTCGGTGGTTGGGACATAATGGGGGAATGATTTTTGTGGTGTATATTTAAGAATATGTTTTCACTTATAACATACCAACCAAAATTAATTCATAATTTGGTGTACCTAGTGATGTAGTTTCATGAAAGAATCTTCTTAATTTTAACTTTCGCTCCGATTTTATAGAAACCAGCAAGGACGACAATTTCGGTTTTTTTTGAGAATCAGCCTTACAGTTATTTGTAATTGAAAAAATTCAGTTGAAATCGAAAAAAAGAAATAGTTTTTCGTGAAATACGAATAAACATGTGTACACCTGTAAACCTGGAATTTTTTTTATTCATTTGTTAGAGAATTGTTTTGTACATTTGGATATATTTGCAAACACTTTTTGAAACACAGTGTTGTTGCTTTAAGATTAATATCATTAGTCCTCATAGTTCACTTTAAAAATCTATTCAATACTCAACATTCACAAATGTACTACATTGGAGATTGCCAAAAATAGCTGAGTTTCACCTTATAAACTAAAGAAGAGACTTTTCATTTTTTAACTACAAAAATAAAAAAATTTGACGGCATATCAATTAGCGATTCCCTATAAAAGCAAGGAAATATGTTATTCTGACAGCAGACAGCAGCATCCATGTTTCATACTGTGTTCGACTATCTGATATTCTTGGGTATTTAATGTGAGTTGTGAGTGCTTTGATCTCTAATTTATATTATTATGAACGGCTGCGACGATATAATTAAGGTTGTGCGAATCAAGTGATTTAGGTGCTTTCTTACCAGAGAACATTAATGTCCAACATACACGTCATAACAAATCTGTTTGAGATCGTGTGTGGGAAAAATAACTTTTTCCTCAAAGAAGTTACAATTACAAGAAGTTAATCTCTTAGAAGTTAACTAAAGACAAAAAATTCAAAGTAAAGGGTTTTCTCTATCAACTGACAGTTTTGGAAACTAACAGATATTCACACTATATATGTATATACCAACTATGGATATGTCAAGCTTAATATATATATTATTATTATTACGATTGTTCCCCATGAGGAGAGCGGCTGAACGCGAATTCGCAATTATCAGGACTTTTGCTTCATCTTTTTTGCCTCCCAAAAACGCCTCATCCTCTCTGAATGCTCTTTCTTCCGTTTATCGGTACATTTTACTCCAGGTTGACGATTTGACTTCTGCTCAAACTTCACACGTGCGATTTTATAGCGACATTCAGTGCGATCTTCGAGATTTTTTATATTGATCTGTTGTAGATCCTTTTGGACCTCTTTTAGCCACTTTGTTTCGCATTTACTATTCATAATTATATCGAGTAATTTCTTCGGTAGTCTGGACTATTTCATTCTGTAGACATGTGCATAGAACTTTGCTCGACGTTTTCTGATTTCTTCCGTTATCGTATTTGTCTTTTGATACATTTCATTCTGAGGTCTTTTCATCCAAATGCCATTTTTATTGATTGGCCCGTAAATCTTTCTGAGAATTTTTCGTTCTTGTTTTTCTATTTCTCCAATTCTTGAATGACCTCCAATAACCATTGTTTCAGGTGCGTAGATTGCTAACACCCCCAAACAATTATCCAGAAAAAGCACAATTTAATATTGAAATAAATTAAACTCTTGGCTTAATGTTTCACGATTTATTTAACAATATGTATAGTCAACATGTTTCGAGCGTTAGCCCATTTTCAAGACTAAACTGTCAGTTTAGTCTTGAAAATGAGCTTACGCTCGAAACATGTTGACTATACATATTGTTAAATAAATCGTGAAACATTAAGCCAAGAGTTTAATTTATTTTAATATTCAATTATGTTTCACCAAGAGTTAAGCGAGAATTCAATCTCATTAAAGCACAATTTCGTGAAACTAATCCAATTGTTTCTTATTCGATATATTAAACCATATTTCAACAAGAGATCTCCGAATTTTCAAGCAACTCCTCCATGATTGCTTCTTATCACTGAAAATTGCTTTTTTTATATTTTGATCACAACAAGTATGAACTTTGCACTTAGCATCCCATAGATCCGAACTTCCTCAAATTTTGCTTCCAATAAATGCGTAAACTAATATTTGGGATAATTCTTATATAAATAGAAATTTCTATGAATTTCTCAATTTTTTTAAAATAGAAGATGACTTATCTTTTCCATACTACTCCTCTCAGTTTCAATAGGAGTGGTTCAGGGAGATTCAAAATTGTTTTTCATCCACCCCCTCTCATTTCGAACGCAACTGAAGCTCATTTATTCATGACCATTTTCCTAACTTACCTAAAAACTCCCCAGTATATTTCTCGAATGATCATACCATATACCAATAAGTGGAGAATCAAAGTGGCAGCAGATACGGAGAGCGGCAAAATGGAATATTTAAGCGAGGTTTCTGCGGATTTTAAAATTTCAGGCCTTTTTTGCCTCACATATTCCATTTTTATCGAGGGTAAGTGAAAGAACGTTCTGCCGTGGTGAGCAAGACGCCCCAGGGAACTTTAACCTACTTATCACTAAAGAAACGTTCTCGATGTATGAGGACTATCGATATTTGAAATCGCGAAGCCGTTTTTGCCTATAATGGGAAATACAATATTCGAAATCAATGGATTTGTTGATAATAAATTCACTTTTCAACGTATGTTTCTTCTAGGAAGCTCATAAATACAATTTATATAACTAACAGTGAGATAATTCTCTACTCTTGTTCATTTTCAAGAGGCCAATGAATTAAACAATTGCACGAACTGATCACGTGATTGGTAAATCATTAAATCGAAGTAGGCTTTGGAAAACACATATACATATACATTTTTATATTCTTTGAATAAGAAATATGATATAAAAACAAACTTAACGAAACTTACAACACATATGACTATAGTTTTATTTACGAAAATTAAAACTACAATTTCAGTACTATTTTGAATACAATTTAAGAAGAAACACAGGTATTACTCGAAATGTGAATGTAACAAATACACCTTCACATCTTGACGAAGAATAGGGAGCTATATTTCGAAGCGATCATATGGATATGTTTGTTGTGAGAGGTGGCTTCTTAGAGTTGAATATAGTAGAGCATTTTTCATAATGTGCTGTACTGATTTTGAGGTTGTCAATTACAGTGGACAGATACTTTGAACTACTAAGCACACTTCAGCTTTTTTGAAATCCACGAATTCTTTCAGAAAATGTCTTGTTTGATCCACTATTTATTCAACTAATATATTCTAATAGTAGTATTATAGTACAATTAAAACTTTCTTCACTTCTTTAGAGAACCGTTAAGTTTGTATTGGCCGGATTCGATTTGCTATTGTTTGGCACACAGAACATTTCGGGTATATCAATGTGAGGATAGCAGAGGAAGTGATTGTAAAACACCTACCTCTTGAATATCTGTAGAATTGACGAATCTATAACTTTCGATATTTGTTAATCAAACACTCTGAATATTCTGAAATCTTCTGAAATCTTTGATTAATCTAATAAATAACAAATGGCCTAGAATTTCTCAAAATTCCGGCAGTTACTCCTTGATCTCTATGCATGATAACAGTATTTACTGTTATGGGTGTTCTAAAATATTATGGGAGCACAATGATACTAAAGAGAAACTGTATTGCTACTAGAGGGTGATTTGTTTCAGAGTTTTTCAGGTTGAAGGCCCTGGTTGGTAATGGCATCCAAACGTCATCTGTCGAAGTGAAAAGCTTTCAGTATACTCCGCCATTTCATCATGTAAAGACTCAAAAATGAGCAACGATCACAAATTGTTGAAATTTACTATCAAAATTAGTGCTCTGTGAAAAGTGTGTATCGTTTGTTACGGCCAAATTATGGTCGTCATAATCGAGCTGGTGAATCCATAGCTCGTGCTGTAAGCACCAAATTTCGCACCAAGTGTACTTTGTTGGACATTAAACCATTGTCTCGCATGCGTACAGTGAGTACTGAAGAGAGTATTGCAGCCGTAGCGTAGGTACAGTGTTAATGAGGATCGTGAAATGTCAATTCGTCGCCGTTCTCAGCAATTGGGCATGTGTTACTGAACCACATGGAAAATTTTAAGTAATGATTTGGGTTTGGGAGCCTATAAAATTCAACTTCTGCAAGAATTAAACCGAATGACATACCACAACGTCTAATTTTTGGTGAATGGGCCTTAGAACAGCTTAATGAAAATCCGCTGTTTTATGGAAAAATTGTGTTCAGCGACGAGGCTTATTTCTGGCTTAACGGATATGTAAATAAACAAAACTTTCGCATCTGGAGTGATGAACAGTCACATGGTATACAAAAATTACCGATGTATCGCGAAAACACAACAGTTTGGTGTGGTTTATGAGCTGGTGGCATCATCGGTTCATTTTTCATCGGTGAGCGGCTTATCTCTCGAAACGTCCCTGTGAATTGGCCGCCAAGATCATGCGATTTGACGCTTCTGGATTATTTCTTGTAGGGTTATGAAAAGTCGTTAGTGTATGTGGACAAGCCGAAAACAATTGAAGCCTTACAGGATAACATAACACGCCTAATTCGTGGGATATAGTCCGAAATGCTCGAAATAATTACGCAAAATGAATGGAAATTCCGAATGGACCATTTGATACGGAACCACGGACAACATTCACAGGTTATCAATTTCAATAGAAATTTTGAATATATGATGCAAATTGAGTGTTTTATTCGACTTAAAAAAAACTCCGCTTAAAAAATCACCCTTTAGTAGGCGTATGTGCGTCTTCCGTTGCGTTGATCTAAAATTTTTTTAAGAAGAATTGTGTTACCGAAGGTTCTAATATCATAACAAAATACGTTGTATGAAATACATTCTCTCGAAAACTATAAATATACCTCTGTAAATAATGTTTAATGCAGATAAAATGACATGTGATCAACATCTGTTCAAGTAAACTAAGTAGATATTTGAAATACAATCTTAACTGTTATAACTACTGATTTTTTTAATTGATAATGGAAATTTCTCTTGAAAACTTTCTTCAAACTCTGTAGAAGAACATGTAAAGTCGCCTATGTGGCTTAGTCGGGAAAACATCCGACTATGGTGCAGTTGTATTTGGGTTCGAGTACCAGCGAAGAAAACATGGGAGTTGTCTATGATTTAGGTAGTTCGATTATGATAATTTTCGGGTAATGTAAATTGATAAGAAGCCCATGGGCCATTCGGAATCCGCGTTACACAGTAGGTCCACTGAATTATAAAAAAGAGGAAACATTTATGACAAAATATTTATGATTTTTAATACATTTGTAACATTCGTTTTTCAAGTCACAGCATTTACAAAAAGTAAACTATACAAGTTATCCAATCAGATGCTTAAGATTTAGAAGTTATTAGAGGTTAATTGCAACATTGTCATTTATCTAATCTCATGTTTTTGAATCAAGTATTTTATTGAATTGAATACTAAATTAAATTAAACTCTTGGCTTATTGTTTCACGATTATATTTAACAACATGAAATTGTCAACATGTTTTGAGCGTGAGCTCATTTTCAAGACTAAAATACTGTAAGCAACGAACAAAAAATTTATGTCTATACAACGGATGTAAGGAGGGAGGATAATTGAAAATATACCTGTTCATTTATGATGTTTTCTTTTAAGAACTGCATATTTCAATTGTCTCTAAAAAGTTTTAACGTTTTCCTTTATTACTTGCTTGCAAGCACTTGGTTTTCTCAAAGTCTATGAAGTGGTTAGAGTTAATGCAATGTTCTAAGAATCCGGTTTTTTTTATCGTTTCTCTTTCCTTTATTATTCATCAAAAGTGACTTAATATTTCTTTTGTTAGTACAAATTGTTCTTCTTTTTTTAATCTTTCGCAAATTTTTTCGCTGAGATGGAGTATGAAATTAATGAAATGATGTTTTTGTTCGCTTTTCAAGATTTGAGACGGATAAATTGAATTAAAAAGAATTTTCCGTTGCTTTTCTCTTATAAGATTATCTATTATGTTTCCATCATAACCGTTATTATTTGCTAGAAGTTTCAAAGTTTTCAC
The DNA here is from genome assembly GCA_030704895.1 of Henosepilachna vigintioctopunctata. Lineage (NCBI taxonomy): Eukaryota > Metazoa > Arthropoda > Insecta > Coleoptera > Coccinellidae > Henosepilachna > Henosepilachna vigintioctopunctata. Next base: position 11,289,705 of record JARQZJ010000121.1, read on the forward strand.
TTCTTTGTTAAAATTTTCATCGGAGACCAGGAGAAGCTTATTTTAGTCTTGAAAATGAGCTCACGCTCGAAGCATGTTGGCAAATTCATGTTGTTAAATATATAATCGTGAAACATTAAGCCAAGGGTTTAATTTAATTCAATAATTATTTTATTACCTATATTCGTATATTTTTTAACCTATTCTTTAATATTTAATTTCACCGGACAAATAATCCGAAGCGATCTTCAGTACTCCACTTTAGTGCTCCAAATATCCACTTTTCCAGAAATTCAGCAAGACGAAAGCCAGGGTAAACTACCCCTGCAGGATTGATGTAATCAATATGTTGTCCAAACATATGGCGGATTTTAGCCGTTTTGACGCGTAGGCAATATTTGGAAAAGATGACCCTAATCACCTAAAAGGTAATCCCCATCCCGTTGAGTTATGATATGACCTACGTCCATCGGATAAGGTCGTAAATGCTGATTCAATAACCCATATCCCGACTGCGCCCACTTTCCGGATGATTCGAGCCATTTGTCAAGAATCATAAAGTTATTAAGTGAAATTGGATACTGGATATCGAAGCACGAAGGATTTTCCTTCAGATTTGCTTTCCTTGCAAATTGTGAAGTTATGTTTCTGTTGTTTTCAGAAATTGATACAATGAATGCAAATGTCCGAAATGAATCCTTCGTTTCGATGTTTCACATTTATTTACTTTCTTACGATGCTCGTTTTTTCTTGATACTCATATAAAGGCGAATGAGTTCCTTCACCTGACTGTTAAGCTAATTGATTGTTATATAAGATTACTGTAAATGTAACACTAATTTAAACTTCCTTTTATATCGAATAATACGCAAAACTCACGTTTCGAAGTACAACTTCACACTCATGTGCTAAACTAACACTGGTATAATTTTAAGATTGCATGTGTTTATACATATTTAAGTGTGCCAGAACAAGGACTAAAAAGCAGAAAGAAGAACAATAGAATCTTATAAATTAATTGAATTTGAAATTGAACAAAAGTTTGTTCACTTTCACTTGAAGTATCTGAGAGCATCTGAAGAAGAAATTTCTTCGAAAACATCCGCTACATAAAAATTTTGAGGTGTTTGAAACGTGTACAAATTCTCGAAGTACGCACGATCTTGTAACGAAAATTCGATCTAAAATGCTCGAGAGAGTTTATCTTGAACTTTGATAGAGGGAGTTCACGTGTTAAGTTCACGAATGAATGCTCGCCTTATTTTGAAGGAAGGCCTAGGTTCGTTTGGGAAACCATCAAAAATTGATTATTTGGGAAATGCCCCTGAAAATTTTCATGACAAAATGAAACTATTCTATGGAATTTCCATTCAACAGGACCCATGGTTTTCGGAACACACTTAATATTCACTCCCGAAAGTAGGCCTGTAACATTTGTATAGACAGCTTCATGAGAGATTTATTTGACTTATATTGATTTATATATGACTTCCAGATCATGAATCTGGAAGTTATATATATATATATATATATATATATATATATATATATATATATATATATATATATATATATATATATATATATATATATATACATATAGATTTTATATTTTATACTAATTTATATTTTCAGCAGAAACGGTTTTGAAATTTTTTCTAAGTGCTCACAAAGTTGTGATATAAAACGAAACTTCAACAAAAATAAAGCTATTAACATTGAAAATAGCCTGTTATTGATGAAATTTCAAAAATATAACTATCTCAAACAGGCAATAAATTAACTCTGAAAAAAAATCTCATATCATGCACTTTAGAATAATCAATTTTGAAAGTATACTATAACTTTCTTTCGATAATTTTTTGACAAATTATTCAAGAGAACATTAAAGCAGTGTAAAATGTAATAGAAAAATAAACAATGTGATGTCTCCATTGTCCTTCTAGGGATAAATGTTAGAGAATATTGAAATCGTTGCCTACATTTATTGGAAGTGTAAGACAGTTCACTGTTTCTTACTACGAGGTACTCTTCAGTCCGGACACGTCCAACTAAGGAAGGGCAACCACTTCAATTCTCGAATAGCCTCTTATTGATCATAAGACAGAAATGACTGAAATATATTGTTAAACCGTATGTATATATATAAGGTATAGGTGGCTCTATATCTCAAACATTATTAACCAATAGAAAGCACATGAATACTTTTAACATCATTGAAAGTTTCACGCGTCCTATCAATTAAGAAACTACATTTTACAACTCTAATTTTCAAACAATTTCATCTCACTTGATGAGCTATAGCCATCTAGGTTACGGTTGTAGAAACACTCGATGATCATTTATCAAAGTTGCCTGAAGGAATATATATATGTATATATGTATATATATATATATATATATATATATATATATATATATATATATATATATATGTATATATATATAACAAATATATTTTGACTGGTTTGATAATATACTAATAGAAAATATGTAAGTATTTGGGATAGCAGTCATCAAGTTGAAATAAGTGTACTCTTTTCTTTTTATCTCAAGCTTTCGAGAATTATATTTAGCTCTTCATCAGGAGCAACTAGAAAATTGAAAGTGGAAAAAATGTCAAATATACACAGATATGTGGTAACTTACGAACTGAGGTTGTATCAAAAAGATGCTAAAATTTACTGAAAAATCATATAAAAGATACTCAAAATAAACAAAACGCACATCATGTAGGGATGGAGTATTAAAAATTATTTAGACAAAGTTTTAGGGTCATTTAATACCTATAAGTGTCATTCTTTGTTTTCAGTTCTACTAAAACTTTGTCTAAATTATTTTCAATACTCCATCCCTACATGTTGTACGTTTTGTTTATTTTGAGTATCTTTTATATGATTTTTCAGTAAATTTCAACATCTTTTTAATACAACCTCAGTTCGTAAGTTACCACATATCTGTGTATATTTGACATTTTCTCACTTTCAATTTTCTAGTTACTCCTGATAAAGAGATAAATATAATTCTCGGAAGCTTAAGATAAAAAGAAAAGAGTACACTTATTTCAACCTGAAGACTGCTTTCCCAAATACATATTTTCTATTAGTATATATATATATATATATATATATATATATATATATATATATATATATATATATATATATATATCAAAGTTTTAAACATGCATTCAATGTGAAAAATATCGCTCCTGGAGGTACTCATCGATCACGTAGGCGTCGGTGCAAACTGAAACCGCTGCATTTGTACAACCTCCGTAAGCCACCTGTACCTCGAGGCTCTACAGAACTCTTCGCTACAGGTGCCCCAATTTGTATATGGAATACGGTAATTCTTAACAAGACAAATTGGGCGTAGGTGCCTGACAAGATACCATGTGAATAAATATGAGCAACGTTCAATCCATATTCAGTTAATTCCGAGATATAGATTTCAATAAGCCTCATGCTAGGAATACCAACTGTCCATTGTGAAAAAAAATATTTTCTGACCTTAATCTTTCCAGAGGGGACTTGGCCAGTTTACTGACCAGACAAAATTGTAACATATCAGTTTAGATATATTGATCGAATAGGAAAACTTCACTAGTAGGTAGTTGAATCTGAATTTTAATTCTTTTAGAAATAAATATTCAAAAGTGATTCGAAGAAAGTATTCAATTCCATGATTCTATTGCATAGGTATGATGACCTATAATATCCACAAATATATAATATTCACAATAAATAAGATATTTCTGCTGAAATTAAGAGTTTAGTAGGAAAAACTGCAATTTTAAAATATAAATTTTGTTATTAAACTTGTTTACCCAAAACGCTTGTCAGTGTCATGGCGTCGCTTGTGATGTCACTTTTGAGTAAACTAAACACTAGGCGCTTAGCTCCTGCAATTCATTAATCATTTTGTGTTATTGAATATGAATTCGAAAGTGTGTCAGTGGTGTGGGGTGCCCAGTGTGAGAACACACTTGAAAAAACTCCTAATAAGTTATTTATTTTCGTTCCTCAAATAAAACAACACGAAGAAGTGGCTTAATTTTTTTCAATATCACTTTGATGTAAGTTTTTACATTGTTTTGTAGATTCTAGTATATAATACTAAAGTACATAATATTTGGTGATAATATTTTGTACGAGGCTAGATGTAAAAATAAAAACAATCTATTTCGAGGTCTAACCTCGAAATTTCATCTCATTGCTATTATATTACGTATTTTATTCAAATTTGACGTAACAGTTGTTAAATTATATGGAATATAATAGCGTCATCGAGTACAACATTATCAATATAGATTTCATCAACATAACCCTAATAATAACGTGATACATTATATTACATCCCAAATATATTGTGAAAAGTCTATTTTAGAGTGTTCCTTTATATCTGAAATTATAATGTTTTTGGTTATTATTATTATACTTACATGGAAGTTTTGAAATTTCTAAATTCTGTTGAACAAAGGTCATTTGATGCCAAAAACTCTCCCTACATTATTATGTCGGATATATGCAAATTAGCGCCATTTGCCTTAGTAAATCCTTGGTCCATGACTCGTGTTATTTTATATTCGATTTTAATAACATTTACACTCAAATAGTGGAATTTAATGACATAATTAATAAATAAAAACACAGTTGTAGTGGAAGTTAACAATACGAGATGTGATGTTGGAGCGTGTTTACTCAAAGGTGACGCCATGCGCTCTGATTGATGTTCAAGATATCATGACGGATTGCCTTATTTTGTAGTTTTATTGTATGAAGATGAACATTAATCTCACTCCCAATAAAAAAATGCGCGCTTTATACCGTAGACTTCTTGAATTTTATCTTGCAAGATTACCAAAGAATATAGAAACTATTTTCGTTAAAATAGAATAAAAGCATCTGGAATTCATAAAACAACTGTTCAAGAACAAATTTAATTTCCCTAAAGCTTGTTTTGACGACTTCAAGATGAGATGAATCTGGCAATTTCAATGTCAAGGTAATTTCGGTATCGCTTTTTCTACGCAGGAAATAATGAACATATTCCGCCCTTATTCTGAATGACTCTGCAGTGGGTGGCAGTTGCTGCGCTTTAATTTTATAAATACTGCGAACAAAGATTTCAACGTGGCGCTTTGTTAAGAAGTTTCAGAGCATTAAAGAGGTTTTTTTGTTGTTTCGGCAAGACGCGGTAGCGTGACTGCATCAGATATAAAGGGATATGCGGAATTCTAAGGGATGTATTTTCTAAATCTCCATTTGTTCGCTATTTATCAACTCTTGGAATATTGGGGGAGGCTCAGAATTATTTTTAGGATTAGGTAATGTGAACGTGATAGATCTCATTCATACAATTCAATTCAATTTCGACATTGTAGCCAAATTATGAATACTTCATAATTATTGGACTTCGTATATTTACGACACCTCTCTGTGGATAGACTTATACCATCTCCAACTAGGAATTTCAAGAACTTTCCCTGAAGGGCTTCAAGATGGTATTAACGGCAAGTATGAATGGGATGACAGATCCAGCTTCCATACTCCAAATTGCTACCGATTAAGGCAGTAAATAGTCTTATAAATGTTGACGAATTACTGAAATATTTCCTATTGCGTATAACGAATTTATATATTCTTGAAACAAATATGATGAGTTGAGTAATGTGTGGAATGAAAGAAAATTTGTGATTGAAGACCAAGATCTCTCACCCTTTGAGAACGAGAGGGAACCTAACCACCGACGCTATAATCACACTTGACTCGATCTATTTTTCCTGTGGAAGAGACAACGTTACACTTTGACGATTTAAAATTCAAATAGTAATCTTCACACCAACTGGCAACCTGATCCAACACGAACTGAAGTTGAACACAGTTGTCCGGTGTACCAGTTACATGATATAGTTGCAAATCGTTCGCGAACATCGAATGTGGTGAGTCAATATTATTCATCAGTTCATTGACAAACACAGTAAATAACAGTGACCCAAGATTAGAACCCTGAGGTATTTCAGAGGTAGCTATAAACTCAAACCACTATATCCTCTCCAGTAGTACGAACTGGCGTCGGTTAACCGGGTAAGGATGAAAAAGGTTGGTGAGGCTATCGGAGAATCCAAATTTCTTGCGTAATTTCTGTATGAGGAGCTTTCAACTTAAATGAGAATTTTGTAAACAAAGCATAAAAGATGAAAATGCTTTCTTCAGATTCAATTATGATACCCAATGCAGGCGTTGACAAGCTAAAGTATGTTTTTCTGTTGTAACCATTCCAATCAAATTTTCAAATGGGGACCAAGGATTGGACTTCTCAAGGTTGAGAAGGGTCCCCCGTTCTTTCGGTTGTCATTACTTATCCAATGCGGTATTTGACTTTAGAAAAATCACAACCTCTTCACCACATGATTTTAGTATGTCTTTTCCACCTTTATGTTCAGCACGAAGCTGGGCCCCTACTTTACCATCTCGCACCTTCAAATCTTCACGGAGTTCACCATTGTCTGACATCAAAGAAAGATATCCATCATCAGAAATATCGGTCAACTGATAATCTCCACGTTTAACATGGGGAACATCCATGTTGTGAGTAGAAATGAGTAGAAAACATCAAATATGTTCATAATTTTTAGCAGTAAATATGTCAATTCCTACCCAGGGGACTTTACCATGTCTGTGTTTGCCAGTTTTTGAAGTAGACATTTCTACAATCTTGCAAGGCTTTGATTTCAACACACCGAATCCGTTTTTACTTAGAGCTGAGCATTACATAGGAAAAGTGGAAGATGAACCACTGTCTTCAGTATCAAAATGAGTTTCATCAATATCACCCATGTTTAATTAATTTCTTGCAAGATGTGGACAAGATGGAAACTTGAAAAATAGATGAAATGTGTTTCAATAACTCATCTCGTATATTGAATTGTGAAAAATTCCTCATATGTATCAGAAACATCCAGGACTCATCCAGGAGTTAAAGTGGCTGGGAAAGTCTTCAATTATAGTGAAGAGATATTAATGAATGATAAGAAGGTTTCGCCTATCTCTTGGTGAAACATTATGTTAAAAACAATAAAATTAAAAATTAACACACTTGACTTAAGTTTCACTGAATATATCAAAAACTCTACATATGTTTCGGGTGGTTAACCCAATATCAAGAGTATACAATATTACTCAGTAATATAATAGGTTAACCACCCGAAACATGTGTAGGTTTTTAATATATTCAGTGAAACTTAAGTCAGGTGTGTTAATTTTCATTTTTATAGAACAGATATTAATTTTTCGGACAAAGGCTGACAGGTTACATCTCTACGTGATTTTAAGGGGTGGGAGGTGTTGGAATTTACCCTACGTGTATCGGTAGAGTAATGCATTTGAGGATGTCAAATATATGTTGCGAAATATATTGGCTTTCAACCAACGAAATATAGTAGAATTTCGTAAAAAGCTGAACTAGTTTCAATCACAAAAGTCAGTATTCTTCTGAAAAATTAGTTTACGCCGATTTACAAAGAAATAATCACAAACTGGTCGTCACAGTGTAGACATATTCGTGATCACACTGATAATAAACGTTATACGTGTAAGAGTGAAGAAATATTAATTTGTCGGTGTGGTGTTACAACTTTATCTTTATACCTCTCATAAATTTGTTGGAACAACCATAATCTAAGCTCATAAATAGGTAAAAGGAAATCATATATCTTCATCAGAATATCACTACAGCCGATTTCGAATTCGTGAGAACTCCTTGCATATAACATAATTAAAATGAAGCCATTACTCTCTACTTACAAAATTGGCATAATATACTTGTAATTATATTCTTATTCAAATTATAAGGAAGTTTCTTACACACGAGTTACGGATCGTATAATTTTATTCAGGTCGAATTCATCCACTATAAACAGAATATCGTATTCCGTGTTTAAAAACAACTAATTCGTATGCGTTATCTGGATCTTACATCTGTGAGTTGTCAAAACAAACCGCCGAGTTCCGTGTGCCTTCGGGGGTATGAATTAATAACGTTCCAAGCCATGAAGGAGAACGATATTAAAGGGAATTATTAACTATATGCCGACAATTAAAGAAGTGATATAAAGTCGTGCTAGCCAGAGGTTCTCAAAAGTTCATTTACCCAATTCAAGTACTAGTGATTTTTTGGAACCATTCGTTTTAGCAGCGACTTAAGTCGTTGTTCAGATCGCTGTTTTGGTTTCACTTTGACACGTGATGAGCTTATCGGTGATTTTTAAGTCACTGGTATATCGGGGATATCGATTTATAAGTCAATGTTCGTTTTACATGCGAATTGGGTCGCTGTTCAGATGGTTGTTTTGGTTTTACTGTGATCAGTGATGAGACTGAGTCTTACTGGTGGTCATTGGAATATCGGCGATGACGATTTATGAGTCACCGTTCTTTCTAGAAGCGACTTGAGTCGCTGTTTAGATCGCTGTTTTAGTTTCACTTTGAACCGTTATGAGCTGTTTTAGTTTCATCCTGATCAGTGATGAGATTATTGGTGATTTTGAAGTCACCGCAATTGGCGATGGCGAGTTATCAGTTAACATTTGTATTTTTTTATTATTTGATAGTGTTTGCGTTTACTTGATGTAAATCGATAAACGTTAATTCAAACAATTGAAACTGATTTACACTATATTCACAATAATAGCATGACGTACGTTTCGTGAGACAAAGGACTTTTTAGGTGCTTACAGCAGACTGTCAGTCTGCAGAAATAATACGAAATAATACAGAATAATATTATTCTTTATATATCTGAAAATCGTTTGTAACGAATTGTTTTATTATTATTAGTGATTTTTAAGTCACTGGTATATCGGAATATAAGTTCCAGTGACAATTTATCGAGTTATAAGTCAACATTCATTTGCTTTACATGTGACTTTGGATTCCTGTTTAGATTGCTGTGTTGGTTATACTTTCTGATCAATGATGAGCTTATAGTTCTTACTGGTCATCAAGCCATTTAGGTCGATGACGATTTATAAGTCACCGTGCGTTTTAGCAGCGACTTGAGTCGCTTTTTAGAATGGTGTTTCATTTTCACCTGATAAATGATGAGCTCATAGCACTATAGGTGGTTCTGAAGTCTACAAATCCTCGAAGTAACGAGAATTCGACCCACAATGCTCGAGAGAGTTTACTTCGAACTTTGATAGAGGGAGCTCACGTGATTAGTTCACGAATAAATGCGCTCCTCATTTTGAAGGAAGGCGTACGTTCGTTTGAAAAACCATTGAAAATTAGGTATGTATCGTGCAAGTGCAGATCTTTTATATGCATATATATATATATATATATATATATATATATATATATATATATATATATATATGTTTTGAATATATATATATATATATATATATATTTATATAAAGAAATTGACTACAAGATTTAAAAAGCATTCTGTAATTATCGAACTTGTAAATCAGAGTCTCCGTTATATCTGGCGTTAGCGATTTATAAGTCAATATTCGTTTCAAATGTCCTCTAGTTCACTGTTCAGATCGCTGTTTAAGTTTCTTTTACAAGACTTTTAGGTCGCTGATCATTGATCACTGATGAGCTTATTGATGATTTTGAAGTCATAGCTATTGGTGATGGCGAGTTATAAGTCATTTAACATTTTTTTCAAGAGAGTCTTGGGTCTCGCTATTTAGATAGCTGTGTTAGTTTTATTCTGACCTCTGACCGAGCTTATTGGCAGCTTTTATTCACTGTTACACCGGCGATGGTAATTTATAAGTAAACGTTTTTTAGTATAGTCCTGGGCCGTTGTTTGAATGTCAGGCAATGGCTTATTGCAGGTCTTTTATAAAGAAAGTCGTATTCCTATTCGAGTGACACAGGCGAATATCCAAACATCATCAATCGTATAACTCTTCATCAACTTCATATGTGCATGACATATAAGAAATCCCTGAGCAACTTAATTATCTAGGTGCATTCGTTTCCTCAATACCACGAAGTAGATGGTTTTTTAATTGTTTTCTAATTTATATTGAGAAATAGAATATGCTGAACTTTTGAGTTGAAATGACCTATATGATATATTGCTAACTACTAATTGTGAATTCATTCAGCTTGAAGGAAAGACATTTCCTGAACTCTTAGGCAACAAAACACAAATTTTTACTGGGGCCACAATTCTTGACGATGTATTTAGCACTTGTTGAGTACCCTGAAATCAGAAATAAAAATTTTTTTTGGTTTCTTTCAGTCGAATATTTGACGAAATATCCTCAATACTCCTTGTTACTACTAGACTGAAATAATAACCAGAGTAGTAGGAAAAAAGGTTGAAATAATTTGGAGAAGAATATAAGTCTCAATGAAATGATTTTCTTTATACATTCAGTGTGCAACACTATACTGTAAGTTATATTAAATGCAAGAAGTTATCTTTTCCTGTTCGAATACACCAAAATCGATTCCCTTCTCTACTAGATAATATTTCACAACATTAAGATGTTAAATTTTTCACTTTCTTCATTAGTTCTCATTTCAACCTTCCAATTTCGTTATGTTTTCATTAATTTCAGAAATTTATCGATTATATTTGAATACTCATTTATGTACATCGTCGTCCCGAAGAATTCATTGAATATTTCTATAACGAACTACATTATGTCGTCATTTTTTGTTTGCACCTGAACTGAATACATTTTCGAATTAAAATAAATTCACTTGAATTTTTCCCCTTATTATTTTCCCCCCTCATATCACCACCCCAGTAATATATCAACTTTCAACAATTCAATTTGGACGGAGTTGTTGGTGTCGGACATTTTTTTGAATCAATATTATGCCAACTAGATGTGATTGCCATTCTCTGATAACGTTGAAATTCTTAAAAATTAAATTTCATTTTAAAGCAAATTTCTATTAAATTTATCTTATAAATTTAATAAAAATTTAATAAATTAGGCAACTTTCCAACGAAGAATTCGAGTCTGTATTTTGAGTATTCCTGGTCAAAAGCTTGGACTTAACATATTCAGCAGCTGCTAAAATTATCTATATGAGAAATGTTCAAAGCAGGCTTTCTAAGATACTATCTGAGTTATGGGTCTTTGACGCACGCCTACGCCCCCCGCACTGTTCCTTCCGTCCGCCATCTTGGAGCACTAACTCATGCAAGGACTAATTACTTATTGTATGAGGCACACATACATATTTATGTCTCAGGTATTATGAACGCGAGCGCCATTGGTGGGGTGGGTTGAACGAGGTACGCTTCGCACTCGCTGTTATATCTTTGATTTATGTTTGAAGGAGAAGTAAATTTAAACTGGCCACTACATGGAAGACAGCGTGGGGCAATACATTAAAAAAATGGTTGACCACTAACTCGATCGATAATGCCTGGTGGTAAAAGTATATCGAACATAATATATTCAGAAAAAAATTTCCTCGTTTTTTTAATAAGTCATATCATACAAAATTTTGGAAAAATGAAATAAAAATTTAAAATAGAACAGATAGTGGTTCTTTATTCGTCATCAATTCCAATCAATGCCAAATAAATTAAGGAATCGTAAAAAATGGAAAAACACTTGTGGAAAATAAAATATAACATAGCACTTATACTGTCTCTACAGAAATAAGTTTTTTAGTGTGAAATATCCATAAGAATATCTTATTTCATTCAATATTTCCTCGTTTTTGTGATAAAATTGGAACTTCAATTTGTGTGTTTTGTTAATAGAGCCTGCCTTCAAGCTAATCATATCCAAGTGAATTAATTTAATTGAATAATTCGTCTTGATAATTTCTTATTTAAAACAAAGATTACAAAAAAACATATAAAGGAGGAGTGTTATTCTTTCATATAAAATGAGTTGACTGCAATTTTGGATTCCGAAAATGAGGACTGCAATTTTGGATACCGACCATGGCCAAACCTTCTTTTACTTGACTTACTTAATGGTCACCCCTTCAAACTATCCTATTGTTACATATAATTAGATTATATTCTTTTTTTGCACAAATTTTCATCAATCGAGGAAATAAATATTTTGCTTTGAACATACCAGAACAGAACGAAGAAGGCCAATCAAATATTCAATGAAACTTGGACGCAATATTTTATTTGAAATTTGATGGGTTCAAGGCGTTATCATTGTGTAATAAAAATATCAATGAAATATAAACTTATATTGTTTTCTGATGTAGAACGTAGTAGAATCCATTCTTCCACATTTTTTCCATTCGAGAAATCATTTGTGTTTCATTCAAAAATCACCAGATAATATTTAGAGCGGATTCCACAAATTATTCAAAATTGGTGTACAAGTTCTCTACAAACTGGAGTAGTTTGTAGCGAACTGTAAGCGATATTGGTAAGATATATTTCATGTTGTTTTATGTCATTGCTGAAAGGAATTATAGTCAGAACTGAATGTATGGAATCGTCACTTTTCTGCAAAATGATGCATTATAGTAAGGGTTTATAACTGATCAATACTAAAAGAAATCATCAAACCTACTACTGTTAGAAGAATTCGTAGATTTGGATTTCAATCCCCAAAAGAACCAACACAGTGGGGTGATTTAATAGTTAATTTCGTCATCAAATTTCCAGACCACCTTTCAAAATCTGCGGAAGATATATTATATGATAATCTTCCTAACAAGTGGTAGTTCCCAATTTTTCTCATAGTGTGTAATCAAATTTGTACGTTATAGTACAACATTTTCGTATGATATTTGTAAAAACTCAAATTTTTCGAATTACTTAAATAATTTTTGTATTCTTTTTCAATTTTCACTGAAATGTGTAATTTACTTTAGATTCACATATTTATCCTGGTGTAAGTGAACACTTGTATATCATACATAACAGCTAAACTTATTTATTAAATAAAAATTATTAAACAAAAATGATAATACTATGGGAAACGAAAGAAATTAAAGCGAAAAAAACAGGAAAAAAAACAAAAAACGATAATAAAACAAAAAAATCAACAGGTTATATGTTTATTTATCTCTATCATTTCAAAATAGACCTGGGCTGATAATTTTTTAAACCAAAAAGAATAATAGTGGGATGAAACTCGTTAAAAAAAGGCGAGAATATAACAAAAATAAAAAAAAAGGTCAGAAAGTAGGAGAGGGGCAGTTTTCAAGGGTTAAAAACGGTGTATCTCGATTTCCGGCAAAACTACAAGTCTTATGGAAAAAATTGAATGACAAAGTTGTAGGTAATAAATTGACCTACAACTCTTGTGATCACACTTTTTTCACATAACCTCAAAATTTATGTAAAAAATTCAAAATTTGGTGAAAACTTACCTTTCTATGTCCTTAAGACACAGTATTTTTTTGATTTCATATATTAATTTTTTCACCTTGTTTTGACTTAATATCGAAAAAACACCCTAATTTAATTGAAAATTTTCGAGTCAAAATATCAGCTTTTTAAAAAGTCGGGGAGGGGAGTTCTTTGTTCGTTGTAATCTCTGCTTTCTGATAATGTAAAAAAATATATACTTGACTATGGTAAATGTTCTCGGAAAATTCAAAGAAAGAACTCGAATCCGAAATTTTTTTAAGAAGCATAAAGTTTTGCCTAAAGTCAATATTCTTCTTACCATTTCGTTAACAGATACCACGTGATATGAATGGTAGGTTCACGATAAGTCGATGGTATTGTAAGTTCAATGTTTCCGAAGAATTCAAATTAATTGAGTGCAAATCGCTAATGGTCTTATGACAATGACATAAAATCGAGAGACCGCGTCCAAAACACGACTATTACATTTACTGTACCCGATTGAACACCATCTTGAATGAGGTGATTTCCTTCGACTTACATTGATATGACATTAATGCAAAATGTTAAACACGCTTCAAACCTTAGGTTTTGTTGCTTTCTTATATGAGAGCGGAAATGGCGTTATAAAATGTACAGTTATGGGCAATTATATGGCAGGAAAAGAGGTGAAATCATGAAAAGTATAACAATGCACAGGTGCATAATGACTCTCTTTATTGTACTTGTTCTTATATCATAGAAGTGGTTAGTTATGTATATGTAATTAATTCCAATGTAATGATTTAAAACAGTCTTCATTTCCCATAATGGTGACCACTTTGGTTAAGCGACTCTTTATTGCTTGAAGGAATTGATTTTCTTAACAGACCATAAAATTATTTCAAATGTGGATGCCACATCAAGCAATAATATATATATATATATATATATATATATATATATATATATATATATATATATATATATATATATATATATATATATGGCGGTTCATGATTTTTTGTTCTATAAGAAGGAAATAATTGTTCAGTTTCGTTAATTTCTTACTAAATTTTATAAATTATTGTTTGATTGCTTATTGATTAAACTCGTCTGAGGGACCAGCTTACACGCATCCATTTTGGACATACTAAGCTTTTCTCTCAGAGTGATTTGTACATTTTGGAAAGCAAATAGTGTAATATATGCTTTCTTTTCAACTGAATAAAGATATATATATATATATCCTTCTTCGGTTCCACGTCATGAACGTGTGTGAGAACTCTATGTCTTTTCTTCGCGACCATCGATCAATAATTTCCTGAAATCGACATAACCTAGAGTAACTGTCAAATCATCGAGATGTTTACGTACAAAGTTTTCCTGAGGATTGTGTTGTTACTTATGTGATAAGCTCTGCTGGTGTAGTACTATGCCTTGCCATATTTTTCACTTGAAAAGGAAACAATTTAAATTTTTTACTTTACAGTAAGGCTATCGTAATTATGCTTTTGAGTTTAATATAAAATACATAAGTTTGAAACTTATGTATTTTATATTAAATAAAAATACTTGGCTTTCACCAAATTTATAATAAATACTTTCAATCAACTTATGTATTGTGTTCTTTCAGGTACTGAATAAGCGTTAGATCGATACCCGAAAGCTTGAGAATTTGCTAAATCATAAAATTTCGAAATCTTCGAGATTGCATCCTGGTTATTTTCACCTTATTTTATCATCATCATCATCATGATGATGATGATATAACTTTGAAATAACTTTGATATAACTTTGAAATATAGGCTGGTCAACTATTTGGAAATGAAAAATTGGCATTGTTGATAAGCCAATAAACTTCTTATAAAATAAATATAATTTAAGAAGTCCCTGTTTTTTTCCAAGCCAACTGGATCACTTGATTGTTCTCAGATCGATGCACGATTTTAGTTCAAAAATAATAAAAATCGTCAATAAATTACAACATCGTTAAAAATGAAATTGATTGAATATTCGCTGATCTCTTCGTTAGATGCTTAGAATAAATTGGATGATATGTATATACTCAGTTTCACAAGATTAATTTCTCAACAATTGTTTCGGGGATACTCCTTTTCAGGTTAGCTTCTGAAGATAGGACAACACCCCGAAACTATTGTCAAGCAATAAATAAAATTTTGTGAATTATGGCCAAGTGTTTTCTTCTTAGTGTATTGAATAGAAAAATATTCTCGGAAATTTATTCCATTTTTAGGCGGAAAACGACAGAGTTAAAAAATTCAAAAGATCCTAAAATGAATATCATTTTCTCGAGACATTTCATATACTTACAGTCATAAAGCTTTTTTGCTAATGGAACTGAATCAAACATCACAGAAATTTGAATGCTTATTGCGTCAATGATCTGAGATGTGTTTTCCGTCGATTCCTATAGATGGAATTGTGAAGTATTCATTACTGATGGTTCTCCTTTCAGAATCAACAAAATATATTTGTTGACTGAAAGACGTTGCCTCTGTTTGAGCTGGACGCGGCACAACTGATGTGTTCTAAAGCCAAATCGACCGTCTGGTCTTCCATCAAGTGTAACATCATCGATTTGAACAACTCAATTTTCACTTAGTTCCATAGTTCACATTTGTTCTTCAATATGACATTTAATTAATTAAAATTTTTCGAATGTATGTATATATATTTTTTGATTGGTTTAACCTCAAATTATTGACAATTACTTTATTAACTTTACATTCCATTCTGGGAAGATGTAAGTATCTCAGAAGTGTTAAATTTGCATCATCTAAAATTTTGCAACCTCGGATTGATAGAATCGCGTTTATCTTATAGCTTGTTGGGCTAAGGTGGAGCTTCTGACGCACACCTAAGAAGATTGCAAATTCTTTAAAAGACTATTTCAAAAATATTATTCAAAAAAGAACGCACTTACTGTTCTTTCAGAGCTGTTATTTAAAGAAGCACAAGTATTGGATCTTAGGAGGTTGTATTTTCTCAAAGAGGTTATATATTTCTATAAAGACAAGGAGTTCTTAGCCCACAACAAATTATGTCACACCAGAAGCGTCGCGTCATCGAAGATAAAAACCTCTTCGTCTAGAAAGACCATTGGACGGAGGTGTCTGGCCTTTATGAAACCTAGATTCATCAATCTTTTGCCTTTACTAGTGTTAAGCGCACCTTCAGTCCAATGTTTCAAAAGAAGAACCAGGGTATTTTTTTTGCAGAAGGTGCATCCATTGTGGCTGATTTTTTTTCTTTGTGAATTTCTTGATAGTACTGTATGTTCAAAAATGAGCTTGTTTCTTTTTGGGGTTTGTTGAAGTTTATTTTTCTTTTTTCTCAGTTTTTCTGGTGAATTTTGTTATTTTAATTTTAAAATTTTTTCCCATAGACAGCTATGGCTTTATGAGTATACTTTATGTATGTTATAAAGTTTTATTTCTCTTTTAAGTTGCGAGAATTATATATTTTTTTGCTTTGTATATAAAAAATGTTCTTTCAATTTGTACACTTGGAGGAAATAAACTTATTATTATTATATGAAAAGAGAAAGAGATAGGGAGATAAAGTTATTCATCAGTGAAAAGTCAGTTATACGACCTACATCTAGAAATTGATACCACTGCGAACTGACTCCACAGTTCACCTTGGTGCACCTCGTAGGAAATAATCCACATGATTGCCTACTTGGAAAACACGATATTCTGTTGACAATACCGCTGGCGTGATGAGATTTCCTCTTGTCCGCCACCTACGCAAACATGTCCGTTCTGACCGCAGCTCTCAGCAAAGTTCCCTCTCTATCAATTAATTTATCTCCTGGTGGACAGTAAATTTGAGCGAATACATCTCGGACTAAGACTAAGAAGATCGGCCCTCCGTTGCGGCGAGCGGTATAATTCGAAATCCACAAGGCGGCAAATTGGAGTTGTATTTAATGTTGTTATTTGGATTAGTGTACGGGCGTTATCTGTATCTGCCTGGCAGCCGCTAGCACTTAATCTCTCCTACAGGAATCACAGAGGCTCACTCGACCTTCAAGACGACCGGATTGCAGGCTTTCGGGGATATTTCTCCCTTTCCTCGCAGTCTACAGGGTGGATTATTGAAGAATCTTAATTCGGCAATCGCGAACAGATGGGGGCTGCCAGATTCGAAAAAAAATTAGGACTTTATGTGGAGAATCTTTGCGTTCAATAGAGTAATTTAAGGAGGATTGATTCACCATTTTTTCCATTTCAAAGTCTTCAATACAGTAGTGGCAAATTATCCATTCTCAAAGAAGCCTCTCTGATGCAACACTGTTATTACGTTAATAATCTCAATATATTTCACTTGAAATGATCAACTGTTTCGTCAATAATAATATTGAGTTTATTCATAGAATTATTTTCAATGCAGTACAATAAACTCTCAAATCCACTGAGAAAATCAATTCTTTATAGAGAATAGTTTTCTGTGTGTGGTTTACAGTACACTAACATATTTTCATCTACAGAATAATATAATTGGAAGACACAATCGGGTTATTATATATTCATAGCCGGTAATATCGTCCGTTTCGAGAAATGTCACAGCGGGTAGTTTTCGTCACATCAGGTAAGTAACAATTCCATTTAAATCAGTTTGGTACGTTTCATCATTATATCAAAAGTCACTTTTAAAAGGTTTGCAAAAGATTTCAATTCAGAGTATTCTCAAAGGTATCACTTTCATATTTCACCCACACTTCAATTTTTTTTAACGTCTTATAATTTTTTATTTTTTTCAGCTCTACTGGCAACAAGGAAAACAGTCGAGGGGCAATATAAGATGAAGAACGTTGGCCAATTCTTTTCTCACATCTTGATGTTTGTAGCTGTTTATCTTTTTGTCTTGTTCCATATTGATGATCTAGAGGCGATATGGATATTTGCCTGAGGTAAGTACTGCATATCAACCTGAAAGCATTACATTAATACATTAGTACATTCAGTTGTATATAATTTTTCCAATAAACACGACAGAAAACAGAGGAATTCATGAAATAAAATAGATATAATGAAGAATATTACTTATCTATATAGTTCCATGAACGTACTAATCAATTTGTTCATGTACCTTTCAATTTTTGGCTCAATGAACGAATTAGTTGATTCGGTTATGTTCCAATCTATCGTTTCATAAATGGTTCAGTTGATTCGTTCATATTCCAGTCTATGGTTCTATGAACGAATCAATTAAATCGTTCGTATTCCAATCTATGGCTCTATGGACAGACTAGTTAATTGGTTTATGTTAGATACATGGTTCTATGATCGAACGACTACACTAGTCAATAATTTCAGTGGTCAAAATATAAATGAAGAATGAAAATACCTACGAGAATTGAAACCAAAGTGGTCAACCTATTCATAGAACCTCAGTCGAATTATATTTTATTCTTCTTATCATTCATTACTATACTGTAATTTTTTTTATTTGTAATTTATTATGCAATTTTAGCTGAATAATATGTCAATGTACTTGAGATACAGTTATGTTATAAAAATATTTAGTTTTTGTTCCAATTACTACTAATAGCAATGAATGTGGTGGTTAATTGGTCTTTTGATTATGATTCTTGAACGAAAACTGCTTCTGTCATATTTTGTTCAAAAAATGAATTAGCACAGTATATTCTGATTTAATTTTAATTCAATGAGTGTAAAGAGTCTTCCTCAACTTTGTAAAGATGTTTGAAGAGATATGTTCCTTTTCACGTTTTCGATTTCAAAATGAATAGTGACAGAATGTTGAGTACACAGCATAATAAATGTTTTTATTAACGCTATGAATTCTCTATGTATAATTTTATATCAAAATGTTAGTCTGGAGAACAAGTGTTTATAATTTGTAAAAAATTTTTATTTGAATGTATTTGGATTCTCATCAAGTATTGGCCCAATCGATTGATGATTTGTTTATTGTTTTTTATACAGAGCATGTGGTTAATATGTATTTTACACTGAACCACCATATCTGTCTTATTCATTTTAATTCATTTCTTTTCTTCATTATGCAGAAAATTGTTGAGAAATAGTTTTTTTTGTTTTATTTCGGTTATATCAATCAACTTCTGCTGTATCCCACCTCTTAGTACTCTATAGTTCATGAAGTTATACTAATGCAATTTGAATAAAGTATGTTAAAAATGTTAGCAACACTATGTATGTATGAATTTTGTAATGGAGTACTAATAAAGTTTTATTATTATTATTATTTGAAAGAAGCTTCCTGGCCCTGTGGTATTTTAAGCTACTATTACTATGTGGAATTATCAACCAAGATATTTGGTTTAACAACAATTTTGTTTAAAAAGTGGTGTTCCCAAAATACATTCAGCTAAAAGCAAATAACAGAGTGAAGCAGAAGCCAATGGTTGTAGGGCTGGCCAGAAAAAATGGATGACCTCCGAAAGAAAAATGCAATTCAACAAGTGCTCAGTTGAACTTGACGAAAGAAAATGGGGTTTTCCCTGAAATAAATGTCAAGCAATCAACACTAGTTTGTAGAGCTGAGTAAAGTGTTCTACTACTTTTTTTAAAGGATGTTTTACCAAGAGGTCAGCAAATATTCAATTAACTTTATAAGTATTTCTTTCATGATATAATAATCCTATAACGCTTTTGGCCTACTGGTGCTGGTGAGTTCGATTCCCACCGTGTTCATGGAGTGTTCGGAATCAGCGTTAAGCTGAAGGTCCAACTTCTGTACAATAACAGAGTACGTATGAAAGCAAACTAGCATTTATTAGAATGCTGTGAAAAAAATTACTTACTCTGGTAACAAACTAGAAATTTTGAGTTGCAATATCGATGTAATATTGGTGATAAATTCAATGGACGATGAATCAACTCTGTAATAGTTCATATTTAAATGAGAGGTAATAATAATTGTTTCAGTGAACAGTGAACAGAATTGTTCAGTCAGTGATTTTTAGACAAGTATTCATTACTACCTCTCATTTTAATATTGGTGATATTAATTATGAAAGACCCTCGTTCAAAATTTGGAATATTTTACAAAGAAGCAGTGCATCTTAAAATTATTCACGAATTTATCATTTTCCACTGAAGTTTGGATAATTGGAACAAATATTTTTCACGCAAACTTCCGAAATTTCACCGTTCCTCTAGAATTTCAATAAAATGAATAAATCATCTCGGAAATATTCGAACAGAGATAAAAATCAATAGCTATTACATCTCGTTTCCAATTCCTTCGAATGAATCTTTCACTTTCTATTAACTTCCCTCCGTCGAAATTAAAACTTGAGGGGTGAAAATAACAACTTGGAATCACCGGCAAGAGCATTTGGAAATAATTGAAAAAATCTCGTATACATGATTGACGGTAATAAAAGCGGAACAGAATAAAATTTGATAATCGGCTTAGTCCGCGTGACGCTGGCACACCTAGGGGAAGCAAGCTCGCCCCTGCGTGTCCCGTGTCGGTGGCAGAGCACCCCCTGCGACACCGAGCATCGCATTCCATACGCAGATTTGTATTTTATAAGGGAGGATTACGGGATATTTGCAATTGACGGGATTTCATTTGCTTATTACGTTTCGCAAACACGCAATTTTATGTGGCATGTTATAAAGTAGTTATTACCGAGGAATAAAGTACTGAAAGTAATTTTGAAACTTTCGATAACTCTGCTGCCATTTTGACAATGGAATTGAAAATAAGTTCGGATATTGTTGAGTTATATCAAATATTTGATAGTGTTGCGTTTACTTGATGTGAATCCATTATAATTGAATATAAGCTAAAATTTAAACACTTGAACTTTTGATTTACACTTTTATTGACAATATAGCATGACGTTTCGTCGTTATAAACGACTTCTTCACATGCTAATAGAATACTAGTGTCAGTATACAATAATCATGTAAAGTAATCAATCATCTAATGTAAATCATGTAAAATCACAATACAATGTATCAATACATAATAATCAGTATTCTTTCAGCATCTGAAGAAGTCGTTTGTAACGACGAAACGCATCATGCTATGTTGTCTATGTTGTCAATAAAAGTGCGAATCAAAAGTTCAAGTGTTTGAGTTTTAGCTTATATTTCAAATACTTGACTTCGACGTAAACGTATGTAATCAGTACTTTACACCTTTTTACCTCATTGTCTCTATAAACTTTCACAATTTGAATTTTAGTAACATTGAAGTTGTCCTAATACGTGGTTGACTTCACACCTTGGCTTAAGATATCATATAATTCAGATTGAATCCTGGTCTTCACGAAGCACCAACCTTTGGCCCTAATGGCTCTTGTGTTTCCATCTGGAGTCAGTTTCCTTCGTAATCTCCAAGGGTTGCTAATAACGGGTTCGGGTTGACAGTAAGCTCTTTTCAAAAAGCAGACCAGCGAAGGCTGTGATGAAGTGAATAGAGAATGAAACAGAGAGCATACAAAGATATACAAAATTTGAAGCGCAAATCAGGTTTGATTCTATTGCTTGGTTCTGCAGTAGTGATCTTGCAAAAAAGCAATAATGAGAGGAGTAAGAAGTTAATGTTTGCAAGGCCATCATATGTATATCTGACTGAAAGGCTATCTGTCATCCAGAAAAATTACTGCAGTCTTGGTGAAATTTAATGTTTGTATGAATGTTTCCTATTATTCCAACGTTATAGTGACCCCATAATGCTTTCGACTTAGATACTCTGCTGAAAATTGTTTACAGCGTATTCTTGGCCTATCGTAATTGACGTCAAACTGTAGATGCAACTTTATACACTGACCATGTGTTTCGGGTGTACTAAATCTTTATCAAAAGCACTTTCGAACCTTATTCAGCTTTAACTTACTATCAGTTTTAGAATTTGTGTCTTTGTAACTAAAACATATGTTGAGTCTATTGTTACAGACTTCAGCTAATTATTTTCAATAACATATCACTTTGGTATTTAAGTGTTCAGTTCGAATTTTTCTTATAAAACTTTCATTTGAACATCACACTGCATGAGCGTTTTAGTATTTTGTTGAATTTCTTTGTTTATATGTATATATATTTCATTTCGTTAGCTACTCTGTTCAAATATTCGAATATTCCTTGACGAAGCTTTGTTGTATTTTTTCCTCTCTCTTCAATTTTTTTGTCTCTTCTTGTCTATATATAGCTTTCTTGAGTTATTTAGTGATTGTTCGAATACTAAAGTATCTCTTTGGTTTCATTCATATTCATCTTTCATATCATCACTAATACAATTCACCAATTTTACTTATATTTAATCATACGTAATAGCCGCGTCTGATGTTATCTGTATGGCATATATTGGTAAATAAATAAAAATAAGTAACAACTTGAAAATATTTGAAAAAAAACTAGCTTGATTTTTGAAAATTGTTCAAATACTCCAGCAGTTTTCATTGAATCTTTCTCAGTACTCTCGAAGTTCAATTTGCAATTATCGAATTTGTTGAATTTTCCTGCTGCCATAAAGTCAAAATATATTTTCTTTCCCCCTCTAAGGCGGCGCTATGATCGTCCCTTTTCCGGAAATGATAGTAAAGCTGCTTGTTAATCCCGACATTTAAATTCATATCCACGATCCCCATGAAAATACCGGGAAAACTTATGTTTTAACACCGGTTTTATGATGCCAAGGACTGAGAAATGAATCGATTGGTGGATATCATCCATGCTGAGCACATACATTATTCAGTCAGTCTCTAGAAATTAATTCCGAAAATGTCTAATGAAATTGAAATGTGCGATCATCTCACTTCGGATGAATTTCCCAGAAAATGTAATCTATTCATTCGGTATACAGGCTGATTTATGCGAAGTGGAATTGCAATTGAATATCTCTAAAAATGAATTCAGCAATATAATAGAACTATAAAATTGAAAATTAAAAATTAACCCAATTGACTAAAGTTTCACTGAATATATCAAAACTCTACATATGTTTCGGGTGGTTAACCCATTTTCAAGAGAATACAATATTACTGACTTAACCACCCGAAACATATGTAGAGTTTTAAATATATTCAGTCAAACTTGAGTCAAGTGTGTTAATTTTTAATTTTATAGTTTTTAACATTATGTTCCACTAAGAGATAAGCGAAACCTCCGTGTCATTTATTGGTGAATTGTATTAGTGATGAAATGGAAGATGAATATGAATGAAACTAAAGAGATAGTTAAGTATTCAAATACTCACATAATAGCTGACAAAAGCTATAGATAAACAAAAAGAAACAAAAAGAAATATTGAAAAAAGGAAAAAATACAACACAGCTTCATCAAGAAATACTCCAATATTTGAACAGATTAGCTAACGAAATAAAATATGTAGATATAGAATATAATATAAAATAATAGAACAAATAAAAATTGTTCAGGATTGAATTTCACCAGTGAAATCTCAAAACCTGATATAACGAAATTGTTTTTTTATAAAATCTATTCGTAATAACCGTGAATATTTGCTGATTTCTTGGTGTAACATTCTTTGATATATTGAATGAAAAACACTTGACTAGGTTTCACAAAATTTATAATAAATAATTATTTGATTTTGTTTCGCCTAAAAAACAGCGAGTTTTTCGTTGCTTGCGTTCTTAATAAAGTTGATTGAATGTTCACTGATCTCTTGGTGAGACATTGCTTAATATATTAAAACTCAATCAACTTTATAAACAACCCAAGCAACGAAAAACTCGCTATTATCTATAGATTATCAGAACAATTGTCGAGTAGTTATTTATTATAAATTTTGTGGAACCCAGCCAAGTGTTCTTTATTTAATATATCAAGCAATGTTTCGCATTGCTTGATATATTAAATCGTGGATGATCGTCGTACATTCGATCAACTTTCTCAACAACGCAAGAAACGAAAAACTCGCTATTTTTTATAGATTTTCAGAACAATTGTGAAGTAGTTATTCATTATAAATTTTGTGGAACCCAGCCAAGTGTTTTTCATTTAATATATTGAGCAATGTTTCACATTGCTTGATATATTAATAGATCGTCGAAGAACGTCGAACATTCGATCAACTTTCTCAACAACGCAAGCAACGAAAAACTCGCTACTTTTTTAGATTTTCAGAACAATTGTCAAGTAGTTATTCATTATAAATTTTGTGGAACCCAGCCAAGTGTTCTTTATTCAATATATTAAGCAATGTTTCACATTGCTTAATATATTAAATAGATCGTCGAAGATCGTCGAACATTCGATCAACTTTCTCAACAACGCAAGCAACGAAAAACTAGCTATTTTTTTTAAACCAGTCTAACTTTCGAAAATGAGATAACACCCTGAAACAATTGTCAAGTAGTTATTCATATTTTGTGAAACCTAGCCGAGTGTTTATGATTTAATATATAAAAACTATTCGTTTAGCAAATTCAAATGCTGCGGCGGTTTCAAGAAAATACCAAAATTGAGTACCTACATTGGGAGTAAAACTTTATTTCACTTCAACAACAGGATGGAGAGGATAATCACTTCCACAGAAAATTACACAAAAGTTCGTCACTTTTCAAAGTGATTGTTATTTATGTGTTAAATAAAATTGTTGTTGCTGTTGAATAAATGAAAACTAGTTGCTGACCTTTCTTATGATAATTCATCTCTTGAAGAATTGAAATTGGCATTGAAATCAAGGGAAAATTGTAAGATATTGAGACATAGGTAAGGTGGAAATAATGTTTGTTCGAAGACCTAATGTAATTAACCCATTTAGCAAATTCAGGACCCAAATAAAATCATTGGGGCTAGTCTTCACAAAGACGTTTCTTCTTTTACATTTTCCAGTTGTTTCATTACTTTTTATGAAACAAGAAACTGTGTTAGTGTACTTATGCATCTATGAAAAAGCCGTAGTTCTAAGAATATTGAATGTATAAGAATATTGAATTGACAATCGTGGAACATTTTAAATTTATAAGTCCATTATAGTAGGTCTTGAATTTTCAACAAACATCATACCAAAAGTTCCAAAAATTGAATATTCATTGATGCAGTAGCCACTTCCAGAAGATTTATACCTACGAATTAAATCTGAATCAATGGAGAAATTGTGTTAAAAAAGCTATAATCAATTGTCTTATCTATTATGGATCTTATAATGGCCCGAACATCACATTAAGATACGTTAATGTCCACAATGCCCCTACAGGACACACCACAACTCAAAATTGTTTCTTTTATTCATGTATGTATGTAACATCCAGATACTTTACTCGGAATATTCCGGAATACATATCGGTATAATTCCATCAAATCTAATCTGAATTCTCGCTGCGCAATCTCATATTATAATAACATAACTGTTTATTCACACGTATTCGCCTCGATGAGTTTCATCCTTCGAACGAAATGTAAATTTGGTTATTGTTTATGATAAAATGAGGGAAGACCTGTTGAATAAATAACTAGAAACAAAAGCTCCGGGGACGCTTAGCTATCGTTCGATTCATCTGTCAGCAAATGACAGGTATGTCAGGATTATTAATTGAGGTATTAAGTGAGGGTCCCACAGTTACATTATACAGTAATTGCATCGTAAACAGAGAGAGAGACGAACTATGTGGTTAGTATTCCAGGCTAGTCTGTCTATGTGTGCATGTTGTAGATTCAACCGTCATTATGTGGCCCAAAATTGAATTGGTAATACGTATTATTATGGTCATAAAAATAATGGTCCTCTTACATTCAATGGCCACCTATGTATTGTGATTTATTAGGTATTGAATAGTAACGAGTAATTTACCGTACGTATTACACATTTCTATTTTTCCTTGGACTATTTTCCAATAAGAGGTCTTAATATCATGAAAAAAATGATATTTAATGAAAATATCATCACTGATGAACAAATGTTTAATAACGCCGCACATCCATAAGACTTCTTCATTTCAGAGAATCTTCAGATACAATACCTTCAACTAATAATATTATTCCACCATTTGACTCGAAATAAATACTTTTCAAGCTTTCTAAGCCTTACTATGCAGAATTTACTATGTCCGATTTTGAAAAGATCTTCAAGGATTGAGAAAAAATTCGGTTTTTTTTCCTGTTCCTTCACAGCCCTACGACGTTTTTTTTTCTTTTACATTAGAATTTCTTTTCATATGTAATCAACGAGAAATTTCATTCCAACTTAATTTACTAGGACAAAAAGACAAAATCAAGGTATCGCTCAAGAGCGATTCTTAGATTCTGGATAATAATTTAACACCAAATTAACGTGTACAACTGTACACTAATAGCACTTTACTCTGCTTTTACACTGTCACTTACCTAAACTAACTCAAAAGGTTTGAACCTCTTTAGTCTTCTCACTAGCGTCGTATTATCGAGAAGTCGGTAGTCCTCGACATTGACGTGATGAAGTGGTCGATGTTCTGGCAAATCTTTCGATACCCAAATTCCTATGGAGGTCACTGTTCCTAAAGTACCAAGGAGCGTTGACAATATTCCTTAATACTTTATTTTGAAATCGCTGAATGATTGTCAATGTTGGTCTTTTTGGCAACTTAAGGTTTGAGAATCTGATTATACAGCAGTAACTTGTTGTAAGTTGACAAGGTCGAATGTTTTCCTAACAGCCAGTAGATCTTTTTATACTTTGTCTAGCTCCTCACTCTTCTTTTAGACATAAACCCTACGACTTCTTGTTATTTTTAACTTTTTCTTCCTTCATTTAACTTCAACTATATACTCTTTCACTCTAATAGTATTCTTCACAAATTTCTTCACTAGTGAATATTAAATAACAAATTTCACATTCAAAAAAATTGGAAAAATTGAAATGTTGAAAACTATTTAAATCCGAGCTTAAATCAAGCTCATTCGAAATGTTTGTCACATTTCGTGTGAATTATTGTATGATATCTGATTTCACGATCATTCTTTCAGCTACTAAGTGACAATAAAATCACAAATTGCCACAAAAGGACAAATTGTACTTTATTGTAAACAGCATGAACAGCGCTTTAACCAAATGGGTTCATAGTAAAATCTGTATTTGCTTGTATATTGAAATACTGGGTGTTTTCGAAGTACTCTTTAATGAACAGGTGTAATGATTTATGTCCTCATGAGTTATAAGGTATTCAATGTTTCGAAATACATAACAATTCTTCACCAATGAAACAATTATGTTCAAAATGAATTTCACTCACAATCGAATCTCGTTTATAACAAATAGATAAATAGCCTTTGCCTTATTAAACACCTACTTACTTATAATACCTATTTATTATATATATTTTTGAAAGCTTTTGATATTGAAATTTATCACTAATCGTCTTCATTTTCATATTTCCTTGAAAACATCCGGTATAAAATAACTTCTTGTATAAGAACAAGTTATTGGTTTTTGTGTGACAGTATAATTTTCTGAAAATGTGATTTAAGCAAACTCACACACAGTACGCCCTTTTCAAGGTATTACGTTATAGTTTAAATGGATATGTTGTGATATTGGTGATATATTCTTTATACTTTTCTTGTATCGCCCCCATTTCATTTATGTTCCTCTTGTCTTCTTCTTCAGTCTGTATGCTTCCAATATCGTACAAAGAACTCTTCTATGTTGTGCCAGGGTTTTCAATCTCTGGCTATTCTCAACATTATCTTCCCACCACCTACCTCTTTTACATCATGGATCCATTTTTTGCAGGGATGTCCCACACTTCTCTGTGTGTATCTGGGTCTCCAAAACTGAACCCATCCACCTTCGAGTCCACCACTCGAAGCTGGCTATTCCGTATTCTAACAGTCAAAATGATGCCTAACCTGACTTTTTCTATCATTGTGTAACTCGTAGCCGTTCCTCTACTCTTCTTTTTATAGCCATAGTTTTTAAGCCGTATGTGATTACGTTTATAATTACGTGAAGCTTTTCTCCTATGATTTAATAGTACTCTCTCATCCTTCAAATTACACTCTAGCTCCCAAAGCTACCAATGCCAAGTAAATTCTAGGTTTATATTCTGAGTTTTGGTTTTCTTTCCCCACCTTGATTTCATGTCCGAGATATATATTGTGGCCTACCTTTTCTATGATGGCATTAACTATAGCTATGTTATATTGCGTATTGTTCTTCATAATTTTTGTTTTGGTCGAATTCATATGTGAACAGACATTTTTCATGAATTAATTATAGGAATAAAAACCACTATGTTCAGAAAAAAACCTCTTTCGATTGAACTTGCTTCCATTTTCTTCCTTCAATTTGCATTATTTCAATTGCCTCTGGTGTGTTGAGCAGTCTAACCTCAACAATATAAAGAAATACACCTAATTTGCGGATTACGTTATCTTCAAACT
This sequence comes from Henosepilachna vigintioctopunctata, assembly GCA_030704895.1. Classification (NCBI taxonomy): domain Eukaryota; kingdom Metazoa; phylum Arthropoda; class Insecta; order Coleoptera; family Coccinellidae; genus Henosepilachna; species Henosepilachna vigintioctopunctata. The sequence goes on from JARQZJ010000121.1 coordinate 11,318,339, forward strand.
TCCACTCCGTTTCAAAGCTGCCCTTTAGGTTAGTAGAGTACCTTCATCGATCCAAAACCTTGACTTCAACCGGGTCACTCTGATTCACATAATAATCCCGAATAAAATATTACACCGGGGTGGATGATGTATCGGAGCTTTTTAATAAAATTTCTGTCAAGCTGGAATGAATGTAATACTCCACGATAGTACAGAAAGAAAAGAAACTTTGTAATAGCCGTCTACCGATAATATCGCTCTGATAGATCGTTTTTGATTCACGAGGTGATTTCTGCTGTCCTATACGTTATATGGAAAGTTGAAAGGTTAGGTTATGGGTTTTGATTGTGCCGGTCAATAGGGCCGCTCCGCTTTTCATATCTGTGTATACATGTGATTTATTCCACATGAAACGGCAGGGAACCGAAGATATCGAAGATAAAACCAATTTTACTGGCTACTTATCGAGTACATTGGTTTCTATTGATCTCTGAAGCTTTAATAGAAATACCAAGATGTTCCTTTTGATATGAGAAACGTCAAAGTTTACGATTGTAAAGAAATTATCGAAGAATTTAACATTTAAATATATACATATCAACAACTTTTCTGCTAGAAAAGAAAATTACATCCAATTCTGTCAATTTTTTGTTCAACTGAATGAAAGTGTGATTTTTTTCATTCCTAATACGTTTTTTATTGCAGTTATTTTTAACTTCGATGTAGGTAGTCTTATTATATCGTATCGTAAAAATTAGAGCATCTGGTTGAATTCCAAAAAATTTTTCAAATAAAACGACATTTGTTTCGGGCCAACCGAGAATTATCAAGGGACGAATACAAATTAACAACTATAAATAACACATGAACCTCAATTTTCGCGTCTTCATGTAGGATACCAATTGCTTCAAACTGATGAAAAGTCTCGAACCATAAACTTGAAAAATATTGCCTTCTTTGATACTATTATACTAGTATTTGACTTTTAGGCATATCTATTTTTTCTAGTTGCTTACAAAAAGGAGAGATAAGCTGTTTAATTTTTTTCATGTTTTATGTGTCTCAACATGTGAAAATGTTTTTCTATCTGAGGAATGACATTCTTTTCCTTTCGAATGAAATCTCAGGTTCGGATATTTGGTTCAGTTATTCATAGACAAAACCTGTTAATTCTTATTCGACATATATTTACGATATGTATAATATAAAAATAACCGAAGTTTGAATGAACATTAGTAAAGTAATGATTTTTCTAGCTTACATGTTTCAACAAGGAAACAAATGATGAGTTACAATTCTAACAGAAACTCCAAAAAACAAATTTTTCAGAAAAATAAAAATTAGAAGGAAATGTTTGGGAAAATCTGTTGTTTAGCAGGTGGTACATATATCTGCATAATATACGAGTACAGTGTCGTTAGTAGCACTACTTTTCAACTACATCTCATAGAAAACGTATTTCTGGAAAAAAAGCTCACTGAAAATTGAAATCACTCTTTTTCTCAGATAAAATTTAAAAATTCGAAAATTTCAATGAAAGATGGTGTTAACGAAAAAAAAGGCAACTGAACCATACCAACGTAACATAAAAGTTTGAAAAATTCTGATTGCTCCCAACGAGATCGTATTTCGAAAGAATCCACATATTTGATGTATTGAAATCGCCTTCGAAGGTGAGCATCCCAAGCAGCTTCACTCTTTGCTCCATCACCTTCGGGCATACCGAAATTCATCTTGATAGCATACCTCACGATTTCGAATTCCAGCAGCGATAACCGATAACTCTTCTACCGAATAACTGCCAATAAAAGTGGAAAAAATCACATAGCCTACGTAATTTATGCCGATATGGCGCAGACAAAAATCATGCAGTGGAATTCGAAAAAATGATTCGCAAGATCATAACGAAATATCTTTCGTCTCGTTCCACGCCAAAAACAAGTGTTCAACTGGTCGTTATTGAAATTCGCATTGACTATGACACCTAAAAAGTGAAGAGATATGACGCAACGCCTTGGGCTTCCAGATGCGCGATCTTCGCGACGTTTTTCTCACTATGCTGACGCTTCTTCAGTAACAGTGGCGTGGAAAAATTCTCGAAGTGTTGCAATCTACACCTTCTTTCTACATCAACTAAAGATTCAGTTCAACTTCTGACAATGGTTTGGTAGGTTCTAAAATATAAAGTAGCTTCATTCGATTTTTGGCTTTCCTCTGATTTTCAAATTGACGGAAATTGACTTTCAGTTTTATAGGTACAAGCATGATTTACAATAGTTCTGTACCTTCGGAACCAGACTAAAGTAGACCATATTGAGTCATGTTCTCAGAATGACACAAAAATATCTGTTTGGTTTAATCATAGATTGGCACAGACTTATGTTCTTGCAGGCCATAAAAAACACGAGAAACGATCTTTCAGCGAACTGAAAGTTATTATGACTCAATGTGGAATGACTCCGTGTGAACCACACACTGATGTAATGAGCAGAAAACTGTCCATTTTGGACATACTTTCGTCTGTTTCTGAGATACAGATCAAACATCTTCATTTTTGTGATTACTAGAGTTGATTACCAGATATTAGGTTTGAAATCGTTGCTTCTCTTGCTTATGAAGAATCGCTCCTATCGAGTATGTCATCGATTCACATGAGCTTTTACAATAATCATCATAATGGTTAAATCATATGCTACAAAATCATATAGTTGTACAGAATACGTGCCAAAGGAACGTTCAAATTCATGGAGGCTAGTCACTGTATCTCAGATGAGTGTCATTGTGACAAAGCTTTAATCTGTCCAATCTTTGATAGATGCCACAGTTTTACTGATTTATATAATCGGCGGACGGAGTTCTTCGCTAGATACACTACAATGTGGCTATTCTAGTGTAATATTACAAATATTTCAAATTATGAGAGCAGCTATGGAAAGGTTCGTTGTTTGTTAAGGCCTCATTCCACTTGCTGTTTCAGAGATACTCTCTCGTCTCGTCAGAATCGGTTAGACGAAGTTCGTTGCATGTTTCTAGAGATGCCACAAAATTCTTGGTTCCTGAGAATCGGTAAGATATGTATCGTTGCTGACCAGACCTCAGTCTCTCTACTCCTTGTCGAAAATGAAGATCAGTTTAATAAAGATGATCAACTATACAAATTCCACAATGTTTACAGATAATATACTGACGTATTAACCTAGATATTATGAACCTTATCCATTGGTATGAATCTAATTCAATGAACTCATACAATTCATTACTCTACGACTATAGTGTGTCAATGGACAGTGTTACAGCAAATTCCATTGAAATTATAATCATATTTCAGTAAAGGCCGATACCTGATACTTTGGTGAAATACGGATTTGGTTTTACCCGTAATACCCCAAATGTAGTAGTAATAAAAATAAGTAGTAAATAATAATCCTAAAATAATTAGGATGCTAAGAATTAGCCTGGTCATGCTCTACTGTACAGAGTGGGGTTAGTATCCCCCTCAATGACATGACCAGGGTGATTCCTATATAAAGCAAAATTTCTATATATTGCAAAATGGTTCGATTTTAGAAGAAGTTTGATATTAGAAGTATGTATTTGTAGAGCTCCATCAGAGAGCATTATTAAAATAAATTTATAAGGGACACACAGTTCTTTTTTTATACGACGAAAAGTCAAAATACTTAAACAAATTAATAAATATACAGTCCACTATATAAATAGAACATCTTGGTCCATCGAGACTAAGATTGTACTTAACATACAGTAAAGTTTTATTGATTGCCAAATATAAATACGAAAAGTACAGTCTGTCTCGAATCTTTAGAATTTTGAACAATTTTCAATTCCAATATCATATTATAAATATAGAAACGTTACTCATCATATCACCCCTATATCATATTTATTGGGGTAGAATACTTTATAAAGATTTAATTTTAGTTTTGGTTCCCGCTTGTCCTTTTCGAAAAAATAATAATTTCGGCCATCAAAATTTAGCCTTTTATGGAGCTCACCATTGAGTACCTACATCAATATTATTGAGACAAAATTATACTGAAAAATACTTCTGAAAACATTTTCGTCCGTCATAAACACAGGAGAAAATTTCAACACTAGTTTTCAATAAGTGGGTTTGATTCAGAACAATATTGTCATATTTATAATTGAGAGAACTTGGGGTGGCAAAAAATTTGTTGAAAATTTCACGTCAAGACAAAGTTCTCAAATTAATTTAGCTGCGGCGTTGAGTCTTCAAATCTGTTGGGATTGGCTGGCTATGAAATATCAGCAGATATTGCAGCCTGAATCTTCAGAAGATATCACCCCAACAGAACGCTTAACACCAGGAAAACATTATTACTCCATAACCCCATATTATTTCCATAAACAAAACACGTTTGTTATTTTAACAGAGCTCCTGAAGAGTTTATTGAACATTCGCTGATGTCTTGGTGAAACAAACTGAACATGTTCCATATGAATTCAATAGAAATGCTTGACTTTACTTCACAGAATAATATTGTTGCTTGGCAATTGTTTCAGAGTAATACTCCATTATAAGTTGAACTTAGAAGTTCAACTTTTGAAAATGAGGTAACATCCAAAAACAATTGTTAATCAGCAATATAATTCTAGGAATTTAAGCCAAGTACATTTTAATCAATATATTGAATTCCTAAAACTTTCTGAATAAATATTCATTCTTTCATAGAACTTCATAGAGACTTAAAATGAAACAATTGGACTCACAATATAGTTCAAAACACTTTCAAAGCTCCTTCAAACAATTGACATATGTCAACTCAAGAGTCCCAAGTGTTTCTCTACATTTTCTGGGGAGTCTTGAAGATGTTTTCTCTCTTCTGCTGAATTTTCTACCTCTTCTGAGATTTGTCCTTTCTTCAAGCAATGCAGTATTTTCGATTCATTCGACTCTATGGAATGGATATTTTTTGATACCGTGATTGGATATCGCGCTATCACTTTTGACGTTTTGTTGGATGAAATTTTCGTTTTTCATTCATATGCTGATATTTTTTCGAATTTGGCCTATATGAAACCTATAAGAATAAAAATAATTCAATTCAAGTGTACGATTTCTCAAAAATCGTTTCTAATATGTATTAGCAAACGATATTTTTATAAATCGTTAGCAAACGATTTTTTGTTTGGAATTTAGTTTCTGTTATTTTATTTAATTATAATGTTATGTTTTGTTTCTCTTTGAACATATTGTTTCTGTGATTAATTTTCGCTTCCTTCTGCTATTGATTTGTTATCCATTTCATGTATTATTTTTATATATAGAGGTTAAGTTGAGTAGCTTTTAGCTAGACTTCGCCTCTATTTTTGTACAATTTGGCAATAAAGGCAATTTATTATTATTACTGTTATTATTATTATTATATATTTTTTGTGAAAATATGTATTTTCACAAAAAAATCGAGTTGATTGTCGGAATACCATTTTTTTCCTTTCACATGCAATTTACTATTTCATGATCAATCAATCTACATATATGAAATGGTAATTTTTGACACCGTGATTATATATCAATCTGTCGTAAACAGTTTTTTGTGCCTCATTATTGTGCTTATATTTCTCGAGTTTTGCATGTATGAAAAATATCACATTAATATTTCAACTTAAATCTAACGATTTCTCAAAAACCTTTAGCTCATCTATATTTTTGCTTATGTGAAGACAAATGAAATGTCTTGAAATATGTTCATTACAACAAAACTCTTGCCTTAACAATTATCTAGTTTATATTTATCGAATATAATTTCTGTTATGTCTTCAAGTAATGAATGAAATTATGATTTCTGATACCGTGATTGAATATCACGATGTCATTTCTGTTTTTCTGCATCAACTTTGTCTCTAATTCTTCTGATGATGTTTCTTCGAGGCTCTTCTGTATAAAAAGTAATACAATTCGAATAATTCAATAAATACGTTCCGATTTTTCCAAAATCCTTCGTTTTTCTGAATTTCCACTTATGGGAACTCAAATTTCTTCCGTTTTGAAATATTTTCTCGAAACATATACCGCTTTCGAACAGATCGAATTGTTCAGTCTGGTATTGCAGAATCGTCCTTCCGTTGCATTCGCTGTCACTGTTCTTCAGCATCTCGATCGTCCACGCCGCTCGCATCAATAAAAATATATACGACTACGATTGACATGATACACGACGGCGAACAAATTCTTCGTATGTGTAGATCTAGTTCTATTAAAAGCCCGGTCTCGGGGTTGTAGGGCCTGAAACAAGCCGCCAACTTTGCGATGCCGGTCTGGAACGGTTGCGGACAACAGGTGTTTTTAGATCGGCCGCGCACATCTTCAGGCTCGTTAGCTGTTTTCATTACAGCCGCCGATGGATTGTTTACTGTCCGTTCTAAATGCGGCGATTTTTTAGTGCCGATCCATCATACTCCATGGCCGATCTATGGTAATGCGCGACACCAATTTGGAGGTGTAGCGTCGTTAGCTGCCAGCAGATGAGTCCTTTGATATCGGAGAGTTGCATTCAACATGTTTCACTCCTTATTATACTTCATTCCTTGTTCAGAGGGGGTACCGATATATTTCTAGGAAAGCGTTTGTGGTACCAAATCTGATCGAAGTGTGATCATTAATTTATTACATGAAAATAATCAAAAATCGAAATAATATATTTATTAAGTAATTTGTAACACTCTGAAACTGGATGAATTTAGACCTATAAATCTTCTTCCACAATATGAAAATAATTATGAAATTAGTTGTTAAAAATCAGGTTCTAGGATTATGTGAAAAATTTTCAGTTATTGTTGACTTACAATCAGGTTTTAAGAGAAATTCCTCCTGTCCCACTGTTAAGCGTATGTGAGGATTAGTATAGAGCTATAGATAAAGGAGAGGTAGTGATTGTAGTATTGTGTGACTTCAAAAGATCAATTTGAACTCTATGTAAATCATTGCTGTTGAGAAAACTGAATGAATATGGTTTTGAAAGTTAAGTAAACAAATGGTTCAATTCTTACTTACATTCACGATCTCCGGAAGTTAAGTTCAATGCTGTCCTTTCGGACAGCGCTGGAGTTGATTTTGGCCTACCTCAAGGTAGGTCTTGGATCCACTGCTATTCCAAGATGATACAATGATTTATGTTGGTTGTAAAAATATCCAGACTATGACGGAATGGATCAATAGAGACTTCTCAGCAACAAATGAGTGGCTAAGCCATAACAGTTTATCGCTGAATATGAAAAAATCTAAATTCATAGTTTTGGCTACAAGCAAAATACTGAAGGTGGATAGTAACGAAAATAATTAAAATTGAAAACCAGAACATTGAAAGGGTGAAAGTTGTTACATATATGCGCGTTATGTTAGATGCGATATTAAGTACCAATGATAACGTCGACTTAATATCGTCTGAAATCTTCAAGAAAATTAACTTTCGGAAAAATATTGAAAACATCTGCCGACATATGTGAAGTTTTTGCTCCATAAGTCAATGATAATGACTGCGTCAGTGGAGGAGCATAAGTTATCTAAAAATATGTTTTACATGAGTTTTTCTTTACATGATCATGATTCTGCGATTCTTCGAATTAATTCCTGTTTAATTAACTTCTATCTCTTTTCAATTTTCACCAATTTTTAATTCTGTGATTCTGTTTTTTATCAAAAACCGATATAATGGAACAAACCTTGAACTGAAGCACAGTTATTCAAACATATGCTTTACATATGTAGGTAAATATATTTTCATGATTTCGTGATTCTTTGATTCATTTCTTGTTTGTTAAAAATTTTTCATTCCTTGATAATACTACTTCTTCATCAAAACATGAACTGATGGAATAACTCTCGTATTGTTACACGATGTGTTCGTTTTTTCAATACATAAACGTCTACAACTAATATCGGATTCGAACCAAGCATATCTGGTTTACTGTAGAAACATAAGTTATCGAACCGTATATTTTACATATGTCTGTTTGTGATGTAATTTCCATGTTCTGTGATTATTAGAATTTATTTCTGTTCAATTCTTCTATTTCTTTCTTGTTTCCTACTTTTTATGCTCTGATTGTGTTTCTTTTTTCCGATGGTCCATAATGTATAGTTACTTGACATAAGATGAAATTTTCTGCTGTGACATGAGCCAAAGCAGATACCTGTGATTAGAAACAACGATAAGTAACCTAAAAATCTCAATCTGGGATTGATATAGGAAAAATTATCCTTCTTAAAGATGACTACCGAAATGGAGTTGTAAGTGTTAATAAAAACCTAGTTGATCGAAATTCTCTGCTTGTAATATGCTGAAATATTCCTGATGTTCGGCATCCGTATGGTAAATTTTTATCCACCACTGTTTACTCCTTGTTGCCTAACATAAACACGAGTAAGAATAACCTGCTGTTGGATACCAGCAGTGATCTTCAGAGATCACTAGGTGATGTCAAATCACCTACCTACAGTTCTCAGATTACCTACCTCAGATTGATTTACCTACTTAGGAAACCAGTGGGTAAGTCAACTCTTGGTTTTCATGAGTTGATCTACTAAATTGACAATGAAACTCAGCTTTGTGGCTATCCTTCCCCCTTCAATTTACGTTCAACTTGGGTACTGTGTGTGGCTTGGTTAAATAATATAGCCATTATAAACTTGAAATTTTCGAATAAAAATTAACATAAACAACCACGGCGGGAAGAATTCCTCAAAATTCAATAGAATAGTAGCTTTCCCATTAAAATCCTCATTGTCTATTCATCATTAAAGACCGTTGAACACTAAATTAAAAAGTGGCGCTACGTAAGTTGTTATAAGCCTTCTAATGAATTCCTCTCATCCACCCAGACAGTAGCACGTCTTGACAATCAGTTACACCATCAAACACGTTCACCACTCAATGAAATATGAATATGTGAGGACCGTACGTTGTTGTTTAGAGATTGTGTGAGAATTGTATTGTTATCGGTTGATTAATATGAGTGGATGAATGAAACGCAAACGGTAAACGGCTGCCGGGGTCTTATGTTTGACGGGATGATAGAATCTTGTGTCGGCGGGACTCGATGTTGGAGGTCTTCCCCAAGGTTTTCTGTGTAGCGGTACAGGCTAGGTGAATGGACATTATATTAGTAAAAGAGTAGCCTTTCGATGCCCATGAAAAGGGTTTGAAGTAAGTTGAACTTAAATCTGCGAAGAATCTACAAAAATCAAATAATTTCCTTCTCTGTACAGAGGACTGCGATGCTTCTTTTCATTTTATTCTTTGTTTTTCCTTGAGTTTTATTGATTGTACGTGTTTATATGTGTAGATTTCATCTTAATCATATAGGAATTTAGTATAAATATTACTGCAACCTTGTTATTTGAATTGCTTAAACGCTTATCTTTTTCTTTCGTGTCTTTTATATTTATAACGGGTGTTTTTTTAGAGGTATAGAACTTCAAGTTGGCATTACTGTTGAAGATGACGAGCGAATGGAAGATGAGAAGTTATTTATTCTTTGTTTGGTTTGGCAATTCATCATGAATAGACTCACGCCTGAACAACGCTTGCAAATAGTGCAATTATATTTCGAAAATAATGGTTTTGTGCAGAATACGTATCGCGCACTACGTCCATTTTATCGACGTAGAACTTCTGGTTGAATGGCTACGTCAACAAACAAAATTGCCGCATGTCAAAACACCGTTACATCCAGAAAAACTGAATGTTTGGTGCGCTTTATGGGCTGGTGGAATCATTGGTCCGTACTTCTTCAAAAAGACGATGGCCAGAACGTTACAGTAAATGGTGATCGGTATAGAGCCATGATTACTAACTTTTTCATTCCTGAATTCAACAACCATGATGTCCAGGAGCTGTAGTTTCAACAAAACGGCGCAACATGTCACACAGCTCGTGCCACAATCGATTTATTGAAATACACGTTTGGTGACCGCCTAATTTCACGTTTTGGAATTGGACTCCAAGATCTTGTGATTAAACACCGCTAAACTACTTTCTGTGGGGCTATGTGAAGTCATTGGTCTATACGCATAAGCTACAAACGCTTGACTATTTGGAAGACAATATTAGCCGTGTTATTGCCGATATACGGCCACAAATGTTGAAAAAAGTCATCGAAAATTGGACGTCCCGATTGCCAACATCCGAGCCAGCCGTGGCGGTCATATGCCAAAAATCATATTCAGAATGTATTGCCACAAGATTATCTTTCGAATAAAGAAAAATTCTCATCAATGGAATGATCCGTCGTTGTTCTATTGCAATTTAAAGTTCTATACTTCTAAAAAACACCCTATATATCACTGATATTCAATTCTACTCTATAGTTGGGTTTATTGGCCAGCAAGGTAGGTATTTTGAATGAACGAATAAATATAGCACATGAGTAAATATAGCATAAGGTCGTCGAAATTTTGTGAAATTTTTTTCATTTCGAAGCTTGATTTTATCATGATTCTGAACAACTAATTTATTGCCTTAGTCTCTCTAATTCGAAATGATCCAACACATGTATAAAACTCGGAAACGAATTTCTGATTCGGTTGACTCTCAATTGAAACAAAGGAACAATTGCACTTATTCATTTACCCAACTTTGTATGGTAATTAGTAAAGTGTGTTAAATGATTTATCATGTCTTATCTGAGTTTTATATTACGCCAAAAAAGTTAATTGTATGTTTATTCAAATTATGAAATCAACGTGAGCAGGTGAGTGAGTTTTATGATTCTTTCCCTCACCGAAGGCGATTGCCTAAGGTTATTCAATTATTCAAATTCTTAATGGAATACATTTGCTGGGAAATTGAACTATAAATTCTGAAATCTTCTATGAGCACATGACATACAGATGAGATAGTCATGAAAATGATATAACTTTCAATACATTAGAAACATTATTTATGTACCTTTGTTTTTCAATATTACTACATTCTAAGAGACCTAACCTTACTTTTGGTTGGAATTCTGGAATTATAATAATAATAATAAAAAAAAATGAAAAAAAAACTTATCATTATTTTTGTTGTAATTTAGTTTCTGTTATTTCATTTAATTATATTTAATTATAATGTTATGTTTTGTTTCTCTTTGAACATATTGTTTCTGTGATTAATTTTCGCTTCCTTCTGCTATTAATTTGTTATCCATTTCATGTATTATTTTTATATATAGAGGTTAAGTGGAGTAGCTTTTAGCTAGACTTCGCCTCTATTTTTGTACAATTTGGCAATAAAGGCAATTTATTATTATTATTATTATTATTATTATATGTTCATTCACACAATATGAATGCAGATTGTTGAGAAATTATATAAACAATATAGGCGAAATGGGTGCTTAAATAATAGAGTTTAACTCCTCAATAGAAAAAAATATTGAAGGTAAGTCACATCAGTGAACCTGATTAAGAACAAAACACTTTCACTATCAATCGAACATTATGAGAATGAAGAAAAATTGAAACAAATCGCTCTATTTATCGATTATATCTATTCCTCAATGCACACGCTGACCGGGTTTTCAAATTGACCGGAATAAAATTATAAAGAAACTTAAATTAAATTATCTTCCATAAAAAGTATAATTCAGTAGATCATATGAAATCTATAAATGAAAGGCAAATATAGCAGAAATTGCTAGAAAATTATTATATTTCCCAAAACATATATCTTGAATACATGCACAAAAAGTTTTAAGGTAGTTCAAAGATCTCCTTGAAATGTTCTTGTAAAGAAAAACTTTGACATCATAGAAAAGTTATTCACGTTCGCTTCCAATTTGATGATCTATGATATGAATTGAATTTTCTACATTAACATCAAACTATTGAAAAGGACATTTCAATTGTCGATTATCATCCGAAGAACTTGAGGCAATATCAGCACCCCCCAGATGCTCAGAGGGTAGCAAAATACTTCTCTTAGTGGATAAGGATGAAAATCTGGCTGAAGACTTGCTTCTAATTACTCACAATGTTTTTATTCGACATTATTTCATGACTTTGGAGGTACTTTACTCTGCTCATTTCCATTATTCCTGATGAAACAATACATATATGGCTTCCGAATTTTATTCCATCGTCAGCACGAATAATTTTCTGATTTTGAACTGAATTGTAAAAGCACTTGGGCCGATTCATAGAGATACATAGAAATATAAAGCTCAGTCTACATAGCCTACTGGTGGAAATGAAGGTCACTTGTTCCACCAATATTTCAAGAAAAATGTAGAATATAATCACAGCAGCTCCGATAAAGAGTGTTTGAAATAAGAATTGATTACTCAAAGCAGTGTTTTCTCAAATAGTTTCCCGGATATGAAATATGATGACAATGATATATAGAATATTCAAATAGAGTATTCGTCCTAATCCGTACCAAGTTGGAGTATGGCAGCATGATCTGGCATCCTCTTTACACTTGCCATCAACGCCATCTTGAGGACATTCAAAGAAGGTTCTTGAAATTCTTATTTTGGAGGAAGGATGAAATTTATCCACAGAGAGGAGTCGATCATAACGAAGTATTGAGTCGATTAAGTTTAATCTCATTGCAAGGCTGAAGAGAAACATTATCACTCAAATTTTTGTACAAATTACTGCACAACAGTACTGATTGTCCTCCCCTTTTGTCCGCTTCGAAATTTCGTGTTTCCAGGCAAAATTCTCGTACCACAGAATTATCCACCTAAAAACCCCAAGGACCAACTCGCTAATACAATCCCCATTTGGTTTATGGAGTCAATAGAGTTTCCAATAATTGTGACATTCACTTTGACTCCATAGAATTTATTATCAGGAGTTATGCGAACAAAGAAAATTGACTAAAATGAATTGATTTAGATTGAGTTCTCTGTAATATTTCATTAAGTTCTTCTTCATTCTGGGAAATTTCTATTTTGACGATTAAGTACATATTTATCTCTTTATTTGTTGTCCTTTATCAGAAAAAAATATATCATTTAACTTGTAACGTGTATCTCAAAAACTAGAGCTGATAGAACAAATCTGGTGGCATTTTTGGAATCGGCACATTAAAAACATCTAAAATCAGATGTTAGATTTCTGGCACCAATTTTTTTTTCATTTTGTTGGCCTGTGTTATTAGTTATCAGTTATTAGTTAGTATTTTACTTTTTTCAGATATAGCTCTTTGTTATATCTCTTTCATTCTATTCATTCAGTTATGTATGAATAGAATGAAAGATGTAATTATTTTCTGTAATTGGGTATTATACCTATTGAGAATAAAGAACTTATTATGAAGAACTTATTATTCACTACTGAAATGAAAACATTCAATTACCACAAAACTTAAACTTCATACACCTAATTGCACTAGGATATAGTAAGAAAGTTAAAACTTACAAAGTTGACTAGAATAAAAGGTTAATATAGTGTCAAATGAAATATATATTAGATTAAGCTAATTAACATTCAAAATATGTAAGTACACACCCTCATACTTCGTAAATAAAATTTTGTTTTCTTGTTGACTTCTTCACTCGCTAGGTTGATCTGGGTTCGAATTCCGGGTAAGATGAGGACATTTGTGTATGTAAAATGAGTTCAGTGATTGTAATTGAGAATATCATTGATGGGCAATGTAAAGAGCTCTCAGCAAAAAAAAACAATAAAGCATATAATCATGAAATAAATTTCCTATAAATATAAATATATATTCATTGAGAGAAACTAAAAATTAAACATTTTTGAATTATCACACATTTCACTAGATCTTTGCGCAAAACAATTATTGAAGAAAAATTTTCTCAGAATAAATAGAAAGAGTGAGAGCAGGCTGACTGTATTTTGAATAAATGAAAGAATACGAAACTGTAAGCCTTTCAATTTTCACTACATTTTCAAGAAATCTTTGAACGAAACAATTATTGAAGAAGAATTTTCTTAGATATATATATATATAATAGTAAGAGCAGACTGGCTGTATTTTGAGTAAATGAAAGAATACCAAACTGTAAGCCTCTTAGTTTAATATACATTTTCCAAGAAATATTCAGCCTGTTAATGCTAAAAACTTTCAAAATAAATACCTCAAACAGGCAATAAATCAATTTCAAAGAATATATATATATATATATATATATATATATATATATATATATATATATATATATATATATATATATATATATATATATATTGTTACATAATTATGCTCAGTTCAGACGTAATGAAATCGCTAGCTACGCTTACCTATAACGTATATTATTATATATATTATATTACGTATAGTATAATATTCTTCACCAACTCTGAAATTTGACTGAAGCCTATTTCATAAAATAAAATCAAATGTGAGGTTGAAATCCATGAAGAGGTGATAAAATCTTCAAGTTGAAATTCCGGTACCTTCATAAACTCTACTAGCGTCAACATGCATATTTCGATCCCTTTTTCCATTTCCTCGGAGTTATGAAATCGGGAAGAAGCTGGTCCCTACATCGTCTTACTGACATACAATAGATTTCTTCTCGTAAAATATCAACTCCCCATCATTATGGATGTCTGCGAAACTCCCCAGACATGACAGACTGACAGACCACTTATCATCTAGCCCCGCGAGTATCCCCATAATATGATGTTATAGCTTGCCAATACTTTCAATCATTCTCGTCACTTTTTCGTCTCCCTTGGAAAACGAATTTCCAGGACCGAACAGAAATAGAAAAGGACGACAATATTCCCGGAAATTCACTCTTCAATATACCTCGATTCACTCTTTCGGTAAGTATGTATTTTTCATTTTAATTAGCTATGTAAGCCGATATTTCAATCATCCTATGATATGTAGAAAATATTCAGATCAACATTGGCTATTTTATAATGAAATGAAGTAATATATCGAATAAAAAACACTTGGATTAGTTTCATTAAATTATATTATTTGCATGACAATTAATTCGGAGTGTAATCTTCTGAAAATGAGTTAACATGGCAATATTTTGAACAATGTTTCACCAAGAGATCAGCGAACATCCAATCTAACCTGAAAAAAGAAAAATTATTTGTGGTAAAATAATCAGAATTGCTGGAATTTTGGTGTTGTCAAAATCACTACTGATGAGTGCGATATATTTATAATGATAACTATATTTCCCCATCAACTACGCCATTCATTCAATCTTTTTCGTCAGAAAATGTCTTGTTCATTGTGTTCTAATGTTCTCATGTCCTTTTCAGATTTTTTTCTGCTGGTGGCCCATGACCTTCTTCTTCTCCTCCTTCTGTGGTACTGGAAAGGCATATTTAAATAGCCTGATCGACTAGTGTTCATAACTGCAACATACAAGCGCAGATTTTCAGAAATATAGGTGATGCAAGCAATTTTGAAACCCCTTTATTTGTTCATTTCGTGCCTTATGTCATCTCTGAGGCTAAACTTCGTCACAGCGTCACTTACGTATCTCCGTTGTATGTATGTGGTTTCTGGTTTTAAGTCTGAGTATCCGGTAAGCAGTAGATACCGGTTCAATCAATGATACCCGTTTTAAAGATAACCGAACCCAGGTGTTTGAAGATTTTTGCTCGCGAAATAACTGTGGTGCCAAGTTGTGCCAATATGGGGCAATTTAGATCAAAGTTCAAGATCATATATTTTTCTATCTTATTACATACTATTCTATCTTTGGTTGAGTTTTTGAGTAGCAGGATGTGTACTCGGGCAAAAACGAGCTCACTTTGTCCAAGGTGATAATTTTTCTGTTTTTGCATCAAAATAGATTATATCTACATTGAGAAATAACGCACTGAAAGTGCTTACTCGATATAGCGACATTGTTATGTAGAAGTTCTTTCTCCAAGGGGTTCAAATCCTAGTTTGTGCTACTGTTTATAAGTCATGTCCTCCATAAGTTAGATATTATATCCGGGAGCATGGTGAGCATTGAGGCTTGCTATTTGACAGGGTTGAAGGTCTTTACAAAATCTATAAGGACAATTCCTTGATTTCCTCCCTTTATCATCTCAGACCTATTAGTCAATGAATTCCAAAGTCGTTGCTTCGGACCTGGAGGGAGAAACGTGACGAAAAATAACGCGTAACACCATGAAAATACATCAAACAGTGCTTCCGACAAGAATGCCTTCGTAGACGTGTAGAAAAATTCCACGAAACAATTTGATAGATATAGGATTCTACAGGTGTGGGGATTCTTAAAATATCATATTGGGGAAAACTTGAGTATCAATACATTTCGCTCGGAGTTTTATATGTTTTGTAGACGTTTCTATATTGATATTGTGGGGCGCATATATGAGATTTACTGCAGGATACGTGAATACTTCAAGATTACTCTATTTTCACCAGAGTATGAGGAAAACAGAGGGGAAAAAATTGTTGTCGGTTTTCCTCTTACGTATTGAAAACTCCATAAAGGAAATGAGTTAATACAATGAACAGAAAATAGCTTTCGAATGTAGATTCGAATTGTACTTCAAAATGAAAAAATATTCTTGCTTAAATTTCACAAATTTGAAATTGTTACTATAAAATTGAGATAAATTTGACTTGAAATTATAGTACCTACTCAATCATTATATCATAGTTGCAGTTCAAAGTGGGTGATTGAGTAATGCTTTTTCTTATCATCATTGTATTTTTTCTAGTGAGTAGACAGAAATTTGAGATGGACATCACACATTGAGGTCTTATGTAAAAAAATTAATTTCATGAATGTGTCTTACAGTCTTGTATATAATCATCTAAATTATAATATTTTGCTGTGGGGCTGATCTACAGAAATAAATAGGGTGTTTATTACACAGAAGCGAATACTTCGATTAATATTCAATATTCATCAGCGAACATCTTGTAAACCTATCTTCATTAATAATTACATACTCACCTTACCGTTTATATACTTATAGATGTTTGTTATATATTAAAGAAAATGAAGATAGCTTCATTAAATTGAATAGTAATCATGAGTATTTAACAACGAACAGGGAAGTACTACTTATTCCTATGCATAAAACAGCTAAATTTAAGCACTCTATCTACTATCAGAGTATTAAATCAAAATTTTCTACCATATACCATCGAATTTGAAAGAACTGAAAGCTCATTTGTTCAAGAGGTGAGTTCAATCTCTGCTCTCAACAAAGTCTAACTATAGTGTGGCAGAGTAGTCGATGACTCGAATGTAGGCAATAATGTATGAATCAATTTTTTGTATTATATGTTTTTATAGTTTTTAACACAAATGTTCTTCATCATGTGAAATTGTCTCAAATGATTCTGAGGTAATTTTTTTTTAAATAAAGCTGTATATTATTGTAAACATAAATTCAATCAATAATTCTGTTTGAACCAATATTTTTGCTCGAGAACTGAATGGAAGAACAGACTCAAAACTGAATTCAGTCCTTTTGAGAGAATTCTTCTTAGTTGTAGTTATTGTATCAATTGAAATGAGTGTAATTTTACAATGTAAAGAATGTTTCTCAATAAATTCATTCTTTTATTATTATTATAGTAAATTGTTTTGTTGTTGTTTTCAGTCAATGCCTGCACATTGAAAACTGCACATTATTCGCAATTTTTTTTAATTTTTTCCTCTTTTCCTTAATTCATTTGAAAAATGTGACTTTCTTTTGATTCATTTTCGGTTAAATTTTTCGAATGTTTTATTTGAAAATACATCTTGTAGATTATTTTATCATGCATAAAATCATTACAAATTAATTATGCTATTATAGGCTGGGGTGGTCGTTCCAACTAGAACGAACTAGAAATTTTGCAAGGACAAGGATAATGATGGACTTTATGGAAATACTCGTATAATTTATTTTGTTTGATTGCGAATAAAGTTTGTAACTATCAATCATCATAACCACAATGAAATATGAAAATATTGAAGAATAAGTGTTTCAAATTGTACATTTATACTTTGAATGAATTATATATATACATTCATGATTTGAATGAATGTTATCGTAATTAATCAAATATAATTTCACTTTCGTATTATGTTATCAATCATCTTCATCAATTACCAACTACTGTTAACAGCTTAAAACGTGTTAACGCTCGGAAATTATTTATTATTCCATATTCAACGGCCATTAAGTATAACATGCACAATTTTTCAAGCGCGTCACTCGGTATTAATTCACTGAGTGTAGAGAATGGAATAAGGGTTAATCCTCAGGCAAGACTAATTGTATATTAATGTAGCCGAATTAAAATTAAGCCATCAGCTATACGATTGAAAGCAACCTGCTCGTTTTAGGCGCATTTGCATTTACATTTGGGCAGCTGTTAAATTCAAGTAATGAAATATGGGTTATGAAGTGACTTATGCGACTACCCTCAAGAATGAATTGAGCCTTTTAGCTTCTTATTCGAAAACATGTGAATTTTTTTCGAATGAGTTCACGTGAACTGAAATATCTTCATATATGTTGATAGATTTTTTTCGATCCGTTGCAGTTATTCGATATTTTTTGAAAATTTCTGATGAAATGAAATGAACCTTATCATCTAACTCAATTTTGTATGAAATTCTTCAGAGGTATAAAAAGTTAAATATTCAGGAATATAATCGAAGGTTCTACTTGTTTCACAATTTCAACTTTCTCCTAATTGATCTTTATCATTTTACCGTCATGTGTCAATTTCGGAGTCCCACTTGTACCCAAAATTATAAAGTTAGATCATTGCACATTCATAGATAATTATATATTCGTAGAATCTATGAACTACATGATTACATTATGAACAGATTGTAATCTGTTATCACTTAAATCTTCATCAATTGTTGAAAGTCCACTGATCAACTGTTTCATATTGTCGATATCCTTGCCAAATACATAAAAAATAGAATCATCATCAAGTAAAAGTATAGACAATTTTTCCCACTATCGTTCTTATATAAGGAGAACAACAATGGATCTAAGACATTCCCTTGAGGTACACCAAAATGAACAACTTGGTGCTGCTATCCAATGCCGTGCAACTGAATTCAATTTTTTGTATTCGAGAAGTTGAATAAGGTCTGAACGATTAATTCACTAGTCTCCATCAAATATAGCTCTATACCTTTCCTCACTTATGCTCATCATTGCTCTCTCACAAGAACAATTTCTACGTAATGAAGATATAAACTGAGAAATTAGAAATTGTTCTTCACATTAATCTAATACAATTTTTGTGGAAAGTTTAATCAAACTCTTACTTCGAAGAATTCTACAATGAAATTATTACGATTCGTCAACCTATATTTTATAATTCATATTCTATGTCTTGTTTGGCGACCAATATATAATAGATACATAAACTACAGCTTGTTTGGTGTTGAGGTTTAACACGAGGAACCTCCACACCAGGAGACTTTTGAATGCACTGAAATTCATGTTCAATTAACCCAATGATCATATCGACGGTCCTGGGATTCTGGGTAAACTTAATTACCTTTTTTCGGAGGGGTACTAGAACAAGCCATACTTTTTACTTAAGAACCTACAGAACCAACCTTCTCTCGCAATTGTTGCTTAGTTTTGCATATTCTATTGCAAAGGTATCCGAGTTTTGTTTTCTTGTTCAGTTGATACTCATTGTTTAGATATTCAGTTAATCAATTCAATATTCAGATAACTGAGATTGATTTCTCGGTTACCTCTTGGTGAAACATGATTGAATAAAAATTCAAATAAAAGTCTCCTCAATGTTTCACAAATATTTGTGAAATATTAAGCCAAGAGTTTGATTCAAATTTTCATTAAATATCTAGATATTCATATTGAAGATTTAGATTATCATATTGGATAATGTTTTTTCAACATAATCATTTTCTAAACTTTGTATTTTGTTTATCCATTATGTATTTTCAAGTAAATTGTTGGAAATAAATGCATTTTGTTATTACTATAAATGCTTATTATTAAATATTAAATGAAATTAATTTCTTGACTTAATGTTTCACGATTATGTTTAGCAACATGAATTCGTCATTATGTTTCGAGCGTGAGCTCATTTTCAAGACTGAAATTCAAGACTTGAGTCTTGAAAATGAGCTCACGCTCGAAAAATGTTGACAAATTCATGTTTTTAAATATAATCGTGAAACATTAAGCCAAGAGTTTAATTTAATTCGATATTTAAGTATGTTTCGTCAAGAGTAAAGCGCGAATTCAATCTCATTCATTAAATGCTTATTATTGATCAGTCATTATTATCAGTATTGGAAATGAGCTGACCGCTCGAATCATGTTGACTCAACTTCATAATTTTATTATATTATTTTTCAATGCATTCGCAACGTCCAGAGTCTATTTAATCATGTTCCACCATGAGTAAGCTAGAATTCAATCTCAGTTAATAGGATTTTACTATTCGTCCTGAAATTTCTTTATTGGTGGAACTAAATTTATATGTCCAAATTGCTCCAGTTGAACAGGATTGCAGTATTTCCAATCTTTAGGATGTATTCTATTTATTAAATTAAATTAAACTCTTGGCTTAATGTTTCACGATTATATAAAACAACATGAATTAGTCGACATGTTTCGAACGTGAGCTCATTTTCAAGACTAAACTACAGTGACTGAAACTAAAGTGCACAGTAGTTTAGTCTTGAAAATGTGCTCACGCTCGAAACATGTAGACTAAAGCATGTTGTTGAATATAAACGTGGAACTTTAAGCCAAAAGTTTAATTTAATTTAATATTTAATTATGTTTCACCAGGGTTGAACGAGAATTCAATATCAGTCATTGTATTCTATGTGTCAGTGACGTGTTAACTAAATCTGAAAATGTATTGTCAGAAATGTTCACAGCATCATTCAGGATCTTAGCTCTCATTTCATATTTTTGAAACCTCTCACGAAATATGCCATATTTATTTCCTTATATCAATGCATTCTTACCACTCTCGGTCAAAATATTACCATATATTCTAGAGGAAATATAGCACCAATATATATTGAAATCGTAATTTCGTTTCTGTTTCAAAAAAAGTGGTACCTGCATGATTTTACCCAGAATAACATAAACGTCTATAGCGCTTATTTTCTCATCTAAATCATATGGAATCTAACGCATTAACGGGTTACAGACAAAAGCCAGCACAAACACATAATTCGTTTGAAACAGGGCATCGTAAGGTATATTAACTTTTATATAAACCAAAATCCGCTGTCATTTCGAAAATGTTGCACGATTTATGAAGTAAATGGAGCGAATAACAATAATATTTCTATTGTAAAACTCGATTCTTCAAAATGATGAAACGCCGAACAGCTGATGCCTTTTAAAAAGTCATTGTTTGTCTATTTATACAGCGTTTGGAATTCCTGCGGTCGATAAATTTCGAAAATAGTACATAAAATTGTTTTATGATACAAATAATTTGAAAGGATATCGTTTGAGGTTTTCTATTTTTAATATCCAGAGGTTTTCTCGGTATTTTAAATGACTGTAATAAATGCTATATGGTTAGAATCTATCGTTTATGGAGCAAGTAAGAGCATTTGAAAAAAAGGAGAAATACTCATAAATACCCAGTATTTTCATCGAACGAAAGTATTGAATTTATACACTATAATAATTTAAATTAGAATAATAATGTTCCAAGTTTTCAATGCTCATTTCACGATTGAATAATTGGGAAAATAGACATGGAAAAATATCATTGTTGAAAAACACAAATGAATATCTTTCACATATTAAAAATTCACATATTTTCAAGGAAACTCCAGGATATTATCTCAAGAAATTGAAATCAATTGAAAATAGAGCAGTTCACATTATGAACATGTTGAATGTGAAGTTTTCACCATCCTTAGAGGGAACAATGTTAGAGAACATTGAACCCGATGCCACCACCACAGGTGAATTGACAAGGAGAACAAACCGGGACATACAACAGCTGTATATAGATACAGATATTGTCAAAATAATTGAAGCTTGAAGAATGAGATGGTTGTGTCATATTTGATGGATACCTGATGTGTTCCAATATTTCCAAGTAGCTCCGAAATGAACTTTTACAACTATCTCGAATAGATTTAAATTTTGGAGAGAATAACTTCACAGTCTTCACACTAATTTAACCTATTTGAGTTCGTTTGTTACAGTCGATATGACCAATTTATCAGGTGTAATTAAGGTTTTTTTTTACTATACTCGGTAGGTACTTATTCCAGCGTTTTTTGATTGATTTCATTTTATATTTCAACAAATTTACAGGAGCGACTCAGAAACACGTCAGTTACGTATACGTACTTCAACTCGGAATTCATATGTGTAGAATGGGTTCAATTCGAGTACAAAAAAAATTCTGGATCAAAAATTAATAGGAAAAAGGAGAGTTCGGAGTGCATGGACAGAATGTTTGAAAGAAGTAGGTACATAGAAAATGGAAACGGTAGCACCACGAAACTGGGGATGGAGGGTGGAAAATGAAGATCAAAGGAAAAACTTAATTTCTGATTTACTAAAATTACGAAATTTATTTTTCTTTAAGATATGTGCCTGCAAAGCCTTATTATATATATATATATATATATATATATATATATATATATATATATATATATATATATATATATATATATAGATATTTATTTTGAAAGTTTTTAGCAATAACATTTTTTTAATATGAAAAAGTTTATTTTTGTTGACTATTACAACTTTGTCAAAACTAATTAAAACATTAGTTTTGACAAAGTTGTAATATAACAACGAAACGTCAACAAAAATAGACTTTTTCATATTAAAAAAGCCTGTTATTGCTAAAAACTTTCAAAATAAATATCTTAAACAGGCAATAAATCAATTTCAAGAAATATATATATATATATATATATATATATATATATATATATATATATATATATATATATATATATATATATATATATATATATATATATATATATATATATATATATATATATATATTGCAAAAGATAAAAAAAAGATGAAGCAAAAGTCCTAATAATTGCAATTCAAGTTCAGTCGCTCCCCTTGTCGCAATTGAAAATAGTCGATATTGAAAGTATACTATAACGCTCTTTCGATAATTTTTTGACAAATTATTCAAAAAGACATTATAGCAGAGTTGGCTTTGTTAAACATGAACAATGCGATGTCATCCATTATCCTTCTGAGATAAATGTTAGAGAATATTGAAATCGATATCTACATCCATTTTAAGCGTAAGACGGTCAACTGTTTCATACTACAAAAGGTACTCATCAGTTACGCCACGTCAAACAAATGAAAGCCAAGCCAACGACTTCAATCCTCACATGCCCTCTCATCGATCGTAATACAAATATAAACTAAGATAATCGAAGAAATATCGTATATATATATATATATATATATATATATATATATATATATATATATATATATATATATATATATATATATATCAGGCCTTATATTCTTCTGCGAGAGGTCTTGCTATAAACGGAGGTAGCTCTGAAAAGAGCATTTAACCGGCTCAAATCTGGCCATACGCTTGTATCAAATTGCTGCCTACATGACACAGGGAACGTAGTAATCCGTTAATAGGGCGTCCCGGCGACGAGCGTCCAGCAGCGTCATTTCACGCTCTGCGCCTTCATTAATAACTTCACGCCGGATGGGTGGGACCCTTATTGCCGTATATCAATATGGATATTCGGAAAGAACTGGCCCGATGTCCCGAAGGATCGCCCAACAACTCATTTATAGTTGAGGATTTGAATCTGATTTAATGTCTCTAAGCGGGACCGATGGGGGACTTATTTGAGTGTTAAATTTGGTTTCGTGTTACCGAAATTCGTAGCCTAATTTGGTCCTAATGTCAATTGAAACTTTCAATTTGATTCTCATGAGGAAACCCTTCTCTGAAATATTTTAATTTAATTATAATATAAATTCACAGGTTATTAATTTTCAATATATAAAGCAATTACTCTTTTATTTGGTTACCTCAATACAAAAAAGCAGATGTTTAGCAACTGTAAATAGTCAACTGGATTCAATTCATACTATAAAATCGAAAAGAAATGTCAAAAAAAGATTTAACAAAGAGCTCAATCTAATCTAAAAAAAAATAGTAACTTATAACTAATTTTCTTTGTTCACATAACTCCTGATAATAAATACTATGGAGTCAAAGTGAATGTCACAATTATTGGCAAATCTATTGAATGTGGACTCCATAAACCAAATGGGGGATTGTATTAGGAAGTTCGTCCACGGAATCTCTGGGTGGAATAATTCTGTATTACGAGAATTTTGCCTAGGAACACGAAATTTCAAAGCGGATAAGAGAGGAGGACAGTCAATACTATTGTGCAGTGATTTGTACAAAAATTTGAGTAATAAAGTTTCTCTTCTGCTCTGCAATCAGATAAAACCAAATCGAGTCAATAATTCGTTATGATTGACTCCTCTCTGTGGATAAACTTTATCCTCCCTCCAAACTAAGAATTTCAAGAACCTTCTCTGAATAGCCTCAAGATGGCGTTGATGGCAAGTGTGAATGGGATGCCAGATTGTGCTGTCATACTCCAACTTGCTACGGATTAGGGTATTAAATAGTCCTATGAATGTTGAAGAATTATTAAAATATTTGCCATTACGTATAACGAATCCATATATTTTCGTAGCTGATGAAATACGTTGGGTGATATGTGGGACAATGGAAAGCTTCTGGTCGAAGACTACACCAAAATCTTTCGCCTAAATCTAAATATCATGAGAACTAAGCAGGTCAACGTCAATCAAAGAACCTGCTGTGACAAATGAAGTTATCAACTGAAATTTTGCCTCCAAAAATCTGAGAACATCCCTCATTCAAAACAATTCTGTAAAAATCCCCCTATTCAAAACAGCTCTCGTAAATCGAAAATTGTGAAAGATTCCCATTTTCAAGTTGACATCTCAAGAAATAAAGGTCTTTCATTAAACGAAGCCATTTTCTTGAAGCTTTTGTTATGCCTATAATTTTTGCAGGCTGATAATGCAGGGCCTCCAATTGAAAATTCCATTAACCCTTTCCATTTCTGACGAAATTTAATCTGGAAGTGAGATACATTAACTTAATCGTTTTAAACGAGATAATCTCCTCATGTCGAGGCTGCCAGTGTGCGCGCAGTAGGCGACGAGTTCATTGAAAATTTGAATATGCCGCTGCCGAGATCCGAGGTGCTCTATTAATTATTTTATTGAGCGCTTAATACCACTTGGAGGGGACTCTATACGTGGTGCGAGTCCCAATTCCCAAGCAAAATCCCATTTCGCAATTCTATACAAGGGTATGAACACAATACTAAGAATATATTAGTGATATTAAAAAAAAGATAATTTCCAAATTTTGAAATTCCAAAGAAACGAATATAAGATTTCAATTTAAGTCTGTCTTGGATCGGGTTTTGAAAATGAGGCTCTAAGTTTCATCTGCATGAATGTCAATTAACTTTATTTTATATTCGAGAGACAGTTTTTGTTAGTATTTAGTGACATAAAATATTGAATAAACTTATAAAAATACTTGATTTCAATGCAATTTCTGGTGTATTATTAACTCTTTATTGCATTGAATTACCTGCATTTTTTGAGGGGTCATCCATGAATTTTTGACCCCACCCCATTCGAGAAATCAGTTTCCTGGTATTCAGGGACATAAAATATTGAAGAAACTTATGAAAATGCTTGATTTGAATACAATTTGAGGTGTATTATTAACCCTTTATTGCATTGAATAACCTGAATTTTTTGAGGGGTCATCCATGAATTATGTCACACGAATTTTATGAGTTTTTGACCCCACCCCCGTACTTGTCACACAGCTGGTCTCATTTGTGAGACTCCCACACTAGTGGACGTCACATTCTTTCAAATTTTACATCTAAATATCATTGCATGTCAAAATCGAAAATTATAGAATTGTAACAGTTGTTCTGGAATTTGCTTTGTTTCCAGTTGAAATACGCTTCAATAAAATATGAATCAATCATATTCATGCTGTTATGAACATATAATAAAGCTTATTCTAGAGTTATATTGGTTAAAATTTTTTTATGGGGTAATAGATTTTTAATAGGTAACTGTATTGATATAAATAGAGTATTTTTAGCTCAAAAATATGCCCTTCGGATGATTTACAACCTCAAGCCGACGGATTTTTGTAAACCTTCATTTGTATGTAAGCGAATACTAACTGTTTTCTGTATTTATATACCATATATTAAATACCATAATTATGATATAAGAAATGAGGGAATTTCATGCATACCAAAGCATAGATTAGATCAAATTATATTCATTTGAGAAATATATCGAAAATTCCTTATTACTACAGGCATTTTACAGTGTGTGTGATTATTTGAACACTAGTATGAATATTAGTGTAGATTGAGATAGTTTTGGGCGTTTTATTTTTTTGTTGTAGATATGCAGGCGTACATATTTGTTATTACTTTTTGTTCACATTGACTTATTGACTTGACCAATACAATTGTAATTGTCTTAGTGGATGAATAAATAAATATTATGATTATTATTATTATTACTCAAACATTTCGAGAAATTAACAGAACAAAAACGATAACTTTTATCAATTAAGTAAAACTTAATCATTTCGAGTATATGGACTTTGTATCAACTTCCTTCAGTTCTTTATAACTGGTACTGCAGTCACTTCATTCTCGTGTTGGATTGTTAATGTCAAGAACACTCTATACACAGTCAACATCTATTCCAGACAACCATAAAGCATTATCGTCATCATCCAAACAAATAATTCCTCTAGAATATCTCTAGAAGTGCTAACAGCAATAGAATTCAATCAACCTGATCCAAGTGCTTTCTTTTTGAGTCTATGTTCATAATCATTTCGTATTCTTGGGTTCTACCAACCTTTTCAATGTGTTATTATTTCAGGATTGGGTCCTTGTTGAGATGTATCCATGTTGTCGATCAGCTTCTGCGATTCCCATCAATCAATTTCTGAACCAATGGTCAAAAATCATCCTGTTACTACACAAATCAGAAAAGAAAATATATTTTCTCAAAATTGGAATACCATACAGAAGGATCTGGAGACCATTTCAATTTTGAACAACAATGAGGTCAATGAGGAGCCATTTTCACAAAATGTTTTCAGTTAAATGTGTAGGAGTTGATTCAAATGAGTTAGAAATAATCTGACGAGTACCTACTTGATTCAAATGGTTGGAATATAAGAATTAGTAAATGCATAAACTTATGATGCTTCAGTAACATTGTATACTTTTGTTAATGGGTTAACCACCCAAAACATATGTAGAATTTTCCATCTATTCAGTGAAACTTAACCCAAGAGTGTTAATTTTAATTTATTGTTTCTATGGCGCTTCGATATTTTTTTATCTATCAATAATTCGAAAAATTAAAGATTGGGAAAAAAATATTACTCAAAAAATGTTCTGTTACTGTCATAATTCGTGCTCCTTTTTGTGTTTCCAGAACTGCGATGAAATGAAAACAACCAACTCAAAATTTACATAAATATGTATGGAATTGAAACAGGGATATTGTTTGAGTATATTCTTGTTTTTCCAAATTTTGCATGAGAGTGTGTGGCATAAAAAACATCCCCTTCTGTTTTGAACAATCGGCATCCCCTGGATATAATTAATGAGTAATTTAAACCGCCTCCTTGCACAATGGAGGTCCAAAGTCGCTCGACTAAAATAACGAAAAAATATCGAAAGGTAGAACACCTGATTCTGATTTATTCTCCCAGCCCCTGAGCCATAAAGCGAAGGAGGGGAGTTTTATGACCTGCCGTTCAGATACAAACTCGATGAAAATATTTCACAATACCGAGTTTTATATCCTGAATTTACATTTCGCGAACCCATTTTGTATTAGAGGAAAATTTGAAATGCTACAGTTTCTCGGTTGTGCATTAATTTTGCTAATGGATATTTTATGCTTCGAATATGCCGCCCGTTTCAGGACTTTATGACGAGGGAAGAGTGTGATTTGTTTTGTGAGTTCGATTCCGAAGAATAATTAGATTTGATCATTGTTGGACGAAAAAGAACTTTGGAACTCGTAAAAACTAAGTTATTAACAGAGAATTTTGTTCACTTTATTTTCTTATTTACACACCCATCACTGAAAACAATTTTTAAACTTCAAAACTTATGTATATATTGTCCTCTACAATATTGTCTCGGTATAGAATACCTTCATCAGGTGGATAAAAACTGATTAGAAATCTTGGAAATGAACTCATTACCACCATAAGCACTGAATGGAGATGTCAATGCCTTTCTCTCACCACTAAGCTTAAAATTTGGGGGTGCGAAATTGTAAACCTATAGTTGATTGCTCAGTGCTTTACCGGTTTTCTTGTACATACCTTTATTTCAAGCTCCACAAGTGAATTGGGTTTTGAGCTCTTTTTTCTGAATATGTATGATCTCGTAGTTATTGTACAAAATTAATTATGTTTTTAATGCAATGATTGGCGAATGTGAATCTGATTTCCTGTTTTGGTAGCGTATATGATGTTTTTCTTCTCTCTATGTCGAATAAAATATCTAAGTTTCCAATAAAACATTTAAAACATTAACAAGTTAAACACCCCAATTATTTACATTGCTTTTAAAATTCTTGAAATTCTTGCAATTTTTTAAGTGTTGATCTGTTCTCTTTTTTCTCATATTGAATGACCTTCCTGACTGTCCAATAAAACACTTACTAGAATAACAAGTAAATTAATGAATATACACAGTTTTAAAATTCAATTGAAATATAATACACTTTTAAAATTCTCAAAATTGTTTTAAATGAATATTGACTTACACTGAAGATTTGAAAATCGAATATTCATATTTTCGAAGCAAATTTATTTATTTATTCAAAATGAGCAAATTAATGAATGTATTCATTTATATTCCTTCGATATTTTCTTTTAAGTTCCGTGGTTAATTTTCATTCTATTTGGTAAAAAGAATCACTGCAAAAGTCCAACAATGCAGCATAAAGTCTTGGAATATTGTTGTCTATTTTCTCTATTGATCACAAGAAACATTGCTTTGCTAGTAAAAAAAGCCTTAGAGAAAAACTCGGTTTTGCGTATACTTAGCAGTTTTTAAATATTTGACGGTTCAACAATGAACTTTTCTCTTTTTTTCAGTAAATCATAGGTTCTTTTTGGTTTACTGCCATTTCATTTGGCGTAAAATCTCATTCAAATATTATTTTAATATCTAATTTAATACTTGCTGGCTAATGGCATGAGTCGAGGACTTGGGGGCTTCAATATTAATAAAAAAACTCCTTTTTCTTCATTTATTTTTCGTGCTCTCGAGAAAATTTGCAGTTACATTCGAGGCTTTTTTGGTTACCCCAAATGTAGTTCCTGGATCGATGTCAAAATATAGGTATTTACTCTAAAAGTACCAATTTCTATCCATACTTTCCCTACAAAAGCTGTCCTGTAAAACTATTCGCTATACCTCTCAGTATATCTATGTATATATCGCATAGCCTCAATTGCAAAAATCAAAATGATGTATTTTTATCCTGAATTATCTCTGAAAATAGTTGGGATTTTCCTCTTCACATACACTGCTGTTCGAAAATTTCAAAGAATAATAATAATAACAACAAATTTCAACAAAAAATGAGTGATTTAATGAAAACAGGTGCAGAAATGTTTGTTGAAATCAAATTTCCGCTCTAAACGCATTTTTAAAAGTCGATAAGTTTTTTTGTAGTGTAGATTTGATAGTGTATTTTTCCAAGCAGAGTTAGCAAGACAATACGTGAAATAATCCGGCAACATCGTTGTCCTGCATCCTGCTGGTTCCTTTTAGCGTCGTTCTGAGCGGCTTGTCATAATGTGATTCTCCAGGGGATGGGCAAGCATAAATATTTTATGGATTTACGTTGTTCTGTGCATTATACTTATCCTGTTTGCGCTTTTTGATCTGTCGCGATAGTCCCCAACGCTTTACTGACACTTTATAGAGAACAGATTCTGAAGCTGCAAGATATTTTTGCCGAGATAGAAATTTCAGGACTAATAAGTTTGCAGATGTAGGTTAGTTTGATTGCAGAATTTATAAATGAAGGGTATTAACGAGACAAAATGCCTACCTTAATATTTACTCTTCACTATAAACTTCTGAAATGTTATATCAATAGATTTAACTCCTTTGATGGTTCGAATGAGAATTGAAAACTTGTATCATACGAGGGTCGGCTGATAACTTCGCAACCTAAGGTGCCGAAAAGGTACCATCTTTTGTTCAATTTGGTTCACTTACACTTCAAACCTGAAACAAGCAACAATACTATGTCGACCGAAACTGAAAATTCTTGCAATTTTACACAGTGATTAAATTCCTTGTAAAAAAAAGAAACTCACCGAAAGACATTTTCGAAGAAATGTCATCGGTTCTTCAGGACCCTGGGCCATCATACATCACAATGATACAAAAATGGGCTCGACTTTTTAAACAAGGAAGAGAGAGCTGTCAAAACGATCCCCGCCCGGGCTGCCCTGTGACAGTAGTGACCGAAGAAAATGTTCAAAATTTGAAAAATTGATATTGGCCGATCAAAGAATAAAATTGTGGCATATAGCTGAAGAGTTACAGATTAGTAGAGAATGAATAGGAGAAATTTCACACTTAAATTTACACATGAGAAAAATTAGTGCGCGTTGGGTACCTCGAATGCTCACACCACTTGACAAACAACTGGCGACTGGCGAGTTGTAAGGGTTTTTGGTGTTCTGTCAGAACGATTTGGACGAAATTTGTAACGGCATTGTGACAGTAGACGAAACCTGGATTCCTTAGTATGATCAGAAGTCCAAACAAGAGTCTACTGTGGATTAAAAAAGGAGAAAGACCACCAAAAGAGTTTCAAGAGGAAATGTCGACCTCTAAGATTATGGCGACTATTTTCTGTGATAGTGAGATAATTTTATTAATTGATTACATGCCTAAAAGAACAACTATGAATGGTCAACACTATGCCAATTTATTGGGCCAGGAACGCGAAGTAGTCGTACAGAAGAGACATGGCAAGTTAGTGCGCGGTGAGTTGTTTCTGCAAGACAAGACAGTTGTTTCTGCGCCCGTTCACACCACTCGCGATTAAGTGGAAAAGTCGACCTCTAAGATTATGGCGAGTTTTTTCTGTGATAGCGAGGGAATTTCATTAATTGATTACTTGCCTAAAAGAACAACTATGAATGGTCAATACTATGACAATTTATTGGGCCAGGAACGTGAAGCAGTCGTACAGAAGAGACATGGCAAGTTAGTGCGCGGTGAGCTGTTTCTGCAAGACAAGACAGTTGTTTCTGCGCCCGTTCACACCGCTCGCGATTAAGTGGAAAAGTCGGCCACTAAGATTATGGCGACTATTTACTGGGATAGCAAGGGCATTTTTTCAATTAATCACCTAAAATATTACCCGTTCACACCGCTCGCGTTTCGAGGGATGCTTTTGAAGCCACTGGGTTCGCAGAAATCGAGCATCCCACCTATAGTCCGAACCTGGGCCCCAGTGAATTTTTCGTGTTTCGAAATTGAAAAAGGAGCTAGGGGGGCGAAGATTTTCGGATGACAATGAGATGAAGTCATTCGTGGAGAGACATGTTCAAGAGAAATCTTCAGAATATTATTGCAATGGTTTAAATGTATTCTATTCACGATGTGAGAAGTGCATTTCACTTCAGGGTGATTATATTGAAAAATAAAAATTGAAAAGCTGAATTTTCTTTCATTAAGTACCCTAGGCCACGAACTCATCAGCCGCCGCTCGTATGTTCGTTTATTTTCTTACTACGACTATCCTTCACAAGCTGGAAGAGTCTTGAAGGACTGATATTTTTAAGGTCATTTTCCTCTTTCAAATGTTGTATACTATGGTGGATTTTCATGAAAAATAAATGCTATTTTTGTTCGAAGACTGAATGGAAGATCAGACTCAAAACTGAATTCAGTCCTTTCGTGAGCATTCTTCATAGTTGTAATTTTAAATTAATTGAATGAATGTAATATGTACAATGTAAGGAATGTTTCGCAATAAATATTATTATTATATTATGTAAATTTTAGTAAATAAAGTTAAAGTAGTCAATCGATTCTTCGCTCAACACATGGTCGAACATTTTGAGTTGTATAGTGTAATTGAAGACACTTGGCTATATTACTCAAAATCTTGATTAAACTCGACATATATTTCAGGTAACTAACCCATTATCATTGTTAATATATCTCTTGATAATGAGTTCGTAGCCGGTATCGACTATATTGAAGAAAATTATGCAATTAATAATAACAACGAAAATTCATGTCGCTCTCAAACATTTGTCTATACAAAAGGGTTTAAATTGATTAACAAATAACCAATAAGCTTTTTATTCATAGATTTCGAATGATCTGAGCCTTAGTGTGCCAATTATAGAGTGATTCTATTGATCCAGATGTTTCTGAGAAATTATAGTTTATGTTTCTTCAACTTCTCCTTTTCTGACAGTTGGTTTGGTGTAGGCATCTCTTAAGTTTTGTTTTTGTGGATGAGGGATTCTAATATAATGGTGTAGGGTTTCATATTCATTTTTGTTACATATAATACAGGTATCGGAATCAATCTTGTGTGAAATTCTGTTGGCATGAAAACGTATGTTTGTTTTACTGGTTAGTCAAATCTGTCTAATGACTAAAAGTTATCTCATCAAGCTCCTGGGATGCTCATGCTTCTTCTTCTTCGGGAAATCCACATATCCTTCTGTAGTATCGTAGCCTCAGCTGATTGTTCCTTCTATACTTTTGATGTTGTAGAATTTATTCGAGTATTTTTTGTTGAAATCTTACCCAAATGATTTTTGAATGCATTGTATTCTAATCACAGCTATAAAGAAAATTATTATCTTCTCATAGAAAATATCATTTTCAAAGCGAGTCCTTTCATCAAAAATTTTTTATTCTTAATAAAGTTAGACATATTCATCTCTTCCAGATTGATCTTCTCAGAACATCCGAACTCCAAATATATTTCCGTATTGAACCTCCTACTTTAATTGCACTACATCTCATCCATACAAAATTGATTTCAATCAAGAGCAGGCATAGCAACTTCTTCGAATTAACATTTCTTGATTAAGGAAGTGGAAGTGCTAATATGAAACTCCGAAGTGATATGGAGCAACGCAAGGTGAAAACGAAAAGGGAGGAAGAGGCTGAAAGGGATAGAAGCGGAAGATATCCGAGATTGAGTCGGTTTCATTATCGGGAAAGCTCATCATATTTTAAAGGGGAATGTAATTTCATTTGGTCCATAAAATCTAAGCAGCTCTAAATCTGGCGCGGATGGGGTGGGGGCACTCAGCATATGCGCCCCAATCCGAGGCATATAGTTCACAGACTCCGTCGCCATTAAATATGAGCTTAGTGAAATGTAAAACAGTCGGGGTTTTGCATTTCGCAAGCATAAACTGCCGACAAAACGGCTGAAGGATTCTTGTTTTATGTGGAAGGATACGGAAATGTAGGAGTACATATAGGCGCGTTTCGTGATACAAATCTTCCCCCTGAGTTCTTGAAGATACCCGAGAAATAATCCCTAAGCAAACAGAGCCATGCGATATGTTTCCTTAAATTATATATTCTAAAGATATTCCAAAATTAACCCAAGATTTGAATGAAGCGAAAACTACGGGTTTTATCTTTAGCAATCGTGAGCAAATGTCCTCCATTGATTTGTTAGCATATACGCTAGCTTTTCTCAATATTGTCTATGAACAGTATGCATAGAGAAACTTGATATCATGATATCATGCTGTAAATTCACGAATTGCTGTGAGTTTGTCGACAGAGGTCTTCGAATTCGCATAATTCCATCTGAAAATCCGATATATTAATAATAATTCCTTATTCTCAACAGGTATAATACCCAATTACAGAAAATAATTACATAATGTTTAATAATAACTAACTGAATGAAATGAAAGAGATATAACAAAGAGCTCAATCTAATCTCAAAAAACTGAAATAGTAACTGATAACTAAATGAAAGCATTCAATGAAATATTACAAAGAACAAAGAACAAAGAGGAAAGTTATGTGAAATGAAATATTCACATAACTCCTCATAATAACTTCTATGGAGTTGAAGTGAATGTCACAATTATTGGCAACTCTATTGAATGTAGACTCCATAAACCAAATGGGGGATTGTATTAGCGAGCTGGTCTTTGGAGTCTCTAGGTGGAATGATTCTGTAGTACGAGAATTTTGCCTAGGAACACGAAATTTCAAAGCGGACAAGAGAGGAGGACAGTCAATATTGTAGTTCATTAATTTGTACAAAAATTTGAGTGATAAAGTTTTCTCCTGCTCTGCAATGAGATTAAACTAAGTCGACTCAATAATTGGTTATGATTGACTCCTCTCTGTGGATAAACATTATCCTCCCTCCCAACTAAGAGTTTCAAGAACCTTCTCTGAATGGCCTCAGGATAGCGTTGATTGCAAGTGTAAATAGGATGCCAGATCATGCTGCCATAATCCAACTTGCTACGGATTAGGGTATTAAATAGTCCTATGAATGTTGAGAAATTATTGAAATATTTGCCATTGCCTATAACGAATCCATACATTTACAAGGCAGATGAAATAAGTTCGGTGATGTGTGGAATGAAGGAAAGCTTCAGATCGAAAACTACACCAAGATCTCTCACCTTATCAGAACGAGAAATAACCTGACCACCGACGCTATAATCACACTCAATTCGATGTCTTTTCCTTGCGAAAGAGACAACAATACACTTTGACACATTCAAACGCCCATAATTATCCTCACGCCAACTAGCAACATGGTCCAGCGCGAGCTGAAGTTGAACACATTTGTCCTGTGATCTAATTTTATGATATAGTTTCAAATCGTCCACAACCATCAAATGTGGAGAGTTAATATTATCCATCAGATCATTTATGAACAGAATAAATAACAATGGTCCAAAATTAGACCCTTGAAGTATTCCAGAGGTAGGTACGAACTCAGACGAGTGTATACCCTCCAGCCCTACCGGCTGTTATTGGTAGATCACATGATCTAGGAGACCAATTCGGGTTACCAAATATAAAAATTTTGGGCGAGGAATTTTGTTTTAAAAATTGTTTAACAGGTTGTATGACCTATGTAACCACTTTGTTCAATCATTACATCCAATTTCGGTATAAGTGGAGTTTTATTATCATCATTTCAAGAACGTGTGGTCAATGAGGACTTCTGTCCAAAAATCTGCACAAATAGAAACGTTATGGAACTATTCGTTATGCAAGAACCGAGAGTTGGTTCTCCTGAAACCAAACATGCAGGTTTGAACGATTGAGAAAGTCATTAAGGTGTACATCTGACAACTTCTTTCAGTGTGCATGGTCATTCGGCTGTACTTGTTGTATTAATGCAATTGTATGGCACAGATGATTTGTGGTGACTCTGTGGAAAGCTTCTTGAAATTTGGTATTCTTGCCAATGTGGTCAAACTCATCCACAGCGGTTTTGATCGCTGTTTTTACATTCCATTTTTGGACAACTAATGTGTAAAATATTTCCAAATCTGACCATTATTCTTGTTTCTAATTTATTTGTATTACTATTAATTTATATTCATTATTACTATTATTGATCAATTATTCAATGAAAATTTTTCTTATGATCTTGAAGTGATGTCATATAGATTGAAATTTTCCAATAATTTTGTTTCGTACCCTCAGAAGTATAGCTTCCTTAAGTGTCCTCATTAATACAATGTCATGGTCTCATTTTAATTATTTTGAAGTGAATTGAAATGAATTTGGTGTTCTTGAAGGCACTCTTTTTGTTGATATTGCGGTTATTCAGAAGCTTCCGATCGTAATCCTTTGCAGGAATTTTCTTCTATCTCCCTTTTGACTACTGTTTTATATTGAGTGTATTGGTGTCAACTGAATCATTGACAAGACAAAAGAAAATCCGAACATAGACGAATTTTTACAGTTCGACCCTTGTCTTGTAATAAATCCAGACCCCAAAAATCCTCATACATTAGATATAGCAATTTATATGCAGAAACAATATTCGTACCTTTCTGAATGGGGCAAGTGCGAGCCACCCCGACGGACACAGGGGAAATATTACCCCCTCGTTTATTGACACAAGTAGATTTTCCTACTATCAGTTGGTCAGCGGACAGCTATAATTCTCTGTAGGGGATGTCACCATGTAAAAAAGGAATATTTATTTCGTTCGCATAGTTTTATTTTCGTCCGATATTGGATTCGATCTAGCGGAAATTGTGATTGCGTTTTTTGCTCGTTTTAATATTATTTTTGTTTTCCCTTGGGACGTCACGCATACACGATGGGACCATAAAAATCGGGAATTTTTTTTAATTTGAAGCGAAAAAATCCGCGCCACATGTCGGGTATTGATGGAATGGTAATTAAATCGGGATTCAATTTTGTCGTCTCAGTATTACAGACGTATTTTCATTTCGAGTGACATTAAATTTCATTCTGTCTCCTACTGAATAATGCGGTGGCTGAAATCTTTCATTTTTGGACATAATCACAGATCATAGCTATCTTGGAATGAATATGATTGCTTCATTAAATGCTTCTCTATTCCACAAAAATTCCAAACATTGATAAATTTATAACGTATTCTTCGATGAATAACAATTCTAGTCAAAGATACATGTAATGTAAATTTCTCATGTAATCATTCCTCATTGAGAAATCATTTACAAGACATCAATGTCTTGAAGTGCATTATGACCCAAGAGATGGGAGGGACAATAAACATTTCATATGAATTATATTTGGGAAATATTAATACCACAGTTATTATCTATAATATAAACATTTCAATTAATTTCATTTTTCTTCTGCTCTGAATTCGAACTTTTGGAGATTAATGAAAGTAACTTTCATGTTGTAAAAGTAGTGTGTAAGTGGACTTCCAGTGCAAGAATGCTGTCCCTAAAAGAGAGTTTTCGGGTAGGTATGTTCCTTTTTTGTTAGTGTCATATTCGTTACGGAATTTCTTGATTCGGTTGCCGCGAACAAAGCCCGCGACAAAAGCTGTGCAATAGCTTAAAAGTACTCTTTGCGTTTATTCGAAGATGAAATATGTTTTATATCAGTGAAAAAAATACCCAGAATATGACAGAATTTATCAATAGAGCTTAGCAGCAATAAATGAATGGTTAGATAACAGTTTATCGCTGAATGGAAAGAAGTCTAAATATATAGTTTTGGGTACAAGTAAAATTCTGGTAAATAGCACGGAGAAAATAACTATTGAAATTGAAAACCAAAACATTGAAAATGCAAAAGTTTTTAAATATTTAGGCATTATGTTAGATTAGAAATGGAGCTTCAATGATCATAGCGGCTAAATATCGTTTGAACTCTCCAAGAAAATCAACTTTCTGAAGAGGATTGGAAAAAAATCTGACGACACATGTCAAGTTATTGCTCTTTAAGTCCCATAATAATGCCACACTTTGAATATTGTTGCACTCTGTTATTCGGATTGAGCAAAGAAAAAACTCGAAAGGAACAAAAATTGTAGTGTAGAGTTATGCGAACAATTTTGAAATGTAATAGATATACCCCAATTAAAAGCATGTTGAATAGCTTAGAACTAATGTAAAGTAAACAGGGAATACTTAATGCTATGTTTATAATCATATTTAAAATTAAAAACAAATTGTTCTCATAGAGAGTAATAAAAAATGTAACATGTGTCAGTGATTTGCACGCTTATAATACAAGAAAAGCCGTCAGTTTATATATGAAAGTTTGCAAGCTTTCAAAATCTAGAACTAGTATATTTTGTGAAAGATTCAATGCATTCAATGAATTTCCAAGCTCCATAAAATCAATAAGTGACCTTATGTTATTCAAGCGTAAATTAGCTAAGTTCGTTTCAAGCAAATAATTGTTAATAATTACCTTTAAACTTGAATGTATATATAAATTTTGTAATAGCTATTGCTGAATAAATATTATGATTATCCTTATTAATAAGTTAGTAATACAAAATGAAAAAGTCTGCTTGACTACTGCTCAATTCCATGAATTGGTATACAACAAAATAAAGCAATTGAAAATATCACGATACCACGTTATACTAATTTAAACGACATGTCAAAATCGCTGACAGTTCATCAAATTTTACTTCTCATTAGATACTTTTTCTTGATCGAAATTCTTCGAATAGGAAATAAAGTTCATACAAACCTACAAACTGACTACTTTTCCGTATATTTCTTGGAACTGTAGATTCTGAGGAATGTCCAATTATTCCTTACTCTCTCTATTGAAATTCAATTCAAAGCATGTAAATTGCCTGTTCCAATAAATAAACTATCTAGCGCTACATAGCGATATATATTCGGGTCGAGTACTCATAATAAACGACTATGACGTTAAAAATGCCATATTTGTTTATTATTCCTCTCCATATGGAAAAGTGCAGTTAGTTATTGCGTCTATTTAGAGGTGTTTGCCATGGGAATTTTCGTTCAAAACGACTTCGATATTCTCGCTTAAAATATTTATTGCCCATTTAGTTATCATGTTTTTGCGTGAGAGACATTCTTGGTTCGACAGTTTTTTAGGAGAACGATACTTAATAATATGTTCCTACAGTATTGTATCTAGCCGATAATTTGATCATTTTGTTTCAATGAATCACCACCAAACGTTATCTCCTTCAATTCTCTTAATGTGTCCTTTTCAATTTTGATTGTCTCAATTTCAATACGCAAAAATCTATTAAAATACAAAATTGATGAAGGCACCTGCCTTACTAGACAATTCAAACAATTTTACAAAAATGAAGTACTTGTCAATACAGTGTGGAACATTTAAAATCAAGACAAACCTAAATTTAATTAATTTGGAGAAAAACAGATTTCAACTATGGTAATGTCCTGAATAGAGATGGTTCATATTTCGTAAAACGCCTAATCGGATTATGAAGTTTAAACTCACCCTAGTAGTAATTGACACATATAGCTGGTTCTCAATATTTTGTTATTTTGTTTTCTTATATATATTGAAAAACGTAGATTCAAAAGTAATATATTGATGACCAATTTGTTTAGAACAAAAATTTAATGAATAAGAATTATTATTTCGAATAAAACTCTTAGAGAGTTGTCTTCGCAAATGTTGTCAATGAAGACAGGAACTATTAACTTTCGAAAGTTAATATTTTGTACATTCCAAAGAACATCGAACTCGGACCATACATCCCTATTTCAATATATCAGGAAAATCAGAAGTCACATGCATTCTATGTCAAAACATTCGAATTTTGATATTTTTTTCTCTTAACGCTTCAGGAAGCTGAGTATAGATAATGACATACTCACGTGAGCGCCCTCTATAGATGACAGTTACTGTTTCGTACTACAAAGTACCCTTCAGTTGCGTTCCGTCTGATGTTGAATCTGTCTTGCGTTTCCAATAAATTTAATCACCGATAATGGAGACATCACATTGTACATGGTGACATTTCACATAGCCAGTTCTGCTGTAATACTATTTCGAATAATTCGTGTAAAAATATAGAAAGAATGTTATACTGTACTTTTAATATTGAATATTGACAAGTGCGATGATATGAGCACAATAACCAAAGAATTAATTTTCTTTTAGTCTACTATTTATGTTTCAAGTACCCCTTGATGACAACCTCTAAACAGGTACAACAGAGCGTTGCTACTATTGCAACCTAGATGGCGTTAGACCATCGAATTAGATGAAATTGTTCATAAACTACAGCTGTAAAATTTAGTATCTTTTACAATTAAATTGTCAATTATATTTAAGTAACTGCAACATTAACAGTATTACATGAAATTGTATAAATTGTACTATGTGTCAATGACCAAGTAGTAGAGACACCTTAATTTAAATAAATAAATGAATAATAATAAAATGTAGTATCTGAGTTATAAGGACGTGTCAAATTTTCAATGTTAGATGTATTCATGTTTTTTATATTGTTTCTTAAGATTGGAGATATATAGTAATCTAGGCACTGCATAAACAAACGACTTTGTAATATATTCCTGTCTTCTGATTCAAAAGAAGATGTTTCAAAAATGAAGTTGATATTTTTCGTTTCTAGGACTAGACGCAAATGAGGACTAGACGCAAATGAGGACTACCTCGTAGTACGAAACAGTAACTGCCTTGCGTTTTCAATGAATGTAGGCACCGATTTCAATATTCTCTATCGTTTATCCCTTAAGCATAATGGAAACATTGTACCTGTTTTACATAGCCAAATCTGCTATCATATTCTTTTATATAATTCGTAAAAAAATCATCGAAAGAAAAGTATAGTATACTTGAAATATTATGAATATCTGTTATTAGTATTATCAGTACGATTGTTAACCATGAGGACAGCGATTGAACTTGAATTCGCAATTCTTAGAGCTTTTGCTTGATCTCTCTTTCCTCCCAAAAAGGTTGCATCCTATCGGAATGCTCATTCTTCTGTTCGTCTGCCCATTTCATATCAGACTGGCGCGTTGATTTTTGCCCAAACTTCACTTGTGTGATTTTATATCGACACTCAGTACGATCTTCGAGATTTTATATTGATATGTTGTAGATCTCTTTGGAAGTCTTTTAGCCAGACTGTTCCGCATTTACTATTTATAATTATATCGAGTAGTTCCTGCGGACTGTTTCATTCTGTACACATCTGCATAGAACTTTGGTCGTCATTTTCTGATTTCTTGCGTTTTTGTATTTAATAAAGTTCATTCTGAGGTCTTTTCATCGAAATGCCGTTTCTATTGATTGGTCCGTAATTCTTTCTGACAATTTTCCTGTACTTTTATTTATGAATAACCGTCAATAACGGGTTGTTTCAGCTTCGTAGGTTGCTTCTGGAAAAATTGTTGTATTTTAATCATAGTATATATATATATATATATATATATATATATATATATATATATATATATATATATATATATATATATATATATATATATATCAGTTTATATATATATCAGTTTAGAAAGTATTCTTCCCGTTTTATAAAACATCACAGAAGACGTAATTGTATTTCATTGAAGTGAACTGATGTCA
This sequence comes from Henosepilachna vigintioctopunctata, assembly GCA_030704895.1. Taxonomy (NCBI): domain Eukaryota; kingdom Metazoa; phylum Arthropoda; class Insecta; order Coleoptera; family Coccinellidae; genus Henosepilachna; species Henosepilachna vigintioctopunctata. The sequence goes on from JARQZJ010000121.1 coordinate 11,359,484, forward strand.
TTGTTCCTTCATTTCAATTTTCTCGTTTCACGCTTTCATGCAACACTTCGTAAGGCATATCAGCGACGTCATTTTCTGACTCATTGACCCGGAGCGTATGTAAATAATGGATTAGATAGACTCAAAGTGCACCGGCAAAATCAATTTATTAAAAACTATAAAAAATGAATAAGACATCTGGCCAACCCCTGCAATAATCCCTCTTTAGGCCGCGACAAGTTGATGAATAAAGTGTTACATTTATGGGAAGCTGCATATGACAAAAGATCCGCCCTCGAGTAGATTAATCCAGGGTTGGACTGTGATATATATGGATTTATATTTTATAGTAGTAGTTTCTCTTTATTGCATTGATAAAAAATTCCTTTAATGTAATCGCTCTCTGCATGATTAAATTTCATGAAAAAAATGTTTTTTATACCGACCAGAATAATAATGATAATAAGTTGCCTTCATTAAGTACTATAATAATACAGTACAATAGTTCAAGAAACTACTTCAACAGTTCAAGAAACTACTTCAACAGTTCAAGAAACTACTTCAACAGTTCAAGAAACTACTTCAACAGTTCAAGAAACTACTTCAACAGTTCAAGAAACTACTTCAAAAGTTCAAGAAAGAAAGCTACTCAACTTAACCGCTATAAAACGAAATTAGTTCCTGGCTTACTAAAATTAAATAAAATTATGTCAACACTGTATTAATTACGCTGAGCGACCAGCAAAGAACCTCGGTAAAACCGTTTGAAATTACGGTTTTATATGCCATAACTGAAACGCATGAAATGGAAAATGGAAAGTGCGTTATAAGTGAATCATCTCTTAAAACCACCCAAACGATATTCATTAATTTCTAGCATGTTGCCAATTCTCAAAAGACGTCCCCAACCACTACCCCGATTTCACTTCTTTGAAATAATTATTTTTTATCGATTGAAGGGTGTGATTATCTGAAAACTCAAACTCAAATAGAATTAGTTTTTCTGGTAGAAAAAATTACATCAAAATGTGATTTTCTATGACTAAAATACAAATGTTTGTTATTCAGTTTTGTGGTTATGAAAGATTACATTGTGTTCGAATAGGTCTCTGTTTTTTTATCCATTCAATTCAAATTAATAGAGACGCAGTCTAATATTTTTGAGGGCGAAATTTTTTATTTGTTTGAAAAAATAACTCCAGATAAAATGTACCAAAAAAATTACCCGATCATTTTCAACAATGGTAACGAATATCAATATTTCTCAAAAATATTCAATCTTGAAAAATTATTCAAATTTATTTAAAATTGTTAACATCATCTAATTAATCCAAAATTATGTACCTAGTACAACCGGAGCTAAATCGTATTTTATCTACCATTACTACACAATTTTACTGTAATCCACCCCTGTATTCCCTCCCCAAAATACTGACACAGCAATTTCAATATTCAGATTGGTTACACCTTTTAACTGTAAAGGACATAATTTGAAGCTTTATTTTCCCCCTGCCTGACCCTTGTTTGTTTTTACACTTGTCCTTCCATGCAAATATTAAAATCCATATACATATTTGTTCATAAATAGAAGGGACGCCCATCGCTTATATTTCAATATAAGCATTGAAGCTAGAATTTTATGACAAATAAATTCTTGTTCACCACATTAGCTATAAACCTTGAAAAATTTGGAAACCTTTTCGCATAACAACTTACAAAGAAATTCAGAACAAAACGAATCTGTCATTTATATATCAAGAGAATCATTAATAATGTGTAATAACCAAATTTTCACGTATTTTGACATGGTTTATTTACATTTAATATTTATACATTTAGCAATTACATTCTTCTAAAACATGTTGTAAAATGGATATTTTCCTTTCAAATTTGTTCCGATAAAATCCAAATGGTTATCCTTCAAATATTTCTAAATACTTACTGACACGCTTTGAAAATAGGAAAATTAAATAGGGATAAAATTGGGAAATATAACTTCTCTTCGCTCTAGTATTTGTAACCTCAATATCATTTGATTCTTCATCAATTTGTGCTAAAAATAAATCTGAATTTTGTTTTTCCGGCATTTGTTCTCGAATTCTTTCTGTTCTCAGTATATCTAGGTTTTTCTTCTTTTCGAAATCATAATCTTCATGAACTTCACGATTGTTCATTACTTTTCTCTCCAAATTTTCTCTCATCCTTTTTTTTTGTATTTGTTTTTTGACAATAAATAGTTTTTGTCGATTATATAAATATTATTTTATAATATTCTAATTATTATATAATAATTTATCGACTAATTCTAATTTCTTACAATCAGAGAATTATTTTTGTTGATCCTGATGAACATCATATTCTGTTTTCAATAAAAAAATTGCCATTTTCTTTTTGCTGTTGTTTTTTCTTGCGATGCAGAAAATACTTAATACATTTGTTTTCTTGAGCTCTTCAGACGATTAAACCTGAACATTACCTTTAATGAAGGGGATTCATTCATTTCATTTTGTTAAATTTTTTATGATATGGAAACAAACAAATAAATCTACTTCGCCCAAAATTCTGTAAATGCCCAAAAAAAAAACTAAAACCAGAACAATTCCATCTATTTTTCGATCTCCATTACACAAAACGGTTATTATGCAATATCGATATTAGCCCACCCTCTTGTGGAGCTATCCTCGATCGGATGTTGACGATGTAACAAATCGGGACTCATACATCGACAATTTCTTTAGAGCTCCCGTGGGACCGCCCGGTCGGGAACTGGACACATCAGCGTATTCTCTTTATGTCTTCTGGAAATTATACCTTATGGAGTCTCCACGGCCTCACGTATAACTTGGAGCTATACTGTCTGATTTCACGTCGTCTCGTGATTCTGGCGAAGCTTGCCCTTTATTGTATCAACGACTGCTTTGTATCTCCGGAATTCGTGCAGAATCATGGTTATAGCAAGAGACAGGAATTTGGTGCAAGCACTGACAGACGGAAAATTCAATTTTTTCTCCGTATATTGCGAAGTTTGAGGAAGTTAAAAGGAGTGTTTGGGGAAACTGATCTCACCAAAAATATTTTGAAGTTCTTAATCACTAAAACTTTGAAACTTTCATGAAGTTTTTCGCAACTATATTCTACAGAGATTTCAATAATTGAGAGTTGAATTATACGAACTTTCCGATGAAGCCATATTAAATCTTCAAACATAGTAAAATCCCAACCATTTTTCAATTGAAAAAAAACCTGAATCAAACTCTTGGCTTAATAATCCAAAAATATATTGAATTATTCAATAATATTGAAACGTTGAATCGACATGTTTCGAGGGGTCAGTTCATTATCAAGGGTGTCAATTTGTCTGTCAAGACTGTCAAATAGTCAAGATCTGTTCAAGCCAGGAAAATGAGCTGGCTAGTCGAAACATGTTATAATATCATTTTATGATGCAATTTATTTGTGAAACATCAAGCCAAGAGTTTGATTTAAATTCCTATTTAATTATGTTTCACCAAGAGGTAAGCGAGAACTCAATTTCAGATATTTTTCTATTTTTTGTGTGTTATATACTGTTATTCGAATATCAATTTGACAATTATATACTCTATTTATAGTTAATGTTCTGAAACTTTTCGAATCAATACATTTTAGAGTACAAAAAAAAAGAATAAGAGCGCTGCAGTTATTCCCTGTTCCATTCTGTAGACTTAATGTTATTCAAAATTCGGCAATCTATAGAATTCTGACAACAGTTGACTCTAGTTTTTACCTTTCAATGTTCAACTCTATCAATTCAAAAAAATTTTGGAAATAATAAAGTCTCTCGTTTATCTGCTGGTCATTTTGGGGCTGTTTAAAGCCGCTGGGCAAAGTCAATTCTTCACTATTATGTCGGACATCTATTGTCAATGAATGTTCGCTCAAATTCTGGAACAAAGTTCAAACTCAATGAGAAAATTGAGTGATAAACTAATCGGAATTAACTGAAAAAACTGGAGATAAAATGTATAGTATCATGAGAGCTACAACAAGATGAATATATGAATATCATTCATATCAATATCAGTTGATATAAAATGAAAATGAAAAAAAAATGAAATAAAATAGAATGCATATAAAATAGAAATAAAATGAAATATAATAATGAATAAATTGTTGCATTGAATTCGATTTCTGATTGAACCCTCTGTTTATTCATCAGGGTAAACATTGATTAATTTCATTTCATTCCATTTTATTTTCGTTTGATTTCATATTTTTGTTACAGCTCTCAGGATACTGAGTTATCAATCTTTTCCAGTTTTTCAGTAGGTACACGGCGATCATTATACTCCTTAATTATTATTATTATTATTGAAATCATGATTAGAGTGAAGGATAAACTTCGTATGACTCAATTAGAAAACTTCTGAAAGAAGTGTACATCATACATTGAACATATAAAATCGAATAAAATCAAATCTAAAATTACAAACTGAACAAATTATATCAAATAAAGCCACCAGATAAAAAACATCGTTCAAAACAAAACTTAAATGTTTTCACGGTAGAAGACACAATATGTGAGTAAGACAGACTTTGTAGTTACTTTAAGTGACGTTAAAAGCAAATACATCTATGCCATTTTTAATGAGTTTATTGATGCGGCACGAACGGCTTCTTCTTCTCGCGAGTCTAGAGAGTTGCAATCTCTATCAACAGTCACTTATCATAGAGTAATCAATATATTATTTTATTTCTTCATTAATTCATTGCTTCGATTCAGAATTTGAACTTAAATTTGTAGGCAATGAAATTTCGACGAAATCATGAAGCATTTTGTGAATGTAATATAGTATTTTTAGTTAATAGAATTTGTTGAATTTTTTCTATATATTCAGCATTGCCAACTTCTGTATGCTGTATTGGTTTTCACTAGTTTGTATCGTTTTGTTTTGAATGAATTGATTAATAAACAAATGCTGGAAATTCCTCGAAATTACCGTGAATAATGAATCATCAACGTTAAATAAATTTATATTATTCATTATTATTGAAATTTCTCAGATTTCAACTGTGAAACAAAATTAATTGGCTTTTCTCGAAAAATTCAACCTGTATTCGTCAAATTGTTACTCACTTTTGTTCATAATTGTACTGACTTAAGCTATGTATTTTAATATTTTGAATATGTTGTTATATCAGATTCAGAGTTACTTCATATTGACTTGTAGAATTCAATGTTTAGAAAAAAAGGCAGACATTTATCTGTGCAAAATCAACGTCAAAAGGCAGTTAATTAAAATATGAGCAACAAAAATACAACTAATTACTTAAATACTCTTCCGAGTAAATCAACCGGTAAAATAGACTGAGAAATGACGATCCAACCCCTTCATCCTTTTGAGTCCATTAATTCCCCTTAATTAGAAATCAACACCGAATGCCCTAAAAATAGGGAGGTGAGTTATTGAAATCCTTGAAAAGAACTGGGAATATGCCTTTCAGCTATCTGAATTGAGATTTTCATTCAGATTGTTTTATTTTACAGTTCTTGTTTAGACAGTGGAAACATCTAGAGACTTTTTAATCGAGACTTTCCATTTGGAAAGCAATCATTTTCCAAACGTTTTGGATACAAAATAGGAAAATTTCTGAAGATTTGTCACCTTAATAGCAATTACCTTTATTCAAACTGGATTGTAGTTGTCATCTTTGAATCTTCAATTTGAAATTCTATTTCGTTTCTTCAGTTTTCATGATGTAGCAAAAAATTCCCCACAATTCCTATTAAATGTTAAAGATTTCATGCCAGATTTTAATTCGATTCTTTTTCTGATGTGTTTCGATTATGTTCGATGAATTTTTTTTCGAATGAAAAGCTTGCTTAGATTGTAACTATTTGCGGACGAGAATTCAACAATTAGAAAAATTTTCTTACGTTTCGCAAATAATATTCGTTTCAAATAAAAAATCATAAAACACTTATGTGAGAGAAAATTTTGTCAGCATTCCTATAATTTTCGATCACAGTTTGAATTGATGATTGATAAACACTAGCCTTCTACTTAATTTGTTCAATTACAATATTCCAGATAGCAGATCAGATTGATTACCTAGTTTTTAGTTGATTTAATTTCAATTTTATATTTTACAATATTCAAAACTTTTAACTTTTCTTAATTTATTCATAGAAATCTTCTGTACATTTAAATCTTCAAATGTATCTTTTCCTACATTTAGTTGGTACCTATATCTGACTTAAGAAATTGATTTTCTATGTTCATTTCCAGGTATACGATTTTATATTTTGTTAAACGTCAGTTGTATTCTATGGTTGTATGGTATAGAACATACCTGGTATGTCCTGTGAGAATAGCTTTGAGTATTGAGTTTGTAAAATTAAACCTAGTATTAATTCAGCATTTTGTAAAGAAGTTGCACTTCGAAACGTCGTCATGCGTATTTGTATTAAATTCTGAGAAAATCGTAAATATTGCTTCATTACAATTTGAATTAATTAATGTTTGTTTCTCATATGAGGATTGTTGAATCTTACCTTAATCTCATATTAAAGTACTTTTCAATTGAAAATAATGAATCCCTATTATCTACCGTAATTTTCAGGAATCATTTTCATACTTGATCCCTAAATATTCGAACCAACGGAATAACGAATACAAAATTATGAAATTATTGAATTTAGAAACAGAAATGAAAAAGTTATTGTTAGATAAACAGGAAAAATGGAAATCAAGATATTCTTAGGAATAATATGCTGGTTCGATGAGGTTAATATAATAGTAAGACTGGCGAAAGCCAATATTTAACCACCTTTTGAAATGGTTTTCCGTTATGTTCTCCCTGGACCCAATTTCAAATTGTCCTTTACTGGACAATTTGAAATTTTTTTACGTCCATTTTGATAATTTTTTTTATTTCATATATTTTTGTTATTGATTCAGGGGTTTTTCGAAGATTTCAATATATAAAGTTGATTAAATGTTCGCTGATCTCTTGGTGAAACATTGTTTAATATATCAAATAAAAACACTTGGTTTGGTTTCACAAAATTTGTATTTGACAAACTCAAAAATTCAATTCAAAGGTTTAACTTTTGAAAATGGGGTAACACCCCGAAACAATTGTCAAGTATTTTTTATGAATTTTGTGAAAACAAGCCAAGTGTTTTTATTTTATATCAATATATTCTGTAGCTCTTTTAGTAAACTAATGTTTTTGTCAATTTCTAGAAACTTTATTTCGAAATCTGTATTCTTAGCTATACTTTTCCGGAAGAGGTGTTTTTATTTGAATAAATTAAATCAGCACCATTCCAGAATTAAATCTATCACAACCTTCTCGAAAAGATTCTCGAGAAATGAGATCAATGAGAAAAAAGTAACGCTGTTTATTTCAACCATATTCGCTGAAGATACTCTAATGAATCCGCGCGTTCTAGAAATAATACTCCATTAATTCATCGTGAAATGGGCATAAATTCAACCTTGAGAACATGCAATGTTTCTTCGTTTTTATTCATCCCGAACTACCTTGAGGGCGCCATTCTAAATCGGCAATTCTTCCAATAAAAAGTGTAACAATCTTGGCGTAAATAAGCCGAACATAACGTTCGTGTTCATAGAAATTGGCAAAAAAGACGAAATAATTGACTCTGCGCTTGTTGCTGAAGAGCACAGAATGTAAATGGGACCTGGGCTTTCTGTGTATCTCGTAAAGCACGCGTCTTGACGTTGGATGGTTAAAACGTCTCCCACGGTGATTGAGGTATGTATAAAATATATCTTTCTTTAAATTTTAATTAATTACCTCTTTATTCTTTTTTGATATAATCGATTGAAGTTATTTATTATTTGAAAAATCATTACAAGACTTTTCGAAATAAGTAACTTATCACAAATTGATAAAATAAGTTCTGGGAATTGTCATAATCAATATAACTTTCAATCACAGATAATCTATTGAACATTAAAGTCCACTTGAATTAAAAGAATTAAGAGCTTCTGTACTCTTAAAGGTATCATGTTTAGAAATATGGGGTGCTATTTCCCCACAAGGAAATTTCCCCCTGACAATACCTCAACCTGCCTACTCCTTGTCAGGGGGTTGATTAGTTGCCTAGTGATGGACAACCAATTTAAGGCCCAATTCTCCCGATTCCTGAAAATCGGTATGAAAGGGTTTCGGTGCTGACAAGGCCTCAATCTGCCGACTCCTTGTCAGGTGAATGAATTGACTACTGATGTAGAACTGATTTTATCAAGAAAATATTAACGTATTTATACATAAATTAAAACTGCTTACTCGCTAACATGAAGTTCATTACACTCATGCGAGTATGGTGAACCCATGATATTCGCAATAGTTGCGTTAACCTACTTACTTATTGCCTAATGCATCATTAAAATATTTTCCTATTCTAACTATATAAATCTGTTCAAAATCTTCAAGATTCTGAATATATCACAAAAATCATTTGAGGCTATATACTTATTTTCAGAAAGCTTTTGATTAGATATATATATATATATATATATATATATATATATATATATATATCTATATATATATATATATATATATATATATATATATATATATATATATATATATATATATATATATATATATATATATTATATATATATATATATATATATATATATATATATATATATATATATATATATATATATATATATATATATATATATATATATATATATATATATATATATATAGATTATATAGACATATATAATAATAGACATGGACTACTTATAGTTAAAACTAGGAAGCTTTTTGAAGTCCTACTTAGGTAATCGAGCGTTAGCTCATTTTCAAGACTAATCTCTAAATTTTTTCAAGACTAAATTGAGTTTAGTCTAAATTGAGTTTAGTCTTGAAAATGAGCTAATGCTCGAAACATGTTGACTATTTCATATTGTTGAATAAATCGTGAAACATTAAGCCAAGAGTTTAATTTAATTTAATATTCAATTATGTTTCACCAAGAGTTAAGCGAGAATTCAATCTCAGTCATTAAAAACCTCAAAAACAAAATTTACTGGGGAAATATAAGCTAGTGTCTTATACAGAACGACACCAGTCAAAAAGACACACCTTAAAAACAAAGCAGGCAATAATGAATTCAATTTGAATTTGAAGCTAGTACTAACCAAATTTACTGGCCAGACACGCAAAGGAAAATCAACACATAGTGAAAGAGATGGCCTCAACTAAAAATTGTCACTCGAATGCCTCTGAATCTTGTTATAATTCAACAAGATCAATTTAAAATCTAAATAAAATTGTTATCTTTTTCTGGCATTAAAGAAAGGTTTTGTGATGACTCATTTTCGATTCATATAACATTAAAAATTGAATTATATCTTACAAATCATAGTAGAACTGGTATTGAATTGAAAATATTTCATCTTGTAGTTAGTGTCTCAAACCTATCGACAAAATTAAATTTGAACTAATTTCAATATGGATTAATACGTAGTACACACTATGTTGAAAAATCATTACATCAGTAGTTACATTTCCTCCCAAGATTTTAACTTGAAATTCTTTGGATATTTATTTGCAAAAATACTATTCTTACGAAAATAAAATGCAGCAATGACACAATACTTCAGTCAAGACAAAAGATATTATATCCGATATACCTAAAGGTGAAAGAGAGTGATACAATGCCTGCCAATCAGTTCTTTCCGTAATTCATCAGTGCTAGCCTTGATGGGCATTAATCGTATCTTCAGTTCCCTAAAGACTAACGAAATATCAGCCTCAACTTCATCCATCCATCTGTTTGTCTGTTATTGATTGTTTTCCAGTGTTATCCATCAGAAATGATTTTCTCTTGTATTAACGTTAATGAGGAAAAGTCTTGAGCCCGGAATTAGATCAATGTTTAATTGAGAAGTGAGGGAGGTTTGATGACCAACGCAAAAGTCAATGGTTATTGGTTCCATAGGGATTTGGCTTTCACTAATATATCTCCCAGCATTTCTTCCAGTGGAGGTTTTTGTGCAGCCAGGTTCAGATTCAAAGTAGAAGGCATTAGTTTGAAAGCCAACACTCTGATATTAAAGTCAAGCCATGATCTCACTTATAGGTTTATGAGATGTTCAGTGCCTAACCAAATGATATATATGTTCACAATTACACATATACACATAACAACTTACAATCTATTCAATTTGTACAAAGATTACACATATATATATTGCAGATATAATAGCTTTATTGATTAAATTTGAGAACAATTGATGAAAATGACATAAATGAAGAAAGAACCTCAAGAAAGAATTCGATGTTACATGTTCATAGTCAAGAAAAATTGACCACTGTGTATTTGTACCCATGAATAAGGAAAATTACACAAGAAATTGAAGGAACAAGACCAAAAAGCTTTATTTTGAAAATTTATAAAAAATGCTGGTGAATTGAACCAAAAATCATTTCTATCAATTTTTATAAGCGACATAAAATATGTCGTATTCTAATTGATAATTTTGCATCTATGGAAGTGGAATGGATTTTGTATTATTCTGAATTTTTGTTTGTTCAGATTTCAAATAATTTGATTAAATTTCATTTCAGTGTAATTATCTATTTTCAGTGCAATGAGTTCTATTGAATATGTTTTTTTTACAGGTGTATCACTATTTTTTCATTTCTTTCGAAAAAGAAATGATTTTATATATATATATATATATATATATATATATATATATATATATATATATATATATATATATATATATATATATATATATATATATATATATATATATATATATATATATATATATATATATATTGACAAGAATACCTCCGTATTATTACTATATAGAGTGTAAGGGGTTGTAAACGGATGGAAGAAGAGGCCACTCAATGTACAACATTTATTTTCGTCAAAGTTCCGGTTAAACAATCGTAACCATCATCAGGACTCTGCAATATGAGCCGATGTTACAAGAATCACTACTGAAGAACAAGACTTACCAAATAGTTGAGATTAAAAAATGAGACTCAGTCTTGAAAATGAGCTAACGCTCGAAACATGTTGACTATACATATTTTTAAATAAATTGTGAAACATTAAGCCAAGAGTTTAATTTATTTTAATATTCAATTATGTTTCACCAAGAGTTAAGCGAGAATTCAATCTCATTAATATATATATATATATATATATATATATATATATATATATATATATATATATATATATATATATATATATATATATATATGTATATATAAATGTTCTTTCTAGTAGGTAGTTGCTAAGATAATTGAAAATCACGAAACTCTGATAACATAAAGACGGCAAAAGGAAAAGATAGCCAATATATTCGAAGAATTGTACGTGCTTTTTTAGAATCATTAAATAATTTACATAATAGGATGGCTCTTATTTACGTCTGAGCGAGATACGGAAGAACAAGTGAAGAACTTTAATAAATTCTGAATTGAGAAACGCGCCATTGTCTCTTAAAAGATATTAAACAAAACTTTGGGTCTTATCTTAATGTGAGGCAGTTAATTAATACTCGAATTACCTAAACATCGCCCTAATTATGGAGGAAAATTCTTAAAAATACCCTCTTTAATTACCTCCGTCGGCCTTTAAGCTTTAAGCCCTCCGGTCCTACGCTTAATATCCAACTGGAGGGTTATAATTATAAAACAGACTCTTTTCTTTCTCTCAAATAACAATTGGGCTGATAGGATTTGTTTATCGAAATTTTAGTTATGACTGAGATCATTCAGGTGTAGAATGAATATAGCGAGTAATCTTCATGACTGAAAATTAACAAAAATTATTCATAATTAATCGTCGATTTTTATGTATTTCTGCAAAATTATTTGTGGCGCAACATAATTATGTATCAATAAACTTTTTGAGTAGGTATACGAGTAGAATACATCCAAGATTAAATATGAAGAAAGGAGATATTCCCTAATTCTTTCTGTTCGATATAACTATACTAATTTGTTCGAATTTTCGATAAAAAAAATACGTAGGGGAAAACCGAGCACAACGATACACTGTGGCAGAAAAAACGCTTGCTACATTCATATCTGCTACACTTGTGTGAACTGTCAATATTATGGTTGCTTGGGTGTAAATTAATTGCAAAGAAAAGTGTAGAAAAGTGAGTCTTTGTTGGAATTACCACAAATTGATTGATTCCCGGTGAGTTAACTATTTCTTTCAAAATAATTTCTAAGTAACGCATACTTATTGTAACTTCTCGTATTTGTACTCGTGAATTATACTATCTACCAAAAATAAAAATGTTGGAGAATCGCTATTATTTATAGAATAAGTACTTCTGCTGGCGGTACGGAAATCGACTCTACTGAGTAGAGTCTACTCTTGCTACTCTATCCAAGTATTATTGTATGTGTGAATTTTTCATTACGTACGGTGGGTATTTATTCTCAACAAAAAAAATATTCGAATATCCAGGACTGGTCTGAGACTGAATAATACATTTTATGTTAATTACAACAATCCAAATGTTGTTATGTGACGTTCCTATCAACTTTATATGTAATCTTTATGATGGAGTGTTGCGGTGGGTGTGATAACTATTTTGATCGTCTATCAGTTATTTTGACATGCCACTCAGAACAGCGCAATGGGATGTCGTAATATTTTCATGCACTCTGTTGTCCACATATGACTTTGTAAAAGCTTTATTATAAATAATATAAAATATAATATTTCAATTTTAGTTTTGATTCATTTGGTACTTTTTATTACTATTGCAATTGATTTCCATTTTATTTCTATTGACTTCATCAACTATATTTCATCAACTTCTGCTGACTATGTGTCACTTTGTAATAGACGATATTTTATTTTTAGTTTGTTCCATTTAGATATTGCTTATTACTATCTCAATTTATTTTAATTTTATTTTCGTTGTATATATTCGAATAATGGAATATAAGCTAAAATTCTAATACTTTTGATTGTAGTGTAATCAAATGTTAAAATTTTTTAATTTTATCTTATATTCAATTATAATGAATTCACATCAAGTAAACGCCAACACTATTCAATATTGTATATACTTATTCGCATATAATATCTTTCTTCGTTTTTTCTTCAATTTTCTCTTATTCATTATTATTTGTATACAATTTGTTATTTTTTCCTTGTAATTGCATGTTTGTTCTGAATAAATGTATTATTGATATTATTATTTATAAATGGAATACTGATAGACAGAAATGGAACGAAGAACGAATTACGAAGTTCAGTGGAATCAGCAGTTTCGGGAAAAATTGGTGCAAGTGGTCAATTGGTGAAAAGTTGGCACATTATAGTTATGGTGGTATTGATAGTGTTGACGAGGATTTACAATTAATTTGCAAATATTGCTCATAATAAATGATAGTTACGGTCTGCCCCGGAGGATGGGGTGAAACGGAGCAAACTCGATTTACTTATATTGATTTTATTTGCTCAACTTAGTTGTTTACATTATAGCTTGCTAATCAATTGAACATATTACATTTACTGCTGATAAAAGTACTTAATTTTCAGAAATAACGAATTTTAAAATTCAGATATGCCATTCTGTCCTGGGTTACCCTACATTGTCTCACATTTATGTACAATAGGACATAATATTGAATCAAAATTACGTTTAAATTTAAAAAACGAAATCCAGTTAATAATTGATAAAAATTTGGACATCAGATAAGGTTTTTCATCTTTCATTAGTATATTACAGTCAATAAGATATTGAGAAACTGAGTTCCCAATACAAATGCCTTGTTTCCATCATTTTGAATTTCAAATAAATCTTTGACAGTTTTCCATATAGAGCACCATATATGTGATATTTTTAAGGTCCATATGAAATATTTTCACGAAATAATTGAAAGTTTTCTTGAAAATAATATTCAACTAAATTTTAAATTCTAAATATATATTACATATTTATATTAAGGGCCATCGATAGAGTCTTTTTTGGGGTTTATCCGTTATCAAGAAAATATTTCATTATCGATATATATATATATATATATATATATATATATATATATATATATATATATATATATATATATATGTCGCATCATCATAAGGACATTTTAGCTCCTGTCATTCTCAATCTAGCATCAGTTGTTCTACTCAGAAATGAGTAAAATATTTTTCACCCTCTAATTTGATTACTATTGCTTTTTCCACATCATCAATTCAATATAAACCTTGTGAATCATCATACGTAAAAGAAAAGATATTGACCTTCATTTGACAAAGGAGGAGTTCTAAAACAATCTGAGATTTAGAGATGTTGAAAAAGCAGATGACTTTTTGTATCCACGAGCAATGTAACATTTTTTCGATCATTACGGCTTAAATCCTCCCTATTCTAATTAAGGGATACTAATTAATAAATAAGACGAAAAGGAAAACAAAGTCTTCATTTCTTAGTCGGGCAGAGAAATAAATATCGCTGCAGGCAAACTTTCAGAATCAGCATATTTCGGATGGATTGTTTGGAAAACTTCTGTATTGTTTGAAATTTCAACGAAATTAGATACCAATTAGCGAGAGACAAAAGACGAAAGAGTATAATTTTATCGCTAGATAGTCTCTTATTCAGAAAACGATTAAGAATGAACGTCTTCAGCAACTAAGAATGGACCTGAATATTTGTATCAAACATCCCTATTTTATTTCTTTATAGACCTAAATAGGATATTTGAAGTTATCGAACAAAGTTTTAAAGAAGCTACAATTTATGAACAACATTAATAACGAAGGAGTTTTCTCAATTTTTGTTATATTTAAATAGTTAATGAAGTTTTAAAGCAGTGTTACCCAACGTGTGTCCCATGCATTTTGATTATTAAGGGGACAACTCGAAAAAGGACTCTGGAAATGAAAGTGTGAAAACACACCCACAGAAATACAGTGAAAAATAACAAACAGCAACGAAAATCAATTATTGCGCCATTCAGACAGGAAAGCAACAGCGAATGAAACACTTGAAATCATAGGTAACTGATGATTAATTTTTGACCAGTTTAGTTCATTTATAATAATTCTCATTATAATTTTTTATAATTATTCATAATAATTTATTCAAAATAAAAAGACTACATTCCACCAAATTCCTCGACACAATCATTATTGATTTCGGGTTACTAATCAATTACCATGAGTTTAATACAACCCCTTCAAAATATATTATTTCAAATATTTACATTAATGAATACTTGAAATACATAATATTGAATGTTGAAGTCGAATTGTTGCATTTTCGAATTTGTATTGAAATCTTGATAATGGCTCGGTAGCCCGAAACATATGTCTAGTGTGCTAAGAATTTTCAGGCAAATGTTCTCAATTATATGATGATATTCAGAGTGTTTCACAAGTTGAAGATCAACATTTCTCATCAAGTATTTGGTGACCAAAAGTTATTTTGTTCAATCAATTTATTTTGACAATGTTTGTATTCATTTCAAATAATGTGACATGCAAGATTACCTG
The DNA here is from genome assembly GCA_030704895.1 of Henosepilachna vigintioctopunctata. Classification (NCBI taxonomy): domain Eukaryota; kingdom Metazoa; phylum Arthropoda; class Insecta; order Coleoptera; family Coccinellidae; genus Henosepilachna; species Henosepilachna vigintioctopunctata. Next base: position 11,374,998 of record JARQZJ010000121.1, read on the forward strand.
TACGTTTGTAATTTGAACAACTTGGTCTTCACCAGAGGTTTAAGAACTTCCACCATCTCGCAACAAGGTTTGTTGAAGATATCTTTCCTAATCCGCCAAAGTCCTACAAAGCTGGGGGCCATTTCTGGAGCTCCGCAGATAACCTCCGATCATATATTGCTTCGATTGTTTCCGAAACTGCTATTATATATAGTATGTTCCAATTAAATCTTCAATCTATGGCACATTGTCTAACTAAAAGATATAGACTTATATGGCTCACTGTTTCGAAAGTTTAACAAGAATCTATCACTACTATAAGTTATCAGTTTCTTTCAAGCATACAACATCGTCGGAGAACAATAACCTTTTTTATTATTTGCTGTCTATGAAAAAAGTCATGTGGTAAAATAAAACCATGAATAAAACCATCAATGAATTAGATGCTATTCTTTCACAAGTATTCTTTCACAAGATAGGGGTTGAAAATTCCACAAATTGAAGCAAAATATAAGAAATTATCACTCAAAAAAATTTTCTTCACTTGCTTCGATATTTCCCTAACAATATAATTCTAAAATATCGTTAGATTTCTAAATAAAAAGTATATAACACAGATATAGAAATTCATGAATTATTTGAGTCAGAGCGATATTTCTGCGATAGTTTGCGATTCAACTACAGCACATCAGTTAAGTATACACCGGAAATTGAAGAGTACGTAATTGAGAATAGCTTTGAAAACCTTAAAATTACTTGCATTCAAACTCAATACATTGACATGTCCGATAAAAAGTAAAGGGATATTTCAAAGTCATTGATACTCGTAACCCTTCCCCTATCATCATAGCTATTGATTAAAATCGAAGTAATACAATATTGAGAACAGATGTCTAGATATTGAACAAAGTAGTAGGCGGTGTACTCAAATTATGTTTGACAATCTTGACGTTCGTCAAATAGACCTTTATGTTGAGGTTGAAATTATATTCATCTACTAATTTATCCCATTATTTATTTCAGAGTTGTGTATTATATGTATTATATCATTTGAAAATTCACCACAACTGACAATACAGTTATCAGAAGAACCTTACAGTAAAAACCATTAAGAGTATTAGTTAAATCTTCAATTTAATATGAATTGAGAAGGTAACGTATTTGTATGGTATAAAACTAAGAAAACTCTTATTTTTCACTTTTTTTCTTCATTAGGAAACAGTACTATTTATTGTGCATTTTAGAATTGATATTTCTCATTCCTTCTTCCAGTGATGTTTTAAAATAAAACACATATTTTAATGTGTCTTTATGTCTACGACATTGTGACCTTGAATAATTCGAATATGTATACATTATTTGTGGGTTAAACAAGCCATTATGGAAGTACTTGTAGTAATATCTACAAATTACCCATAAATGGTAAGTTACAAACCATTGAATTACGAACACTATGTAGACGTGGTGATATACAACTCAAATCATTCCAGAAAGAATTTGATTTCTGTTATTATAATTAGTGTGATAATTTTTTAAAAGGCTAATTTTATCAACACTGCTTGTCTGTTGTGAGAAATAACAAATTTTATGAATAAAAAACATATCACAAAGAAGATATTTAGACTTATGAAGACTATGAAACTCAGGCCGCTTCAAACATTAAATTTCTAAGAAAATACCTTTATTCCCCTTTTTTACATCACAGGTTCAGACATAAAAAACATATCACGAAGAAGATATTTAGACTTATGAAGACTATGAAACTCAGGCCGCTTCAAACATTGAATTTCTGAGAAAATACCTTTATTCCCCTTTTTTTACATCACAGGTTCAGACTAACCGAGGAAGACCGCATTTAATATATCAGATTCATGATGGAATGATTATAAAATTAATATTTATTCAAAACTTGTTCTATATCATGGGATATGTTAATAACACCCATGGATATAATGATATAACCAAAGCAGTGTTTTGTAAAGTGTATTTCTTTGTAAAGAATATACAAAGAAATTAATAATAGACTTCATGAAAATATCTCCCGGCGTATATATATATATATATATATATATATATATATATATATATATATATATATATATATATTCAATGTTTTCAGCAATAACAGGCTTATTTTAATGTTAAAATCTTATTTTCGTTGACGTTTCGTTGTATATCACAACTTTGTCAAAACTAATGAATAATTGAATTTTATGAATTACTATAGATATCGAAACGTTAAACTTATTAAAAAAAAACGAATTGGGGTTTTTGTATTCTCACACATTCATTTTTAGTATTCAGAGGAATATTTTTGGCCTAGCATTCGCTTCGGAAGTTTTAGTCTTCTTCACCATGAGGAAACCTCTGAAAAACTCTAGGTAAGCCAGGTGATTCTCATGAGAGTGATTTATATATACATAGGTACATATAAGTACACAAAGTTGAGTTTTATATACTTATCCAGAATATGTATATTGATTGGTTTATTTGTTATATGTATGAAATTGATGGTAGGTTAGGAAAGAATGAGTTTTGAGATATGATGTTTGGCGATTGTTTTGTATTCATTTTATGAGTGTTATTTGTAATGTTTATCAAATCGTTTTAAATAGAATGATGATGTTTTATGTCTGTTCTTTCGCTAAATGTTTTTCCAAATTTTTACGAGTGCGTATAAATTTGAAATAAAAATTTTATTCCTCATGGTGAAGAAGACTAAAACTTTCGAAGCGAATGCTAAGCGAAAAATATTCGTCTGAATACTAGAAATTAATATGTGACAATACAAAAAAACTTTTTGATTTTTTTTTCAAATAAGTTCGACGTTTTGATATCTATAGTAATTCATAAAATTCAATTATTCATCAGTTTTGACAAAGTTGTGATATACAACGAAACTTCAACGAAAATTTTTTAACATTAAAATAAGCCTTATTGCTAAAAACAACAAAAAAAAAATATATAAAATATATATATATATATATATATATATATATATATATATATATATATATATATTTATGTATGTATTTGCTGGGATATTCTCGAAGCCGTCGTCTGTTCAAAGAATTAAAGAAGGATCTCTTTCATTTCGTAATCCATAAGTGATCAATACGTATTCGAAAATATTTCAAAAACAACTTTGTCGCAAAAATATCAAAGGGAGATCATAAGCCTAGAAGTTTACAAACAAATTTTGAGCAGGTAGGTATTAAGGATAATCTCGTTGTAATGCGGCATTTCTATCATATTTCTTAAGATGCCGCACCTTTGCCATTTTTATCACCTTATTTGAAACTTATGGCAAGGATTAGGAGTGCCGAAAGAATATTCCCCACTTGAATGATTTCTGTAACTTATATGGTCGGATGGTCTGATATGGCGATAATGATGGTCTTTTCTCGGATAATTTGGTGGTATATACGACAGTTTTGGCATTTCTTTGGATGGTTGCATTTCGCAAGGCAATTCGGATACGGATTCGATGTTTGAAAAGCTGCACCAAGTAACACAAAAATTCTAGATAAAAGTATTTATTATTTGTATAATATTCTTTGTTGGTATGTCTGTCTATCCAGTTCTACCCCCTTATTCTCAAGTATATATGTATATTTTCGTATGAAATAACAGACTGTACAATGGAGAACTTCAATTGCTATAAATAAATAATGATAAGTTCTTTATTCTCAACAGGTATAATACCCAATTACAGAAAATAACAACATAATGTTGAATAATAACTAAATAATTGAAATGAGAGAGAAATAGCAAAGAGCTCAATCTAATCTGAAGAAAAATAAAATAGTAAATAATAATTAAATGATTACATTTAATGAAATATTACAAAGAACTAAATCTAAGTCAATTCATTTTATTCAATTTCCTTTGTTCGCATAACTCCTTATAATAACTCCTATGGAGTCAAAGTGAATGTCACAATTATTGGCAACTCTATTGAATGTAGACTCCATTAACCAAATGGGGGATTGTATTAGCGAGTTGGTCCTTGGAGTCTCTAGGTCGAATAATTTTGCATTACGAGAATTTCGACTAGGAACACGAAATTTCAAAGCAGACAAGAGAGTAGGACAATCAATACCATTGTGCAGTAATTTGTAAAAAAATTTGAGTGATAAAGTTTCTCCCCTCTCTGCAATGAGATCAAACTGAATCGGCTCAATAATTCGTTATGATTGGCGCCTCTATGTGGAAAATAAACGTTTCCTTACAAATTGTAGCTTTTTGTAATACTATAAAATTAAAAATTAACACACTTGACTTAAGTTTCATTGAATATATTCGAAACTCTACATATGTTTCGGGTGGTCAAACAATTATCAAGAGTATACAATATACCGTAATATTGTATGCTCTTGATAATGGGTTAAGTATAACAGTATAACAAAAAATGACACGGAGAAGCGAAATCTCTGTGTCATTTTTTGTTATAGTGTGAAATTAATAATTTATACTAAATTGAAGAAATCAAGAAAATTAATTTCAAATTGATTGAATTTCCTGAAAATTTTTCGTTGCAAAGTTTTAATGAAAATTTGTTTTGTTCATTTTCTGAAAATGAACACAGACAAGATTAAGAATAGATAGTAGTAAAGTATAAATATAATAAAGTGTCGACTATTTATTTTAAATAATTCAATAGTTGTAAATTCAATTAAAAAAAAATTATCCTTATATTTTGCAATATAGGTATGTTAATATTGAAGAATATAAAGCTATTATATGTATCTGTAAAGGCGCTCTGATTCTTCAAACTAGGTCGACAGTCAGATCCGGGTAAATGAAAGGTGTTGATCATTTTTTAAAAGTAATAAGAGGATTTTGGTTTTAGGAACGCTTAAAAAAATTAATGAGTGTGATCAATTAAGAAAAATTTACAAAAAATACCTTTGATCGTGGTCGACTTACAGTCGCGAATGAATTAAGCTTGTGGACCTCTGTAAACTCAATTCTGCTTATCGAAAATTTTATTTTCTCGTCAATTTTTTTTATGTATCTTATGAGTTATAATAATGTCTGAAATTACAACCGGAAGTGGGGTCATAATTTTGCACGCGTCAAAATCAGACATTCTCAGGTGTGTCCACCTTTAGTTCTATGGTTTCTCGGTCTATATTCAAAAAATTGTTCATGTATCTGATCCATAGGACTTTTATACGACTGGCTCTTCGACTATAACGTAAATGAGTATATTTCGATTATTTATTGATTATATTTTTAAAGCGTCATTAATAACAGTTATTATTTTAATGCAATGCATGTATGGGCCAAGGGCTTTTCATTTAATTTCTGAATTTCATTCTCCATGGTTTTGCACTAAGTAAATTGCAAAAATTAAATTTATTTGTTATAAGTGACCTTGCCAATCAATGCATCAATGCATATAAGGTTGATATCTCTTATAGATTCTTTAGTTTTCGAAATAAAAAAGAGGCTGCAATACATTACGTATTTGTTATACAAATCCTCACAAATCCTTGTTGGTTTTCCATAAATTAATACTTCACTCATTCACATAAATTAAACCCACTATATATTTTTCTTGTAAAATTCCCGGTTGTTTTTTCTCATATACTTATGCCGTTTTATCACTTTCCAATATTATACTACATTTATTTCTTAGTAGTTTGATAGTAAAATTGTATCTGCTCATTATACGTGTTATCTCTAATTCGTGGGTCAAAGTTCACAGCGGTGATTTCCTCCCTCAAAGCACCCCTTTATTGACGCGGCATAATTAGAGAATGGACGAAGTTAGTAATCTTATAGTCAAAGTTTGCGGGATCGGCCAAGACTTCATTAATCTATAGGATACAATTAATGGCGAAACTTGTGTTCTCTATTATGGCCTTCGTAAATTGAACACGACAATATTCGCCCTAGCGACACATTTGAATTTTCAACCCCCATTGAGTGGAATGTATGATTACAATATGTAGCTGGTGGTGAGAAATCAGAGTAATTAGTTAGATTAGTCATTTGATAAACCTGATATGGCTTATCAAATAAAGAGTACTGAATATGTCAGTTGACCTCTCGCCATAAATTTATAGCAGTATTGTGAAAAGTATAATATATTTCGTAACACTTGGCTAAATTCCACGAAAAAATACAGTCGACATATGTTTCGTACTATAAACTTTTTAACAAGATTTTTAACAAAAAATGTATGGAATATAGGTCAATGTCAATACGTATTGAATATTGCCTATACGAATTTTTATAAAAGTATATTCAAATGAAATCATATTCGTTTACTTAATATTCGATACTTTTTTTTATATAGAATTTAGTTACTGTAAATAAGGAATTTTTCAAGAGAATAATCACACAAAGTCTAGTTCAAGAGCTAGTTTCTTCAGAAAAACAAAATTTGAAGGAAGAAATAACCAGATTCTCTATTTATTCTAGATCTTCAAATTTCAAAATTTTTTATGTTTATTATTTCAGCTGCTTATATATTTATATGAGCAGATTTATTTTATATTTAAAATACAGAATGAAACTTTTTATATAAACTTTATTTTATATTGATGATTGATGAGATCGATACTTGGAGAAAATTAATATCCATAATGAAACAATATTCAGAATTTTCTCATGATTTGATAAAAATACGCATGACGCTTTTCGGAGTACTACTTCTTTATCAAATTCTGAATTAACAATACATTGTTAATTCATTTTTCATTGTCAGTTCATTGCTAATTCAGAATTTAATAAAGAGGTAGTACTTCGATGCATATTTTTATTGAATTATCGGAAAATTCTGAATTTATTTTATATTTTTTTATTTAGCTATTCATTATATTCAGTTTCAATTATTTGTAGACTTCAAATATTTCTTATGTATTCTGTTTTATTTGTCCATAATTTTCTTTTCGCTACTTTAAGGAACCCTCACACAAAAGTTACTTTTTCTTAAATTTTCACAACTTTAAGTTGTGTTTCGGTTTTGAATTTGAGTTTCTGAATTCAATTAATTTGATTTTGTGGTCATGTGCAAAATTATATTGTAAATAACCAATATATTATATTGTATTCGATAATTTCAAATATAGGCAAATATTGAATTTTTAAATGGTGTAGCATTCAGTTTTAATTATTAATGTATAATTGGGATTTTGTTTGAAAAACTGTTTTCATTTCATCTTGTTATAGAATTGTTTGGTCCTTGCAAGAAAAAAAAATTTCCTTAATTTTCATCTAGAAACGTGAGAAAACGTTTTGGTTTTTTTCAAAAATGCCCAATAGGGCAGAGGTACCACTTTTGGGTCACTTTGAGTACTTTTCAATTATTATTCTAATATAAAAAATACAGGATTTGGAGATGACATTTGTGCTGAATGTCATTTATTAAGATCTGCTTTTTCAGACAATCTAGCGTTTACAGATTTCATGTAAAATAAAGTTATTACGGAACTTTTTGTCACGAACCTCAAAATTCCCAACTTTTGGCCATCTTATTCTATTTTTTAGCCGTGATTCATCCTAAGGGTTCGTCAATAAAATAGAAAACTTGCATAACGGAACAAATAAGTATCAATACTTATCATTAATATTTATTGAAGTGAAGAACTGATACCCAGTAACTGATATTTAGGTCGGACAATGGCCATAAGTCGTTCCCCTGCTCTATGTCAACTCAAATGTCACAACTTGTCATTTTACAAATAGAAGAAAATCATTCATTAATAATTCAAAACCGTTTCGTCCCTTTCAATTGAATACTTATACCAAATAAATAATTTATTGAATAAAATCACTTGACTTGGTTTCACAAAATTTATAATAAATACTTGACATTTTTTACGGGGTGTTACCAAATTTTCAGAGGTTAAACTTTCAGCAGTTTAACTCCTGAAAACGGGGTAACACCCCGAAGCAATTTCCAAGTATTTATTTAATATATTAGACAATGTTTCACCAAGAGATCAGCGAACATTCAATCACCTTTATTAAATAAACAATTGTTGAGAAAAAGGAGTATCCGTTTGAATTTATGTCTCATTGTTTTTTCAATTCGATTGCAAGTGTAGAATTTGCACCAGGAAGCGAAAATTTCATATTGAAGACGATACTGATAATGTTGAGAGTCAAATAACGATAGTAAATTAGCGATTTCTTTTCTGAATGGGCAATTATGGCAAACTAAGTGCCAAGCATTATTATTCCTGGCCGCAGATTTCGGGATATATCGCCGTTCTGGGATATCAGACAAACCTAGATATATATGGGACATTAGCAGCGCTGGTGAGAGAATGCGGCTAATTTAATAGCACCGAACGAGGTTATTCTCCAACGGCATAAATTCGTAGTAATGTGGCGAACTGCGGAGCTGTATATCGAGAACTCCCTCTCAGTGTATTGGGTATAATTAATCCCCCGTGTTGCACATAATATTGTTTCGTACAATTAGCGGCCATATACATCTGACGGCCGAATGTCTCCAGTTCTATAGTGGCAGGGTCTGAGCTGTCTAGCTTGATGCATTTTGCTTCCCTTAAGCAATGCATAATAACGGGTGTTTTTTTAGAGGTATAGAACATTAAATTGCAATAAATCAACGATGGATCATTCGATTGACAAGAATTTTTTTTTGTTCGAAAGATAATCTTGTGGCATTACATTTTAAATATGATTTCTGGCATATGACCGCCACGGCTGGCTCGGATGTAGTCCAATCTGGACGTCCAATTTTCGATGACTTTTTCCAACATTTGAGGCCGTATATCGGCAATAACATGGCGAATATTGTCTTCCAAATGGTCAAGCGTTTGTGGCTTATCCGCATAGCTAATGACGTTACATAGCCTCACAGAAAGTAGTCTAGCGGTGTTAAATCACAAAATCTTGGACGCAAATTCACAGGTCCAAAACGTGAAATTAGGCGGTCACCAAACGTATCTTTCAATAAATGGATTGTGGCACGAGCTGTGTGACATGTTGCGCCGTCTTGTTGAAATCACAGCTCCTGGACATCATGGTTGTTCAATTCAGGAATGAAAAAGTTAGTAATCATGGCTCTATACCGATCACCATTGACTGTAACTTTCTGGCCATCATCGTTTTTGAAGAAGTACGGGCCAATGATTCCACCAGCCCATAAAGCGCACCAAACAGTCAGTTTTTCTGGATGTAACGGTGTTTTGACATACACTTGAGGATTATCTTCACTCCAAATGCGGCAGTTTTGTTTGTTGACGTAGCCATTCAACCAGAAGTGCGCTTCATTGCTAAACAAAATTGTGCGTGATACGTATTCCGCACAGAACCATTATTTTCGAAATAAAATTGCACTATTTGCAAGCGTTGTTCAGGCGTGAGTCTATTCGTGATAAATTGCCAAACCAAACTGAGAATAAATCATTTCTCAGCTGTTAAATCGGTCGCCATCTTCAACAGTAATGCCAACTTAAAGTTCTATACCGCTAAAAAAAACACCCGTTATTTATCCAAGTATTCATGGAAAGGTGGAATCACTATTTCCTGTTTATGACTCATATGCTCACTCAAAATATCTAGATACAAGTGAATTAAACTTCTATGTTTATCTGTATCCGTGGCTTAGTCAGGAAAACTTCGACTTTGGTGTGGTAGGATTAGGGTTCGAGCCCCGACGAAGGCATGGGTCTATGATTTAAGTAGTTTAATGATGATAATTGTTGGGAAAACAACAATGATTAAAAGCCCATTTGCCGTTCGAAACCGTCGTTATACTGTAGGTCCTAAATTAAAAATCTCACATTTCATGAAAAATACTTGTGAATAATTATCGTCCGATTTCAATCATATCTATATTCAGTAAAATAATCGGAAAAATCATTAGAAATGTATATCATACTTTGGGATCTATAATTTTTCACCAATTCACATTATGGTTACAGAAAATATCGCTCTACAAAGCATGCACTCCTGGAGGTCGTAGATGGCTTAGTTCATGTCTTGGAGAAGCATAGTCAAACATAGTCAGAGGCTTTCGACTGTGTTTCTCATGATATTTCACCAGAAAACTGAATTTTTGCGGCGTCAGAGGCACTCCCTGAAGCTTATCGAATATTATCTAACAGAGGCAACAGGCTGTGTGGTATGAAAATTGTTTCTCGGAATTCAAGCTGGTGAAACAGGGGTGCCTCAAGGCTCAGTTCTGGGGTCAGTGTTATTCATTATATATGTGAATGACTTACACAATTTTATGGCTCAACTGAAAACAGTATTATTTTTGGATGACAAAACTTTTGTTTACTCTGATAAATCGTTCAGGCTTGGAGGTAGCATCTATGTACGTAAATAGAATATCTCAATTATGGTTCGCGGGAAACGAACTGAAACTGAATGATGACTAGACTCAAAATATAGTCTTTCCATTTGATTACTTTGATAATACTGCGGAGAAAATTACTGCGAAGCTGTTTTTCTAGTAAAAACTTTCTACCTACTATATTTTTGCTTAGACGAATGTGAACTGTTCGTCTAGAACTATGAGACGTATGCTAAGAAAAGCATTCTTTTCTTCATCTCATTCTTTTTTGAGTTAGAGTGTTGTTCTGTTTAGAAATTGAATCATTTAAGTTTATTAGGTTTATATTTATTTGATCCCAATCCTTTCTTTCATCAAAGATAGAGAGTACTTTATTTACGTAATTCACTATTTTATTTAATTTTATTTTTGAAGAAGTGGAAGAATGATTCGACAAACTGCTACTATCCGTAAGAAAGAAATTTTTCTATAATAAAGATTACTCTACATAGGTACAATTGAAAATCACAGAAATATATTTACTAAAGTAAAAATCTAGCATCTCTTCCCAGGTAAGATATTGACGATGGTATATCGCCAACATGACTAGACGTCTGGTGTTGAACGAAACCGTCCCTTTTTCGGTGGTGTGTCCCGTTCTCTCCAAATAAAACCCTGGGATGCAAAAGTGTCCCGTTTCAGTTAAAAGTGCTTTCTGTTGAAAATTAAAAGAAGCCTTCTGTTATTGAGAGTGAACCTTTCGACAATTGAAGCTGCAATAGATATCAGATGACTTGAAGACATTTTGGCTAAGAAAGTTGTAGTTTGTAGTTTTTTAGAGGGAAGTCAATAGCACTGAAATTGATAAAAAATTTGTGAATAGTGCGGCTACCGAATTTTATAAAACAAACCGCGAATATAGATAGACCTTAAAAAAACCTTAGATATATTGATTGAAAATTAAATATATTGATTGTGATATTGAAGACGCGGAAATAATTGACGAACCTTCATTGATTTGTAGCTACATCACGATCAAAAAACAACCGAACTAAATGATCGAGCAGTTTCTACGGAACCTCGCTGGGTGGAATAATGAACAAATTATGGACGTCTAAAAAAACCCAGTTACTTGTTACAGTATTGAAAGAGATGTTAATAGTTTAAATAATTGAATATAAGAAATGCTTAGAAGTTTATTCCCTTCTAAAATCCTCACCTCCTGTATCGAAGCAAATTTGTTCGGCTGTTAAATACAAAAAGAAGTTATTTGAAAAATATAGTATTTTCAATTCATAAAAATAAACCACGCTTTATAATGAACAATAAAAGTGTTAGTGTAGTACAAGTGTTTCTAACAATACAAAGTCCCGTTTTGAGCCATGAAAAATATATGTCTCGAGATCAACTGAGAAAAAATAAAACAGAACCATATCCAAACACAAGAGTATTAGTGTTATCTTATCAGTATAAGATTCTCAAATCAAGTCACAAATAAATTTTTGAATCATAGTGAAACATTAGATCAAGCATGTTTCATTTTCAGATAATCAAGACTTAGGCAATAGCATAAATTTACAAATGCAGATAAATGTTTTCAATAAAGATATAAACATAATAAAAATACTACCGTCAAATTCACCACTCTATAAAAAATCGGTAAAAATATACCGTGAAGTAGGACATACATACTTAAAAGAAGAACTCTTCTGTTGATGATTGATGAGTCCGATACTTGGAGAAAATTAATCATTAATCGATTGGGCCGATACTTGAAGAAAATCTCAATACAAAATTTGATTAAAACTAAGTAGTTTTCTGATTTTCACTATAATTAATTCAAAACATGGCAATATTGTTTCGCCAACACAGTGGCTTCATCAGACAGCTATGATATGTAGTGAATTAAGTGTAAATCATAAGTTCAAGTGTTTGAATTTAAGTTTATATTCGAGAAAATTAATATCCATAATAAAACAATTTTTAGAATTTTCTCATAATTTAATAAAAATAAACATGACGCGTTTCGTGCTAACGAAGTACTACTTCTTTATCAAATGCTGAATTAACAAAACATTTCCAATTCATTGTTCATTGTCAGTTGATTGTTAATTAGGAATTAACAACATTCTTAATTCATCATTTGATAAAGAAGTAGTACTTCGAAACACGTCATGCGTATTTTTATTAAATTATGAGAAAATTCTAACTCTTGTGTAATTATTTTCGAACAATTTCTATTTCATTATTCATGTAATTTTTATTTTCATAATTCATGTGCTTCAAAATATAGTAACACTACGAAACTTCTCTCGCAAAGAAACCAATAAATAATTTTTTTTTATTTATAAATGAATGGCCTTGACAATATCATTAGCCAACATACTATATCTATAATAACATAAATACAAACAATAATACATATTCAAAATAAAATTCATTATATAATACAAAATAAAATAATAGATAATTTCGTGATAAAAACAAAGTGTATTTTTGTATGCAATTATGTGCATTATCACAAAGAACGGAGGAATCAATAATGTATATATATATATATATATATATATATATATATATATATATATATATATATATATATATATATATATATATATATATATATATATATATATATTATATATATATATATATATATATATATATATATATATATATATATATATATATATATATATATATATATATATATATATATTATTATGTATTATTCGATTCAGTAGTTTGGATTCGATATACTCATTCTTACAATATTCAATTCTCGGTAATGCTCTCGAACAAAAGGAAATTAGCAATGGTATCAAACAATTTCAGTATTTGTTGATAAAAACAATCCAACAATCGAAAATAAAAAAAAACCAATTCACCGGGATCCGTAAAAACGTTATTAACGTGCTTGTCTTGTTTCCATTAATGTCCCATAGCAAATACCCATGGCGGTCCCTGTCAAAGACTCCGAGCCAGTCGGTATAAGACTTTACAATTTTATTGTTGGATATTTTCATTATTGCCAGCTTTGGATTTCATTCCGTATTTAGAAAAATATTTTTTGTTAATGCATGCATATTACTGCACATCCGCCGTTTGTTTTTAGTTTTATATCCCCGGGAGATCGCGGTAATAGCGGAATTACTCCAGGTCATCGGCGGCGGAATCATCGATCTATCTTGCATATAAATCTGGAGGTAAGCAGGCAGCTTACAAGGTGCTTTGTTTTATCAGCCTGCGTGCGACAACTCAGTAATACTCGATTCTATTTATCTGTTATTTATCTGTTCAAATTCACCGCATTCTGCGTTTAATACGCTGATTGGTATGGAAAAACAAAAGGCGATTACTTCTTGTAGCACTTGTAACTCAATTTTTCATCGTCAAACTGTTATATTGGTCAAAGTACCCAAACTTTGACCTTGATATAAACTTTGATTGGCCAAAACTTTGATATAAACTAGGAATTTCAGTTAAATTAATTCACCTAAATTAATTTCTTGTGTATTATTTTGTGTTGCTCAGATAAAAAATTCAAAAAGCACATAATTAATAATATAACAATAAGAATTATAATAATAAGCAATCCAAAGTATACTCAGTATACACAAAATATACAAAATAGGGAATATGATGTATTTCTTCAATCTTTTCAGTAGAATTAAGTTTTTTGTGTTGTAAATCAATGTGTTGTAGTCAATGCATTGAAAACTTTATTTGTATGAGATGTTCTATAAGATGTATACAAATTTCTATAATATGTACATTCTAAAAACATTTAGGTTATTAATATTTCTGATAGGTGCTGCTCTTTTATAGGACAGTTTTAAACTGTCTGTTGTGTGAGCCCTTGTATGTAAAAGATGAAAAAATACTAAAGCTGATACGAGTACATAATTTTCCGGTCAACGACTTACAAAAAGAGTTATTCTTATATTTGGAATTCTTTTCATCTTTAATTTTATAAATACCAATATTCTCACGAAAGCTTATAATATTATTTTTAACGTACAAGATGACTTGACAAAAAAATTGAGTTTTAGTGTATTTTTTCTGCATCATTTCGATTCATATTTTCATTAAATCAAATTAACCTCTTGGCTTAATGTTTCACGATTATATTTAACAATATAAATTTCCAACATGTTTTGAGCGTGAGCTCATTTTCAAGATTAAAAAAAACATCCAGATTTTTCTTTTTTTTTTACGGAGTTTTTTCTCAATCAGAATAACAGAGTGAAACAATATTCGAAGTGTTGCATTATCATTGACTTACAGAGCAATCGATTCACATATTTCCTCAGATTTCTTTCAATTCTTTTGAGAGATTTATATTTATATATCTAGTTGATATATAAATATAAATCTATGTGAGGAAAATTATCATTTATAAAAAACCTTGAAGATCTAATCATAAGAAGCCTACTACGTTACCATTTTTTAACGAGTGGTGTTTATACAAGACGCAATCAAACTGTCAGAAATGGTAATAGTGTAACAGTGGATCTTCCATCCAAATGGACTGCCTAATAACTGGTCTACAAGATAGTCGCTTGTTAACAACTATCCGGCATTGTTATGATGCATCTAGAATCTGTAAAAAGTACGTCGTCCACAGCTACTTGCTCCCGCTTGACAACTTCAATAAATATATTATATGTTTTGTATCGATAACGTGATACAATGTTGAGCAACACTTTCGAACGATTTTTTGCCTGTTAGAGTAACAAGCAGATCATTATTTTGATTGATGTTGGACGGATCAAGTGATCGGATGCTTGCCTCACTTCATGTCTGGCTGGAAAGCCTAATGGCCTTTTTCTACGGCATATTCAATGATCGTCAAAGAAAATAAACTGCTGGACAAGTGTTCTTATCGGGTTATCAGTTATTATGATTATTGATGTGTTTGCCTCTGTAACTGAGACGATATGATCACATTGTGGCATCATTGCTTGTTGTGTCCGTCGGCGTAGTAGCCACAGCGACTTTTCTCGTTCAATTTCAATATACATTAAAATCTAACAATGTATGTAATCTGGAAGTGAATTATCAACGATTTCGTGCAAGCTGTTTCATATTTATATTGTTAATTCATGAATATGTCATTAAAAATTTTTTTGCCGTTTCTACAATATAATTTCACTGAAAATTTTCTAATTGAACTTCGAAACACTGAGTGAACCCATTGTTAGTTAAATTTTGTTACAAAAACAAATTCTATCACTTTTTGCACTAATATTTGATTATTGAACTAATAAAAATGATTAATTAATATTGACTAGACGAAAATAGTGTTCCAAGTGATGTTGTGAATATTGTACAATTTTGAATTTTGAATGTTGAATCTTCAAGGTGAGAAACATTAAATTAGAATTAAGACACTTTGCTTAAGTTTCACTAAATCTATTGAAAACTATACATATGTTCATTTAAGAAGTGCCTTTGCAAGAAAAACTGTGCTACAGCAAGATGTCTGTGTTTTAAAAATAAAGTATTATGTACTTCCAAATGCCATTCGAGCTTACACTGCAAAAATAAATAGCTATATGGACTGACAAAGTATTATAATATAAAGATTTACTTTTATACTGTGACATTTACAATTACTGAATTATCAGACTGATTACTTGCCAAATGAAAATTTGATTTTATAAGAATAAATATAAAGTGACTTTGTGATACGTTAAAAGTTAATAGATAGTTGATTTTAGAAGTTTTAATTAGTAAGATAATGTGAACATATTATTATTATTTTACGGTATGACTGTTACCCGATTGTCTCAATAAGTGCTATAATAGAAGAATATTATTAACAATGTGTTTTATTACAGAAAGCATTTACTTTATACATTTCCTAATACGATATTGGAATTATATACAATTCCGTGGAAATTTATACATATCCTAGGATATCTATGCATCAAATAGTTTTTCAAACAATATTTTATACATTTCCTAAATAGTATCGGAATTGTACACATCTCCTAGGATTTGTATACAATTCCTTGATTTCATACATTTCCGGTAACATATACACAATATTGAACGATAATTGTATTGATCAATTGTTCCTTCAAAACAAAGTGTCCTAACGATAAATTTAAGAGGTAATTTTCCTCTCTGCTGCCCGCGATTCTAACGCGTCGAGCGAATCTTTTGAATCCTTGCCAAAATCCACAACATATTAATTATACCAAAGAACGTCCAATTATATTGAACATGTAGAAATACAAAAGTTTACAGTCAGTTTACAGTGTCGTTGAAACAAAGCAACAGCGCGAAGAAAAAAGAACCGTAACAAATGGCAATGACTTATGAAGTCTCAACATACGAAGAGCCAGCAGGATAATCTGACAAATGAAATATTTCACTTTACGAAGTCATAAGGGTTGTCACACTTTATATTAACACTGTCTGTAATGCGGCATGGATATATTCGGAACGGGATATTCATATCTGTGAGGTATCTGTTTAATTTGTTTCGTTTTACTAAAAGTGAAATATATCATTTCTACATCCCAATTCTGGATAGGAAGATTTATAGTTTAGCACAAAGATGAGGTGAAAATAGATTGTTAACCACAAAATCAGAAAAAAAATTTTGACCTAAGTTTCACAATTACCAAGAAACAATACTTCACAATTGTCAAATAACGGGTGATTTTTTAAGAGTTGTGTTTTTCAGGTTGGCGGCACTAGTTGGTAATGTCATCCAAACGTCATCTGTCAAAGTGAAAAGTTTTTAGTATACTCCGGCATTTCATCATGGAAAGACTTAGAAACGAGCAACGATTGCAAATTGTTAAAATTTACTATCAAAATTCGTGCTCTGTGAAACATGTGTATCGTTTGTTACGACCATATTATGGTCATCACATTCGACCTGGTGAATCAACAATTCCTGCTGTTATCAGCAAATTTCGCACCAAATTTACTTTGTTGGGCATTAAACCATTGTCTCGCATGCGTACAGTGCGTACTGAAGAGAATATTGCAGCCTTAGCGTACAGTGTTAATGAAGATAGTGAAATGTCAATTCGTCGCCGTTCTCAGCAATCGGGAATGTGTTACTCAAGCACATAGAAAATTTTACTTTTTGATTTTGGTTCGAAAGTCTATAAAATTGCAATTATTCAATTCTGCAAGAATTGAAACCGACTGATCTACTACAACGTCTAGTTTTTGGTGAATAGGCCTTAGAACAGCTTAATGATATTCTAACAGGGTTTGTTCATAACCTTTTCGTTCTGTATGCAATATTTTAAAGTTCTGGTCGAAGACATGATTCTCTTCTAAAAGATGTGTTGCATACGTAGAATCGGATTCATTTTTTTTTTTAGTTTTTGCAAAGCATCTTTGGTGTTCACGTATGCAACACATCTTTCAGAAGAGAACCACGTCTTCGACAACAACTTCAAAATATTACATACAGAGCGAAAAGGTTATAAACTAACCCTATTAGAAGCCATGGAAATCAATAAGAGAAAGAAATCGAACAATTTATTAAATGATCAAGTTTTAATCAATAATTCTCCGTTATTAAATTTATTCCAGTAAAAATGCAAACGAAGAAAAGTATTCTATGGTCATCCCCCCTAATTCAGAAGAAATATGTTCTATAGTCATCCGCCTGTAAAAGAAGAACAGTGTTCTATGGTCATTCCCACCCCACGCACTTCAGGATAAATATACGCATTCCAAAATGTAATAGCTCAGTTTATCATCAACATCTGATTAAGCCACTGTGTTGGCGAAAGGATATTGTCATGTTTTGAATAATTATATTGAAAATCGAAAAACTACTTAATTTTTTTAAAATTATGTATTTAGATTTTCATCAAGTATCGGCGCAATCGATTAATTATTAATATAACAATTAGCAATGTTAGGAAGTTGAGTCTATTCAATATTTGTATTGATCAGAAATTTTTGCCGAAGAAGTTCTTAAAGTTCATCTTCCAACTCGAAAAAAAGGTTGTTCTCCATTGCTACTGCTGATTTCATTGCTACATATGATAATGGAACATCTGAAAAGTTCTTTAATCCAAAGCCAGAACAATGTTCTAGCTTGACGATCTACTGGTGAAATCTTCAATCTCACTCATTTACATAGTTAACATTTTAACTTTAGAGCAATTTATATCAATAAAGGTACACATTTCCTGTGTTTCCTGCCTTCTTTTCAGTAGCTAACAGTTCTTATAAACATTCACATAGATACAGTTCATATACACAACTATTTCCAAGAAGTTTCAATATTTCAGTTTATTGTACCAGTTCAAGGAATTTTTCAATGTCTATAAAAAACTCATACGTTGTAAACAATTGCACAAGGTGTTTGAATATACCGTGTCGAAACTCCATCTTGAGCTATCTGCAAGCTGAACAGCCAATCTATCAGAATGTATTGGTCGCGTTGTCTGTTCTGCGTTTGGCCGTGTACGGCAGCAGAAGAATCCTATCAAATTTATCGAAATATCCCGTGCATTTGTCTATTCCAGCCACCTGACACTTCATAGTCCAGCATTGTCCCGTCAACCACCTCGATTCTTGTATACAGTATCGGCGAGAGATGCCTGGTGCCGATCTGGGACGACGTCAGGCATTTATAATGTCGGCAGCGTTATGGATGTTGTGAGAAATCAGTCGCCGTTTCCCTATCCCAAAAATGGAATAAAGTTATAGCGGAGCTTATGTAAAGGGGCTAATTGACAGCTGGTTTGAGTGCCACTCGATGCACTTTTGAATAGAGCACGTATAGATCGATGGCTATATGGCAACGCAGTGAGAAAAAAGAAAACTCTATTCGAATACAGTTTGCCACCTCTATTGACGAATTATTCAAGTACAACCGAACAAGTTCAGTTTTAAATATTAGCTAATAAAACGAAATTTAACGAGAATTTTGCTATTTGAATCGTTAGTGGAAGACATTTTTCAATAATAAGTTCTTTATTCTCAACAGGTATAACACCCAATTACAGAAAATAATAACAATGTTGAATACATAACTAAATAATTAAAATGAAAAAGATATAACATTGAGTTCAATCTGATCTGAAAAAAATAGTAACTTATAACTATATTATACCATTCAATGAAATATTACAAAGAACTCAATCTAAATCGGTTGAGGCTTTCGCGGCCAGTCGTTGAACTAGTGTTATCCTGGTTCGGGTCTAAGGGCCGTCGGCGGTTAGAATTTCTTTTTAACGTTTCGCTAGCACGAGTGGCGAGCTTCTTCAGAGGTCGTTCCATTTCTGAATCTGAAGAGGTCTACTTCCAGAATGAATGTAAAGATAATACCATGAATTGCGGTCCTATGTGAATATCATCAATTATAATAATTAATCATATTATTCTACAAATTAGAAATTCTGTTAACTGAAGTCGAAAATGAAATATTTTTTTTAGAAAATGGTAGACAGTTTCTTTTATAGTATATAGACATTTATAGACAAAATTATCTATAATTCATCTAAAATTATTATTAAATATTTTTTTTTTGTAAATTTAACCGAAAATTTTCTAAACTAAATTCTGTTGAGTTGTTTTCGATTGTCCCAGCAATTGGGTGTGTGTTACTCAACCACATGGAAAATTTTACGTGATATGTAAAAAAAAACAAAACTGTCGAAACTGAAGTGATGAACAACTCAAAAAACAGCCGAAAAAACGAGAGTTTGGTGTGGTTTATGGGCTGGTGGCATCATCGGTCCATTTTTCTTCAAAGACGACCATGGAAGAAACGTTACCGTCAACGGCGAACGATATCGCGCCATGATACGCAAATTTTTTTGCCACAGTTGAACTTGGTTGACCTGTGGTTTCATCAAGATGGTACCACATGCCACATAGCTCGTGAAACAATGGACATGTTGAAGGATGAATTTGGTGAGCAGCTTATCTTTCGAAATGGCCCTGTGAATTGGCCTCCAAGATCACGCGATTTGACGCCTCTGGATTATTTCTTGTGGGATTATGTAAAGTCCTTATTGTATGTGGACAAGCCGAACACGATTGAA
Organism: Henosepilachna vigintioctopunctata; assembly: GCA_030704895.1. Lineage (NCBI taxonomy): Eukaryota > Metazoa > Arthropoda > Insecta > Coleoptera > Coccinellidae > Henosepilachna > Henosepilachna vigintioctopunctata. Next base: position 11,395,275 of record JARQZJ010000121.1, read on the forward strand.
GCCTTACAGGATAACATAACACGCGTAATTCGTTTGATACAGGCCGAAATGCTCGCAAAAGTGACGCAAAATAGGACCTTCCGAATGGACCATTTGATACGAAGCCGCGGACAACATTAACATGAAGTTCTTTTCAAAATATAAATGACAAAGGCCAAGTTATCAATTAAAATGAAAATTTTTAATATATGATGCAATTGAGTGTTTCATCCGATTTAAAAAAAACGCTTAAAAAAATCACCAATTATAAGTTACCTACTTCTTGGATTATATTCGAGATATTCTTGAAAAATAACTCGGCTAACAGATTGTATCCATGAATGATCTCTCTTGATAGCCAGCATCTGACGTTGGCAGTTTTTGTTCTCAGATGGTAGACAATATAATCGTTCAGTAACGATAATGATGTATTTCTAAGCGCAGCAATAATGACCGCCCAAACGGTCATAGTGATTAAATCCGGGGATATCAGATAGATGAGTGACGGAGCAGGCCCCGGTGGTGTATTTAAGTAATGACAGGCTGGGGAAAGACTAGCTTCAGGGTCATAACCTGATCCCTGATCGCATACACACTTTCCAATTATTGGTATTACCCTCCTGTTTCTCGTTGCGTGCACTGAAATTCTCATTCTCATTTCTTGAACAATCCTACTTTTATAGTTGGTGCTGTGGTGTGGGCCTACTCTTGAGGAGATAATAGAGATTGTTACGAATTGCAGTTTTGACTTGGATAATATTTGCCACGAAATGTATGGTTCAAGGTTCTATAATTCATTGAATATTGATTATACAAAATTAATTCTATCATACTTTTACTTTGGCATACTCATACTTTTTGATTCAATGAAGTAATTCAACCAATTCAATTATCCAAAGTGAGCAGATTATCTTATGGTTATTTTGATTTGTCATAGATTGAATGAATGAAAAGACGTTTTATTATTATTATCTTTGTTCACTTTGTTTACAATTTTACGATTCATTACGATGTTATTTTACAAATACAAGGTGGAAGGTTATAAGTTCTCGCGACCTTCTTCAACCCTGTGCTACTTAGTTTATTGGTTACAAAAATTAAAGAAAAAAATTTTGTTAATATGCTTTTGTCATATTTTAAAGGTGCGGCTGTGAGCGACCCATCTTTACGTGCCATTCGGTCGAATGTCAGATTTTCAATTCATCTGACATCTAACAGAATACTGACTGTACTTCACTAAGTATAATTCAGTATTCAGTCTATATTTTAGTGAGTATTTAGTTAGCATCTGAAGTCATTTGTAACGACGAAACGCGTTCAGTGTTGTCAATAAAGTGTAAATCAAAAGTTCAAATGTTTGATTTTTAGTTTATATCTAATTATAATGGATTTACATCAAGTAAACGCCAACACTATTAAATACAGAATATATTTGTTTTGATATTTAGGAATGATACAATTAATAATAGTTATGTGGAAGAATAACTCGCTCAGATGTCATATTATTTGGAGCTTGACATTTTCTTCAGATTATCGTGCTGTTGCTCGATACTAATGTTGACTGGAAGAGAGTTTCTTACAGATTTTTTTTCTAATTTTGGATGTAATTTGTAGGTATTGACTCAGCACATTTCAATTATTATTCATCATTTTTTTTTTAATATATTTATTATATATCATTTTTTATTCGAAAGTATCAATAAATATTTCAAAGAAAACAGGCATACATGGAGATTTAAACAATATTGGTTCAAGTAAGAACAAAACAGGTAAATTTGAAAAATTTGCTACATCGTGTAAACTGGTGAGTTATACGAGTACCGATAGGTAGCTACAGATCTACTTCAATCATGATATTTTCTTTAACATAGGTATACACAATCGCATATTATAGTAAGACGGAGAGGTAACTATGGTTTGTAAAACAGTGGGACTGATAAGAGTCTGATCTAATGCTACTAACTTAAGTAACATTCATAACGCTTTTTCGTTACGTGATCATTTTGACTAACTTCGAATTCTCACCTTACATTCTGACGAACTTCATTCAAATACATTTACAATAATATAGGCATATTCTCGAAAAGTGAAGGTTTTCAATAAATGAATACCATTAAATTTTTCCCAATAAAACAAGCCAGATATTGCTTAAAATATCTCAAGATCTGAATATATCGAATAGACACTGGATCCATAAAAATAATATAGAATTACTAGCTGAAAGAAAGCAATTTTTCACAAGTCCCTGAAGAAATACAAACAATATGCCTGGAATTCAAAATTTTCTCAGAAATATAGATCAATATTGAGTTTGAAGACAAAACTCAACTCAAAACTCACTGCGATTAAATTAACACACAAAACAACCTAAAATCAAGTCGTTTATTCTCACTACAATAATAGTTTGCAAAGTCGTGATTCGCAAAGAAACGTCAAGTGAGTTTAAAAATTTTCAATCAAAAAGACGGAACATATCCAAGAGGCAATGAAATCATACAGAAATATATCTAGAATAGCTTCACCAATTCACAATAGAATGGAATATATCATCTGCTTAATGTTTGGAAATGAATAATTAATGGGTAAAAGATAAAAATAGTCAACCAATTAAAGAAAAATCATGTCCTACGGCTTACATAGTCTTACATAGTATACAATAAATTGACGAACTACATAAAAATTTCACTGATCCATCAACAGATGGGGTAAGTAGTAACATGCTACTAACCATACTGTTCAACTCAAGGATAAAAATATCGAATGAATCAAAATAAATATTCATGAAGTGATCGATAACTTGGAAATGTCTACTAATCAAGTATAATCCGGCAGCCGAATCAGAAGAATATTCACGGTAGACAAAAAATTGACGCGCCGTTTCCAAATAGTCAGTGCTGTCGAGATATACAAGTCGCGCTCGACCACGCCGTCATATTCATTTACTTTTTAACCAGATGGTCATGTAACAGTCGACACATACACAATCCTCTAATTGCGGTAATAAACTAACATACTTGCATATCCGAGAGAGCCCGGCTTGTCCGCTGCGCCGCGTCCTTAAAAAAGGACGATATTTATTTGCGACTCGCTGAAAATGCAGTGGCGGCTATTGTGGCCAAAGAAAAACGAGCGTGCTGACGAAGCTATCCGGGATAGGCTCCCATTTAAGAAAATACTGCTAGAATATTTGGTTCGATATACTCGCACTAGGTATATTCCAAGTATGGAAACCATAATACAGCAGTGAATCATCCATGAACACATTTATAACAATGTCAATTAATTTCTCGCAGCATTTGGTGGTACATTGTTAAAGAGATCGTATAATTTGAATCACTTGGTCAAATTCCACAAAAAATATCGTGTGTTTTTTTCAGAGGTATAGACTTTTTGAGTTGGCATTACTGTTGAAGATGGCAACCGATTCAACAGCTGAGAAGTGATTTAGTCTCAGTTTGGTTTGGCAATTCATCATGAATAGACAAGGCATCATCAAGCAGGGCGTAGATTCGTCGAATGGGCCTAAAACGAGATTGCCATTGTTCCCGATTTTCATAAGCGAATTTTGTTTAGCAATGAAGCGCACTTCTGGTTGAACGGCTACGTCAACAAACAAAACTGCCGCATTTGGAGTGAAGATAATCCTCAAGTGTATGTCAAAACACCGTTACATCCAGAAAAACTGACTGTTTGGTGCGCTTTATGGGCTGTTGGAATCATTGGTCCGTACTTCTTCAAAAACGATGATGGCCAGAACGTTACAGTCAATGGTGATCGGTATAGAGCCATGATTACTAACCTTTTCATTCCTGAATTGAACAACCATGATGTCCAGGAGCTGTGGTTTCAACAAGACGGTGCAACATGTCACACAGCTCGTGCCACAATCGATTTATTGAAAGACACGTTTGGTGACCTCCTAATTTCATGTTTTGGACCTGTGAATTGGCCTCCAAGATATTGTAATTTAACACCTCTAGACTACTTTCTGTGGGGCTATGTAAAGTCATTGGTCTATGCGGATAAGCCACAACCGCTTGACCATTTGGAAGACAATATTCGCCGTGTAATTGCCGATATTCGGCCACAATATTATCTTTCGAATAAAAAACAATTTTTGTCAATCGAATGATCCATCTAACGCAAGATTAAAATTTGCTGCGATTTATGCGTCATGATCTTCTTGCCGATGTGGTCGATATGTGGTTTGAACAAGACGGAGCCACATGCCATACAGCTCGTGAAACACTTCAATTACTGCATGAGACATGTTCGGGGATCAGAATTGGCACCCTACATCGTATGATTTAACACCATCAGATTTTTTATGGGGTTATTTTAATTTCGACAAACAAGTGCGTATCTGTATGAAAAGCTGTGGAGGTCATTTGCCCGATGTGTTATTCTTTAAATAATCTCATCTTAGGTACTTCATGATTCAGTAAAAACATTACAATGAAAGACAATCAAAAATTGTGTTTTCTATTCAATTGAAATCTTGTATTAGTTTTGGAACACCCCATAAAACAAATTAATTGAAATATAAAAGAAAGACAAAATGAAATGTTGAAGAGTGATAGTAAATTGCCGTTTGCATGGTATAAGCACGTCAGTGATATTATGAGAACCTTGCGATTACAAACATTCTACACAACATTCATCACCTCAATTACAGCTCCCCATTAACTGTCCTGGTACTTTTTATTGTAAAGAGACTTTTTATAATTTTTTTTTTTTTTACGATTTTTTCCCTTGTACAATTCTGTATTTCCATGGTTTGTAAATTCAAAATTGAGTCTAACTATCTCATTTTTGTCTGCCTCTTCATGAAATTCCTTCTGGTTTTCAATTGGTCGTCATTTTAATTACTGCATCAGGTTCTTTTCTGTATGTCCGCTACTCTGTAGATCTTGTGTATATGAGTAATACCCTGAAAAAATGTTAACTAATTGAAGTTTGCTAATATTGTTTGAATTTATGGAAGAATTGCTTTTGCTTGCAGAAACAGAGAACATCAATTAGGTGCCATATCTTCCAATCCCAAAAAATTTTTGATGATGTCTGTTCCAATCTGACTCAAGACTTAATACAACATTTTTGAAAATAATATATCAAATATTTTGCCAGTTTTCACATAAGTTATTCAACATACTTTTCGATAATTCAATCCCATCATGAATAGTTCAATACAGTTCAATTATATTGAAGTCTTGATAATGTATTAATAACCCGAAACTTAGGTCAAAATTAATGACCTATTTTTGTGAGAATTCAAACATACATTTTGGCATTATACGATCAATTCTCAAAGAATATTATTTCATGAGCTCGAGTATCTGTTTCGATTATTGATAAAAATCTCATCAGTTATGCTACGGATAGAAAACTGCTCATATATCCCACGTGCCAAATGAATGGTCCGCCCCTGCCATATTTCCTAGCGACACATGGACATAAACATACCAGCGGACAGTGGTGACGAAAAAATAGCATACATATAATTTGAATTCTTTTATTTTATGCGGCAGGGAATAATAACGAATAACGCTGCGGCTGCCGCGAATAGTTGAGCGAAATTTACGCTGGTCGAGTAGGCTCATCTCATTGTTCTCGATGAATATGCTAAGCGATCTTCAGGAATGCCACCCGATTTCTCACTCGCAGATCTCTGCTCTTACTCTATCTACTCTTTCTTCTGGTTATGTAGACATTTCGTGAACATATCGGATAAGAAAGAATTGAAAATTCTGTATGAAATGAACATTCAGATTTTAGTTCGGTGGTAATAACAATAATAATAATAAAATTTGGTGAGAAACATACCTTACATTGTAAAATTACATTTCAATTGATACATAATTACAACTAATAAGAATGCTTACAAAAGGACTAAATTCAGTTTTAAGTCTGATCTTCCATAAAGCCAAAGAACAAAAATATTTGTTCAAGTTTACGTCTATATTATACGAAGGTGAAGTGAAAAGTTTCCGGCCTGACAAAGAGATGGCGCCACGTGCTGTCATCAAATACTTCTATTTGAAAGGCTTTACACCAAAACAAATAAAAGAAGAGATGGATTTAACACTAGGAGACTCCTCCCCATCATATTCAACTATTAAGCAGTGGGTTGCTGAATTAAAAATGGGTCGTCTGAGCACCTCTGACGAGCCTAGGTGAGGACGGCCCGTTGAGGTCACAACTTCAGAAATGATTGAGAAAATCCATCAAATAGTATTGGAAGACCGCAGATTCAAAGTGCCTCATGCACGCTCATGCAGGTCTCAGTTAGGTATCTCATAAAGCTGGGACCTGCAGGGTGTCAGCTGAACGTGTGCGAAATATTTTGCACAACCATTCGAGCAAATAGAAGCTGTGTGCAAGATGGGTGCCGCGTTTGCTACCACTCGACAAAAACCTGATTCGAAAAAACATTTCTACTGAAAATTTGACGCTGTATAGGCGTAATTCAAACGAATTTTTGCGACGATTCATAACTGTTGATGAGACTTATCAAAACAGTGGGTTGGAAAGGGGGAACCAACTCAAAAGACGGAAAAACAATTTTATCGGCAAAAATTTTATAGCTACTCTTTCTTAGGATACGATATGGATTATATATATTGATTATCCTGAAAATGGTAAGACTTTCACTTGTCAATACTACGCAGACTTATTGAAACGTTTGAAGGACGAGGTGAAAATTAAATAACCTCATTTGGGGAAGAAAAAAGTATGTTTTATCACGATAGCTCACCACCGCATTCGTCGATTGTTGCCATGTCCAAAATCCAGGAATTGAAAATTGAATTGATGCCGCAATACTCTCCAGACTTAGGCTCAGCGACTATTACCTGTTTCCTAACCTCAAAAAATGGCTTGAACGGTAAAATATTTGGGAGCAACGAAGAAGTTGTCTAAACTATGAATCAGTATTTTAAGGAGCTTGGCGAATCTACGTTTAAAACTGGTATAACTAAATTAGAACACCGTTAAGAGAAAGGTATCAGTGTTGATGGAGATTATGTTGAAGAATGAAGCGAAAAAAATTCAAAAACATCGTTTTTCTTGGTCAGGCCTGAAACTTTTCACTCCACCCTCGTACAACTATATTTGAAAAAATATATTGCCTCAGAAATATTAAACATTTTAGACAATTTCACAACGTGAGGAACATTCGTGGTAACAAAATAAACAAACATATGATACAAAAAATTGTTTCATACATTATTGCCTACATTCAAATCATCAATGTACTCTGCCAGACAATAGTATGCCTTTGTTAACAGCAACGACTTAACTCTCTTTTAATCGAATGAGCATTCAGTAATATCAAATTGGACTGTAAATGATTGAAGATTTTAATACTCTTTCAATAGAGAGAGTGCTCAAATTTAAAGGTTTTATGCTTAAGAAGAAGCCAGTGTAAATGACCACTGTTGGTATAACCCTTCCAAAGTGAAACATAATATATATATTTACGCTAAGAAATTTTAAATAATGATAAACAATTTGTATTCCGTATATTCATTTTTAAGTGAATTGAATTCACAAAATACAGTTTAAAATACAAAATTTTAAGACAAATTATGAAACTAAATAGACTTAATAGGTACAAATCCATAAATAAGTTAGGCCTCGACTCTTGCCTCGGCTTCGTGACTGTCAACAGTTTGAATTTAGACAATTTCCCCTCAATACTTGATAGACAAGAAGCTTGAGGGAGTTGAGTTTGCAAAATATGAGGATAGCATTCTGTGAACTGTTTCAGACTCAGAAAAGCTTGCAAGTTAAGACTTTGGACGTTGCCAAACAAATTTCTGGACCAATTTCGTTATCGCCCCTCCTTCTAAGATATCGACTAAATCGATCGACAAATGCTTCAGAGTTGTTTGCATGAATATTTTAGTGATAATATCTTTTAGATATTTTTTAGATATCAATAGATTTCGGAAAGTTCAAATTTCATCCTGGGTATCGCAGACACGAGTCACATTTTTGAATTTTTTATAGAATTATATTCACATACTTTCCATTCTCTTTCGATTCTTTCAACATTTATGAATCTTATTTAGTTCAAATTTGTAGGTACAATTGTGAACAGCTGAAGTTCCATAGGGTAAAAGAACCTTGTCCTATTCTGCTACTTACCCATATTTTTCTCCTGAATTTGTACCTTCTTCATCCAATTGTATCTTTAACGACTATATTCTTCAATTTCTATGAAATATGTTCAATGAACTGTTGTTCAAAAATTAATTTGTTTTATCTTTTATAATCAGTCTTGATGGTTAGAAACCTCGAATCATGCGGCAAATAAATTGTTGATTATTTGTGAAACAATAAACCAAGTGTATTTTACTTTTAAGTGTTCAAGTCATTGTTTTGATCTAAATATATATGAATAAAAACACTGGATTTAGTTTCAAAGAATTAAATTAATTGTAATTGCTGTCAATTATTTGGGGGTGTCATACGATCTTCAAAAGTTGAACTGAAGAATATATGGTAAATCCTGAAAGCAAGGCAATTAATACAACACTTTGAAGCTAAGACAAGTATTTTCATTCCATTTATATTGAATCATGTCTCAACAAAAAATCATCCAATCAAAAGTCTTCATCTTATCAATAATATTTCACCAATAGTTTTGATAGAGCAGTCTCCATTTCAAAATAAAAATTAATTGAAAACACTTTGGACCCATTTGAAAATCATGATTCTCTAAAATTTAATTATGACATAAATGAGATTTAACGAACTGATAACTTTTAAATGATTTTCTTCAGATGTTAAGGTGTCTTGGTCGTGCTTCACCCGTCGCGATCAGATTTCTAGCCCATTCACGATTTCTTGGTCGAAATACCTTGAAAAATCTCTTACTCCACTAACTTATCATGCAGCGCTCATTTCGATTGGCTCGCTCGAGACGATATTCAAATGTATCAGATATTCCTCTGTTTGTTCCTTCTGTTGATGGTGGACCAGACCACCGACAGGGCGCCACCAAAGCATTAATGACCATTCGATGTTGCTATAATTTATGGGTGCATGTTTGGTACGTGAGTGGGAAGGCAACTCTTGCACTTCTGCTCATATAATCTCCCAACTATTAGATAAAACCCTAATCAGGTCCGCCTTCTCTTATAATTAAAATCTTTATTCAAATGACCGAAGAAGCTGGGCTACCGAAAAATGGATGGCTATATTATACCGAAGAGAGATCGGCGAAGATAACAGTTTGAAATTGATATAAAACGTTGTATTTGGTTGATTGTTAAATAACTTGAATATCTCAAAACTTTAGTTTGAGTCTTTGACCAAGAATTTTATGTATTAACGGGCAGGTTATTTAAATTTTATACCTACCTACTAATCGTCCGTTCAATTAATTATCAATATATAATTGGATGAAACTACTAACAATCGATAAGAACGTGAGACCAAATAAAATTTTTATAACACATTGATAAAATAAATTTTGAATTAGGTAGGCAATAAAAATACATCTCTTCGATGAAAACGTTTGCAAAATGTTGAGAAAGAATTGTTGGGATACAATTAGTTCAAAGTTGAATCTTGATTTCATTATGTGGTAGTCTTTTTTTGTGTTATTTTTCAATTTGCAGAGATTCCTGTGCAGGATATTCTATTTCAATTTTACTTACTTTACTTACTTTTTCAATATCGAACTGTTACTTCGAATACTTTTTCTATAATGCGGGATAACATTTCTCCTTTATTGTTCTAGATTTCTTTGGATCCTTACCAAATACCAAATCTCATATATATTTTGTGATAGAGCAAAAACTACTTTCAAAATTATTCTTGAAATAAGACTTAACACTTTACAGCTAAAACTCAACAGCTGGTATTTTATTTGTGTATCATTAATCCACAGATATAATTCATTATAAATTATAATGAACTACCTACAGTGCAAAATATTGTGCCAACTACCGGATCATAAATTAATGAAAATTTACTATCAGAAGCGGCCACTCAACCCAATAATCTGCAGTTAAATTTTTTGAATCCGTCTACGAGTGTTTGGATAAACACTTGTTTGTAACGGGGTTATTTTCTGATTTATCTTCGGCATCTAATTCTCTATCCTTTGAATTTTTACTTGATAAATGCTACAATTTAGGTTTTAGAGGCGTTTTTCTGAATTGGTTACGTAGTTATCTTCAAGAAAGAACAATGGTACTGAAAATAGGCGAGAGTTATTCCCAGATAAATGACATTGCTCTTTGGGTGCCGCAAGGCTCTGTACTCAGACCTCTTCTTTTCATATTGTTTATAAACGATCTGCCTGCGAAGTTGTCCCGATTTTTGATGACACTATTTGGCGATTATTCATCGGTGTTTGTTTCTGGCAGTACTCCTGAAAAACTTCTGGAGGCTTGTAAATGCATTGTGAGGGACTCTATATGTTCATTTTTGTCTGAAGGGCAATGAAATTGCCCTTGGATCTTAAAACTTGGATGTACCTTGGATGTTAGATATGGGGACAACACTATATCATCATCCCACTCAACAAAGTTTCTTAGAATATATGTAGACAGAAATTTGAGATGGTAATGACACTTTGATGTTTTATGTAAAAAATTAAGTAACTCATTTTTTTGCAATCTCTAGAATTAGGAATATCGTACCTAGAATCTGTGTTATGAAAATGTATTAGAGTCTTTTATATAGTCATCTAAATTATAATATTCTGCTGTGGGGCTGCTCTACAGAAATAAATAGGGTGTTTATTACACAGAAGCGAATACTTCGATTAATATCCAATATTCATTAACGAACATCTTGTAAACCTATCTTCATTAATAATTACATATTCACCTTACCGTGTTTATATATTTATAAATATTTTTTATATGTTAAAGAAAATTGAGATAGGTTTATTAAATTGAATAGTAATCATGAGTATTCATCAAGGAACAGTGATGTGCTACTTATTTCTATGTATAAAACAACTAAATTTGAGCAGTATCTTTTTTATCAGAGTATTAAAATTTTCAACAATTTACTATCAAATATGAAAGTACTGAAAACTCATTTGTTTAAGAGGAGAGTTAAATCTCTGCTCTTAACAAAGGCATACTATAGTGTGGCAGAGTACTTCGATGATTCGAATGTAGGCGATAATATATGAATCAATTTTTTGTATCATACGTTTGCATATTTTTTTAACACAAATGTTCTTCACCATCTGAAATTGTCTCAAATTTTTAATATTTCTGATGTTATTTTTTTCTTTTCAAGATCACACTCAAAACTGAGTTCAGTCCTTTTGAGAGCATTCTTCTTAGTTGTAATTATTGTATCAATTGAATGAATGTAATTTCACAATGTAGGGAATATTTCTCAATAAATTTTATTATTATTATTATTATTCGATTCCAGAAATTTTTTTGCTACTATTCTATATAATAATCAGTGATTCAATATACGATATAGAACTTTTGATAATTTGACCAGAGCCCAGGGCAAAAAAGCCTAAAAAAAAAAAGTGTCGATTAAATGGAAGTTTTAAGTTCAAATTATTTTTTATTCTCGAACAATGGTCCATCAAGTGTTGTGCGAGATGTCAACTGATGTGACTGAAATGAAAATTAAGCAGGACTTTGAAGTGATTCTTCCTTATTTCGAAGCCTATAAAAGACATTACGATATCTTAATTTGTAATGAATTTTGGATATAATTGAATTTAAAGAATTCACACATCTAAGTTTGGTTTTCTATATTATAATTCAATCTGCCAGTACAAATCGATAACAAATTGCTGGAATGAAATTACGAAGTTACTTTATTCGAACCACATAAAGGCCAATACCCAAGAGAAACCATATTAGTAGAAACAATGAATTAACATTAAAAATAGGTTTCCACAATAGGAACCTTCCAGTAATAAAATAAAATAATAATGGTAGTATGATAGGTCAATTTATTTAAGCGAGACGATTTCACAAGATCTGAATTTACCATTTATGTTGGACATATAAATTCATTTCAAGATAAGTGAATATGATCATAATGTCTAATGAGGTCTGCAATTAGGGAGAAGACAATAAAGAGGACGACTGTGGATATAAAAATAGTTTCTGCGAACTATCATATCGAACATCTGTTCGCGTTGACCGATATGGCACAATCAAGGATTTATCGGTAATTTTATTCCATATTCAAATGTCTTCAGCTTTCTATTGATTTATTCCAACGGACTCTACGCGTATTGATCTTATAAAAGTATAGATTCAGCCTGTAATTTTATTCATTTTGAACATCTATCTGTGGAAGAACTCCTAGTGAGCTGAATTTTGCATACACTTTCATCACGATGTTGCTATGAAAATAAGAAAAATTTACATCGATATAGGGTGGATTAAAGAAGTTATGAAGGTCAAAATGTCATGAAAATAATTTTTTCGCGAATATATCGCGACTCGTTACTCAGAGGTCAATAGAGGTCATTTTAAAAATTATTTGCCATACAATTGTCTACAAAAAATGCCTGATGCAATTTTCTGTAGAATTGACCGTTTTCGGAACAGAAGGCTGAAATGTAAAAGAATGCGCTCAATTATGTGATTATATACCGCAAAACAAGTAAACCATTTGTTTTTTTTTTCATATTTTTAAGTGCCTTGAAAAATTCTCTCCGATACTTTGGTGTTTTGTGACAAGTTTACTTATATTAAAGACGTTTTGGAAATTCCATTCGCTGTTTTGTCAGCAACTGTCGAAAACAAGATATCGAAAATGAATGACAAAAAAATTATACACTTAATAAATTCAATGGACGATGAATCAACTCTGTGATAGTTCATATTTAAATGAGAGGTAATAATGAATACTTGTCTAAAAATCACTGACTGAACAATTCTTTATTCTTTTCTTTTCAATCTTTCTCTTTCAATTCAATTCTTTTTCAATTCTTGATAATGCCGTAAAAGGCGAAACTAGTCGAATAAAGAATTGTTCAGTCATTGATTTTTAGACAAGTATTTATTATTACCTCTCATCTATACACTTAAGTTAATTTTTTTATATTTTTCAGTATCTAAATCAAATATTATTCACTTTTGAATGTGAAAAACCTCGTCTTACATGAATAATTATCATGGATAATGCCTACTGAAGAAACTATGTGAAAAAAGCTCCTTGCATTTTATCTCGAAGGTGGTGTACATCGTCAAGATGTCGTCACTTTCTCAACACTCTACTATGAAAACGATTAATTTTACAGAAAAATGCAAGTGAGTTTTTGTGTAGATAATCTCACAAAAAACAATTTTTATGATGACCTTATTGACCTTCGAGCAATAGGTCGCGAGGTATTTGCGAAAAACTGATTTTCGTGACGTTTCGACATTTATTATTTTTTTAGGTGGCATATTATCAATATCGATTTCACACAGCTACAACAACAAATTTACGAACAAAAATTTACCTTAGTAGGAATTTTTCCACAGATAAACCTAAAATAACTGGACTATATGGTGCAAATGATCTCATTTCCTGAATTGATATATTTGATAATTGGAACCTGTGAAAATTGATATTATTATCAAATGAAGGAGTATAGCAGTACCTACAAATTGTTTACCTTCAAATTGTTGGTTTGTCATAAATTTCGAATGAAATATTTTCACTGAATAGTTAAGAATAATAATCATAAATTTGGTGAAATTATTCATTTCAATGTCATTTTGAAACTTCAATTTGTAGCAAAACAAAAACAAAAACACAAAATTCCTCCATTTGTACAGTTTCTTTCTGTCTATATTCAACCTAAAAAAGATATTCTTAATGAATGACAGAACGTGATAATGGAATATTTTCCTTTTTTTTAGGATTCGCTAACTTTTTTCGGAACTTGACTTTTGACAAAAACACAATTTTAAGCGGAATGTTGGTGAACAAGAAATAAAATTTTGAATTTTCACAGTCTGTCATTTGCTAAATATATAAATTTTCAGCTTATATAGGTAAATATATATTAGGATGGTTTTAATGCAGAAGAAATAATATAATAACAATAATAACATAGAATTTATTTCGAATTATAAATACAGAAAAAAGTCAGTAAATCACTAACAAATTTTCCTGTGCGTGTAGCTCGTAGGGAAACGTGAAAGCTAATTACATATCTTGGAATCGCAGTTGACACGTGTTTCGAGCTTATTGACGTTCATCCGAACTACTTAACTATATTTGTGATCTTCATTGTTGGGTCTTGATGAAAAACAAAAAATCCTTTAAGGAAAGTGGTCATTTGTGACTACCGTGTGGAAATATAGAATGTAAAATTGATAACTGAAGGTAGAAAGGAATACTGAACTGAAAATTTGAAAAAACAGGAGGTTTGATAATGAACAGATTATAAAATGAAAAGTAGAGCTGGGGTATGTCCTGAAACTTGAAATTTATACCTATACATTTCATTCAATAATTCCTTCCACAGTGATTTTTCTATAAATTGTCCAAAATCTCTGTTCACGGTTTCGTAAGATAAAAGTCGACACCTGTAAACAATCATCCAAATTCGTGAAGTTCATGAGAAAGCCACAAATAGCTTTCTTTCTTTGAAGAAATCTCATATAACTCGTTTGTTCAACTATAAGTTATACATATCTCAAATATCTCAAATTTGGCTACGCTGTTCTTGTGAGAGCCAAGAGACTTGAGAGATGAGCAAAAGCAATGAGTAGGCAATATACATACTTATTGGAGTAAATATAACAAATTGGCATGAACTTTCGAGGAAAACAAATAAAATATTTCCATAGTTTACGAATGAATTTCATTCGTTATTTCTGTAAAGTCTTACCTTCAAACTTCACTAATGACTTTTTTATCGATTTTCGTCTGAATCCAAATCAAAAGATTGCGTGAATTGAATTTCATCTTCAAGAAAATAATAATATTAACTCTTTTACTCTCATATATCCTCATATATTGTAGACATAGATATGTTTCGAAATTATCTAATATGAGGAGTCACCCCACGTCAAACCTGAAGTACATAATTTGAATAATTGAAATTTCCCAATTGTACTTTCCAAATGTTGTGTCAGACTATAATTATAAATTGATTGGACTTCAAACTACAAAAAATTTCGCATAATTATAAAATATAAGTAATAATTTGAGTAAATTATCCTATAATATAAACGTTGGCATAGATAACAGCAATCCAACATATTTTTATGATAACAATTTGATGAAATACGTCGATTCGTATAATAATTATTGTTTATAACAATATTTTTCAATTAAGTCCCCATGAATAAATGTCTGATTGCCATCAATAAATCAACTGTGGACCGACTAGCTTTAATATACATTCAACATAATTTCAAATAATCAAATTGCTATTTTATTGCAGGATTCAGATTCTACCAATTATATTTTAAATGGTGTAATTTTATGTCTCTTTAATGGAGAATAATAATAAATATCCGCTATCTCTTCAAATTGCTTTTGTATTTTTAATTTTTTAAGTATAGAAACTAATCAAATACTTGAAATCAATAAAATAATATTAGATACCTTCTGCATAATGTATTGAGTATTAAGTTGATTTACACATAAGATTAAAGTAGTGAATTAACGGAAAGTTAAAACTTTCTACAAATATCTAAACAAATAAAATATTTTTCAAAAATATTGAAAATATTGTGACTTCCAAAAATTGAAAGACCTCAACCAGAGGCATTTCAGTAGAAAGTAGAAAAAATGCAACTCAATTTAATATATATTCTTCATTTATTGAAATCAGTGGCCTCGATTAATGAAAACTTCTTTCATTATCAATCTAAATATTTTCATTAGAATTTCTAATTCCTCAATTCAAAATTAATACTGATGAATTTTCGGAACTAAAAAAAATTCTTCAAGGTTTCTAAATAACGAATCACTTTTGAATATAATTAATATTAAAAACAGGAAAAGGACATAATTAAAATTCGTTATTGTAAAACCTTGAATTAGAGGTCTACTGAAAAAAATTATATGAAAGTTAAAATGAAGAAATGGAAAACAGATTTATAAAAACTACAGATCAGGACAAGATTATAATATCTTACTTTATTGTTAATTTCTTTTTATAAGTATTTTAATATGTACAGTTTATTTTACGAGATTCGATGTCATTTATTGTCAGATATACTAAACTGGAAGAATATTTTTAGAACCTCCTGCTTGCAACGCCTCTGTCATAAACACAATTTCTTATAAGTTACTAGATATCAATTGGAGAATATTCATTCTGGAAAAAATAATGAATATAAATTTCGCTCATGAAGTTTTTATTTGGTTCAAAAGCTATTTTTATACTACAAGTTCGATCTCAAATTCGAAAGTTTTTAACATCAAAATTAGTGCAAATTGTCCTTTCCAAATTAACTTCCTTTTCCAAATAATATCTTGGGTTAATATTCGAAAACATAAAAGCTAGGAAACCAAAGTCAAAATTCAGTAAGAATAAGAAAAAAGAGGCAAAAAGGTAATATTACGAAGGTTTTCTCTTGATCAATATAATATAAAATACAACTCTTCATTTATCAAATTATTTCAATATTAAAAAAAATAAGTATCATAACACAAAAAAAATATTTCGTGAACCAAATTATTAACATGAATAGTTCATTTGTCATGAATCAGTAGCTCAAATTGGACTCTAAAATCTCCGTAGGTCACATGATATGACAAGTCAATTCCCCAACCAAATTCCCTAGTTAAATAGATTCATGGGTATCTTATGGTCAATTTGTTCGAAAAATCATATTGGTTTCGAATCCCGAGGTTACTTTTGGATATTTGTATGCGTATATAAGTTTATTCATTAATTTATACAAAGTGGGAGTGATGATCTAGTTATCCACGCGTAAAATTTGTAACCAGCAGCTCAAAATTGAAAAACTTCTTGTCATTGAATATACTGAATCTCGAAAATTCTGTACATTTTATTGAGATTAAGTGATCTTACAATCGTTCAATACATTTCTCGTTTAGATAACGGTTCGACAAATAACGGGGTCTGAGCTTTATGAGATTTATGGACGTTTTCAATGAGGAATCTATTTTATGATTCCTTCTGTGCTTGTTACCTCTTGATGTATAAACCTCAACGTATAAATTCATGTCATAATTTGTTCCGGTTTTTACCTCCGGCAGACTCGTTTTTTATGCATAAATTGCCATCGAAATATAAATTCTTGCGACGTCAAAAAAGATCATAACACAAGTCGGAGACGCATATCCTAAACGGACAGTTTTTCGCCAGTCCGATAAGATCATCAAATTAGTATTAAAGGGACCTCCACGTCTCCGCTATGCAGTTACTTAAGTCTTCTTCACACGTTAATGTGTTTAAATAATCTTTTGTCCGGCTCGGAGGACCAAAAAAGGCATATCTATTTCTGTGGTTCGGCTGGCGCGGATATTTCGATGCAGTCTTCGCTTCGTACGACAACGGATGATATTTCTGTGATGTGACGTTGCTGCTACTTGACAGGTTTATTGCGACGACCGAACATAATTTAAATTCGATCGTTGTGTCATCTGTGTTCACTCTATACGGCATTCCAGTGTGACCGTCTTCCTCCGACCGAATACGGCGTATCAATTTGCATGTATTCACTTTGTAATTGGGATGATATATAGATCATTCCATGTTGAAGGTGGATGAGAATGCAAATATTTCTAGGTATTACTAAACGGTGAATAATGAAACAGAATGACTCTATTATGTACTATATCCTATTTGAAATTTGCTTTGTTCAACTGAGAATTTTCAATTACAACTTCCAAATGATAATACAATTTGTTTTGGCAAGGCTTCAAAAGCACATGCACGCATATATAATTGGTCCTTTAATTCAGGGTTGTCCAACAGATGGCCCTTGGTGCTATTTATTGTGGCCCGCGGAAGGTTATTAGACAAATATTCATAAATTTACTTTAAACGCCACTATTGTGGAAGAAGCAATCTCTAAATGTACTGTCTAAGTCCTGACATTACAGAAAAGGAACGAATCCAAAAATTGGCTCTAAACAAAAAAGCTTTCAAAGGTGAAGTCTCATAAAAATATTATATTCATTGTTTTCTTATTTTGGGCAATGCAATAAAACTTGTCTTCTTTATATTTTATTCTGGAACCGGCGGTTTAAAAGAATTAACTTAAATTAACTCAAATTTGACTGAGATTGAATTCTCGCTCATCTCTTGGTGGAACATAATGAAATATTAAATTAAATTAAACACTTGACCTAATGTTCTTGGCTTGGCCGAATGACCTACCACAACGTCTAATTTTGGTGAATAGGCCTTAGAACAGCTTAATGAAAATTCCGCTAATGAAAATTTTTATCGAAAAATTGTGTTCAGGGATGAGGCTCATTTCTGGCTTAACGGATATGTAAATACACAAAAGTGTCGTATCTGGAGTGATGAACAGCCACATGCCATACAAGAATTACCGATGCATCCTGAAAAAACTACAGTTTGGTGTGGTTTATGGGTTGGTGGCATCATCGGTCCATTTTTCTTCAAACGACCGTGGAAGAAACGTTACCGTTAACGGCGAACGATATCGAGCCATGATACGCATTGTTTTTTGCCCCAGTTGGCCGAGTTGAACTTGGTTGACATGTGGTTTCATCAAGACGGTGCCACATGCCACACAGCTCGTGAAACAATGGACATGTTGAAGGATGAATTTGGTGAGCAGCTTATCTCTCGAAATGGCCCTATGAATTGGCCTCCAAGATCAAGCGATTTGACGCCTCTGGATTATTTCTTGTGGGGTTATGTGAAGTCGTTAGTGTATGTGGATAAG
Source organism: Henosepilachna vigintioctopunctata (assembly GCA_030704895.1). Lineage (NCBI taxonomy): Eukaryota > Metazoa > Arthropoda > Insecta > Coleoptera > Coccinellidae > Henosepilachna > Henosepilachna vigintioctopunctata. The sequence continues at coordinate 11,414,102 of JARQZJ010000121.1, forward strand.
CCGAACACGATTGAAGCCTTACAGGATAACATAACACGCGTAATTTGTGGGATACAGGCCGAAATGCTCGAAAAAGTGACGCAAAATTGGATCTTCCGAATGGACCATTTGATACGGAGCCGCGGACAACATGTATATGAAATTATCTTCAAAATGTAAATGGCACAGGCCAAGTTATCAATTTCAATGAAATTTTGAATATATCATGCAAATTTTGTGTTTTATCAGATTTAAAAAAAACTACGTCAAAAAAATCACTCATTATTATCAAGTGTTCATATTTATTCAAGGATTATTCGGCTTATAATTCGATTAAAATGTTTATTTATGTTGAGCAATCCTTAATGCATTAGTAGGTATGCATTCCATTATTTTTCTATCCCAGAAATGAATGCTTATACATAGTTCAACCAATTATTCCGACTCAAACATTCTACACGTGAAAAATTCCCATAGATTCGAAAGTAGTGTACGATCGTGAACACCTGGACGACAGAATTGCAGAGCAAACCAAGAAACTATAATAATTTTCATCTGTTAATTAAACAAAGTGACCATAATGGTATGTAACGTTATGAAATAAAATATGTCCTCGCTCACTCCTTTTAGGATCGAGAACTAAACGTTAAAGAAAGGAAATAAAAAGATAGATAATTGCTAACGAGGTCTTCTACGAATAAAGGAAACTAGACATTGCATCTCTCTGTATTTGTACATTAATTATAAATCTCATAAAGTTACTTGATTTAGAATGTCCGCGAGTAGATGTAATAGTTTTTAGGAATCTTCAAACGGTGGCGACCATGTTGAACAAAGAACGAGATCTTGAATTTATGGATTGATACTGCTTGATGAGATTCAAGATGGGTTTGCGTTGCGAGCCTGACGTATTTAATTAGTTTCAAGTTTAAACTGACTAGGTTAAACGGTTATCAGGTGTGAGACAGCGGTGGAAGCTATTTTTATTGGGTATTAATGTCCCTCGCTAAAATTCGAATCAGGTGATAAAAAGAATCCACTTGAAAACGATTAGAATTATTTTAGCAAACGAAACGTCGTGTGCCTTCCAACTCGAAACCTTACAGTATTGAGTTCCAATTAATTTTTTTCATAAATTCGGTATAATTATTTTAGTGTATTGTTTAATGTTTATTTGGTATTCATTTATTCAAGTTGTTATCAAATAATCAGCTGTAGTTTTCAGTCTTAATAATATTTATATATTTCACTTAGTATACGTCATTTTAGCACCATAATACAATATTCAATAATGAATTGAAAAAATATATATAAAAGAGTAAATATGCAAAGTATATAAGAATAAAAATAACTAATAAGTAAAGGTTTCTATTTTCAAAATCCTCGGTGAGGTTCAACATTACTGTTTTTTTAATCGAGTTCTATTCATGAATAACAATTTCAGAAATTCAATATTACAAAATGTACAAAAAACTAAGATTACACGCCAATAAAATATAATTTTTTCAGTGCATCCTTTGTGTTTATTTGGTCTATATTATTGAGTTGTTATTAAATAATCTGCTGTAGTTTTCAGTCTCGATGAAAATTGAATATTTAATAAAGCATAGGTACCACACTCTAATACAATATTTTATGATGAAATGAAAAAAAATCATAAAAACACCAATACTCAAAGTATGTATAATAATAATTCCATCCATAAATAACCATTGTAGAAATTTTGTATTACAAAATGTGGAATAACAAAAAGTACACATCAATAAAATCGAAATTAAAAATAGAAATATCAGTGTTTATTTTTATACATTATTGAATTGTGATCAAATAATCTGATGTAGTTTTCAGTCTAAATATTAATTGTATATTTCATTTAGCAGAGGTACCACACTATAATACAATATTTCATGGTAAATTGAAAAATATTATAGAACAGTAAATACGTGAAGTATATTTAATAATAATTATAATTATCGTTCATTTTCTCGTTCATTTTTTTATTCAATATTATTTGTGTACAATTCGTTATTTTTTCTCTGTAATTGGAATTTTTAATGAATGTATTATTATTATTATTATTATCATAAAGGTTTCTTTTTTAAATCCTCGGTAGAGTCTAGCATTACTGATCTTGAATTGTTGATGATGAATTGCTGAAATTCAATATTCCAAAATGTACAAATAACTAAGAGTAGGTACAAACTTATAGAATTGAAATTAAAAATAGAAATTTCATTTATTTAGTGCATTTTTTTGTATCTATTTAGTATACACTTATTGTGTGGTTAGTAAATATTGTTTTCAGTCGCAATAATGATTATGTATTTCATTGAGCATAGATACCACTCTATAAAACAATATTCTATAATGAATTGAAAAAAAATATGAGAACAGAATATACGAAAAGTAAATATAATCATGATCACAATAAAGGTTTCTTTCTTTAAAATGTTCGGCGGAGCATTACTGATCTACTTGATAAAGTTCCATCCATAAATAACAATTGCAGAAATTTAATATTACAAAATGTATGAATAACTGAGGGTAATTACCCATCAAATCGAAATAACAATAAATATTGACAATCACAGCATGACAATTACAAATTGAATATAAATATTGAAAAAGAAATTATACAAACAGAAAATTGAAAGGAAATAACAGAAATAGTAGGTGTAATAACCTGTTTTCATTTTTTATATCAATTTTGGGATTATATCTGTTAATTCAACTGGACAGGTACCCAGATACAGTGAAGGAAAAGACTTCGAAACGTCGTCATTCGTATTTGTATTAAATTATGAGAAAATTTTAAATATTGTTTCATTATGGATATCAATTTCCTCCAAGTATCTGCGTCATCAATCATCAATTATAAAGAATGTTCCAAAACTAACGCAAGTTTTATGAACAATCTATATAAATATGGTTGAATTTCCTTAATGAAACGTTGAATCTCCTCCTTTAATAACGCGTGGTTTTAGGCTTGTTGACATAGAAATGTGATTTTAAATAACCTCATAAAATAAATCGAAGCGTGTTAAATCACACGATCTAGGCGGCCAATTCTTGTTAAAAAAATGTCGCTTGCAGTAATTGAAGTAGTGCTTCACGGGTTTTGGCATGTAGCACCGTCTTGTTCAAACCACACATTGACCACATCAATATCATCCAATTTCGGCAAAGAAACTGTGTTATCATTTCGCATAAATGGCGGCCAATTTAAAACTAACATTAATTTTGATTCTAACGTGAAGAAATGAAAATTTTCATGAAAAAGCATCATTTTCATTCGGGGAATTAAAGCTGTAAATACAAATATGACGCATCTCAATCAATTATTGGGTATATAGGTAGATCCATTAGTTATTATACTACCAGATAAAATTATAAGTCAATAAATTTTTAATTCTTTGTTGAGGAGGACGTATTTTATGGGACAAGGCTAATTTTCCTGAGATTTATACCCTGAAATTCAGTTATTTTCGATTCGATGAGTATTGCAGAAAACAATCGAGAATAAAATAACGACCAACATGTCCGAAGAAATTTGTGATATACATTTTCGCTGACTTCAACCATGATCAACGTTGTTTATTACCCAGATTATAAAATAATCTGTTCGTGTTTTGAGATTTAATTTTCGAAACGCGCAGAACATTAAAATAATTTTAATGCCCGGCAAACACCATAAAAAATGAAGGAAAAAACGGAACAAGCAGAGAACTGGTTGATATGTTTATATCAAAAGGACATGGAACATATTTCAGGTTTGAAGTCGTCCCACGGACGAAATTTGAAACTGTTAAGAGTGCTTTTTCGGCTCATTATTAAACGTCTCCTAAAAACAGAGTAAAACAAAGGGTTCATATAAGTTTATTAGGGTCCATGGCCATAAATTAACATTGATTAGGATTTTGTGTGATTATATCTGATTGTGCGATGAAAGAAACATAAATAATGGCCAATATAGGTGGATTTACCTGCTCTCGGAATCGACCTGGAGGAAGACTCAGCCTCTCGTTTACTCTCGCGCAAGAATGGAGCGATCCTATTGACGTATCGACCAGTTGGTCTCTTTCTGGCCGTCATTTGCATTCTGGGGAGATTTCTAGATTTTATGAATTGACTGTGTTCGAGTGACCACATCCCAAAATATATATATATATATATATATATATATATATATATATATATATATATATATATATATATATTCAATTTATGATTTCTTCCTTTATTTCTTAGACTTATATACATATTGTTACGGCAAATTCCGTAGAAATATTAATATTATAATTTATGATCATAATCTTAAGTAAATGTCGTATACCTGATGCTTTGGGTAGTACGGATTTGGATTTACCCGTAATACCCCAAATGACTAGTAATAAAAATAAGTAGCAATAAAATGTATATAACAAAATATCCTAAAGTAATTAAGATACCAAGAATTAGTCTGGTCACGTCTGCTGTACAGAGTGGGGTTAGTATCCCCCTCAATGACATGACCAGGGTGATTCCTATATAAAGAAAAAATATTATCTCAAAATTGTCTATCTTCCAACGTTTTCATATCAGTCTTGTATATATTTGTAAAGCTCCGGCAGAGAGCATTGTTTAAATAAAATTATAAGGAACACACAGTTCTTTCATTAAGACAAAAAGTCAATACACTTAAACAAAGTGAGAAATATACAGTCCACTATTTATATCGAACATCTTGGTCCCTCAAGACTGAGATTATACTTAACACATATATATTTCATTGAATGGAGTTCTTGGGTTATTGAGTCTATTAGTAACTGTTGGTAACTCTATATTTTATTTACATATAGTTTTTAACGTTTCGACAAACCAATGTTGTCTTCTTCAAAAAAAAATTTTTCCCTCATAACAGCTAAAATTATAATTAAACATGTAAATATAATATTTAAAAATAACAATAACATTAAACTTTACCTCTTCTTTGCACATCATAGAGTTACATTCTTTGAAAATTTCATACAATACGATAAATACGTTTCAAATCAAACTTAATCGTCAGGTAGGTAACGGTGAATTAAAAATAATGTTAATAAACGATTTTTAACAGATGATTTATTTTTTGCCAAACTGCATCACAACATTAACAAACCACATAAACGAGACTCAACACCAATTTGATTATGATAAGACAAGAATACTTAGGAATGAATGTAATACCAAAACACGGGAAATTTTGGAAATGATCGAAATCCAAAAGAGAGCCGAAAATGCTGTTAACGCGGGAGCAGATACGGACCTGATAAGAAAATTCTAAGCCAACATTTTTCCATGACAGATAAAATATCTCCTCATTACTTGAGTTCACCAGCCACACACAGACACTTCGATACAGTTTGGCAAAAAATAAATCATCTGTTAAAAATCGCTTATTAATATTATTTTTAATTCAACGTACCTACCTGACGATTCAGTTTGATTTAAAACATTCATTTTGTGACTGAGATATTTATTATCGTATTGTATGAAATTTTAAAAGAATGTAACACTATGATGTGCAAAGAAGTCATGATGTGCAAAGTCTTAAAATATATAAAACCAATAGTAGAAAACTAAACAGTGGCAAAGTACAGAACATAACAATAGGCATAGATGAAACACCAAATATAAAAAATTCACATTTCCTGTACAAGATAAACTGTTGAAAGAGGGAAAGGGTATAGATAGGACAGACAAAGCGAGCACTAAAACAACACAAAACTAAGAAAAACACAAAAGTAAGGTGAGAATTGAAAAAACTTATAAAAAAATGGAAAAATACCATAAAAAGGAATACATAACTGAATACTAGTAATACTATGATAAATTAAGTTACCTCATATAGATATAGGGTAAATAAAAAACGTATGCTCTATTCTCAATTCAAAATATATTCAATTTATCAATCAATTCATCTGAAATTTCAGCTTTCTCATAAAATGAAATTTCGTTTCTTCCACTATTGTTGCCTGAATTGTCGCCAGATTCCATTAGACTTACGTAACCTTGAACTCATCCTTCAGGAATGTCTAAAATGTCCCAATAATCAGTTGGCAAATCGGTTTAAAATGGTATCGTAAAGTAGAAAAAAGTCAAAAAGTTATTTTTCGGAAAGAATTATGGTACACTATTTCTTGATAAGTATTAAAATTTTTATGCAAATTTCAATTTTCTATAATAAGTGTAATATTTCGATTATATTCTTCGTATTATATTTTTATATTCTAATTATATTGCTATTTTGTATATTTTTAGAAATTACGAGGTTGTTTGATATGAAATATCTCAGTATATTCAACAAATATTTCAGTTTATATATTACATATTTGAATATAAAAGTTTTATGAGTACACTTACTTCCCTTTTACTTAAGAAGAATATTCTCGAATATTTTCTCTGAAAGCAACTTCATGGAACTTGAAGTTGAATAAAAAAAATAATAAATATTTATTCAACTAATTATTCATAATTCTTGAAACCGTTTATTAAATTGTAATGGTAGTTAATATATTTGTGGCTCTTGAAAATATTCAGGGAATTATTACTTCTTCAACCAGTAGGATGTCAGTAATTAATCATTTTGAATTTAGTCCATAAAGTCAATGAAAAAAAATCCTTTCCATTTGCCCAACAGCCCTTAACAATGATAACATCCTTCTGAAAGTACCATAAATTACTGGGATGGCACATTTACTATCTTTTGTTCGTTCGTTCCACTTTTGCAAATTCTTTATAGAGCAAAGTTTGCACGTTTTCTCGGAAATAGGTAAATATATTTTCCACACAGTTGACAGTTGCTCGCCGGTCATTTATGCGACTCAGTAGGGCGTAAAAGGGTTGCTTCTATCTCTTAAGATCCAGATCATCCTTTCCAACACTTCCTAAAGACGTACGAATGTTTATTATTTACGACTTTCTAGTTTTCGGAGAGTTTCATTGAGTTGACAAGAAACTAGCTCACTCAATTTATCTGTGTTTGGAATGCAGCAATTATAATATAAATATTCTTCCTGTTACTGACATTGTTGATGCATTCATATTTATTAATAACTACTAGTTGACCGTGCTAACTTTGTATGCCCATGTAAAAAAAAATGTCGTGCTTGTTATCGAAAATCCTGAAGGCAAGTTCCACTTTTTATATTATAATATAACTATATATTCTATATATTATAATATTATGAAAGAGTTATAGTCGCAACAAATGCATATAACTAGTTTGTTGTTTCATTGCCTCTAAATTTCAAAGTTCAAGTTTTTAAACAAAACTTTGATTAAATGAAGACTAAAATGATAAATTGATTGAACTGAAAAATCTGAAAAAAAATCATAATTATTATCCTGAGGCTGAAATAAATGTAAAAGGAATAAGAATTTTAGAAAGGATACGAAGGTTGAGAAACACTGATATATATGTATTATGATACTCATATGCAAGAATCTACTCGCATATAAGTTGTTTTTCTTCTAATCATTCAATAAACAACTGATAAATTCATATTAAAAAAAGAAATATCTAACATTTTCTCATTACTCAGTTAATATCTTCAAGTACAACACTTTAGATTTTAGAATGACGTAGGTGTTATCAGATAATAATTAAATAACGTTAAATACTTCAATCTTAGCAAACATTTTCTCATCATTGTCAGTGCTGAGCTTGTGTTAATATGAGTCTCACACAAGCACATGAAGATGAACAAAAGTTTGAATTGGTATTGCTGAATATTTTGTTTAAGTGGTTGTGTAAGTACTTAATAAAGGTACTGCCCCATTCTGATAAAAACCAAATGATAATGTTTCATCTTATTTACATATTTAGGAAAAATATTGTCCAGTTATCCATCTAGCAAAAATATGATAGCAATAATCAATTTATAACTGTGTACCAATGATAATTAATGAGATCAAACCTTCAAAAAACCATTTCAATTATTTTTGATTGATTTTTCTCGAATTTCGTATAACACTTTTTAGTCACAGGACTTTTCCATTTACGGATAATTCAAAGATAATAATAATAATAAATTCTTTATTCTCAACAGATATAATATCCAATTACAGAAAATACCAACATAATGTTAAATAATAGCTAATTAACTAAATAGATAAAATGAAATATATCAAAGAGCTCAATCTAATCTGAAAAAACCATAAAAGAATTGTGCTTTAGTGTTAAATTTTACGAGAAAAAATATAAATAAAAACGTTTTCATAGAACATAAAGAAGGTACTCGGTTTAAGAAAGTTCACTGTATGTACGTAGATTTAGTAAAACGGTTTGTCAACGCAGTCACTTGTATATTGGTCTAAGAACGTATGAAATACCTCTGGACTTTAGAAATACTTCTAGTTTGAAAAAGTTCCAAATTAGAACAAAAAAAGGATTAAAACAAGAAGTAGATATTATATCCATAATTTGATGGAAATAGCAATTGGTTAACGGGATGTGTGTAACAATATTTTGAAATTTTTTACCTAAATTGAATTGTAAGTATTGAGTTGTATTCAGATCTAAATGCAATATTTTTTAAGGTAGGTTCACAACAGCCCTGGTCTTTGTGAGTTAACCATTTATAGTATATTTTTGTTTTTATTCGGGAAACGTTATTATTTAATACCCATTATATTGAAATCATTTCTTAATATTATTTTATCCATCAATTATTCTTGAATTATAATATTATTATTATTGAAATATTCGCCATTGCGTATAACGAATCCACGCTATAATCTTCCGATGTTATAATCACACTTAATTCAATCATTTTTTCCATGTGAAAGGAACGACAACATTACATTTTGATACATTCAAGCTCGAATAATTATCGAGCTTGACACCAACTGGCAACATGGTCCAGCGAGAGCTGAAGTTGAACCCAGTTCTCCATTGGTCTACTTGTAATAATACATAGGAACTGCTTTAAAAGCAAAAAAAATAGATATTTTAGAATCCATAAAAATCTCTAAACACAATATACTATTGTCAATCTGTTGAGTTATCAAATAGATATGAGGATGTCATCACTCTATGATGAACAGGAAAACACCTTGGAATAGGATTTAGTCAGAAGAAGGGAAAAATACAAAAATATATCTACACTCTATGGTCAACTGTGTACCTTAATACGAGACTACAGTCGCAAATTAATATGTGATTATACTGATGAAATAGTGACAAATCCATACGATATAGTAGTTGATGAAAAATCGATATCTCCTATAATAATGCATAAATGTTCGTTATTTTTATCTTGATATGACAAAACATAACAGACTCCAATCCATCATTAGCAGTCCGTCTATCTGCGACGTTTCACCGCCCCAGCTTAATCCCATTCAACACATTATTAGATGGTGCAGATTATGACAGCAGTTCAAGGATTAAATTTGGCCGTTTTTAGTCCGGCCAAGTACATTTCGATGTTCTAATGTAATCGGTGCATCATCCATACACTATACCATCGTGAGTGTATATTTGTTATCACAGGCATCAGCATAATCTCCATGGGGACCCTCACCACAGCGGATTTTGCCATAACGGAACCATGTTTACACATGTTATATCCGAACTTATGTATTTTCGAAATGGACGCAGGCTGCGACCTGTGGCGTTTTTCCCACTGTCTCGCCGAATTGAATGGAAAATAATGACAAAAATGATGGAATATAGTAGAGGAAAAATGGAATTTACTCATGGCCAATTTTAAAAAAGCTTCCGTGATTTTAATACCAAGGAATTTAATATTTCAACACATTCAGAGTGGACTTCGGTCAGCTTACCTCTATCGCCTTTTTATGTTCAAAAATTTCATCAATTCAATATTATTGTCCCATATTTAACTTTTCTCTCTTTTATTAGCACTGTTTTTGAATGGACCTTTTGAAAATCCTGTTGTCCAGATACTGCACAATACTGCCAATAGATGGCAGACGATTGACTTCATTTGTTGCTGCTAGACAATCTTTTGTCTATCAGTTTTTAATAGTCCTGATATCATTCCAATATACGCAGGTTATTATCCATATTTTGTCAAGCAGGATAGTAATTCTATCAAATGCATATGCAATTTCCTCTGAAATATTTAGTTCAATGGATTCAATTTTCAAGAAACCTTTTCAATAAGAGATTCATTTTATTGAGCGCGATTTGTCGCTTTTATAATAAACTCAGAACAATAATAATTAGAAATTAAGTGTTGTCCTTACGTTGAAAATGAATTTTAAATACAATAAAAACATAAAGATATTATTCAGTCAATTATTATCAGACTTTTGAAAAACTATACAACACTAAAAAAAATTGATAACGATTTCAATAAACCTTGGAGAAAACAATTAGTTATTGTAGAATACATATCAACTCATCAAAAGCTCAACGAAAAAAAAAATTATTGGATCCCTCATAACCTGCAAAACTCAAAAGTTATCTTGTTGGTGGAAAAAATTTTAAAAATATGCCTGTCAAAACTTATAACATCCTCACCAGCTTGAAACTACAAGGAAAAAAACTCGTGTCTTGGATTTTCCATCCAGTGTTACCTAGAATAATGAAGCTTCCCACTTTTATATATCTATATATTCCCAAACCATGCTCATTGTTGAACTCAAATTGTAGTTTTGGCTTTTTCGATACTGGGGATATTTTATTCCAGAAAATTTCAAGGAGTATTAGTTATTCTTTCAGAACTACTTGGTGCTTGTACAATAGTTGGACCGATTCTGAACGGCTCAAGAACAACCTATGATCATCTGTAAGCTTAATAGGGTCACTATACCGTTCCGCTACTGAGGCTCTTACTACTGGGAATACATCAGATAGAGTGTGTATATCGAAGCTGTTTTGTCAATTGAATCTATCCTCACTAATATGTTCTAAATGATATGATATCAAGTGAAATCATATTCAGATTTTAGTTTTTGGGTCGTTCCATGACATATTGATTTTAGTAGGAGATATATATATGGGCTAATAGAGGTTATATTGAGGTTGGTACTTCTCACTTCTTACCATAACTTCTTAATTCTCAATTTTCCTGAAATAGCATTCAAATCTGTTATCAATGAGTTATTAGCGTGCAAATGAGTATTCGATAAAAAGTTAATTTTAAAAACAAACTATAATTCTGTGAAGAAAACGCAAAATATCCCAATAAAATCTGTCCAAAAAGAAATGAGAAATGTCCCTGAAGATTGTAGTGGACTTCAAGATCACTTTAGGGATGGTGATAGAATTCCAGAAGCAAATCATAAAATGGAAAACGTAATGAGCTCTAATTTTAGTTAATCCCATATTAGTGTGCGATGAAATGCAACAAAAGAACCGAAATCACGCAAGAGTCCCAAACCTACGTTTGAATAAACAAAGTACGTGATATCGAGATTATTGAAAATTTTACTGGCGAAAAGTCATAGTCATGCAAGAAAGAAAGTGATTCATTGACAGCTCGATATGGATGGAGTTTGTGGCTCCAACAACCCTATTTTTAGTCATAGTACTATGGTAAAAATTATTATCTATAAATATAAAAAAAGGCTAGATTGATCAGAACGTGAAGCACAAAGGCTTATATGTGCTGCAGGATGAAAATGCAGCCCGAGGCAAAAGAAATATTAAAATAGGTAATTTTCATTCGAGTTTTTGTCTCAGCAACTCTTCTTTCTAGTCTTCTATGGTGAAGATTATCTATAAAGATACAAAAAGGCTGGAGTGTTTAAAAATTGAATGCACAAAGGGTGATATGTAGTACTGGATAAAAATGCAGCACGAAGCAAAAGAAATATGAATGGGTAATTTTTATTCAAGTCGTCTCTACAACTGTTTTCCTCATCTTCTATGGTAAACATTATCTATAGAGATACAAGAAGGTAGAAGTGACTAAAACTTGAATGCCCAAAGGGTTATATGTCATTCTGGAGACAAGACAGCCTGAAACAAAATAAATATTAATGAAAGTAATTTTTTTACAAGTTTGTGTCTTAGCAACTCTTCTTTCCATTCTTCTATGGTGAAGATTATCTGTTAATACACAAAAAGACTAGAGTGACTGAAACTTGAATGCACAAAGGGTTATATGTCATGCTGGATGAAAAGACATCCTGAGGCAAGAGAAATATTGTTAGAAGTTATTTTTATACAAGTTTGTGTCTCAGTAACTCTTCTTTTTAGTCTTTTATGAAGAAGCTTATCTATAAATATATAAAAAGTCTGAAAAGTGATTAAACTTTGGGCGCACAAAGTATTATATTTCATGCTGAATGAAAAGGAGCCTGTGGCAAAGAAATATTAACAGAAGTTATTTTTATACAAGTTTGTGTCTTAGTAACTCTTCTGTAAAATAGGTCTATGATGAACATTATCTATAGTGATACAACAAGGCTGGAGTGAATAAATCTTTTTATATCGAATAGTGTTGGCGTTCACTTGATGTGAATCCATTATAATAGAAACTAAAATTCAAAGACATGAATTGATTTACACTTTCATTGATAACATAGCATGACGACTGCTTCAGATGATACTAGAATACTGACTCGTTAGTATTCTAGTACCATCAAGAAGAAGCAGAAAAAGTTCAAGTGTTTGAATTTCAGGTCATATTCGAATAAAACTTTGATGCACAAAGGCTTATCTATTTTGCTGGATGAATAGAAGAACCCGAAGCGAAAAAAATATTAATATAGGTTATTTTTCGAGTTTAGATGAATCGGATCGTCTAAGAATTCGACCCTGAGGGAACTGTTTCAACTTCTGGTCTGCACATTCCTCCTAGCCTGCGAAATATTTCATCACAAATTCAGCAAGCTAATTCCGCACATTACAATCTGACAGTCACTCAAAACAACAATACAATAAAGAATGAAGGAATCTGTATTCCTCTTTTTAATATCCATCGACTTTGCCCGTACGCGGTCCGAGTTCTATGCGCTTCCAATAAATCTGTCAACAGGGACGTTTGCTAGACATGCAAATGTTCTTATATGATGGCTGAAAAGCTGAAATTGTGAGCCTAACATGCCGATGGACAGACTGGATATGCCCTAATAAATGGGCGGCGGTCGCTTCTGAATGCAGACCGCGAAAGACGCCGAATAAGCGGCACTGCACAATATTTCTCTATGGAAATATTATTCTATATTCGCCGAACCGAAAAGGAAACATAAGTCAGAAGTGACTTCAGATTGGGATTATCTGCTCGCACTGCATTCATAACGTGAACAATGGAAGATGGAAAATTATTAGTTGTGACGTCTTGGCCATGCATTGTCGGCTACAAATATCGATTTAATTCATTTTTCAATTCAATAAAGAATTGCGTTATTTAAAGATCAAGACTGGAGTTTTCTTCAACTTGATAGGGGACTCCATCAAAATTTGAAAATTGAAGAAAATAGTGAAACTACCACAAAATAGTGAATTCTTGAAACTTTAAGAATTCTTTGAAAAGTTGAGAGAATATTGAATCAAAATTTGTAATGAAAAATTGTATAATAATAGTAACTTCGGGAGTGCCGCAGGGATCTAATCTTGGAACCCTTCTATTTGTCCTGTTTTTTAACGATCTTGTAGAGATGGTGAACTGCGTGAAGGTGGATTATGCGGACGTGGTTTAATAATAATTGTTTATACTTGAATGTTATGAAATGTAATGTGATGAATTTTACTAGAAAGAGAAATGTGATATCTTTTGATTACAACATTGAGGGTTCTATTCTGATTCGACTTCAGGAGGTTAAGGATCTCGGCCTAGTATTTGATCAAAAATTCTCATTCATACATCATATCAACCAATTAATTTTATCGTGTAGCAAAGTTTATGGTTTCATCGTCCGCAATGCTAGATTGTTTTCGAGTTCCTCAACACTTGGCTTTTTATTTAATGCCTACTGAGAAGCAAACTTGAGTATGGCTGTCTTGTGTGGCAACCAATATATAGTTAATTGTGACATAAACCGCCTGGAGGCACTGCAGAAGCAGTTCTTGAAATGGTTTTCATTTCGAGAGGATGAAGGCTGGCATCGTGGACCTTGACTTAAGTGTCGTTCTTATGTACCCGTCTCGAGCTGCAGATCCGCAAACCTTAGCAGAAGCCTCGCTCACCAACTTGACGCTTCTCTCCACTGCTTGAGTATGGACTGGCATCTTCTGTGATAGGATTTCCCACTTCGGTACTTCTTCTGTTTTGATGTAGGTTTTCAGTTCATCATCAGTGACATCTTTCAATAGAGGCGGCGAAGGAAATTCACAGTTTGTCCAATAATTTAATTCCGTGTAGTCTGTTGCGGAAAAGTTTAGCTTAGGTGCCACGTACGTTCGAATTGTTTTCCTCTTTTGGTCTCTTTTCTTGCCTTAATGATGCGGCGGAGGCCCAGTTCTCTTATATGTTTTCTGGGATCTTGAGTCATAGTAATCATAACATGTTCTGGATGCGCAAAGAACCCATTTCTCTCTATAACTGGGTCAATTACAGCTTTGAGTTCATCTTTAAGATATCTTGAGGTTTCAATACATTGGTGCACGAGCTTAGGGCCATCAGTAAAAAGTTTGGTCTTCTTAATACAAAACCACATCGGCATATATGACTTCAGAATGAATATTACTATTTCCTGGAACTCAGCAGTTGGATTTTCTTGACTAATGTAGAGTCTTAAAGCACGGTTAGCTGTTGTTAGCCACCTGGAGTGAGACAAAGGTCCTGGATCCCTGATTGATAAATCTTTGGGCATTCACCTGATTTAATCGCTTCTGATATTTCCAGCAAATACTTCTGATCCTTACTAAGAGTTTTTTTGTCTATCTCAGGGATTTGGCAATCAATACTTTCAAACTGCACTACTGGAAGTGTTTCACATTTGATCAATTTCCCACCAATCGGTCCTTTCAAAGAATTTGGCCCGGTCGACTTACCATCTAAATACTGAAATAAATGGCGGAAGGGTAGTTCATTAAAATGAAGAAGACAAACTGCCCATTGCAGAGGCTTACCTAAGTAAGTTTTGTATCGCTGTGTGTATATCCACCTAGGGCTTGTGATCACGCTTGTTTGCTGTCGAGGTTTGACACTAGAAGCCTCCACACCAGGAGAAGTTTGAATGCATTGAAATTTTCATTCAATTTGCTCAATGATAATCTCGACTGTCCTGATCTTCTGGGTAAACTTAATATCCTCGTTCCTCCGAGATGTACTAGAATAAGTCAGACATTTTACTCAAAAACCCACTGAACCAATCTTCTCGCGCAATTGCCGCTTATGTATGTTCTACTGCAAACCAGGTATCAAGCTGCTGTGGTTTGCACTGGAACTCACTTGTTTCTATCATAAATGTGTATTTTAATCTTAACAGTGAGGTATCTTGATTTCTTTCGAATGGATTCTGAGAGATTTGTTTTCATGATTATTATTACAATTGAACATTTAGATATTGACATTATAGATTTAGATTATAATATTTAATAATGTTTTTTATTATTATATTTATTTCTTCATATTGTATATCTATGTTGTTATTGATATTTTTAGTAACCATATTTATTCATTATGTATTTTCCTGTAATTGGGTATTCACCTGTTGGAAATATATGCTTATTATTATAATACATATTAAAAAAACTTGATTTTAAATATTTTTATTATCACAAAATTAGGAATGAATATACTGCTAACTACGAATTATGACCATCATCTTCAAGCAACTCTTCTTCTAAACTTCTAGCAAAAATCTTCTAGGAATTTAACCAGGGACACATAGTGTTATTTTCATTATAGCTCTATCTTCTGTGTAGATTCTTCGCTGTGACAGATACACCAGGATAGGTGACATGTTGGAGAGTTTATATTGGCGAATGTGAGACAACTGTTGAAGTATCAAACATTGGTTTTTGTGCACAGAATACATTTAGGGAGTATGCCATCTCATTTTGAAAGGTATATGAAAATTATTAGTTGTGACGTCTTGGGTATGCATTGTCGGCTACAAATATTGATTTTATTAATTTTTTCATGTCAATAAAAACGAAAACAATTGCACTATTTAAGAAGCAAGAGTTTTTATAGAAGCAATAAGGTTTTTCAAGAAGTTAAAATTCTTTAGTACTTCCATCGTGATAAATTATCACGATGTGAGAATCGCCCAATATATGATTTATAAATGAATTGAGAATCCACCTCATAACATTGTAAAACGTCATTCTCTTTTGCTCCACTTCCATGAAAAAAGTATTGTAAAGCTCTGTTTTAATTTGTACCTTATTATGTCCATTTTCATTCTTTCTAATAATATGCTCGAAAGAGACACGTACCTGGATACTCGAAATTTCCTTATCAAATATTAATTGATTATGAAATTTAGTCTATTCATAAAATTTCACTATAGAATTGCAAATTACACTCATTATATTATATATCGTATTGTAGGTATACTATACTTACAATACCTATAATTGTTGAAATCGTTATTTGTAATATTTGTATAATTTTTTTTGTATTTGCCTAATCATTATGGATATTTCTTTTTAAATTTTCAAATGTTTGCTCTGCAGTGTAGTAATTAAGGCACTATGTAGTAGCTGCTACTAATTGTGACGAAATGACCCTATCACTTAAACTAACTCTAATCACAGACATAAAAAAATTAGAGACTATACATTGTGAATTTTACAATCCTTTATTATAATAAAGGATGAAATAATTTTAACGATTAAAACGATTAAGTGAAAAACTGTTTCAAAATTCAGCTTTATCATTATTAGAGTGAAGTATATTGAATTATAATTAAAATAATGAAAAAAGGTAACAAGTTATCATATGACTATGTGAAAATTTTGAAAATACTACCTAATTCGCATATACCTTTCTATATTAAGCTTTCTTGTAAGAAAACTTAAAGTGAAAGATTCAGTAATAATCAAAAATAATACATCAAAATAGACAACAGGCTGAAATGAAGTATAAAACATATTGTTTCTTTCAACAAAGAATTCATCAACTGTAGATACCACAAACATCATCAAGTGGTGCAACTATTTCAACATTCCGTATAGTAAATCAAAATAAAAAATGAAGTTACATACTAGTATAGAAGGTATCTAAGAAAACTACATATGAATACACCATCACTTCTTCATAGACAGCTATCAATACAAAATTCTTTTTCATTTCATTGAACCATAAGGAATCGATCAAATTTGCCCTTAAAAATTTCGAACAGTTATACTGAATAACTGAACTTCTAGGTTTGTTTTTTCAATTGGAGAGCATTCACATAGTATCTAAACCATGAATATTTATTATGTAGTAGGTGACCAGTTAGAAACGAAGCTCTTAGAAACGCATAGAAAAATCTGATTGTTATTTGCTGCGTATTTACCTAGAACTACTTTAAAATACTTATTGTTTGAATAATTCGCCGAAACTTTATTATTTCACGATGTTCAAAAATTATATATGGAGACAGTGAAAACAATTTCCATTTGCCAGTGTATTTGTCAATGTCATGGATAATGAGATGATTCCTTAATTCTATTTCTCAATATCAATTTTATTCAATAAAAGTTTGAGAGCATTTGTTTTTGATAAACAGAACACACTTTTCAAATTCGTATACAAATATACGTTTTATCGAATAATAAATAAAAATCAAAACACTTGGATTAAGTTTCACTGAATATATTAATAACTCATGTTACTCTTGCTAATGGGTTAACTACCCGAAACATAAGTAGAGTTTGCAATTTATTATGCAACATAACGTTTCACCAAAAATAAAACTTCACTTTACAGCTCAGACTTTTTCTAAATTAGACAAAAAATAGGTCGACTGATAGTTCATAGCCTACTCTATCGAAGAATTAAAAACCTAGCTGTGTATAAGAATATAAAATACATATAGGCACCAACATAATGTATGATTATGAAACTTATACACATGCATAATCTCAAAATTAATAACTCTTTGGATTATCGTCAAAAGAGGTGATACCTAACTGTAGGTATGTATATCTTATCAATTGAGGTTGACTGAACATGTCTGATAATTATTCAAAATTCTCAGATTACTACTGATATGAGAGAAAAATTTATTCGAACTCTTGGAGTTATTTACGTATTTATTTTTGACAACATAAGTATAGGTAGGTATACCTCTAGATATTCTTATATTGATATCTGTAGCACATATTCTTAGGTGTCCGAAATATTTTCTAGTTCTTGGTGGAAAACAAGATGTATTTATTTCATTCACTCTGAAAACATTGTATTGTGCTTTCGTAAGATCTAAACTCGAATACGGATCAACAGTCTGGAATCCTGGTTATCAGTTACATATTGATCAACTGGAGTCTATTCAACGAAAGTTCCTGAAACTTTTTAGCTTCAGAATTGATGGAATATATCCACCTATAGGCATACAACATGAAACGC
This sequence comes from Henosepilachna vigintioctopunctata, assembly GCA_030704895.1. Taxonomy (NCBI): domain Eukaryota; kingdom Metazoa; phylum Arthropoda; class Insecta; order Coleoptera; family Coccinellidae; genus Henosepilachna; species Henosepilachna vigintioctopunctata. The sequence goes on from JARQZJ010000121.1 coordinate 11,432,524, forward strand.
TTACAAGTCGACATAATGTGGACACACTCAGTGCGCGAAGGAAATGCCATGCAATAATCTTCTTGCATAAAAAAATTAATAATAAAGTGAAATGTCAGGAATTATTGCAAAAGCTTAACTTTATTGTTCCAAGAGTTTCTTCCAGAAGCGAATTCGCGTTCTACCTTCCAGCAGCTAGAACGAATGTTCTAAAATTTTCACCGTTGCACACGATGTGTGAACAATATAATATTTTGGGAGCCAAGGTGGATATTTTCAACTGTTCTGTTACTGATATTAAGGCAAGTTTCCTTAATATGCATAATCTCTGCTAGAACAATCATTTATGTGTATTCACGTACATGATTCATATTCACTTATATACTTGTATGTGTGTATAAGTGTTATATGTGAATGTATAAGTACATGTGTGTTTATCTTTATATGTATGTATAAGTTTGGTCAGCATTTAAGTTTCTCTATTCTTATAATTATATTTCATTTCATCAGTTGTGATTCATATCACAAACTCTTTCTTTTAAAATTGAACTTTTAAATTTGAAAGTACAAAATTGAAACTTTTAAACTTTTGTACTACCAATTTTGTTTTTAGTATATGTTGTGTTTCCTGTTTTGTAATTAGGACCTGTCTTGTAAAACAGTGTATGTTAAATAAATAAATTAATTAATTTTGAAATGAATTGGACTTAGGTAGATACCGATGATGATATAAAATAATCATCGTCTACTAATCATATTAGTCCATTAATACGAGACATTTTTCCTTCTCTTCATTCTAGTTTTTCTCCTTGCTTATCCACGCCCTTTTATGAGTAAACAGTCAGGGTCCTTCTTTTCCCATCTATGAATATCATAAGCGTGATAAAGACCGCGCGTATTAACCATATCCACACTGATTTATGAAAACATCTCTCAACTCAATACCACGCTTCCTCCGTGAATGAGTACGAGCTCCTCCCCACCACACAGGTAAATCCACGGTGGGCGGAGTCTCCTCTCGCCACCAAACTCGAATACACAGTCATTTAGTCAATTTTCAAACGTAGCGCTAAGAACGTCTTTTTACGCTTCGTTTCAACAATACACCGTGCGGCATTACGAACTTGTTCTAAATCACAGAATTAGAAAATCGGTGTCGTTCGACAATTTTTACGACTCGGCATGTTGCCGGACTGACCAGTTTGCAGTACGCGAGAGAATCGCGAACTTTGGTTTCTTGCGGACTTGCGTCGACCCGCGAAGGGTTGTTTCGACGCAACCGCCCTTCAGAGTCCCCTCTACGTCGACGTCGCGGTGGCAGAAGGCACCGTGGCGCCGTACGGTGCGTATCTGAGGTAGCGTCTCCTCGAAATCTACTTATGAGCGGTATGAAGAATGAGTGTTTGGTTAAGTTGAGGTGACTTGTGCGAAAACGATTCGCTCTGTGGTGCTAAGGTGCGAGGGTGATGTCGCGTAGAAAGCAGGCCAGGCCCATAAGGGTGCTCGAGGATGAGGAAGGACCTCCGACGGGGACTTTTCCACCAACAGTCTTCGGTAAGTCGAAGATCTGTGTTTTTGAGAAACCACTTCAACTCTTTTATCCATACCGAAACACTCCTACAAAAGAACAATAATAGATGTCAATGTTCAATTATTGACACTCGGTTTTTATGCTACTTTCGCCAATAAATATTTTTAAAAGGGATTTTTAAAAAATTTTCTGTACTTCACACTGGAACAAATAATAACTATTTCATTTTTTTCAACAAATTTTGTATGAAAGAACAGAAATTATTTCAATGAGATTGTCTTCAAAGTCCTGTAAGCACGAAAGAATTATCCTTCGATTTTTGATCTAAGATCTAAGCAGACCTAAAAAGATGAAGCTACTTGTTATGTAGGTAGTTATATTAAATTTCAGTTAATCCCAGAAATACGAAAGAATATTTGAATCTTTAAGTGGAATAAAAAAACTTTTGGAACAACTAAAAACTTATCGCTCAAACTATATAAAAAAACATTTGAATATACAACATCAGAAATATTGAATAAAAGTAATATTTTCCAATAAATGAACATAGTTAAAAGTTTATAGTTTTCTTCGTCTTCAATTAAAGTTATAATTTAAAAGTTTTCGAGTATAAATATAACGTATTACAATAGAAATATTCAAATGAAAAAATAGAATCAGCACAATATTTCCTAAAAATTATATCAATTTAAATAACATCGAAGTACTTCTTATATTTTTTCCTGATAGAGTAAATACAAAAGTGATGTTAAATAACAATATTACAAAGGCATAATTATTCGATACGCAAAAGTAACGTTGCATCACAAGAGTATTATTATTTGATATTCTGACAACTATTTATGTCGATTTCAATTGCGTTTTGTTGGCATTTGAATGTCATCATCAGGAAATTGAATGCATTTATAAACGTTTCACTGAACCATATAATATCGTCGACAATCTTCACACGTTACATAACTTAACACAACCAGATAGATCTGTAGGAAACTATATTCGAATAGATGTAATAGATAAGTGAAGCAAGATCACATGGAATTTTGCATTTTCATAAACAATACCGGCGGAATGGGCATAATATGATCTCCTTCGTGATCGGCCAACTTAATGGTCCATAACTGCTGGCATAGAATAGTGCCCGATTGGATGATAAAGTGGAAATTATGTTCACGATTAGTGTTTATCAAACACAAGATGTAATATAATATACTCGGGTTTCAGGGTGGATAAAAAACCGAGATAAAAATATATGATCATCTCGAAACGAACACCTGGTAGGTAGAAGGCCAGTTTCGTGCTTTAAGGACCTGCATGAAAGTGTTGAGTAAATTTAACTCATATGTAATCATTTCACGTTCGCATTGAACCGTGGTTCATTTTAATATGTGCAAGATACACGGTAACTAACTTGTGGTTATTGCAATTTAATACAATGACTTGCCTACTCATAAATAACATTGAAGTGCATTTTAACATAGATCAAATTCAAAACTATTTATATCTGCGGATTTCAAGAATTTTTCATAAACTAGACGAAACGGTTCAATAGATTTCAATGTGATTTTTTGGCTTAGAACAGGAAATTTAGATGTAGTTTTGTTGTTGAAACATTTCGATATTTTGCAAGATTTGATATACATCAAATTTAACCTTTTATAAAAATATTATTACTACTAGTTCATTCAAAATTGTATATTGAGATATAATCTTAAAGTTCAACTATCACCAAAAAACCTTATTTTCTCTGTGAATATTTATGAATTTTTGGTACCTACTTATAAGACGAAACTTAAAGGAAAAACTATAAGTTTTGAGTTAGGTATTCTGAAAATATTTGTACACATTAAAAAATGCCTAATTGTAAGTTGCCTCAAAATTCCTTTACGTACAATTTACAAGTTTTGAGATGTTTTGTTTTCAATTCAACTAATGATTTACGATTTGAATGTATTCAAAATTAGAATGAAAAAAACTATTTTGACGAATATCGGAATCAATTGGAAACTTATAAAATAAAATTTTGGCTCAAATACTGCTGCTTAAGATGAAATATTGTTCTAATATACGTCTACCTACCTATTTAAGTACCTACTTTGAAATCATAAAATAACTAATCGAATGAACTGGTTCACTTTAAAAATAAATAGAAATAAAATGAATTCACATGTTGCTTGAAAATTCATTCTTCTTTTCGCAAACTTTGGAATGATTTGTTTCATAATATTTGTTCAAATTTTCATGAATTACCATACTGTTTATATTAATGAACATTGGCAATACTTATCAGTATCTACTTTATTTTGAAAACTTTGTTCTATGAAAGCACTTTATGTTTAGATTAGTTCCTTTATGAAATCACATTAATTTTAAGATTTGCTTCTATAATAGAAGCTTTTTGTGTAAGAACAAATGGCATTCACGATATATTGACTTTTTCTACATCTTCATTGCAATTCCTTACATCTGTTTTGGCATTAGTTTAGCTTTGTATAGCTTTGAGTATAGCGTTATAGCTTCAAATATTGCTTTTTAAATCATAAAACTCAATTGATAATTAGTTTATGTTCAGCATTTTATCAATTTTTAATTAATATAAAAATCTCTTCCCTTCTAATGAATTGAAATTCCAAAACTAGTGCCATCACCTTCACAAGTACTTGTACGTACGACTCATTGATCTCAAAAGAATTAGATGAAGTCTGGAAAGGATTTCTGAAAATTAAAGTACATTTTTTCATAGTATTGCATGGTCGTTTTCAAATTATTAGTAAATGAAACCAGAACTGTTTGTTTCTGAGGAAGTGATGAAACGAAAATTTATTCAAATAATATGAATGAGATGTCAAACATCGTACATTTGTGAAATTGAGTGTTTAAACCCAATCCATACTAATATGTGCCTACCAACATAACCTCAATCTTTCTCAGATATATTCGTTTATTAAATCATTACATGAGAGGATTATCATACGTTTGCTACTCGAATATATTGTCAAGGTATTTCGTCATCCACTTCTTATGAATTATTGAGATAAACTTAGTAGTCGAACTGAATATTTTAAGTGACATCAATCTTAAGATATCGATTTGAAAGTGGCTTCAATGAATTCTTTCGTATTCATTTTGGATGAATTTATAACGATTAGGAATGGAAAAATTATTGGATGTATTAGAGGCCAACCGTCATAAAAAATAAGTGTATGCACGTGATTAGTGATATCCTCGATATATAGCTTCCTATTCGTCGAAATTGAAGATGGGTTTTACTTGTATGTTCACGTTCTTTGTGTTAGAATATTTCTGAGATTGTAGCTTTCATGTTCCTCTGAAATTTAATGCCCTGTTTTGTTTGTTTTCACTTATTTGTATCAGAATGTAGTGAATAGATAGAAGGCCACATTTGAGAGATGTATCTACATGCAAATGATTTAGATTTAGAAAATGTAGACACGTTTATATTAATCATTAGTTACCTACTACAGCCACTTAAAACAATGAAATCTTAGAGTTATTTCTATGTTTCTCCAATTTTTGTTTTATTCATTCTTCATTTAAGTAGATAGACATGGTTTTAGTAGTAGTAAAAATTCATGTAATCACATAAATATGTAATAATTTTGCTTATAAGGCTGAGTTATTTTGTGACAAATTTATTCAATATGGAACATTAAATACCTATGTAGGGACACTTTTCTCGATATCCGCTAGATGGCAGCAATAGTAGATTTAAGAATGTGTATACCCATATGTTCTGGGAAATGCATATCAAAATGAAAAACAACACGAAAATTTTAAAACAATCACTTTTTTTATTCTTGCAATTCTCATTGAAATTGTATTTGCTGTTTTGGAGCAAATACTTATAAAAGTTTGACAAAACCGTGGTCATAAATTTTGTGAATTAATTAGATATTGCCACCAATTCAAGTTTCATTTGAAATTTGTTATTATTCTGGAAGTAGAAACGAGAACATTAGTTTTAATTATATTTTTTATTATTAGTACAAATTATTGATATCTAATTTATTGGAGTATATATTAAGAAAATAATGAAGTTCCCATGGCAATTTACACATTTTCACAAATTTCAATTCAAATTTTCACTATGAAAATTGAGATAAATTAATTTCCATCTCCACGATTGACTCTTTTATTTCCTGCCTATTTTATACTTAAAGTTTTAATCGCATCAAGTAGAATACCTGTATTTATCGCTTCATTTTCATTATTAACTCTTGAAAAAGTTGATATTTTTTTGCATAGGATTCGAATAGTTCAATTATTTCAATATTCATCTAAATTTTCACTTATTGGTATTAAGATTGAAAATGTTTTCGATTTTCTGTATACTGTATTCGTACTATGACTGATAATACACACCAGTTTCTCAACAAATTAAAAAAATAGCTTTCAAGCTTCAATCTATAGTTTTTAAAAATTTTTTTGTGGTTTGTGAACATAATTCGTCACCCGTCAGATATACCATCAATTTCATAACCATCAAACTCATATAGTAATCCAAAAATCCATATCTCACCTGGGATTTGAACCCGGATATTCGCATTAGCAGTTTAATTGTTTAAGCACTGCACCACTGAAACTAAATTATACCAAATAATGAACTGATCATTTTTTCGATGTCTAACACAAATTTAAGTTAATTTCTGACCTTAAATCACTAAATTTGCAGGTAACAAAATCCATACCGTAGTAATTTGTCTCGTATAACGGAGAAATTACTTTGACCTAATTGAACTTCATAAACGACATAAAAGACGTTACAGCGACCATTGAAAGCATGATGGCTTCAATATTAATGTCGAATCTTGTCAACATCCGACGGGTTTCTTTCAAGCTGCCTCCGATATTATTAAAAGTAACATAACATTGTTTTTACCCGCTGAATTATAAATATTATCGCCCATAAATTGTTCGTAATTTGTTCTTATTGCGCAATTTGAGAGGCTTTATCCGAGCTGCTGGTCGAGGAATTTGGAAAATTCAAATTCTCGCCTATCAATGTCAAGTTCAAACGGAGCCGCAGCAGATTCAAAATTGAAGACAACTGCGGTGTGGCCAGTTAATTCATCTCGTATGATATATTATTATTGCTTTTTTTATTTATTGTTTGCCAGTGTGGAACAAAGAAGTGTGTTATAGCAGTAGGTATCAAATATCTAAAGACTTGATACTTCTGGATTTTAGTTCGGATATTACCTAACGATATTAAAGTCAACTAATTTAATAATGATGATAATAACTGAGATTGTGTTCTCGCTTACCTCAAAACATGGTGAAACATGATAAAATAAAAATCGGAATCAAACTCTTGGCTTAATATTTTACAAATATTTGTTAAACACAAAATGTCACAATATTTGTGATAGATTGGGCCAAGAGTTTGATTTAAATTTTTGAATATTGATAATATTTATTTAGAAATAGCTATCACAAAATTCATCTAAACGTTTAAAATATATTATTAACAATCATTCGTTTATCTTAGCTAATTTATGCTTAAATACATCGAGGTTACTAATTGTTTTTATGAAGTTAGGCAATTCATAAAATGCATTTAATGTTCCCGTTTGAAGTTTTTTCTTCCTACCTGAGTTTTTTCTTTGCTCAATTTGAAAACAGAGTGGAACAATATTCGAAGTGTGAATTTAACGATTAAAGAGCAGTAACTTCACATATGTAGTCAGATTTTTTCCAATTCTCTTCAGAAAGTTAATTTTCTTGGAGATTTTAGAGGATATGAAGTCGACGTAATCATTGGAACTCACTTTTTATTCTAAAATTATGCCTAAACACTTAACATCTTTTGCCCTTTCAGTGTCCTGGTTTTCAATTTTAATAATTATATTTCATTACTTTACCTTCTAAATTTTACTTGTACCCAAAACTATAAATTCAGACTTTTTTACATTCAGTGATAAACTGTTATAGTCATTCATTTAATGCTAATAAGTCTCTATATTGATCCATTCTGTCATAGTCTGGATATTTTAACCACTAACATAAATCTTTGTATCATCTGCAAATAATGGTATAGAGCGTTTTTTTACATAAAAATAATATCATTAGAGTATAAGGAGAATACCTAAGACCGTACCCTGTGGTACGCCAAAATCAAGTTGTCTTTGGAATTTTTGGTATCAGCTTTCTGATATTTTGTAGTTTTGATAATTGCAATATTTTTGGCAATTTAAACAGTAAAAGCGGAAAAATTTATTTCTTTCGAATGTTTTGCTACACACTGTAGGCTATGTCAACTGATGGAACGTACCTAATGTCAACCATTGAAAATTATTTTAACAAAGTTATAATTTCTAGTTGAACGTTTCACCACTTATAAATACTAAGATATTGATTCCTTTAATTATATGTTTCTTTTGGTGTGTAGATATACATATTCGTATAATGTAATGAAATGTGAAATTTTTTGTTGTCGGTTATTGTAGAGAAAATCAATGTTTACTCTTTTATATCGAACTTGACCTCAATAATGATCAAACTGCGACTTCAGCTGATAACGTATAGAGGGCGCTGTGGTTGCAATATCTGGGCAATATTCTGCAAAAGTTAACTGAAAATGAGGAGATGATACTTTAGATATATTTGTAAAGAACACTTTCGAAGAATATAAATATAAGACAGTTTTGAGTACTTAATCAATATAAAATATAATACTATTCACTAAAGATTTTTTTGTCATAGTTACCTTTGATTTTATCGGATCTGGGACAATAAGAATGATTCAAGGTATATAATTTTCATAATTTTGGAGATTCTGCTCCTTCTTCAACTCATAACAAGATCGCTAAAATTTCTACGAATTGAAGTTTGGTTTGTAGAAAATTATTTAATTTTAATTTCCAAATTATTTCAAATAGTTGAAGTGTCTAATTATTTACTGCAAATTGTCTCCATTGACGATATTAATATTGTAAAGTATTTTCACTTCATTTGTCCATCATTTGATTTTCATGAGAGATATTGAAAAATATCCATACTTTTCGTGTTATGGTGTTAAAATTTCAATATCATCATTTCTTAATTATGCCAGCTACCGAATTACCAATAAATCGATTTTCAAACAATAGATACTAAAATTACTGCAGGAAAAAATAAAATTATATAAAAGAAATAAAATATAACTCAACGAAAAGTTACAATATTATTCAAAATAAGCAACTAATATCAAGAATTAATTCATAATCTAGATATATGAATTAATAATATTGTTGATCACATTTTTGGATATTTTGAGAGAAAAGTATTTCTGATAAAATATACATAATATTACACGATTCGATTTTTAATGTCAATCTCTGTCATTAAATTTTATATGTTATTTCCTTTAATTCAATTGCTTCTTTAAATAAATTACTAAAAAATAATACCACCCTTTAACCTGATTTTGAGAGAATATTCCACAAAATGCCGAACAATAAAATTAATTACGTTATAAAATACAGAAAAGCGTGAACTTTATTTCTGTAGAAACTTAATCTGAATTTTCAACTTTAAATAAGTATAAGCTTCTCATATAAATATAATAACTTCATTTTAATGCATAATTATGTTCAAATTATGAAGAGAAATCGTTGTTTCAAGTCACCATGTAGAGCTAATGAAGTATTCACTAAAACAAAAAATTCTTAGTGCATTCATATTGAATTTGATATCGAATTTCTGTTCGATGTGACCTAAAGAGTTATTTACAGGTCTACCCTTCATCAGCCAGATATTCGTAGATTCCCACGCTTGCAGCGTCTATAAATAATAAGAAATGGTCCCTCTGATTTCATCTTCATTCAGTCATTCACTCTACCAGTTTAGTCATTTGGTTGGTCCACATTCCAGAGATATCTAAAAGAGCTACCCAAAAAACCCCATATCCTCATTATAGCATTTAATAATAGCACTAGAATTTGCACGGAATTCCTCATATCCAAAGACAATAATAATACAAATATTCAACTTCGATTTATTGATCTCGTCGAGTGGCCTACGATTTGGTGGCAAGGTCCCATGTTTGTTTGTTTTCGATCTGACCACTCATAGGTTTCTTGACATAAAGAGATTATCGTTTTCCAACGACCGCGACGACGTTTATCTATTAAAAATGACAGATTTACTGGTGTCCATTACCGTTGTGCCCGTGTGTGTGTGTTGTCCGTAATAACGAACAGGTTTCGCCGTTTGCGCCCACTTGATCTTACCTGTTAAGTGAGCGACACTCTCGTCTTCGATAGTTATATCGAAGCCGGCCGTGCTTTTGTTTTGTCTTTTTTGTAGGTTATTGGCGGCAAAATGAAATCAAAATGGATGAATGCGAACGAAAAATTGAAATTCGTCTTTAAAATATATATTCTTTGAATTTGAATAAATAATTTTTATTGACAATTTTTTTAATAAATGTAACATTTACAAGTTGTTTTTTTTATTTTTATAAGTCAAGGTAGGCAAAGTAGGTAAATTGTTTTTTTGCTTGAGTTGATATCAAGACGTGAAATTATATTTTATCCTAAAAAAAATTTTAAATTTTCAAATGGTTTAAGGTCTCTATATTTGGCTAAATGAATTATAATAATATAGAATTGAGGGTACCTTAAGGTACGAAAAAATTAAATGAGTGTAAAATTTAATTCAAGTTAAATTGATACATAATTCTTATAAATTTTAACGATTTATTGTTCAGATTAGATGAAGATGTGTAAGGTTTATGTGTATCACGTACATCGGGCCTTTTGGTTGTAATTGAACTCCAAAATCAACAAAAAGCCACATGGGTACCACTGAAGAGTAACCACCACAATTGATTTGTGGGTTTTCATTTTCATTCTCATAGTTAATAGAGTATTCAGCGTGAATTATCACGTATTGGGTTTGTGGTTTCACACATTGAAGACTTTTTGCTCAAAGTGTTATGAATGAAGTATGGAAATCATCTTAACTCGAGTAAATAAGCTTCTCTGTGGTCAATTTATACGGTAACATCCGTCTGATACATCACATTCCATCGGTATGCTCTTAATTTCAAACAATTAATTAATTTTTCTTGATCGACTGATGATGCAAATCAGTTCGAAACTTTAATTAGAACATAATGGTGTTTTTCTAGGTGACACTAATTAACAAATTCCATCGCGAAATGATTACCTTAATACCCAGCATACCAATATGTGTTTTCAAGGTTTCCAATTTCATATGATTAAAATCCGTTACCCACTCATCTCATCAATTTGAGCAGCCATTTTGTTCATCTGTTAACCCTTTTCCGAATAATAATCTCATTAGATGGGGTGACGGTCGAAACAAGCGAAGCGTAAGAAACTAGAGGGTAAAAGGGGTCGAAAGGGTGTGCATATCTTTGATCCTAACGCCGCGTTGGTCAGGTCAAACTAAACACATGTAATAATAATAACCCCAACTCAATTAATCGACTGGTAGATACTTTGAAATTTGATTTTTGCCATAGTCGGGAGCGCATCATAATCACGAAATTTCACCCTCGGGTTCACCGCCGCTGGGGTTTGAAGCTGCGCCGAACACGAATCGTTTATTTTCATCGTTGAAAATTAAATTTTGGAATGGCGTAGCGAGAGTTTAAGCGGCCGAAACTGAAAGGCTTATTAATTTTACGGCGCACTGTTGAATTCGCCAGCCTTCTCTGTCTCTTTGATTAAATACTCGATTACGATTCGGAGTTATTTCTATAGCAATTTATACATTCAGATTTCCACAGCAATTTATACATTTTCCATTGATTTTAGAAGTTTCATACAGTGAGATTTACAACAGAACAAAATTTCGGTACAATTGTTATACAATTAGGCCACCTTGTTTACCGGGCTTCGCTACTCTTGACATTTTTCTATTAATTGCAAAACAATAGTGCATATATGTCAATAACCATTCAACGTCAAAAATTACGAAAATATTCAACTTAAAGTAATAATATCATCAAAATTTCAAGCATTTGATATTGATGTTGGATAAAGGTTGACAACATACATCAAAAGAATATTCAAACGTTCCAAGTAAGTTATTTGAATGGTTGATCCATGTTTAGATGTATATTTTTTGTCCGAGAATTTTCAAAGTAATATTCTTATTTCAGATCAGGTATATCTGTACTAATTTATACTATACGATTCAGTATAATCGATTTCAATGACTTTTCAACTGGAAAAAGCTTGTGTTTATCATTAACAAGGCTTTATAAGGCCTGAAACAGAACTTTGTTACAAGTTCGTGAATGTTTCGTTCCAAAACAATTCAATGTATATTAACCAATTGCTGCCTTCAAATAATTACTTTTGTGCTCATTTGTCTTCTTCAATCAGGAGTTCATATTTATATTAATATTGAATAACTAGAAGCCATTGAAATATTAAATAACCCTAGTATTTGGCCCTGATGACAGACATCATCCAAATCAAATTTCTGACGAAATGAGATTTAGATCAAGCCTATTCTTTCGATTCAGGATGACCTTGTCCTCATTCAGGAAATATTTCGATATGTCTGGACCACCTTCGGGTAACTGAGCGTAGCACAAAAACTCACGTGTCTCCCGACAAAAAAGCAACACGTTCCTGGATCAAAAACGCCGCATTACAATTATGAATGCCAATATATCCAGAAATTGACAACAAATTATGGTCCTTTGTGCTGGCCGATCGTCCGTCATCAATTAGAGACGGGAGCTGGTTCTTCGGAACCGGTAGCTGAGGCCAGTTATGATTTGACGTGCAGGCTACACGACGAGCTGTCGCACGGGCATTCTCACGGACTTTTTACTTGACAGATTGGCATCCTTGTGATGACAAACGCAATTAGCACTAGAAGGATATTGCAGAGATCTGCTTTTTCAATTACGTTCACTGTTCAAATCAACAGGATTACTTCCAATTAACCAGTTGATGGGATATCTTCCTTTATTATTGAATGAGTTGAAATTGGTGACATTATTGCGACTATGATATTATCTGAACAAGAAGATACTCATAAGTTTTTGCCGCAATTGAACTAGAATGTAAGGTTCTCATCAAGGAATAGCTTTTAAATGATTGAATCACAAAATGGAAATAAATTATATATCCCGAATGTTTTATAGTTAGGTGCTATACGATTATCAATTTACAATATACACTGGACATATGTCAAGTGTATGACATTGTTTTACAATTGAATAAAACAATACCATTAAAATCAAGATAATTTTTACAAAGAAAATGAAAAAAAAATTTTTAAAGACAATAGATAACTTGAAATAAGAAAACAACAAAATAAAAATAGAGAAATAAGGAACATACTTCCATAAGGTCTATATATTATATAATCTCTTATCAAACCTCACTATTGTTTGAAGTTTAGCCATAATTTCTTGTTTAAATTGAAAAAATTACTGTTGGTCAGACATTCATATTAAGATTTTATATTTGGTATTCTTCTAATGTCTTATAGCACATTCGATATCTCATATAACTAAGTATGAATGATATAACTTATATATTAGTACTTTTCCCTTTATTTTAATTAATTTCTTTCTTTCATTTTTCACTCAGGCATATACAATATTATTACAGGCATATAATCATACATCTCTTCTGTTATCAATTTGTTGCCATAAAAAACTAGATAAAATAAAAGACTAGTTCAATGAAAGATAGTCAATGTCAACCCTCTAATATTAAACATTTTCCTCAATTTTGTACTTATTTTCAGTATTCATAAATCAATACGTTGAAATGATTGAAAGCAAAACATCGTTGGGAATTTCAGCAAAACATAAATTGCTAATATACCTACTTTGAATCAATTTCCTCTGAATTCTTGAGAAAATACTACACGATTCTATTTGTAGCATAAAACAATAGCCTGTGAACAAAATACCAGGTACACATGTCTCTCATAGAAATACAAACATCAAATATATGACTTCTCTCACAAATCAGTGACAAATGAGGAATTAAGAATTTTCTCATGATTATTAATTGCTTGTAGATATACATAATGTAGATAATACACTTGTTGTTGATGATTGATGAGGCCGATACTTGGAGAAAATTAATATCCATAATGAAACAATATTTAGAATGTTTTCATAATTTCAATACAAATACGCATGACGACGTTTCGAAGTATACTACTTATTTATCAAATGCTGGTTTAATATACTCGATGTATTATGAGAAAATTCTAAATATTGTTTCATTATTACATTTGTTGTTATGTACCTACTTAAATACTTGAAGTATACAGTGTGCCCCAGTTGAAAATGTCTGATTAAACTGGATAGATAGTGTCGTGAGAATTTTTCGAAATTGTTTTATACAAAATATCCATATTAATCGCTTTCTTTATAAATACATATTATCTTTTATTCTACATAAGCTAAAATAATTCCTATTTCAAGCTATTAAACGACTAATTGGCGTCTTTGGCTTTGAGCGAACTTTGTGTTCGCGACATACACAACACTTGATAGTACACAAACTTAGGTCCCTTTTCCATTAGATATAGCCAACATCATCGCCATTAGATTCTCTTGGAGATTTGAGACAAATAATCAAATAATCTACTACGAACTTATCGCTATTTTATGCACATAACCTAACTTTCTAAGCAGTGATTGAAACAAGTTCTAAACCCGATATATATATATATATATATATATATATATATATATATATATATATATATATATATATATATATAAAAGGTATAAAATCATCTTTTACTAGACTGTTATTTAAGCATTAGTTGATTAGTTGATTGTTTGCAAAAATTCATATATAGGTATCTATATTTACGTTCAAAATATATTATTAAGAATTATTTGTTCAGAAGGAACTTAGCTAATTAACGCTTGAATACCTTAGGGTCACTTATTGTTTTTATGGAGCTAGGCCACTTATTAAATGCATTAAATCCTTCATAAAATATACTATTTCTAGATTTAGAAAGCTTACAATCTTTCACGTAGAAACTGTCGGCATTTGTGCACATCACTGACACATGTTACATTTTTTATCACTCTTTACCTATAGGAACAATTTGTTTTTAATTTTAAATATAAATATAAATGTAGCTTATAGTATTCTCTTTTCAACTGGCATTAGTTCCAACCAAATTAACAAGATTTCGATTGGAGTGTATATCTATTACATTTCAAAATTGTTCGCAGAGATGTTGCAAAAATTTTGCAATGTTTGTAGCTACTCAGTTTTTTCTTTGGTCAATCCGAATTAAAGAAAGGAACAATATGCAAAGTGTAGCATTATTATTGACTTGAAGAGCAAAAACTTCGTATATGTAGTCAGATTTTTTCCAATTCTTTTCAGAAAGATGATGTTATTGGAGATTTCATACGATATGAAGTCGACTTGATCATTTAAACTCAATATCTCATTTAATATAATGCCTTACTATTTACCCTTCAATGTTCTGGTTTTCAATTTTCAATAGTTATATTTTCGTTACTAACGAGTATACCTTCAGAATTCAAGTTGTACGCTAAACTATAAATTTAGACTTTTTTTACATTCAGTGATAAACTGTTATCGCTATAAACAGTGATATAACTGCTATAAACAGATAGTATATATACATAATACTTCCATACATTCATTTCAACACAAAATGGTAGCTTTCAGTAGTTTGATACATCGAATAGTAAGTATTCCTCTTTCTAGAACCAATTTCAACACTGAGAAAAACTTGATTAAGCAAATAGCCGTGAATGATAATTATAATCCTGAAATAATAGATAATATGATATTAAAGAAAAACTTCAAAAAGGCGATTATTTTGGTTTATCCCCCAGTCAAAAACAATATCAATAAACAGTCTAAACATACATCGGTAATTCCAGTGAAAAACTCAAATCTCTTCTTTTTGAGTGTAACATCAACATTGCTTATCGTACTGGAAATAACTTAGGAAAACATATCAAAAATAACAAATCTAAGGTCAACAAAATAAAAAATCAGGAGTATATAAAATGAACTGTGGTAGTTTTTATAAGTTTTATAATGGTAGAACGATTAGAAGTTTTCAAATGAGAATTTCGGAACATAAACGTGGCTTTGATAATCAGAAGACAGATTCACATTATGCAAATCATTTAATTAATGAAAATCATATATTCAATTCTGATTTTGAAATTTTGAATACCGCAAATAAGGGAATGAAGCTTAATTTGTTAGAATCACTTCAAATTGATGAATACAAATATGCTGTAAAACTTTTGAACAGCCAAATCGATCATACCTCAAGCCCCCTTCTCAATATTTTCAAAATTACTGAGTTTCGAGAAAAAGGTGAATCTCATCGAAACGTGTGTCATGCAGTATTCTTTTTAGTATATGTGTAAACTTTGGCTTAACAATTGTTTCATTATAAACTGTTATCGCTTAGTTCTTCATTTATTGCTGCTAAATCTCTATTGATCCATTCTGCCATAGTCTGGATATGTTTACCACCAACATAAATCATTTTATCATTAAATGTACAACTGTGCTTACAAATATGTCTTCACGTTCTTAAATTTTGAAGCACAAAAGTCAAAAACTTCCAAAAAAAAATTGGCATCATCAAAAAGAATATAACTTTAGCAAGTAGGAACTATTTCTTTTGATGAATCCAGTTTCCATCATGGTATTAATGTTTAGTAATGGACAGTTATTTCGTCGATATAACGAACTAAAAAAAAACAGCGAAGTAAACAGCCTTTGCCTTTCTGTTAGTGGTTGATGACTTAATGTGACTCATTGGTGTTGGTTTTAATTTTAATTTAATTAAATTCAGTTTGATAAATCAAATTTTCAGCATGTAATTTTTGATGTCCTAATAACGCAAACTCATATAAAATTTATACGTGAATTTGTGATTAAGGTCAACATTCCTATTATAGAGCAGTACATTTTGAGGATATTTACATGATTCCCTACTTATCCTAATGTGTAACTGCAAGTATTGAAGATCTCGGCTTGTTGTACACAAACCTCCAGCTTCCGAAGAATTTCTCCAAGACACTCACATCGAGTCTCTTCTCATAGATACGGATAGATAGATATACACAGAGAATGGCAGCAGCAAACTGCTTTTTGTATCTGACAAGTCCCGTGTGTTCGCAACAACTAGTCCTGTTAACAAGCAACCATTTGATTAGAATTACGCCGGATCGCTAGAGATTTATTCCGTCAAACTTGTACCATTAAATCTAAATAGACGACATAAGTTTATTAATTGAAAATTATTGCCTTATTTCACGGTTGATGGAAATGTTAAACGTGCCATATATTCCGACTTAATTTATCGTTTCTTGCTAATATATGCGTAGTTTTATGCGGTAAAAATCGAATTTTGTTTCCTGTGTCATAGGCGGAGGGAGGAGCCACTCATGTATGTAAATGCTCCTAATAAATAGTGAACTTGAATAACAGCAGTTATCAATTTGATAAGTCGGTGGGTTTATATCGAAATTAATTGAGCGTTAAACGTTTTGGGCTATTAGAACCCGCAGCTTATGATATGTTTGTAATTTAATTCAGACAGGCAGATATATTCTTCCTGTGTTTAGTATGTTTTTAGTTTAGTTCTATTGACGCGCTCTAATTTTACCATGTAATAACAGTTACTCGTCAATAAATTATCAGTAGTATTACTGAATTAATCATTAAGGATTTGTCACAGAGTCGAAAACAGGACAAATTTAATTTGAGCTCGTCAGGGTCGTAGTTAGAGCTATTGCGTAAGGGGTTGGTATTCAAGGGAATCATCACGACAATTTTTATTGTATGGGAGAGAATTAAAGATAAGGGGAAACTAATTTTGTAAAAATGAAATAATTAACTATTAACGACGAAAAAACTGATCAGTAACCTTTAGACTTCATACGAAAGTGATCTTTTCAACTTGGGCTCTTTGGACATTTGGAGTTTCAAGCATTTTGAAGCGAAATGGGTGCTAAACAGTATAGTTCAGAATAGATCATCAGATGATATTGTCACATCAATAATGTAACGTGAAAATTACGGAATAAGCTTATGAAATACAACTACCCGAAATACACCATTAAATATATAAAATACCTCAATATACTTCACAATACACTGGTGGAAACATGTGAAGGGTGTTTCTTTTAGAGGTATAGAACTTTAAATTGCAATAAAACAACGATGGATCATTCGATTGACAAGAATTTTTTTTATTCGAAAGATAATCTTGTGGCATTACATTTTAGATATGATTTCTGGCATATGACCGCCACGGCTGGCTCAGATGTAGTCCAATCTGGACGTCCAATTTTCGATGACTTTTTTCAACATTTGTGGGCGTATATCGGCAATAACACGGCGAATATTGTCTTTCAAATGGTCAAGCGTTTGTGGCTTATTCGCATAGACCAATGACTTTACATAGCCCCACAGAAAGTAGTCTAGCGGTGTTAAATCACAAGATCTTGGAGGCCAATTCACAGGTCCAAAACGTGAAATTAGGCGGTCACCAAACGTGTCTTTGAATAAATTGATTGTGGCACGAGCTGTGTGACATGTTGCGCCGTCTTGTTGAAACCACAGCTCCTGGACATCATGGTTGTTCAATCCAGAAATGAAAAAGTTAGTAATCATAGCTCTATACCGATCACCATTGACTGTAACGTTCTGGCCGTCATCGTTTTTGAAGAACTACGGACCGATGATTCCACCAGCCCATAAAGGTCACCAAACAGTCAGTTTTTCTGGATGTAACACTTGAGGATTATCCTCACTCCAAATGCGGTAGTTTTGTTTGTTGACGTAGCCATTCAACCAGAAGTGCGCTTCATCGCTAAACAAAATTCGCGCGATTTTCGAAATAAAATTGCACTATTTGCAAGCGTTGTTCAGGCGTGAGTCTTTCATGATGAATTGCCAAACCAAACTGAGAATAAATCACTTCTAAATCGGTCGCCATGTTCAACAGTAATCCCAACTTAAAGTTCTATACCTCTACAAAAACACCCGTTACTTTGTAATAGAATATAAGACTACTGGAATATAAAATGCACACATTCAAAAATTTTATGTAATTAGAAGATGGATTCTGAAAATTATATATTGGTAGACCATGCAATATTCAATCAATGAAATGAACTATAAAGTGAAAAAGACCACCTACAGAAATAAAATCTGAGGAAATAATTGTAGAATATTTTCTTCACTATATGACCAATCATAAGAAAAATTGAAGAGTGTATTTGGATAGAATTCGACTGAAAATGTAAAAATGTGAAAGTCTCAGACAATTTATTATCTAACCGTGAAATTTCCTCATTATTTTCATTATTTGACATTTGGTATGTCAACATAACAATTTCAGCAACGGAATTGCACTATCTAATATGGGTACTGAAATTATTTTTTCGTGAACGAAGAAAGTAATTTTATCCTCTAATAACGCTTTTAAAGTTTCGTTCAATAAATTTAAGATTGAATTATTTGTTTGATATGCTATTGTATTGATATGAATTGTTTCATTATTTGACGTATTTTATTCAAAACGTATTTCAGGTTGTTGGTTTCAAGATTGCTCTGTTCTTTTGTAATATATAAATTCTCAAATTATTTTTCTTTTTTCAATTTCAATGAACATTTATTTATATATAACAATTTAATTTTCACAGAATTCAGTAAGTTCATTTATCATATGATGTTTTCTAAATTACCCTACACTATTACACTAAATTAAGATTCTCAGAATAGTTTTGAGAATTTACTAGGAATATTTGCACTACCTTTCCAGATTTCAGCACAATTAAAATGGCTATGGAGTATAGTAAAAATGTGTGATTTCTAAACTCGACACAAAAGGTGTTTATTATTCTGCAGTAAAGTCAACCTTGGGTGTTAAAATAGTACAAACCAAACTACAATATTTTCATTTTACAAGCGACCCGAACACCTCTTCAAAAATAGATCTATTCAAGAATTCAATGTTCTGGAGAAATTTGGTTATGTATCTACTATTCAAAAGGCCATAAACCATGAAATGACATTGTATGAAAACATTTGCATTCATATTTCATTCATGCTGGTTTATAACAGATCCTTAAACAGGTGTTTAAATTCGAAACTTTCATACTGAATACCTTTCTGTGAGTCGCAGAAACTGAAGAAACTAAATTTGCAATCTTTCTCGATTTCTAAGGATGAAAAACAACTACCTACCTTTCTTTTCTCTGTAATTCAAGGCATTGATGAACCTTTCTATAAGTTTTTTTAATTTCTTTTGTATCTGTGAATTTTTAAAGGACATTTTTAGAAATTTCCTTATTTACACAGTTCAAGATAATTGAAATTGATATTTGGTTGAAGAAAGAGGAGTAAGAGACAATAACAAGTCAATTAACAAATTTGTTTGTTGAGTTTTTACTTTATATAGATTTTCGGAGTTTGTTAATTGTGTAATGATCGTTCCTTTAATTACAACCGATACAATTCCGAATTAAAAACATTTTATTTCAAGATCAGTGGAAATACTTTGAGGGCATAATCTACACATTTATTTCAAAACATCGTAAATTCACAATATTCTAACAAAAATATGCATATAATATAAGAGATGAACATTTCATTATTAATTGATTTTGAATTATTTCATTTGATTTTTATCTATTTATTCAAATGGAAAATATGTTCTGATAATACATTTCTATGTGAATCAAATTAACAACAACTATGATACAGTCATAATTTTATTTAAATAGGTATAGTAAATATTCTTATTACATAAATTATCGGAATAGTGAAAATTATTCTTTGTTTCAGAAATATTCAAGTAGCTTTTCAATCATTTCAATTGATTTTTTGTATAACACTTCAAGAGTTCGATTCAGTTTTATTAAACTCTCAATAAAGGATAAGTAGACCGAAACATTTGTGGAAAATATTGAATAATGGTTAGTAAATTTAGTAAAATGAATACCTATAATTTACTATTCTCTATATTTTCATTTATTTATCTTGTTTGTAGAAAAAGGACGCTGTTATGTCGCAAATCAATCCCGTTCATTCAAAATTACCAGTTCATTTTGATAGTTCTCAGCTGGTCCTGATTGAATTAGTTGAATATTTCTCCCGATTTATCCCGAATAATGTGTGAAAATATCCGTTATGGATTTTCTCCCAGCACGACTCCGAATGACACAATTTAAATCAAAAATACTACAAAAAAATAATCCCGTACAACAAAAGGAACACGACCCTAAAAGAGGCATATTTATTCAATATTATGAACACACCACTTGGATAATCTCTTCGGGCACAATGGTTCTCTCTATGGTTTGTAATGTATAAATCCAGCTGTCTCCAAATTGCTTCATGGAGGATCTGTATTTATGACATATTCATTCTGAACCACAAGGGTGAATTAGGTCCTAAATAAGACACAATTCCGCCTCAAACTGAACTGCAATTTGTTAAGTATCGATTGCTATTCATTGAAATTTCATATTTGAATTTCTGATACATTCAAAATAAATGATACATTTTTTAATAAAGGTATGAGTAACATTAAGGATCGATGGTAACGACATAATATAAAAAGGAGTAGAGCACATATCAACCATATTCAAAGTTTAAAAATGATTTGAGTCTCATTTGTTTAACAGGGTTCTATAGTTATCAGTAAAACGCGTGTTTTTGAATCTTTACATGTAAAATACGGTATGCCACAAGGGAAAGTGTTCGGTCCGTTATTATTCTTGTTCTGTGTTCTAAAAATGACTTTATGTTGAATAATTTTTTCTTGGTTCAGTTACAGTGAAATACGGAATAACTAGATAACATTTCGTGTTAGATGAGGCCTCCGATATTCGAGAAGTTTATTATTGTATTATAAAATGTTTGCATTTTATAATATAAATAATAAAAAACAACAAAATAGTATGGATTATATGATCCTACTATATCAGTGAAACGCGTGTTTTTGAAACTTTACATATAAAATACGGTATACCACAAGGGAAAGTGTTCGGTTCGTTATTATTCTTGTTCTAAAAATAACTTTATGTTGAATGATTTTTCCTTGGTTCATTTACAGTGAAATACGGAATAACTAGATAACATGATTCGGGTTAGTTGAGCCATTTAAAACGTTTACATGAAAATGGATATCACTTTTCTCTAAGGTAAATAACTTTTAAAATATATATATATATATATATATATATATATATATATATATATATATATATATATTGCCATAACTTCTTACAATTACGATACAGTGATTTTGATCAAAATGTCAATTTCTTTTCTAAATTTTGAGGATTTGAAGGATTCTGCATCTACTAGAAGTCAAGTTGTCCTATAAAGTATTTCATGTATATTGATAATATATCAAAGGCGCATTCTCTGTAGGTTCTAAAATTTTATCACGTCAGTTTTAACGCTAAAACTGCGCCAAAATTTCTATTGAATATATCTGATATTTTGCAAATTTTCGTTGTATTTCTGAATTTAAGAATGAATGCAAGAACTTTAGTTATTACGACAATAGATTGAATTTTTTTATTCTTTGTGAATAGTATATCTTATCAAATTTATAAACATTCAATTTTTAAAATTCTTATTAAAGTGCCATCCATCTAATACTTCTTTGGATATAAATTGATTTTTACCGTTTAAATTTACAGCGCAGTTGTAAGAAGATAATTCAATTTATTTACATATAAATGAATGATGCAAAAAATAAACATATTCATTTTTTCTCTCATACAGACAGAACTAAAATTATTTCATCACACGTATCAATATAATGTCATTTATATTAGTAATTGAGAGATTGTTCGAGGTCTGAAAACATCCATCAATGATATATATATAATAACTTATATAACAATTAATAATTCTAGAGAATAAATTCCATATTCAAACCATACTTTGTAGCACATTAAGTCTTGGTTATTCTCTTTACCTTCTCAGATTCACAGAGTGATTATACCTCTTCGATATTCAAGCTGTAGAAGCGTTAAAATAATTAATTAATCGGTTTTCTGGCACGGCGGGACTCGAACATATCTAACAAATAGTGCCTCTTGGGTGATAAATGGATTATGGAAGCTATGGAATATTGCCTGAGAATACCACGAACCTGGTTCTGGAGCCGCAAAGGTCTTTAATGCAAACATATCAATTTATCATTTTGTTCCAGCGATGTATACTTACTTGTACGTATTAAATATTTAGACAGTTTCGAATGATGGCATTCGCTTGAATATAATATAGATATATAGGTTATCAATCCAAAACATAGAATATTCTCACGTATATAAGGGCATTATAAGGCCGTGATGAAACATCCTTAATATCACCGATATAGGTATATTTTCAACCATTTGTTGATTGAATTATTAGGTTTTCACCATCGATTTCGTGATATTTTGATCCAAAGTTTTCAATTCACAATGTTACGAAATAAGGATATTTATATTGAGTCATTTAATATCTTCAGCTGTCATAGAAAGTTGTTCCTTAAATATCAATGAAATTTTTTTTCAATTATATGTAGTAGGTAAATATATATTTCACTTCGAATTCAATATCCCCCTTTTTATAAGTATTTTATTTATTATATTTTTATATTTCACTTCGAATTCAATTTCCCTTTTTTATAAGTATAATTGAGCGCGTTTTGAAAATTAATGAATGATTAATTAGTAATTATCAAGTTACACATGAAATTTCTTCAACCTAACAAGCGTAGGTACTTTTAACAATTTCAAGAAAATTTGCAGAAACAATAAAGAATACTAATTTAAATTGAATATTAGACTTAATGTTACTCCAATGCAGTGAAAAATAAGGCATAAAATTTATAAAGTTCAGTGAACAATGTTGACTCAACATGTTTCGAGCGATCAGCTCATTATCAAGACTTGTCAAGCATTATCAAGTCTTGAAAGTGAGCTAAACCCTGGAAATATGTTGACTCAAAGTTATTAATTTTATTGTACTATTGTTCAATACATTTGGGAAAGATTAAGCCAATCATTTAATTCAATTTATTATTCAATCGTGGTTCACCAAAAAGTAAGGGAGGATTCAATCTTAGTTAATAGAAACATTTTCCTCATAAAAATTATAATAAATAGGTACTTATGTTTTAATAACTGAGATTGAATTCTCGTTTAACTCTTGGTGAAACATAATTGAATATTAAATTAAATTAATCTTAATTTTCACGATTATATTTATTATATAATTAATGTTTCACTGTCATTTTTATCAGTCTTGAAAATGCGCTCTCACTCGAAACATGTTGAGTATGTAATTTTATTGTTAAATATAATCGTGAAACATTTAATTTAATACATATTAAGTTTTATTTCCATTTGTGATATTTGATGTTAATTTGAAGAAGGTTTGCCTATATCAGTTTTATTTTGCGATTACTTTGTAAAATAATGAAATTTCTCAGAGAAACATCAATAAACATCCTGAAAATTTTTCAAAACTTTTTCTGTGTATTTAAATTTCATATTTTATATTTTCTTCTAAAAGAGCATTACGTGCGAACTATCACATTTTCTTGAGTAATACAACCCTGATATTTCAATGTTGAATAATGAGGAAACATGTTTTAATGTTTCAAGTATTACGCAAAAAAAATTTTTTAAAAACGTTTACCACAATGAAATGAAAGAACGGTGAATTCCACACATAAATATATGTTACAAAAACGAACTTTCCAATATACAAACACACGCATAAAGCGGATATGTATAAAATATCGTGACTTACCATATTCAGAAAATCAATGACATTTTATTTTATTTCGCAAAACTTCAAACAAATCTCGAAACGTATTTCAATTTATGTTTTCTAGAAGATAGAGAGCATCCTATTATGACATTCATTCCAGCTTCCAGCCTATCCTCGTAATTGAATACTAAAGAAAACCATATCCTCCACTCTTTATGCCTGGTATTGTGACGGCATTGTCATCTCTGTAGTTGCAAAATATCGAATGTGCTATGACAAAACTTCCGAACAAAACCAATAAGGCGTTCTTAGCCCTTATCCAATGAACCGTGTACGTCTCAGTCCCTTAAGTACATCATCACACCAAGATTTACAACTGATAAAATCTCAATGGGTCTTTAAGAGGTCTTTAAATTTGTATTTTGGCATACTTGCCTAATCCCAAGTTCACGATAATTATTCTCTCTAGAATTTGTAAACGAAAAGCTCAGTAATTTTCCTGAAATAATATCCCAATAATTATAAAATTTATTGAGAAACATTCCTTACATTGTAAAATTACAATCATTCAATTGATGCAATTAATTACTACAAAGAAAAATGCTCACAAAAGGACTTAGTTCAGTTTTGAGTCTGATCTTCCATTCAGTCCTCGAACAAAAATATTGGTTCAAGTTTACGTTTATATTCACAATAATATACAACTATATTTGAAAAAGAAATTACCTTAGAAATATTAAACATTTGAGGCAATTTCACTTGGTGAGGAACATTGGTGGTAAACAATTAAACAAACATATGATACAAAAAATTGATTCGTACATTATTGCCTTTGTTAACATCAATGACATAATTCTACTCTTAAACAAATGAGCTTTCAGTAATTTCAAATTTGACGGTAAATGGTTGAAGGTTTTAATACCCTGAAAATAGAGTGAATGCTCAAATTTAGCTGTTTTATGCTAAGGAATAAGAAGCACATCACATATATACAAATTTAGGCTGGTAGGACTATGTAAATATGTATATATGTGATATGTGTATTATATGTGTTTGTCGATGTGTGCGTAGTATATGTTTAAAATTTTTTATTATTGCACTACCTATGTTTACTTCATTATTTTCATTGAATCTTTTAACCTATTTAGTTTAACTAGGTTTCCGAGAACTTGCTGACATTTGATGAATTTTTTTCTAGTGTGAATACGTTATTTTTTCGGTAAGATTGTCGTATTCTTTGTCTCTAAAAACATCAGAAACAATAGTTTTTCTATTCATTAGAATTTAAAATAAAGGCATTTGAAAATGTGTTGTATTAAATTCAATAACCGCTGTTTTCCCTTGTAGAATTTCTTTTGACACCTCAGCATTTTCAAATACATTGTTTTCATTTCCAGAGTTCATTTTTCACATATACCTGACAATAAATTTTTTAGTTAAACCCTCCATTCATTTCAAAAGCAGTAATAATACAACATAATGATTAAGTCCTAATTAAGTGGAAAAATTATTTCTGCATTTTTTGCACAAATCTTTTTTTGGTGCAAATTAAACAAGAAAATTAACTTTACACTACAAAAGCAATGCGAAAAATCGGATTACTGTACACTTGTATTTCTGGTAAAGTAAATTGATTCTTATTGAAGGTTCGACATGGTCATTATATACTGATATTAACCATATGGACACTTTTTCTTGTGTTCAAATTTGATTTCTAGTGGATTTCGGTACCGAAAAACCAAAAAACACTATGAATAGTTCTATTATCATTCTTTTTGATCTGCATCTCCTTTGCAGCCTTTATCAAAAAAACATCTCCAATCTTGAAAGATTTGAAATTTATGTGAAATAAAATAAAAATGTCATAATTGTGTTAAATTTCAACATCCAATAGCACCAATTTCATCAGTAGAATAATATAAAAGCACCTCTGATTAACAATTCGTATCATCTCTCTGGAAAATAGTCCTACCGTGAATAATTTTCTAATAAACGTTATTTGCTCCAGCTTTGGATCGTCTGCCCCAGGAAGGGAAATATTAGCCAGCTGGCGGGACGCCAGAGGCGTTTTGAATTTCATATTTGCAAAGTTAACATTGGTTCACCACCTAATATAAAGCAACGTCCCGACGCTCATTGAAACGCCCTTCACTTAGAAGCTGCGCTTTTCCTGTCCCACCAGACCACACTGGAGTGATGGAATTTGATTTCGCTCCTTGCACAAACTAATACTTGTAAATGAAAATATTTTTCAGTCCGATTATTAAACTCCTGAAAAATTAAAGTTTGAATAACTGAAGTGCTTTATCATTTTTAGGGTACTGAATTCAACACAATTCAGGAAGAAAACCAGCTCCGCTTGGTCATTCATTTTACAATAAAACTGAGAAATCAGGTTTCCCTCTGACAAGGTGTAGTAGAAGATGTCGTTTACAACTGTTGGTTGAAATTTGGAAAAATTTCCAAACCATTTGGAACTCCCTGAATTATTAATATCGAATGTCCATCGTGGCAGAAATTTTGCTGATCTAAAATTTCGTTTCTTAGTAGAAACAATACGTCAATCTACAACATTGTTACAAGAAATTACCAATAGTGAACAAGCTATTTCTGTAGATATTTTGTTAGCCAGAATTCGGCCCACAATCAAAAACAACTGACAGAATAGTATGGATTATATTATGCCAAATTGTGAGCATGAAAATGTCCTTTGGTGAACTTCCAATAGTTCTCTTCATCGTTATTATCCAAGTAGTTCTGACTCAACAAGCCCAAAAAGTGCGCCTGTGGTGATTCATTTTGGGCAACAAGAATAAGAAGAAGGTTTCTCTCTGAAGCGTTGCAAAATGCCGAGGGATTTAACCACATGGAAATCACTGAATCAATAATTTCCAATGCTTATCCCTCAGAAATTCTACTAATCCAAAATTTCGTATCTCTTAATGGAAAAAATGTGTTAATCTACACCATTTTTGCAAGAAATGTCTAACAAGTAAACAGAGCACGCCTTTAGATATTTTGTTGGCTAGAATTCAGACCATAATTATCGAAAATAACTAGCAAAGTCACGCCCAATTATTACCATAAAAATGACCTTTGATGAACTACCAATAGTTCTAATGTCGTTATTCACAAAGTAGTTCCAATCAACAATCCCACAGAGTAAACTAGCTATGCCTACTTGAATAATACATACTTTTATTTTCACTTTGAATTCGACCATGCCAGAAAGTCGTCCAGTCAAAATTAATTGGACAACTCTGTATTGACAACTCTTTTACAAGGTGGTCCTTCGATTTTCAGAAGCAGTTCTCTAAATGAGATGGTGGAATACTAATGGATGCATTATGGCTCCGTTCAATCAAGTTTGAGATATTTTAAACCAATGCTATCTCAAGCCTCACGACAGTTTTGGAAGTTGTAATCAAGAGTCTTTCTTGAAATACGCCAATAAACGCATAACAGCTCGTAATATGTGCTGTTCTTTGTTCTGGATTCGTAGAATTGGTCTCAAAGGGTTTTACAATAAGTATACATTCGCATAAATTAACTTTTATTCAGTTTAACGATGCATTGGAAAAACTATTGGGAATAATGACCAGGTTTATTGAAATTGATTTCAGGTTAGTTGTCAATGAATGTTTCATTGATATTTTTCGAAAGAAAGTAAGTGGAAAATATAATTTTGGTACTTTGAAAAAATCGAACTCAATTAAATGAATATTTCGAAAATAGAATTTTCATATTCTATTGCGATAAAATAATAATACTTAAATGTAAATTTTCGAGGCCATCACAAATCAAAGCTTTGATCATTTTTAATTATATGAAAAGCAGTGAATATTCAAGTTGATAAAACTCTTGATATTGAGTTAGCAGCCCGAAGCATAAATTGGAATTATTATATTATCAGTAGGCATCAAACAATTTCATGAAGTTTAGTCATGTATTCTGAATCATATATTTTATTTTTTGAAAATCGGAAACAGTCAAAATAAAATAATTTGCTCTAGTAAAATGAGCCTATATTTCGAGTTAGACTTCTAACAATACATTGATTATAATTTTATTCAATTTGTGACAGGAGTTTCAGCTTGATTCTTGTACAAACATACAGAGCAAGAAAAATTTCAAAAATTATTGTTTTTACTTCTATTCTTTTTTTGACTTCTTTATTTTTGACATCGTTGGTTATAATTTTGTAAAAACTATGTATTTTATGGATATAGCTATTGAAATATGAATGTCATTGACATATTTTAAATTGAACTCACATTGAATTCACTCTCCACATTTGATGTTCGTGGACGATTTGAAACTATATCAAGAAATTAGATCACAGGACAACTGTGTTCAACTTCAGCTCGCGCTGGACCATGATGCTAGTAGGTGTGAGGATAATTATTAGAGTTTGAATGTGTCAAAGTGTAATGTTGTCTCTTTCACAAGGAAAAGAGATCGAATTGAGTGTGATTATAGCGGCAGTGATCAGGCTCTTTCTCGTCCTGATAAGGTGAGAGATCTTGGTGTAGTCTTCGACCAGAAGCTTTCCTTCGTTCCACACATCACCCAACTTATTTCATCTGCCTCGAAAATATATGGATTCGTTATAAGCAATGGCAAATAAATTAATAATTCCTCAACATTCATAGGACTATTCAATACCCTACTCCGTAGCAAGTTGGAGTATGGCAGCATATCCACAGAGAGGTGTCTATCATAACGAATTATTGAATCGATTTAGCTTAATCTCATTGCAGAGCAAGAAAGAAACTTTATCACTTGAATTTTTGTTCAAATTACAACAGTATTGATTGTCCTCCTGTCTTGTCACTTTGAAATTTCGTGTTCCTTGCCAAAATTCTCGTACAACAGAAGTATTCCACCTAGAGACTCCGAGGACCAACTCGCTAATATACTACCCCATTTCGTTCATGGAACCTACATTTAATAGAGTTGCCAATAATTGTGACATTCACTTTGACTCCATAGAAGTTATTATCAGGAGTAATGTGAACAAAGGAAATTGACTAAAATGAATTAATTTGGATGAGTTCTTTGTATTATTTCATTAAATGCTATTATTTAGTTATCGCTAACTATTTCAGTTTTTTTGGATTAGATTGAGCTCTTTGTTATATATCTCTTTCATTTTAATTATTTAGTTATTACTCAAAATTATGTTATTATTTTCGGTAATTGTGAATTATACCTGTTGAGAATAAATAACTTATTATTAATTGGAAATTTCGATACAGTTGTGTAAAAATAAAGTTAACATTCCCGATCTGCCAATTCACTACAAAATTTGTCGTAAATCAGTCGAAGTCATCCTGTGTAAATGCCATATTTGCATAAAAGCCAGTCAACCGTCAACGAACCTAAAATATACAACATGTATACACAATTCATCGGCATATGCCATCAAATCCCATTACGTTAAAACTTTTCATATACCATCCGTAGGGAAGTAAAATAAAAGACATAAATATTGGATTATTTGAAAGATGAATGAACACATGGCATATGCAGTTCCATAAATCCAATTTTATTAATAGAATTCAATAGAAACGTAGAACTTATTCATAACGTTATTGTTTTTCCTGGTAATTTTTAATCAGAAACTTGAGTTCGATTATCTTACGGCCCATTTGACAGCTCGAGTGGGCGTTTGCTTTCTCATGCTGAAAATTCTGAGATCGGCTGCTAAATTGAATAAACCTAATTGAGATCTTTCATGCTAAAATAGACTGAATTCTGAGAGTTTTGAATTTTGTGAATGTCTTTTCATCCCAACTTCTTCAACCTGGGGCTCTGTTCAAAATACTCAAAAGATACACAAAATACATGAAAGATCTTAATAGATATTAAATTAAATTAATCTCTTGGCTTAATGTTTCACGATTATATTCAACAATATGAATTTGTCAACACGTTTCGAGCGCAAGCTCATTTTCAAGACTAAAATACAATAAGGAAGGAACAAAAAATTTATATGTATACAATGGATGTAAGGAGGGAGGATAATTAAAAATCTAAGTGTTCATTTACGATGTCTTCTTTCTTCTTCCAAGAACTGCATATTTCAATTTATTGAAAATGTCTTGAATTAGTCTTGAAAACGAGCTTACGCTCGAAACATGTTGACAAATTCATATTGTTAAATATAATCGAGAAACATTAAGCCAAGAATTTAATTTAATTTAATATTTAATTATGTTTCATCAAGAGTTAAGCGAGAATTCAATCTCGATCTTAATAGAGTTGAACTCTTTTAGTCGCATTTTCCTGATATATTCATACGAAAATTCATATACTGAAATAAATATATATGAAAAAAGTGTATGTTAATACAAGTATAGCAGGTCCTTCAAGTTGCTCACTCTCAAACTATCTGTCACTTTTTTCTCAAATAATTTTAGAATAGTCCTGATTGAAATGTATTGGTTTTAGTAGTTCAGCAGTGACTATAAGGACCTATATAATACTGGTTTTATGTCATCTTCACAATTATGATTCATGTTTCATAAATATGAAAAGTTTTAAATTGTCACCTTTCTTAAATTTCATTTATTTCAATAATTATTCCGATCTTATTTTCTTTAAATAAATCTTAATATCATCTTTTTTAAATTGATGAGGCCGTTATTTGGAGAAAATTAATATCCGTAATAAAACAATATTTAGAATATTCTCATAATTTAATACAAATACGCATGACAACGTTCCTACATTTATTTTGTATACCTGACTTAAGTAATTTCTGTGTTCACTTCCAGGTATACGATTCCTTCTTTTGTTAATCATCAGTTGTATTCTATGGTCCTCATTCCAGGTTAGTCATAGAACATACCTGGTATGTTCTGTGAAAATAACTATAAGTATTGAGTTTGTAAAATTACACCTAGTATTCTTCATTTGATAAAGAAGTAGTACTTCGAAACGTCGTCATGCGTATTTGTCATTTTAAATTATGAGAAAATTCTTCAATATTGTTTCATTATCTTTTTCATCCACATGACATAATCTATCAACATAATTTGGCCACCTTCTTCTCGTTGAACCGTCCAAGAAAATTGATTTGAAAAAATCGTTACAAAGTTTCAAGGAATAACTGAACCTATTATCCAGAAGTATCCTATTTTGAGAGGATATTAAGTAACGTATTTAATGGCTAAAGTCATCCTGAAACTGTAAATTATCAAATAAAAAAATGTGAGAGAGATATATGAAATTGTAAGGTTCATTCGAAATTTTCATCTCACTAGTAATTAATTTTGTGGTTTTCGAAGTTTGCTGTTTTTGCTATGAATTAGTAATTTACATTATTGTAGAATACTTTGTTGAAATCATTTTTCATTTAAAAAGCCACTCTCTTTTCTCAATAAAATATACATTCCAGGTGTATGGTTCATATTTACCCCAAGAACCCCGAAGTTATTTCAGTCTAATTGTCTATAGTCCCCGGAAAAAACCGTTCGTCCACCGAATACTTCGTAAAATAAGTCATATTTTTTTCACGACACCAGATACTGTGTAAATTCAGAAGATGCGTCAGTTTTTTGGTAACATATGGCACTTTATAAATCTGTATTTCATAGCTCTCAAGCACGAGCCATGAGCGTTTGGTTTAATATTTCTAAATATCCTTGACAAAGTACACACGACGTCAACTTTTATATAGGGGAAATAAACATGTGATTCATATTAGTAAATATGGTATTTTAAACGGCGATTCATCATCAGGTTTGGTATTCGAATAACTTGAAGTTAATTTGAGCCCTCAAATAAACTGACATGTTTCATTAATATCGGTGAAGTAATAGGAGGCACTGGAAATTTCAAATTCTCATGTCGGGAGGCATACTCGTCATTTCGTTAATTTTTTCATTTTTCATGATACTCGCTTTACGAAAATTAAGCAACGTTATTAGCATCTGGTGGGCTAATTTTATAATTAATAATATTATTTAATTAATAAGTTTATTAACGTAATAGGTTTTCCTTATATATTAATCTTGCGATGAAACTTATTTTCTTCAAGGCATTAAATAATCTATTAATTTTCAAGAGGCCACTGAATTCAAAAACACGAGAACTCTTCACTCGTCACTTATAAATGGTAAAGAGTCGAACCAAGTACCTTATATCGTAACGGACTATATATTTTATTTATAAATTATATTGTTTCTCTATTGTTATTGTACTCGAAACAAAGTACGAGACAAAAGTATCGGTACTTGAAACAGTTGATATTTCATTCTTTTTGGTTAGTGTCATGAACTGCTGAAGTCTTGACAACTCAGAAAGGGACTGAGCCAATTATGGCTGAAAAAAAAAGTGTATAACGGTAAAGGCCCATAAGAGATATTTCATTAGGTGATTTCTCATTTTTAGTAATACAAAAAGATCTATCCTTCATATATTTTGTTTTGTAACCTGTGTTTAGAAGGAAACGTTTGCAAGCTGAATTATTTATTCAAATGACTAACTTATTTTAACAACTCATATTGGAAAAAACGGATATGATTTTCTTGACCCTTTTAAATACAGAATACACAAATTCAAGGTCGAATTCTTTGATCAAAAACGAGAAAAGACTACATTAACACATTTTCATGGGGTTTTACACTATAAACCCATTGGGAACGAAACTATTTGGAGTCAGTATGACGTTAAACTGATCAGTAATTTGGCAGACAAAAATTGGACGATTTTTGGGATTTCCTCAAACTATTGTAATCGCTTACACCATTTTAGATGACCATAAGTTCATAAACTGTTGAAGATTCGGAATCAGATTCTATTTTCATGAAATTACTTACCGTTTTCATTCGCATCGAAAGCACTGAAGACTAATTTCTTTTGTTGAGATAAATCATACCTCCAACCCATTATTTGGCTTGTAAAAATAAGTATATCTAATGATAAACTGAAGAAGTTACTAAGATTGATTTATAGATCAATTTTGTGAATATTTTATCAATTTATTTCATTTTACATTTTACATTTGACGACTTGCTTCGTTACTTGTTGCGAAATTGAAGATAAAAACAAAAAATAGCTAAATGAAGAATACTTAATAATTATTTTCAATTTATTCAAATTAATATTTCAGTAGGTACCTACTAAAGAGCTACATTTACTCCAGAAATATGAATGAAGTATGCGATATACCTGAAAATCTATGACTAACAATATGTCTATCATCATAATGTCTTTTTGTATTGAATGGTATTTGCGTCTACTTGACGTAAATCCATTATAATTAAATATAAGATGAAAGTCTTGAAAAACTCGGAATTTTGATTCACTTTTTAATTAAATATATATATTCACTTTGTTATATATATATGTAATATACACGATTGAATACACGAGTGTAAAACAGAAGTTCAAGTCTTTGAATTTTATCTTATATTTAATGAGTTTTTGACATAAAAATCGTTTTTATTTTGCTCTTTATTATTCAAACTTCTTGATGTATTTTTATTCGTGACCTGCTAGTTCTATTACTGTGCTAGTTGTGTTAATTATATACAGAAAAGTTTTCCGTGATGTGACACTCCAAGATCATTTTAAAGTTGGATCTATTCGCAATATTGTCATGATAATTAAGCTTGGGTATATGTGATCGGATATGAAAAGGGCGATATAACTTCTCTATCTACAACAATAGAGGGATAATGTAAACAGTATGACAACCGGCTAATATGGAACGAGATTCGTGATGATACGATACTTCCCCTTTGTTACCGTCGATTCAGGCTGGGTATGCTGCAACTGTGACCTTCCTATTTGTTAGTGGCCCATTAACCCTTCTGTAGTTTGTCCATGAGATAAGGAGATATTTATCCTTTTCTCATCATTGTTTGAGAAGACGCAGTTTTCTTTTCAACGAAAAGTAATTGAAAACTGTAATTCCTATTACATTGGAGTGCAAAATATGCTTCCCGATTTAAAGAATAAGACTACATAATAAATATATTTCATGGGTAAATCATACTTAAACGTAAAGATCGTGATTGGAAGAAACATTTTAACTAATGCTAGTTTCATATGTTTGAAAAATTGTGGTAACAATTTAGGTTTGTCTAGTTATATCCTTGATATAATTAATATTTCATATTTCCTGTGGCGTAATTTGGGAGTGGTCAGGGTTGAAGTGTTCATTCCAGAACTCTCTCACCCAATTTTAACCTCCCTGAAGTTAATCACTTAATAAAAGGAATGAAGGATGTTCATTTACCGAAGTTCTTCATGATATGTCATCAGTTCTAGGAAGCTAAAGAAATAAGAAATAGAAGAGCAAGTAGAAATATTAGAGAAATTCTCAAGGACAAGTTTTATCAAAATACTTTCAAAATATGGATCGATACTTCTGAAAACATCTGTGTGAAGCAAATCTGAACCGGAGTATAATTCTTACCCCTAGAAATTCCGGTAGGTCTTGTCACCTCCATTTTGAAGTTGAAATGACTATGAAATATGGCAATTGTGAAAAAATATTGAAAATCTTTCATAAAATGGATTCACAAAATTATACCAATTCATCTCATGGGCTATTGCTAAACTCCTTCGAGGCATTTTGTTTCAATTATTGGATTATATCAGATTCATAATTAATACCTATTCTTCTATTTCTCCATAGAAATTTTTGAATTCTACAAGATATAGAGATTCGGTTGTGATGTATATACCAATTTTTATTGTCCTTTCCACCTACGAAGGTAACTATACCAAAACGAAAAAATGAACCAATGATCTAAATTCTAGGAGATGTCACACAACTTTGTCTATAAATTCATACGAAGATCTCAAATTGCCGCATCCGCAACTGAAGTAGCCTCATTGTGTCGGCGGATTTCACGGGCCGCAGATTCTCAATACCCGCTTTTTGTGGCGCGTAACGCAGTTCGGTGACACCGACTGGCAAGACACATGTCGCTCTATGTTCAACTAATATTAGTATTCCTGTATGTTACGTACGGTAAGTAACCCACGGCCACGGAGTGAGATATACGGGCCCACCTGCGTGGCCTGCGTGCGCTCCATTAGCGAGATCCTCGCCTAATTGTCGAATATTTTCGTTTGTTCCAACATTTATGAACGATATGTGTTTATACAACGAAACTCGTACTGCTAACAGTTTTTTACACTGTGGTTCTTGGTAGGAAATATTAACGGTGTAACGATTTGACATTAGCTAGTACATTTCGATACCAATTGTTCGAATAACGTACTTGACGATGCAAAACGATGAATTGATTTTTAAGGAAAGGAAATGACTAAAATTTAGATTTCTGTATGTACGTATCCAAATGAGCTTAATTTAACACAAATTTCGAACGGAAATGCTAAAATAGTGAATAATGGAAATAATTACGGTAAAAACAGATTTTTAAATTCACTTCGTCACCCCTACTTCACGACAATTTAATTTTGCCCATGAATTTCGAAAGGAGAAAAAATGTGCAATTTCAGACAATTCAAGCTCTAAAAAAGAGATATTTTTCCTTGTTTTGAATATCTACCACTTAAATTCTCAACTTTCATAGCATTTGGAGCTTTGTTTTCCAACGTATGGCCCACGCTCCACAGGGGGCAATTTGATGGTTAAAGGGGGCAATTCGAAAATGGACTAGGCACGAATTCAACCCTACGCACTTCCTAAGTTCAACTTTTTCACCTTTTTCGGAGGGGGCATAAGAATTTTAAAAAGGTTAAGGTTGGACATGGCCCAAAAAAGGCTTGGAAAATAGAAGAATGAATTAATGTATAAGGACACTTTTTCAACAATGTACACTAATTTAGATTTCTGTAGAGGAGTATAAATCAACCAAAAGAATAATTTTTTCAATACATCGTCCCTTTTTCGAATGTTTTATTTCTGAATTTTAATTTTTTTTCATTAATTTCACATTTTATTAATCATTAGCATTCATTTCATGAAGACAATTGATAATACATTTTCACGATGGATTTTATGTTGAATGAGTGTGTTTTAGGGTTTTTAATTCTTTAAATATTTGATTGATATTGATTTTTCAATACATACATATTGAAATTCTTTGTCAAACGATTAATAAATCGATGACGTTTCAAGAATATCAAAAATATATATTTAAAGAATACCTACTTTCATGAGGGAGATAAACACTACTGTTCATCCACCTGATGTTTCATGTTTTGATTATTTTTCATATTATTTATTATTTCAATTATGTATAAATTTTTTTTTTAATTTATCATATGAATATGTCATCATGTTACAGTATTTTGTATTTTGTGAGTTTTTTCCATCAAAATCATCGGTTTTAAGTCAGCGATGAAAATGAAATTTATCAGAACCTATAAATGCTAATAATAAAATATTATCTGGTATAAAAAATATTCGCATACGAATTATGACCTCATAATCGTTCAATAACACATCAAATTTTTATGTTAATCGAATGGCTTCGGGTTAATATTTTCTAACGGAAACAGGCAGAAGAATTATGGCATTCAGTTTACATTCATGGGAGAAGCTGAATACTTGGAAGTTTTTATGACAGACCGGAAATTTCTTTCATAATTCTGGGCTTTCAGACAAATTCTAAATCGTAGCTAGTCAATGCCAACTATTTATAAACCATTTAGAAACATGGACATCACGAAGTTTTCAATGCGATCCTTTGTTGAAACTTGTTTGTCAGTTTCGGTAAAAAATCGATGCCTATGGCTTTTTCTAAAGCAAGGTTCAAATCCAAGAACGCAAATTTCTCTAGTGCCAATATTGATTAATTATTCGCTATTAACTGGTTATGAATTCAAACCATTTTTTGTGAATAACTAATTCAATTTATTTACATATTTCTGTTTTTTAAAAGGATCAGTATTATATACAACTGGTAGAGAAATACCTACTGTTGGATGTCCTGATGTACTTTCTAATTTTCCTAAGAACTAACACTTGTTGCGTGGTAGGTTTAAAAGATGTCGCATATATCTCACTACTGCCCTTAGCAACTGATATATTTTGGATATTGCGACCTAGCATACAGGTATAATTATTGTAGATGCTTCTGAGTGCATTAGAAGAGAAAAAATATTTTTTAAAATTCGAAAATTTGTGTGAAATAAAAAAAATTATATTAAAAAATTGAATAAATGAAAGCACAAACAATAATAAATGAACATGCATTATGCTAGTGAAGCGATTGTAAATAATCAATAACGTATGTGAAAGATAGATATTAGCAAAGCTTCACTATCCCGAAAATAACACTGCCAGAACTAATTGATGTAAAAGTTATACAACTAGACAAATGTAAGGACTAAGTTCATTTATATACGAGTACACCTACATACATAAGAGGAGAATATTATTTGCCCCCGTAACACAACATAACACAACAAAACATATCATAACATAACATAACAAAACATAACATAACATAACATAACATAACATAACATAACATAGCATAACATAACGTAACATAACATAACATATTTATGAATATAGAATACAGAATATATATAAAACTTGGCGTAACTCATGGTACGGACTTAGGTCCGCTGCTTTTCTGCTTATACATTTAATGTTTTTCATGTAAAAAAATGCTTTATACGATCATTTGCAAATTATACAATGCTACATGTTTGGTTTAAAAATATTCCGACTATGACAGAATGGATCAAAAGAAACTTAGCAGCAATAAATTAGCAGCGATAACAGTTTATCGCTGAATGTAAAAAAGTCTAAATTTATAGAATTGAGTTCAAGTTGAATTCTGAAGATAAATAAAAACGAAAATATAACTATTGAAATTGAAAAACCAGTACATTGAAAAGGCAAAAGTTGTTGAATTTTAAGGCAATATGTTAGATGAGAAATTGAGTTTCAATGATCACGTCGACTTTTCATATCGTCTAAAATCTCGAAGAAAATCAACTTTCTGAAAAGAATTGAAAAAAATCTGACGATGTATATGAAGTTATTGCTCTTTAAGTCAATAATGAATATTGTTCCTCTCTTTTATTCAGATTGAGCAAATAAACAACTTTCCAGCTACAGAAATTGCAGAATAGAGCTATGCGAACAATTTTGAAATGTTATAAGTATACTACAATCCGAAGTATGTTAAATCGCTTAGAATTGATGTCAGTTAAACAGATAATACTTTATGCTACGTATATATTTCTATTTAAAATCAAAAACAAATTGTTCCCATGTAGAGTAATGAAAAATGTAACATGTGTCAGTGTTAGTTTCGTTTTGAGCAAATAATTTTTTAATAATAAATTTGAACGTAAATGTATATATGAATTTTTTATGAGCTATATTGCTCAATAACTATTATAATTATTATATTATTATTATTAAGTATTATTATTATTGGCACCTACAGTTAAATGTAAGTGCTGCCATACCAGTAAACTGTTCTGAAAGGCTGTCCTCTTTGATATTCTTTTGATTAATTCAAAAATTTTCTAAAATTAGGTCCTATTATTTTCTTAAATATTTAATATCCATAAAGAGCGCTGAGTATGTTAACTTCAAATGTTGCGAACTGTAAAAAGCTGACGTCTTTCAATTAACTCCGCAAAAACGGAAGCAACATGAAAATTGCCCAACTCCGCTTTTAAGCAGGTTTGATTCCATTTGAATCGACGTAATGTGATCTGTATCTCCTCCAATCTATTCCGTATATTGCTCTCTTGAAACTTTCGAGCATATTTACAAAGGCCCAGCTGCTGGTTGATGCTATCGTGCTCATCTTGTCTCTTCGACATATGCCAAAAGTACTGGTTGTCAATGGAAAATTCGCACGAGATGACATACCATATTCAGCCGTTTGAAGCTTTTAGGGATACATGACTTTCCCTCTTTATTTCATTGAATACATTTCAATCAAAGATTATTGAAGAAAGTCTCCGGTGAACTCGAATATGACATTTACTCGAAAGAAATCTGTTATATATACGTATACATACGAAAATGGACAATAAAAATGTCAAATTATTAAAATAAAATGGAATTTTAAAAAATACAAGCTAAACAGCTTCGTTTAGCTTTTTAAAATGGAGTAATTTCACGAAATTTCTATTCTTCTTTCGAATTTTCTATTCTTTATATTCTAAAATGTTTCACCAAGAGATCAGCGAACATTCAATCAACTTTATAAATAAATACGTATATATTGAATTGAAGTTGCATCTCAAAGTGTAGACCTCGGTAGCTTAACGGTCGAAAGCAGTGGGGCGTAAACCTGAAGACCTGGATTCGAATTCCAGTCGAGTTTGTAAACTTTTGAAATGCAATTTCAATTCTCAAGTTCCACTATAAGAATAATATTACATTCTATATATATATAACGGGTGTCCAGAAAGGGTAGGGGGTATTTGTGAGTTCAATTAAAACCAAACCACAAGTCAGAAAAATATATATACCTATATATTAAATTTTACAGCAGATATTGGAAAATTAATTAAATAAAATATTGGTAAACGTAATGTCATTTAACGTAACGATCTTCAATTATGTCAAATGTAATGTACTGAATTTGAAAATTTGCTACGCGTTATTCGTAGCTACGTTTGTAGGAGTAATGATATAGGTAGTCACTAAAATATTTGTTTACAAGCATAAAAATACGAAAGGTCTTTAAGATGAGTCAATAGTTGGATCTTTATTTGTTACTGCGTTTTCTTGAAATCTAAATCAACAAAAACCGCATATTGATTTTAGAAATCAAAGTATGCGGAGAGTCAAACAACCTATAGCCGAGGGGTGAAAAATCTCATCTTTGGTTATGTTATGACCAACATTGAATACAGGTCGCGTTAT
Source organism: Henosepilachna vigintioctopunctata (assembly GCA_030704895.1). Lineage (NCBI taxonomy): Eukaryota > Metazoa > Arthropoda > Insecta > Coleoptera > Coccinellidae > Henosepilachna > Henosepilachna vigintioctopunctata. The sequence continues at coordinate 11,472,632 of JARQZJ010000121.1, forward strand.
TATGTTTGCATGAGGCCCAGCCTACACAATTTTTCTCTGGGGATGTTTCACCCTCCCAACTTATATTACACTCATAAACTTCTATTTTGTATTGAGTTTTTCCGATTATATGTAGCGAGAGTTATTGTATTTGACTGTTTATGTGACTGTGTATTTGATGTTTTTCGATTAATAGAAGCTTGATAACGAATTGTACTTTATGTGATCGACATTCTTGAAAATTTGAATTTAACACCTCTCATCAATGATTCATACATTTAGGCATAAAAAATGACTTCTTCAAGAACGTGAAGGGGTTTTACGTGTATGTATTTACAGGATTTCCATTGAAGATCCTGACTCCAGCAACAACTTTATCTTAAAAGATTGATAGAGAGAAATTATTACGTGATGATTTTTACCACCTTGTACCCCCCAGTGTTACGTTGAGGAATTTCATTCAAACAATGTCAATGATCTTATATTTTCAATGAATTCAGGCAATATGAAATGAAAATTAACGAATAAAAAAGTTTAGTTCATTCAGCATAACGAATATATAACAATAATTCATCACAAAACATCCATAATTATTATTACCATATTAAGTTTATAAATATCATAGTTATCAAGACTTTCAATCATAACAGTTAATTCATGGAACTCAGTCTTCTTTCATTAATATAATTAAAATCTGTTACAACTGTATAGTGTTATATGTCAACATAAAAATGATTTCTACCTCATAATTTGGTTTAATAATCATGTAATTGCCTGACAACTCCCAAATTCTGTTATTAAGGTTTATTGTTAAGACACCTTTCGATGTTTTATTTCATACTCATCATACCTAGAACTTTGAACATGATCTTGACAAGTATATATCTATAATACATCAACATCAGTCTCATTTCTTATTCTGCAATGCCTGAAACTAACTCAACTCAATTTGATTTAAGTTGAACGAAAGCGTGAAACACTACCCGAAATGTGTCTGCATGATTGACATATATAATAATTGTGAACACATCCAGTGGAATCTACATATTTCTTCTTAGGAAACAATTGTTTCTAGACGTTTTATGTATGTCTTATATATTTGCAATAAGTCTTATAGTCGAGGTGTTCATCTAAGGGTAGGTACTCCCAAATAATTTCTCAAGATATACTTTCAAGGTTCTTAAGACATATCGCTATGTTAGCACAGTTTTGTTTGTTTTTATCACATTGTCTTCTTATAAAAACTCAAATACAGGGTCATAAAAATTAAATAAAATACATTTAATTGAGTAACTGAAATTTGTGCAAGATCTTGCAATTGGCTACTCAAAAGTCTCAACTTATCTACAGTAGTAGAGTCATCATTTGGACGTTTATTACCTACATACAGTACTAGTATATCCATCTAATTTGTTTTCCATCTGTTTTACTTGTAGAAAAAAGTCATAATAATAAGCAAAACGTCTCTTTTCTAAACGACGAAAACAAAAATCCTGAAATCTTTATCATTCAGTCGTTTATCACGAACACAAACGACCATAGAATATAGACAATAACAAACGACAATGAACATAGATCCTCATTCACTTTAGTGACCATGTGCTCCTCCAGTTATCAACTCCACATCACACGCATATCTCTGTATCGTATAAATAATCATATTTTACAATGTTTTATGACCTATAATCAATAATATATAAAATACAAATTCGTTATGATCTATAATGATGATAGCACGGTCGAATAGGTATCCAACGTAATATATTCTGGTCCCAAAAATTCTTTCACAAGCGCCAGACAATAAACGTATGATAATTTTCGAAACAAATCTAAAATTGAAATTTGTTACGGAAATATCATGTCAGAGCTAAGCGATTGATGTCACGTAAACAGGAAACTAATAGACGGCAGACATAAATGAAAAGTGACAAACTGTTTGAAACGAAGAATAAGTATCGAAAATGATAATTTCCTAAAGAATGCCAGTCTTGACAGCTCTGCTGCATTTATAAATAATAGTCTCGCAGAAACGCGTGCTTCCATATCGTTGAAGTTGAATAAGAGGCAGAAGACTAGTAAATTGCTCTCTTTTTTGAGGTTAATGAGGTGTGGATGATAGCTAGCTGCGTAGACACCCGATGTAAATTATAAATAGTGTCAGAACGCGTGTGTTGGACAAATGAGCGCCACCGTCAGGACGACAACCGTTAAGAACACTGACCACAGAGCGTCATTCTGTTACATCTTAATAACATCACTGTTATTTGTTTACTTGACACTAATTTTATTTCCGAATCATATGATTTCTTCGAAATATTCGTTTTCTGTGATCACTGATTTTTTTCTATGTTCTCTTCGGACTTTTCATCGTTTTCTTTTTCTTCCCCAAGTTTATCCTACGTTTGTTATTCTGCTACTTTGAATTCTACATCGATTAGTAGAATTATAGCAAAGGAACGTAGCAGAAGAAGAAGAATAGCAGGATGCGCAAGAAATTATATTTCGGACCTCATTAAAATTGAAAGGATTACGCCAATTGTGCCGCGATTCACTTGGCATCGAAAGAAGAAGTTGGTACCTCGAATAGGAGTCATATGTCACTTGTTAGTATATTGTGAAAATTATTCGTAATTATTTCGTGGAAAACTTGGTCATAAATAACTGAGAATGACGTTCAGCTCTGTTAATGACCCGAAGAAACTGATTTGAATTTAATATCTTAGAAAAATTGAATCATTTGGCAATGGTTCCTAGGAATTATAACAAAAGTACTAGAATTATTTTTGGAATGATAAATATTCATACGTCCAAAACTATAAAATTATAGTAGTAGGTAGACAGGATGTTCAAAAAGTGCACATCCATATGAAGGAAATAACTGATATTTTTACTATCTAGTAAAACAATAACATACATGCAAACACACTACAAACAAATAGCCAACAAATAAGTAATTGAATGTTACAATTTGTTTTTAATTTTGAATGTATATATACATATGTGTAGCTTGAAGTATTCTCTCTTTAATTGAAATTAGTTCTAAGAAATTTAACATGCTTTCGATTGGAATATATCTATTACAATTCAAAATTGTTCGTTTAATTCATTTCTGCAATTTTTTGAAACTGCTGAGTTTTTTCTTTGCTCAATCCGAATAACAGAGTGGAATAACATTCAATGAATGAATGAATGAAAAGACGTTTTATGGAGATTTTTGTTTACATTAAAATTCATTGCTATTTTTCAATTACAAGGTGGGAGGTTTTAAGGTCTCGCAACCTTCTTCAACCCTGTGCTAATTAAAAAAAAATTTTTATATTATGTTGACATCATATTTTAAAAGTGCGTCTGTGGCCGACTCATATTTACGTGCCATTCGGTCCAACGTCAGATTTTCAATTCATATGACATTTGATGGTAAAGGAAACCACAGAAAACTTTACCCACGTAATTATATTCAAAGTGTGACATTATTAAATTCTGTGTAGAAATCATATACCTAAACAGAAAACTCCCCATTAATTAAATCATGTCAAATGACTTTTCGTCATAACAGATTTTGACTGTTACTCTCCATAGTGGATTGGCAGATAAGCAACATATCACAAATATATTGAACACTGTTAGTGATAAGCGGACTGTTTCTAAATGACGAGATACTTTCATGCCATCTGGTGCTAGCTTTTGTAACTTATGTTATAATATTTCCGGAATCAATGAATACTTACTTTACAACAATAAACCATATTATGAACAATATGATTATTCAAAAGCTTTTAAGATTCTATGCATTGAAAGATCATCTAAAATATCCCAAACAAAGTTTCAGGATAATGCCATATTTATTTTCCCAATATACCTATAATATGAATAATTTTTCAATAAGCAGTTATGAGAAAACACTCACATTATAATTTGAAAATATAAATATTTATTATTCCAGGAATTGTTATTATACAGATCCCAATTTAGCTGCAGGCAATATGCAAGTATTATATTTTTATTCATCTTTTAAATGATTCGATTTGTAATTTAATGAGCATAAACATCGCTGTTCTTCACGCTTGGAAAATTCATTTAAGATGCTTAGAATCACATATATTTCAAAAAATTACAAAAATCGTGACTTAGTCTGCATAATATGAACTGTGTTCAAAGAGAAACATATTCACAAAAATATTATTATGAATTGGGTAATGAAGGAAACTGTTAAAACTCAATTAAAATTTCAGGTTGGAGTTTTTAATTGTTTTTAATTGTTTTAAAGGTTTCAAAAATGAAAATTTTCTGAAAAAAATTTCGATGAATAATGGTTTTTGAAAGATAAACTGTATGATAACCAAGCAAAGCTGAGATTTTGTGAATAAAATATCGTAAATCTTATGTATCTACATATTGTGAATTGAATCAACATAGTTTTGTGATGTCCATTAAATACATAAAGAAAAAAATATCTACTACAAAGTTATTTTGTCAGAAGACGTGAAAATCAATAACGCCAAAAAGTCCAATAATTTATTCAATGACCAAATAGATATGTAGTTGTTTATCAGCTACCTGACGCTTTTTATGGCTGTATGATCTTAAGTAGTATTAACTCCAAACCAAAGTAGCTGTTCTTAGAGCAACTTAAATTCTTCTTCTTTTTCTTATTTTGCATGAAACTATATATTTATTTTTCCTTTTCTTCATTTTATCTGTTTTCAACTGTATAATATATAATAGTATAATAACAAAATATAACGAGAAACATTCCTTACTTTGTAAATTTGCATTCAATCAATTGACACAGTAATTCAAACTAAGAAGGATGCTCACAAAAGGACTGAATTCAGTTTTGAGTCTGTACACTGAACGTATACTTATTCATGAAACTATATATCTATTTTTCCTTTTGAACCAGTAATTTCAAATTTGACGGTAAATGGTTGAAGATTTTAATACTCTGATAACAGAGTGAGTGAACAAATTTAGATGTTTTATGCTAAAGAATAATTAGCACATCACTGTTCCTTGTTGAATATTCATGATTACTATTCAATTTAATAAACTTATATTCATTTTCTATAACACATAGTGAACATCTACTAATATATAAAAAATGTAGGGTGAGTATGTAATTATTAATAAAGATAGGTTTACAAAATGTTGAGTGATGAATATGAATATTAATCTAAGTATTCAAAACTGCGTAATAAATACCCTATTTATTTCTGTAGAGCAGCCCCACAGCAGAATATTATAATTTAGATGACTATATACAAGACTGTAATAAACATTCATAAAACAGTTTCTAGGTACGATGTTCTTGATTCTAGAGATTGCAAAAAATGAGTTACTCCATTTTTTACATAAGACCTCAATGTGTGATGTCCATCTCAAACTTATGTCTACATAAATCTTAACTAGTTTAGTTTCGTTTATATATTGCTATTGTATCGTCATCAAGTATCAGCACAGCCGATTAATGACAACTAATACTATTTCATGATTTCTCCATTTCAAATGACATTTTATTTCATACCTTCGAGAGTGAAAAAACCGTATTCTTATAAATTCACCTTCATAAATAATTGGTAAACGACCATTAACATTTCTTGCATCATCACTTTACAATAATGCACACATAAACAAAGCAAGAAATAACTGACATCGTTTTTTACTGTTTCAGGTAAGGCATCTAGGTGCGAACCTCCAATTCTAACAATTTACCATCAACAACAACTAGGTAAGATGTATGCGCGCATTAACCTCTAAATTGATGCTTTCAAGTGCTAACATAAAATTGCTTTTTCATTTCTACAGAAATACTTGCGGTGGTCCACTTTCCGATATAAACAATGAATAGGTAACAGTTTAGGAGGTTTCCTCATAATAATGGACGGTTCTACGGATTACAGAGCCGTTCAGTATTAACGACATAACGAATGATGCGAGACGTGAATTTGACTTCATTGTTAGTAACTGAAATAAACTTGGCATCGGAAGGTGTATGAGAAAGTTTGAAATTTCTGGCTTGTGACTGCTGATTCACATTCATTCAACAGATTGATGGAAACGTATATACTCTCATTCGTAATGATATAATGGCAAACAGTTTGATAGCTACCAGAAATTCGCTATAACAAAAGGGCTGTAGGATTTTTTCTTACTATGACAGAACAACGAATCTTTGAATAAAATTCCCTTTGAAAGTGCATATCTGTCTATTCTATCATTGCCACTCAAACGTAAAATTGCATCTCGTCGTATTTTCTTCGTCTTCTTATTTTTTGTGCTTTAATAAATTTGGTCTTTGCGTTTATACCTAATTTGTAAAAAATCGTAGTTGCTGTTGGGACTTGTTATAACATAAATAATGAAGAGCTCTACATTGAATTCATATGTCATTTTCCACTTTTTTTCCACACCATTACCATTTTAGGAGCTCTACCATTCTGCACCCCCATATCATATCCACTCCATCTGGCACGTTGTGCCCCAACTATCTTTGCCATATAAGAGAGGTTCTTTGCTGAGATCAAAGTTATCCTCTCTTTGTTTTTTTTTCCATACTATATTTTTCTCAGAAGCTTTTTCTCCCAGACGTCTAGTTCTTGGTCGTCTTCTTTCTTCAAAGTCCACATTTCATTTTCAAAGGGTATTATGGACCTGACATACGATTTATATGAATGTACCTTTAGTTTTCTTGATACTTCTTGGTCTTTTAACATTGCGTTTAGTGCTGCTACACGCCTGCTGCCTGCTGAAGTTCTTACCATTATTGCGTCACTAATATGAAGTTCTTTTGAATATTGAACCAAGATATTTGAATCTGATTACTTCTTCAAAATTATACAAACTTCCTTCCTCTGTAGATACTCCAAGGAGCCTACCAGGTACATTATATCCGTCAGTCCATACCATATACTTTTTCTCTTTATTATCAACACTATACATTCTGCTGATTTGTCAGGTTTCTTTAGGACTACTTGCTTTCTTTCTGTACTTCTGGTCATGATTGTTATGTCATGTGCATATGCCAAACCCTGATGTCTTTTATGATAAAGTACACCCTTGGTGTTTTTGGTCATTTTTGCATGACGCATCACTCTCTCTAAGACCAAGTTAAATAGCATTGGTGGGTTGAGACAGCGGATTCATTATCATGTAGACAATAATGAAATAAAAGAAACAAAAACTAACAACAAAAACAGATTGTGGTCAGATATTTCCTGGGATATTCATAACGATTCAATTGGAGGAAATACATTTTAGACTCGGAGAAAATCAGTTACAAATTCACGTGAAATAGCGCAGAGGAAAATTAAATTCCCTCATTTCCCCTAAATATCGGATAATTTTCATCATCCACTCAAATATCGGATGAATTTATATCGACTCAATATAACGCGCTGCCAAATTGAAATTGAATTCATTAAAGGCTTTGTATCAATCTATCGAACCATACCGACATTTCAACCATATTAAAATATTAAATCCAACTTGGTTTCGCCAATCTCTACGAGAGAGTATGAACGTGTCGAATATTTATTGTCAAATATTTGTTTCGATTTATTTCGAAAATTAAATTCCTTGCATATTGCGCTTCCTGTATTCTGAAACAGTATGTTAATTTATGAAAAATGAATGAGTTCTACTCACTGTTGTTTCGAAAAAATAGAGAAAAGTCTTCCTCTACGAAAAAAAAAAGTTCAAACAAATATTTTCAATAAACTAAAATCATCAAAATTGGACATAAAACTACTCGAAAACATTGAAAAGAAACTAAAGGTTAAAAGGCCAAAAAAAATACAGCAATATTCACATAATTGAGTATAAAAACTGTAAAAGGTTCTATAGCGACCAATGAATCAGAAACAAGAAACAGTCAAACCAAAAACAACCATCATTTGTAAGTTCAAAATACGAAAATATGGCATAGAGAGATCGAGATTATCAGAGAAACTGAAAAGGAATATAATAACTTTATTAATTAAATAAATGAGAATTAATATTTCAGTATCTGGCATTTTCTTCGACGGCATCTTTCGAGGTATTATCTCATGATGACGACAAAATGTACGCTTTTATGACCATTTGCACCGTGTTTCAGTAAAAGTTTTACTCAACTCTCAACTAAAAGTCAATATATTAAAAAAAAATTGCAGAAACTAATGGCGTATAGTATAAATGTTTCAAACTAAGAATATTTTAAAAATTTCATTCAATTTTGAATTTAGCACTTGAAAACCTCATACCTGCAGTTTTAAAAATCTAATAATAGGCAGGTGTAATCAATCATATAACTACATATATTGTATTATTTGTAGACTACTGAATTTTTAGCCTTTTTACTATCAGTCGTAGAATTTTATTTCACTATATCCCGATTTTTCGAGAAATATCACTGAAATTAGTATCAAGATGGAATCTATATTCGAAACGTATAGCTAATGGAATTATCAACCAAATCAATTTCTTTGAGAACTGTTCATACTATAAATCACTTTTGTGTCCTTCCAATTGATCATTAACAATGTCAATTTATTCTCAAAACAATAGAACAATATTTATTCCGTTATGCCTTTACATCAAAGTAGATATAAATGACTAGATAACACGTTAATGTATAAACTAAACATAAATAATGAATAATTTCAAAATATTTCCCATAAGATTATAACCGACTCATTATGTTCTGTAGCACAATTATTTATTATGCACGTAATTGCATTCTTAGAGAACAACGTCAAACGTTTATTTATTGAAAACATGAAAATATTGATGTATCATGTTTCAAAGCTGCTTTCCAGTCAATATTAAAACACTTTGAAGGTAGTGAAACATTGTTATATAATACAGCTATAATTGCGTCAAGAAGGTAATTTTTCGAAGGAAAAATCACTCTCATTAAGTTGACTGTAATTTATTGGAAAATATATAAAAAATATAGGCAACGAAAAGATAAAATAAAAGTTTTTCTTCTAAGAGTTTCTGGATTATGTAAAAATTATAGGTAATATGTTTAGATTGAATATCGTTCTTCATTTTATTATTGCATAATTATTTTGATCCTTCGGTGAATTCGAGAGAAAATGTAAAATGTCGGAAATTATGATTAATTTGAATGAAACATTTCTAATCCTTGAAACAATAATATGAAATTTCGAACGAAGATTACTTGTTTTTCTTACGATTTTCGTGAAACAAATCATGAATTTTTTCCATTTTTCAAGCTCGTTCGAGGTGACAATCGGAACAAAAGATTAATAGATGAACATACTAAAAACTACTTGAGTTGGTAATATCAGCTAATGTATGCTATTTCTGATATTGATAAAAAATAAAAAAAACTTTGCTGCTGAAACTTTTCTAATTCTTGCACTATTTTCTGTTGATTTTTGGTGGCAGAATTCATGAAGTAAAAACCAAACTATTATGGAAAATAAAGTAATGAAACATTCAACATCAGAGCGCTGTTTCTTATACGTAACTTATGACAAAGAGCCTCACTTTCTTGTTGAAAAAGATATATCTTAATTCCTCGTACAAATAGTTCATTGATTGTGAACGCAGAAGACTCGTCAAAATACCAAACAAAAAACGGAGAAAACATTACGATAATAGCCCTATTTCGGCATGGTTCTCTAATGCTGACCTAGCAGAAAACAAAACATTATAGTGGAGAATAATTCAATGAGTAATTCAAAAAACATTTAACTCTTACCTACACTCACGACTTAAGAGTCACTTCAGAGTTTCATCTGGTGGTTTTCGTCTTCGTCTTATTCACACATTATAGTTCAAAGTTTCAAATAGCAAACCCGATTTTGCTATTATGGAAGAATAGTTGGCCCTACATTATCATGACATGTAGATACTATAAAATATGACGCAATGTGTGCAATTTCGTAGAATGAAAGATGACTCTCTAAGACAGTGGTTTCCAACCTGTGGGGCTTGCCCCTTAGGGTGGCACGAGACTATTGCAAGGGGGCATGCAGCTGTAATTATATATATTTTTTTGTATTTTCGTAAAACTTGTTTTTATTACATTTGAAATGATTATTTCTTATGATAAATAATTATTTTTTTATGTATATTTTTACATAATATTATTTTGTAGCCCATTGAACAAATTATAATTTCAGTTGAGTATTTATGAAATTAGATTGTTAATAAAATTAAGGAAGCGCAACAGTTTTTTTCAAGGGGGGTGCAGGTACAAAAAGATTGGAAAGCACTGGTCTAAGGGGTCATCTCAACCTAACCTAGAGGCAAATATTTAGAAGAAATGTAGCTCCAAAACAGAGTAAAAAGTGAGGTTTCCATTTTTTATTGAAAATTATTGCATTCTCATTCTTTTGCCATTAGATTTGTTTCTTCAAATATTCCGACTACAATTTGTCAAAAAAAAAAACATCAACATGCTATACATACGTTCAGTTTCGTGCAGAACGTGCTTAAACAAAACGGTCTTCTACAGAAGATAACAAAACTAACACGATTCTATCTCAGAACTCATTCAAAAATAAAGTTGAAAGTTTTGTAGGTATTCGTGTAGAACAGATTAACCTATAAAAAGCCGCAATATAACATTGATATAACGTGACGCCTGAAAATCATAAAATAATTCAATTTCAAGTTAGAACTGTTTATGACATAATTTCTTTCGCGCCCATTTACAATTCTTTTTTTAATACTATTGGTCACGTGATGGTTTTTACAGTAGATCTTGCACGCCATATTATTGTCATTTGCCATACAACAAGGGAGAGTCATGCAGGAGGGATGTAATGAAGGTAATCTTAATCACCTGCATACAGTGGCGCTAAACACATAAATAAATCTCAGAGAATGTGAATATATGAAAAGCCTGCCCCAGTTAAACTTCATTTTCTAGATAATAACCTCAGATAATTCCAATTTTCTTTGGTGGGGAAATGAAATCTTGTCTTCACGAGTACAGTGAAAGTACTGTTAGCAAAATATAATTGTTGAAAAATATCTCGATAGTATGATAAAAACTTATTTCAAAACATCTAACTGAAATTCATAAAAACTGTTCATTTCACTCTACTACAGTTTTAGGCAATTATTTAAACATCATTCGAGAAGAATGATTCGTCAAACTCCTACCATTTGTAAGAAATTTCTTTTCTCTACAATAAATAAAGATTATACTTACTATAGTACAACTTTAGGACCCCTAATTCAGTAAAAGGTTCAGCACAATTTTAATTATATGCTTAGATCTTTATAATATTTTAAATAATGCCCCATAATCTCGGGACATCAATAAATCGATAATAAAGCCCAGCTTCACCTTGATGTCTTTGTTAGAGACAAAAATTGTCGTATTTGCAGATTTGGAGGAGTCACATATGATTGGCAAAAAATACATAATGTGTCACTGTTTCGGGCAGATTTTGAGCCCGAGATATCATTGAACCATACACTTTCGTGAAGAATCCTGGGTAAAGAGTAACTGTCAAAGTTTTTTCTTACAAAATTGAATGATGTTGATGTTGAAAACGGGTACTTTGAACAAGACGGTTTCACATACCATTCATCAGTTAGTGAATTCAATTTCTGAATGAGACTGATGGTTTCCTCTATCGTTTCTGTGATCAGAATTAGCCCTCTTGGTCGTGGTATTCAACACTGTTAGACTTCTTTATTAAGATTCTTCAATGTAATAGATTTATGTTAAAAATCTAACAACCAATCGCTTACAGGAACAAAATAACCACTGCATGAGCTACATTAAGCTATATTTATACAAAAGTATCATGCTTGCAAATCCTTAAAAAATATTGCGTAAATATTATCGAAGCAGTAAAAGTCGTCTTTGTCAGAGGTATTATTTTATAAATAACTCCAACTTATGTTATTCATGATTCAAGAAAATTTACAATATAAGGACTAAAGATTGTCTGTTTTGAACACTTCAAATCTAGCGGTAATTTTGGGACACTATATAACTGAATAGTATTTGTTCTTTGATCATTTTGTTGAAGATGTCAGCTAAGAAATATAAGAAAGAGCTGTTTAATATTCTTTAAATAAATAAATACTTGTCTGAGTTAACGTAACAAATATTTTGATTCATAAAGTTGATTCACTGATCTCTTGGTGAAACATTGTTTAAAAAATAATAAATTTAAATAAAAACACTTGACTTGGTTTCACAAAATTAATAATGAATAGTTACTTGCAGTTTAACATTTGAAAAGGGACCGTTCAAGTATTACTTAAGCACTATAGGGGGTCGGGGGGTCTTTGCTTTGCGTATTTTGGATGACATGGGGGGCAGCGGGGTTCTAGATGATGATTACTTCATCAGTAAATATTTACTTTTTTAAATATATGGCAACTCTCACGTTGTCTTGGCTTGAAAACTAAACGCATTTTCTGGGATTCCCGCAAATAATTCATATGTTTAGGCACTCGCTTAGAACCGAGCAGGGAAATTACCGCGACTAAAAAGTGAACACGCTTACTGATAGGAAAGTTAGACCTGTAAGATTCGCTGGTCCTCGTGCTAATAAACTGATGTGCATTATTCAAAATTTAGAGCACGATGATGTTGAACGGCTCGATGAAAGTGACGTACACAGTCCAAAATTGGATGAAAACGAGCAGGCTCACAACACTGAGCAGCAAACATCCAATTTCATGGAAAACTTAGAATCATGAATTCGGAAATCATGGCCTGAGGACTGTTAATTTGAATAAATATGTGTACTTAAAATTTTAAGTAATTTTTTATGTTCATACAAGGGGGATGGGGGCCTTGTAACAAATCTGCTTACGTAATACTTAATGGCTTCCCAAATGGGGTAACACCGCGAAACAATTGTCAAGTATTCATTAGTTATAAATTTTGTGAAACCTAGCCAAGTGTTTTTTATTTAATATATTATGATTCACTTAAAAATATTGTCCCGACAGATGAATTTTCATGGCCGATATTTAAATTTGTCTCAAATAATAGATTTTTACTGTCTCAGCGTGAACTCTCATGTTCATAGTTACTTTCAGTAATTTATAGAGCCTACAAAATAATATAAATATTAATGAAACGATCAATATAATGAAGATATTATTTGTTTATTGAAACCGATGAAATTTCTGAATATTCCGAATAAATTTATACGTTATTACCCATTCAATCCCACACAAAGAAACGAATGAGAATAATAAAAGCCCTCTTTATAATATAGTTTTTTGATATCTTCTTCGAAGTTTAATCTGTATGATTTCATCCTTTAATTTATGGTTTACGAATTCATTAAAAGGTAAAGCACCTGCAGAAGACTCCTACAGAGTGTCTTGATTAATTGTTAGCACGCGTGCACCTCAGGCTGGACAAAGTAGATTATGGTAATAAGATATTTATGTGTTTGTATGGGTAGTAATTCAATTCAACGTGAAATTACGTTGTATCTGCATATGCTCATTCTTTAAATTATTCTGAAGCTTTGGAGAAATCAAAATTTTATTTTATTTGTATTCTGTTGATTTTTTATACCTACCCATACTGGAAGGAAATGAAAAACTTATTACTGAATCTTTAAAATCTAAATCTTGGAAAATTTTATTGAAGAGTAAAAATAAAACGGAGATTTATCGATTTTTGTAGCATATTATAATTTTCGCACCTGAGTTTGTATACCTATGAAAAATTACTAGAAAAATACTTATTTTCAATAAATTCAAAAACGACTGGCATATAAAATACAATTAATTCGGAAACATTGTATACTAATTTAAATAAAACTAAATTTTATTTAAGTTTTATTTAAATTATGTATTAAGATTTTCATAAAAAAAATTGACCCAAACGATTAATGACACTGTATTCTCTTGATAATGGGTTAACCACCCGAAACTTATGAGGAGTTTTTTCAATATATTTAGTGGAACTTAAGCCAAGTGTGTTAATTTTAATTCATTGTTTATAAAATACCCTCCACCGTTTTATGAATGTTTGATACATTGATTCAAAAAAAATGTAAATTTATTGAATATTTTCGGAACGCTTTAATATTTTTACTAAGCGTTCTTGATTTTAATTTTCCATATTTTCTGACAAAACTTTATAGTTTTACAGATTTTTAATTGAAGAAACACAATTCTAAATACGATAATTTTGAAATATTCATAATTCTCTATTTTTATGGTAGTCTTTTGAATTAATAACCTATTTCAGATGTCATTTAGATTCGTGAATTATTCATAAGTGTTATGAATTATTATTACCTATTGTTTTTGTGGTTATAAATTATTAGTATGCAGATTCCAATGTCATCAATGAATGTTCAGTTTTTTAATATCACGTGACAAATAATGTATACAGTTTGTTATCTATACCTATATCTTCAAAGTTCAAGTCGCATACATGAATATAAATATATATATATATATATATATATATATATATATATATATATATATATATATATATATATATATATATATATATATATATATTTCTATATGGTCTTTTTGTCTGTTGATTATCTTGGGCGTTTTTCAACATTTTTGAGCAATAATAGGCTTTATTATATGAAAAAACTTCTTTTTGGTTGATATTTCGTTGTTGATCACAACTTTGTCAAAACTGATAAATAATTGTAATAAAAATTGAAGAAATTTCAACTGAAATGAAGTTTTCATATAATGAAGCCTGTTGTTGAAAAATTTTTTGAGGAATAGTATATAATCAACAGGCAAAAACTTGCCAGCTAAAGGTAGCAGTTTTTCAAAATATCTTTGAAATCTGAAAGTAATAGTTATAAAATTTCAATTTCTTCAGAAATATAGAAGAAACATAGGATTACAAGCAGTAAACAAACTCAAGAATCTCACTAAGATCAACAAGTAAATCACAAACCTAAAATATCAATTATTCATTAGTTTTGACAAAATTGTAATCAATAACGAAACGGCAAGTAAATTGATATTTTTATGAAAAAACTTCATTTTATAAAAAATTTAAAATACTCAAAGAAAGTAAAATGGGAGAATACGTTATTTGACAAGATTCCTTGAATTTTAAGGGTAGTTTGTCAAAAAAGACAGCTGAAATTTTGTATAAACGATGAAAATTTTACTCGTGGAACTTTTTTTCGAAACAAGCAATTAAAACAGACAATTAGAAGTCGAATCAGCAGTTTCGTTTATTACAATTTACAGTAGCAAATTGTCTTGTTTTTCTGATTGGTTATTATGATTTCATATCGTTTTATTTGAATACAAATATTCAAGAAAAGAATTGTATTTCCTCAAATTTTTCTGAAAATATTGTTAAGGAATTACTTAGTTTTTATACATTCCCTAGAAGTTGAATGTAACGTAAGAAAAATACCTAATAGATTCCCACAGGTTTAAAATATTCAGTGCCAGAATCTTTCAAACGTCTACTTCAGTATATTATTTTTTGCCAATAAAAATAGTCAATTAATTTCAAATAACATTTGTTTCGCTTAGCTCTATTATTCAATTCTATCTTCATACTTCAAATAAATATTTATAGACACTCATTCGAATATTCCCGGAATTTTTTTCGAATATTTTCAACATCTACGTGTTCTGCTGAAAGACAACTGCAGAAATAACAGAGCTTAGGCAATCAAAACTAGAGATTGGCAACTCGCAATGTTTTTATTACGTATGTACCTATTTCACCGTTACGATCAGTTCATTCAGCTTTCGTAAATAACGAGTTGAATGGTACTCCACCTATTTATATAACTTGATACTAATGCGTCCACATTAAGAAATAGTATTTCCCTATCCATTTACTAGATGTAGAGGACCCTCTCACAACTCCGATCTCTGATAACATCTCGAAGCTGTTCTAAATATGCCCCAACACTTTATTACCAAGATATTATCTGAATTTGAGTTCTGCGTGGGTTACTCTGACATGGGATAAATCTCTCAGTCAACTCAACTAATTATTTTAGAAGATGCGATTCCTCCTTCAATCAAGCCGAATTAACTTGCGCGCTGGAAATATTTTCATGTTATTTATGAACCTTTCAAAGATTCCAAAAGGGTCCTAAGTTCATGAATTCTATTCTCGACGCTAAACCAACTTGATTCCGGAAACAATACCAAACAACAAAAGGGTACCATTTGTTTTTGTAGCGCTTAGAAAAATATATCCAAACGTTATTTTATTTTTCTGTTTCCAGCGTTCTACCAAAGAATAATTGGTTTATTTTCATAGGAATAAACTGTATATAAAACATAAATGTAGCCTTTTAATCCATATAATCCGAATTTAGTTTAATTGATCAATAAATCAGGACAATAAAATGAAATTAACACATGTCGAGCATCGATATGCGTTGGCATAATTTATATTTCATAGATCGTCTGTAATTTAAAACTGTAAATACATCTTTGTGTACATGTATACACGTATTTGTGAGTTGGAAATCGATTATATGTTTCAAAGGACAGTAAAGTCCGTTTTATATAAATGAATATTTGATATAAATGGCGTATTTTGGTGTAATACCGAAATGGGGATGAGTTCCATTAGATAATTAACCACGTAAATGATGATTTACAAACAGTATTAAACGAAAAACCGCAACGTAATCATTTATTGTGATATAAGCCATAATTATAGCAGAAGTCATTTATAAATCGAAGGGCCATACGTGGAATAGCCCATTTATCATTATATACTTATACACAAAAGGTATCATCAATATTGAAAATACTTGAGGGAAATCTATTCCATGCTCGACCATGTTGAATAAACATACATTGTAAATAATGGAGTCAACACGCCATCTTTATAACCCCATATTTGATGAACAAATGATTTATATCATTGATAGATTTGATCTTCACTTTACAAAATATGATTACTGTAATCAGGTGTACACCTACTTTCTTGATGACCATGAGTCTTGGTATCTGTTGGATCGCTCAGTATCATTATTATTATCACAGAGGGGTAAAAACTTCAATACCAAACCCGGGATTCGAACCCAGTACATCTGCCTCACAAACCGTTGAGCAATTGGAAAACTAAAATGTTGAGGAATTGAGGAAAAGTGAACGATCTAATTTTATGTAACAAAGAAATTATTTTAAATTATTATTAGAAATTATTATAAGTGTTATTTATATTTCGTATCCTTTTTTCTGGTCTGATAAATAATCAATAAAACTCATTCCACAGTTATGACTTGACCAATCTTCATTTTGTTATTATATGGGTACTTTTTCATAATTCTCGAGAATTATAAGATAGAATTTTATAATAACAGTAGGTGTAATTACAAGTCTGAAAACTCTGGGGAGTGTTCTTATTGCTAGTGTAATCCTTTGACTAAAGATAACTTCTCAACCAAAAATCCAAAGGTGTTGAATTGCAGTAACGTGACGGCCATTTACACAACAAAATTGAAAATGAAAGAGTATGCCTTTGATTTAGGAACTACATTACTGGCTGCTAAAGAATTTCTTCAGTTCATTTATATTCTAATAGGTTTCAATATTAATCTCAAATTCCTTTCAATATTTTTATAGTTAATAATTAAATATATTTTTATTGCGTACTAGGTAGATGAAATTGATGTACTCTTTCTTTGGTCATTATCCCCTCTGAATCAGGCAAAACTTTTGACTTGACTTAGCCATCCAGTCTCTCGAACAATTTGTCTACTGACTTTTTTCAACTTCAACATTTTGTGTTCGACTAATTTCGACAGAAAATTAATTGACATTTGTATATTGTGATGAAAGATTAAGTGAACTCGCAGAATTATTTGAAAAGGGTGAGTTTACTTCTCTCCGGAAGGGTTGAAACTTTTGGAATAAACTTAGGGAGTGCCAAATGTCCAACTGAATAAATGATGTCATTCTGTTGCTCCACAAATTTATCATCTAATCTACTTAATAGTGATAATATAATTTCATTACATTCTTTGAGTTCTTTGTAATACTTCAGTAAATGCTATTATTCAGTTATTAGTTAATATTTTATTTTTTTTCATTAGATTGTGCTCTTTTTTATATCTTTTATTTTATGTATTTAGTTATAATTCAACATTATGTTATTATTTTCTGTATTTTGGTATCCTACCTTTTCAGAATAAAGAACTTATTATTATTATAGTAGAAAACTTTTAGTAACTTTTAAAGTCTACAAAATCTGTCGCACATTTTATAACAGTGTAGGCAATGACTCTCTATTTCGGTCTTTTGTATATGTTATGAAGATTTTGCATGTTATTATCTTGCCGCATTTTTTACAAAATTCAAATTAGAAATATATGGAAATATACCAAAATTACTTCCTCCCTATAAATTGAAAATCTTGAATTTATAAATCTGTGTGACAGCGTTGAAGATATCATATACAATAACCGGAAACGACATTATCATACAGCCTATAACTCATACTTCACTTGGAAGTTATGTTAATGTTCGTCCTCAGGTTAAAAACCATCCATTCAAAGCATATCGGCCTGTCGTCGTACCACCAAAGGGTGAACCCACCTAATTGGGGTTAGACATGTCGTGGGGTGCTTTTCTTATTTAATTTCGATATCGATACAGGGTGACAGGTGCATAACCGAACGGAAACGCACAAGCGGGGGAGTATTTTGTAAGTATTCAAATGAGCAACTGACTTCAACTCGTATCGCAGCTGATCTTTACTCAGAGAGCAGGTGAAAAAATAAAGGCATCTTCGAATGTGTGGCACCAAAATTAAATAAATTTGTTAAATGGTCACTTGCTGGCGTTTACGACTTTATATGACGATTGCGAGAAAATATTTGGACAAGAAAACGATTGCTTAGGTATGAAATTAATTTGTAGCTTCATCGAACGTCGATTTTTGAGGTCGTTGGCCTTTAAAAAGAAGGCCAATTGAATACAACGCAAAGTAGGGTGCAATGAATGAAATTTTGAACATTAATTTTCTAATCGTTAACCTTGACTTCAAGGAAATATTAACCACTAAAATTTTCCTCATTATATAATCATTGAAATGAAAGGAATATATGGAGTCCATATTTATAAATCCTAAAGCATTTCATACAGTCACTAAAACTCGTACCTATTCTTCAGAATTATTTCGTCATAATAGTGCTTCTCATTTGCCTATTACTAAAGCAATTGATTTTAATTTTATTTTCGCTAACTTCATCAACTACATTTCATTAATTCTGTTGACTACTGACTTTCTAATAGATACTATTTTATTTAGTTTGTCCCATTTACTTATTGTTTATTACTATTTCAATTTATTTTAATTTTACTTCCATTTTATACAATCGCTTATACTCTCTTTTTTCTATATTTTTTCCATTCATTATTATTTGTGTACAATTCGTTATTTTTTCTCTGTAATTGGATGCATATATGTTAGGAATAAATGTATTATTATTATTTATTCACATCTTGAATAAATCGAATTGAAAGAGACAAAATAAATAATTTTTGAGATTTTGAATTTTTAGGACGGTTAGTGGTATAGAGCCCTATCAAAAGACTAAGTCTTCTAGATTTACACACTTTAGTTTAACATTTGTGACGTAGGTTTCACCATTACGGTGACTTCTTCGGATTGAAGACGAGTAGGAATTTCGAACTAATTCTTGCACATTTTAATTGGCAATTGTGACATTTTTGTTAGGTTATGGCATTTTGTGGTTAGAATCTTTAGTGGCCATGGCGTTTACCAGATTCAATCTCAGGGAACAGCTGGCCATCGGTTTTGTTGAAAGAGTCAACGACAAGGTTCAACTCGAAAGTTAAAACTGAAAATAAACCGTATAAGCTGAAGCTTGGCTTAAAATGACAGAATACAAGGTTACAAAGAAGAAATAAATTGATTTTTTGAACAGTAAATCATAAAATTATGACGTGTTATGATGAATATTTTGAAAGGAATCCTCGAGATGTCTGTTAAATGTCAACTGAATGAATCAGAATAATAAAAAAAAGTGAAACAAAATACAATAAATTAATTGTGATATGTGTTAAGATTTCTCATAATGATTTTAATCACCGATAATCGAGGATAAGTAGATATAGAAGAAGGTTTTTACCGTAATTAACTGCTGAAACCTTAAAATACCTCAATGTGGTGTTCATAATATGAAAAATTCTTAAAACATTATAAAATCGCCAAAGAACCGGTTCTACGAATCCGATAATAAAAGGTATTATTACTGTCATTAATTTCGTTTCGCATTATCTTTGGTCCCTGTCTTGAATCGCACAGATTAACGTCATAATTAATTATCATAATTATTTCATTTCCATGTTACGGTCATAAACAAAAACATTTCGCCTGCCATCACTTCATATTTTTTATAACGTCCACATATTTGATTGGAATAATTGTTGCCATTAAATGAGGGTAATTGCAACGTTTACTGGTAGAATTAAATTGTAGAAAAAATTCAATTCATGCAAAAAATTAAGGAGAGTTGGTATGTCTTAGTTAATTGCAAGTTCTTTATTTATTGATATATTGAATTTAACTAATTTATGTTACGTTATTCTCCTTTATTTTATACTCTACAATATGCATTTACCTTTGTGTTCGAATAAATATTTCTTTCATTGTTCTCAAGAATTTAAAATAACCTATTTATCTTCAAACTGGTCTTTGGTGATTACCATAAATTTACTATACAGAAAAATATTATCGCTCTAATATTCTTCAGTTTTCCAAGATTCTCAATGGTTTATACTTGAAATGGTTTGAACTTGGATTACTTTGGATTATTTTTCACTAGAATTGTGAGATATAAGCTTAGTTAAAAACTGGAGATCCTTTTGAGCTTTAAGTAACAAGATTTAAACATTTTTCAGTTATTATTACACAAAAATTAGTACATACAGCAAAATACAAGAATAATGTACGAGTATCAATAAAAAAAAATATAATCAAAATTGAATAGGTTGTAAAAACCTTTTTTTTTATTTTGCAATTGTGACGTACTTCGCACCCTTTTGAAGTATTCTTCGGACATCAAAATTGTTAAATAAAAGTGTGTAAAAACTGTGTTTCTCTCAACCATTTCAATTTGGAAATGGATTTACATCAAGTTACGCCTGTAAATTTTAAAAGTGATATAATCACAACTCAAATCCTTTTGTGAATTAAAACGTTTAATATTGTTATGGTTAAACATTGATTCTACAAATCAATAATGATGATCAAACGGTGAAATTAGGTCATCGTTTCCAGAAATGTGTGTTATTTTGAAAATTTCAACCAAATTTGGGGAAGTTGTGTCCAAGGAACCAAGTCGAGAAAATTTAATCGGGCTCAAATTACACAATGAAAAATTTCCTTCGCAAAAAAGGTGAACTCTAAAACATGTGAAAAAATAGAAAGGAATTTGGAAATCTTTGGGAGTCAATGATATTTTGAAAAAACCTTCATTGATGCTGAAGAATGTTGTTGGTCTCTTAAAAAATGCCCGAATTGTGGTATTTATATATCTCCAAACTGAGTTATATCTTTATTATTTTTTCGAATAAATACTGTAAAAAATTGTATCAACTATCTTCATAAAGTTTTCTACTGTGATATTTGTGATTTAACAATAAAGATGCAAATAGTAAATGAAAACGAAAGCTAACATTAAATTTAAAAGTATCTATTTCTTATAAATAACCAATCAAAATAAACCATTATAAATTTGAGAAAAGCATTTCAGGTAGCTATCTTTATTTATAGTTCTTATTCAGAAAATTCTAACCCCAATTTTTTATAAACCAAGAATGCCTGATTGAATAAATTTAAGCCAGACTCAAAAATAACCGATGTCTGCTCTCTTTTATCGTCTGGGAAGGATAAATGAAAAATATTTTAATGCGTTAAAATATAATTTCGGTGTCCACTCCTTTTTTTGTCCCCTTTCATTCTTGTGGATTCCATCCAATTAGTGAGAAATAGTATCAGAATCTGGAATTTTATGGCCCAAAAATGATAATTCAAGAAGAATTGGTAGGCACCATTTCAATATGAGAATTTTTATGTAGTGCGTACCACCCAATCAACAGCTCGAAGAACAGGTAGTTTCTTCATTCATTCAACCCACTCTCGTATTATAATGAGGATAGACTAATACCTTGTTCTTCAATAATCGATATATTGACTTCTATTGGATATATAATTTCACTGTTGATTCAATCTCTTTCATTTCTAAAAAATATATCTCAGATTTATTCAGTATTTTGAATTAGTCTATGACGTACGTCTCGGCACTCAGTGCCTTCGCCAGTAGTTAAACATACATCATAGGCTTAGAGATATTTACGTTTATAATATAGGATTTACATCTGCACTTGTAAAGTGTAAATGACAATCTCTACAAAGGAAAAAACAATTTCCAAAATTTTTGTTCGCCAGTCAGCATGTTTGTACACGTATAACGTGAAAACTACAGAGAAATTAAATGCAATTCATAAAAAAATATGTTGCCGAAAGTCAAACTTGAAATAAAGGCTATGTTTTGTATCAAAAAATTATATAAGTTTTTTTGTTTTGAGTGTACTATTACCAGATTATTAGCAAATACGAAAGAGATGTCCAAAAGGCTATTACAAGTCCATTCAACTTTTTCTGAAGCAATAGAAAAGCTTGATTTCATCACTACAGCATATTGGAAAAAATAGTTACTGTTATTAATCACTGTAAGTAAACACCAAGACGAAGTATACCTTTTTTCTTTATAATTTGTGCTGATTCCACTCATATTTTTCAAATGATTCAGATTTGAATTGATTCCAGATGTTCTAATCTGAAAAAGATCCAACTTTTGGTTTTCTGAATGAATCAAATGTACGTTCAAAGTTTCATGATAAAAACATTCCTGTTCGTGGTAAAAACCACCAGCTCTTTCGAAATAGTGAACATAAATACAATTCGAAAAATGTTGAGAAGAAAATATTGTTAAATTTTTCATCTGAAATTTCTGTAAACTTCGTCGTCATTCTGAAACTTACCTCTAAAATGGATATATTCGATTTTTTGAAGTATCTTATGAAGTTCGAAATTTTTCAGAATGCTCCCATATAATAAAAAAATTATTAGTTATTTCGAAAAATCATTTCCACAAAATCTATTCAGCTCTTTATAATTTCAAAATATATATTCAACAGTTCCGGTGATCAACTCTTTTTGCCTTTCAGTTAAAATATTTTTTTTTCAAATTGATGAATGCGGAAATAGAAAAAACAACTCTACCAATTCAATTAATGACCAGGAAATGAGATTCAGCATCTCTAGACCAACGTAGATCATATGAGCACGTGTTTTATTAAAAGCACGAATCTGGATAGTGATTCTTCACTGCCGAGCCTTCGAAAAGAACCATAAAAATCGTTACAAAATAGAAAATTGGTGGCCGACACATGTTGCTCATTTTTACGATCGGCAGGCACTAAATTAATTTAACATGCAATTAAATATAATCAATAGTTTAATTACTCAATAATAGGACCGTATTTGATGATTTCTTCTAAGAAACGTATATATTTTTCAAATTCGATTTGTGTTCAATTTGAACCTTCGTCTCAAAGACAATAGACTCAAAATCTAGGCATCATAAAAAAAAATTCGTCTATAGTACTCTAGTATAGAGTTTGATTCTAATTCTAGAGAGTCTATAGAACTCGTAGTTCGTCTTTAGCACTCTAAACACGGTTAATGATAATCAACTGTCAAACAAATTTGGTTAAATTTAGCCAAGTGTGTTTAATTATAAGATACTTTCAATTTCATTCTCAATTTATTTTTGTGTGTTATAATCTTTTTTACAATCCAATCTAAAATTCAAAAGAGGTGTTTATCCAAAATGTGAGGTACACATTTGATTTGTTACAATTTTTACACCCCATATTTTACATTTCAAAATGCCATTGAGTAATCTAAGTATATATTTTTAATTATGAGAAAATTCTAAATATTGTTTCATTATGGATATTAATTTTCTCCTAGTATCGGCCTCATCAATCATCAATAATCTAAGTATCTAATTTCCCAAAATTAATTCATAATAATTTATTATTATGAATTAATTTTTATTTTTGTGTATAAGTTTTATTAATTCATTATAAAATAATTTATTCAATCATTTTGGAGCTGTTCAATTTAATCGTAATTGAATTTATTAAAATTATACACTCTCTCCTCTTTTTTCAACAAAAGTAAACATAGCTTTTATGCATTTTTCTCTTGAAGTTTTCGGTGTTTTTTATTGAGTAACAAGCAGTAATTATAATTGTTGAATTGAGAAAATAAGTTTAGGAATAATGTCATTATGTCGTCAAAATAAGCGCAGTAAAGACCCCCTATAGTTCTTGTGTAATACTTAAACGTAGCCTTGAAGTAGCCTTTTCTGATAAACCACTTGAAAGGATATTTAAAATATAATTCTTCTCCAAATTTAGATAATTAAAATGAAATTCTTCGCCAAATTTGACCAAAATTGTATAACTAACTCGATGAGTTTCGGTGTACTATTTCATTATCAGAAACAAATACAACTGACAAAATTTTTTCAATAATAATAATAATAATCTTTTTTTAAGGTTCTCGTAATACAATTATTCAGGTAAAACAATAGTAACTATTCTAATTTTAAGATCTATCTTGTCAATTATGTCGCCTAAACAAAGATGATACATTTTCTCACAAACACCGTAGCCTGTGGTTAGTACGAAAAATGTCCGTTTATATTCTGCAATATTTACCTACATATATATCAAGGTATCTATTTTAATTATTTGAGAAAAAACTTATTAATCTAAAAATTTGATAACAATATTGGGGAGAAGCGAATATTAATATTATAAAAATGTATAACACTATAATATATTGTTTTAGAACCATTAGCTTTTAAATGTGCACCAGTCGATGAATCATATATCTGTCCTTTGTTTTCGTCCAGTTCTTTAAGGCAGACTTGAATTTTTTAATGTTGATCATATTTTTCAATTCAAATGGCAATTCATTATAGATTCTTGGTGCCAAATAGGAGTAGCTACGAAGACATATAGATTTTCTGTTGTATTGCGGAATTGATAGAGTTTCTGCTATATCTGGTATTCACGCTATGTTCTAAAAAGGTAACAACTGTCTATTTTTTTTTTCGTGAAGATGAGCAGCGATTGAACAAACAGCTGTCGTATATCCAGCATGTCAGCATCTTTATACAGAAAGTCAGTAGGATATCTGATATCTTTTTTATGAAGGATTTTCAGCAGCCATTTTTGTTTAATTTCGAGCTTTTTTATTACTGTATCATAGGCACCACCCCACGCAACAATACCATATTTTATCAGAGACTCCGCCAGTGCTTTGTAGATTATTGTTAGATGTTTTATGTCTAGAATAATTGTCAGTTCTTTAAATTGGATATTAATCCTCTAAGCTTACCAATTAAGCTTCTGACGTGGGATCCCATTTAAGGTGCGAATCCAGTATAATTCCTAAGTATTTGCATTCGTATGTGCAAGGAATCTTTCAAAGAATTAGAAGATAATTATTTGCTCAAGATTGTTGAATTCAGAAATCTTATAAATTAATCTTCAAGTTTTTCAGAGAAAATCTCGTTCAATTGAAAATATTCAAGAGATATAAATTTTACGAGTTTTATTTGCCACAGCAAATTTATATATACATACAGGATCGTCTGTTCCACCTACTGTCCCTTTAACGACAGTGATAAATGATTACCTGAATTGAATTATTTCGTCCTTTTTGTCTATGGACAGATGGGCCAGTTCGTCTCTTACAAAAATTGTGCGACAAACGCACCACCATATGCCAAGCATTAAGATAGAAGACTCAAGTCCCTAAATCGTGACAATAAAAAATATTTTATTGCTTCTAGAAGGGAACAACGAAACAACTCTTCGTTTCAATCATAAATATTTATTTTGAAGCGTCTGTTGAGTTGCTGCTAACATTCGAAATGAAAGTAATAAACACTTAGTATAGTGAAGAGGTCCGTTTATTTTCTTTCAGTTGTATGCTAACATGAAGTCGAATTTGTTATTTTTCATAAATCGTTTCTATAATTTACGATCTAGCATGGGAGCCATATGATTCTCTACTAATTGCTGCTAGAAGATGAGCCTATAATTCTTATAATAGGTTTCATTTTGTGGAGCCACTCGACTGCAGTTTTACGAAAACAAAGAACAGTTTTGTTGTGTCGTTTTCGTCACTTGACTGCTTTTACATTCATATAGATATTGACCAATTATGCCTTGACGATGCAACATAAACTGTTGTTATATTTCCGGTGAAAAGACTGCACTTTGTTCTTCATTCATTTATCGTACTTTTAAGGCTTCCACACACTTTAGGTTTCAATGTTGCTATTTTGAAACTTCAAATTTTCTGTTCTCTCAAGCAAGTTCTTTGCAAACAGTTTATTCACATTCCTGGCAAATTCAGATTGATCTGAAATCAAACCAAGTGCGAATATATCCTACCAAAACATTTCTTATACGTATTTATATAATTCGTATCTATATAATCTTCAATTACTATTGATGAACCTAAATACAAAAATATTTTATTGGCAATATCATTAGATTATATGAAACACCAGAAATTATTAATAGGGCTCAATGATCTCTAATTCTTCTGAAAACTTTTCTGTGATGTCGTAGACCAAAGAGCATATTTCTCTTGTTTTTTTCAGTTGATTCGTATTCAACCAGAAGAATCTTAAAGAAAATTTAATTGAATTTTAGTGAGGCAATGAGTTTTAATCGTTATTTGAAAGTTTTAGGACATAATATAGTTTCTCGGAATATATATTTCATTTTACAAGAATGACTCACCCTACACCAAATTTCATTAAAACAACCTAAAATATATACCTATATAGTATAAAAACTAAATGAATAAACACTTTTCTTCACTCCAAAATGTCTGAATACCTCCAAAAAAGCTGTGAGACAATGTCAATTACTCATTTCTTGTCAATTCAACTAAAAGTCGTTATTATAACCATATAACCAAATAAAAAGTGGACAAATTAAACGAATATAAACTCAAATTCAAACACTTGAACTTATGATTTACACTTTATTGACTACATAACATGACGCGTTTCGTCGTTACAAACGACTTCTTCAGATGCTTACAAAATAATCTGTAAGATCAAAAAATCATTATTCTGTAAGCATCTGAAGAAGTCGTTTATAACGATGAAACGCGTCATACTATGTAGTCATTAAAGTGTAAATCATAAGTTCAAGTGTTTGAATTTAAGTTTATATTCAATTATAATGGATTTACATCAAGTAAACGCCAACACTATTAAATTAAAAAAAATTTAACGAAATTTGGTCAAAACATAGAAATGAAAAATTTTCTCTGATTGACAGACACTAACGTGTCGAAAAAATTAAAATATTGTGTCTAGATTTTTTATAGTTATGAAGAAAGTCATATAGTGCCTTGGAAATGCTAGAGATAATAGCTAAAATTATTATTCGCAAGCTATTAACTCAACCTACTGAATACAAACATTTCCCGGCAGGTGGCAGCACTCCAACATCAACATTTTTCTTCATTACCCTTCTATCAACAATCGCTCTTATATTTATTTGTAGCCAGGGCACTACTTCACCTTAGAAATGTCATAAATAAACAGCAAATGACAGCGCGATGCAATCGACGTACAGGCACGAACTCCATTAGATAGTCGGGAAACTCAGTTCACATGCGCCTTACTGATTCTCCAACGTCACGAAACTACGATTTTGCACAACCGAGAATTGTAAGATTAAACACACAATTCAATTAAAGCCACTTTTAGAGAAACTGCGGGGATTACAGGGGAAGAAATTGGCCGAGAAAGCGGCGTTAGATCTTGCGCTTCTTTCCTATGGAATTATCTGGAATTACACGGACTTCTTGTAAATTACTTTGCCGGTGGATGGCGCAACATTCTCAACGTCACAGGTAACAATATTAAAACTACGCGAATATTTAGAAATGAAAATTTTATGTAGGACATAGAAAGAATAATTAAATCATTTCTATGAAAGTGACATTTTATTTTGTCACTTCATTTTCTTACTTCTTTCGCGTATATAACTCTCAGAATATTTTTGTTAGATCAGACGGATGTATGATTTAGCAATCTTATTTTGAATATGAAGTGTTTTGCGTATGTTCTAGTGTCTAGAATTTATTGATTTTGGCACTTTGGACAGAAGAGTTTTAAATACATTTTCATCTCCATCATATCAAAATCAACTTCAGTGATGTCCTTTCGGACAGCCCTGTTGATTTTGGTGTATCTCAGGGTACGGTTTCATTTCTACTGCTATTTCCCTTATTCACTGATGATACAATGTTTTATGGTAGTGTTAAAAATAACCAGACTATGTTTAGAATTGAGAAAAATTAATTAGAATTGAGAAAAAAATAACCAGACTACTAGAAGAGAAAAGTGGGAAATTTTAAGTATTTTCTAATGCATATGCGACACTATAAAACAGAAATTTAATTTATAAAAGATATATGCTACACAAAAATCCAGAATTTCATACTATTTATCAATTCTTTTCAATTTTTGAACTGAACCAGTTGCATTTTCATCAAAGAATGTGTTTTTTTTCAACTGTTGGAAAAAATTAAACAACTGAATAGAACTAAATAGAATGGAATAATCATAGAAATTACAAGATAATACAAATTAATTTTAGGTAATATAACAATCTTGAACTTCTTTCGTGCTGAAAAAAGCTTATTTCTTTTATTAACTTTAGGTAATGATTTTTCAATTTATTTTTAATGATTATTCACATAACCTATTCTATAAAATTCATGTTTGCAGAAACTTTGAATTGTTTCTATCTACCAATTTTAACGTTATTGTTTATTGGTATGAAGTTAAGCAGCGGAAAATTTAATACAAAATAAATTTCCCAGTTTTAAAGCCTAGCCTCATCTATTAAGGTTTATATAGCTAGATGTCTGTTGCAATGCAGTGTAAACTAAACCAAAATATTACACGCTATTAAGGTGCAGATTACACTAATATAGGAATTCGCTCAGTCCTGATGAGTTATTGACGTTGGCACTGGCGCCCTTTTTCACAGGGACGTACTGAAATCACGATCACTTGAAAGAAATTCATCAGATATCAAGATAAAATCATAAAGAATAAGTCTACCAGCTTGAATTTCAAGTACTCTACAATGAAATACTACTGCATTATAAAAATTATTTATATAATGTTTCTACTCATTTTTATTTTTATCTATATACTGACAAAAAAATCATTCACTTCATCTTTATTTTTGAATACTGTATTTTAGTCAGCTTATTTAACAGTAGTGTAACTTTCATAATGCTTTCTCAAATTTTGTTTATATTATATTGTATATACGTTTATTCGCTGATAATACTATAATTTTTATATGTGGCAAAGATATTAAAAATATGACAGAGGAGATCAATAGAGACCTTTCTGCAATTAATGAATGGTTATGTGACAATGTCTTATACATAAATGTGCAAAAATCTCACTTCATAGTTTTGGGTACAAGTAAGAACCTTAAGATTGATAAAAATGAGGATAAAACTATAATATAAAGATTAATGAACATAAAATTGGAATAGTAGAAACAGTAAAGTATTTAAGCATTATATTAGACGAAATATTGAGTTTAAATGATCATTTTGATTTCATATTATCTAAAATCTCTTAAAAAATCAATTTTTCGAAAAGAATAGGAAAATATCCGTCGACATATGTGAATTTATTGTTGTTAAAATCAATAATAGTGCCACATTTTGAATATTGCTCTACTTCGTTATTTTTTTTTTAAGGGAAACGTTCAACCATTACAAACGTTACAGAAAGGGTCATGTGAATAATATTCAAGTGCAAATAATATACCCCATTTGAAATTATGCAGAACTGTTTGAAATTTATGTCTGTTAAACACAGAATGAATGCTCTTCGCTTCTTATATATTCAAATTTAAAATTAAAAATAAGTTGCTTCCTTGTAATGTAATCAAAAATTTAACATATGTCAGTGATGTGCATGGGTACAATAATATAAATACTGATAGTTATTATATCCAAAGTTATAAGCTTTCTAAATCTAAAAATAGCATAGACCTACTGTGACGGATTTATTGCTTTCAATAATTTAGCAAGTATCTTGAAAACTAGTAGTAGTAAGTATTAGGATATATAAGCGTTAACTGAAAAGTATATTTTAAATAATGATTATATGTATCTATATAATTCTAAAGTTGAATGGGATACAAAAAAATATAAAAATATAAGAAGACATAAAATAACTTAAAGATTTCAATTAACTTTATTGCGAATTTTAGGATTTTTTTTGTAAATTGAATAACGGACAGCTTGGCGTGGGGTGGGAGACATTACCTTGGCGACGGGAGGAGACTTTACCCAGGGTAATCTCTCCCTCTGTTTCTCTTCCAATAATATTTTTTAATTTATTTCAGATACACACAATGTCCTTCAAATATAAAAAAAGAAACGACAAGAAACAGAAGCAATTTAGATCTGTCAGTAATAAGAAATGCTGTAAATGACATTGATAACGGCAAGTCTATTAGAGCTACTGTTTTGGAGTATGGAATAGATCGAAACTCTTTACGAAATTATTTGAAAAACAGGACTGAATTGTCAACAAAAAGAGAACAGTGAAGTCAGTTTAAGACAGCTTTGTAATTTATGATAGAGGATGAGAAAGCTGAATATGTTCTAACTTGCAGCAAAATGAATTAGAGCCTAACCAGACAGGCGGCTATGAAGTAGGCGTATGAATATCCAACTAATAATTCCAAAAAGGATCTAGATTCATGGACTTCTAACAACTGCGCAGGGAAAGATTTGTTCAGAGTATTTATGAAAAGAAACCCTAGGGTTTCTCAGGTCAGCTGACCTGAGTTTGAGAACCCCAAAAGCAACCACTTTATACAGATCCACCAGCTTCAACAGATAAAATGTTACCTACTGATTTCTTCGAAAACCTCAAGGTAGTTAGAGAAAATATCAATTTGAAGCTCATATTATCTACAATTGTGATGAAACAGGGTGTACGACGGTCCAAGAGTGTCCTAAAGTTTTAGCGAGCAAGCATGTGCGTCAAGTAGGCAAGTTACTTCACTTGAACGTGGCAGTCTTGTGACCGGCTGTTGCGCAAGCAAGGAAAAGACAGTAAAAAGACAAGTTTTACAATCAAGTGACAGTGAGACAGGCCCTGAAGACAAACCCAAGTATGATGATAGCTCTTATAGTCCATGGAATGAAGAACCAGATGTTATTGATAATAATTGGTAGTGTTTCATCTGTGGAGAAAACAAAGCTACATGTTAAATAATGTTAGAAAAAGTATATTCATCCATTATTTTGCTTATCTCTGAAATTCTCATGTTAATTGTGAATGCGAAACATTCTGAAAACAAACTAAGAAATTATTCTGTAATATAATGGCAGAAGTTCCTCCTATGTTCACAAGCGTGACGCAACGAATTCAAACTTTGAAAAATGGCTCAATTTGTAGCCGTTTCTTGATTTAATTGGCGCTTACTGGGGGGGAAAATTCGTAAACCGTGAATAACTCCAATATCATTGGAAATGACGTGTACGTACAACATACCATTCTTAATATGGAAAATAAATCAGTTCATTCTGCGATTTCATGTTACAAGGAAATATCTATTCAAATATGGCAGACATTTTAATTGGGAACATTTCGAAACAGACCGAATCATTTCTACTTTGTTCCTTCCCTCACTTTCATTGTAATATAATTAGAATATTTGTTTAATTAAACTTACGTTAACAATGCTATTATAAATTCAGTTGAATTTAATGGTAAATGGGCAACCTAGCGAAATACTGAACCGCATTCTATTCATTTACATCAGAGTTTTATTCATGTATATAATTCTATTCTATATACCGTGCTTTCCGAGAAGGCAACCATATTTAATTTCACATTCACTGTGAATGATTAAAGTCACTATTTGAACTCAAATTATTATAAGTGACCGTCGGATTAATTTAATATCCACTAAAACAAGTAAATTATATATTAATTAAGATTTTTATTTGGTATAGATTAAAACAGAATGGGTTTATTATACGTTTCAAAAGCATAGTAATGCAATGTCACTACAAACAGAAGAATAAATCATCGAAGAACTTTGAATATACAAATTACAATTTAATTTTTGTAGAAATTAATATAAAAGAAAACTTAGAGTAAAATACAATATTGTCAAAAATCCGTGATGTTACTATACAAAGTAAAACATTCTCTCTATATACCCTGAAAAAAGGATATTTACTCAGATATTTTGATGTCTTATTCTTCTTTTTCTTTTTAGTTTGTGTGATTTTATAGAAATGGGATACAGAAATTACTGAGTTATTTGACGTTATCGTTAACTGTTCTAGTTCTCTAAAAGTCTCTTTTAGAAGTCCCAAAATAAGGAAGAAAATAAGAATAAAAAGCAACTTTTAAAGTTTTAAAAAGGAGGCTAACTTCTTTAGTAATTCAATATCACTAAAAACAGAAAAATATATGATCGAAGAATTTTTTATACACAAATATATCATTTATCAGAATATCATTTTAATTTTTGTGAAAATTTACTACAAAATATTTACTGAAAAAATTATATTTCTTCAGATATGTTAATGTCCTATTCTCCTTTTTCTTTTTGATTTTTGTGATTTTATAAAATGGCATACAAAAATGACTGAGTTGTTTGACGTTCTGTCTATCATTAACTGTTCTAGGTCTCTAAAAGTATCTGTCAGAAGTAGCAAAATAAGGAAGAAAATAAGAATAAAAGAGCAATTTTTAAAGTTTCAAAAGGGGGATTTCAAATTACTTCTTTAGTAGTTAATTAAATATCACTAAAAACAGAAAAATATATAATCGAAGAATTTTTTATACACAAATATATCATTTATCAGAATATCATTCTGATTTTCGTGAAAATAAATATAAAAAAAACTTAAAGTGAAATACAATATTGTCAAAAATCAGTGAAATGTTGCTAATAGTAAAACATTATTTTTCTGTATATCCAGATAATGATTGTGTGCAAATTTTCAAATGATTTTACGTCAGATATTTTGCTATCCTATTCTTCTTTTTCTTTTCAGTTTGTGTGACTTTATATACCTATATTCAAGCAAAAATGACTAGGTTGTTTGACGTCTTATCTACCAGTAACTGTCTAAGTCTCTGTCTGTTTTATGTGTTTTCTAGGCGTCTAAAAGCCTCTTTGAAAAGTAACAAATTGAAAAAGAAAAAAAGAATAAAAATGGAACATATCTGAAGAATTTCAATTCAGGAAAATTATTACTACCTAATCATTACCTAGATATATAGGATAATTCTTCACTCTAGCTAGATTTACAGATTTTCGATAATTTTGTATTATAGACCTTTTTTATATTTATTTCCATAAAATTGATATGAAATTTGACACGTGATATTTTTGTATTCAATATTATTTGAGAATATCCTCATGTTTTACGAATAGAAAACATTGTTTCTACCTTCCAAATCATTGTCAGGAAAAATGCAGTATTATCATATATACAAAAATTCTTTTTCTCTATGAGCACTCATAAGACATTGATTTCAAACCTTGGTAGACATCTGCACAATATACAAAAATCTATATCTGATTCCCATATTTATCTAAAACCGATAAAGTGAAAAACTCCAGAATTATTGATTGTCTCGACCGATGCACCTTATAAATATTTCCTGGCAGAAAGAGATAGAGAAATAAATTCAATCTTACAAGATATATTTATCGAGATATACACAAAGACGATCTCCAGTTCAAGCGTGGTTTCTATTTTATGGCACCGCATAAATTCTCTAAAACTCGTAAAAACAACACATCAGAAGAAACAAATAGGCTGAAACTTGATCAGGAATTTCTCATTAATGTTTTAAATGCTCCACTTCTTAACATTTCTGAATAAAATCACCAGATTGTTTTTCCATAAAAAGATTATTATACCTCTGAAGAAGCAACAGACATATGCAGACTAAATCTGGAATTAATGTTTCGCAAGGTAAAATGTTTGTCGTAGTAATTCTCAAAATTATAATTTTTTCTATGTAAAGCTAGAGTATTCATCATTTGTTTAAGGAATAATTAAATTGGTTGAACAACATATTTAACACTTTTTTCTAGTATAAAACTGAAAATATTAAGTTTCGAATATAAAAATTTTGTTTTCAACACGGTTTTACCTCGGTTCAGAGTAGAAGTCAGACAAATAATCATATACATTACCCATTATTCATCTTCAATGTAATCACAATTATAAAGGGTGTTTTTTTAGAGGTTTAGAATTTTAAATTGCAATAAAACAACGATGGATCATTCGATTGACAAGAATTTTTTTTTATTCGAAAGATAATCTTGTGGCATTACATTTTAAATATGATTTCTGGCATATGACTGCCACGACTGGCTCGGATGTAGTCCAATCTGGACGTCCAATTTGCGATTACTTTTTCCAACATTTGTGGCCGTATATCGGCAATAACACGGCGAATATTGTCTTCCAAATGGTCAAGCGTTTGTGGCTTATCCGCATAGACCAATGACTTTATGCCTCACAGAAAGTAGTCTAGCGGTGTTAAATCACAAGATCTTAGAGGCCAATTCACAGGTCCAAAACGTGAAATTAGGCGGTCACGAAACGTGTCTTTCAATAAATCGATTGTGGCACGAGCTGTGTGACATGTTGCGCCGTCTTGTTGAAACCACAGCTCCTGGACATCATGGATATTCAATTCAGGAATGAAAAAGTTAGTAATCGTGGATCTATACCGATCACCATTGACTGAAACGTTCTGGCCATCATCGTTTTTGAAAGAGTACGGACCAATGATTACACCAGTCCATAAAGCGCACCAAACAGTCAGTTTTTCTGGATGTAACGGTGTTTTGACATACACTTGCACTTGTGTTGACGTAGCCATTCAACCAGAAGTGCGCTTCATCGCTAAACAAAATTCGCTCATGAAAGTCATCAAAAATTGGAGGTCCAGATTGAACTACATCCGAGCCAGCCTTGGCGGAAATTATATCTAAAATGTAATGCCACAAGCTGATCTTTAGAATAAAAAAATTCTTGTCAATCGAATGATCCATCGTTGTTTTATTGCAATTTAAAATTCTGTAACTCTAAAAAAACACCCGTTAGATATACAAACGACCATGTGTAGCCTGGAATTCGAACCCAGCAATTTTGTTTCAAAGGAAGCACACGTTAAATAAGAATAAAGTTAGGAAGAATATAAACGATAAGGTTTGAATTAAGTTTTCTTATTCAATATATTTGTTGAAATAATTGATTTCCTGACGTAAAAAAGGGTCTTAGTCAAGTTTTTCACTGAATTTCGCCACGATACTCTTGGCTTCTTTAAAAAATTTCGCAAAATCCTGGAATATCTTGGTGGAATGACAAGTAAATCAATTAATGATATAAACCAGCTTGAAAGGTTGATATATTTCTGTGAATGTGTATTTGTGAAAAACTATGGGCCTTAGTTGGAGATGATATTTCCTTCAGACTCTAAATTTCGTCAATATATGCAAATAGCCTCTGACTTTAGAAAATATCGACGGTCAAAGCCCTTGTGCGAGTATAGTAACAAAAATCGAACACGTCCTCACGATTTGTGCTATTTGCATAAAGATGGAAGGAACAATGGCATAATAACTGAGCAGAAACTGGCAGTGTTGAGATCGAATCAATCCAGAGGACGGAAAATGAGACCAGCCGACAAGAAAGAGTCAGGCTCGAGTGACAACTACGCGTAGCAGATTTAAGACCCATTCGTATGGGTCTCCTTCGAAGGTCCATGTGCTAATTGGATGTAAAATGGGCTCGAATAAACAAACTTAACTTCCAAAATGTCTAAACTCCTCGCCAGGAATAAATATATTCGAGTTCTTCTTTTATAAATGAGAGATTACGTCAATTATGATCAGAACGTTCTTCAACAGCAGTACTAATAATATGATGGCTGATACACTTATAACAGCTTTCTAATAACTATTTAATTATCACCCATTAAATAGACAAACTTTACATAAGTACTTTTTGATACCTAGCTTTTTCTTGATGAATGACTTTCGGAAAAATGATGGCGTTTCGAAACAGATTTCTTCCCTTTCCAAGTTATGTAATTATGATAAACGATATTGTATACATCAATAAATATTTAATGACGAAATAAATAACTTCATTGTGAAAACAGTAGACTCTAATTGAACTTTAAAGTTCCTTACTTTAGATGTAAGAACTTTATTGATGTACCGTGATGTAGCCTTCATTCCAGCCTTGAAAATACACAAATCTCAAAAAACTCAATGGAGAAAACCTATCCAAAAGCTCGAGAGTGATTTTCACTATTACATTCGGTATATACAGTTTATCTTGAACGATAAGTATGTGAAAGCAAAGTAAAATCGAAATAAATCATCAACTGATATCCAAAAAATATTGTTGGGCATCTTGAAAAATCAAAAATGTTCATGAAAAATATCGCTTAAGGCTTTAGAATTTTACTCAATCTGCACTAACAAAAATTTCATCACTTCTTAAAGCATCGATAGAATGAAAGAACCTTTATATTTTTCTTTATTATTCTTCTATTCTACTATTTGTACATTCTGAGAATATAAGAGAATACAAAACAAAAATTAATATCAGGCAAAAGCGAAAGAATTAAAAAGAAATCGGTAACATATTCATATGAATCATTTTGTCTTTTAGAAAAGAAAAAAATTCAAGGACGAATTGTTTCAGATATTCATTGATGTCTATCTCATCATCTTGTTTTGAGAAGTTTGAGAATTTAAAAACTTTTTCCATCCTTAAAATTCAATTCTAACCATTTCAAACTCTTTTTTAATATTTATCTGCTACGAATAGAAAAATTAAAACTAATTCAATACATAGTTCAATATAGCTTGCGCGTATCTTCAACAGTATTGGTTTCCCAGATTTTTGCCCCCTATTGAATTAACATTTTCCCAACGTGTCAACAATCAGCTTATAGGGCTGCAATCTGACATTAACGCCACTTTAAGTCTTCGTCAACTCTGATTTCACACACAATTTTAATATCTATTGTGGAACGCGTGCATTTCTTTGTTTTCGTATGGCTCGAACATAATGTAAATGACATTCGAAATAGAATTAAACGTTATTGAGATTGAAAGATGAAACCTTATTTGGTTCTTGACTCAAGAAGTATAACGTAATGGTAATTATCGATTCTGCTTGAGGTCAAACCATCTCTAATTGAAACAGGGTGAAAATAAATTCAAGTGTCAATAACCGTTTTTGCAGCGAGTCTCATGTCTCAGCTGAAGAAAATAGTTCGTCTGGACTGAGAGATGTACAGGTTATTTTCATCAATATCAACAAATTAAAATAAAACGAAACAACGACAGTTATCAACTTAACTATTATCTGAACTTGATGCAATTATGACTGAAAAGTATGAAAATAACCGTTATAAAATTTAATTTAACTACTTACCTATCTCTTAAAATATTCGTCCTTCGAGATCTCTTAATTCTCTTCTTATTTATCTCTTCCTTAATTTTCCAATATTTCCTTAATATATGTTGATTGCTGAATTATAATACGTCTCACATCCAATTCCACTAACTTCTTAACTATTTTCTTATTCAAACTTATTATCAAAAACTAACTTGTATTTT
Organism: Henosepilachna vigintioctopunctata; assembly: GCA_030704895.1. NCBI lineage: Eukaryota > Metazoa > Arthropoda > Insecta > Coleoptera > Coccinellidae > Henosepilachna > Henosepilachna vigintioctopunctata. Next base: position 11,510,399 of record JARQZJ010000121.1, read on the forward strand.
TTTAAACCTTTCGTCTTCAAAGTATCTTCGCAAACTAAATTTGGCGTCCCTTCCTCGATTGTTCTTTCTCTTTGATATGTGGTTTTATTCCACAGCAATCGCCGATTTCAAATGTTGTATTTCGTGCATAACTGCAGCGTCATCTCTGACACTTCATTGATTTTTAGTTATTATCTTCTGTGGTCTACTGTGGCTATCCAGAATTGCCAACTGAGGAATATTATACATTTACATTAACTGATGTAATATTTATCTGAGTTTGCTTAGGTTAAATGTCGTGATGGATTTATAAATTGATTTAAACAACAGACTGAACATTGGTTTCAACAAGGACGAGATACGAATAACATTATGTGTGTATGAAAACTACAAGACACACAATAATATAATGACACGACAGATAGTATTCAAATATATAAAGTGATGGATTTCTGTTGATACAAAATGTGGTAAATAGTGAATTTCAAAGAAAGTGGATAAATTTGTAATAAATAAAAACTAACATGCTTACAATAATAAATGAATCTAATTACAAATTATATCAAAACAGTACGTATATATATGTTTAAACTTATGATATCAAATCACAATGCGATGAATATTATTCTTTTCTATCTTTTATCATTAATTTCTTTATCTGTCGAAACATTTAATTATAAGGTGCAAATAAAGATCGTTTCAAAAAGTTTTGGAGATATGCCAAATATAATTATTATTATCTCTATGCAATTGAAAACTGAATTGAATTTAGATATCAACAAGATATATATTAAGCACTGAGTAATGACAAAATGCTAATTATATTTTCTTTTTGTTACAGGTTAGTATTTGGTTTCGGCCAGTTTGCCATTTGTGCCAGTTTTGCAGGTATTTCAAAATGGAGGTAACAGTAATATTTTCCTATTTTTAGATGAATTAACACTCAATCTGTCGAAGATATTTCCTTTTCAAATATTTCAATCTTGTATTTATAAAAAAATTATCAAAAATCTTCAAGATCATACTGAACCTTGTAAAGGTAACTTCATTAAGATGTCTTCGTGAAATAATCAATTCAATTAGCACAGTAAGCTCGTAAATTTGTAGAGCCAAGGTCGCATAATGAATAAAATATTCGATTTTCATATTATTATACGAATATTATGATAATATTGGTATATCTCATGCATAACGAGATATTCAGAAACATGAACTGTAAACTAATGGGCAGAGCCTAAAATCAATATTTTTGAAGTTTCCGAAATATTTGATGATATACGTAAATTCTGTTAATCAGTCTATTTATTCAATTTCGCTCTTGTTTTAAATTTTCCTCGAATATTCGATAGTTTATTGGAGAAAACCTGTGGCAAAAAATAGGTTTCAAAATTTCTCGAAACAATAACTCTTTGTTCAACCATTTTATAGTTGAACGGTTATCGAAATAAATTGTAGAAAACTCCTTTTCTCTCTTCAACGTACGTTTTGATTATGAGTATTTTGATATATTATTTTCTCGATAAATATTTAAATTACTTGCAAAGTCTTAAAATCTTTTCGATCATCAATGATCTATAACTTTCTTCAATCAACGAATAAAAACTCTGATACACATAGAAGATTCATCGTTTTTCGTTTGTTCAATGAATGTTCTAAGGTACATGCTTAAGGTCTATTGGTTTGGACGTATAAAAGAGTTAGGTTAGGTCCTCCTTAGGCGTTGTTATATTATTTTTTGTTTCGAGAGAATAATTTAAACATTTTATTTCGAAGTCAATCAGTCATTCAAGTAATTTTCCAGTCCCCCTTAGTAATCTCTATCACGTTGGGAGTTTTTTGATTAACCACCAAATACCCAAGATGTAATTACGGTGAGAAGCATATATTTGTACTGGTACTGAATGTATAGATATTATTTTCCATTCTTTCGAATATTGCTTTCGAAAAGGGAATACTGACAGTCAGTATTGTATCGGCATATCAAGAAATCGTTTATAACGACGAAATGCGTCCTGCCATGCTTTCAATAAAAGTGTAAATTAAATGTGTTTCAATTTTATCTTATATTTAAGTATTGTATGAATCAATTTTTTCATCACTAGTTGTTCCTTTTGTTTTATGACATCCTTCACAATGTGAAATTTATAAGATTAATATTTTCAAGATCATTTTTCTCTTTCAATTTTCGTTGTAACGTAATTATTGCGAATTCCACGTAAAATTGAACCAATATTTTTGTTCGAGGACTGAATGGAATATCAGACTCAAAACTGAATTCAGTCCTATTGTGGGCATTCTCTTTTTTGTAATTACTATATTACTGAATTGAATAAATGTAAGAATACAAAGCACGGAATGTTCTTCTAATATAGTATTTACGTTTTCACAAACTTGTCCCATATAAATTATATTGCTAGGGAAACATTTCAACTTATCGATATTTTATTATATATAAGTATATGAATTTTCCAATTATATCCTTAATCTCTGCGACTTTATTCAAGTATTGACTTAAAATTGAGGATAATTCGCTATTTTGGCACCCTCAGGTAGAAATATATTGGCTCCTTCAGTAGTTCTTGTACTTGATCGTATCCAACACTAGATTTATTGAATCAGTTAGACACTAGTCTTAAATACCCGAAGATTACCTGGAAAGACATGCAAAACTTCTAAGCGACGAGATCTCGACTTTACGAGAATCGACTTTAGAGATGAAGGTGAATTCCTCCACAGTACATTCTGCAAACGTGAAACCACGACAATGTTATCAACCGTGAAGCTCTGAAGCCACAGGTCGCATAGTCCGAATCAATTAACGACATTTACAATTACAAACTTCTAATCTGTTACAAATAAGGCAGCACAAAGTCACCAGTGGGTACCCACTGCTATCTCGAGTGAAGCGAACGACTTCGTGTTTTTTAGCACAGGCTCTTAACAAACGAGTCTTTGTTAATTAGCTAAGTGATTCGAAAAGGCTGCCCCAGGCTGGACGATTCACGGCGGAGCAGCCAGCACTTATCTTGGTGGAGTGGAGGCGCGATGTCTCGGCCGATATTGCAGGGCTCTGTATATACCAAGACGTGCGGTATTGAGCTGTCAGATTTGAGAAAATGAAGTTGACTTTTTAACTATTTCGATTCGCATTCTTCGAGAAGATTTCATGTATTATCTGAATGTAATTCGTTTTTAAAGTTTTTCGAGGATTAATTGATCGTTTTCAAGGTAAATGCGGTAAATTTTCATCTAATTACAAATTATTGGTTGCGTAGCATAAAATACTGAAGAACATTATCTTTTGCAGATATTTATCGTTTCAATACTCAACTATTTCGTTACTGAAGAATCAGTTGTAAACATTCTTAACTTTATTTTACAATAATTTTCACAATTTCCTCATTTTTATGTTTTAATTAACTGCGAATATTATTCGTAGATTATTATGAGTACCTAGTCTTGAACATATATAATTATGTTCTATAAATAATACGATTCTTTCTGAATACGTTGGCTCTTTTCGAAAATTGTATAGCGATCAGATACAAAATTCATATTTTATAACTGAAAATTGTTAAAATTGAGATATTTTAAAAGGGAAGTTATAGATTCCATAATGAGTTGTAGATTCCACCTAGTGTTTTTGAATTCATTTTTATATTAGAAAAAATCGAATATCTTTCTTATATTCTTCATTTGGACCTCTTCTATTCATAAACGATCTGCCAGCGAAGTTGTCCCAATTTTTGGGAAGACTATTTGCCGATGATTCATCGGTGGTTGTTTTTGACAAAACTATAGAGGAACTTCTGGTGGCATGTGAATGCATTGTGAGAGAGTTTGTAAATTAGTGTCGATTGAACAATTTGATGGTGAACGTTGATAAAACTATATGTGTTCATTTTTGTCTGAAAGGTAATGGAATCAGTACCTTGAATGGTACACACAGTACTTGAAAGTACAGTGATGTACTACTTACTCCAAGCATAAAACGGCTAAATTTGGGTACTGACTCTTTTACCAGAGTACTAAAATCGCCAACCATTTTCCGTCGAATTTGAGAGTACTGAATGCTCATTGGTTCAAGAAGAGAGTTAAGTATTTGCTGTTAATGAAGGCAGATTATAATGTGGCAAAGAACTTTGATGATTCGAATGTAGACAGTAATGTATGAATCAGTTATTTGTATCATATGTTTATTTTTTCGCTACGACTATCCTTCAGAAACTGAAATGGTATTAAAAGATTAATATTTTTAAAGTCATTTTTTTAAATATCGTTGATTATCATTTCGAATTCCATGTAAAATTGAACTAATATGTTCGTTCGAGGACTGAATGGAAGATCAGATTCAAAACTGTATTCAGCCTTCTTGTGGGCATCATTCTTAGTTGTAATTACCTTATTGATTAAAATGTTATATCTACAATGTAAGGGATGTTGCACAATAAATATTATTTGTTAATTGCTCAGAATTACATGGCGTTATCCTGATTGTATATCCCTTCAGGATGAAACACAGGAAGAAGATATCAACCTTGAAAATCTATTAGCATTCATGACTCGTTCAAATTTTTATACCTAGTTGCAACTTTTCAGACGATTTATGAGTCGGAAAATAAAAAATAATAAATGTCATCTGTTAACATCCTGAAATATAATGATCCCTTTCAAAATCACCCTTTTCAACTTAAAAGTAGAAAGGAATTTTATGCAGCAAAAACCATACACTAAAGAGTTCGAAGAAGTCATAAACAGATATTCAAAAGAAAGGATGAACTGGTGCAAATTTTTGACAAAACCTTTGAGTATTAATAGGGAAATATCATTAAGAGAAAACGTACCAGTTGTTATGTATCCTTCAAGGTCTGACACGAATGAAGCCCCAGATTCCCGCAGAGATTTTTAGGGTTACAGGACCGTCTCTAATCAACAACATAAGTTTCAATTTGTTCGACTTAGTTTAAATGATTTTCGTAATGTTTCAAATTTGTAACAGTGGAGAAGTTTGAATCAACTCAACCCTCAATCGCTTCTGAAATTTTGAAAACTTCATTACACAATATATAATCAGCATCTTATTTGTGTTCGTTTTGTTCAACGATATTATACATATAATCATGAATATTAAAAACACTTATATTAAAGCATGATAACAATTTATACACGATAGATACATCAATATTTTATGCTTAATGCATATTTCGATAAACTTAACCTTCTTTAGATGCTAGAGGATGACATAATGATTGAAGTTTAGAATATATTCAATATAACTAAAAAGTAATGCACAAAAGATTAATAAGGAGAAAAAACAATATTATTAGTTTAACTCTAACCTCAGTAATTTTTAACAGACTAATAAAGAGGTTATAGCATGACCAACTTTGATAGATCAAATTAAAAAACATTGAGCTTTGTTGATTATTAATAATATTAATAATATTTATTCAGCAATAGCTATTACAAAATCATATATACATTTAGGTTCAAGATATATTATTTACAATTATATGTTTAAAACGAACTGTGCACATCACTGACACATGTTATATTGTTTATTACTCTATATAGGAACAATTTGGTTTTATCTTTAAATATAAATATATATGTAGCAAAAAGTATTCTCTGTTTAACTGACATTAGTTCTAAACAATTTAGCATGCTTTGGATTTGAGTATATCTATTATATTTCAAAATTGTTCGCATAGCTCTATTCTGTAACTCTTGTAGGTGTTGAGTTTTTTCTTTACTCAATCCCAATAACAGAGTGGAACAATATTCAAAGTGTGGAATTATTATTGACTTAAAGAGCTATAATTTCATATATGTCGTCAGATTTTTTTCAATTCTTTCGAGAAAGTTGATTTTCTTGGAGATTTTAGACGATATGAAGTCGACATGATCATTGAAGATCAATTTCTCATAACATAACGCCTATTTATTTAATAAGTTTTACCCTTTCAATGTTCTGGTTTTCAATTTCAATACCTATATTTTCGTTACTATTTACCTCAAGAATTTTACTTGTACCAAAAATTATAAATTTAGACTTTGTTACAATCAGCGATAAACTGATATTGCAAGTCTCTATTAATTATAGCAATTTACAGAATTTTAAGTCAATTATATACCTCATAGTTTCTTGATATTAAATCTTTGAACGCTGTTTCAAAGATTTAGGTAGAAAAAATCTCAAATAATTTATTTATAACGTAGATATAACTGCTAAATCCACCTCTGCGTCAATGGGGGGTGGTAACGTGTGCTATAAAAGATCCAGCCTTTTAAAAGATGAGTTTGCACCTGTTTATTGCTTCAAGTTTACGACACCTCCACCTCTTCCTATTGTTACACGATGATTTTTTTCAACTAGTGGATTCGAGAAAACATTGAAAAGCACTACCCGACATGCATCAACTAACGAACGAAGGGGTTGTAAATTCATACGTCATTTTTTGTTCAAAATTTAGCTCTCTGTTGTCCCTTTTATATTGGGATAGAAGCAATTTCATTTTGTTGAACACTATTTTAGAGTTATTCCATTTTACGTCAGTGTGTTACTAGGTTATAAATGAAATATTATAAATCAATCGGAACTAACAAATAAGAGAATCCACATAAAAGGAGTTCCAAGATTCATTTCCTGTTAGCGAAACAGATTTTTAAACACAAAATAGCATAGAATTTTAATGTTTGAACATTTTTCTCTATAAAATTATTCAAAGATTTTAACAATATTGAAGATTTTATTTGCTCAGAAGTTTTTTTATGAATTTCCATACAAAATATTTTTGTGTTTTGTAAATTGGATAGTGGTAAATAGTTCAAGTCTTTTGTTGAAGGTTGCACTCATCTTTGATTGCTAGTTAATTTCTTATTACGTAAACTAAACCTTATGCTTTGAATTCTACTTCTGCTACTTCTCAAAATTAATCATAGATGGTGCTGAAAGTTTTATACAAACCGGAGAATTTCTGTAATGAGTTTAAGAAGCCATAGCAAACTTGATTCAGTTTCCTTTATTATCCATACAGCACTGATGAGTTTTGATAATACGTCTGAAATTAAGAAAATAAAGGATGTATTAAATGTTTCTATTTATAAGGAAAAATAATAGCAAAAATTGCTGGAGAAGAATTTTTATGTTACTTATATTATTTGTACACTCGAAAGCGATGGAGAATGGAATTTTATAATACTATTCCTATGCTAATATGAGATATATTCTTGGTTTACACTGTCTTTATGTTGTTTGTGACTCAAACAATTATAATAAGTAAATTAATTCAATTTTATGTTTTTCTTATAAGTATTCCATGTAAATATTTTTGTGGTGCAGTTTCAGATTCTTTATTTCTGTAATAAATGTAAATATTCCGGTTTCCAATAGACATGACGGTGTACAATGAACTCAGTGAATAGTGCAATATCATTCCACAAACCGCTTGGATTGATTTTATGAAAGAACTGAAGATCATCGACCATTTCATAAAAGTGACACAGTGGTTCTGAATTATTCGATATTTTTCACAGTTGGTTGAACGTAGCTTTATACACCTAGTTTTTGTTGAGGATGATCATTGATGATTTTGTTCGAATCTCATTCACAAGCACCTTTCAATGAATTTCGTTTTCAATGCGATGAGATGAACCTTGAAATGTGTAAGGAGATTCCGAGAACTACACTGAAAACCATATACCTCATAGGACCAATTATTTTCTTATAATTCTCATACAACTTCAAGTCTCAGATGGTTGAAAAATTGACTATTAGAAATCACCTATAAAAATAAGGAAAATGTGTAGATATATTGAATTTTTTCTTATTTTCATACTGTATATTCTTCAAAATGCATATAATAATTGGTATACATTTCAAAATTTAGTGATAACCGTGCTTTCGATCTACTGATATCTATTCTTCAACTCAGATTAAAATATTTCAAGTTTCATCAATTTTGTTTTAATCGCAAACAAAATGGTTTGTTTTATTTTTATAATTTTCAAAGAACCTTCTTTTTATTTTCATTTCGATAGATTTAAATCATACTACCACCAAAGCCGAAACCTAATTGAAAATATACGATAAAAAAGTCACTATTTCTGTCTGAAAAAGGCAGAAAAAATAACAATTTTTTTCTTTTGCTTTAGCTATCACGGTTTGGTAAAATTGAATCATAATTAACAAGCTTTCTCAATGTTTATATTCGTTGAGTAGATAATATAAATAACATGATCAATGAAAAGATTTTCATATACAATTTTTTGTAAATACTCTTATATTTCAGCTCCTTGTTTTCAACTTAAATGATGATTTAAGAAGTTATAAACTTAATCATCTTTAATTCATTTATTCATTTAGAAATACACCAGTCACCAGGTTAAACCAATCGCCTAGTGGAAATAATACAATAATATTTCTAACTTATAAGAAATTAAAGTAGAAACAGACACAAAATCTTACAAACAATACATACGGATGATATAATTATGTGGCCCAACTGAAATTGAAGTTTACCCATAAAACTACAAGAAAATTTCGTATCTAAACTTATACCTGAAAGTTTTTTTTTAGTATTTTTTTAATAGTTGATGTATTTATTTAATTTTATCATTTTGAATTTTTATCATATTCATGCCCCCCCAAAGTGTATTTTTAAATATTCAAGTTCGAATATCACCTTCTACGAAAGAAATTAAATAGGAATGTTATTTCTTCTTCCATCGCGTTTTTTATTATCTCTGTCTATAAACTTCCCCATTTTATTGATATATGTATTAATTAATCTGGTACGGTCATGTGAGATGGGCTTGGTCCCGGTATATTATGATATCAAGAAATTATGGCCTTATTAGTGATTGGTTACCCCTTCGAACATAACCACACCTAGAAGTCTGCAGGCGATTGCTTTCCAACTTTGATGGAACTACTTTGATTCGCTTCATTTTCATTCAATCATTCTACACGGAAGTTGTTGAAACCGTCGAAGCAAATGAAATTTCAAGTAGATGATGAATAACCTCTTATTTACTTGAATATACCTCAAAAGATTTAATTATGCAGTTCTTTTTTATGAGATAAATACAAACTTTCTGAATTTACATTTGCGAAATATGTTTTATCGAATATTTGTGGTAAAGACGTAAAATACGATGGAAATATTCAATACTTTTTTGTGAAAAAAATCGTATATATCTTTCTAGATTTACATTTGAAAATGTGTTCAATTGAATATTTGTGGCAATAGATGTTAAATACGATTGAAATGTCACATTAGAATTTCATTCAGATCCGTTTTGTACTTTTTTCTAAGTAGAAGAATCAAGTAAAGGGGGACTTTAATAAGGAACATTCTTCTCCAAGAATACATAAATCGTAAGTGCCTAATCCTGTCCGAACCACAGCGATCGGTACCTGTAAAAATAAATATCAAGTTTTGCAAACCCTGCATGCAAATTTATAACCCTTGGAATTAAAATTTCATGTAAATCTTGATTTGTTTGCTTGGTATTTATAAACATCGAATGATGTGATCGATTTTGAGTTTTTCAGTTGCTAAACGAATATTTACCGAGTCATTAGGCTTTTGTGGTGGCCAGCCTGCTCTGAGGTACAAGTAAGACGATGTCGATAAAGTAGATTCCATTTTCAACCAAAGATTTTGCATCCGTTTTCTTCTTGGTGTTGTCCGGGAGTGTCGCCCTGCAAGTTCGACGCTCAGGGCAAGTGTTAATTAACAGTCATAAATAAGCAGTAAAACACGGTACAGATTGACGTATATGGCATAGTTAGCCATAAAAACAACGAGATCAGTGAATATTACGAGCAATTCCGATGACCATTCGACACACCGAAGGGCGCAATCTATATGCTAATAGCATAATGTCAATGACTGCCGATGGAACAGCAAAAGAGGTTAACTTGGCACAACTAATCGAAGACCCGGGAGTTTTCTTCAGCTACCATCGCATCCATTCATTTCGCTTTCTTCTGGTGAGAATATGACTTCAACTTAACAGGCTAATTGAATATTCATATCTGTGAACAACTGGGGCTGCAAATTTCACACCTTGTTATAGGTTAATTGAAAAGTGGTGTACTCGAATTGAAAAATTCCTCACTCAAAACTTGCCTAAATGGAAAAAAAAAATTTCTAAATGTGGCGGGGAAATAATTGAAATCTTTAATTCAAAATCAGGAAATACGAGATACGAATTACAAACATTGTTACAGTTATTTCGCTATAAGAATTTGAGGTAAGAGGGTGGAAATTAAAACCTTACAAGAAGAAATGTATGAAAATTAAATGAAGGACATCAAATATGAGTTAGTTTTCTTTATTTCCACCCTCCTGCAATAAGTATAGTGGTTCTTCATTAACACAAAATATAAACTTCTATCTAAGAAAAGATATACTAGAGGAGTTGAACAAAAGATTATGTCGATTTAGTTTCATTTGGTTGTATTTGTCAGTTGTATTCATTATCATTATTTCACGTCTCTTATATGAGTTTTAATACGTTTACCTACCTTAAGTGGATTATCAATAAAACGCTGCCGTTTTAGTAAAAGCTCCGAAATTATTTCTTCAACTTAAGTAGGTCAGGTTGTGATCTACACCCCAGGTGACCGCAAAGTCAGACACCTTTCACCCTCGTATAGGGGAAGTCGCATCTCGCCGTGTCGTTTTCCATTAGACAGAAGGCACAAATGCTACGCACGTGTGAAAACCGTTCGATATTCCACTAAAATTAGCTGAAGAATTCCGTGTTTGTTTACCGAAAGATCATACGGAAAATCAAAACAACAATTTCTTCTTTATTCCCCAGCTTTAGGCACCCATTAAGTTTAGTAACATGTTGAGATCAATTCGTCAACAATATACAGATAACGTTTCAATTGATTCACAATCTGATTTCTATTTATTTCTATTCGTTCATAAAATATGTATATATTATATACAGTTTCAAGATTCACGAATCTTTTATATAAGTACATACTGATATTCTTGATCGAAATATTTCAAATGAAATTCTCAGGGAACTGTCTACACAAATGTTGTCAACTAGAAGGAACCTCTCACTTTCGAGAGTGAATATTAAGTACGCTTCGAAACAATCATCGATCTTGTTGAATGATAATAGGATACAATTGTTTAATCATAATTACGAATCATCAGTCCGTTTTTAATAATTCAATCAAGAATCTATGCTTTTCAAAACGCCCATAATTTCTATATCCGAATGAGGGGAACAACAGTTTGTGAAAATTCACGTAAGCTTCCTCTATCGCTGAAAAGACGTATAAAGCCTACCTAGCGTTGTAGATCCCTACACATTTCATCATCACACTCTTTTCTACGATAGAGGGAGCTCATGTGAATGTTCACAAAGTGTTATTCCACTCATTCGGGTATAGGACCCATGGGCGTTTTGAAAGCCATCGATTCTTGATTGATTGATTCATAACAATGATGAAACAGACTGAACATTTCATTATAATGATGAAACAATTGTATCCTATTATCGTTCAACACGATCGATGGTCTTTTCGAAACGCACTTAATATTTGTGTTGACAGCTCCCTGAGAGTTTTATTTGAAATATTTCCATATTTCTATTAAGAGTATTAGTAAACACTATACTATATACACACATATATGAATAAAATGTTTATTGATTTATAATGCTGTAGTTATCTTTATTGGAGAAAAAGAAATTTCTTTCGTATATATGTTTACACACATACATATAAGTTTTGTACTGAATGGAATTGAATTAAATATAAAAGCATGTACGATATAACGTGTATCCACTGTTCTTCAAGAGATACTGTTAGAGAAGGAATGGGGTGTATCCACTGTCCTTAAAGATATAATGTTAGAGAATATTGAAACCGATTCCCTACTCTTATGGAAACACACAACAGATTGTTTCGCTCTACAAGATACTCACTAGTTGTGTGAAAACTGCATTTGAAATTATTGTGTTATCATGTTTCACTTAATCTGGCCCAATTTACCTATGAATTGAATGATTTTCTTTTGCTGGCATATCATTCAAACTGACGAAATTAACTGTTTGTCGAGTAGTTTGAACATTCAAATACAGTAAGGATTACGATGATGATATGTTGGAAAACTTCAATTTTTCATAATAATGTAGATACGATTATATTTGTAACAACGTTTTGGAGGAAAATATGACGAAAGGAAATCAATACTGAAGAATTCAATAAGCCATATGAAAATATCTTGGCATATTTAAATATCTTGGTACTCCACAGCTGAAAAAAAGACTTTAACGTATCTAGAGCAACTATGAAGGGCAATAGTTATAACAAAAGCAGTTTTACTATGCCTCAGTAAATTCAAAATCATTATGAATTTAGCATTCATTGTTAATTATAAAAATGATATGGGCCTCACGTCGAATAAAAATTAGCAACTATTATAACGACACTCAAAACCAACAAATTTCGCGTAGTTTATTATACTCCTAAAAAAAACTAAAAAGCAGCATATTGGAAAATAATTGACGGTAGCTTGGCATTGACATCAGTCGAAAAAGGCGCTTGACGTTAAATATATATTATTCAAACATGGTTGAACCAACTAAAACTGTACCGGAACAGAAAACGACAGTTATGGCAATTTAAAAGAGATTAAAATTCTTCCCGAGTTATTACGGCCCAGATGTGTGAAATACCGAAATATTTAGGGAAGCTCGCCCGACAGAAAACAAAATATACTTCGCAATCGGCAGAACCCGGTGAAAGGCGAAACGCGTGGGTGACAAAAGAAAGCGCAGCTGTCTGACATGTGTCCGAGGCCTACCTTGATGGACAGTGGTCGCACGCGCCACATTCGTTCATAAAAGCCACCCCCGCTCGTACAAAAGCTCCGAATTTTAGTTCCGGATAATAATCGTGGACTATGACCCCACAAATGTGTAGAGGTGTTATTTATTTCGATGGTCGATATGTACATTAATAATATTGAATTTGAAAACGACTGAATGGATGTCTTAATGAAGGGATTACTGAGAAACGGACAGTTTCGAAACGAGGGTGAGGGGTTAAGTAGAATTGAGTAGAATAGCATTTAAACTTTCAAATATTTCTTCGCTTTTCAATTGCTCGGTTTGACTATACGAGCACTGTATTGTTTTACACTGCTTACTTGTTGATATTATTCTTTACTATGTTATTTTTTTTCATTACTTTCGTCGAGAAACTGAACATTTTCTATGGTACCTACCTGGTTTTTATGGCAGCAGGAGGGACTATGGAATATTTTTCCGTTCGGCTCTTAGAAAATGTATATACCGTCGCTTGGTCAATTTCATATGACGCTTTCCAAAATCCTTCAGTCTGTTCCAAAGTTAACTGACATGTAATTTTTTCCACGTCCTTCTATTGCAGAAAAAGACCAGGAGCTAATGGCAGCGCAGGTTTTTTTGCTTGTTTACTGTCTGACTAAAATTATGTACAGAACCCATCACTCTACAAGCAGCTCTTTGGATAAATTCTCAAGTTTTTGTGAAAACCTTATATCAATAACTGAAGCATATCAGTACGGATTCATTGAGAAAACAATTTCGTTATAAGTCCCTATAAATGTTTTTCATGAAATTTGTCTTTCCCTAAAATGAATTTCATTTTTACTTAGTATAAATTGTTACCTTCAGATTTTCAGTAGTTACTCATGAAAGGTGGCAATTTTGATTTTATAACGTCCAGACTGCCGAGTTAGCTTCTTTTTGACTGAGAATAACTTATTGATAAGCATAGAATATTTTATGAACTGTGTTACGTCTGAAAAGATGTTTTCCTCTTCAAGAATTAATCACGGAAGGACTTCGGCTCTTTAAACATGTTTCACCTTAATGTGTGTTTAGGTACCTCTAAGTTACTCATTTTATTTGCTTTCAAGATTTTTAACTCGTTTAAATGGCTTTCAATATTAAAGTTACTTGTTTTAAAGTATATTCACAACTCTTCAAGTGATGAAATTGGAATAATAATAAAAAAACTACAATGACTAATAAGTTGCGTATAAAGTAGTAATTGATAGCCTAATAGAAATAATGTAAGGATATAATTTTTCAAAATTGTGTAGGTTTGAGAATTATATCTTTCGTAACAACCCACAGAAGTGATTTTAGTGATAAAAGCTTTATTCTGCTTTGCAAACCCGTCTAGCAAAATGTTTCTTTCTGAAGTTGCTCCAGAAAATGTTACTTTGAAGTAGTTCCTAGTTTTCGTTTTCCCAAGAAACGGCAATTTTAAAAGTTTTTTCCACATTGATAACAGCTTTTCGAGTATTCACTGAGTTGGTTAGCTATTTCTTCTGATCGTCATTACCAATGAAAAATACCAATAGGAATGGTGTATATGACAACTGAGAATGTCGATTCTTCCAGAAAGTGGTTGTTATGAGCTCAAAACTACAATGAGTCAATAAGTTAAATAAAGTAGTAATTAATTCTAATAGTAATAATAGCCTAACATAATAGTAATAATGTAAGGATATAATTATACAAAATTGTATAGGTTTGAGAATTATATCTTTCGCAAAACGCAGAAGCTTTAGTGATAAAGCTTTATTCTGTTTTGTAAACACGTTAGTAAAATGTTACTTTCTGAAGTTGTTCCAGGAAATGTTACTTTGAAGTAGGTCCTAGTTTTCGTTCTTTCAAAAGCTGGCAGTTCTAAAAGCTTTTGCCACATTAATAACAGCTTTTCGAAGCTTCACTGAGTTGGTTAGCCATTTCTTGTGATCGTCATAACCAATGAAAAATACCAATGGGAATGGTGTATATGACAACTGGGTGTGTCGATTACTCCAGAAAGTGGTTGTTCGACTTTGCGGAGCTCGTGGAGATGCACCCCGAACCTATAATACTGAAAACTTGTCCATAAATTCCTGGGCGAGTGGTAACAATTAAAATCCCTACATTATGTGCTAGTCCGACAGCCGTTGTTAACACATTGAAATATCTATTGTAAAGAGTTATTTACCAGCTGGATAGGGATTTATTCGCGTACGGTTAATGTATGCAGTTTGTAGCTTCAACTTTATTAATATTTATTGCCCTAGGCAGCCTCAAAGCGAAGGTGAATTCGCTTTATGAACCATCTCGGTGCTATAAAAAGGAAGAGGAAGAATTGACGCGGCCATCGCTTCGGTATGGCATAGACATCAACTGTTTTCGTTGCCGCAGTGGCGACGATAACGACAATTTCTTCAATTAAATTATCAAATAAAATAAGAATGAAAGTGAAAAAAATGAACAAATCTCATCGATTTGATCGGCATTTCTAAAGACCGAATATACTGCTTTATTATTGAATATTAATATTTAAATATGTACCGTCAAAAAAGAAAACAAAATGAACTTATTTTCCAATTGATCATGTAAATTAACAAATATGTTTTTAAAAGTCCTGAAATATTAATTCAGTAACAGGACCAGCAAATAAGAACTTTACTATTCAGTCAATTTATTATTTCCTTTTTAATATTTAATAGTTTTGGCGTTTACTTGATGTAAATTCATTATAATTGAATATCAAATCGAAACACTTGAACTTTTAGTTTACACTTTATTGACAACGCGTGACTCGTTTTGTCGTTACAAATGACTTCTTCAGATGCTAACAGAATACTCAGTATAACAGTATTCTGTTACCATCTGAATAAGTCGCTTGTAACGAAAACGCGTCATGCTAATAAAGTGTTAATAATGTTAAATAAAGTGTAAATCAAAGGTTCAACTGTTTGAATTTTAGTTTATATTCAAATATTTCCTTTTTAAATTGCTTCTTCGGAGTACTACAAAGAGTCTTAAGTACAAAGAAGATATCGTAATGATGAAACATAAGTCGAAATTGTTCAGTTTAGGCATTTGGAAAGAGTGTTCTCGTGACCATTTTAATTTTGAACACAAGAACATCAAGTAACGTATACATTCATAAATAACATGAACATAGTGAACTATTCCTTCAGGTTAACAAGGATAGCTCTTTGTGTTGTAGAGCTTCTGTACATCTTTTTATAACGTATCTAGTTTATACCTAGTCTAGTTGCTACAGTCCCAATATTTTTCAAACGGTTCCATTTCGTGCATGATTGAGTTTTTGCTGTATACGTTTTGAGCAGAGAGGAAAAACCTTAATCCTTGTGAAAATTATATCAGTTTTTCCATCCCCAAGAGTCCTAACCTATCGGAGGAAAATAAAGTGGACGCCTCTGATAAACCAACCACAATTAACGTCTTGTCGTTCGTCCATATCTCCAATCTTCCTCGCTTTTCCACCAGACCAGTCCGTCTTATATATGTAAACATTCATTAATTCTGGTTTTATTTTGTGCCTTGAAATATAACTGCCGTCTTGGCTTATTAGTAAGCAGTTAAACTAATGAAGTAATATTCGCCAAGATATTATTCTCTGCGGCTCTCTGCGGCCAAATGGACTTATAAAATGATCTCCCATGTAATATAATGTATTGATAATAAGGATTTTACGAGTTCAGTTAAGGAGGAAAGCTTGCACAGGAATGCACAAGAATTATGTTCTTGTTACTGTTTTAAGGCCTTCGGACGGACAAATTGTCAATTTAATGCAAGGCCAGTTTTTGTTGAGGTTTGTAATGTCATCGTTGAAGAATTATTAGTTCGAAACGAAGCAGTCTTTGATCATTAAATGTTATTGGGAAAAATTATCTATTTCTAACGTAGCTATTCCAGATGTTCCGTGAAAGTAGAACTGATCTATTGGGGTAAATAGAACATCAATTGTTGTTCTTGTGCAAAAATGTTATTTTATAACTATATATGAAACATTATACTTATGAAGAATTTTTCAAACCATAATATAGAAACTAGAAATGTAATCATTGCTTTATTTTAATTTTCTATTCGGAAAAGAACGGGTTTTTTGTTACCAATACCAATATTCTTGAAATATGCGTCTTTCAAAAAGAGTACAATATATTTATCCTGAAAAAATATCATAAATAGATGTACTTATTCAAAAAAACTTAGTATCAAGTACTGTAGTTATTTATTTATTTGGAAAATTTGTTTGGCAGATATAATTCCATTTTTAGTTCATATTTGCAAAGTATATAGTATTTATACAATAATAATAAGTCTTCATTTTCCTGCAGGTAAAAACACCCTGTTACAAGAAGTATTTCAAAATATACTCGTATATACAGTACTTTAAAAAATTAAAAATAAATGTTTGGATCCCAGTTAAACAATTTTACTTCAACATTTATACTCTTTGATCACAAATTATTTCACAATAACAATTGTATATATCAAGGTCTCAACTACTATATAGTTTTCATTATTTTCAACTTTATTGATAACAACGTTTCGGTAAAAACTACGTATTTTCTTGTTGACGTGCATTCCAATCTGAAATATGTGTCAAACTGAAATAAATAGCGAAAATAAAAAAGCCTTTTGTAAATCAGTCAAAAATAGATGATGCATTTCAATAAAAACGTTGCTCATAGAAGATGATAGATACCAGTTGCATTCTATATTATATAAAGGTACATATTAACGAAAATTTTAAAAGTTAACGATTTAAATTTGTGTTGGAAACACATTATTTTAAAATAATATTCTGCTATTTTATTCTTTTACGTTTTTCAAGTCCTCAAAATTTAGAAATAATACATTTCAAAATTATGTGCTTTTGTTATCTTTATTCTTCTGGAAAGGGAATCTTCTCACATCTTGTGAGAAAAAAGTGGCATTTTTCATTTATGCTACGAATAACATAGCATAATAATAACAGATCAAAACTTCTATCAGCAGAATGCTTTTTTTGAGGAAGAGTGTACTAAACGCACTGATGTTTTTAGAATGTGACTTAAATTAACAAATTTATCCAGCTTAACAGAAGTACAAAAAAGTTTCATATCAAGTATCAGTCATATGCTTAGCTGAAGATATCTTCCGAAGAAATTATATGAACAGCAAAACATTACTCCCCAAACTACAGGAAATCATAACTTGATAGAAAAGTCCTTTTCAAAATGAATAATACATATGAGAATTGCTATTACTCTTAGTTATTTATTCTTGTGTGGTAAATTCTGCCTATAATC
The DNA here is from genome assembly GCA_030704895.1 of Henosepilachna vigintioctopunctata. Taxonomy (NCBI): domain Eukaryota; kingdom Metazoa; phylum Arthropoda; class Insecta; order Coleoptera; family Coccinellidae; genus Henosepilachna; species Henosepilachna vigintioctopunctata. The sequence goes on from JARQZJ010000121.1 coordinate 11,528,512, forward strand.
GTCCTTTAGTATATATCTTCTATGCATAAAAACGAAAATTTCCAGCAACCAAGCAATATTTCCTTCCGTTTGAGCCTTTGAAGTGGCTACACATCCGAAACGTCAAAAGGGATCATCGACGCGCATAATAGCATAGATTTTCTAGAGCGAGTGGGCAGTTTACAAGTCTTCTATGCACGATCGGCCATAACGCCGATGTAGAAAAGAGCTGCTATCGATGGAACAGCGCTGGATAACGATCCTTCTCATTGTAATGCCCGCATTTTACAAGAACCGATAGCGCGCTTGCAGCAGTAGTGTCCAATGAACGCACACACTGATAAATAAATGCGATGCGTTGTTGATCTTCTCATAGGATGCTGTGACCTAATCCATTTGTACTGAGTTATTGTTGTAATCTCGTAAGCTGAGCAGTCTTGCAGAATGAGTAGGCTTAGAGTGTGACAAGCGTGGTATACGGATAGAACATCTTGCCTACTTCATGCATATGTATTCGGTCTGGCTTTTCATCGAAGCAATGTAGATGTAATTGATTCGTTGTACACTTTTCCACCTCTGCAAAAAGTAGATTGTGTAGTACCTAATGCATATTATTAGAATTTTCTACACTAAAGTAACCAGCAGCTAAATACTTATATATTGTTTTTTGCTTCTTGAGGATTTATAGGTAGTCGTATATCTTAACTTAGAATTTCGAATTTGTTTTTATTTGTTATTCTGCTACAAATTTTAGATAAATCGGAGCTTTTGTGAACTTCTGAAAGTAATTTTGGGTTTTTCCTGATCTGATTTATCTCTATAAAATTTTGATGTACCTTCTTATGTGCCTTACGTAATTCTATTACGTAATTCTATTACTAATCACTCAGTTTGAATGTGTTGAAATACAAACATTACTAGACTAATTTCAATTTTCACTCAGCAGTTTCTCTTCATTCAAAGTATCTTCAACTATATAAGAAACTAAAAATAATAACCACAAAAATATTATCGCCTTTTCACTATATTTTATATGGGTGATCAGTAGTTGATAATAAGGAATTAATAGTAGTAATGGTTAAATTAAGAATGCCTGTGTTTCTACAAATTTTGGATAAGTACTGATGATATACTTATAAGATATTTACAATAAGATTACTGACTAACAACATCAATGCGATTTTCTACATCCTACAACTGGGAATAGGATTTCTACATAACAGAAAATGACATTATTTTGTTATTTCAATTATTCAAAAATTGGTTGATTACAAATATATGATGGTGGTTATTAACATGATCGAAGAGAACGTATAATATATGCACATATATAAATATAGTGAATTATTTAGAAAAAACATTGCAGAAATATATATTTTTTATTTATTCTCTATATTTCCTGACCCCCCAAAATACATCATGTCACGCTTCCCAACTGTTTTAAGCCTTGCTATTAAGGAAGCAGGTTGTGTCATGTTGACAACCGAACAAAATAATATAGGGGTTCCTGCAGGACCTTTGGTCTTGACAGAAAATGCTGGTTTTTGTTGTTTTTGAGAATTTAATAAAAGAACTATCCCGAATGATTCAAATCAGAATAATTCCAACTATATATTTGAACTAAGATACATTAATTGAAGTTTTCGTCTAACTATTGTTTGAAATCACATAGAAACTTTTCACTATAAAATCTAGAGAGATAGATATTGGAGAAAAGAATTGTCTAAAACAATTTCGACTGAAGGTCTTACGTCACAGTTCTGTCATGTATTTCGCCTACTCCAAAGCACTTCCGTTGCATCCACTAACAACCTGATAACGAATTTAATCGATTTTTTCTAATAAAAGCGATCGACATAATACGAATCCAAAGTCCAAAAAGTGTATATCACCTCCCACGTGTATCCGCCTTACAAACAGTTGATCTCATTAGCGTCCATAGCCTACCAATCAACCGGTTCAATTAAACCCCATATAAACGCCATGATTGCGATTATCGTTCGCATTTAACGCATTTGTACCGTTTAATTTTAATTGTAGATGATTCTTGTCGTATACCAGAATCGGCAAAGAAAAAAACTTCGTACGAGTCTGTCCGCGACAAACGCACGAAGCTTGAAAATGTAATCGCAAGATATGACCGTTGTTGGTCGTAACTTGCTCGGTGGCCACTTGGAAACGCTGGGCCGCAGTACCGTGGCGAAAAAGTACGCGTACGGGGGAGGGGGTTCGCAGGCTGCACCTCCGTATTTTAATTTTAATTAAAACTACTGCTGGATCATTAAATGTGTCTGTTCCTTGTGTCTATGTGTGCTGTGGCTGAGTCGATGTGGTATTGAGATTACCTTGAGACCGTCCGTTGGCATCTTCGACGACCTCTTGTGGTCGTCTGCTGTCTTCGGATCGATTCATGAACACTTTCACTGACACCTCGCACCTTACAATGCCAGGTATCGTCCGCGCTTTGATGTCTTGCCCGAAAGAAGGATGAACGTTAATCTTCCACCGTGGAGATCCGAGCTTCATTGTTGCGTCCGCTACGAGACAATATTAGAAGTCAATTTAATATTACCAATAATTGAACATCTATAAAAGGCAGTTGGTATAAATCTACTATCGAAAATGGGATACGTTTTATTCTGTTAATACCTGAGATTACTTATTGAGATCCTGTTAATACCTGAATAATTTGTTAATACCTGAGACATATAAAGTTCTAACATAACGCTAAATGAATTTGAATTTATTTCTTATTTGTTTTATGAAAAATATGGAAGAGAAAATATTTCTTCTCAATCTCAATCTATTAACAGTAATGAAGAACTTATTGATATTGTAACTTCTCACTTCAAACTTGTATATTTTTGTGGAACTTTTGAGTTTGAGTAAATTAAAAGTAATAGAGTGGACTGTATATATTTTAATGGTAGGTAGTAAATTACTACTAGTAATACAACTTGTACTTACTGTTTCTAAATCTTAACTAAAGTAAAATCTAATTCTAAAAGGTATTTATAATAACGGGTGTTTTTTTAAGAGTTAAGTTTTTCAGGTTGGCGGCACTGGTTGATAATGGCATCCAAACGTCATGTGTCAAAGTGAAAATTTTTCAGAATACTCTGCCATTTCATCATGAAAGACCAACAAACGGGCAACGATTGCAAATTGTTAAAATTTACTATCAAAATTCGTTCTCTGTGAAAAATGTGTATGTATCGTTTGTTACGACCATATTATGGTCGTCATAATCGACCTGGTGAATCAACAGTTCGTGCTGTTATCACCAAATTTCTTGTTGAACATAAAGTCATTGTCTCGCATGCGTAGGTACAGTGCGTACTGGAGAGAATATTGCAGCCGTAGCGTACAGTGTTAATGAGGATCGTGAAGTGTCAGTTCGTCGTCGTTCTCAGCAATTGGGCATGTGTTACTGAACCACATGGAAGTAAATAGTTGAATAGTTATCAGTTTGAAACAGATAAAATCATCAATTAGACGTAGATTAGTAAACAATCTACATCAATAAAAACAACAGGAACAAACTTAACAATTTACCAAGTTCAGTAGGATAAGTGTCAACTTGAAAAACTAGCTCGATTATAAACTAAATATGAGTAAACTTGAAGAATTTGATGATAAATAACACAGATTATAGTTTTTTCAATTATAATTCGATGATTTTCGATTCAAAAAACTCTTTCTGTGGGCTGAGGGAGATTGTAAATAATTTCAAGTGTTGAACACATACTTCATTCCTGTCCTTATTATCATTTTTATTATGTTCAGGGCTTCTGCTTCAGCTTTTTTGCTTCCCAACAATCATTTCATTTTGAGTTGGCGCCATGATTATTGCTGAAACTTCAAATTACATGCACGGTTTCAGTGCCACTATCCGTTCTATGTTGAAGTTTTTTATATTGACCTCTTTCAGATCCTTTTGGACCTCTATTAGGCGTTCTGTGCTGCATTTACTCTTTGTTATATTGAGTGGTTTCTCTGCTATTGTGGAGTGTTACATTTTGTAGATATGTGCATAAAACTTTGCTCGTCTGATGGGTCTTCTTCATCTGTAGCAATTAGTATTTTTGGACTCAGAGAAGGTGTATTAGATTATTACGAAATCCAGAGTATCGATCTTGCTGCAGAAATGCGTTTTCACAGCTAAAAACCTGACTTTTCCTTGTTTTTATATTCACGAATACCTCATTCATTGTCATAAACTGAGAAAAAAATAACAATGTTTGGTCGAATAAAGATTTTCACATATATCGCAGGAGAAATAAACAAGATCTACGAGCAGGCTGTTGAAGACTGGGCAAAACACAAAATGGTCATAATTTTCAGTGTTTTAAATTTGATGACAATTTACCTCTTCATATGAGAAACGATGGCCAAGCGAAATTCAATAGATATCAAAGAGTTTTTACTGCCAAAGACCTAGTAGCTACTCAGTTGATGAATTTTTAACTTTAAAATTATTCATTTAAGTTAATAATTTTAATTAATACTTGTATTATTTTTTCTAATATAAACTTTTATATATATACTAAAATTATAAGCATTCAAATTGCATCAATAGAAATTTATCTATCATATTTCTTCTTTGAAATTGGTTATCTCTTACTCGCACACAGTGAACCTTTCCACTGAATCCTCCAGATCTTCATACGTCTCACCTGTACCTACGTCTGGCTCATACGTGCTGTTTAAGTGACAGACGGCTATTTTATGCGACCACCGGATGAGAAATGGCCTTTCTCATTGGCTTAATAAACGAGTTATGATGTTTCGAGATTGGCCGTACCTCTCCACGTGCACCGCCCTCTGGCGGGCTTGTACACAAGTGGTTTTATTGGCGTGACTGCAGGTAGATCGAAGGCTGGAGAACACCTCAATAAATAGAGTTGAGAATGAAAATAGACCGTACTGAGGTACCATCGGGTAATGAAGTACTGCGACGAGCCATGGGAACCAGTTTGGGACGTTGAACATGGCCGTTGCAAGGGACCAGACCGGTCCAAGACAAAGAAATCTTGATTAAATACACAAACGATGAGTAAAATACCTATACCGTATAATACTCTAATATGTTAATTAATAGGTACGCATACCTTATATATAAGTACCTATAAAACATAGACGGAGATTATAAATTTAAGTTTTCTTGATATACCTAGAGGTACCTACCTATAAAGATTAATTACTTCGATATTTATTTTTATAAATAATTAACATCAAAACCTTTTTATAATATTCAAACTAATAACTTTCATTGCGTTATAACTGATAAAAATTAACTATCTGATCTGAAAAATTGATAGGCCACTACATTAAATTTATTTAATCTATTAGTACCTAGTAGGTACTTAGTGTGCTTACATTTTCGCCTACTGCGTCTTTTATCAAAGTGGATATACTAGGTATAGTAATTATGATATAATACAAAATGCTTACCTAAATCTCACCCAATAGTTCAAATAGTGGACATATTCTTCGGTCTACTCTTGTTATACTCTTATAATGGGTTATATTCTTGATGATGGGTTGGTAGCCCGAAACATATATCAAGTGTACCAAACGATTCTGTGTAATGTCGCCAAGTTTTTCGAATTCTTCTAGATAAACGAGATATAAGTTCTAGATAGACATGAAAACCATAATTTATAAAATATGAAATAATGCCCTTGCCAAAATTGTGGATATATAACGTCCTTTCAGAAATACATAGGGAAGTAGATACTGATGAGATGGAAATGATAATAATATCCGTGCAATAATTATAATTATAATTAGTGGGTTATTATCGCACGAGAAAACGAAACCAAATCACATCATTGTATTCAAAAAAATTGGCATATGAGAGATGCTCTTGTTGTTGGGGAAAGAAATGTTGAAAAAACCATTAGTTTCAGAGAAAAAATCATTCTTCTACCATTGCAAATAAAATTAGGGCTAATGAAGCAATTCGTTAAGGATCTCGACATAAATGGTCGAGATGTTTTCAGTTTATTTTACAGAAATTTCTTGGTTTAAGTACTGAAAAACTGAAAGTAGTTATCTATGACGGACCTCAAATACGTCAATTAATGGAAGACACCACTCATTTTGAGATTTCAATGAATGATCTGGAAAGACTTCCGTGGAAATCATTTGTAGCAGTTGCACAAAATTTCTTCGGAAATTATAAGGCTGACAGCTGAATAGAATTAGCGGAGGAAATGCTAGTTCGTTTTAAATATTTAGACTAATAATATGGCATAATGTTAAAGAAATGTTAACAATAAACCATTAGTTTCAAGAGAAAAAATCATTCTTCCGCCATTGCATATAAAATTAAGGCTCTTGAAGCAATTCGTCAAGGCTCTCTACAGAAATGGTCAATATTTTCAGTTTATTTCACAGAAATTTTCTGTTTTAAGTACCGAAAAACTGAAAGCAGTTATCTTTGATGGACCTCAAATACGTAAATTAATGAAAAACACCACTTATTTTGAAATTTCAATGAATGATGTGGAAAGACTTGCGTGGAAATCATTTTTAGCAGTTGCACAAAATTTCCTTGGAAAGAGGCTCACAACTATATATATAATTAGTGGAGGAAATGCTAGTTCGTTTCAAATATTTAGGCTAATAATATTAGGCTGTAATATGAGTATAAAATTACACTTATCTCAATATAGTCATATAGGTAAATTTCAACACAATTTAGGGCATCTAAGCGAAGAGCAAGGAGAACCTTTCCACCAACATATAAAGACAATGGAGAATAGATACCAAGGAAGGTGGAACACTCATATGAACGCTGGTTATTGCTGGGGAATCATGCGAGATTGCCCAAGTTAGTGTCACTCCAGAAAATCACTCAAAAATCACTATTTCTGAAAGTTTAAAGCCAATAAAATTATTTTTTTTTGTGAAAAGCGTATTTTTTTATCTCGGGAACTAGAGCTGATAGAAAAAACCCGGTAACATTTTTGATATCGCCATATAGGACATACTCAAAATCAGGTTTAAAATCCCCGGCACCAAAATCTTTGTAGGCCTGTGTTATAAATTATGGTGCTAAGATTTCTATTCATTTTGAAGTAGATCCTTTTAAGAGTTACTGCACTTTTCCAAGTGCAAATAATTACTTCTGATTTACGGTTTACATCATCGAAGTCGTAGCTTCAATTTTGCGTTTATTACGCTGTTTAATCGGAATTAACATGGAAATAATCATTTTACCAGACGTTTATTCCTTGTACTGATTAGATTTATATGGCATTCCTATTCAGATAAGTCGTTAATTTGATTTTTAATGACGCGTCCGTCCCATGTGCATTTAAATATTACGCCTGCTTCTGTTTCCAGAGGTCGCTAGATGATTAATTTCATTCTACCGTGACGAAGTTATAAAATTAAAAAACATTCAAATAGCAATTTTGATTTTTTGAGGAATAAATTGCAGGCGTAGACATCATCACGTTAAAGGTTTAATAGACATAATAATTATTCAAATGAAGTAAATTTGTATAATTGAAATATCCATTTATTCATTTTGACGGTTAGTTTACATTTTTGTAATTGAGAGTTGAGTGATTCTGTTGATTCTGATTCTTCGTTGTTATCTGTTTAGCTTATTGTGTTTCAGTTGTGTGCCAAAATAAGCCAAGACGCATTAAAGACGGTAAAGAATCTGGACCGTATGGAATACCTTCGCATATTTAAGTGTAATTATTCAATATAATTGATAGTTAACTCAAAAAAATTTTAACTTAACCAAAAGTCGTATCGGGCTATATAAATATACCATTCTAAATTAAAAGTCAAAAATTCCTTTCGATCCTAAATCTGCAAAAAATGTTATCCAAGGTCAAACGTTGAAAGTTCAAGTTTTTTTCGTTTTTCTCGGAAATTGTAGAGTTTATCGTAGAAATAGCAGAGACAAAAGTTGTAGATCATACAATTCTCCACAAAAACTAGCCGAATGCTTTTTTCATACGACACACCATTCCAGAGATATCGCGGTTTTAACATCTGAAAAATTCATTTTCTGCATAATATGCACTTCATGCTACATGTATACCTCTTACAGCATACGTAAAATGCACAATGAAATGAAAATCTTATTCTATAGTCTATAATTTATACAACAAGGTTTTTGACAATCTAGAATTCTATTCTCGAAATATATTTAGTGGTATATCGAAATCTTCTAGTTACAAATTTTCAAATGAATGAAAAACCATAATAATAATATATTTATCCCTTAGATATTACAACAATATATAGGACATGTCGTGGTACAAAATTAAAGCAAACTAGATACGAATTCAACAAATAAGAGTGGAAAAATATTCTTTTAAATCATTAAAACAAAAAATCGACAATATTTCTTTGAAATATTTAATAGTGTTGGAGTTTACTTGATGTAAATCCATTATAATTAAACTATACTTTTCATTGTGTATTCAAAATACTAATTAAATAGTTTATATTTCTGATTTATATTCGTAAGAATTTCATACTATTACTTTGAAAGGAAATTATTAATTTTTCAAAAAAGTTTTTTAAAGACAAAAACTTTTATTTATTTCATTGTTTTTCATTTCACATCAAGAGATGAAAAAATTAAAACAATAATGATTTAATAAATAGTTTTTCCATGTGTCCATTTATTCGTCTATTTTATATCTAGAAAATAAACCCAAATTAAAGTGTTCCAAATAATCGCCCTGTTAGAAAAGAAAGTTCAAACTTATTTTTCGACAAAGAAGCGAAAACAATTAAAAAAGAGAAACCTTGACTGAAAATATCCAACTTCCTATTTCAGGGAGAAAGTTTACCGACCTCCCTTGTCGCCTTCAAATATCACGCCACCCTAATATTTTTTCAGTCGCTGTTTCCATAAATTTAAAAATCTCATTCCGTAGACGCTCTAGACATCCGGAAGTAATTCGATTAGTATAATAATTGATTTTTTCGACTGCGTATGAGTCTATATAAATATTTGAGCTAGGCACGAAAATAGAGAAACAGGGAAATAAATGAAACGTGTCTTCTCTCATTAAAATAAACATGGTTCTGGGAAGGATCTACCGTAGGAAAGTTGGGTAAGGACGAGTTTTCGGCTATTTTTAACTCTGTGATTTATTCAGTTGAATTACTCGAGATTTACGTGACGCTAGATTTCCGAAATTATGGATATGCCAGAAAATTTATAGGTTTCTTCACCAATAATTAGAAAGTAGGAAAGTAAGCTATATCTAATGACAGAATTTACTAAATGTTATTAATAGCCAATAAAAAAACGTTATAGCACTGTCAGCAAAATCGTCAAGTTAACAGCAATTATTTCATTTGTCATTATTTATCATTTTCTCCAGAAAATGTAATAACTTTTAAGAACAACGAAGACATCCAGAGCATTGTCTAAATAAATGTTTAGATAGCATTTCATTAGCCGAACTCTAATCTTAGCACAATGACTCTCCAAGAATAAATTTCATTCTTTTCTTCCATTTTCGTCTCTGGACAATAATCTTCCAATATTTAATTTTAATTTGTATATATGTAATGATACTTTTCTTCCTCTTGCAAACCCAGTAAGCTAATTGTATTAGCGGCACATAGATATTCGAAATCTGCTCTTCTTCTCCTGTTATAATAATTATAATAACAACAGTTTCATAATTGACCAATACAACAAAATACTACCAAAAATCGAAAAGTTTTCATTGAAGTAGTTGAAAATATCGAGAAGGCCTGGTGAAGTCTCGTAAATATTCATTCAATCTGAATAAAAATGTTCAATTTCCAAAATAAAAGCAGGGGGCAAGAGAAATACACTAATCGTGAAAACAAGTAAATATCTATTATCAAATTTTCCCAAATAATAGTGAGATGTTTGTGAAGAATTGTTAATTTCTTTAATGAAAGAGTGTTTTTAATTTTTAATAAAATTAAAAACACTCGTTCGTTTCATTACACTCTTGAGAAGTAGGTAGATATACCAAATAATTTTTGTGGAATTTGGCCAAGATGGAAGTTGGCCCATTATAAAAAGATCGATTGACATAAATATTGAAAATTTTAAAAATTCATTCCATGTATTCTTTATTTTGTAACAAGCTCATTCTGCTTGGCATTTGTAAAAGAACACAACATAAAATCATGTCTTCAATATTAATAAACACGCATATTTTAATCACATAAAACATTGAAATAATTCTCCATTCGTACAAAAATTACTGAATTGTAAAAGAACACAACAAAAAACTGCTGAATTTCCAGAACATAGATACAAACTGAAAGTGAGAGTTCAATATGGGAAATAACGATTGTTTTGTTAAACTGTCGAATATTACTGGAAATACAATTACGAAAACAACAAAAACAAACCATTTTTATTCAAAGGTAGATGGATATTCAAGATCTAAGAAAAAATAATGATTTTCAACCGTTAAATTAGTTTATTTTAATCATGATAGTGTGACATTTTGCATTATTTTCATGAAATGAATACTTAAAATATGGAATTTTAAATCATTCACTGGAACTATCGAATATTTTCCAATTTTGATAGCCATAGAAGGACGAAAATGGTTTCTATATTTTATATTCTATATTTCAGGATCATCTTTAATCATTACTATTTTCGGCTGTTCATAATTAGAACTTTAGATTCATCTACAAAATTTATAAATATGTACATTTTCCCAGCAAGATTATTCGTTGAATAAAATACAGTATTGCTGTAGTTTCAAATCTGCTCACCTGTATATCCACAAGAACGCCGAATTCGAAATGCCTATAGCGGACGAAATATCCCAAGGGAGCATATTTGACTATATCTATGCAGTTTATACCCTCTGAACAAACAGGAATATCTTGTACATTCCCTAAACAAATAGATGTGCGGCAAAGGTATGGCAACATTTTCCATATATGTTGTAAAATGAATGCTCTGATGTCGTCATCTAGAATTCAGGTTCGGAAAAGTGCCCCGTGTGAGTTTTCTCACGTACATGGAAAACATGTCAAGTTATTTATAGGAACAGAAGGGTCTTCGAAAATAACACAAAGTAGGAAGAAATCGAACTGATTTGATGTTTCCAACTCAAATCAGAAGAAATTGTGCTGATAGTTTTGAACGTTCAGAGTTCATCCAATATCTATTTGTATTAATTTTGAACTATCTATAGATTTTATACTATAATTCATTTTGATATTAGCAGAAACATGAATAGAGTACTCATAAATACGTAATCATTTAAACTCAGACTTTGAGAGCTACCTATCTCGAAGAATTTTGATATAGTATTTCTTTGAGACAAGTATGAGATTGGAAATTTCTTACAGTTCTTATTCTGGTATCTCTGTTCTGATCTCAATAAATAATCGTTCATTTTAGAAGTTTTCCAATCCCATAAAAATTCTAGCAGGTGATTGTTTCAAATTAATTACTTATTCTACCCAAGTTGCTATAGGCAATCAAGACTTTAACTATATCTCGAAATTAATGAATATATAAAAAAACCTCATTCAGGCAGTATCTGAACATGTAGTATTTCGAAAGATATAAGGTGTTCATTAAACATTCGGCAAAGATAGAAGATATTTGATTCTTAAATTGTTTTTTCGCTTTATTGAACGAAAAGAGAAAATTAAGAAATCATTGAACTACTTCTTAAGGGGTTATGTTATTTCACCTTGATGTATTTGACAGCTGATGATAGATCAGCTGTCGTTTATGACAGCTGATCTGTCATCCATCACATCTGTCATAAATTTCGTTCACTTTTTTCTTTAAACAAAGACGTTCTCAAAAATCATTCCAGAATAATTCAGATCAAGTCTTTACTTTTACACTAATATTTTGATCGAATAAAACCTTGATTTCTTCATTCGTACAAAATACAAAAATTACTGAATTGTGAATATTCCACTAAATTGTAAATTGTAACTTTTAATAGCATAGAAAAAATTGTATGCATTCAAATGATCCGAGAACCCCTAATAAGATTTCCACATTTTATGACATTCATCCAGATTTCACGTATATTGTTAGTGTCAACATAGTTTAACCAGTTGTCATAAATAGAAGCTGAGGCACGTGCATTTTGGTCCGAAGGGGGTTGTGATATATATAAACGTAGGGCGAGACTGACAGACAAATGTTTCTAGAAGACTCGTGCCCAGCTTCCGTTTCCCTAAAGCTGGAAACAGCCTGTTATCATATGGGGGTGACGAGATGGGAAGATGAACCTGGAATGACAGTGGTGGCACAGATTTCAAATTCTATCCCTATCAAATAAGGGATCCTATATTCCATCCCTAGGAACAATAAGTTGATCACTTCTGCTTCAATTAATATTGCCGGTGATTGGTTTAAATCCAGCACGATATTAAAAGAAAATTTTTGAAAATTATTTTCAATTTGGACAAAAATTTTCGGGTGTTTTTAGCAATTTTTCTTTCAGTTTGGATGAAATTCATTTGGAATCAGTTCAGTCTCAAACTGGATGAAAAGTTGCTTATATTAGACTTCTCAGAGAGTTTAAAGGAATTCCAGGTTGTTTTCAAGAAAAAGCTGTACCTAACGAATCTAAAATATTGTAGTCTTCAGGTTTTCTTTTAATGTCCAATTATTTCTGATAGAACGGAAATTTTTTCTCTCGCACCGGTTTCGATAAAGCACATGTTGTTTGTGCAGTGTTAGCAATTCTTATCGTTAGTTTAAAAATCTAAAAGTAAATACCATTGAAACCGACTCGAATTATCCAGTTAGTGAAGTTAAATATTCTCTAGTAGATATAAATTAAAATGAATACCGAAAAATTGAAAAACTTCAATCAGAAGTTAGAATGGGTGGTACACCACGACGTAAAAAGAAGGTTGTTCATTCTACTCAAGCAACTGATGACAAAAAATTACAGTCTTCCCTGAAAAAGTTACCAGTTAATACAATTCCTGGAATAGAAGAAGTTAATATGATTAAAGAAGATGGTTCAGTGATTCATTTTATTAACCCCAAAGCTCAAGCTTCTTTAGCGGCAAATACATTTGCCATAACTGGTCATGGTGAAAACAAACAAATCACTGAAATGCTCCCTGGAATTTTGAATCAGTTTGGCCCTGAAGGACTCAATCAACTCAAGACGTTAGCTAGCTCTGTTGCCAGTACGAATGTAGGAAAAATATCTCCAGAATGAGGAGGATGTACCAGATCTAGGCAGCAGTTGCTAGAAAAGAGGCAGGTGAAAAGCCAAAAGAGAACTAGTCATCTCGTATATTTGGTGGATAAGTTTTCTTCTTCGAGTCTAATTGAAGAATATCATTGGTGCTAATAATTGGAAAAGCGTTTGACGCGATTTAACTGATATTTTACAGATTTGAAACTTTTTGTTATGAATTTTAGGACTTTATAGTATATTTCTTAAGAAATATAACATTTATTCATCAACAGACAACTCAGCAAGTTGCTTTCATAAAGGGACATGCCATAACTATTCCTCCTATTTAATTCTTCTAAATTTTTGCTTACAATATTCTGTTCCTTTTTGCAATTTATTTTGATGATCAATTCATGAATATTTCGTTGGTAATTCATCAGAAAATTGAAATATTCATTGAGTGCTTAGTAGCACGCCAATGATTAATATCTTTATCACTATTTCCGTCGTAAAATTTCGTCGCCTATTATTAAGGAACTGAGCGCCCTCTCCACGCTAGGGAATTATCCAAAATCTGGGGTTTTTGTTTATGAAATATATCCGCGGGGCTGCGTTCAGCTGACACGATGAGGCCCAGACGCCCTCGATTATTTCACTTCTTAAATAAACGTTGTACCGGATGCGATATTATAAAACTGGCTTCCCATATTGAATTTCCATTGAAGCCTTTCGGTACGTCGGTATTTTAATTTCGCGAACCTTATATTATCTGCATTACTATAATACTTGATATGATGGGATGTCATGGAGAGGGATGTGTCACGTTGACCTCCAATAAAAAGTTCATATATGTAGATATATTTATATATATATATATATATATATATATATATATATATATATATATATATTTAAATAAAATATCTTAAACAGGCAATAAATCAATTTCAAGATATATATATATATATATATATATATATATATATATATATATATATATATATATATATATATATATATATATATATATATAAAGGAAAATGAACACTAGAACATTCATTTGAAAAATTGAAATTAATCAAGAGAATGTTATAGTAGAGCTAGATATGTGAACGTGTACGATATGATGTCTCCATTATCCTTCAAGGGATAAATGTTAGAGAAATATTGAAATCGATGCCACACCTGATGGAAGTGCGAGACATATATGTTTCGTTCTGCAAGGAACTCGTCAGTCGCACCACGTCCATCGAAGTGAGGCAATCACATCGTACACGTTCACATATCTAGCTCTACTATAACATTCTCTTGATTAATTTCAATTTTTCAAATGAATGTTCTAGTGTTCATTTTCTTGAATATTTCATTCAGTGCCATAAGCACAAAAAAATTTCATTTTCTTGAAAATGTCGCCGAATAGGCCCTGAAATACGGTAATAAACGCGAGCGTACTACTAACGAAACCTATTGACATTTAAAAACATCGTATGATGATATTTGTCAAATAGACATTGCAATTAGTAGATACCTATGGGTATAGAAGATATGTGAAATTTCGATGCTTGGTGTGTCTGTAATCTGAGAGAGGTGTTTTCTACTGATTTCCATAGATGGAATTGTAGAGTATTCATTACTCTACGATCTTCTGCTTGAAGTCACAAGAAGATGCTTGGAGGTTGAAATCGTTGTCTCACTTCGATGCACGTGGTGCGACTGACGAGTTCCTTGCAGAACGAAACATATATGTCTCGCACTTCCATCAGGTGTGGCATCGATTTCAATATTTCTCTAACATTTATCCCTTGAAGGATAATGGAGACATCACATCGTACACGTTCACATATCTAGCTCTACTATAACATTCTCTTGATTAATTTCAATTTTTCAAACGAATGTTCTAGTGTTCATTTTCTTAAATATTTCATTCAGTGCCATAAGCACAAAAAAGTTTCATTTCCTTATATATATAAATATATATAAAATTAGTTTTTTTTTAGAGGTATAGAACTTTAAGTTGGCATTACTGTTGAAGATGGCGACCGATTTAACAGCTGAGAAGTGATTTATTCTCAGTTTGGTTTGGCAATTCATCATGAATAGGCCCACGCCTGAACAACGATTGCAAATAGTGCAATTTTATTTCGAAAATAATGGTTCTGTGCGGAATACGTATCGCGCACTACGTCCATTTTATCGTTGAATAACTTCTGGTTGAATGGCTACGCCAACAACAAAACTGCCGCATTTGGAGTGAAGATAATCCTCCAGTGTATGTCAAAACACCGTTACATCCAGAAAAACTGACTGTTTGGTGCGCTTTATGGGCTGGTGGAATCATTGGTCCGTACTTCTTATACACCCCTTCTGCAAATGGGTTAGTTTTGAGAGAAACTACTGAATTTGATAAATTAAGTGAAGTTCTGAACATTCTATAATTGGTTCACTCTGATTCGATACCAAGTACTTTTGGTACGATAACGACTGAATATCGCAAGATCGATTCGAAGTTAAGAGTACTTGGTATCGATGCAAAAGTAGCGAATACTTACACGTATTAACAAGTATCGGAATGCCCCTAACTCTGATTCCATTCGATACCAAGCACTCTTCTTTCCATACCAACTAAAAGTACTTATCTTGAGATTGATTCTCCTCTTATCGAAACAAAAGTATCCAGTACTTACTTCTATTAGCAAGTATCTGAAAGTCCCTAGATTGAAATGGGATTCAGTTACAACTATAAAATGAAGCTACAGTTGTATTTGAGATGACTTGTTAACTCATTTCATTGAGAAATGTCTCAATATTCAAGTTCCCATATCACCAAACTTCTCATATCTTGGACAATCCGAATCAGATCGACATTATCTGGACGTTCGAAATTTATTGTCGCAGAAACCATAATAATAAATCATTTTGAATGGGGGAGTATGCCATTTAATAGTTGGTCAGTTAGGCAACTGTCACGGAAACTGAAAGTTAGATCAATTTTTATTATTATCTCTAAATATAGGGGACGTTTACTGTTGCATCTGCTCCACGTAATTTCATTTTGGCTACCTGAATATCTATTCAAGTTGCATCAGATACTTATATAAGTTTATTATAATACTTTCATCTATCGATACTCCAAAATATGCGGCGTAATCTAGTAGGTACAATTTTTTTCAGAAAATATGTGAAAATTCTCCTTTCAACATGACTATTTGAGAAACTTGTATAAATATAGAAACTTGTTTGCCACTCTTGAGTCTGGTGAACGCGATGGCCAATCGAAGCCACCATTTCGATGAAATTGGTTAAATTGTTGGATTTTTCTCTTCTTATTTATATTTGAAAACTCCTTCATTCACCACATCTTCAGTAAAGAGTATCTACATACTTTTTCCAATAGACATTCTCAGAAATTCAATCGTTTGTCATCACAAGAAGTTGGTTTCAGTCGTGATGTTGCATGAGCTCTGTTTTCCCATCAATTGAGAATGCAGAATAGGTTCAAATCAAAGATAAAGATAAATCACGATACACAGGAGTTAGTTGAATAACCAATTTAATTAATGTGGATAGAAATTCTCCTCATTTGTGAATTCTCATTGTCCCCAATTAACACATGTACACATTTGAATAGATACGTATCACAAATAATGCAAATTCCTGAAAGAACTAATGAAGAAATGCGAAAAGATAAATAATTTTTATATTATAGAAACAATTTTAATAACCTTAAAGTATTGTTTATGACAAGAACCACAAATGGAAGTTAACCAACTTGCTTACATGGGTAAAAGGAAAGACATTACACTTACAAAAATATTTTTACTTTCGAGTTACTTTTTTCAATGACAGTTCTGACAATAGAAAAGTAAAGATTCACATTAACATTTTCAAACAATAGATTTATAAAAATTATTTTATAAAATAATTTTTATAAACTAATTTAAAATAAAATTAAAATTATTACAAAATTGTTTTTGAAGAGTTCACTTCTCAGTAAATTTTCATTCAACCCAAACAAATATTCTTTCAACTCTTTGAATATATTCTTTTATAAAGTTTAATATCGAATTGAAAAAAAACTCACAAATATTTTGTCACAGAACAAGTTATAGATTATTTCTGTATTTTCTGTATACGTCAGATGTTTTCTATGCACTTTACAACATCTTAATAACATGAATGAATATGTATTCTACCAACTGTAGATAAGTTTATTACAGTTGATAAGTTTTTTATTGTTTATTGAAATATAAAAGACTTATTATCAACTAAATGTCTTGATTATCAGATAGAATACTAAAAACTAGTATCAATAGAAGAAGGCGATATGCATATATTTTAAAGAGATAACGAATTATATTCCTCCGTTAGGAATATAATTGGGAAAAATCAGTTTATATCTTGAATAAAATACTGGAATCTAGGATAGATATGTATCTTCTAAAAATGCATCAAACGTTTTACGATCGAATCGATATTTCGAATGATTTTAGATACTATTAAAAATATATAACTGGTTATAGAAATGGTGACAGTTCATCTAGAGATTCGTAATTTTGATTTTCAAGTAGGAATTGTGACATTGAAAATGGTTGAATAATAAATTTTGAAATAAAAATCGATTTTGAAATGAAAATCGATAATTATTTGTTTTATTAAATAGTTTTTCACTTTATAAGAAGGTGGTTCATGTTGTTAGAAATTTCAAACACTTAAATTAGCTCAAAGAGTGTTGAAAATTACGTACTCATCTAATATTTCAATGTGCACAAAAATTGCCAAAATAAATAAAAATATATGACTTCATCAGACAAGGGTTTTTCACATTGTTTAATTTCTATATGAACCCTTATATGAACTTTAGTAATTATATACGTGATTTTAATAAAGATATCGAAAATAATTCTTGTAATTTGTGAAATTGAAGAAACAATTTCCAGCAAGAAAATAAAAGACGTTAAAGTTTCACTGGACTAAATATCAAGACACAGCTTGTCACTTGAAGAATGTAACTCATAGCTCTTTTCTGTATTTTTACATTGGGGTTGATTTAGTTTGGACTGCAGGGGTAAAATCTCCCTCGACGCCACTGTTGGAATCAGATGCCAATGTTCCATCCTTTATTTTCAATTCTCTCGCTAGCTTCGCCGATCTTTAATATGCGTTATTTGCTAGCCAAGATATGCACGGAGCTGTTAACTCGACTTTGCATGTTTCATATCGTGATAATTTTGCACACGTCTGGCCAGAAGGCTGGCGGAATTTTTCGCGTGCCCCGTATGATATAGAGAACAGATGAACAGATTTTAGAAAAACAGGCTTGGCAACGTTGGATTCCGCAATGGGAATTTTTCCCATTTTAATACACTGAAAAAGAATTAACTGGGGTAGTTCTGAAATTACTCTTCCGAGTGTACTCGGAAATTTTTAAATTTTAATTCACATTGGCCAATATTCGAATATAAGTCGTTCTATTGTGATGTCACTTCTGTGTAGGACCTCTACTATAACTTTCTGTGTCCATTTCTTGAGCTTAGGTACATCTTCCATCTAAAGGAAGTGCAATTTGTGAAATTATCCAATTATCGCTTTAAAAATGCTATACCTATATATCACCAATATATTACCTCAAGAAACCAATTCCAAAGGACAATTGTGGAAAAACCGATGGAATCAGTTAACAATCTGAGAAAACTAGAAATTTTCAGAACTTTTACATTAAAAATATACCTACTAATGAGAAATATAGGTACCTACCTACTTGAAGTAGAAAGAGGCAGGGAGAAATAATAAAGTAATGTAAGCTATGAATGAAGTATTATCAAGATCTGATTGTTGAAAAAATTATTATAAATATACCTACTCACCTATGTGAAACCGTCTCAACAAACAACTCAAGGAAACAAAATCTTTTACATTGTAAGGAAATTTCTCAGAAATAGCAGTTCACTGTTCTGAGTCGAATGAGTTCATATTCGTTCATTAAATGGTTATAACTATCACTCAGTATTAAAAATTTCACTCGTTCAAGGTGTTTACATAAAATTTATACTATTTTTCACTTTTACGAAATAAAATTTTTAACCTAAAACGTTTCAAATATAAGGTTAAAGTAAATACTTATCATAAACGTCACTCTCCAAAATTAATTTATTTATTCGCCTGTAAGTTTTTCTTTAAAAAGCTCCAAAGCGACTGAACAAGTTTCAATGAAATCGACAATAATTAAAACTGGATTTGATTTCAAATGTTCGTTTATTATTTCGATCTTGAGTTTCAGAAAGTGTAAACATTAATATTTCTAGAACAATCGGACCCACTGCCATCTAGCGGGTAGGAACTGTTAGTAAATTTTGAGAAATCAATTTGAAGAAAACTGTGTTCATGGTAATTTTTGCTGCATATTTCTAATTTCTACTCAATAGTAACTAGCAGGAAATTTCCAGGATATATATCGTTTTTCTCGTAAGTACGAGACAGATCAGTTCTGTGGGTAAACAATATCTTCGCGAACTTCATGGATAATTTCTCGAAAATCCATGAAAATCGACTGTTATCAGTGCAAAGAATCTACGCCGCATCTGCCCTCTCCAAAGACCTCGTCCTAACTACCTGAAATATTTTTGTCGTGCAGAGATATTTAGAACACAATACCGACAACGATGACATTACAATGACATAAATATAGACGTTGTTTGTCTTCAAAATTTGGCCTGCATTCGATATCTTTGCTTATGCGGTCAGGTAGAATGGATAAAGTTCTAGGATTACATAGCGTTGCATAGAATTCGTATAAAAGGTCCTGGAGACATAAATTTGCTGCGGCGTTGTAAATGAAAGAAGCTGCAGCCTCGGATTTGTCATCAGTACATCAGTTTTTAGAATGCACGCTTCGATGCACTGTTAAATGCCCTACCCCTGGTTATTATACGAATAAGTACCCCTGCTCTATTAACTAACTACAGAAAATATCTTTTATGTCCATTATTATTCGCTATGTTTGCCTTATTTCTTTTATACATGTTATGTATTCAGTAAAATTGTCAAGTATTTATGGTGTTTGAATTTCCATACATGCTCTATTTAACTCATTGTCGCATTTGTTGAGTATTTCTCATACAAAATAACGGAAGCATATTAATTTCATTGAGCGAGATAAATTCAATAAAAGGTCTTTTCTGTTCCATCGTAAAACCATAATAAAAACCTACATTATTTTATAATTAATCATCGATTATTTTTTTTCTATGTTTTCTATCACAAAATTATGTAAAAATTTTAACTATTTCAACAAATTTTGTCACCCCATTTCTGTAAATTTGAGTTGAAAAGTGAATATACAAATCTATCAGCATACTTCTCAATCGACACTTAACGCATCTATATTCTTTTTCTTTTCGTACAAGTCTACAATTCCCAAAAATTCAGCCATTACACCTCATTAAATTCAATATAACAAAACGGAATAAACGAACCTCAAACAAATCAGTAGGTAGCCTTGAAATTATTTTTGAAATTGCATATCTCAATGAAAGATGAAGAATGATGAAAAGATGATGAAATGAAGAACACTTCAAGAAAAACTCATCTTTAGAAATTTCAGAGTCCGAAGAAGCCTTTGTAACGTTGAAACATAACAATGAAACACAACTTGTCAAATTAATGTCAAGAGAAATTAGTAACTGTCAAAAAATGTTATTTTATTGTTAGAATGGATCAAGAAGGTAGCTAATGCCTTAGGACATTTGAAAAATTACTATTTTTATTAGCAACAAAAATGTAAAAACTCTTGTAGTAAATATAAATACTCTTTAAATGAAATAATGAAATCTAACTAAAAACCTGACACAAATTTAATTGAAACTTAATACAAAAAATTTAAGCAATCTAATATTAATAAAAGTTTACCTAATCGTTGATAAATCTGAATTAGGACAAATGTGTATTGTAAGTATGGAAATTTGAAGAGTTTTAATGTAACTTTGAAGAAAAAACAGTATTTAGGTATATTTTTCGAGAGAAATTTTATACCTAAAATTCGAATCAAGAGAATGATAAAGTATAGGTAAAAAAAATTAAAAAAAAATAAAAAACATAATCAAAATATAAACATAGATATTCAGTTTGTGAATTTTAAAGAATATAAATTTGGGAACGAAATCTAATCAGTATAAACTTAAGTTTTTAATAGCTACCTGAATTACAGAATATTGAGCTATAGGTATATCCAAATATTGGAAAACTGATGGAAAACTAAGCAAATTAGTGATACAAGTCAATTAGACAAAACCAAAAAGGAAATAAAATAATGAAATTCGTACTACTTATGAAGTAACTGTAGAGTTCAAAGTAACCTAAAAATGCACGCCCACGACGTTTCGCTTTGTAAAGTGTGGTTTCCAGGTAGATTATGGCATATAACACAAAATAATGATTACAGTCTGTATTATCGAAATTATAATTTTATTTATAATTAAATATAGCTAGATAGTTCATCAAAATTAAGTATATATAGGTATATTCAATGGGAATTGGGGCGGTAATATTCTAGATACCATTATTTCAAGAAAAAAACGTAGGCAATTAAGTGTATTTTCTATTTAAATTTCAAATGTTTATTCATCGCTCAATAATCTTAATTCAATCAATATGGAAAAGAACTTTTTTCATTGATGACTAAAACAACATCATAAATATCATCCAATATCGGCCATTACGTGTATCCAATTATGAAATTCCATCGATAATACAGAGAACGCTCTTTCATTCAGATTCTAATTCGAAATATTTTATCTATATGCTATAGTTTCCTTATACATAAAGTAGATCACCCAAATTTTTCCTTGACAATTATAAGATAAAAATTTGAGACTCAACCCAAAAAAGTATCAAGGTTGATCCCCTCAGGTTTCTTATTTCAGATCTTTTATTCATAGTTGTCAATATCATATCGTTAATGATAATGAATGGATTATTATTTCGACGAACTTGTA
Organism: Henosepilachna vigintioctopunctata; assembly: GCA_030704895.1. Taxonomy (NCBI): domain Eukaryota; kingdom Metazoa; phylum Arthropoda; class Insecta; order Coleoptera; family Coccinellidae; genus Henosepilachna; species Henosepilachna vigintioctopunctata. The sequence goes on from JARQZJ010000121.1 coordinate 11,550,638, forward strand.
ATATTTTCACATTAATCTACTTATAATTACCAACTTCCGTTTTTTTAGGTTATTTAAGATTCAAAATACCAAAGTTATTTTCTCACAATTTTAATAATAATCGAAAGGAAACTTTTTGTTTCAATGTTTTTTTGGGATCGAAGTTAGTGATCTTATAACAGGATATATTTCACATTTTCAAGTTCAATATGTTCTTGCCCAGTTTATCAAAATATTTATTGGAATTATATCCATTTTTCTATCATTGTTTCAAATATTCTTTTATAAGATATTTGCCAAAAATTGTCCATTTTTAATTTTATGTTATGTGTGAATCATTTTGTATAATTTTTTGAGGTAATAAAATTTCCATTGGTTAGCATACCCATTAAGAAACATCTATTAAAAATTTATTGAATTAGATATTTTGTCATCTTCGAGTACTTATTCAGCCAAATTTTCAAATATTCATAAAACATTTTCTCAGATTTTCATACTAAGCCAGTATTTCCCAACTTCTTTTTGTGCCATTTCCCACATTACCCTTTCTAAAATTCTTATGAACACCCCCGACACCCTCCAAAACCCTGCGAAATGGTTAAACTCGAAATGCCCCCTTAATACTTGAATTGCCCCCCTTAAGACTCGAAGTGCCCCCCTTAAGTCTCGAATTGTCCCCTTTAATACTCAAATTGCCCCATGTGTGAAGTCGACTACCATTGGGTCACACTGTTCTAAAATATTCTTTTATTGATGTTTTATGCGAATAATCATTTTCAACAGAATGAAAGTTAACGACCTTTAAACTCCTTTCTAAAATGCCTTCTAAGTATGACATTTTTAAAAGACGAAATCACTATTTTTGTTTTCAAAATATCTCAAGATTTAATTTTTTTTTGTTGTTATTTGTTGCTTTCACTAACCATGTTTATTGATAACATTTGGTCAATTTTTTTGACATGTCCAATATTATGACAATGTTGCCTCAATGTATTCGGAACTGTAATAAAATTTCAATTTTATCATTTATAGATAGATATAAATAACTAGTAAAGTTCTTCTTTACTTTAATCATCATTTTTGCAAAAATTTCAATAGGAATATAATTTGAAGATGTACCTACCTAACGGTTTTAAGGATATATTTGAAATTTATAAATGTCATATGTTAGATAGTACCTATCAACTTAACAATTCCTGTCATCTGCCTTTCATGTTCAGCAAAATTGTCAACTATTACCTTCGTATATTACAATATTTATTTCAGAAGAAATATTATTTTGTTGATGTGGTTTTTGTTGTATTTCAATGAAACTTTTGACATTGACAAGTTATTCGAATATGAATTGATATCATTATAGCAGATTTCTAGAAAAAGCGGTTTTTTAGACTGCGTTACCCTACTTTTCAATAATCTTAATAAGCAAGAAACTCAAAGATTTAATTAATGGTAGTTCAAAAATAACGACCACGTTTGACAGTTCTAAAATCGAAATTTATTAATTATGTCATCAACATATCGCAGGTTTCGTTTTCTGTTGGTAATATTTTGACATATAGATTAATTTTCACGCTGATGCTGTTCTACATCAACTCACATATAGATGGCGATTTTTCAAATACTTGTTTTTCCCACACGTTTTTAAGAATAACTTGTCGGAATTATTATTTGAATTCTAGATATTCCTGACACTGTCTGAATATTAATCACGTTTTTATGTATATTTTTTCAGTCGATTTCGGTAATCTAGTTCGCTCACAAAAATAAAATATTATACTATATCGAAATTTGTTGATGGATAGTGTGGATCCATTATTGGATTCGTGGGTTTCGGCGATAAAAAGTATTTAAGATAACGTTTTGTTATTAAAAGAAATAGATTGAATCTATTCAAGAATCATAGCTTCTGGACGTGGAAACATTAAAATTCTTCAAACTTGAACCATATACGATTTACATAATTGATGACACCTCAGGACCTTGTGAGAATATTATAATACCGAATTTGGAATAACGGTAAATTTTGAATTCGTGTATAAGCTTCACGTGTTCTTTTCATTCATTTTGTTGATTTCATTCTCTTCCGATTGCTTTATCCAAACAGAGGCGATCATCCCACTCAATTGAAAGAAAAATCTGTCTCATAACGTCCAGAAGACTAGAAACACAATGCATTCCTGTGTACCTACTTTGATAATAATCATCAAGTTGTATTTAATCTAACTTCATAGTTTTAGGGATATTTAAGAACCTGAAGATAAATAAAAATTGATTATAACAAAAAGATTAATGGACAGAAAATTGAAAGAGTTGAAACAGTAAAATATTTAGGCATTATGTTGGACGAAAATTTGAGTTTCATTGATTATGTTGATTTCATATCATCTAAAATCTCTAAAAAAACCTATTTTTTGAAAAGAACATGAAAAAATCTGTCGACATATGTGAATTTATTGTTGTCTAAATCAATAATAATGCCACATTTCGAATCTAAATATAATTTTTCTGAATTTTCACTGAGGAATCTACCAATTCTCTCTAGGAAACAGAAATTTCTTCTTGAAATGTTTGATATTCAAGCTTACAATTAGCCATAGTGGAGGTATTCATATAAGACTACATCCAAATACCTATTTATACCTATTTATACAAATCGATATGTTATCTGCTGCCAAAATATTATTATATGAAAGTATTTTACATAGGTATAACAAAAATAACGCTTGATCCAACACAGCTCCTTGCGGTACCCCATAACTCGTTTTCATTCCTCCTGAAAATATGTGACTAAATTTCACTTTTTGTTATATGTGAAACGTATATTTTATCATAAAATAGTTTCCGGATGAGGTAATAGAATATTCAACTATCAACAAAAATTTAGTTTTCATTTTATTGACAACTTGTATACATATAATTACTCAACTCGTTCATATGGAATATCATAAATGACACTCATCATTGATCTCAACTTAAATCTATAAATAAAAATCTTTTTTTGTGGTTGAATGTTGTTCACGCGTTTTAATAGGAAAAACTTTTGCTGGCTCATAGATACGTCATAGGCTTTTTGTCTTCCTTAAAAGGTTGAAAATTGTAAATTGAAGTAGGTATCTAATATCTTACCTACCTATTCTTATGTCAAATATGTCAACATTGGGTCAAAATTGTTGCATGCTGTTTTTTTCTTCCTTGTCTTCTCTTAAGATCAGGATTTTTCTCAGGCATCTTGATGAGATTTTGGATGCTTGGAAGGTTTCCAGATGTTGATGGCATTGCGATTTCTAACTGGGAGGATGATGCAGTCGCTAGTTCAGCAAATGACTGGGGAATACGATTCTCTCTTTCTGGTTCAACAGCGGCTGCTGGTACGGAAATATAGTCAACAGTTTCAGCAGCATTCGATTCTGAAATGGAGTCAGCAAAATCTTGTACTACAACGGGCTCTGATTGCAGGATTTCAGCCGGCAAAAAGTCTTCATCTGAAAAGATATTGGGGTTTATGGGAAATATGCCCGTTGCTCTAAATCCCGCTTCGCCCTTGCTCATCGAGGCAACACTTGAATATGCTTTTTTTTTACCAAGGAAGCTACATCATAAGGTGTTATTTTTTCAGCAAGATGGCTCTTGATGAAAAAGTCACATTCTCTTCTATATGAAGCTTTGAATGGCCCAAAGAAGGATACGTCTAATGGCTGCATGCGGTGAGAAGTGTGGGGTGGAAGAGACAACATATGAATGAAATTTTTTTTGCAGTGGTCATGGACGGCCAAAGAAATGTGGCTCGCGTGATTATCTAATATCAATAGAACTGGTTCTTCAGCAGAAGGTTTGGTATACTCGGTAAAGTGTTTAAGCCACTCATAAAAAAGATCCTCATTTATCCATCCATTTTCAGAGCATTTATAAATAGCGCCCGTTGGGCCATCCTTTTTCAAGGTCGGGGTCATTCTCTTTCTGGGGTATATGAACATTGGGGGAACATATCCACCGGCAGCACTCATGGTACAGAGCAAAAAATACTTTGTTACATCGAGGTTAGGCAATATGTGCACATGCGGGCAATTCGAGTCACAATATTTTTTGTGATTCCAATTGCCTACATGGGCGAAAATTACAGAAAACGAATCATGACGAAAAAGTTGATAATATATTATTAATCTTAATAAAGTTTTCTTGATACCTAGTTCAGGAATGAAATAAATAAGTAAAATATACAGTTTCTCTTAGAAAACCATCCTCATTTGAGTGGAAATGTTTAAATTACACCAGGAAAACTTATGAAACCGAAATGATACATAATCGAGGGCCATAAAGAGCACAGAAGCTTCGTGACCATCAATTTACATTTCTGTTGCATACCGTATTTGGTATTGTCGAGAGGTTTCCATTGTTGTAAGGATGTGTTACATTTATATTTACACCTTTACATTGCTTTGTTATAAGCAATTTATTATATTATTCTAATAGTATACACAAGGTGTTCTTTCTTCACGGTGAAAATTATCGCGGTAGCTCCATTCGCGCCTATTATATTCTAATATTGTTTGGAAAGTTGAAACATTTTTAAAGCCGTGATATGCCTCCTCATTGTAATTCGATTATATGTACGTGTGTAGCTGGGATGTTCTCGGATTTTGTTTTCACAAATGAAAGGTCATTAAGATTGGTAGGAATCCGAAATACTATTTCTATTAAAAACTGAACATTTTACTTATCAATAGTTAATCAAATCTTTTGGAGCTATATAGTAACATGTATTTAATATTCCAATGGGTGTTATTAGATTAGGAGTGAAGTCTCAAGTCAAACATTTTTATTCCCGAAATTCGCAGGTTCAATTCTCACCACATCTTTAACTTTTTTACGTCTACATATAATGTGTGCACTTTAGAAATCCAACTTCCTCTAAAACATACATTCAGTAACTATTGAAAAATATCTCGAAATTCCAAAATGATTTTTTCGTAATTTCTTCAAATTTCGAAAATATAGTTTCTAAGACACAGTTTTTTCATAAAATAGAGAAGAATTCTTATTGCACGACCTCTAAAAAGATGAAAGAAAAGACTAAATGTCCAATTGCCTCGTAACATTTTTTCATGTTCTATCAGCTTTTCCTACTGCTCATAGATTTACCTCTACTGATTCTACTGATATAGAATTGTAACTTATTGTACCAACTTGTATGTTGTTGGTATTGAGAATATTATATGTATAGATAATGATTGCTTTTTATTGTGATCTTATTCCACATAGAATTCAAACTTTCAGTCCTCAGAAGTTACCCTCGTTTAGTAGGTATTGAAGTAGTTACAAAGTTCTTTTTCAATCTTGTTTATTTGGGATTTTAATAAGCAATTTTACAAATTATGCCAGCCATCTTTCACCTAGGTAGTAGTAGAGTTTATGGGAAATAAACTGAGAGAACACAACTTTTATCTTCGGAACAAATTTGAGATATTTTATTGAATAATATCAAACAAATTATTCATTCCAAACTATCACATTTTGAAATAAGTTTGAGATGTAAGGCCTAGGGTTATATTTCACCATCATATCAATAATAAAAAAGCAGTACTGTCTGAAACAGCAATTAACGTTCATGCAGATCATACCTCAAAATAAAGCAATCATAATTTGACTTTTCATAGTAGAATCGTTCTGAATCCTAACCTGTTAACCTGTCACATGCTTTTAAGTTATATGGCAACTGCACACTGGCTGCAACAAGCCAGTCCTTTAATATGCAAGAAAAATAAATCTCCATGACTCTGCTTCTCGAGGCCTTATAATTAGTGGTTTTTAAACAATGCCCTGGGTTATTCCCTCTGTCTCTTCCACCCATATTTATTTCTCTCATCCGCCATATTCCTCTGCGTTATTCTTTTGTTGGTCGTGCATTTGTTTTTCTTGATCGTACCTACTCTGTTCTGTCGGATCACGTCAACTTATTTTCGATCTTTAAAAGGATTTCGATCTCTTTTTAAGCTTTCATTTATTTCTCGATTTTGCTGGCAGTTGAGACGACTTCATTTGATAAATAAACGAATACCTACTTATTACTTATTATTTCTATATTTTTCCATTTTTAACGTATCTTACTATAGTTTCGAAATATTATGTTTCTATTTGGAATGTTGCAATTGCAAGTTGAAATATCAAATACTTTCATATTTTTCACAACCAAATACTCTACTATAGATGATTATATATATATATATATATATATATATATATATATATATATATATATATATATATATATATATATATATATATAAATGTTTAACTATAGGTACGTTTATTTCACTTATTTATTCCTTCAGAACTAATTATTTACACATGTATTACAATTAACCTACCCAATATTATCTAGTTTTTACACTACATAAAGAGTAATATTATTAGATAAAAAAGGTAATATCAATATTGTTTCATTCCGATATAAATATCGGTATAAATTCCTATACATATAGACTTGCCTACATACATGTCTAAGAAATAATTTGTTATATGTCCCTATGTAGTACCTACGTATAAATTATCTAAATATTACTTTAAATAAATTCAGTAGTTACCTGACTTTGTGGACCTCCCTCGTAACAAGCTACCACAGATCCAATTGAAACTTTACTCGACTTTTGTTATTGCAAAACGTAGTCTGGCCTAATTATCTAATTACCTGCCTTGATAAAATTGAAATAGGTAGGTAAACATTCACGCAATAGCCATTCAACTGCAGAAATCACAAACTGTGTTTATGAAGAAATCGGAAAATTACTTTCCAGTAAATGAATGAACCTTCGAAAATAATGAATCAAAACTATGACTGAAGAATTCGATGAAATTCAGCTGAAATTGCATGAAAAGAAATTTGTGGTTGATACACAGCTCACAAAAATTAACAAATTCCATTTAATTCAATTTTTTCAGTTGCTGTAGTACCTACCTGTCAAAGTTCGCGAATCTTATGAAATATTATATATTTGTTATAAATTTTTCATGTAAAATTTCACGTAGTTCTAACTAATTACGAGGGGTAAGTGCCCACGCCTTTTAAGGGGGCAATTTGATTTTTAGGGGCGCAATTCGAAAATGAACTGGACACAAGTTTAACCTTTTTACACTTCTTAATTTAAGCTTTTTCACCCTTTTCGAGAGAGGGTTAAGAATGTTAGGAAGGTTAAGGTGGAGCATCGCACAAAAAAGTTTAGGAAACACTTCCCATCTATAGAATATGTATAATAAACGCAAATCAAATGAACAATAGTACCTACTAAAGATAAAAAAATTAATGAAACATACCTATAAAACTTGAAAAAAGATTTGAAACAATTTTAATAAAATAATTCTTTTTTCTTTATGTGTTGGACATTTCTGCACTAATTTACTTAGCTACAGTTGACATATTATAATGCCATTGCATCTTGTGAAGCTAACAGATTTTTTTCCATCTTCACCATGAAAACGATTAGGTATTTTCATAACATTTCTTTCGTCTCCTCATTTTACCTGTTCTATATTATCTGTTCAACTTTCAGCTTGTTTCATTTATGTTGAATATTGGAGGGTATTACCTAGTATCTATTTTCATCAATCAGTGATTGACGGTTTCCGGCTATTTTAGGTTTGTTTCATTTCACATTCTTTCAGAGTTTATATTTAACCTAAGAAAAGTAGTCAAAAGTGAGAGTGATGAGTTGCTTATGATGAACACCAGAAAGACCTTGAAATTTATAATGTAAGATTTAGAAAAGTATAAATGTAACTTTTATGTTCTGCCTAAACGTATCAATAACTAAGAAAAGGTTTTTTTCGTTCTGTATTCGGAAGTTGAAAATAGGAATTTCCAAACTTCATTCAATTGATCCAAAAAAATATTTCCACTCTTTAAATATTTTAACACCGTCATTAATCGAATATCACGAAACGTGCGAGATCGAATCCAGGCATTTTAAATGATTTATCTGCCGATAAAAAGTAGCGACGGCCGGACAGTCAGTCTGAAGGTCTACGAACAACCGTATCGAATTCCTTCGGTGGAGAGCCAACGACTTCCAATAAGTAACAACTAAGAGGCTCACAAATCGATACGCAGAACTGTCGGTTCTTGTTTCATTCGCGTCTTCGAAGAGTCCATCTCTGTTACTTTTTAGGTTGTGTGTGCATGTGAACAAAAGACGTCTTGTCCGCATTTATCGATATGGATAGGGGCGGAGTCATAACCGATATCAAGGCGGAGATTATAGCCGTACAACAAGTCAGTTTTATTTATGAAGATATCGCTCCTCCTACCTGTCATAATCGCTATAGCGCTTGGTTCTCGGTGTGTTCATCATCTTTTGCGCCTGCTCTTTTCGGCTGCTTTCCCCTTAATATCGTTTCCCCACTCCGATTTCATATCTCACTTAATAATATACGGACCTATAACCGGGGATTCATATTTCGACCACTCGCCGCGAAGCTGGTTCTCTTCGGCGCATTACTCATGCGAGAGAAACGACGGAGACCGTTCTCCCTTCTAATGTAAGTGAGAGAGTGCTATGATATGATGCATATTCATATTCAGTTCGCAGTCAGGCCGTCAGTCGCTTTGTGTTCTTCGTTATATGGTGTGGAACGGAGAACGTACGTGCAAGTGCGACAGTGCTATCGTTCCATGGATATATTCGGAATTCGTAATCTGTGATAGTTATTATAATAAAGTGAGGTGCTCAAAAGTTGATTCTTCTAATTCATCATGTGGCTGAACTTATGTTTCTTGAGAGGTTTGCCATACTTTCACTTATTCTGTTTTGTAATTCACAACTGTAAACATACAAACAAATATATTAACCTCAGGTGTATATACATATAATGGAATTAAAATATTAATGAAGTTTCTATGTTTGTTATGACCTAACACAGAACATTTATTTTTGTTATTCAAGGTAAAACAAGATCATCATGGTCGCCCAAATGGCAATTTATCATATATAGATAGTTACCACTAAATTAATTTCAATAGAATAGATTGTTAACAAATATGCTACCCATTTTGTGAAATTCCTTATTACTTGTTCATTTCGAACAATTATTTAAAGAAATTTATCTCTTATCAACGTGAAATTCAAAAAGTCATTGTTCAAATCGTTTTAAATAACAAAACGAAGTTTTAACCTATTTGGTTCAATCAAATACCCGCAAAATGCGATATATTTCTCCAAATACGATGTTACTTACTAATGTTGAGCAAATAGAAATAAAGAACTGAGAGAATAGATAATTCTGTCATGCATAGGTACCTAGCACAAACTTTCTTCAAAAACGTTTATTCATTATTCATTTTACTTCAGTTCATAATGAAATAGTAGGTATATTTTGATCTATTTTTTTTTGTGTGTGATTTATATCACGGATATTTAATTCTTTGTTCTATTTGCAGGGGAACCAGCACTCCTTCCAAGTTTACCAAAAGTATTAATGTGTCAAAGATGCCAAGAACAGTTTACCGAAATCCAAGAATATCTGACGCACAAAGCAGAATGCGATTTGAAGGCTGCCAAACATGATGACCCTGCCCACTCAGATCCCGAAGACATGGTGGTATCAGAAGATGATGAAGACGATGAGGAACAAGGTGGTAAAAAGTTGGAGAGAATGAGAAGGCACAGACAAGATGCAGCTAACAACAACAGTCTGGAGGAAAACTCACCAACTACTCCTGATGAAAATACACCAACATTGGGCTTTCCATTTCCACCATCTGCAGCTGCAGGTCATGTTACATTGGAAGCCCTTCAGAATACGAAAGTTGCAGTAGCACAATTTGCCGCTACTGCAATGGCGAATAATCCGGACAATGAAGCTGCAATGCAAGAATTGGCAGTTCTACAATCTACCTTATTCACTCTACAACATCAACAAGTACTTCAGCTTCAGCTTATTAATCAATTGCAGAGTCAACTTCAAATTGATCGACCGAAAAACTCCGAAAGTCCAGCGTCAACGCCCCCAAGTGAAGGTGAACGAGTGAAAAGTGAGCCTCCTCAGTCACCACCAGAAATGGAGAAATCGAGGGAGCCTTCTCCCCAGCCAGTAGAACGAACGCCTCCAGTATCTCAACCTTTGCAACCTTCAACCTCGTTGGTTGAAAGGATGACAGAAGCTATTGTTCATCAGCCAATGCCCCCGCAGATTCAGCCACCCATGTGCTCGATATCATCTTCTCTAGCCTCTTCTATCATTACTCACAGCAACGATCCACCGTCCTTAGATGAACCAAACACCCTGGAGATGTTGCAGAAGAGAGCACAGGAAGTATTAGATAATGCGAGTCAAGGACTGTTGGCTACGAACCTCGCGGACGAGCTGGCGTTCAGGAAGAGTAAGGGGTCACTATCGCCATATGACTCAAAAGGAAGAAATGAGCCGTTTTTCAAACACCGTTGTAGATATTGTGGAAAAGTGTTCGGTTCGGACTCTGCATTACAAATACATATCCGTTCCCATACGGGAGAGAGACCCTATAAGTGTAACGTTTGTGGTAGTCGATTCACGACAAAAGGCAATCTAAAAGTTCATTTCCAAAGACATAGTGCTAAATTCCCTCATATCAAAATGAATCCTAATCCAGTGCCGGAACACCTGGATAAATATCATCCACCACTTTTAGCTCAGCTTGGCCAACAACCTGCACTATCTCCAGGAGGACCTACACATCCCCCTCACATAGGTTTCCCTGGAGCTCATCCATTTCCACCGAATTCTCTTCCCCTTTACAGGCCACCAATACCACCACCTGAAATGATAAGTGCTAGTAGACTGTTGCCTTCTCCTCAAAGGCCCCAAGATCCTCATAGACTATTTCCACCCCATCCATTATTTTTGAAGAGGGAAGAGCAAGAGGCACCAGAAAATCTATCGAAACCACCAAGATCTCCGACACCTGTACAAAATTTGACGAGTATGGATTACTCAAACAAAGAAAAGGAGGAGGTTGAGGAGCAACATGAAAACAATCATAGTATTCCAGATATTTCTGCAAAAAATGAACCAAGTGAAGTAGAAAATGAAACTGAACCACAAGATATTCGATACCCTTCGCCAAATCCTTATGATGAGTGTAGTATGGATAGCAAATATAGTAATGAAGATTTAGGGGATCAAAGACCTCCTTCGGCTGAAGAAAATAACGGGCATTTACAAGATGAACCTGAGAATTTATCCCATAGAAATAACGGCATATCCGTTCCTTTGAGTATAAGTACAGGACAACGTCTACCAGCAAACTTTTCATTTGCTAGTTCTCCACCGAGCAGTACATCTTCTGGTAGTCTTGGACCTTTCCCAAGTTCGCATTTAGCTGATATAACGAAAGATCCAGCTATCTACACCAATTTATTACCGAGACCTGGAAGCAATGATAATTCATGGGAAAGTTTGATTGAGGTGACCAAAACTTCTGAAACTAGTAAACTTCAACAACTTGTGGATAACATTGAACATAAGCTATCAGATCCTAACCAGTGTGTAATTTGCCATCGAGTACTTTCATGCAAGAGCGCACTACAAATGCATTACCGTACACACACTGGAGAACGTCCTTTTAGATGTAAGATTTGCGGAAGAGCTTTCACTACCAAAGGTAACCTTAAAACGCACATGGGGGTACATAGAGCCAAACCTCCTATGAGGGTACTACATCAGTGTCCGGTGTGCCACAAGAAATTCACAAATGCACTGGTGTTACAGCAACATATCCGATTACATACTGGTGAACCTACCGATCTTACTCCAGAGCAAATCCAAGCTGCAGAAGTTAAAGATTTTCCTTCTCCAGGGGGTTTTCCTAACTTATCAAATTCCGTTCATCCATTCCTTGGTCAAGGATTCAATGTTCCTGGACTGTCTCCCCTTGGTCATTTTCCACTCAACATGAAATTCGATGCGAAGAATGATAGAGATGGAAAGTCAGAACACGAATCTATGGACGATGAGGATTATGATGACGATGAAATTAGCAATTTTGAGCAGAATATGAGCCAGTTTTCATCGCCTCCGCCAAGTGACATTCAACAAGGACAATCCATATCGACAAGTAACGCTATCGCTTCTAATTTATCAACTAGCGGCTTGAGTTTTTCTCCTGAAGATTTGTGTTCCAATAGAACGACTGATTCAACTGCGATGCAAAATGGTGAGAAATCTCCTAACCAGTCTGAAATACCAAGTCCAGGAGGTGTAGATGTTCGGTCATCGCCAAACAATCCTTCATCTGGCATACAACCTCTCCAGGTAAAAACATGAAATATTATCTTGTTATTAACATCTAGAATGAACCAATTGTAGCAGTTATTGAATACTGATCTATGTTCATATTCAATAAGTAAAGGCATATCAGTTGCTCAATTTGATATTTACAGGTTCCTCGTCCTCCGTCTTCGCAGCAAGCGGCCAGTCCTACCCCTTCTGAATGCAATTCATTAGGTGCTCTTGATCTCACCCCTCGTACAAATCAGCCTCTTATTACAAGTCCAGGACTTAGTCCAGGACCACCGCCATCTATATTTTCCGCATTTGGACTTCTTCCACCAGGGCAGAGTAATGCTCCTCTGATGTCTTCTGCATTATCATCTCTGACTTCTTCAGTGTTAAACTCAACAGCTTTCAGCCCGTTACGATTAGCTGTTGGTCCTCCAGGTGAGTTGAGTAAAGTTTAGAACAAGTCTTTCATAAAAAAGTCACTATTTCAACAGACGAATTTGAAATTCTAAATATAAAATCTTGAATGAACCTTAATACATTTACAAGGAAAATAAACGAAATTGATGAGCTTCAATTAATTCCCTGTTAGTACCATTCACAAAGTGATACATCCGAATTTTTAACAGGGCGAGGAAATACAACCTGCAATTTGTGTTTCAAGACATTTGCTTGTCATTCTGCCCTCGAGATCCACTACAGGAGCCATACTAAAGAGCGACCATTCAAATGCACTGTCTGTGATAGAGGATTTTCAACTAAGGTAAGAAAAAAGTTCTAAATATTTTATTAGAAGAATGTTCAAAGTAGTTAATATCAATATTATAGTAAAAAAGCTTCAGATATGCGTTAATCAACTTCAGTCTCTTATACCGGTAATTTTATTTTGTTTTTCAGTCATAATTAAATTATTTAATTTAACACTGAGTTTGATACGTGATTTAAAAGAATTTTCAAGGTTAACATCATATGTTTCCATTATTCTAAAGATAATTTTCAGTAATTCAAATGTCAAAGCAGAAATTTATTCTAGTAAAGTAGCCACACACGTTACGATTTATTTGCACTAATCTGATATTTCACAAAATATACCGACATTCGTATAAGAAAAAGTATAGAAATCGATATTCAGTGGTTAATTGAACCCATGAAGGTATTTAGCAATTTTATTACTCTACAAATGACATGAACATATTTATACAAACATATTTGAAATTTTTTTCAATATTTTTTTTTTGGAAAAAGCATTCCCTATTTATGGTATTCTTGATTAGACTTTCATCGCGTCTGTAGCGAAATATTCAGAAATAATATTCGAAAGTATATTATGAATGAGTGGGTAATTGCTAAATGTGATATCAAAATTTTTATGAAATTATCAATTTTTTTTTACTTATTCAATAAAGTCTGCTTTTCATGTGTTGTTCTGATGATGGAATATTGAAATGACATAAAAGTGAAAAACAAGCGTTATCCTTGTAGTAGAATCTTAAATAGTTGTAGATATCAAAAAAAACCTGAATTAATAATCAAAAACTTGAAAGAATTTTTAAAATTTAAATAATTTGACGATAATAGTCAAATTCACTCCACATTTTGTGTTATCGCGCATTAACTAAACCTTCCAACCCAAAAATATAGCTACGTCTACGAAACTAATAGCTCCTGTCCCTTTTTCCGAAAAATTGTTCGATAGTAAACCGTCACAACATTCGAAAATTGTACGGTTTAATTTATGAACAAATCCATCAACTGATACTTTGTTTATCGTTTGGAAAAGGGAAAGAAAGATAAAAGCGGGATTCTCAATCAAAAATAGACCACTTAGACATCAGCATAAGTTATTGCTGGCCAGGTGCCAAGGCGTTTAATCTGCTGTACGGCGACAAGTCTATTGTGTCTGAAAATAACTGGCTCAGTTCTGAATTCAATCATCTCCGATCTGTTGTCTCGTAAATGCTTAATGACATAGAGCTTAGGCATTTGAACTTTTCTCTCGACGCCGGTTTTAGTGTACGATCGGACCTACTGTATAGATACATTTGAAGTCGATGCTGCTAAATATAATATTGCCGGACATGTCATCGGTTATACTTTTGTTTGCTTTCTAAGAATAATAATGTGTTAGAACGATTCGAAGAGTTTCACAAGCTTTGGGATAGATTTCTGCGTTCGTTGTCAATTGATAGCTCATAATCTAGGTGCATATTGTTTACTATTATTCAAATACATCGTAGATACCCTTGGCAGACTTTGAGTTTGAGTTCACTGACATGATGACATATCTTCTTTTCATTATTAAAATTTTTGAGTCACTCCACATTACAACCATAAAAGTTTCTATTTCAACTTATGTATTAAACCACTGTTTCCCAACGTGTGGCCCACGCCTCACGGGGGGCAATTTGATTGTTAAGGGGGGCAATTAAATATGAGTTTCACCTTTTCGCACTTCTTAATTTCAACTTTTTCACCCTTTTCGGGGGCATTAGAATTTAAGGAAAAATAAGTTGGGGCATGACACAAAAAAGGTTGAGAAACACCGTATTAAAGCTTATAACAAAATATTTCTGCGTTCGTTGTCAATTGATAGTTCATAATCTAGGTGCATCTTGTTTACTTTTATTCAAATACAACCTAAAAGGCAGACTTTGAGTTCAAGTACAACCATAAAAGTTTCTATTTCAAGTTATGTATTAAACCAGTGTTTCCCAACGTGTGGCCCACGCCTCACGGGGGGCAATTTGATTGTTAAGGGGGGCAATTCAACATGAGTTTAACCCTTTCACACTTCTTAATTTAACTTTTTCACCTTTTTCGGGGGAATTAGAATTTAAGAAAGGGTAAGTTGGGGCATTACACAAAAAAGGTTGGAAACACTGTATTAAAGCTTATAACAAAACATTTATGCACTTGGAAATGAGTTGAAACGCGATATCATATAATAAATAATACATGTATTATTTCGGGGAAACCAACAAAGGGTTCATAAACTCATAAAAATATATTAATATTTTCAAATTCAAATTTTCGTAAATATAATTACTTATTCATCAGTTTCCAATATTTTTATTGAAAAAATGCCTATTCCTTGCATTTTATCAAAGATAAAAGTCACTTGCAGAAGTTTTGGATCTCATTAAAGCATTGTAGCCTTATATGAAATTTTCCATGAGTAACTTAATAGCCCTTCAAATATTTTCATCATTTTGAGAAACTTACGTGGGGCCCATCTTTGAATGATCAATTTTCAAAGATGAGTACCATCTTCTAACTTTCCATTTACGTCATATCATAAACTTTTGCATGATTTTCCATGGACAAGATTTCTACGTCCACACGATTTCTGAGAACGTTGAGCACTAACTTTGAAGAGTTAATCATGTCTGGTGGTTTTTATTCCTTATAAGAGTAGCATCAGTATTGAATTATTTGGAAGTCTCAACCTATCTCGAAATATATTCTTTTTTTATGTCTTTCTTGGACTTAAATTGGTTTATCTGGCGCTGTTTTCATTAAAACAACTTCAGTTTCCGTTTTTGTTTCAGCTTGTTAGATTTCCAATAAAGCAGGGCAATTAAGTTGGTATACTGTTTTTACATCAAAGCGGAATTTCATGATTTGTTTCCGAGTTATAAGGATCATAAATACGTAATTCGACATTATCAATTTTTTAGAGAAAGCTAACATACAAAACTATTATGCCAATAAAAAAATTATAAGACTAATGAAAAAAGAGTCTTAGTTGGTATCATCTTAGTGAATATTATGAAAGATAATGTAGATAAAAAAATTGATCCTGTCGTTTTCAGCAGTCTCACAATGCCAATTATCTTAGTTAAATTTCGTTATTTATACAAATTACGAAGGAAAATATAAGAGCTCGTCAAACTGCCTAGCCCGGTCCTGTGCGCCGCAATAGACTTTCTAGAATTATGATACTAAACGTGTAATTTCAGGAGCCCTGCATGTGTAGGCAGGGGCGTATCCAGGACGAAGCATCAGATCACAGCAGAGCACATAGTAAACGAAAATCTGTTAATCGCAAGTCCGTACATCCTTCAGTTTTCCCACTACCCATGACCCCTGGATACGCCTCAAACTGGATACACATGGCGGTAAGCCCGCCAAATATCAATTCCAACATCAAAAATAATTTCTCTTTTTCCGCAGGGAAATATGAAGCAGCACATGCTCACACATAAGATAAGAGATATGCCGCAGCATATGTTCGAGAACAAGCCACTTCAGATTAAGAATGAAGACTCGCTTCCAGCTTCTCCTCAAGTTATGACTCCGAGAGAGGTGCCGCCTCCCCCACCACCACCAATCAAACAGGAACAGCAGCCACAAGCAGCTCCTGAGCTCGTCGAACAACTACAACAACCGGTGAAGAGGGAACCCTCAGAATGTGAGCTTCCGTTGCCGAAAAGGCCTCCAAGTGAGTAAATCATACAGATTTCTGAGGCAGTTGCAACACAAGAACCACTGAATGGAAATTCGAAACTGAATTATCAGAGAATAAATTTTAAGTCTTCAGTAGATTTTCTGTCATTTAAGCTTCAAGATGTTGAAGTATTTTCTCTTCATATAACGTTCTATTTTGAGATCTTTCTTTCCGCAAGCTTCAGATGCAATAAGATGATCTAGAGTAGCATAAGACGAAACTTTTTGAGATTTGGAGGTTATACAATGAATAAATTTCCTTAGAAAGATAATTCAGATATGTTTTGTGAACAAGAAGAGTGGAAATTCAACATGTCTATATAACGTATAAAGCATTTCTCTTCTGGTTTATTGAATTAGGTAAAATCACAATTTCAGAATATTTTTAGTGTTTGAAAAACATACTAAATATTTCATGCCTTTTTTGATTATTAATGCAAATGATCCACAAATATCATTGTGTATGACCAAAATTTCTTGTTCAATTATTCAACTATTAATTCGTTTGTTTGAAGGTTATTTCCACATAGTACTTATTGAATATTACGTGTTTTAATTTATTTCTTAAAAGATCACACGCTTCTTTGCGTTACAAAATATGTCATTGAATTATCTCAGTGATGTGTTGATGAAAACAAAGGTTAGCAACTATTATTGCTTTAATTCTTGCATCTGCCTCATAATCATGAACTCTATCGATGTACATAACAAAGAGGGCGATTTTTAACAATATCGTCATCGCTTGCACTAACTTAGCTAAAGGTTGAGGGTTCATGTGTGCCTTACGTGTTTTCGCAGGCTTGCAGTCTAACAAGCATTTATGCCATGTGTGCAATAAGAACTTCAGCTCCAGTTCGGCCTTGCAGATCCACATGAGGACGCATACCGGGGATAAGCCTTTCAGATGCAACGTCTGTCAAAAAGCATTCACCACCAAAGGCAACCTCAAGGTAAGAAATCAAGGGCTGCACGCTTAACTAATGCAACTAACTATCTCAGTTTTTTACCAAAAAATAAGTTATCTGTTCAAATCAAATTTCGGTTCATTCGAAGATAGAATCTCTATTTACAAGTATAATAATTTATCATAGATTAGATCTTCACTGAGCGTACTTTACTTCCCATTTAAGTTTATAGCTTGTACCCAGCTTCAACAGTCTTTCGATTTCAATTTTCGGCAAATTTTTCATATTAATCTATCCATTGTACTCATCTTCGGTAGTTTTTTATATCGATTGGTATCTAGTATCTAGCTTCGGCAGCTTTCCATTACAATGCATATCTATTATTAAGCTTCGATAGCTTTTTCATTTTTACTTATCTAGTATCCAGCTTCGGCAGCTTTTTCATATCGATTTATATCTAGTATCCAGCTTCGGCAAATTTTCTATTAGAATTTATGTCTAATATACAGCTTTAAAAGCTTTTTATGCCAATTCATTCCAGTATCAACAACACTAAGATTGGTTATTTACGAGTTTTGAGTATCAATATCAGTGCTTGTTCATCTTTTAAAATTCCGCATCTTGAGATTAAGGAATTGAATTGATAACTGGATGGTTTGATGAATCAAATAGAAATAAAACAACGCAACACATCTAGAAATTGTATCTGCATATTTACCCCATTCACGCAACTGATAACACACCCCTAACTGTGATTCTTTTTATTCATTACTTGCTTTATCCTAGAATTATCTTGTTTGCTTAGCATTCAATTGAAAGCATGCGATTCAACTGCATTTTCCTGTTCACATCGTACATTATACATCTGCTTACTACAGTAGAATGATTTCTGAAATTTTAATGTTTTTTCTTTGCAGGTTCACATGGGTACCCACATGTGGAGCAACGGCGCATCGCGACGCGGTCGACGCATGTCCCTCGACCTTCCCCCCATCCCCATGACGCCCAAGGATTCCGAATTTCTCCAGCGGAGGCCAGACCTTTTCTATCCGTACCTACCGGCCCCATTCCTTAACGGCATGCAAAAAGTAAGAGTCCAATTTTTTCTAAGTCACTAAAGCCAGATACGGCTGCTAGATTTGATATATTAAATCAGCCTCTCTATCTCTCTATTTGTCTCTCCCTCTTTCTCTAGAATAATCGCTTTGAATAAAGCTTAACACTCTTGAAACTCCCCACTCAAGTATTGCGGTACCTATGCACATGTTTTATTATTGATTGTATGAAAAAAATGTTGATAAACTTAATAAAAACAATGAAACTTATAATAAAATATATATGTACAATAAAAAAGATAATAAATTCATCAAAAAACCCACTTGAAACAAAGAAATTGAAACAAGTAACTGAGATAAGAGGCCTTCAAAGTGATGAAAGCATGGATTGAATTAAAATTGTTCTCTTCCAGTTGAATGAGATGTCCGTTGTTCAAAATAACCACAATGGTTTGAACTTGGTTGGAAAGTACAGCAGCCTTCTCAACTTCAATTACCCACCCCCAGAACCTCTCAGATCTCAGAGTGGTTCACCGGAAAGGGGCCTAGAGCGACCACCAAGCCGTGAAGCTCCAGACTCTAGAGGCTTATGGGATCTGCATTTCGAAAGAAAGACTGCTAATGAAGGATCCAGAGAAGACCTCTTACCAGCTTCTAGGGAAGGGCTAGCGGCATAGGGTGGACTGAGGCAAGTGTTCCTAAATTAACTAGTCTTCAAACGGATTTGGGGCAATGAAAACTGTGATATACTATCAGCCACACTGTGTGACGACCTGACACTAGTTTTTAAGTTTTTTGCATGGAACTAGTTGAATAAACACAATTATCATTGACAAAATTAACTCAAAATTGTAAGTCTTTCTGGAATAGTGAGACGAATGTGATAATTTTAGATCTCTTCTATGAACATACGTAAAACATTGATACAATGACTTAACTAATTCTGATCTATCATTCCATGCGAGAAATACCTGTTTGGTGTTCACGATGGTGTGCTGTTCTTTATACTATAGTTACTTTTAGGCCTGTATTATGTATTATATATATAGCTAAATGTCAAATGTACATTATGATCGATGAAAAACAATGCATTATGTTGTCCATTGTGTTTGAAAAATGCATCAGTGGTCGCCAGTATTTAGCTTTACACCCTGTATATATAGATAGTAGGATAAGATGAAGCACAGCGCTGTTATCAAATTAAATGTTGTCTATGTAAGAATCGGGAAATCCAAACAAATTGATTTTCTCATCATTTGTAAATATCACATTGTATATGAGACTGTTTAATATTAATTGATGTATGCTTGAAAAGTACCCTCTTTCCCAAGTACAAACCGATCCCAGTAAATATAGAAGTTAGGATACTCCTAAATCCCACATATTTTTTGATTTTTCGTCAAATCAAAATCATTGAGATTTAATTTATACTTCATATATCAAGTAAGAAACTGTTTCTGAAGTCGATATTTAGTTGACAATGTTTCTAAAATAAATATGTGGGAATTTAGGAAAATATACTGTGTAAATGTAAGTACTTTTGAAATGTTTTTATTTAAGAATGAATGTACAAATATTTGTAACTGGTAAGTTAAACTATCTATGTATTTATAAAGTCGTAAATGCCAGTTAAACTCTGTTTAATTATAAAATAAATATTTATCACATATGGTTTACTTCTTATTGATAACCTACACAGATATAAAGTTATTTTCTGGAAACTACTAAATAAAGAAAAAACATTATTACTCAAGATCTGTGGATGATATAATTTATATCCACAACTATCCTCTGAATGATCCTAATTCATTCAATCTTGACATCATGTAATGAAAAATTCCTAAGATTAGGAAGGAAAAACTGAGTGGAAACCAGCCTGCTTTCAACCAAGCCCAAAATGTGAGCCTGAAAAAACAATTCATGAAATGCGTGACAAAATTTTTGGCTAAATTCTGTTTTATAAAGACTACATAAGCTTCGGGCTACTAATTCATTATCATGAGTTACTTACTGCGGTTGAAACAGCAAATTTGTGAATGAATGAACCATTAAAAATGAAATATAAGTAGAAAATACACCACAATCCTCAACAGTTGTTGAAACTTATTGTTTCAACATAAAATTAATTTTAAGAATTTCCTTTTTTTTCACTTAGTAAATTTTCGAAATATATTATTTTTCATTATACTCTTTCAGTGAGACTATTTCAAATAATTTAGTCATTGGGAAAATAGTAAGTAAAACATCATTCTTCAGATTTGTCTAAATTCCAAAAAAATCATTCAATTCACAATTTAATTGAACAATTCGTATTAGAAAAGATCAGTTGTATAGAATGTTGCTGTCAATAATTAGGCATACCTTTGAAGAAGTTCCACCATATTTTATGAGCCATGTCAAATGACAGTATGTTTAATGACAGTTAATAATATCAACTTCAATGACGTTTAAGTTGTTACTCTGAAAAAACTGATTATTTTTCGAGTATTATAAAACGATCTCCTATTTCGCCAATTATATATGTAATCCAAAGATCTTTTACTTTTTCTCAGAAAACTATTTTATTGAATACCATGACTATATGTGAACATCCTAATAATAATATACAGAGCTGTTACTACTTTTGATGCCGGCATGAGTTTCAACGTACAGGTCATCTTAAATCCTCTATTTAACTCTATATAACTGATAGAGAAATATCGCAGTGCTATAGATCTGGTAATACGTGTACAAAATTACATCTTTCTAATTTTTATTATTTCGAGCTATATGTAGGCCTCTTAAAGCTCCCCATTGCCCTATTCAGGCAATAGATACTCATCTCAAAATCTTGGAGTTTCTTCAATAGAACATCTGTGAGTATCTTGCATTATCTCCTATAATGTAGAGGTGAAAATATCTAGTTTAGTTTTTGATAATGTTACGAAAATACCTGAAGCCATCTCTGTGTTATCTAGAATATTCCGGCAAATGTGATATAACAACGACTCCTACGTTCTGGCAATCGAACCGTTTCGAAATGGAATCTTCTAGAAACACTCTAGGGTATATAATGAACCAGGACGGAAGATGGCAGGTCAGAGAGTTAGATTACAGTTATCTAGAGTACAGTGAAATAGACAGAAGTGTGACATAAGTGATATTGACATTTGTTGTGTTAATTTTCAGTTAAATAAAGGATATTTATTGATTGTTAAAAGTTAGTTATTGGAATTCATCCGTCGAAACCCATAATCGTAACAATAATATACGAGGTATAATTCATCGTCTTAGGTACATTCGTAATTAAAGGCAATAGCTCTTTCACAGTTCATCTGAACTACTGGCTGTCAAAACACTGTCTTAAACATATTTTAAGTTAAGGTTTGATATCGATATCGACTTCATGCAGTGTTTCCCTGACATGAAAATGTATCTAGTGACAGTTAATAAGATGTTTTGGAATAATACATTCCAGTTCCACAATCCTTCTGATGGGTATCATGGATTTCAAGCTTTGATCAATGGTGATATTTGGTTCCTGAACTCTATGAAGGTTTTTACGTGAATTTTGTTTGATTACAATATCATATCTCAATCCCACATACTTATAACCCCCAAATGATAAGACTATGATTTAGTGATGATATTCAATGATCAAGTATCTATTCTAGCATCGTGAATGAAAGCATACAGAAACAGAATGATAGAATGTTAAACCATCAAAATAACTAGTTACTCATAATTTTTCTCCGGTTCCATGTAAGGAGTTGGAAGATTGAGTTGACCAGATCGCTTTATAATTACTGGCTGCAGAGGCCTGTCATTAACATCTTTCTTGACGTGTTCAATAATGTGAACAACGTCTTGTCCTTTGACAACCTTAATAAAAAGCAAGATAAATTCAGTGGTATCATTTGAACACTATATTGAATTTTTTTAATTGAATAATACCAACTTTTCCGAAAACTACGTGTTTTCCATCTAACCATGGAGTAGCCATTGTTGTGATAAAAAACTGGCAACCATTGCTATCTGGACCAGCATTGGCCATGCTTACTAATCCTGCTCCTGAATGCTTTATAATAAAATTTTCATCCTGAAATGTTTCTCCGTAAATACTAATAGATCCTGATCCATTACCAGATACGATATCCCCTCCTAAAACAAATATTGGAATACATTTATTGAATTTTCTCTGGAACATTATAATTAGTTCGAGTTAGAAGTATTGTAATGATTATGAAATTTAACAGAAAAAACAATGAAGCAATCAACACTCACAAAATTTTCATAAAGAAGTACTAGATAGTGTAGTTTTTAAAGGAAACCAAAAATTATATTTTATTAATTTGTAACATTTCTTCATTCGTAAAATGTGGTAATAAGCGTGCAATTTTGTCCTTAATCATTACTCTTAGTACCTACAATAAATGTCCTCACCTTGAATCATGAATCTTTCTATTACTCTGTGAAAAATGGAACCTTCGTAACTTTTCCCATCAATCCCATCCAATGCAATAGTTTTAAAATTTTCAACTGTCCTAGGAGCTACTTCTCCAAATAGACCTATTGTTATCCGGCCTATCGAATTGTTATTATGGGTAATATCAAAAAATATTAGGTCTGTAACTTTATATTCTTGACACTACAAATGAATTCCAGTTAAAAATATAATAATCCACTCAATAATGTTGAAATTCAAATGAATATTACTCACTATACTTTTTGAAGGCATTAAAGTTATTAAGAATAAAAAATTTGTATTCAACAACCACATTTTTTTGTTTTTAAAAGCGCTTAAAATATATGACGTTTCCACTTGAAGTCAATACACATATTCCACAAATAAACTAATTAAATTAAGTTCTTATGGAATTATGGTATTTAGTGGAAACTAGACTCCCCCGATATGTAGAAATTAAAATTGTAAATACTCAACAGCTATACCTAGTTTTAACTGAAAGAACATCAATACATTCCGCTTGTAAAGCACTTTATCAGAAGACGAGTTCTCTTTATTATTGATTTTTAAATCGAATAATCAAAAATTTGATTTCATTTTATTCTTATATATCCCATATTTCAAAAATTCATCAACGAAAATGACAACTAGGACAGCGCCATCTGTTAATAGCAGCTGAAACTACTTGAAGTCATATGACGGGCTCTGTAAATAACTGATACTAGTTCTTCTAGCAAGAAGGTTCTTGTGAGAAAGCTTTTGTGATCGAAACCAAGGTGGCTCTGCTTTCATTAATTTATTTCTGTTCAATCCTCATCCATTACAAGTAATGAACTATTCTCAGAGGAATTAAATTGATTTATAAAAACCATAAGAAAATCTTTTCAATAGTTTAAGAGATTCGGATAGCAATTTCTACCTAATCTGGGACCTGATAACTATACACTTTATAACAGTCAAAAACAAAATATTACTCTGTGATAAGTCGAGCCAATATTTTAAGTTATACCTCTATGAATACAACAAATTAAATAATTGAAATCATTTCCAAGAAGCATCTTTTCTATATGTATGAATATATTTTTTAAATGGAAATAAGGTGAATATTGATAAAAATATAACGGATAATTGTGCAAAGGTACTACTACATGTATGAATAAACATTTTGGAAAATTAGAACTATGTGTAAGTACAATACATGAATGTAAGGAGGCATATGAGCAATATCTGATAGACGCATATAATACAATATTGTATTTCTATATAGCACATATGTATATATGAATGTGATCTTTAGTTTATGATTTGAGAAGCTAGTTATAGAGAATACGCAAATGCTTATTGCAATATGTTTACGCAATAATAGTATGTAACTTTAATGGAGATTAAATTGAATTATATCATAAAGTGTGGGGCATACATATATTCAATACGTTAAATCAATCTGAATAATTTTTGCCTTTTCAAATTTTCTGAAATTTTTTAGGAATCCATAGGAAATTACCCTTTATATTTGTGAATGACATAACATTTAATGCTTATTTTAGGATTACCATTCTACAATTTAATATAAAATAAAGTAGACGTAAATTAAAATAAACCTCGGTTGTTGAGTTATGCGTCTAATTTTTTATATATACATAATTTATATAATTTTGAATGCACAAGGCAAGGTTCCTGAATTGAGAGTATTACTTCAGAATATGAACCTCGGATGCCTGAACCAAAAATTTGTGCACCTGTGCACAAGCTTTTCTGGTAAATCACATATATAGTCCAATACTTTAATTTAATGTTTTGAGTAGATATAAAGTGCGTAGTTAGGTCTCAGTATTTACTTGTTTTCTGATCTACTGTATTGAAGGTTAAATCTGTTTTGACTTTTATTGTGTTTTGAACAGCTGAACTCGATTTCAAAGAACTCAAAAATGAATGAGGAAATCGATGAATCTGAATTTTATCATCAAGATTTTACTACGGCTTCTGATTGGGAAGTGTTTGTCTCTAGAATCGAAGAAGTTGTGAATCAATGGAAATTAGATGAATCAAGAGATAATAACAAAGATAATCAGTCCATATGGATTACAAAATCAGAAAAACTTATGTTTGCTGATACAGAATTTGAATTTTTATATTACAAAAAGATAAATGGCTTGGATGAATGTTTATCCAAAGAACCTTTAAAATGGAAGTATACTAAAATTGAAAATTCTGTTGATTTGGCTTATGATTTTCAATATTTTGATAGGAATGCTTCAAATACACACTCAAATCTATGTGTTTGGTATGGTTTAACAGAATACTTTGTTTTATCTCCTTCAGGAAGCGAAGGTATTACGTCAGAAAGCAAAATAAAAGTATTACTTAGCTCTCTCTACCTTGTTGTCAGTAGTTTAAAATGTAAAATACCATTTTTTGTTCAAATTCAAGAAAAGTGGCAGAATTGCTATCTGGGAGTTTTTGAGACTTTTGATGAAAGTACACAAATGCGTACCAACTTTGAAATGGTTCATCTTGGATGCGTTCCTCATTGGTGCCAAAACTTATCATCATTATTAAAATTGTTTACTTCAAAAATTATGTCACCTGAAAAAATTGGTTACATATATTCCTCTGTTCAATATACATTTCATTTGAGTGATTTCAGAAATTATTATGGAAACAAGATATTTTTAGTCCACACAGTGATTTGATGGACGTTATGCCCTCCTTTGAGCTACCATTTGGAGTTACTATAGACCCCATAAACTTATTACAGTTGAAAACTACTTGGCTTGATGTACCCAGCTTTAATGTTTACGATAATGAGAGTTTAAGTTTTTTCAAACCAGAACTGTCCCATCAGTGGTCAATATTGGTACAAATAAACCATCAACCAGTGTGTATTTTGACCGACTGTTTACTGGATTATCTCAGTTTATTGAATAATGAGTCTAGAGTTTATGATATACTCCTTGAATTGAGTCCTATTGATGCTTTAGTAGAATCTAAAGTGACAAATATTCCATCAATTTTGAGTAAAGCAGCTAGAAATTCTATAACTGGAAGTCGTAAAGAAGGAAGTGTCATCTCAGAGGAAGTTTTAGTGTCTATTTTATATTACCTGTTTCCTGATGCTGAACAACATGAGCCAAAAAATCCCTATAATTTGATGAGTGAAAACGAGCTAAATGATCCAAGTAATACTCCTCAAGTAAGTTCTAAATACTTTTTCATTAAGTAATTAGCTATTTGAAATAAGTGTTGAGTGATGCATTAGGTTATAAATAAATTCATTATTTTTATCAATCAAAAATTGTACTATAAATCTAGTTTGGGAATCTACACCCATTGAGAGTGATGATTGAATAAAATTGATTCATAGTTCTTAAAACATTTTCTATTTTATAAAATACACAACAAATACAATTAATATTATATGAAATTAATTTATATTTATAATAAAGTTTTAGATTTTTAATATGTACTAATTGTTCTGCTAGGTATTTGAAATTTCATTACTCACTATGTACTTTTCTCTCGGAAAGAAATAATAAAAATTGGAAGCAGAAGGGTGAACAGTTCTCTTTCAATAATTCAGAATTTTTCTAAAATTTCTTTGATTTTATGCATATAAAACTCTTTACTATTGGATTTTATACATCAAGTACTTGATCATGTACTTACATCAAGAATTTGATTTACTTATGATTGTTCAGGTACTTAGCAATAATATTTTTATCTTGATTTTGTTTTTTACTGATGTTGTAATAACTATTTTCATTTCTGTTCATCATCTTCGATATTTTTATTTTGATAATTCACTATTTAATTTACCACTTTATTCTATAGCAGTAAGAGGTTGAACAATTTCAAAGTTGCCTTTGATTGCATTTGATTTGAATTTCTCTCTTCTCAGTTGCTTCATTTTTGAAAAAAGTATATTTTAGGTGTAAAATTCAGTACCTCGTGCTGAATATTATGTCCGGTGAAGAATTAGTAACTATGAAACGAGCGTAATGCTTCGATTCTGTAATAAATGTGAAAATTATGTTGTCGTTGAAGCTTTTGGCGGATGCGCTTCATGAAAATTTTGCAAAAAATTAATTTTTCTTTTCATCCTAGAAAACTTCAATTCAAGATCTTGATAAACAATGTAGAGGATTCAAAACCTGTCCACATGATTCTTTATTATGGAGATTTGCTGTAATTTCAGCTATATTGCAACACACAGGTGGAGGATTTAGAGCCTTTGCCCAATTGTGGTATGAATTCATCCAAGAAATGCGTTATAGATGGGATAAAAACATCATTATATCGGGGTAAGTTGTTTACATGATAACTGATGATAATAAGAAATAAATCTTTGTAAAGAATTTTATTTGTTTACAAAGATGTAAAAAAAAAAATTATTATTATTATATATCGAAATATTATTTTTCTGAAGTTTATTTTTTGAGAGAGCAAAAGCAATCTTAAAATTTTTAGTAAAAATTTATTCCTTTGAGTGTTCTGTCATAATTCTTGGAAAAAAATAGTAGAAATCTACAACTTCTTATAGTATATTTTTATTAATTAATATTTACAGAATTAATATTAAAACTTAACTAATCCTAATAATAATTGATACATGAGTATATGAAGGAGATTCCCTAAATATTTAAAGTCTATATCTTTCATAAGTACACGTAATGATACTCTTATACTGTGTTTAGAATTATAGAAAATTTATTCGCATCAGTCACTTCTTCAATATTAATTATAATATTTTTGAAGAAATCAAATATTTCTGTACACACATTCAAATCTATTTACTGTGTGTAATACAAAATGAAATGAAAAGTAATTGCACCATAAAGAAATGTTCTTATAACCGTTCATCATCAATATTATGATCAATTGATGCAGTGTGATAAGAAAAATCATACAAGTTTTGAGTCTTATATGATTTACAGGTATATAGGTGTATTTTGGACTGAAATTCAAATAATTAGCGTCTTTGAAAATCACTTGACACTTTTCAGTAGTTTAGAGAGGCACTAGACCATTTCTTGTTGTCGGGTTTCTTGCCATATAGATATCCATATCGTGGTCTGTCCAGTTGTCTGAGTTATCACAATAGTTGTTCAGAGTGTGTGTGGATCCTGCAGTGCTGTATCTGCTACTAGGTCTGTGATGATCCCTCGATCTTGATCTCGGTCTTGATCTTCGGGTTGACGAAGCTACCGAGTGTGCTGGGCCCAACCTGGTAGACAAGCGATCAGATTGCATGGCTAGAGATTGACGAGACTGACGTAGATCTAAAATAAATGATTGTTAGTAATGATTCTGTGCAAATGATGCTTTATGATGTGAAAGGTTAAGTACTAAATGGTTACAATCCAAAGTAAACTACAAAAACATATTATGTATAATATAATTATAATGTAGATTGGATACTACAGTATATGTATATACAGCACATGAGAGTTCTTGACTTCATTAGAAGATGATGATACAGGACCAACTTTAATAAGAACATAAATCTCTTTTATCAATTTTTTGGAATATTTGTAATATAACTAACGCCTTTTGAGTATTCCATAACTCACATATAAAGAATAAGTAGCGTGTTAGAACAAATTTACCAATATCCATGAAGGCACCAAAATAATTTTTGTCATCACCAATTGGTGTTCATTTTGAAAAGTATGATTATTATCTACACTTAATATACAAGTTCATCTAAATACCTACCCAATTAATGTTATATTTTTGCATTTTTCTCCACGGAGATGTTGCCAAAAATTTTTGAACATTTATGTGGTAATATGATAACTTGTGGAATATGAGTAATGTTGTATGGTTTTCATTTTATAATGCAACTAAAGGTCTCAAAATTCACAGCTTAAGCAAAATATCACATAATATCATGCTATAATGAGTAATGAAAAGTATGAGTTACAAGCATGTTGACTGAAAATCCATATAATGACAAGAAAGAATATAATATTTGGTAATATATAGCAATCGGTTTGTTGTTTTATGTATATACAAAAATTGTATATTGTTCAAAAGCTTGTCCTACCAGAGAAGAACTTTGGTGCAGTTTTGTGACAACAATACTAGTATCAACTAATCTAAGTGGTACCAAAGTATCTTATTTTTTCTTGTCAATCAAACTTCGATCCGTTTCTGCGAATATCGTTCAGGTTAAATGATCTCTTTAATTTTCTACCAAGGTGAAAAAAGTTAGTAGGTAACAGTTCATTTGTACAATTCTATTACTGAATCAAACTCTACCTGACTCCCACTAATATTAGTTTTTCAATAATACATCGAAACCTCTTTTTCTCTAAAGCCTTTCCCGCTTTTCTCACCTTGCCTGGAAGATAACAAATTATTGGGGAACGCATTTGCGGTCAGATATCGTCCTGAGTGATTCGAGAAACTGTGCTGCGATTGTCCATCTGCTATGGACCTTGGTTTATTATTACCTTTGTTGCTGAAGTGGGACCTCATATCGTCGGGTATCAGGGATGGGGTTTGGTCCACCGAGAACATTCTAGGTCGTTGAGCGCTGTGTGTACTGTAGCCTGACACCTGGTCCCAATCCTGTAAAGTTGTTTTGAATAATTTCAAATGATAAAAGAGACTTCGTATAATTGACAAAATTCTAGTAGGTAAACTGATTTTGACAAACAACTGTTACTTGTTATGCCTCAAATTGTTGGCTTTTTTATGGAAGATATTTTCAGAAGATCGTAAACATAGATCAATACTCTTAGTATTGCAGATCTAATATTCAAGAAGACATATGGTAGAAATAAGTTACTCCCGTAACAATATTTAATAAGTCATAATAAATTAAATATTGCAAATTATAAATAATGACTTCCGAGACTTGGAAAGTTTCTCATAATTATAGAGAAATTTATCGAGTTCTTCCATCGAAAATTCGATGTATTCGAATATTTAACTACCTCTTGGACTTCAAATGAAACAACCTACTATATTTAATACTAATTTGCAGTTTTCATCAATAAATAGGCATAAAAACCTACGCACTAAATCTGTATATATAAATATTTTTTTATAAAAATATCCTCTTTTACTCGCCAAAAGGTATATGTTAAAGTAGTAAATCCTACCTTAGTGTTGTTGTAAGCATTTAAAGTGGCTAGAGATGATAGCGGTCCCCCTGGGCTGGCGCCTTGACCGATTCCCGTGCAACAGTTGACAGGCAATCCCCCAATTGGTAGCCCGTTCTTGATTCCCATCTTGTGTTGGTGCAACTCGTGTAGCTTGCGCGATCGTCTCCTAGATGCCGCCACGAAAATTATTACGGCTACGACGATTGTGCCACAGATGGCAGCACTTGCAGCTATTGTGATTTTGTCCATATTGGATGATGCCGATGATACGGTTCTTATCTCGCGACATTGCGAGTATGGTACTGTTTCTGGCGTTACGTTAATGTCTTCTAGTGAAACAACGCAAACAATTATGCATTCCTGAAATATTTATAAGAAAGAATGTTGTACTATTATAATGACAATAAGTTTTTGCAATTGCCTTACATATAGGAGTACAAATGGCAGGAGTTTAGCCAGGCTAATTTTTTACAAAAACTTAACTATAGAAATTAATCCAAAAATTAGTAGGTTATTCCTTAATAAGAGACCTAAATGATAAACCCGAAACTAAAATTAATATCAATCGATTGGGAGGTTCGATCAGGGCTTTGCAATGATTTTTCATTCGATGTACTGTATTATTGCCGTGCAAAATACGACTTTAAACATTCACTATGATCTGTGATAATCGAAAAATAAATTATCGCCAACGTGCCATAATTTTGGCGTCGCTTCATTTGAAAATCGTGATCGCCGACGATAATTAAGGTCGTTACTTCCAATTAACGACTAATCGCGGGTGCATCATCGCAGCGTGACGCCAATATTCGCGGCAGATCTTCGCGTACTCGATTTTCGGAGCGGATTATACGTATGTAATTGAAAAATTAGCAATACGGTATGATGACCTGATTGCCGACGGAATAGTTCGAGCAAAACGGTCCATAATAGGCCTGACACGTTTACGATTGAAACATGAGTACTAAAAATGAGAAATGTCTTCAGAATATAGGAATTAAATTCAATAGTTCAAACGAATGTACCCCTGTTGAATCACCAACAAAAGGAAGTTTATGATACAATGATGAACGCAATTTATGATGGAAATGGTGGTTTATATTTCTTGGATGCCTCTGGTGGAACTGGACATTCCTCATGTTAGTAGTTTTAGCCACTGTTAGTGCGAGATCTAACATTGCGGTTGACGATACTCAAAGCAAAATTCGAATACATTAAACAAATCACACAGCCAATGCTTAAAAGTTTGTGGTCTGAATCTAGAAAATCCATGTGTTTCCCATGGTCAATTATGATTATATGTGGCATGTACACGGGTCGCAAGACCATCTGCGTTATTTGTTCTTGCACCTGATAATAAATTGAAAAATGTCGTCCATTACATTTAAAGAGTGGAACGCATGCACTTAAATATACGGCCAATAAAGAATATTTAAAATATTTGCTTTTTTAATTCACATTAATTATCCAAATAAAAAATTGACCTTGATAAAGTCGAAAGTCTGCTCATTTATTGTCTTTAAGGTGGAACAAAGTTCGCCGGGGCAGCTAGTAATTACATAAAAACGCCAAATTAAGAGTCTTTTCATACGTTTTTCATTTTAAGTACTCAAAAAAAAACATTGACATGTTTATTATTGAAACACTTATGACCTTAAAACTTTTTCAATTCCGCCATCATTGTTAATGTTAAAGGTTTGATTATTGCTCAAAATCCTTGTCTTCTAATGTGGGTGTTTAGTATAACAAACTCTACTTTTGATAACTACTTTTGTGGTAGAGTGTGCTAGCGTCAGTTGGCTCTAGAAAGGCTCTAGACGCAAAAGCTAGCGTTCTCTGAAACTCTGCTCACGCAGGAGGCGGCCAAAACAAAAATTCAGTTATATGAAATATATTTTTCATTCTAATAGAATCTTACGGACCCCTCTAGCATAGCTCGCGGACCCCTGGGGGTCCGTGGTTCACCAGTTGGGAAACACTGGTCTACACTAATTTCATCAGTTACACATGAGACACTGTAGTAAACAGGTGTACTTGTCACTCTGAAATGCTAAAATGGTTTGTTTCCTTCTTGGTCAGCATTGTGGATATACCAAGTATCACTGTTTTCTATGTATGTATGTAGGACAGCAGAGCTCGTGAGAAGTATTCGATGCAGTCAAATTGGACGCCAAGATCTGACCTGAAACCTGGTGATCCGAACATTCTAAATCATCCACTTGTCGACAGAAAAAATATTATATTTTCGCCTTTGCATATAAAACTAGGTCTCATGAAACAATTTGTTGAAGCTTTTGTCAACTGAAGGGGACTGTTTTAAGTATATCATTTCGCCATTTCCTAGCTTGTCATATGAGAAGATGAAGGCTGGTGTCTGATGGTCTACAGATTCGGCACTTATTAAAGATGAACGTGTCATTGAAACAATGACCGAACTTGAGAAGAATGCTTGTTAACATTTGTTAACTTAACATTAACAACTCTTAAAAAGCTTCAAAAAGCTTGGCTGCAACATGAGTATCAAACTGCATTTCTTACATAGCCATTGACAAGTTAGTGATGAACAGTGTGAGCGATGCCACCAAGATTCGAAGGTCTTGATGGCAAGGTATCAAGGCGGATGGGATGTCAGTATGATGGCTGACTACTGTTGGGGCATCAAGCGAGAATGTCTCCAGATTGAACATTCTAGGAAAAGTTATAAGCGAAAATTTTTACCCTAATATCTTTTTTTATTTTATGTATAAACACAATTTAACTTTTAATATAATAATCTTTGTATGAACAAAATATTCTAATATGTTTGGTTACAACCTACTTTATTTTCCTATGTATGCCTATTTTGTATGACTTTTAGGACAAAGCGAGGGTATCCTGCAGTTTAAAAACTTGACGCGATAGAAAAAATTGATAACATTTGTGAGTTTAGAGACCAATATTTAGTCAAAAATAATTCACAGATCTTAGACAACAAAATTGCTGTTCCCCAGTGTTATCTGACAAGAGTTTGCCACAATTCCTACATATTTATCCACGTCATTGGAATACAGTTCGTTACCTCGAAAAGAGTCCTGATATTTGATAACAAAATTAGTCTGATCGAAGACAGAACAATTTTTTCGTAGGTTAATGTCGACATATAAGGCGTACGATTATTTAGAGAGTACTCGTGTGAACTTATCTTGTCAACATCTTCAATTTAATAAGTACATTACATGCATGAAGATGTTTTGCATTGCACGCTCTCACATTCATGCTTTCTTTAACAGTCTCTTTAAATTTCGCACGGTTGGGTTTATAAAATCCGGATTAGGTCACTCGATTGTACAACCCATGTGACATAATTTATATTCAACGCATATTGTTTATTTATATTTGGTAATAGCTTGGGAATTGGAACTAATAGAATTGAAAAATAGATATTACTCCTATTTTTAACAATAGAAGAAGCTAGTGAAATATACATTTCACTTATAAATGCTCTACGTATGCCCGGTTTCGATTTCGCACTAATTGATTCGGTTATCCGGCTCGAAAGACCAATTTTCGCTGAAAATGTTTCAGAAGTATATCTTTATTACGAATGTATACTTATCGTAATTAAAATATAAAAAATTTTCTCCTTTTTTGAAAAATAAAACATCGCACTTTTTCGAAACGATTCTTTCAGATGATTAGTGGCATCTGAAGATGAAGCAGTTCTTTGGAACGGGTTTGTTATGAATATAAGTGAAAATTATTTCCGGAGAAGCTTTGGTAAACATAATTCATTCAGTATCGACTACATAAGTCGATAATTTTTATAATCAAATCGTTGATGTTTTTCTACGATAGTTCAAAAACATTGAATCTCAATGTAATAGGTTATATTGACCAAAAGAATCGCTCAATCTTTCTTGAAGCTCTTTTAAGAGTGGTTACTCACCTGAGAAGGTACATTCTTTATCTTGAATTCTCTCTCGCTGGCTTCTAAAGGCGGGCCTTGCTTGAAACTCTTGTCTGCAAATAATCTGTAAACTACCCGGAATCCCAAAATGTTGGCAGTATCAGAACCCCATTGAATGATGACTGAATTGTCTTGTCTAAAGGCACTCTTTACAAGAACTTCTCTGGACTCGTCCGCTTTGTTCCTGTGAGCGTAATTCATCATCAAGGATGGCCTTTGGGTACGCGCACCATTCGATGTCGTCTTCACTTTGGCTTTTTGAGTTGTCAATTTTGGAGTTGTACTTTTCGAAGTCGTGCCAGAGGTTGTAGTTGTAGTACTTGTCCTAGACGTAGTTTGGGTGGTGGTAGTTACTGTTGTTGAAGTGCTTACTTTTGGTTCAGGTTTTTTGATTATTGTTTTCTTTTTAGCTTCAGGATCCGAGAGAGAAACGTCATCTAATTCAGCACTGACAACTGTTGCTATTCCCAAGTTTTCTTGTTTCGCATCTGAACACAGTTCCTCTGGTTGTATACTATAGAAACCTCTGTCTCTGAATTTTGGTGGGCTGCCACAAAACTGAGGGTTACGTTCCCGACTGGTCACTTGTAAATCTCCCTCACGAATCCATTTGATAACCCATGCCAATTTACAGTCGCAGTGTAGAAATCTACCTCCCAAACTTAAGCCTCGTAGTGTTTTGTTTAAATGTACTAAGGAGTCGTATGGTACCGTTACTAAGGGGTTCCCATCAAGTGCTAGCAACGTTATCGATGGATTTCCACTGAAAGCGTCGTTTGGAAGATCCGTTAACAGATTAAAACCTATATCTAACACCCTCAACTCATTCAGAGTGCTCAAGGCAGCTTTAGGAAAATCAGGTAGGAGATTGTTCAATAAACTCAACGAACTCAGTGTTTTTCTCACACCTTTGAAGGAATTTTCACCCATGTGCTGAATAAGATTTCTCTCCAAGTTGATTGCCGTCAAAGACCTCAAACCTTCGAAAGCGTTGCTGTTGTTCACACCCCCAAGTTCCACTAAGCTGTTCTGAGAAAGATCGAGAAACGCTAAAGTCTTCATTCCTTTTATTGCTTTCGGGATATCTTTCTGCTTAGTTCCTTTGAGGTTTAAATTTTTCAAACATCCTTCCAGGCCGTTCAAAGCACCGTCTTCCAACGTTACATTATTATCAGCTAGTTTGAGCGTGGCTAATTTGGTGAGATTTTGGAAAGCGTTCGGGGGTACCGTTGTTATCCTATTATGCGAAAGATCCAAAAGTGTCAGGCTCTTCAAAGATTTCAGACTTTCAACTGGTATCTCATTAATGTCGTTATCTTGTAAATTTAGATTTTTTAGGTGACGTTCTTGACCTTTAAACGCATCGTTCGTTATCGTCTTTATCCTACAGCCGGATAATTGTATGTTGTGTATCTTCAAATTTAGGAAAATATCGTCTTGTAACGCTGTGATGGTAGAGTTATTAACGTACAAGAGATCAAGAGGAGTGTCACTCGCGTATTTGTGTAACGATGTCAATAATTTTTGCCACTCAACTATATCGCATTGGACGGATAGTTCGTGACCAAGATTATAGCTGCACAGGCACGACGATTGTAGGTCTGGAACCTCCAGCTGCCAGGGGCATTGGGCCGCGGTAATGACCATCAGCGTAGCTGACACCAGCCAGTGTGTGGCGATTTTGTTTCTCATGACCTGAAATGTGGAGAAATTGTTAGATCGTTTGGCTTGCCTCAGCGGTTCCAAAAATTTTCATTTCAATGAGTCATTAAATATTTCAAATGGAACTAACATAGTTTCGAGATTTTTTGTGTTAATCGTTGAAAGATAAAAATATTTCCACATCTTACTGGCTTCCTGAGATGTATATCTTCCTCAGAGGAAGATATTGTGTTAGTGAATTTTATTTGCTTCGACCAATTTTCAACACACTGTTAAATTATGTACAACACGCTTTTTAAGGTTTTGGATTTCAAACAAATATCGACACATTCAATGAAGGATTATATATTTAATTGTTTATGATATATAGGGAACATAAGAACAAAAGAAAAAATCAGAAAGCTAGCAATAATCAACATCACTTTTCTTTGAAACATTTTTACCTAGTGATTAATTCTTAGAATCAATTGAAAGGGTTACTTATAATTCTGATGTTACAAAGTACATATTTATTTAGAGGCTATTATACACAGAATACAATTTGGTTTTTCTCATTAGTATACATTAGTTTCGTAGTATTACTACATTTTCGAGCACATTCCGTACGAATAGAAGTACTACGTAGTTCTAATCGTAGTAATATTACGAAACTGCAGTCTCAAACTAAAAAATATAATGATAAAATAATTTTTTTTTCATAATACCATACATTATCACAAAGTAACAGACGGGTCTATCCAATATGTATCTGGATACTAGTTTTGAACAATTGTCAGCTTTTGTGAGAAATAAATAAATTTCTGCTAATGTAGATAGAATTTGCTCAGGTAATTTTCGAAATATTTTTACTCAGAGAATATTTCTTGTGATGAAAAATAAAATTTTGCAGCCTGATAGAACGAAACCTTATACATTCAAATAAATTGGAGGAATTCACACAGAAGCATTTAAATATAAAAGGTATTACCTACTTGCCTGAATTATGTCGAATGTTGAATTTCACATAAAATAAATGAATTGTGTATAAATATCAAAAGTCTTTTTTTTCTGAATTGACGTACATGGTAAATTTCATGTAAATGTACATGTAAATGAAACTTTGAAATCTCTAGTAAAATTGTTACTTTTTTGAGATTTAAAGGGCGTACTTTAATGCTTCAAGGTCATTCGATTTAATTCTGACCTTTGTGATATGAATTATTAAATTATATGACAAAAGTTCAATGATTTGTACTTGATATATTTTCTTATATTAAGAAGATGTACAACGTCTGTTTGACAATTATGCAGTATCAAACATGAGTTGTGAATTTGGGGATTTTATGGAAAGAACGAACAATCAACAATGGGCATTGAAATATTCCAGCCAGTTCAACTCGATGAAAAAAAGGTACAATTCACTGATGTGAATAAAATATGCTAGACTTGTTCGTGTGGCGTTCTAGGAAAAAACGGATTTCCTTTTATAACTCGCTCCTTGTGTGCACTTTGTGGGCTAATATACCGTAGGCGCAACGGAAACGTTGCTTACCTTTGATTTTACCGGTATAAACTTCGAGTTTCGTAATACAATGTGTACTTGTCGTTTTATATAGGTGGCAATGTGTAAATGAATATGAAATAATTAGCTTACCAATAAATACAATCACTGAAATTTGTGATGATAAATTTATAAATCAAATTTTTTTACGGTCGTTATATTAATTATTTCTCTAATATTTTCAAATTGCCAGTCTGAAAAACCATTTCAATGGTTTTAAAGGTACGTCAAAATTGACAAATAGAAGTGTATGAATCTAGAAAAAAGTTTTTCGGTAATATTTTTATTTTTGGGAAGAGATTCATATCAAGTAACGCCTGTAATTTCGCATTTCAACTTTGTAACAGATATCGTACGTATTCGTTACTACTGATGCTAATTGAATTAATTTTTTATAATAGACTCAATAGCTCGACTATTGAAAATGATGACACAGTGAAGACTGTTTAACTGGTATCTCAAGGAGCCTAAAATTTCCTCTTACTTATCACTTTTCATTTATCCAGTTTTCCAAATTTTAGGGTTAATACGTCAGTTGTTTCATATGAAGAAGTCCTTATAATTGAGTTGGATTATTGGGGTCAAAATGAATATTTATAATATGTATAAAGAGGTGCAAATGTCAATACATACGTATCTATACAAGTGAAAGAAATACATCATCTATGTTACGAAAATTCAAAAAACAAGATTAAAAAAATCAGTGATATTACTATCAGTTCGTATAAGTCTGTTTGTTGATTTAAATTTTTCTCTTGAGTATATTTTTTTTGTACTATTCACTAGTTTCTCGTACAAACTCGTTGCTAGTTCTAATAAAGTGAACAAGTATACAACGACATTTGTCGTTTTGTTAACAAAGATGGTCCAACTTCTGTAAAACTAATAAATTGTAAACACTTATACGAGGTCAACTTGAAAAAAATTTATAAAATCGAGCCTGAGATAAATTTTTGAAATTCCTATTAACAAAGTTACTTTAATACAAAAGTTTCAAGATCATATTGTAATTATCAGTAACAGAGGTTTCTCACACTTTCATTGAACAGTTTTCACTGTGTTTATTAGAAAAATTGGTTGAATTTAAAAAAAAATTATGGAATTGTTCAGTGATACAAACTCTGGATAAGAGTTACCAGTCCGAAATATTTGAGTGAAACAATCAATTTTTTGGTGATTTTCAGAGTTTCAGAGATTTTTTCAGTTTTGATTATTATTAGGAACCTCTGAACGATATTTTACGAAATGCTAAGACTTCAATTTACATTATTGTAGTATTGAAGTTGAGATGGAAGTATATAACGTTTCACAGTTTCAACTAGGCACTAAAGTAACAGACCAATTCCGATTAAAAAGTAATTAAAAATTGTAATAACGATGTATGCCTTTCATCAAGTATTAAAATGAAGTTTTGACACAAAAAAGAACGTAGGTATTCATTAGCTGAAATTTCGAATCAATATCTGAATGTCCTAAAATCCCATTATCCGAATGTAAATACCATGAAAAAACGAAAGTTTCCGTACGAAAACGAAACAACACTTTCCAATAGAGTCCAATCACCAAATCGAACAACGATCACAATGGAAGGATTCCAATCTCGATATCGCTGAATGGAGTTATCATGCGCCATCTATTTAATAATGGGAAAACCACATCCACTAAGATAACTTAGTTCACGCGCTGATTATTCGAAGACATCTCGAGTTGGTCGTTTTACGTTACAGTTATTACACTGATTGTACGTTGAGATTTTCTTTTCGCGGAATAAACATTCCAGCTTTGAATAAGGCAAATGATAGGAGTTTGTGGGAATTGTATTTCTGAGAGCATTGAAACAACTGTCTGCTACTGTTTAATAACTACTTTTGATATCGAAAGGAATTCCCAAACGGATTTAATACTCAAATTGAACACACTTGATAATTATTTTGATTTATTTGGACGTTGTAACAAATGCAGAATGAGATAATTCATCGTTTTTGAGTCATGTAATCAATATTTTCAAGTATTTACATATTTGTTGCATGATATCAGTGGCGTATATAAGGGGAGACCCAGGGGGCCGATCACCCCCATCCGAAATCAGTCAGTGTAATACAAAATTAACTATAATGAAACAATATTCAGAATTTTCTGAATGAAAATGAAAAATACGCATGACGCGTTTCGAAGTACGACTTTCTTATCGAATGCTAAATAACAATAAGACGTGTCATATAACGCTGAAGGACGTTTATAAACGCTTAGGACGCTAAATAACAATATTGCGTCATGAGTATTTTTATTAAATTATGAAATAATTCTAAATATTGGTTCATTATGGATTTTAATTTTCTCCAAGTATCGACCTCATCAATAATCAATTTACAAAATTAACTCATGTGAAAACGATGACTCCAGGATAATGTGGAATTTTGATGAATAAACAAATGTGAATGAGTGTAAAGGAATCTTTATTTTTTCATTTATAAATTATGAGAGTTGTTGATATGCGTAATCGGTTTGGTTGCTAAAATTCAACGTTGTTCTGTAATCTCTGTATATATTGTTAACCACAATAAGTCTTTATAATGTATAATCTTTTTGAACTGTTTTTTCCTTCACTTGTATTTACTTTGTTTCATCGTTTTGAAACAATATTGAAATAACGTAGTTGTAATTTGCCCGCTGAAATCACTACTTTAATACCCAAATTATATAACTTTGGTCTTGGCCCCCCAAAAATATTTTCTATATCCACCACTGCATGATATATATATATATTTTTATCTTATAATACTATTGCTACATTTGTATCGTGTTCCAAAACTCTCCAAACATTAGATCTTACGATGACAATTTCAATTTTGGTGAGCTCCAAAACTAGAGGTGAAGATAAAAAGAAAACGGTCTTGAATGATCAAAATAATTTCTTTAGTTCTATTTATTCAATTGATATAATAACAGACTTAATAGAATCAACTTCAAACATTGATGGATGGTTTTATATTTGACTTTAGTTTCGTAAGTAAAAACCGCGATCTATATGTTCTGTGATGTTCAATCTGCTTTTTCTCGAATTTGGAATTTTGCAATTTGGAAATTTTTTGTGCCTCAATATTTTTACCTATGTATCATTGCCTCCATTTATATGTAGTGCGTTATTGACTTCCATCGATAGATAAATCAAAGGCAATGTCTTTTCGAATTCGAAATGGTAAGAAAGTTGCGTTTTCTTGATTCACAAAATTTTATTAAATAATTCTAACTTACGTTATGAATATATTGAAAAAATATGTGACAAACATGGTTGTAGTATAATTAAAAGTGCAAAACTTAAAAAAACTACGATTTTACCGCATAGAACTAATCTATGCGCGATTGACGGCCATTAAAAAAAAAGAAAAACAAGAACGAAGAATTCTCAGAAAGGTTGAGTACTCTTAGAACACATGTCCTCTCCAATAACCCATTGAAGAGGACATTGTCATGTGCCATTGTCATAAACCCATGTGTTTGGCAATTGCGATATGACATAAACACTTATTTTCATTAGTGAAATTCACTTGAAATATTTTGACATATTGATTGACTTTGATTTATATTAAATTATTCGATGACTATTCGATTCGATAGCTGTTATTAGCTATGTATATTTTAAAATATTTTCTGTACCTTGGTGT
Organism: Henosepilachna vigintioctopunctata; assembly: GCA_030704895.1. Lineage (NCBI taxonomy): Eukaryota > Metazoa > Arthropoda > Insecta > Coleoptera > Coccinellidae > Henosepilachna > Henosepilachna vigintioctopunctata. The sequence goes on from JARQZJ010000121.1 coordinate 11,591,638, forward strand.
TTCTACAGTACGAAATAACGCCTTTTATTATTCGGAGGCTTATTATATAGTCCTGAAGATGTTATTTATTTTTTAGATTAATACGCAAATATGTGTTCTTGGCTTCATCAATTTGAAATGAAACCTTTGCTTGGTTGCTGGACAAATCATTCTATAGACACGTCTATTTCTTCATTCTTAATAAATAACAAGGGGTTTCGCTTATCTCTTGGTGAAACATCATGTTGAAAACAATTGATTAAAATTAACACACTTGAGTTAAATTTCACTGAAAACATGAAAAACTCTACATATGTTTCGGGTGGTTAAGCCATTATCAAGAGTAACATTATATACTCTTGATACGTGTGTGTATTTACGTGTGGTTATGTACCAATTACAAAATCATGATTTATATTAATTTACTCAGCTACCGTTACAATTTCACTTGAACTAAATGAGAGAAGCAACCGGAAAGGAAGCTATCTCGGATGACAAATTGCTAGGTATTACTGGAAATGAATAAACCTTGAGAAAATTCGAAATAACACACATCCCACCTCGATGACTGAATCTGGTTTAATGATGGAGACGTTAGAAAGGAAATCAGAATATTATTGCGATCATTTCTATTATGAGCCTCACTAGTTATTACATAAGCCGTAACTAAGATGTAATTCGATCTTACCCAATAATTCTTCCACGCCCTACAAATGAAAAAAGCATCTTTGCCGCGTCATTATGCCTGAGAAATGTTCTCAAGGAACTATGCGTCTGTAGAATAATGCGAAGAAACAATGTGGAAAATGTGCAAGTGAAAATCCAGGCGCAATTTCGTTAGAGATAACCATGGGAACTGCTGTGGGGAAAATTGTAACAAATAGAAGGATTCGGTAATTTTCGTGTTTTTCGTAATTGTTCTGGATGACGCAATATCGCCCAGAAGTTAACAGTCAATGAGAGTTTAACTGCAACCGTGAGAAGAGTTAGATTAGTATCTGACAAAGAATTAGATCTTTTGTAAAATTGATTTGTTTTTAATTATAGGTCGCATTGCACCAGGCCATTTGTACAAGTCTATGGACGCTGGTACAATGGATCATATTTCAGTCTCAGAAGAGTTTTTCTTTTTTTTTTCATTATGACTTCTTGCAATACACTTTCTGGCAACCTTTATTAGTGAGATTATTTCAGAGTATTGTAATTGCTGTTGAATTACGACTGAATATTATAAAAAGTATATATCTCAAATAATCAATATTTGAATTTTGTTACTGTAAGAGTGAAGTTGAATGTTTGATTTGAAATTAACATTTTCAAAACTTTCCTGTTGAAAAAAATTATATTCTCTCCATTTGTCAAACTTAATATTACAATATTATTAACGTATCAATTTTAACACAATCATAATTAATTTCTTTTTTGTTTAATGATACGATTTTGCCTTGTCCAATTGTAGACGTTGCATCTTCTCGAATACCTCTATTTAATAATATCTATTTTAACGAATATGTATTTTATGAATAAAGAAAAGTAATAAAAATTTGCCATTCGACATTATTAATTTCGTATTTTTGAGGCAATGTTTTTGCGAAATAATTAGCTGCACATCTTTTGCTTATTATGGATATTCCACAGGGATCCAATCGTGGTAGTTAGGTTTGGTTTATTTTTTATAATATTGAAGGTGAATCAAATATAAACATAGATTTCTACTAGTATCCTCAGTTATACAAAGTTTAGTGGGATGTTGTTAAAAGGGAAACGAATTAAATTACTTTGGATTTGATTTTTGGATACTGCATTTTGTGTGGATATAGCATCTACTTCAATGAAATTCATTATTATTCAGTAGTTTTGACACGATGTTCTTTTGATATAATGAATGCTTATTATGGGGATTCCACAGGGATCTAATCATGGATTCAGTTAAGTTCATTCCTTATACAGATTCTTCAAAGTTCAGGTGGGGTATCATAAAAAAAAAACAAAAGAATTTCTTTTAGTAGTTGTTTTTAGGATACTGAATTTTGTATGGAGACTGCATCTTTTCAAAACTCATTTACATAGTTATAATAAAGGACAATCTTCTATTTTTCATTTATGTTTACATTCTAAATACTTAATTCGATCCGCTAACAAGTCAATTAGATCCGCTTTTTAAAGTCAATTTATATATGTCCCTAATATTTGACATTAGATGACAGTAGATGAAAAATAGTCAAAAATTTTGTCCCATTATAACTGTAAAATACTGAACTCAAAATTTCTATCATTTTGACACTATTTGAGTGGAATGATCATAAACACACAAAGGTATGTTGCAATAGTCATATACGTATAAAGCAAAGAGTAATGCATACAACTGGTATTAATCTAAACGAATTGGCTCCTAATATAGAAAATATTTCATAATGAAACAATATTTAGAATTTTTTCGTAATTTTAATACAAATACGCATGACGACGTTTCGAAGTACTACTTCTTTATCAAATGATGGATTAATACTTCCAGCTTAATAAATACTTAATAAATCCAGCATTTGATAAAGAAGTAGTACTTCGAAACGTCGTCATGCGTATTTGTATTAAAATTATGAGAAAATTCTAAATATATTGTTTCTCCTATGATAGTCCTCGGCCTTTCAGAACTTATTGAGCATATTTTTTGAGGGTAGTAGAGGGTTAGTTGTGGTGTTCTTTCGGCGTCAATATTTCCGGAATTTTTCAAAAATTCCCTTTGACTTATCTCTAGTTGTATAACTTCTTCTGTCTACTAATCTATGTCGAGCTACGAACGGTCCATACTCATCAAGAACTTTGTACTATGAAGTTAATGTTGAGGTGCATCCGATACTGCACTGTCTCCGAAGATACGGCAAAACGGTCGATCGACTACTTCTTTATCAAATGATGGATTAATACTTCCAGCTTAATAAATACTTAATAAATCCAGCATTTGATAAAGAAGTAGTACTTCGAAACGTCGTCATGCGTATTTGTATTAAAATTATGAGAAAATTCTAAATATATTGTTTCTCCTATGATAGTCCTCGGCCTTTCAGAACTTATTGAGGATTTTTTTGAGGGTAGTAGAGGGTTAGTTGTGGTGTTCTTTCGACGTTAATATTTCCGGAATTTTTCAAAAATTCCCTTTGACTTACCTCTAGTTGTATAACTTCTTCTGTCTACTAATCTGTGTCGAGCTACGAACGGTCCATACTCATCAAGAACGTTGTACTATGAAGTTAATGTTGAGGTGCATCCGATACAGCACTGTCTCCGAAGATACGGCAAAACGGTCGATTGAAGATGATGCGGCGAAGGTCTCTGTGCCAGGTTAAACTATCGGTATCCGTGCCCCCGAGCACTAGGTGAGACGTATCCGTTGGGATCGTAGGAATACTGGAAACCCAAGAAAAAATCTGCATTAAAACATGATAGGCGTGTACGGTTCAAGGATTCAAGAAGAACGGGCGGAAATGTTGCATCTAAGTTGGCGCATCTCTACATCCGATTGACATCTAAATGTCAATTTGAATAATGGAAATCACACACGTTAAGATTTGCGTCGATGTTTATTTGACGTATACGTTTGTTTGCTAGTTAACCATAATTTAGTTATTTTTGATTAGAATAAGTTGTAAATACATGGTTTCATGAACAATATCATTCAAATACAACAATGTTCATTTTTATTATGGTTTTTTCACGATATTTTAGGATGTAACTTCATGTCGTGAATTTGAAATCTTCATTACATTTTTTATTCTTTGCATGTTCGGCTTGTAAGTTAGCATTCTATATTTTCCTTTATAATTTTGAAACGATTTTTGTCCCACAGTTTCGTAGAATATATTAATTACGACGGATGTGAAATTGGAACTGATTAATGGAACGATTACTACTATTGATGACCGGAAACGTAGTTTGCAGCGAACCTGAAGAATATTTGAAAAAAAAACGGTGAAAATCTATCTGAGAAAGTGGAAAATTCTTCTTGCGTTGCGTTTATCGTCTGCTGATTTATGTGAGCTTCCTGTATAATGTTGCATGGCATAAAATAATTAAACGTTTGACAGAACACGCTGTTAGTGGTAATTATCACGGTTAGCTTTCCTAATGATTATTTTTTAGTGCTTAGGAAATGCAGTCGTGATTGTACGTTCAAGCGTTTTTAGAATCTGTGAAAAGTTAGAGGGAAATTTATAGGATATTTGTGTGAGATTTTTTTGAAAGAATACGTGAACATTGAAGCTATGTGAGTGAATTTCCATGTAATAAAAATTATTGTTGCTTGAAACAGGATGATATTATTCGGGACTCCAACTGAACCATCAATTTTGTTGAATCAGTTAATTTTGAGTATAATCTTCAATATTATGTTCATCCAAACAGACATTTTAGGGATCATTCTGCATTTCCACTATTTCCCAATGTTTTCAAACCACCTTGCCTCGAAAACTTCTGGATTTGGCACGCTGCCACGTTATAGGCATAAATCTTGTTGGGCAGATGTTATGAAAAAGAAGTATATAACCAATTTTTGACACCTTAATTGCGTCAAATCATTCAAAATATTCATAACCTCCCAAAATTACTGAGACACTCAAATTTTGTGTGAGGAATATAGGAGTTGATGTTTCTGAATTTATCTTCTAGTTGGATTTAACTTTTCTTTAATTCGCTTTCGATATCACGAAATTTTGTTACTGCTTTTCAATTTGAAAAAATACGATTAAATTCTATACTGGAAGTAAATTTGGTAAAGTTTTGTCGTTTAGGTTTTTCTGGATTTCATTTATTTCGCTTCTGAAATTTGTATGCAAGTGTATTTTTTTTGTTTTTTGCCAATCTAAGGTAATCTTCAGCACTCTACGTTCCTCTTCAATGAGCGTTTGGTTTTTACTAACACTTCTTCTGATTATTAAAATAAATTAAACTCTTGGCTTAATGTTTCACGATTTATTTAACAATTTGTATAGTCAACATGTTTCGAGCGTTAGCTCATTTTCAAGACTCTGAATGTTGACTTGAAAATGAGCTAACGCTCGAAACATGTTGACTATACAAATTGTTAAATAAATCGTGAAACATTAAGCCAAGAGTTTAATTTATTTTAATATTCAATAATGTTTCACCAAGAGTTAAGCGAGAATTCAATCTCATTTACTTCTTCTGATATATATGTTTCTATCTATTCATGAAGTTGTTTTTTCGCCATATATTGTGTGAAAGAAATAATGAATTTTGCGTCGATTTGTACATATTGAATAATCTTTCCACTTCAGGTTTCAAGATTCTAGTCAGTTAGACTGTCCATTCATTAAATTGACCTTTAAGGTCATTCCACTTCGTATAGCTGCATATAGCACGTATTGTACATGAGATATTTCGTATATTATCATATATTATTATTTGATAATCGAGACCTTGCACCACTCTTGGTGAAAAATGATGACTAAATCAAATAATGTTTCACTATATTTGACAATTTTTTTGTCGATATATTTCGATGTATCACCTCAACAGATTGGTTGCAGAAGAATACTTCATAGAGTACAAATGTTCGTGGAATGTAAAATATATCATAACAAATCGAAGGAAATGTTCACAAAAGATACAATTGAATAAAAATACGAGTAATTCATTAATTTCTACACTTATTTAATGATATCAACAACGAAAGTTGTTCGTTTTCTATAATATATTGGGTATTATATGATTATGTGTCCGTTCTATGGACAGTCCAAAAGAGGGCACTTAGTTTATGTCTTTTGTAACCAGCCTTGATGATCCGGTGATTCGTTAAAATACGTCGAAGAAAAAATAATCGAATATATTGTAACAAAGCCAATTATATTTTATTTGTTAAGTCATTACTATTAAAAAATTTTCTTAAAGGACTAAATAGAACTAATTAGATTTTACTATTATTTTATGTCCTCAATAATTTCTCAACTTCGAGTTGAGACATAGAAATGGTGGAAAATAAAGATATATATGTATTAATGCCAGAAAGTCATTACTTATGTGGAACTTATAATTTCATTTGTTGACTATCTGAATGAGTTGAAAAAACTGAATAAACTTGGCTTTGAGGGAGTAGTAAATGATTGATTCGTATCTTACTTGGAGTCTAGAACACAAATAGTTGAGTTTAATGGCATGCTGTCGGATAGAACGAAAGTGGATGTAGGCGTACTTCAAGGAACTGTCCTAGGTCTGTTGTTTTTCGCCTTATATATAAACGATATTGTTTCTCACATGTGAAAAAATTTTCTTAAAAATCTATTTATTCGTGGATGATACTTTGCTTTAAATATGTAGCAAAGATATTAAGAATATGACAGAGTGGATCAATAGAGATCTTTCTGAAATTATTGAATGGCTATGTGACAATAGCATATCTCTGAATGTGCAAAAATCTAACTTCATACTTTTGGGTTCAAGTAAGACCCTTAAAATTGATAAAAATGAGGATATAACTATAGAGATTAATGAACAAAAAATTAGAAAAGTATACACTGTAAAATATTTAGGCATGATGTTAGACGAAAAATTGAGTTTCAATGATCATGTTGTTTTCATATCATTTTAAATCCCTAAAAAATCAATTTTCTGAAAAGAATAGGAAAAATGTTTAGATATATGTGAATTTATTGTTTTTCAAAGCAATAATAATGCCACATTTTGAATATTGCTCTACTTTGTTATTCGGTCTGACTAATGAAAAAATTCAACAATTACAAAACTTACAGAATAGGGCCATACGAACAATTTTGAAGTGTAATAATATACCTCAATTAAAATTATGCTGAACTCTTTGGACCTAATGTCTGTTAAACAGAGAATACTAGAAATACTTATAGTTCATATCCAAAGTTGTAAGCTTTCTAAATCTAAAAATAGAATATAATATGACGGATTTAATATTTTAAATAATTTACCAAGTTTCTCGAAAACTGGTACTTTTATCAAGATATTTAGGCGTGAACTGAAATAGTATTTTTTAAATGACGAGATAGGTATGTAATTCTTCAAAATTGATCTCGCAAAATATGTGAGTTTATTGTATAGCTTTAGATAAATAAATATTATTACCATTATTATAATTCTGTAAAGGATGTGTGTAATTTTTATAAGCTAGATGTTTCACGGGAGTTTAGCTTCTAAATCATATTCATTCAAGTTAATTATGTTATTTAGCACTTATAATGAATGTTATTCCAGGATTTGTTACTGAAGGCTATCAACAGAAAGTGATATACAAGAAAATTGTGTTTAACGAGGATGACATAATGTTATAATCTTTTCAATCGAGTGACAGTTGGATTAGGTGTTCAGAATCCATAAAACCTGTCTTTGATGTACGTGTTCAACGAATAGTGACAACTATTGTTTCCCCTAATCGTAGTTCTCTAAGATGAATTTTTTTCTTTCAACTTCGTTTCGGTTGACCAAATTCGTTTTCACTTATTTATATAATTATGATTGAATGAATTTCGACACTTGTGATGGTTGTAGGAAATGTCATTCCTTCGATAAATCAGCAACAAGTGATAATAATTGTGGAAACCACGCATAATCGATAAATTGAACGAGGATTTAGTTTAATGTAATGGAATTACGAGACAGACAATCGAAATTGTTCGTCAAAATTATCGAGTTTCGACGATTAGTTGAATTTTATCGAATATAATCATAAACTTCATTGTTTTTCATTGTTGTATGAAGTTTTTGAAGGTCAGTTTGGATCACATTTCTCCGTATACTTGTGAACTTGACATAGTTGAAAGACGTAGTTTTTCAATGTTAATATTTCGCAGTGACAATCATTTCCCAACATTGATTGATATGGAGGTGTCAAACGGTGTACTTGATTGAGTAAAAAATATAATAAATCAATTCAAGAGGTTATAGATTGTTTTCGAAATCTTCAACACTGGTTCATTTATTTAATGCCCTGGTGAAAAGACAAATTGAGTATGGCTGCTTGTTTGGCGACCAATTGAAATGGCTCTCAATTCGAGAGGATGGTGTTGTGATCATCTAGGGGTTGTGATTATGCTTGTTAGCTGTCGAGGTTTAACACTAGGATCCTCCACACCCGAAGAAGATTGCATGCATTGAAATTTTCATTCAATTTGCTCAATGATAATCTCGACTGTCCTGAGCTTCTGGGTAAACTTAATTTCTTCTTTCCTCCGAGGTGTACTAGAATAAGCCAGACATTTTACTCAAAAACCCACAGAACCAATCTTCTCTAGCAATCGCCGTTTAGCTTTGCATGTTCTACTGCAAACCAGGTATCAAGCTGCTGCGATTTTGCACTGGGACTCACTTCTTTCTACCATTAATGTGTATTTAAATCTTAACCAGTGAGTTATCTTGATTTCTTTCGGTTTGAGTTCCGAGTGATTTGTTTTCTTGATTATTATTATGATTGAATATTCAGATAGTGACATTATAAATTTAGATTATTATATTTGATAATATTTTTTTTGTTATAATTATTTTTCAATATTATAATATATCTATGTTTTTATTGTCTTTTTAGTTAACATATTTATTCATTATGTATTTTTCTGTAATTGGGTAGTTACCTATTGGCGATATATGTTTATTATTATTATTATTAATATTATAACTAACGTGAACAATAATTTTTTCGCCAAAGCTGGTCATCTCTGGAATTTTATGATAAAATATTTTGTCGATGTTTCACAAGTTTTTCATTATAAAAGATACAATAAACAAAATAATCAATGAACTCAACACAAAATAGTTGAGTAATATATATTGGCATATATATATATTACTTTTATACCTATTATGCCAATGCCAATTTAGGAATATTTTTCTGTATTTGTTCAACCGTGGTTTCAAAAATTGGTTTCTTATTATTAGTTTTACTGTTTAGTGTGGTGTGGTGGCAAATATATGCTATATTAGGTATTAAATAGTCCTATGAATGCTGGGGAATTATTAAACCATTACGTAAAATGAATCCATATATTTTTGCGGCAGATAAAATAAGTTTGGTGATGTGTGGGACAAAGGAAAGCTTCTGGTCGAAGACTACCAAGATCTCTCACCTTATCAGAACGAGAAAGAACCTGACCACCGATAATCACGGACAATTCGGTCTCTTTTCCTTGTGAAAGAAACAACATTACACTCTGACACATTCAAACTCAAATAATTGTCCTCACACCAACTAGCAATATGGTCCAGCGCGAGCTGAAGTTGAACACAGTTGTCCTGTGATCTAATTTCATGATATAGTTTAAAATCGTCATCAAATGAGGAGAGTGAATATTAACCATCAGATCATTTACGAACATAATGAAGAACAGTGGTACAAGATTAGAGCCTTGAGGTATTCCAGAGATCGGTATGAACTCAGATGACTGTATACTCTCCTGCTGTACGAATTAACGTCGGTTAACCTGGTAAGAATGAAAAAGGTTGGTGAGGCTATCAGAGAATCTAAATTTGTTGCGTAATTTCTGTACCAAGAGTGCATGAGCAACTTTATCAAATCTGTGTATATCACATCAACTTCACCGGTGGAGTCGAGTATTTCAGAAACGTACTGAGAAAACAGCATTAGATTGCTTGAACAAGATCTCATTGACATGAATCCATGTTGCTCAATCTTGATGCTGTTTCTGACGGTTGGATATATAGCATTATAGACTACAATTTCAAAAAGTTTGGAAAAATTTGATACGATAGATATTGGCCTGTAGTTGTTTACAAAAGAAGGATCACCTTTTTTCAAGACAGGTACTAGTTTGGCCAATTTCTATATTTTAGGAAAAGTGGCTTTGCTTATTATTTTTTACTTATTATGAGATTAAATATATGTGTTAATGGATCTCAAAGTGCATAAATACAATCTTTCACAATATAACTTGGTATTTCATCAGGACCAGTGTTAGTACTAATATATCACTATTATTTGTAACACTCTTCAGATTGATGTGACGTTTTTATTTCTTCTGAATTCGCCCAACAGCCAGCATTGAGAAATATCGACAATTACAACGCAAAACGCTGGTGCTCTGTGAATGTATCATTATTCTCATTCTCCGACATTGAAGCTATTCAATTCCGAAGTGCAAATTAGCTGCTGATATTTACATAATCGAATGTGGTACACCTGAAGCGAAATTCTAACGGACTGAAATCCACAACACGCCCAAAGAATAAATCTATGACGGCCGAGAATTCGATATGTGTGTTAAATACCCGAAGAATTATGTCATTATCAAGCGGAGAATGCGCGTGAGAATTTCGAACCTGTCACGGAATTTTTCGGGCATCGAAATAAATCGATTTATCTTGATCATTTCGAAAGGATGCAGATTAATCCTCAATATGGTTCTGTTGATTATGTGTATTTTTCAGAACAAATCTGCAGATGAAAGATGGACCTTTTTTTGATATACTTACATAAGTGAACCATATAATTTGCTGATCACGATGATCATTAGAGATTATTATTAGATACCAACATTATTTTCATTGGGTGATTTACGTATTGTCACGATGTTGGATACTCGTGAGATTTTTTTCAATTCGTAGAGTTCAATAACTCATCAATTGGCATTGGAAACGATTTCATCAATTCAAGGTCTTTTTCTAATTTATCGTTTGTTATTAACGATTTAGTTGTGTCTATACTTTTAAAAATGACGAAAATCATGAGATCGCTGGAACTTTTTTCGAAATAGATCCATTCTACGATGAATTTGTTCAAAATTAAAATAACTATGGAATTATGGTAAAACATTTTTTCCCAAGGCTTAGGGAGTATAAGTTTTTCTCTATTATTTATTTCTGAAAGACAGAAAATCATACAAACTTCAAACAAGTCGATAAAAACATTTGGTGTAAAAATCAAAGGAGAGTACATAATATATATATTTAACCATATCAAATTTAATTCAAATATGTTTTAAAAGAGATACATTGAGAAATATTCTTTATTGAATTAAAATTCAACATAAAAATGGCATATATTAAAGACAAAAAAGGAAGATATGATAGCAGTATCCCAATTTCACATCATGCATACTCGAAACTTCATTATATGATTAAATTTGAAAAAACTTGGAGTTATGTTACTCTCCAACACTCTCAAACTAAGGTAATTTTACGTTATATTACTAGACGACATTCCTTCAACGTCATTTGATGAATTCCAACTGTACCCATGAGTAAAAAGTATGATTTACTGTCTACTTAAAAAAACCTGTTGTTTTGGTTCATTAACCTACCAAAATTATGTTGGAAGACGAATAATATTCTCATATTATCCTCTGTATCTTATAGAAGAAAAGGTACAAAATTGTATCACTATGAGAATATATAATGAAAAGAAATCAGAAATAGACGTGTCTGTTAAATCAATTGTCCAGCAACCAAGCAAAGGTTTCACATTTATGAGACCAAGAAAGCACATTTGCGTAATAATCTAACAAAATAAATACTATAACATATTCAGAAACTATTTTATAAAGCTCTATTTATAATAAAAGGACTTCATTTTCCTAATGTAGAAACATCGAGGTACAGAAAATATTTTAAAATATACATAACTAATAACAGCTTATATTATAATACAGAGATTCACTACAATTACAAAAGAAATAATAATAATAATGAAAAACATGAGAATATATAAAAGTCATCCAATAATTCAATAAAAATCAAAGTTCTGTAGATGTCAAAATATTTCAAGTGAATTTCACTAATGAAAACAAATGTTTATGTCATATCGCAACACATGGGGTTCATGACAATGACCCAAGACTATGTCCCTTCAATGGGTTATTGAAGAGGACATTGGTTCTTAGAGTACTCAATCGTAAACACTGCAGATCTAAGAAGTGGGTGGCAGTTTATATAACAATGTGAGAGGTTATACAGAAACTTCAGAGACTATTTCTGCCAACTTCAATTGATTTGGTCTAAACCTGCTCAGCAGTATGGCTATATCATCTAGCTGGATAAATGTGTTCTTTCCACCATATTAGATATTTGAATTTTCGTTGTATCGACTCCTATAAAAGACTAATGAGAATTGTAAATGGAACGTCAAATCATACATCAGAAATACAATTTTCTCTTTACTAGTTAGTACATTAGATAACTGAAATGTGTTATTGTTTTAGCTACAATAAATCCAATAGATTTGAATACTTCTTAAGTATTTCATTTTCAATATTAATGACAAATGTAACGTTGTCACATTCACTAAAAAGAAACGGCCTATACAATTTGACTACACAATTAACGAAACCACTCTAACCAGGGTCTCCGAAATTCGAGACCTCGGTATTATAGATTTATTGTGCGTAATTCTGGACACTTCGAATAAAAAAAAATTATTCAATGCGATTGTAAAGAGCAAATTAGATTTCGGATGTATGATTTGGCGTCCCATTTACAATTCTGCTAACAATCATTTAGAGTCGATACAACGAACATTTTTCATTAATTTAATTTGGAGGGAAGATTACGTTTATCCGGCCAGAGGATATAGCCAAACTGATCTGTTGAACAGGTTTGGAGCTAAATTACTCGATGTTGGATGGGACTTGTTGTCTCTGAAGTTTCTGTAAAACCTCTTACATGGTTATATAGACTGTCCTACCCTTATTGGCTCTATTGATATTATTCCTAGACAATGTTCACGTTCAAATCAATTTTTTCATTGAGCACTCCGAAAACCAATTCTCGTACAATTACCTATTAGATATATGTGCTCGCTATTCAAGGATGTGTCTGGCAAATGCGATATCAACAGTGAATCATTTGCTTTCATTAGTCGGGTTTACTTGAACTCTTTTCATGTATAATAAATTCTAAAGTAAGCCATAATCTCATTGTCTATTATTTATTATAATTACTTTTTTTTTTTATTAATAATCATTTTTAAAACGTTTGTATAATATCATTAGGTGTTAATACTGTATATATATTTTTGAATATTTCCTGTGAAAGGTGAAAACTGGGTGTTTTTACCTTTGAGAAAATAAAGACTTTTTATTATTATTATCATTTTGTTTGAGGCACAAACCAAATATAATAGATATTAGAGTACATTGAATGGTATTGGCGTTTACTTGTTGTAAATACATTATTATTGAATATAAGATAAAATTCAAACGTTTGAACTTTTGATATACACTTTTCTTACTACTTCTTCAGACGCTAAGTATTCTATTAGCGCCTGTAGAAGTCGTTTGTAACGCCGAAACGCGTCATGCTATGTATTCAATAAAAGTGTAAATCAAAAGTTCAAGTGTTCCTTCGAATACGAATTTAATATGTGTATAATTTTTCTTAAGAGCGACTTTCTTGATTATTTCAGCAGAGTGTGCATCAGATAAGAGAGTAATATAATAAATAGTAATAAAGAGAGCTCTATTTCTCAGGATCAGAAATGTTCGATTATTTAATTATTTCGTTTTCCCATAGTGCACATATTGAATATGTGAAATGGAATGTCAGTTATATAAAGCGATTGATAAATACTATTATATTGCAAATACTTTCTTTCTTATAATGTAATATCCTTTTCATTTTTAATTATTCAGTGGAATTATGAAATGACATCAATGTTAAAAATGCAGCCTTCCAATTGCAATTAATTGCTTATTGTATAATATAGAAGTGGTCCACAAATTTGTTACTGAAGATATGAGTGTTTGTAGCGTTTTTAAAATATTGTGTGTTTAAAAGTTTGCAAGTATCTGTGTTAACATGAATATTGAGTTGAGGTTGTCTACTGAAATTCAAGAATTCCTCACACCAAAAAAAATTTTTGCATTCGAAAAATAATTGAATGTTTAGTATGCGTTATAATTTATATATTATTTTAATGCTCTGCAATGATTTTATGTATGTGAAGTTAAGATTGCAATAATTACATCTCTCGATGTCTTCTTTTTTTTTCGAAACGGAATTTTCATAGCATTAACTCAAGTTTATTGAAAATGTACTAAAAATGCCAGAGATGAGACTGAAAAAAATTCTTAGCGAAACATGTTTGATGAAGTTGGTTGAATGCTTGTAATAAAAATAAACGCTGATCTCTTGTTAAAAAAATTGATGAATATATTGGTAAATGACACTTGGTTTCACAACATTTATATTGAATTAATTGCTTGACAATTGTTTCGGTGTTTTCAGTCTAGATTTCGAAAATGTGTTAACACTCCGAAACAATTGTCAATGTCAAGTAGTTAATTTAAGTAACCAAGACAAGTAAGTGTTCTCCATTCAGAATATGAAACATATTCCATATAAATTGTAGCAAAACCACAATTCACAGAAAAATACACCATTTCAAATAAGTATAATAATAATAATAATTCTTACAAAATCTAAAAAAATCTTACAAAAGGCTATTCACGTTAGGCCCTTCAGCATATTAAATATATAGCGTTATTTTGATTTTAATCAATTATTTTATAACATGCTTACAACATTCTGTTGTAGGTATTATGGAAAATCGGTAAAATATCCTCCAGTTTGTTCAGTCTTGTATGGAACTTTCGGTTAAGTTTATGAAACCGATCTTGTATTTTAGCGATTTCTTCTTCATGGGATTCAAAATTGTTGCTATGTCATTTACTGAGGTCAAAAATCTGCTACGCTTAGTTGGTTTGTTTGTCGGTTTTGAGAAAAATGGAATTGCTGGAGGTGCATTTTCAGTTTCAGGAGTTGAAGAAAGTTGACGCTTAGCGGATTTAGTGTCCAGTTTTGATTGAGTTTGTGATATGCTAGAATTTGTTTGTTCTCATTTGTCTCTTGAGACGGTTCGTTCATGCCCATTTAAATTTCTGGTGGACTATGGATTTGGAGGCTTGTGTATCATCACGACATGGGTTTCGGTTTGTAGAGATACTTCGAGTGAGTCTTCTGGGCATGTTGCTTCAACTCTTTGGGAACGGCAATCAGAATCGCAGTGGCCAGTACATTTACAGAGTCTACAGTTTAATCCATCAATGGAGAGAAAAATTTTATAGGAGATATGATCGTGTTCTATGAGAAAGGAGTCGGGAATAGAAGTGTTATTCGAAGCCGAGATATATACTTGGCATCTGAAGCTGAAAATATGACTGTGTTCCGGATCCATATTACCCACTCGGAAGAGGCTTTATTTTTGACAAATTTTTTCAGCTCTAAGAGTGAAATTTGTTCTTCTAGGATACTATCTGGTATAGTATCCTTGATCTGAGCCAACGTTTAATATAACTAAACGATCAGCTGAGTGATAAGTCTACGAATCTCGATATGGTGTCAGCATATATATAATCGAATTTCGAATTTTGTTTTGATGAATTTTTCTAATAATTTCCCAATCACGGGTAGTAGAGTGATGGCCTGTAGTTTTTGACTCGTTTTTTAACCAGGATAGATTTTGCAATTGCCGTTATAGTGTCAGTTTTCCAAATTCGAGAAACATATGCTTGCTTATACAGTATTGAAATATTTTAATATAAATGAATTTTTTTTAAATTCACATTTTTTTATTGTGTTTTCACTAACAGTGTTTTCTTCAGCATTTCAACTTTCCATCAAGTAACGTCCGTTGAAATACGAATAATTCATTGTTTTTCTTTATTCGTATGGAGTTGTTTCGATTGGGTAATTGTATCAGTTTTATAATTTGGGATCAGCCTATTTCATCAATGGAAAATGTAACAGCAGGCCTCCCCAAATGCCACAAACTCCAGGTCCACCGATCGGTCAAGAAGTTTCTTCTCGTTTCGCCGATCACAGCCAGAGTTACGCCAAGGTGAACTACAAGAACGTCGGCTGCGCTTTTTTCTAGAACAACCCGCCTTCTCTATTCTTTTATCTCTTTCACTTCTTCGAATCGTGTAAAATCACACGACTGGAGATCGGTCACGTTTCTATTAACAATTAGCATTCCGTATTTCAAAATACGTACGTTGTCTGAGTTGTACTGATGCGCCGTTACACGTACTGCTTATTGTGAAATGTTTATATCTCTGTCCGAATTCGATTTGGTTAACGTGGATATCATCTTTACCTGTCGCAATTCTGTATAGGTGTGGAATTTCTCAATTGACGTCAATATATCTTCTCTGTTAATGATGCTTCTGTGGTAATCGTATTATCTATTGCAATTTCGCTATTATACGAGTAGTTATACTGGCCACCTTGGAAACTCTGTCCAGCCCAGAAAATCCACCTGTTGGAATATTATTTAGCTTTCAACTTTCGGGCTGCTGAGCCATTGTCAAGAAAGAATACTACTTTTAGTTGTAATATTAACTATACAGGTGTGGAATTTCACAATTACCTCTATAAATTTCCAGTCTTGATGATGTTTTGGTAGTACATATAATCGTATCAACGATAATATGTATTCAGATATAATAATAATAATAATAATAATATTATTATATCTCTCAATAGATATAACACCCAATTACAGAAAATAATAACAATGTTGATTACATAACTAAATAATAAAAAAAAGATTTAACAAAGAGCTCAATGTAATCTAAAAAAAAATTAACTTATAACTATATTATTATTATTATTATTATAACTACATTATAGCATTCAATGAAATATTACAAATAACTCAATCTAAATCAATTCATTTAGACAATTTTCGTTGTTCACATAACTCCTGATAATAAATTCTATGGAGTCAAAGTGAATGTCACAATTATTGGCAACTCTATTGAATGTAGACTCCATAAACCAAATGGGGATTGTATTAGGGAGTTGGTCCTCGGAGTCTCTAGGTGGAATAATTCTGTATTACGAGAATTTTGCCTAGGAACAAAGCGAACAAGAGAGGAGGAGGCAATCAATACTATCGTGCAGTAATTTGTACAAAAATTTGAGTAATAAAGTTTCTCTCCTGCTCTGCAATGAGATTAAATTAAATCCACTCAATAATTCGTTATGATTGACTCCTCGCTGTGGATAAACTTTATCCTCCCTCCAAACTAAGAATTTCAAGAACCTTCTCTGAATAGTCTCAAGATGGCGTTGATGTCAAGTGTAAATGGGATGCCAGATCATGCTGCCATACTCCAACTTGCTACGGATTGGAGAATTAAATAGTACTATTAATGTTGAGGAATTATTAAAATATTTGCCATTACGTATAACGAATCCTATATTTTCGCAGCATATGAAATAAGTTGGATGATGTGTGGGACAAAGGTAAGCTTCTGGTCGAAGACTACACCAAGATCTCTCGCCTTATCAGAACGAGAGAGAACCTGACGACCGACGCTATAATCACAGTCAATTCGGTCTTTTTTCCTTATGGAAGAAACAACATTACACTTTGACACTTCAATTCAACAGTCTTTAACTTTTTACGTCCACTCTAAAAAAATCAACATTATTGAGTGTTTCATTGCTTTTCATTTTGGGACTGCCATTCTTTGTTAAGAGTTTACACATCTTTCAGTAGTAATAAAATGAAATTATATTAATTCTTGATAGTGGGTTAGTCCGAAATATATTCCTTACCATTTATTATAATTGCAATTTATTTCGTATACGAAGATATTGTGCGAATATCTTTATCTATTATGTATGTATCAATAACAGCGTTATTAAAACATCAAATTAGGTCTTTTGGTGACGTCTGTTTTACGAATTTTTCTTTTAATCTTGTAATTCTGGAGGATTTTTAGTGAGTTGGTCTATTAGTTGGTTCGTATGTCCTTCTAGCTTTCAGTGGTCATTCTAGATGGGTTTTCTACTTTCTTTTTCCTTTTGGAAAGTTTTTTCTATTTTTATTATGCTATCTTTGTGCAATTTACTTTCTTGTTGATTAAATAATTGCATTAAATTTTTTATAAGGTGTTTCAGAGATATCCTAATTTCGTTTTGTGTTAATATGAACCTTCAGTCTACTTTAGGTCATTCGATCTACCATGAAGGTTTTGCAATAGATCCATTTCATTAGGTAAATTATGAAAGGATAGTGTTGATGCCATATGGTTATATCCGCATTTGTGCATCATTTCAAGCAACATTTCCATTTGAGAGTGGAAGGTGCAGATAGTTTTCCGTGTATCTTCAACGCCGACGTTTCGCGCGCATTGATAAATAGGTGAACGCCAACCATCGCCCCCTGTGATTCGTTCTTCTCGTCACGTTACAATAAATTCCTTGCACTAGAACTTGGTACTACCTTTGCTACGCCTAAATGCAATGATGCCGGAGTTAATAATAATTATCATTCTTGTTGTTAGCGCTGAAGGAATCGTTTATGGTTCATAAAAGCGTATGGAACCACTTCTGTAGTCAGAGTGGATAATTGGCTTTTTCTGGTGGAATGAAGTGGGAAGTGGACAAGCAAGGCATGTTTAGAGTGAAATCGGTGGTTGCTTAGATCTTTCAAGGTTGTTTCGTTAGAATCTTCGGAATCTGACCTCCTATGCATATATAATATATACTTCCGAAGTTTATAGATATAATGTGTGACCAATGATGTGTCTATTCTGACATTTTCGCTCGAAATTTGAATAAAAATGCATGGAGGTATCTGCTCAAGTGGTGTCAACGAAAATACAACCTCTCTGATTGCTAAATTGGATATTTACTGCATTAGGTTTCACTCTTTTTAACTGTATTTACTGTAGGTACTACCATACAGGGCTGCCTCATCCTACTTTGGAAATCATCAGTGGCATGTATCCAAACAATCGACTTTCGATGTTGTCACCAAGGCTGTATATCCTTAAAAGGCCGAATAAAGCCGTGACATTCTCTTCTGATCCCTCCCTCTGTATCGAAGAAATATAAACTATCTCGACTGTAGTTAGAGTGCGTTCAGGACGAAGTTTACTACGTACTTCCATACAAAAATGGCTTTGTAGACATTTCATCCAAATACCCCATTGATTTTTGTAGTGTGTCTGAATGGTCCCGTGACTTATCTCTTCGTTTAGCATTCTAGTGGGCAAAATGACTTGTTCGAAAAATACAAAAAATTGATATTTTGAATTTTGTGTGGTATTCTACTATCAAAATGATTCTGGTGTTTAGTTTACACCAAAACGAACATAATAAAAATGTGTAATGACTAATATTTATAGAAACTGGAAGAAGCAATTGATATATATGAAGAATATTCTTCAATACTCGCTTCTTCACGGCTGTCTAAGTTAACAACGCTTATGCAAATGGCGTCTTAAGCATTCGAGAGTACTTGATAGAAGTACCTTGCAGTGTTTAATGACTATGAAGATTTGACCTATATGTAATTGTTAAAATCTGAATAAATATTGACATGGGGGTATTTCAGTCAGGTTGAGTTTAACTTTTTAATAACTTCTTTGTTTGAAGGAATTTAGGATCTATTGTACCCGATATATTGAAAAATGTGGTCACACATACGATACATTTGAAAAGATCCTGGGATTTTTGGGAAATAAGTTGATACTGGAAAAAGCTATGAATAGAAAATTGAACTTGAAATGACTCAATAAAAACTGGATTTGACAACACTTTTTGTTTACTCATTAGTGCAGTTTGTATGGTTCTCCACATTTAACGAAATAGCAGGAATTATGTGCTATTGCTAATCGCCGTGGAAACACGCTCTAAGGGTTATATTTGGTAATAGAAAAAGAAAGAAGCTGTGTTTTGTAGGAGTTACAGGTTTATATTATCGAAAACACAGTAACTGTTGTTAATCAAATCCATAGATATAACATTAATTGATTTGGACGATAATTGATGAAAATCAAGCACAATTTGTTTTAAACACATAATTTGAATAACACTAAGTAGTTTTCTGATTTTCACTATAATTGAGTTAAAATATTGTCTCGCCAACACAGTGTCATAAGATGTAGATGATCGACTGAGCTAATACATTGTGGGCTGCCAGCATTTATCCTGAAGTGTGTGGCAATGACAATAGATCACTTTTCTTCTGAAGTAGGGAAATGACCATAGAACATATTTCTTCTGAAGTTTTCTGGGAATTTTTTTAGGGAACTATTCGATTTCTTCCTTTATTAATTTCCATCGATTCTAACATGGTTACTTTATAACCTTTTCGTTCCGTTTGCAATATTTTGAAGTTGTTGTTGCAGACATGGTTCTCTTCTATAAGATGTGTTGCATATTTCGAAGTCTGAAATTCCTGCCAGTTTGACCAACATATACCTTGGGAAAAGTACCACAACTCAACTCATAGATACCCGATTTATCTTCAGGCGAAATTTTATCTTTCGCATTTCTGATGTGCTTGCCCACGGTATTCGGGGTTTTGAAAGCTATCGTTAAATTTCTATCAGATAAAAACTTTTGATATGGGGTTGCCTAAATATGTTAATGTTCTCAAATTTTCATAAGTGTCTGTTAGTTTAAGATATACTTGAGAAATGGCATTATTATATAATCTTTTCCTTAAAATGTTATCCATAGATATGTGCCGTAGAAGACGAATACTGTTGTGATTGGTTTTCTACCTAGCTTTAAAAGGTTCCTTACACCAGTTTAATTCAAATAAATTATGGAAGAACTGATTCAAAAAAAATTGAGGAAATGAACTGTATCATGTGTGTGTAGAAATATTAACTGGCAACCTATTTTGAATACCTCTTCTTTGATAAATTGTTTCTATATAATTCCTGCCCGTCTTTCACCTTGAAGATCATAGATAACGATGAAATCGATTTTGACATACATATGAGAAAGTATCAGCTTGTTCATTATGTTAATTCCTGTCATAGACCGCTATGAAATCGATGTTTAGTTGTATTTCCAGCTTTTGAAAGATTTCAACAGTCTATCTGGCAATTGACTCGTTGTTTCAACGAGTTAATAAAATAGGTGTGTAAATGTGAAAATGTCATTATCGCTTACTACGTGATTGTAATACGCAGTTATTATGATCCTTCTATTAACAATTTAATATTGCATAAATTATAATATTCAACATTGTCGAGAATAAAAATTCCTAACGGTATAGCGAACGGTATAGAAAAATTGAAATGTGTTGGGTACGTCAGTTTCGTCGCTCAGACCGGGATTTATACGGAAAGAAAGTCTTACGAGCATAAGTTACTTCCGACCCAAATGGCCGATGACAATACGGTTCTCGAAAATTCGTGGGAAAGCCCGTGAAGAAGTTCTTCTACCTGTCTTCCGTATATTTCGAGGAACTAATTTATGTTTCACGTTTGTTGTATTAAAGACGGTTGGAAATTTAGCTAATAACGGCCTTATTTAAATTTGAAGCCGTCATCATATAATTGTTTGAGAGTCTCGACATTGATTAGGAAGAATTTCATTCTTCAAACATGATGATATCAAAAATTAATAATTAACAAGTTTCAATAGTTCGCTAAAAAGTGTAGTATCATTGAAAACACTCAAATTACCCAAAAATGATAATATTATTCATTTATTTATTTCGCTGAAGCTATACGAAAAATTACAAATTTTGAACTGTCAATTTGTAATTACTACCTATCTCATTATTTAAAATATACTTTCTTAGATCACGCTCAAATATCTTAATACCAGAACTAGTTTTCAATATATTTGTTAAATTATTGAAAGCTTAAATCCGTTATAGTATATGGTATTTTTAGATTTAGAGATCTCACAACTTTGGATATAAAAACTAACAGTATTTCTAGTATTATACACATCACTGACATATGTTACCTTTTTTATTACATTACATGGAAGCCACTGAGTTTTGATTTTCAATATGAGTATATATGAAGCAAAGAGTATTCTTTGTTTAACAGACATTAGTTTCAAAGAGTTCGGCATAATTTTAACAGAGGTGTACCTATTGCACTTTAAAATTGTTTTCATGGCTCTGTTCTGTAACTTTTGTAATTGTTGAATTTTCTCTTGAATTGAACAACAATAATTTCACATATGTCGAAACTTGTTTAACTTATATGTTGATTTTCAACCTATTATTGAGAAGATTTAATAGTACTGATAGTAATTTTCAGTACTACTTGTATATTACTAATATTTCATATACATATCAAAAATAAATTCTAACAACCAATTGGAAAAATATTATTTTTTAGCGGATTATTGAATAACTTCTGTAGTTTCAATGCGTTTCCTTTTAATTCCACGTAAATTTGAAGCCTTAGGCTTCGTCATCAAGTTTCACTCAATATTTCGCTGTAAAAAGTGTATTATATTTGAAAACACTCAAGTTCCTCGAAAATTTCTCAATTTTTTGAACATGTTACAAGTAACAGATTTATAACCTGCTATTAGAAGTTTGATACAACATTTGAGATATGAAATGTGCATTAGTATTTATATATTAGTAATATTTCATATGTCAAAAATATATTCTACCAACCAGTTTGAAAGGTGATTATAATTGTAACGGATTATTAAATGAATCCTGTAGTTGAAATGTGTTTCGTCGTATTATTTCAGAAATTTTGTTCATTAAAAGACCAACAGCATGTCTCTATTATGTCTCTATTATGTTCTCTATATGTTTCAGATCAGATAAATTTTGTTTGTTGAAATATTATTCCAATTCTTCGATGTAGGGATGATTATTGCAGTTGGATCTATTTCTCAGTAATTCCAGATTTTAAAGGGCGTTTCATCTAAAATTATCAAAGCCAACATCATTTCCTAATCTGTTTTGGACTAGCAAAGTTTTGTTTCATTTAGTTTCAATAATGTTTAGTGATTTTTTATTATATTTCAAACCCTCTAATATATCTTCATCAAATTTTTATCTCCAAATTAATTTCTAAAATGTAGTTTAGTCCTCAACAAGTATAATTAGGACAATTAAAAGGATAATTTAAAAATGCCACAATGTTCAATATCCGATATTGACTTCTTTTTCTTTTATTTGGTTTTGTTTCTTTTTTTCTTTTCTAGTTTTGATGAAACATTCGAAAATGCCGGAAATTTTGATATTTTATTTAATTTTTCACGATTTTATTTGGCAGTCATTGTTGGCATTGTTGGTTGAAAAAGTGCTTCGTCTCAATTCATAACGTACCGACTTATTTTTAAGGAACAATCATGAAACGTCAACAATGATGATCCTCAAGACGAATGAAATTAGCTGAATGCATAGTATTCATGTCATAATGAAGTATATTTGTGGCAGTCATTGTTCTCTTATACACATATGCTACAATGGATAGAATAATAGTGGGAAAAGCAAAACAAGTTTTATTTAGACAATGGGTTATATTGTGTTCGTAACAAATTTTTTATTCGTTTGTACATTTGGTTGGTACGTGTCGTCTTAAGATGCGATTAACGATTTCCATTGAATTTCTAACAATTAATAGTAACTTAAAATGAAAACCGGGGAAAATAGTAGTCGAGAAAAGTATTTTCGAAATGGAAACCATATCTTGTTGAAATTTGAGCGAATTTTAGTGAAAATGAACGAAAACTTCTGAAAATAACGCAAAGATGTTGATGAATTTTTCTATTTATCTCAATGTACACTAATTATGGGACAAAATAAAAGGAGGGGATTCTTCTGTCAATTTTGAGAAGAATACTTCATACGAACTAAAGCGATTGAATATACCAAACGTCTTAAATTTTTGGGAAATTGACTGGTGAAATTTTTAATAATGAAATAATTAAATATTATTTATTTAATAATTTTTAATGAATGAATAATTTTTAGATTTTATCTGTAAAACTACTACAGATATTTTCAATGAAGTTCTTGATATTATTAAAAATAACATTTATTGATTCTCATTTACGTATTCGATGAATTCTTTGGGATTGTGTATTAAACTCACTTCACCAAATTTTTGTTGAAATTGTGTACAAAAGGAAGATGAAAATGAGCAGCACTATACCTGCAATAATGATGAGATGAATAATATGAGATTTTCCGTATCAAATGAGAATATATCTTTTGAAATGAGAAAATATTTTCATTGAAAAGTTCAATAAATGCACTAATATGTTATATGTTCGGGAAACTATCATAATTCCTAATTTTGTGCGGTAAGTAATTCTCATAGCCTGTAATCCTAAGCCGGAAAAATTGCTAATGAAATTGCACCATGAAAATTAATATATTACATTTGAGGTATATACTTGCAAAGTTAAAGTTTTCATTCTCTATGCTTCATGCTCTAATGTGCGTATTTATAAGCCGCGATAATATTAGAAGGAAACGGATGAGACTTCCCGTTTACCGTTTGATGGCGTTCTTAGATCGTAGACTTATGGGAAAGTTCATTGGAGCATGTTCGGACTTAGCTTTTTTGGTTGACCATCTAACTGTTGGCGGAAAATGCGGTACGCGTCCTTCAAATGTACATGCAAGATTAGAAATCTTCGTGATTTTAAACGGTTTAAATCAGTTGAACTCATATAATAATAATGATAATAAATTGTCTTTATTGCCAAATAGGAATAGAAAAAAGGCGAAGTCTAGCTGAAAGCTACTCCACTTAACCTCTATATATAAATATTACATGAAATTCCCAATAAGTTAAAAGTAAAAGGAAGCGAGAATTAATAACAGAAACAAGATATTGAAAAGTAAGAAAACATAACATTATAAAAAGAATAATTGAATAATAAAAATAAAATAACAACGTAAGTTAATTTCAAACAAGAAATAATTATAAGAACAGATAACGCAAGAGTACAACATCAAGTTCTGATTACCGTGAAGAAATGCCCTAGACATCCGCATAAACAAGCCAAGCTACCTGCTTTAACGTCCAACGAAATGGAGTTGTATACTTGTACAGCATTATACGAGGAACATTTACGGAAGCCTGACCGGTAAAAATGCGTCAAAGCAAGAGTGTAGGGATGTCTCAAATCGCGGATGTGCATTGCGCTTCTATAAACCAACTTATTTCTGAGGTGAGGAGGAGAAGAAGACGACAGAATACGAAAAACGGCCGACTCCAAATGATACCGGAATAGATTTTCCAACTTCAACCAATCAAGTTCCCTGATATAAGACATTATAAATTATAATTTCGAAATTTAAACTATTCAGTTGAAGTGAAAAGTGAAACTTGGGGATGATGTAACGCAAAAATAATCCTGTCCTACTCCCCACAAGTACTAACAATTCGTCCTCTACAAACCCTCTATCGGAATAGGTCTTTGGAGTATGTATCCAGTTTTCTGAGTTGATGGTTTGGACCCAGTGCCCGGTGACTTCTGTGGGAGGGTTGGTCGGTCTAACACTAGAGAAGGCGTCATTTCCTCAGCCTGTAGAACAGTGCATTATTACATACGTGACTTCAGAGAGCAGTTTACACGTCTCTGTCTCATAATACTACATTACGTCAATTGGATTGTGTTGTTAAACTTCAATGTCACCACAAATTTCTTCATTGGGTGAATGTTTTTACTCATCACAACTTCTTGTTGAGTAATATCACCTTAATAAATTCAAACAGCTCAACGAATGAAGAAACGAACATTCTATAATATTGGAAAACGTTTTCCGGATTGCAAAACGTCAAGTGAAATTGTCCACTGCTGAGTAGAATAGATAATAGATAGTTTGATTTCAGTAGCGTTTTGTTAAAGGGGTTTCTCGTTTGATATTTCTTATGAACGAACTTTTACAACACAACCTACTTGTTCTCCATTCGTCATTGCTATGGTAGGTTTGACTCTAGGGGACTTCAGTTTTTTATCAGTTTCTTCAGTCCCCTCAGAAAGGGGAGATTTTTTGATTATAGGAAATCGTCAACCACTTTCTTTTTTCTTACAACGTCTTATCATGGGAGATTCGCAACTGCTGCAGCAAGCTCTTTGGTATCTTATTTCTATGACGACTTTTTTCAATATTAAGAATCTAATTATTCTCTCAGGGTCCTGTGACACCCGTCTTGGATGAAGACAAAATATCTTCATCAAGCACCAAGAGAAACAACAGATGTTTTCTTCTTTTGTCTAGTTTTCTTTTCTCATTTTTTCAAATGATCATGTAGAGTGCGGATTATTTGGCGTTTTGAGTGTTTGTGGAAATGTTCTCGAAATCTTTAAATTTGCCTAAGAATAGGCTCCTATATCTACAATTTGGAACGAAAAAATATCAGCCCGCTAAGTCATGGAAAATTATATTGAGTACTCTTTTATATAAAAAAAAATTATATGGAGATAATTCAATTGCAGTGAAAATTTTGTCACTCAAAGTTTTTAAAATGATATGATTCAGGAAATTTCAATTATTGTTCTGTATTCAGTCGGTTCTCCTCATGACAATATAACTAAAAATCTGAGACCATGCACTGCTTATGTAGATTCATGTTTCGAGGATACACTAAGAACCTTGAAAGTTCATGTTGTAAAATTGATGTATCCTCTATATTTCGAAATTTCGTGTTCATCTCATTCATTTTATTATTGATTGCAATGCTTCTTTATTATAGGAATAGAGATTTTCCGAAATGAATTGCACCCTAAAGCTGAATAAGATAGGTATTGAAAACATTTTTGGCGGTATATAAATGTACAGAATGTAAGAATAATCAGACGTTAAATCCACATCATGGGGTAATATTGACAGAGCATTTCTTCTATATATATTTTTTGAATTAAATTTGGCTTCTGAAGTATCCCTTATAAATATAATGAAGTCATATCTGGTGGTCTTGGAGGTTACTATATAGATGATGGATGTGGACTCGTGGTAGTTGTTACAGAGGTTATTAGAACGTTCAGATGAAGTATTTTGACCCTGGTTAATATGTGGATCAACTCGCGATAAAAATGATGACATATCGACTATCAAATGTGATGATCCAGCATAATATGCAGAATTTTATGTGATAAATATAATGAAGTCATATCTGGTGGTCTTGGTGGTTACTAGATAGATGATGGATGCGTACTCGTGGTAGTTGTTACAGAGGTTATTAGGACGTTCAGATGAAGTATTTTGACCCTGGTTAATATGTGGACAAACTGGCGATAAAAATGATGATATATTGTCTATCAAATGTGATGATCCAGCATAATATGCAGAATTTTATCTGATTAATATAATAAAGTCATATCTGGTGGTCTTAGTGGTTACTAGATAGATGATTGATGAGGAGTTGTGGTAGTTGTTACAGAGGTTATTAGATTTTTTAGATCAAATATTTGGACCCTGTTTAATATGTGGACAAAATCGCCATGAAAACGATGACATATCGTCTATTAAATGTGATGATCCAGCATAATATGCAGAATTTTGTGTGCGTTCAACACTTTATATTTTTCCGTTTTGGAATGTTTCCAATTTACCAGTGGTCACATGGTGATAATGTTCCATGCATTTCCTCACAATGTATCTAGGGTGGCATACCGTCAAGACAAGGCATCCTTTCACTAGAGTGCATTACAAGTAACCGTACGATCGAATTAAAGATCTCAATGTTCCGCTGGTAATTCCGTAAAACGGCGGTGTTTTCATCAATGACTCAAGCTATCCATTTTCGAGCTACAGATTACCACGGTTACTGTGTCACACATCGATTGGTGCCTCTATGGTATAGTTATCGGGAACAGGTTTATGAAATAAGTTAGCATTGTCCATTAAGACTTCAAACAGTTATCGATGTACGGTATTGAAACTGTATCTTCTCCGACTGAGCAGATGTAATGACTGAAGAATGCAATCTAACTTCGAATAAATTGATCGAAAAAGAGCAGAATGAAGACTAAATTAACTTCGAAGAAACATCGCTTTTTGTCGAAAACTTTTCCCGTTTCAAGATTAAAATACATAAATGATTTATCTATATAGGTATACATGTTTTTATTACTAATTATATAGAGACAAATTTCATTTATATAGAAAAATTAACAATTTCATATAGAGACAAATTTCAAAATTGTCCTTTATCTACTTGACAGAGTGCTTTACATTTCAGGCGGTAGATTGAGAATCGTGTGTTCATCAAGCTATTTTTTCTATTTCATTCTTTTCCTAGGCAGTCTTTTCAATTCCTGTACTGTTTCTTCATCATTCCTTCTCTTTTCTCCAATTTGATCTGTCATTCCTCTTTGTCTTCTCAAGAGTTCCTATATTATTGATTTTTCAAGCTCCTTTTAACTCATTCCTTTTATATGAGAGTTCAAATTTTGTTGCTTCTTAAATTCTAACTACATATTTGTATTTCAAAAACCAGAACGCTGATTTGTGAAGATGTTTTTGGTTCAATTTACTTCTTGTGTCTTTACATTTTCTTCTTGTATAGACGTATTTTCAAAATCATCTTTCGTATGATTAACGTTCCAAAATATCAAAATATTCGATTATAAGTTCGATTATACCAAGTTTTCAAATGGAAATATCGACCTTATCACTACGTTTTGAGAATTTTATTGTAGACTTGAGACGCATTTGTTTCGTTTCTTCAGTTGCTGTATTTGAAAATATAAAGAAAACATGAAATTTTGAATGGTCCATATATCTGTGTTTTCCGAAAAATTGAATGATTTGAATAATATTCGAATATAAAGAAATATTATTTAGACAACATTTTCGAAAAAATTCATGACTGGGGCAAATATCATGACTTATATTTTAAGAATTATAAGTTCTTCAATCTCAAGGGGTATAATACGGAATTACAGAAAATAATGAACTAATGTTGAATAATAACTAGATGAATAAAATGAAACGGAAAATAAAAAAGAGCTCAATCTAATATACAAAAACTAAAATAGTAACTAATAACTACATAGGAAAATTAAATGAAGTACTACAAAGAACTGAATCTAATTTAATTAATTTTAGTCAATGTCCCTTGTTCACATAACTCCTAATTATAACTGCTTTGGAATGAAAGTGAATGTCACAATTATTATAATCTGTATCAAATGTAGACACCATAAACCAAATAGGGGATTGTATTAACGAGTTGGTTCTTGGAATCTCTAGGAGAAATGATTCTGAGGTACGAGAATTTTGCGTAGGAAAACGAAATCTCAAAGCGGACAAAGAGATGAGGACAATCAATACTGTTATGCAGTAATTCGTACAAGAATTTGAGTGATAAAGTTCCTCTCCTGCTCTGCAATGAGATAAAACTAAATCGACTCAAGGAGCTAGGACAAAATCAGCGGTACTCAAATTTTTTTACTGCGATTTCGAGCATGCAAATTTTCAAATTACTGCCATTTGTCGAATTGAGTTTTGGACGGAAATAGATGTTGTTCCAGTTCATTAATTTGTTTTGTGACTGTTAATAATTCCGAACGCGTTCCTCATTATTATGATCGTCCAGTGACAGTCCGAGTTCCATCGGACCGGAAACGCACTCGCCCGGAATA
The DNA here is from genome assembly GCA_030704895.1 of Henosepilachna vigintioctopunctata. Lineage (NCBI taxonomy): Eukaryota > Metazoa > Arthropoda > Insecta > Coleoptera > Coccinellidae > Henosepilachna > Henosepilachna vigintioctopunctata. The sequence goes on from JARQZJ010000121.1 coordinate 11,620,942, forward strand.
AACTATGTCAACCTATCAATTAAACTATTTTGAGAATGAACTAGTTCAAAAGTTGATTTGATTTCACGAACGATGGAAGAGCAATCACATTGGCAACGTTCGAGATTTTGGAAGTGGATACCGTATAAATAAACGATTCATGGATTGATTGTTTCAGTTATGTACACCAGAGGTTCCAAACTTTTTCACCCCTTGCACATCTTACAGATTTCATTTTCAGTTTTAAGTTAAATTTTTTCATACGTGAAGGGTGATTTTTATGTACTAATTGTTATTTCGATGGATCTTTTTGTACTTTTTATAAATATATTGAGTTTTGAAACTATTGAAATTATGTTAATTTCTATTTAACAAATCAACATGATGTTAAAAACGTACTTAATGAAAGTTTCACATGAAAATGTCGAGAATAAATATTAGTGTTGATGTGTAAGGTGAACAAGTTAATTTATTTCTATTCCTTCAACCGGATAATAGCCTTATAGATATCAGTATTGCACATAAACGAAACACCTCAGAGTAATATAATGTCAAAGTTATCAAAAGGTTACTATGATAATCGTAGTACTTCTTCAAGTCACGACAAATGCTTCTGCTTCTAAGGTGAGCCACAATTTAAATTAAGTAGATCCCGTTTTTTCGCTAAAAGCTAAAGTACCACTTTAAAACCTCCGTTTTGCCTACTACAAACACAGGACCTGGAGGTACTTACTCAATTTCAGTTGAAAAACACTGAAAATATTTAATAGTGTTGGCGTTTACTTGATGTAAATCCATTATAATAATTGAATATAACTTAAATTCGAACACTTGAACTTATGATTTACACTTCATTGACTACATAGCATGACGCGTTTCGTCGTTACAAACGACTTCTTCAGATGCTTACAGAAAACGACTTCTTCTGTAAGCATCTGAAGAAGTCGTTTGTAACGACGAAACGCGTCATGCTATGTAGTCAATAAAGTGTAAATCATAAGTTCAAGTGTTTGAATTTAAGTTATATTCACTGAAAATATTTCTCAAAATGGACAAAATGATAATTTCTCAAATTTTTGTCGCTTTTTCGCCTAGCACACTGTACATTAAGGATTCTAATTTTTTTATTTTGGTACTATGCGATAAAAGTTATGTATGAATGTCGCATTCCTTAACTATAGATCACTTGTGGTTTTTTACAACATCGCTTCATTATTTCCGATGTTCTATTAATGTTTTTTTGAATTTTATAACATTGTCATTTTCATGTGGAGATCGGAGGTCAAACCAAATATGGGAGGCATATTGAAGGGTTTTAATTGCGAAAGAGCTACTACTTATGTAATTCTTGATAGATTCTTACTGGATATTGAATTACCATTTTTTTGAATAACATTTTTTCTCTTTCTGTTTATTCTAATTTTTGAGTTTTTTTGAACAGCTGTTGAAAATGTAACAAATTGAATTGCATCAAGAAGTATCTATTGGTGCTAATAGTTATCGATATGTTCTGCTTGTGGTCGCAAACAAATAAATTAAATCTTCTATCGTCTCTAAAACGACTCCAATTAACTTCTATAATACCACTTAACATTTGAAACGAAAAGTCTGCATGTTCAAGCCACTTTCGTCGAGAGACGGTCGCAATTACCGACGATCCTTAGGCACTTGCGACGATGCGGAAGTGAAATTTTTGGACATTATGTCCATTTTTGGTTTTCCATAAAGAGCGAAGTGGGGCACGTTCTTGCGCCGAAGAAAAAGTACAATTATCCTTAAGCTAGCCGACACGTCGACCGATAATTAAACTCTTCTTCAGACAGTGTTGCAGTTTCGATTTATTCTTTGTAAATTCGCGAAACTGGGTCAATATCTTTCTATGAATTAATCTGTGTAATTTATGTCTCTATGGTAATTTGCTGATGAATATTTCCATCGGAATTTAGTTTTGAAATATATTTAATCTCCATAATGTTTACCTACTTTTTAGTTGAACAATGTTATGAATCATTGGATCTATTTATTTACTCTTTTGAAACAGGTTTCTATATTATTTACTATATATTTATCTATGAAAATGTATTCTATCCTTGCGTTGTTGATGTTTTCGTTTCGTTTTGACGCTCACTTTCGATAAAACGTTATATATTATTTTTGCTATTCAACTACATAGTAATATATATATATATATATATATATATATATATATATATATATATATATATATATATATATATATATATATATATATATATATATATATATATATATATATATATATATATATATATATATATATATATATATATATATATATATATATATATATATATATATATATATATAATATATGTGTGTGTGTGTGTATAACCCATCCTGAAATTTTCATTCGAAATATCGAAATAATTCGAACGAAATTCTCAGGGAGTTGCTTATACAAACAAGTGTCAACGAAAACACAAACTATCAACTTCAGTATTTAGTACATGAAACATCGATCTAGTTGAAATTACCATATGGCGCTGTTTCATTCTATCACGGAAATCATCAGTGACATGCATCCAAACAAACAAGTTCAAATGTTTTTCCCAAACGCTCCAAGACCCTATCTTTTCAAAAGACGGGATAAAGCGAGTGACATAGTGATGTGATCTCCTTCTATCGAAAAAACAAGATAAACTCTCTCGACTATAGTAGCTTGTTTGTGACAAGATTTCAGTGAGTACTTACGTAAAAAAATGGCAGGCTTTTAGGATAGTTTTATGCTAATTATCTCTTTATTTCGAATTAGAATTTCAGAATAGACTAACTATGTATTACGCATCCTATGTACGAACTTCAAAATAAGTCATATTGCCCGCTAAGGTGCGAAACGGAACGATAAAACAGAGGGGCCATTCGGAGACACGAATCCAATCTAATCTTCAAGGTATGCACTGAATGACAGTTGAGGTAGTTCCTCTTGTTTTTACGATAGAAGGAGGCTCGTTTGTAATCACACTAGGTTTTTTCCGCCTTTAAAAAATAGTAGGAATACATGCTACTGATGATTCCCAACATAGGATGAAACAGTGCTGTATGGTACTTCTATCGAGTTTTTCAGAATGCATTGAATAATCACTCTTGAGAGTTGATAATTGTGATTTATCTGAATTATTTTGATATTTCGAGTAATAATAGCAGAATGAGCCTTATTATATATATATATATATATATATATATATATATATATATATATATATATATATATATATATATATATATATATTGGTTGAAGTAATATGACCACATTATGAAGTATAAAGAAATGGATAAGAAATCGTGTTGTGGTTTTGTTCATGTAATATGAAAAATATTTCATCGACGGATATATATCTGAGGTTTCAGTGATTGACTTATATTTTTTTCGTTGTTCAAAATGGATATTATTTTACGTGGTAAAGAAACGATACAGCAGATAGATTTTCTATAAGTTGAACGGTCAATATCCCGATTGAAGGCGAACACTTTGGTATAAGATTGATATATCAGTTTTTTTTATCCAATTTGTATCATATTGTTGTTACTGTTCTGTGGTCAACGTTTACGGAGATTCGAGGAGTATGTGAAAATTTTAAGAATGTTCATAAAATCAAATTTAATAGGTTTGTATCTGCATGTAGTGGATTTTTCGAAAGACTGTAGGATTCCCATTGTTTAAAATTTCTTTAAAACAGTCAAAACCTGAGATACACTAAGTTCGATAAAAATAATTGTTTTAACAACAAATGAAGTATTTATGTGGTAAGCCACTAAAAAAACTGAACAATCAAAACCTTCAACAAAATGATTAATTGAATATAAATGAATGAAAATTAAAATGTGATAATTTTGTTCCTGTTTGTAAATCAGGACTCGAACTGACAGAAAGTTTTGATCAGTAATTTATAAACATACATCAGATTGTTGAAATTTGAATATTCATTTCAGTATTGTCTTGAAAACGGCAATTTGAATTATTTGAAACATTGTGTGAATTAACTTTCTGATCTATGTAGGTACCTAAAAACGGCAAGTATTTATAACTGCCATTTTTTTTAAACTTTGTATTTTTTGTTTCTGCTTTTTAAGATATTTTTTTAGAATTTTCAATGAAGCTTTTTAAAATGGACAGTATTTTATGATTGAAAATATGATTTAATTCGTAAATTCAGTAGGAAGTTCTCTATCTGTATACGGAATTTCCTCAGTCCTTCTTTTCATAATTTTCGTTTCAGATTTTCCATTGATGTAGATTTGTTCGTCTTGATCTCCAATATAAATTGTATATCTTTTCTCTTTCCGAACACCTGTAGCAAAATAACGAAGTGGGCCAAAATATGCGGTCATCGTTGTGCGAAATCAGGTTATAGAGGGCAAGGATGCATTTCGCATGAATAATCGACCGAAGACTTCCACTTGACTCGGATCTGAACTCAATTTATATTCGACGAGGTGGCCCCGGGACCGCGAGCATCTTAACCGGCACGTTCGTTGACTCTTAACGGGTTTAGCCGAATTTATTAATTGGTCGACCGTCCAACTTGCGTAGGCTCGCGGCTATCCCAAAGGTGCGTACGTTGTATTATTCTACAGTGGCGTAGCAATTGATTATTCATTAAAATTATAAAAGAAAAAACGAAATAGAAGTTCAGTTTCGACTTTCGTTAATCTGCAGAAGCTACACTTAGCTTAAGTTTACTTTGGAGGATGTTCACGTTTTACGTTAGCACTATAGGCGGCAGGGGGTCTTTGGTGTGCGAATTTTCGATGACAGCTCACCATGATTTCGAAGCTTATTCTTTTATCTCTAAAATCATAAATGCTGCTTATGAATCGATGGAAAAAACAGAAAGCATTGAAGAAAAATGCATATACCAATGTTGATTTAAGTATGTGGGGGAGGGTAAGAGTGTGACGCACTTTTGCTATTAAGAAGGAGAGTTTCCGGGTTAAATAATTGCAATAAATCTGCCTACGTAATACTTGAAAATTCTTTTTCTGATTATATCACTCGTATCAAAATTTTACAGTTTTATATAAAACACATGCCAAAGACAGATAATATTATCGGAAAATAGCAGTTGTCTTCAATTTTTTGATTGTCTAACTCCTTTGTTGTTTTCATCGTTTGACAAAATGACAATTATGGCTATGAAAAACAGAGTGTAAGCGTAAACTGCGTACATTTTGATTATATCGTTCGTATACGGATTTTACAAGGTTTATACAAAATGTATGCGAAAGACAGCTAATATTATCGCGAAAACAGCAGCGGTCCTCAATTTTTTTCAACACCTTCAATTTTGTAATAAAAAGATATCACACTTTTTTTCTAGTCAAATTCGCCACATTACATTTCATGACAATCAAGTGTAAACAATTATTCAGATCACTTTGTAGCTTCAAACAATCATGCATAGATGACACGCTCTTATAAATTTTAATATCGTCACCATAAGCCACCTTCATGAAGTCCACCATCTTTAAGAGATAGAAGACATATAGTCGTTCTGCCTTTTCACATTCACAATTTTCATTTAGAAGCAAAGTTTTCAATTATGAAGGTTGATTATTCTGAAGAATTTACCTGCATATTTTGCAAAATTATATAAATTTGGATATAAAATACCTAATTTAACGAAGGAAGCTCTTGGTTATATTTTCGGTAGCAATTTTCATAGTTTCAGTGTTCTGGTCGTATTGAAAACCCTTAGGTTCTTAAAATAGGAGATAACCGCAATAGCAATAGCTTCATTGCTGAGTCTTACCACCGAATCACGTTTTTGAGTTTGGGTAAACAAACTAAACAAAACGATGAAATATGGAGAACGGCGAAGCAACTGGAATGTTTGTTTTTAACTCTCAAAATAACGGTTGTCGCGATGAAATAACGCTAGTATTTCTTTTTCCACTAACATTGATAAAGTATATATGTATTTGTATTATTCCATAAAAAACGAATATTCACTTGGTAAAAATCGAATCATAGTCGCCGCGATATGTTTTTCGTTTTAGAGATATCGATTAAAATTGTTACACGAGTTTCTCAAAACACTGCCATCATGACCTTGACCATAGATAAAGTAATCTTCGCTTTCTTCGATCCTATTTTTCTTTTTCAGTCCGTTATTTTAACTTATTTGTAGAACGATTAATTGATGGTTTCAAATCGAAGTAGAAATTGTTCCCAAACATTGCCAAACTCGATTAGGTTATTCTCACGATTTTGTGTTTCTTTATTCCAATGTGAACCAATTCGTTTGGAGCACTGTAATGTCCAGGATGGGAATTTTCAATAAATCCTTCTACAATAATCTCAAGTTTTTCTGTGGAACCTTTCAAAGAATTGAATTACGCAATAACAATTCATTGATGTAGTGGCAGAAGATTAGCGGCGTCTTCTTTTTTTAACAACTTTGTCATGTTAGGTTAGTTACTTCTCAGATTGTCCTCGTATATGAAATAAAATAAACTAATAAAGAGAAAAACATTTTCGTTTTTTGAAAGTTGGGTACTTCAGATAGATGTTTTCAAGCTAGGACTTCAATTTATCTAAATCACTCGGTTGAAAGAAAATACGTACCAATTTTCTGTTGAAAATTGTTTTCATCATTTCATAATGTGAAGAACATATTATACTCAGGGCGGATCCAGAAAATTGTCTAGGTTGGACAACGAGACAAACTTCCAAGAATAGAGACTTTTCCCATTGCATATTTGGTGCAATCTTCATCGACTGAGAAGGGCATGTGCCTCTACTCCGTCCCTGTATCTGAACCTTGATCTGCCCCTGCATGTATTCAAATTTTGAAAATATTTGGACACCTTATAATTTCTTATATAAGATAAATTCAGAATATTATATAGTTAAATATTATAAACTCTGCTTCTTCGAGCTGCCTCCGCTGCTGGTTGTTATCTGTTTCATAGAATTTAATATAGTGACTTCTTATTCTTCGAACTTGTTCCGATAATAATCCGTGTTGTGATGAATCACTTTTCCTCTTTGATTAGAAAATGTGGGTCAGTGAATAAATAATTGGGCGCTATTTTAATGGAATGTAGCCAGCTCTGAATTTTAGTTAATGAAAGATTTTTCAGTACTCGGAACATCGTGTCGATCGTGGCATTCTGATATACGTGATCTTTACAAACCTTTTGATGTATCAATCGAGAAGGGATAAGATAATATTGATTGATTCCTCGAACAATATTGGTGAAACATTTAAGATGTATCATATGATTAAAAACATATAGTTCTGATTTTACAGATTCTACCGAAATTGTTTTATACTGATATCTTTCGGGAATATGACCAATTATTGAGAGTTTAACACAAATGTTATTGTTTTATTACTTTCTCGATAATGGTCTAGAAGCCGAAATATCCGCGTTTATCAGATGTTTTTAATTCTACAGAATATGTTAATTATTACGACTAGGAAAAATACAAGAAAATAACGTTAGGTATTCAGGTTTCAAAGGAAACTTAAAAACTAGATTATTTCTACGAAATTTGATTAAAAAAAGGTGCGATCGTTGTCCTTTGATATTTTGATTTTTAAGAAGTCTGGCAAAATTAGTGAACATTTGTATCGATTCAATTCGATAATCATAGAAGTGAAACCAATCTTCAGGAATAACATATTTAATTAAGAATTTTTTTCTCTTCCATTTAATTTACATTTTTCAATAGTGTTTATCTCTCTGGGTATATATAATTAATTGTTTCTTTTTTTATTGTTTTCAATAATTCTTTTACTATGAAATTTGTATTAATTATACGTGTTTTAGAAAAGTAAAGGCCAAAGGTATATTATTTAATATAGCCGAATGCAAATTACCAAAACAATATTTGGTAAAAATAACACATTATCAAGACTTTAGTAAAGCTAAGAGTCCATCGATATTATTAGTCAATGACTATTCAAGCAGCCTAGTTTGAAAATTATAATATCCAGATGGTGAAATTTTTTGTAGAGCCAACAAGAGTAAAGGATTTAAGTGTGGTGTAAGACTTGAAGACACATAAGTGTAACAGACTCACGTGTAGCTATAACCAAGGGGAAACTCACGAGCAAGAAAGATCATTGTGATAGAAAATTATAGGCTCAATGAACTTATGAATATCTAAGTCACGCTGAAGTTGCTTACTTACTTAGTTTTGCTAATCTGTAGTAGAACCACTAATCCAATAATTTGTCCATATTCAGCTCTTGAGTTCTTGCATTACATAGTCTATTTGGTTGAAGAAATTAATATGTATGAACCGTTGTCAGGACTAAGCAACATAACGATAACTCTTAAAATACATAGCAATAAATGATGCTGGAAGCTAATTTGTAAGACGTTTCTAAAAGTATGGGTTCATCTATATCAGGGGTGACCAATTGGTAAATCGCGACTATTAGTCTAGTCGATTACTACAAAGAAGAAAAATATGTAAGAGATTACTAAAACTATGTAGTAGATAAATCGTTCAGTGTTCATTTATAAATGTGTGGTTTGTGTTATTATTAAAAATTTATTATTTTCTTGTATTTCAAAATGAAAATAATTAGGGAAGTTTCGAATGTGTGACATTAATCCTAACGTCGATGATTCCTTTAAATTGAATTTTCATAAATGGAGATTTGATGTTTTTCTATGTTGATTTGTTTGTATCTTTAATATTTCCAAGTTAATTATCTGGCCTCGTTCCCCATGTACATCTATCTTTCTTCTAGTAGGAGAAACGTTGATATCTGATAAAACAAAACTTCAACTTAATCTGACGTACCAATAAATAAAGTAAGACGTTCTGGTGAATGTTATATGGCGATGATGTTTTAAAGGTCACAGACGTGCGAATTGAAGATGGCTCATTTATTTATCGATTCTGGTTGGTATATATGGAATTAAGGATTGTCCTAGACCAACCTTTGTTTGTCGATAACGAACACTTGGGTTGAAGAGTGATTGAGATGGCAGTTGGTTTCGAAATTGACAGATGCAGGTTTCCTCAAGGTCATACAAATAATAGGCGCGTTTGAAGAAACTGAAGACTCTTCGTTATGTTTACTCTGTAGTACAGACTGTCCAAAAAGTGTATCGGGTATTTGTAAGTTCAATAAAACAAAAACTACTTGTAAATAGAAAGAAATTCATTATTGATAATACTAATATTGAATGGAAAATTATTTGGAAAAGATCATGTTATCTAAATGGTGACCGTTACGTTACTGGCACTCTTCTAATCGAACAGGAATATTACGGATGACATGCTGACACATAGCTCTGGATATTGCTGTCATTTCTGACCTCATGTTTTGCTTCAGCTGTTTAAGGTTTGTTGGTTTGTTCTCGTAAACTTTACTTCTTAGGTATTCCCATACGAAATAGTCAAGCGGGCTAAGGTGTGGGCTTTTGGAAGGCCAGTTGATGTACCCCTACGCGAACATTCGGGAATAACTCATTGACGACTTTCATCGCTGCATTCGATGTATGGCAAGTGGCCCCATCTTGTTGAAACCATGTTCTTGAGTTGAAACCATCAAACTGATTTTTTCGATGATTTTTACGGATGAATAACGACGGATTTTGACGAACCGACGGCTCCAGTTTTTCGATGGTTTTTTCATCGCGAACTGAACGTGGGAAACACGAGTTTTGGTTTTTTACCGTCGCACCTGTATTTTCGAACGTATGGTTAAATTTTTTAATGCTATCGTCACTTGGTGCGTGGTGTGTACGGTATTTGTGCATTCACTACTGAGTTTACATTGCGATAATACTTTGTAGACAAAAAGTCGGGTACCACTCCATCGCGACTAAAACTCTACAGAATGGCGGACGTAACGAACCCCTTCCCGCTGCTTACCAGCACTACGTTTCAAATACCGCGCGAAAACAAATACCCGATACTCTTTTTGGACACCCTGTATAATTATTGTGCATATAACACAATGTTTTATGAAAATGATAATATATATTTTTATATATGTTTAGGTATTTTTATCGGATTTCTCGGAAAGTACACCGAAAAATGTTTTAGACTGAATATAAGCTAAAATTCAAACATTTGAACTTTTGATTCACACTTTCATTTACAACATAGCATGACGCGTTTCGTCGTTACGAACGACTTCTTCAGATGTTAATAGAATACTGAATACTGAATAGAATAGTGAATTAAAGTGTAAATCAAAAGATCAACTGTTTGAATTTTAGGTTATATTCAGTTAGAGTGGATTTACATCAAGTAAACGCCAACACTATTCGATAAATGTTTTAGAGTAAGATAGCAGAGCCATCTGACATAACTTATTTTCACAAAGATGAAACCTTAGATTTTTAGTAGCGCCTTATATGCTTTGCATAACTGCGTGTTTGTGGAGCTCACTTTCTGACTCCTGGGCAGGTACAAGGTGAGAAAGGTTACCAAAATAAGAGTAACTTAACTTTAATTTGTATAAAAACAATTAATTAAAATTAAGACTCTTGGCTTAAGTTTCACTAAATATATTAAAAACTCTACATACGTTTTTGGTGGTTAACCCATTATCAAGAGTATACAATATTACTGTAATACGACAAGAGTAATATTGTATACTCTTGATAATGGGTTAACCACCCGAAACATATGTATGAATATGTCGACAGTCCCAACGTCCATAGATATAAAATAATATTCTAATTGTTCTACACTTGTATTCAAAGTGTAGAGTAAAACACATGATAATTTCTACTTTTCAAAAAAAATCACCAATTCTATATCCTTGTGATATATCAAACATAAGTAACGTTAAAAGAAAATGTTTGTTCAGAATGTGCTCTAATCAAACAAAAAAGCTTCAATTACTTGAATAATTTTTATATAATACGTAACGAAATAACAAAATATTATCAGAAATAGCCTCCGCTCTCTAAAATTCATTTTCATGTTTTAGTTCTCATAAAATATATTCGATATTTTAATAGCAACACCATCCTTGGCTGAGTAAACAATCTGCATTGTGACCTTGAAAGCAGGGTCAATAATTTTGATGAAATGGGAACTACAGTCTAAGACAATAATGGGTTTATTGAATCCATTGTGTATAATTTGAAGATAGTATGCAAGCATTAGTGAAATGTTAATGGCGTTTTAAATTTAGTCATTGAAATCAAGAAAAAGTCTTGAATGAGAAAATTGCAAGGTCTTACTCGTTCAAGAAATTACATTTAGTTTATTCAGAAATAAATTATTACAAAATATTTTTGATTTAAAACCTGTTCATAACAAATTGATATAATAATTTTTAAAATTTCTCATAATTAACACAAATTTTATGATTCATGGCAGGTAATCCACTGAACATTCTTAGTCCTTTTGAATGAATAGAATTTGGAGCTCTTGTTCTCTTACAATTGTCAAGATAAAAATCATTTCTACTTCTGTTTTGATAATCTTATATTCGACTGACAAATCTCAATATATTGCTTAGATGAAGAAGCAATTTTAGATGTTGCAATTAGATACAGATAGCAACAATTTTTCAATAAAAATTAAAATCAAACACTTGGCTAAATGCTTCACAGATATTTGTGAAACATTTAGCCTGGAGACATAAAGATTTAAATTTTTATTCAATCATGTTTCCTCAAGAAAAAGTAAGAATTCAAATTTTTTCATATCTTCTTCTTCGAAATATTTGATAGTGTTGGCGTTTACTTGATGTAAATCCATGATAATTGAATATAACTTAAATTCAAACACTTGAACTTATGATTTACACTTTATTGACTACATAGCATGACGCGTTTCGTCGTTACAAACGACTTCTTCAGATGCTTACAGAATAAACTGAACAGTCAGAAACAACATGTCTGAAGAAAGAAGTGTTCCCCAAATACATCAAATTGAGGACAATAACACCAGCAGTTCTGCAAGTAAAGGGGCCATTCAAGGAATGAAAACTTGGATCAAAGAAGTCTGCAAAATCCAGTACAATCAGAGAGATATTTCAAATGTATATCTCAGGGTGATCCATTCTGAATTATCATTTAGATTACACCAAATAGAATTTGAGAGTTTAGATAATAATACTAGATCTAGAGTTAACAGTATCGTTCATAGCAAATTTTCCAGACAAAAGCGCAAACTAGATGTACTCATTAAAAGTAAACTTAAAACACATTCCGTCAGACCTGAAACGAAATTCTCTAACCATAAGTTTTTTGATAGATTTGTTAATTGTACAGATACACAATTTACGAAAGGTGAACAAAGTTTATTATCGAAAGGATTCAAACATAATATTAGAACCCCCGTGTCTCAAAAGTGTTTAGAACAAATCGGCATCGAGGCAGAAATAACGCTTAAAACAAAACATACCGATCAGAATATTAAATATCAAACGGCACAGTTAATCAAGAATCAGTCGAACAAGAATAAGAAGTTGTCAAACGTTGAGACTAAATTAATAAAATCCATCAGAATGAAATCTCAGGATGATGAAATTATTTTCACGAAAGCGGATAAAGGAAAAACAGTATTTGCTATAAATAAATCGGATTATATTTCAAAACAAACACCTTTATAGAGTCCCAAGACTATTCCGTATTGAAGAAAGATCCAACGAAAAAATACCAGTTAGAAATAAAAAATGCCTTAAAAGAAGTTAATGTTTCAATAGATGATTACACTAAACATAGACTAACTCTTACCAACCCGCAATGTCAGCAACTATATTCACTTATCAAATTACATAAGCAAAATCTCCCTATTCGGCCAGTAGTAAGTTTCACATCAGCTCCTTCCACTAAAATTGATTATTCTGTAAGCATCTGAAGAAGTCGTTTGTAACGACGAAACGCATCATGCTATGTATCAATAAAGTGTAAATCATAAGTTCAAGTGTTTGAATTTAAGTTATATTCAATCTTCTTTTTGATTAACAATCATTATACTCATTACTTTTAACATTGTCTTGAAAGTTGTATATCTGTTGCACCTCAATATCAGCCTCATTGATTTAGCTTACTAGAAACTTCCGCTACTCAGTTTGAGGTAAGTTGAGCAAAAGCATAGAACACTACATAAAACGTGGCTGTATAATTGACCTATATATCACTTTTTGTGAATACGTACTGAGAAATCTACCTGTTCTTCCTAAGAAATACATTTTCTTAGAAACCTTATGTGTAATAAGTATACATTACATGTAATAATTCGCCTTATTGTTCACGGGTTCATCTAGGACTATCAAATATTCATTCTCTGATACTTTTTCATATATTATATGATGGCACGTAAAGATAAGTCGGCCACAGCCGCACCTCTAAAATATGATGTGAACATATATAAAAAATTTTTTTTTTTTAATAATATAATTAAGTAGCACAGGGTTGAAGAAGGTCGCGAGACCTTATAACTTCCGCCTTGTAATTGAAAAATAACAATGAATTCTAATGTAAACAAAAATCTCAATAAAACTTCTTTTCATTCATTCAGTATTATAGATCTGTATATAGCGCTATGTTATCATAGTTTGTCGCTTTTCAAATCTATTGCCAACTTTATTTGAATTTACTTTTATTCACATTTATGCTCTTACTAATTACACAGAGCAATGTGTAGAGTAAACAGAGATACTGATTCCCTTCAATGATGGACCATGTCCGCCAAGATATCACCAAATATGTAGAACATTGTCTGCCAGCAATGATTTTTCACAATATTTTATCACTTTATGCTAATAGTTTATATATATATATATATATATATTTATATATATATATATATATATATATATATATATATAAACGATTAGCATACGCTTCTTTATATATATATATATATATATATATATATATATATATATATATATATATATATATATATATAAAGAAGCGTGAGATATAAAGAAATCAATAGAAACGGTAGTTGGATGAAAGGCCTCATAATGAACTTTATCAAAAGACACATACGATAACGAAAGAAATCTCAAAACGACGAGCAAAGTTCTATGCACATGTCTACAGAATGAAACAGTTCAGAATGAGGAGGAAACTACTCGATATAATTATGAAGAGTAAATGCGTAACAGAGTGGCTAAAAAAGGTCCAAAAAGATCTACAACAGATCAATATAAAAAATCGCACATGTGAAGTTTGAGCATAAATCAAATCGTCAACCTGGAGTAAAATGGACAGATGAATGGAAGAAAGAACATTCAAAGAGGTTGAAGCGTTTTTGGGAGGCAAAAAAGATGAAGCAGAAATCAAAATACTTGCGAATTCAATTTCAATCGCTCTCATCATGGGCAAAAATCGTCATAATAATGATATAATGAATTTGTTATAAGATAGTTCTACTCATTGGACTGTTAAAATAGCAGCAGAACTTTCTCAATAACTCAAACACATTTGTTTTAATTGAATATCACTATGAATCATCTCTTATCATAAATCCCTCAATTTGTAAGTTCCATAGAATTATTTTTCTGATAACAAAGAAAAATATAAATGCAGTTTCGAAATGATTTGAGCATTTCAAGTGAATTAATATTGATATCTAGAATTAATAATAATTCAATTTGCATCACTGTGCGATTATATGTGCATTTGTTCTATGGGAAAAGTGATGAATGGGCATTATTATCATAGCAGACTGACTTGTGTCACTTTCTCATGTCGCCATAAATATACAATTAGATATTATATCAGAAAAGAAAGGGAATTCCAAATGATCAGGATAATTTGCATAAAATTTATGCATATCGTCGATTGTCATCATGTAGAAATCTCATTTCTGCATATAGAAAATTCTTTTACAGTTTCGCAATTTCCGCATAAATCTTTGTCATTTCATGTCTCTAAGATTCAATTACAAGGAAGTAACAAGTACATAACTAGATTATTCTGAAGAGACGAGGGTCATCAAGAGATGACATCGAGCAGCCTATGCGATATAAACTGTGAGAAATTCCTTGATGGAATATAAACTATCTGAGAAGTTCCTTGAAAGTACGTAGATTTTTAGCATTTATCTAATGATACATCGAAGATTTTAATGCCATCAATTAAAACGTTTTTACGTATTTATTCCTTTTCGAATTTTTGTGAATGAACTCATGGGCACTGGGGGTATCTACGAGGGTAGATTAACTCAGCAATAGCTTATTTTTATAAATCCTATGTACAAAAAAAGAAATTGGAAACAAATCTCTGATATTTATCTAACATTATATTAATCTTACACTTAATTATTATTGCTCTGTTTCGTCATTTCTGTTTTTTCAAAGTTTTGATTTATTTTGGACTCTTGAAAAACGTCGAATAAAAACCATGATCATGTAGATACGATTTTTATTCCTTCATCAGATACTCACTATTTGAAATTTATATCAAATTTGAATTTTTCATCACTTATAACTATTTTTTTCTGTTCAGAAATTTCACTTAATTTTTGTCACAATTCCAAATTGATATTAAATTAGAAGTTTTCATCTCTCATAACTATTTTTATCTGTTTGAAAAGTTTAATTAATATTTTTATCTCAGGTTCATGTGTATATATGGTTATTAAATTATATGACAACTGAATTTTTTCAATAATATCTATGTAACAGAAAAATTGAGTTAAGCTTCCTTCCATTTATCGCAGTTTGTAACATTCTTCATTTTTAAAATTCTATTCTTTCGAAATTTATATACTTCTAGAAAAATACGAAGCTGTTTGAGAGCTGAATTGTTTTCCACAGTAAACAAGGACAAACTGATATTATATATATATATATATATATATATATATATATATATATATATATATATATATATATATATATATATATATATATATATATATATATATATATATATATATAATACAGAAAGTTTATTTTTGAAGTTAAAACTTTATTTTCGTTGTATATCACAACTTTGTCAAAACTAATGAATAATTGAATTTTATGAATTACTATAGATATCAAAACGTCAAACTTATATTTTTGAGAAAAATCAAATTGGCTTTTTTGTTTTTTTAGTAAAAAATAAAAGTTTTTAACATTGAAAATAGCCTGTCATTGCTGAAAACCTTTAAAAATATATATATATATATATATATATATATATATATATATATATATATATATATATATATATATATATTCCATAATTCCTTCAAGTAAGGGGTATTTTTTTCAAATATTCAAATACATTTGGAATGTCTGAAACACTATTCTGTTTCAAATGTTATCACTCCATATCTTTCTGATAAAACGCTGAGACGTCTTTGAAACTTCAATGAAATATAGGTTAATAATTCTCCTGTTAAACTTCTGCCATGCTGTTGAATTTCTAAACTGTAACTTTTAGAGGAAAGTTTAATGCGATAAGCACCGCTCCTCCATCTGTCACAATGACAAACGGAATAGAATGTTGAAGATATAACAGAATTTATTTGGACAGTTTTTTTTTCTGGCTCTTAATTACTCCATGAAGACGTTCTTTTCTGGATGTTGATACACTGTTGAATTTTTATATGGAAAAGTCTGTATTTATTATTGATGCAAAATTATCACATCAATTCAATCAAATTATCATAAATAACTTCGCCTTATTGAATTTGCTGAGAAAATTCAGGTAAATGTTGGACAGTCGATGAATATGAAAAAGTTCGGAAATAAACACCATCAATTACTTTTTTGTTGGTCGAAACATTTAATTTTTCAAAATATATTTTCAAAATGAGAAAATTCTTATCGAATATATTTAAGAATATTCGTAAGAAGTTTGTAAACTTCATTCACTCTACCAGTTGTATAAGTATTATTTATATTGAAATCGAAATAGCTGTGTTCTCAGAAAGTTAACTAATGTTAACTTGTGAGACAAGAAGAATGTAACTTTGTGCCACATAAAAAAAAATAAATCGATAAGGCTCTGCAATTTCCTACTCAAATTGTCTGAAGATGTGTCACTGAAATTCGACTTAGTTCACAAACGTGGTAGAAATAGAATGGTTCTTTATCAAGTGAAAAATATATATTTCTACATTTTGAAAGTTTTTGCATTGACGATTTCACAAGGTTAAACAAGGATCGAGCCAGAGGTTGCCACTGAGTAATTTGCACTCTTTCCTTCTACAAATTCTACAATGATCGGTAATGAATCAACAATCAATTCGTCATAAACATCGAAAACTATTGGATCCATGTTAGCAGATCAAACTCAAAATTGAAAACTAATAAGAGCATGAAATTCAAATATATCGCTGAAAATGATTCTCATTTACGTGGCTTGAAAAAATGTATTCCCGTGAAAAACATTGTTAGAGTACCAATTCGTCAAATGAATCATCATTTTGTACGGTTTTAGTGTTCTCCTTTCATGGTCTTGGCCTGGGTTCACAGATGGAGGTTATTGTATTTTATTTCATCTTTTAATTACATCTTCAGGCAACATGAGTATTCGAAGTACGAGAAATTCATAACAATATAATTTGACGGAATTCTGACAGATCTTTAAGGAAGAGGTGTAGAACTTAATTTGAGCGCAAGCCGTTAAGTATAAATCTGAAAACATCAATTAAATTGTCATCAACAGTTTGAACAGTAATGAGAAAAACACCAATAACTCAGTTGTATTTGAATACCAATAGATTTGCTTCGAAAGAAGGACAAATAATTTGAATATTCGTGCTTTCCTTCAAAGATCATCGAACAATATCATTGTTTCCTAAATATAATTATCGGAATAAGATTTTGTTGTTGACTACACAGAAAGGAATATTTTTGAATATCACATGTAGATATAATAACAATAGTCCTTGAATATATTGAAGAAAAATATTAAAAACGTATTGTCGGTTGTTTTGCTCGACAAATGTTTCGGCATGTTTCACCCCAATTTCGAAATTGTACATTTTAGATTCACATTCAGTTTAATTTTCGAAAATGGAGTTCCACCCAGATAAAATAGTCAAGACAAATGTTTTTTTATCTGAAATATTGTATACTGTGCCGAATGAGAGGAACATTAGTTTTAGTTATGATTCCTATATTCAGTTTTCGACATAAATCGATATTTGATAATTCGAAAGAAGACCGAAATTTTGGATAAAATAATCTCCTAATTTCGTCGTATTAATGGGAAATTAAATCGTACTTCTTCATGATAACTTATCACGTAGTAATAACGGAAACCATGCATTTTTTCACTTGTTTCCGAATACAATAAGCGTCATGAATTGTTGAATCGAATATAAACAAAAATTCAGCTCGCGCTGGACCATGTTTCTAGTTGGTGTGAGGACAATTACTTGAGTTTGAATGTGTCAAAGTGTAATGTTGTTTCTTTCACAAGGAAGACACCGAATTGACTGTGATAACACCGTCGGTGGTCAGGTTCTTTCTCGTTCTAATAAGGTGAGAGATCTTGGTGTAGTCTTGGACCAGAAGTTTTACATTGTCCCACACATCACCCAACTTATTTCATCTGCTGCGAAAATATATTGATTCGTTACACGTAATGGCAAATATTTTAATTATTCCTCAACATTCATAGGATTATCATTTAATACCCTAATTCGTAGCAAGTTAGAGTATGGCAGCATGATCTGGCATCCAATTTACACTGGCCATCAACGCCATCTTGAGGATATTCAGAGAAGGGTCTTGAAATTCTTAGTTTGGAGCGAGGATAAAGTTTATTCCCAGAGAGGAGTCAATGATAACGAATTATTGAGTCGATTTAGTTTAATCTCATTGCAGAGCAGGAGAGAAATTTTATCACTCAAATTTTGTACAAATTATGCCACCTAGAGACTCTGAGGACCAACTCCCTAATACAATCCCCCATTTGGTTTATGGAGTCTTCATTCAATAGAATTGCCAATAATTATGTCATTCACTTTGACTCCATAGAATTTATTATCAGGAGTTATGTGAACAAAGAAAATCAACTAAAATGAATTGATTTAGATTGAGTTCTCTGTAATATTTCATTGAATGCTCTAATGTAGTTATTAGTTACTATTTTTTTGGATTAGATTGAGCTTTATTATAGTCTATATAGATCAGTTATATCTTTTTCATTTTAATTATTCAGTTAGTATTCAACATTGTTATTATTTTCTGTAATTGTGTGTTGTACCTGTTAAGAATAAAGAACTCTAAAGAACTCCTCCACCGGGCTTAATTACAATTCAAGGGCAAACACCATAACTTGAAGTGGAGTCCACCTCAAGCCGACTGATATTGAGAAATTTGATCTAAATTATAAGTTAAAGTGTCATTTTCCATATCAGCTTTTTTGTTTCGTTGAGAATATCTGCAGAGTATTACTGTTCACTCTTATGACACCCAACTAATAACTTATATTCTACATTATTATAAAAACTTCAATTTTAAAAAATAGTTCGTAAGACCCATGTTAAAAGCTAGCCTCCATTTAAGTAACTTCCATTAACTCTTGAAAATAATCTGGTCTTTGGAAGAGGAAACGTTACAAGTTGTTAAATTTTATTTTCAATTTCTGTATTGATTTTGTTGACATCCTAGATTTCTTTCCGACTACTAGTCTTACTTCTTAATTGAATCTAGTAAGTTTCACCGGATAAAAACTGTTTAAATTATGAGTTTAATGAAAACATCATCGTCTCAGATGCCATACGTCAAGAAATTGCTGAACATGTCCGAAAGAAATAAAGCATCGACTTGATCTTGAAAAAAACCGGGAAATGAAAGCGGCGTAGATGTATTTTTATCGTTTATCGACTTTCAATATACAATTCATGAATACCTGTTCGGTATACAGTAAAAACGGTGGAATTTCTGGCGGTAGTTTCATGCTTCGATGGATCAAATTTTGGACTAAATCGACTTTGTATGAACCGTTATTATCCATTATATGTTACCATTGAACCCGTTCGACATACACATTTGGGATTGCGAATTTTTAGACTTGAAATGTGCTGAATGCTAAGAAATATAATGAAACAATGTTTAGAATTTTCTCATAATTTAATACAAATACGCATGGCGACGTTTCGAAGTACTACTTCTTCATCAAATGCTGAATTGATACTAGGTGTTATTTTACAAACTTAATATTTATAGCTATTCTCACAGAACATAACAGGTATGTTCTATGACTAACCTGGAATGTGGACCATAGAATAAGGACCATAGAATATTTAACAGAAGAAAGAATCGTATACCTGGAAATGAACACAGAAAATCAATTTCTTAAGTCAGGTATGCCAACTGAATGTAGGAAAAGATACAAATAATTATACAACTAAGATTTCTAAACAAATAAAGGAAATTTCAAATTTTTTGAACTTAGAAAAATATTAAATTGAAAGTAAAATAACTAAAAACTAGGTAATCACTCTGATCTGATACCTGGAATATTGTTATTGGACATATTGAGTAGAGGGCTAGTGTTAACCTCTAACTGGGTAAAAGTCCCGAATTTTTGAATTTATCAATATGTAACGATTCTAGTAGATTTAGTTTGGAACCTTTATTCTCTCTATTTAATATTTTAAACTCTGAAGTAAATATATGACTCTCATCTAGTACATGGTTGGCATATAGGAATCTGTTTTCTGTTTTTCGAAACTACATTTATCTTCAGATAATCTAATGTGGAAATTTCTGAAAGTTCTGTCTATATAAAATTTTTCACAAGTACCACAGTTAATTTTGTATACCATTTGTATACCACACTTAATTTTGTATAATTATGAATATAATCCGAATCAAGAATTACAAATAAAAAACTCTTGACTTCAAGAGTTTGACTTAAATGATTATTTAATATTCTGCTGATTGTTGTTTCAGTAATTGCGTCTTCTTAATCTGTAAATGCGGTTCAAACAACTTATCAGTTATTACAGTTTTAATTTATTTTCGTTATAAATTTTTTTACAGAGGAAACAACTTATCACAGAGAAAAATTCGTTGTACAGATCACACTGTACAATTCAAAAACAATTTTGAAACAGCGGATGTCATCAAAAACGAAATATTCACGAAAAATATTCAAGAAGGGAATATTTTGTCTTCCATTATAAACTAGCCGTATATGATAATTTATCATCGACAAAAGGTGGTTCTTTCACATCAAGTTGTGAAGTGAAATACCTCAATTTTGGCTGAATTTTGTGAAATTCAGCCAGGTATTTTTTATTGAACGATATTCGAACGTTACAAAGTTCAGTCTTAAGTTTTTTGTACAGAGAAACAAATTAACACTCAACTTCTTTTCCGTTATGAAATGGCCATTAATTAAAATAAATTTAAGAAGGAATTACGAAGTTTTATTCACAAAAATATCTAAGGAGCTAATACTAATATCATTAAATTAATGTTGGAACAGCTGTAGGCTATTCGTTGAAGTAAAGAACATTTAAAAACAGGTTCTGACATACAATATTCAACAAATTTATTACGGATAAAAATCATAAATCCTTTCGTACTGAAAATTTTTCGTAAAGCAATGGTTACTTATGTTATTGTTTTCGTCATGAAACGGAGGAGAAGAATATATTAAAATTAATTACCGTTAAAGACAGGTGCTTTTTAAACAGATGAATAACAAATGTGCTGTATTCCGTTAGATTCGGAATCCTATATATTACGAAATATTTACCGTCTGACCTAGATATACAGGCTTTATGAATTTTTATAAGTCAGAGCGATCCTACCTCAACGGCTTGAGCCTATTAATTATATAGTTTTTATATTTGATGATTAAGACTTTTTGTAGTCATTTGATTCAGGAAAAATGCAATGAACAATCTGTATATTCGTAACAGTATTATTGAATATGATAGTCATTGAATATTATTGAGTGTTATGATAATATAAAGGATGCGAATGTTTTGTAATCGAAATTGGGGCTTATTTTTCCTTTGATAGTTTTATATTTTCATTCTCAAGCGGAATTTATATGGTGTAATTTGAATTATATACCTCATAATAAAAACTTCAACAACAATAATTTTTTCATTTATGCTCTAAAATATTGTTCAAGATTCAAGAATGTGCATTTCGAAACTTCGTTTTCAGACATAATTTTTCATCTTTAAATTTGACTGATGTTGAAGTGTTTCAGTATGAATATGAGGAAAATTTTTTTTCTCCACAAGAAAGAAAGAAGACTTCTTTCAACAAGTCTTTCGTACTCCCAACAAGTTTAGTACTATGAATCTATGAGTAATTTCGATGGTATCTATATTTTACATATACATTTATATACATATATATATATATATATATATATATATATATATATATATATATATACATATATACGTACTTCATCTTTTCGTTTAATATTTATTCCTGGGAGAGTTGAATTGTGAGATATTTGCTTTCGGTATTTGGCAGCAAGTAGGACGAAACCACTCTAATTAGTTTAATCAAATGATTCATTTCCATGTAACTTTCATATTTGAATTGGTTCAATTCGTAAGATTTTCAGCCAAGGAATGCTTCATGGCTACGTGTAAGGTACTAGATAATGATAGGTGAGACGTTATAATATGGTGTGTTTGTACTGGTGCTAGAAGTTAAGCTAGGTAATTATAGGCTTCTCTACATTCAAAATGACCGATGTCTTATATCAATGAATTTTATTGCTACTTGCGATGTGGTATTTTGGTCTTTCTGCTTTATTGGCGCCTATTATGCTTGTCGTTTGATGTAACTTAAATGTATAACAATTTATTGTGATACAGTAAATTGATCACATTAACACACAACAGGGCCTACTGTTACAGTTATTTGAAAAACTAATGATCTAGGAATTTACCTCTGTGATTATTTCATTGTATATATAAATAGTTCAATGTAGTATAGCTTCCTTTTTCATCCAAAAGTTACAACATTCCACCAATTTATTTCATTATTGTGTTAATGTTTTTATATAGTCACCCAACTTGCTATTTTCATTCATTCTGGTAGTTATTGGATATAAGTCTTAATATTTGATCAATTTATATCTGTAGTTGAATTATAATTTATTCTCCCTATTTTCAAAATTCGAGAAATTCGAGAAATTTTTCAAAAATATATTCGAGAGGATTCCAGAGTTTTATGTCGTCACTTGTCGCAGCTAAGAAAAGCAATAAGTGGAAATGAATTTGCCTTATCGTGATCTTCTTATTGATTAGATTTGTTAATGCATGAAAAGCCAAAGAATATTTGAGTGAAATATTGTCATGTTATTTTCCATTTGATATAATATCGAAGAACATTCTGAAAATCGATGTACGAATAAATTATTTTTTGAGCGTTACAAAATATTTTTGCTTCGTTGCTATAATGCAAATTCGAATTTCTATTCTATAAACATTTATACCGAAAATTCCCAAAATTCATTACAAATCATCTGAATCCAGATATACACTAAAATCCTTTCCTTCGAATTGATTGGTGTTAAGATAAAATACCATCAGGTTGTTAACTACTAGAAGGAAGAATGTAAGATGCGTTTGGTTTTATCTTCAGTATAAATCACTTCTTATTTGAATGAACTTTTTCCTTCTGAACTGTTTGCAAAAATAACGTGAAAATTCCGGAAAACTCACCTTAGTTTCCCGAAGAATTATCCACAGATCACTGGAAATATACGGTGAAATTCACGGTTAGGTCATTTTTGTTCGCGTAAACACGTAAAAGATCCGGAGGCAAGTTGCTCGCGTAAGTTCTTCACTTCGGCGACTGTACAAGAGTTGAGTTTACCGGTAACACTGAGTGGTACTCTCAGGTGGATTGGTCGACCTGTGTAGTTCTTCCACGGCTCGTTCCTAGATAACTGCACGGATTATCAGATGCTTAGACAGGCCCGGGGCGTTGTTGGGCGTCTGTGCTTATGTACGTGGAATGCCCGTGGTGCCTAATATCATATATTCTGCCGCAATTACTATGCTAAGTACCTTGGTACGTCGAATGAAATCGAGTACGATGAGGGGTCGCTGCGTGAAAATATTCATC
The DNA here is from genome assembly GCA_030704895.1 of Henosepilachna vigintioctopunctata. Taxonomy (NCBI): domain Eukaryota; kingdom Metazoa; phylum Arthropoda; class Insecta; order Coleoptera; family Coccinellidae; genus Henosepilachna; species Henosepilachna vigintioctopunctata. The sequence continues at coordinate 11,644,911 of JARQZJ010000121.1, forward strand.
TTCGTGTAACTACACATTTCTCTTCCGTTTTCGTACAGGAAATTCGTTTATAGATTTCCGTGGACGATTTTCCTATCAGTTGGTGGAGGTCAACATACATATTTTGAAGGAATTCTTTCAAAATAAAATCCAATATCCCAGGTAGTCTCGTCAATAATATTTACCCCCTACTGGTTAACTCTAACTCGAACTGGTTAACTCTAAGAATAATCATAATTTACTTAGATTTATGTATGCATTCATGTCTTATGACTGAGAAATGTTATCAAGTAAGTTATTTTTGTCTTGAAAAAGGAGACATTTATTACAAACGCTTTACAGAGAAACAATTCGTACCATTAAGGGTTGAAATTTCGAAAGTTGCACATGCGTTGTAGTTTATCGACGTATAATTTCTATTATGTATATCTGGAGTTGCTTAATTGTTTTCTGGATATGTAATTGAATATTCTACATATATTATTACATATATATGTTATTTGGTAAAAATCTTAGTGGCTACCATGCTTGGTAAATGATCGGCACTATTGAGGTACCCCTGAATATGTGGTTATCTATGGTTTCCATTTCCTTAATTTCTAAGACAACAAGATAATATTACTTGATGATTAGAATTTTAAAATTATATTTCATCACAATAACTAACATAGCTTTGAGTATTCAAAGCTATACACCTGTATAGCTTTGAATATTCAAAGCTAATATTTGATACACCTATAGATGAAAAAGTAGTGTTTTTAACTTTTATACCAAAAATAATGGCTAGAAGCGTTTCAAGTCAGCCTAAACCTTACACAGAAGAGCTTGTGAATGTAAAACAATACTGCGTGTTACAACTTCTACTCAAAGCTTTGTTTATAATATTTAAATATGAATTTTAACGTATATAACACATATAAACCTTAATTATATGACATAAGTTTCAATTGAGTGACATAGTGAGAAATTCGTAATAAATAATATTGTTCAACAATCAATGGTGACCAATCAATTGTTTAACAAGCTGAGATAAATGGTCACAAAATGGAGACAATGTATTGACATTACAACGAATAACGAAGTTTCTGAAGGAATGAAAGTGAAATTGATTTTTGCATTAAACATACCAATAACATCGAATTAATTACGATGAGAATATAAATACGAATGAATTATGAACTGTGATTATGTATAGGAAAATAAACTTGCTTGCTTGACTATAGTATCGCTTAAGAGCAAAATTCTGCTAATGAGTTTATTGCTGCTAAGTAGTGATGTGTTGCTAATTAGTAAAATGACACATTCCTTTTTAAATTTTACCTAACCAAATGGCTGTTTTCATCAGGAATGCAAAAAAATCAGCTTATGTTTGTAACATAGTTTGTATTAATGATATTGTAAGGTCAGGACACAAATCAGTTTTCCTAATAAGCCACATTAGTAAAGATATAAATAGTTGGGAACCACTGGAAAAAGAAAACTGTAGGTGTAGTTTGAAATAATAATAGTTCTTTATTGAATGAAAAACCCTTACAAAAGACAATTGACCTCTATAACGTTATTTTAATTTTAATTAATTAAAAGATAGTTACATAGTTCCTGTTGCAGAAACACCAGTAAAATATCCTCCTGTCTGTTCAGTCTTGTATGGAACTTTCGTTAAGGTTCTGAAGACGGTTTTTTATTGGTTCTATGTTCGTTCTTGAGTACAGAAGCTCATTATAGGGGTTGTGTAGTCTGTTCAGTTCTTATTCTTGTAATGGTACCGAGAGCTGATCTCTCTGCTACCTCTATATTCTTAAGCGACGATATTTTACAGTTTGCATAGAGTGTGTGTGCATATTCTAGTATAGGTCTACAAATGGTTTTGTACATTTTAACTGTACCCTCAATATTTATCCCTGGGTTTGCATACGTTAGGCATCTGAAATGTTTGACTCTTGTTATTGTTTTCTTCTTCTTTGAAGGAAGGTGGAGGTTGAAATTTCATTTATTGTCCAACAATAAATGAAGTCTGAAGTATTATGACAGAGATCCGTTTTGAATCAACGCTATCAAGGCTACAACGTGTAGAGCAGCCTTTCCCAAAGTTAGCGATAGCGCCCCCTTGTGGGCGCTGCAGGCCTAAAGGGGGGCGGTAAGAGACCTAGAAAAAAATTGGGGCGTTGTGTAGAGGCTTGGGGGGCGATTTGTAATTTCCTCTAGTTAGGAAGACTTTTAGACACCGACTGAACTCTCGACTACAACTTGTGAATATCAACTAATATTAGTTGAGAGATTGCTCAAATTCTGTTCGATATTTCTCTCTGCGTAGTTCCCGTATTTATTCTGTTTTATTCAATAAATAAAAGAAACAATCATGTCAATCGATTGCTCCCTTTGGAAATGAAAGTAGAGACAAACGAACAAATGAAAAGGCAATATAATAAAACAATTGTTAAACTGATTTACACATATATTAAAAGGAATACTGCATGACGTACGTTTGCAGTATGACATGTCTGCACGTAGCATTTGAAAAATGTGAATCTCATCGAAACGTACGTCATGCAGTATTATTTTTAATATATGTGTAAATCTTTGTTTAACAATTGTTTTATTATGTTTATCGATTTACATTAAGTATCGTCATCAATTATCAATTTGAAAAGGCAATAGATACACTTTCGCATTTTAATAATTATTAGTATTTCTAGATTTTCGTAGATAATAATAGACTGAGGGCAATCATGTTTTAACAATTTTTTTTTGAATAAATCGATTTGTGCATTCCTATATCAATCGGCTTGTTCATAGAATACTTGTTCTTACTTGTTGAGTACGATTGAGCGTCGAATGAAATAAACGAGGATATGCATGTTTGTCATGTGGCGAATTGCGGCTGTTCTTTAGTAAATTGGAACCTGGTATCAACAAACTTATTAAACAGCATCAGGTTCATCCTTCACATTTGCCAATGATGTTTGTTTCATTTCAAATAGAAGATACTCTGCCTAAATGCTTTAAAGTTGCGTTTCAATAATCATTCTCATTGGCAGGTGTAGCCCGTAAGGGTTAACCTGGGACGTGAGGGCCGTTGTGTACTACCTACTGCGCGCAGGTGTCAAGTTAACTCGCGAGTTATAGTAAAAGTCTCGTTTAGAATGAATGTTTCATCTTCGCTAATATAGCTCACGATGATTTATTAATTTAATTTGAAGTTATGGTGGTTTAAAAAATGTGGTAAAAAATGTGGGCGCTAAAAAATAATTCATTCTCAAAGTGGGCACTAGACAAAAGTTTGGGAACCCCCGGTGTAGAGAGACCACTGACATAGAGACCGCCGCCATGGGTACGTTAATTGGAAGCGCCCCCACAAAGCTTACTTCGAGAATATTATAATTGAATACACGATTAGATAAATTATATTTTCTGTAAAATTTCTGAATTTTGAATATGAGAAGGTCTGTTTTTATCTAAAACTGCATTTTGATGAATGAATCGTATCGTAGCCAGAAGGGCATTTCTTTCCACTCAATTTCACTACACTTGCCGCGATGAATAGTAATGAGGTGGGATATTTTGATAATTTATAGCGTGTAACTGTTTTGTGCTCGTATATTTCGTGTTACGTCAATTAGCGCAACGCGAATAACCAACCAAATTATAAATTGAGATGACTTTGTGTTGCATAACGAGGGGGCGATCACTAAAGTATAATTCGTGTAACCGTATCAAACAGAATCTTAATTAGATAACCTACTTAGGAAATTCAATATTTCGGTACTTATTAGATGTGAACAGATTATTTAGCTAACTGTTCTCGTGTTGTTTCGTTGAAGCCAAGAGAATATGTCCGCGAAAGGTCTGGGTACGAAGCTCAAGATTTTGAAGTGCTAGACTTTGTGTTCTGTGTGTATCTCGACTCAAGTTTCAAGTATTATTTCATATTGAAATTATCATTCGTTAAGAAATACACTTCAACATTTTGAAGTAAGCTCCTAAGGGAATTTAGGTTGACAGTGGATAGTAATCATTAATTAATATTTTGTATGGTTTTCAAATACTAACATACTGTAGCACGTGTGATGGAGAGACCTCTGCTGACATTTTTGGTGTTGCTAAATCTAAGTAAAGCATTTCGTTTGGTGGTGCCATTTCTTCTGATGTTGAAGCTCAGATGTGTAGGTCTACCCACAACAAAAACTTGCAAATGGTTTGGCTGTTTTCTTATGGGTCTACACTAAATCATGAATTACAATGGTTAATGTTCATAGGTTCACACGTGGAGTTCTACAGGGTAGTATACTGGGCCCCATCATTTCTAAATATATAGTGTTGATTCTGCATCTGCCATTCGAAGCTGCAGTTATAATCTCTATACAGATGACTTGTAATGATATCTTCACAATAATCTCAAAGATAAACGATGACTTCAGATTTATTTTCGAATGGTGTAGAAAAAAAAGAACTCAGTATGAATTCTAGTAAGTCAAAGGCATTGCTTATAGGCACTCAAGCAGAAATTCAGGAGTTCCGTCAATGTTACTGTTCGTGAATATCAGTTAAAATGAATGATGATGTCTTGGAGTACGGAAATAACTCTAAGATCTTGAAGTTGTCATGAATGACCAATTCAATTTTGAAGGTTCAGTGAATAAAATTCTTCAGACATGTTGCTACAAACTGAAAGCTTCATACTCTGTGATAATTCATTACTTTGTGATATAAATCTTAAATTGGTACATAGTGTAAATATTCAATAATAATAGCGTACAAATAAATTTCTCCAATACGCGAACGAATCAAACTTGAGGTTATAGGGGATTCGTTCCTAGGTGACAAAATGAAAAAAGTATATGAAAAAATTAATTTAAATGAAGTTTTTTATCATATTGCTCAATTATTTTGTACAAGCTTAGGCAATGGTTTAAAGAATTTTATATTAAATTATGGGAACATTTTAAATATTTTATCATTATCGAAATAATATCATAGCAGAACTGTCTATATGAATATTCATGATATCACGCCTCCACTATATTTCAAAACTTATCGTTTAAATACTTAATGATATTTTTATATATTATTTTTATTTTGTCACTTCATGGAAAAATGTTTCCATGAAAAGACAGAATGTTTCGTTCCACCAGGCACCCATCAGTTGTGCCTTGTTCATCATTAAGTGAAGCAAATTCCAATAGATGGAATTGTGATAGAAATATTATCACTTAGAGGGCATTTCACCTGACCTCTCATACCGCCAGCTTCGCTATGAAGTTTTTTGGTGAGTGTCGAGTTTTCGAATGGATGTTCCAATTTTTTCTATCAAACACCACTGAGAGAACTAACATTACAAATATACTTTGGCAATTATCAATGTACATTAATGTGAGCATTTGAAATATATATCTGAATTCTCTTCTTCGTTCCAGGTTAATAAACGAATTTCCTGACCTTAGAACGTGCCTTCTCAACCAGAAACTCCAGATGTTGAACTGTTGCATAGAAAGAAAAAAAGCTCGCGAAGAGCACCAGAAAGACTTTTTTGAATACGAGTCGGCTGAAGGTTCATCGACGGATGAGGAATTCTTCGATTGCGCAGATAAACCAGACGAAGAAATGAAAAAAGTACATCCAATTGGTAGGCTGAGCAAATTCCAAAATTTGAAGTTGATCGAAACCGGGGAACCACTGTATATACCTAAAACTCAAGAACCCGTCCCAAAAACCGAGGATCAGTTGGACGAAGATGCTGATGTTTTACTAAAGTTGGGAACTGACGCACTAGGCTCGGAGATGAGGGCAAAAATGATGAGTGCTTCTCTGTTGTCTGATATGGAATCGTTCAAGGCGGCCAATCCTGGTGCTATTCTGGAAGACTTTGTGCGATGGTATTCACCCAGAGATTGGGAGGAAACCGAGGGAATGGACCAGTGGGGACAGACGAAGGGAACTCTCAGTACTAGAATGCAAATAGAAAATAATATTTGGGCACAAATGTGGAAATCTGCCAAACCTATTCCTGCCAACAAACAGAAACTTTTATTCGTAGATACAAAAGAAGCAGAGAAAGTGCTACATTTTCTTGAATCAAGAACGATTTCCCAAGTTTGTGAATTACTACTACCAATTTTATTGCAAGTTGCCATCTACAGGCTAGCAAAAGAAGCAGCGAAACTAGATGTTGAACTAGATAACGGTTCAGCCAAGTTACAGAATTTGATAAAGATCTCCGAAGGCATTTCCAGAGAGCGCAAGTTACCGGCCCGGCGTGTTGAGACTATCGTTCAAGAGATGGCGCAATTTGAATTGAATGTTTCTACAGTCAATTCCCTTAAATACAAATTGAATCCATCAGGAAAAGAGCATGATGGATTCGCTGAATCTGTAAGAAATTTAGTGAAAGGAAAAGAAGTTAAAATTGAAAAAGAATCCGAGATAGGACAACATATATTAACTTTATTTTTGGATGCACAGAATAATGCAAATTTAGTTGAAAAGGAGGATAACAAGGAAGTGAAAAGGGTGCTTAACTCACCCAAAGTTCGTGAATATGTGATGAGGGTAGAGGCTGTCAGACCGGCTATATATTCAGCTATGTGTCCACAATTTTTGAGAGTTATTATTACAAAAGATGATATCAGAATGGCTGGGGCTTTTTCAGAAGACATTAGTTTTTTCTAGAGAAAGTTTGATATATGATATACGGAAAGTCTCTAATTTATCATTAACTTAGGAACTAGGTCTAAATGATTACATCTTTCATTAGAATACGTTATGTGATGTGATGAAATTGTTCTATTTCTATTTATATTATTATATTTCTCAATAAATTTTATATTTTAAACTTGATAATTTTTTAACCTCATTTGATCTTATCGTCTCCCCTTTATGTTATATATTTCCAATGTTTGTCATATATTTTCTTCTAAATCTGCTAAGATATTTTCCTCGCAGATGTTGATTTTCTTCGATTCATTCATTATTCTGTGATGTCCACGTTACTTTGAATTCTGAGTGTCCATCAGGACTTTCTCAACAACCAAGCTTTTGAAGAAACACTCAAATCCTGATAGAACAAAAATCGAAAACAAAGGCTCAATACATAATTGATTTTACCTAAAATCGTTAAAGTTTTTTTTCATTTAAAACGTCTTTTATTCCCGAATTATGATTTATTAACTCGATCAACTCATTGGATCGATTTTAATATCAGTGGCAGGATATTTTAACGGATTCAGCAATGCAATATGAATTTTCAATAGATTTTGAAGAATTCGTTGAATTTATTTGAGCGCCACCTATTGGCAGGAAAGAAAACGATCAAATCGAGATAATTTATTTTCTTATCAAGCGTTTATAATTCATTTAGTGAAACTTTCCCAATCAATTCAAATTATCCTTTCTTCGTACTAATTTTATGAACCTATATTAAATTTTTTTTGTGAATTAGTGAATAAAGGAAATGAAATCCACCATACTGAATAAGCGCATTTATTATGTTCGACTCACTTTTAAAACTACATTTCATGGTAATAAGAATATTGAGTACACTCAGTTTGTCTTGATTTTAATTCAAAATTGAATTTTGAATAAAATAATTGGACCTTACAAGAATATCATAGATTCAGAATAAAGAGATGTCATATAATTTCAAGATATCGCATCTTCAAAATGTTCCCGCCCGTTTCTATGACAACGAGGTCGATCTGGTGTGTGATACGTACAGCGCTTCCAGATCTAATGCTTTCTCCTTAATTTTAGGAACTTTATTTCGGAAAATTTTGAAGAATGTTGTGATTTTCTCTCTCTTCGATTGAGATAACGGTTAAAAATAATAGATTTATTCAATGATGGAAGAGTTTGCTTCAGAGTGGAAATTTTCCATCTTTTTCAGAAATTCGAAAATCGAAAAGAACATTTTTTGGTTACTCTTTCGTAGAAATAGTTTAACTTGTTGCTCTGAGCCTTGATATCGTAATTACCTTTCAATGAAATCTTTCTTGTTCCATATTCAGGACGATGAATATAAATATGTGCGTGGAAGTCTTCCTGAAAATGGCAACGTCGCTTCTGCGCGCCGTTCCAGATTTCCCAGATGATCGCATTCTTGCCACAGTCCGTGGTTTGCCCGTCTTGCTTGTGCCGTTTTGGAATTTCCAGCGCTGTCACGAGTTTCTTCCCGCACATTCTGGATTGTCGATCTTTCACTGGGTTTCGCTATGTGAGAAATTTTTACGATCTGATGAAATTTATTGATGTTTCTAAAAATGTGAGTATTTTACCGACTTTTTGAAGTTCTTTCTTTATATTTGATAAAATTTTTCATATAAAAATAAATTATTTTTATATGGGAACATGTTGAACGAAATATATATAAATATACCTATATGTATATAAGCATTTATATATATATATATATATATATATATATATATATATATATATATATATATATATATATATATATATATATATATATATTAAAATAAATTAAACTCTTGGCTTAATGTTTCACGATTTATTTAACAATATGTATAGTCAACATGTTTCGAGCGTTAGCTCATTTTCAAGACATTTTTAATATTATATATAAGCGAGAATTCAATATATATATATATATATATATATATATATATATATATATATATATATATATATATATATATATATATATATATATAGTATATGTTAGATCGTTATATAATTCAGTAGTTTCATAAAATTACACAAAATTATATTATTTATCATCAATATATTGATTTAACTGCCAGTTCATAACTAATAATTTCAATTCCATTCAAGGATGATAAAATATTTTTAGATGTAATAAATTTTCAGCTGACAAAATATATTCGAAAAAACTATTTTCAGTAGGTACTTGTGAGGATATTTGAACGTATGTGTCAATTTGTACTTTTTTTAATGTACTATAACATTTTCAAAAAAATTCTGTGACAATGTCTGAAGTTGAACAAGCAGCAACACAAAAAGTTAACTTTAATATCATGCTGTCGGATAGCACGAAAGTGGATGTAGGAGTACCTCAAGGAACTGTCTCAGATCCGTTGTTGTTCTCCTTATATATGAACGATATTGTCTCTCACGTGAAAAAATGTTCTATACGTTTATTTCCTGATGATACTATGCTCTATATATGTGGCAAATATATTAAGAATATGACAGAGGGGATCAATAGAGACCTTTCTGCAATTAATGAATGGTTATGTGACAATAGCTTATCTCTGAAGGTGCAAAAATCTAACTTCATAATTTTTCGTATAAGTAAAACCCTTATAACCAATAAAAATGAGGATATTTCATATCTCATTTCCTATCTCATTCAATAAAAATGAGGAAATAACTATAAACATCGATGAACAAATAATTAGTAGAGTAGAAACAGTGAAATATTTAGGCACTATGTTATACGAAAAATTGAGTTTCAATGATCATGTTGATTTCATATCATCTAAAATTTCTAAAAAAATAAATTTTTGAAAAGAATAGGAAAAAACCTGTCGACGTATGTGAAATTATTGTTGTTCAAATCAATAATAATGCCACATTTTGAATATTGCTCCACATTGTTATTTGGTTTGACTAAAGAAAAAATTCAAAATTACAAAAGTTACAGAATACAGCCATGCGAACCATTTTAAAGTACAATAGGTCGGTATGCCCCTGTCAAAATTATACCGAACTCTTGGAACTGATGTCTGTAAAACAAAGAATACTCTTTGCTTCATATATATTCATATTTAAAATAAAAAATCAGTTGCTTCCATGTAATGTAATAAAAATGTTACTTATGTCAGTGATGTGCATGGGTATAATACTAGAAATACTGATAGTTTTTATATCCAAAGTTGTAAGCTCTCTAAATCTAAAAATAGCATTACTATGACGGATTTAAGGCTTTCAATAATTTATCAAATATATTGAAAACTAGTACTAGTATTAAATATTCAAGCGTGATTTAAAAGTATATTTTATATAATGAGATGGGTATATATAATTAAAAATTGACAGTTCAAAATATTAGATTTTTTGTATAGCCTCAGCTAAATATATGTTATTGTTTTTATTATTATTATTGTAAAAGCAAACTTCTCATGGGTAGATAGGTTGTGGTATGAAACTTATCTGTCTCCATATGTTTTGTCGCAGCTACGAAATCTTCAGTGACAAATGTTTCCATGTAGCTGTTAAGTTTCGAACTATCTTCGTTGAACTAGAATATTAATGTGCCTTCCGGTAATTCCGGTTGAACATAAGATATCAGATTGTCTAAATAACTGAACAACTGTTACAAATTTATAGTCTATAATATCTATTAGTTCAACAGTACTTAGAGCATTGTGTCAAGAGAGATTAAGTTCTCTCGAATACGTCAATTTCTTAGATATATTGTTTTCTACCCTCCTCTTTTGTGGCGCCATTTAGAATTATGGGCCCATATGGAAGGCACTCTCAGAATGAAGGAAATATTTAATCATTTCTATTATAATTTTGTTTCGCTACCTCTCCTAGTTTAATAAAAATATAACCAATTGGCAATTTTGATACTCTTGGTCTAAATTATCTTAATTATAAAAATTTAAATAATATACAGGTTGTTTACATGTCGTTGCCTCGAAATGTCGCAGGAATGAAAACCTAATTCAGTAGAATGTAATAATAAAGTTAGAGTAGTTAGAAATTATATAGATTATAGTAACAAAGTGTCTGGATATTCGATCTGAGAAATCACGAGCGTGATTTAACGACCACGATCGTTAATCAAACGCGAAATTGAAATAATAAAATTGAAGTTTTATGTAAGAAATGTGGGGATCATCAAAATGAAACAATAAAGGTGTTTACTATTTCCTCTATAAATACTTAGAATTTTTACCATATACGATACGTCTAAATTTAAGTCCTCTCATTGAAAATTTCTCTTATTATTGTTGCAGTAAATAAACTTTTCACAGAACAAAACAATTCTAGATATGAGTTTCGGGACGTATCTGTGAAGCTTTCGTGGAATACGTTTTTTTGCACATTTCCAAATAATCATTGCGAGTACAACGTGAATGCAATTCCAGAAAAAGAGAACCTGCCAATTCGAGCGGTTTGGACGAAGCAATAAGCTGATAGCATAGCTGGATTGATATCGATTCAATAAAAGTGCTGAAACTGAATTTCAATGCAATGCAACAATACCATGAATCTAGTACAGATAACCAAGCAGTACAAAAGTAGTGTGCATTGGAAATATACGAATGGCAGGGAATATTGTCTGAAAAACGAACCGATAGAGTTTTCATTCGTAGACTTCGGAGTTGTCTTCAGTATAAATCATGTTTATATCTTTGTTGAAAGCAACGGTTTTATTACAGTTTGAAAGTTTCATGTGCTGGGTATTCCTGAACAGGATCTAGACTTTCAAAAACGTCCAACGATATCTTGACATTGTTCCAAAAATTTGAATTGAAGCTTTAGTGTTTTTAACGAAAGCAATATTTCGTTTCTCAACAAATCTTCTTTATGAAAGTATGACTAAAACTTCTTGATTTATGACATTTCATAAAATTGAAAATAGAGTGTGCTCAAGACCGCACGGCAGAAGGGAAAACTTCATTGACAGATAAACCCAATGAATTTATATTATAACGATTGTTCCTCATGAGGAGGGCGATTGAACTTGAATTTGCATTTCTTAGTTTTGCTTCATCTTTTTCGCCTCCCAAAACGCTTCATCCTCTCTGAATGCTCTTTCTTCCGTTCATCTGTCCATTTTATTCCAGGTTGACGATTTGACTTTTGCTCCAACTTTACATGTGCGATTTTATAGCGATGCCCAATGCGAATTTCGAAAAATCTTCTATCTAATCTTCTAGAGAAATCGTTGTGTTATAATGCCTCAATTTGGCCCTTAGTTAGCTTCTAGGCCCTTTGGAGCTTGGTAATTCTCTGTTCATTAGCGATTCGGTTTAAACCTGAGGACTGTATAACTTCCCCGAGGTATTCATAATAGCCAACTATGTTTTGTGATGAGAGAAGATTTATGTTTTGGTTTTATTTGCATGTTTTTGGTTTCATTAGAATATTACCAAACCGCTCAATACATACACTAATCTCACAATGAACAACAAATAATTGTTGGAATAATTATAACTACGTACCAAAAATAACTAGTAGCCTATTCATTAAAGACAATCATGATGTAATAATTGAATATAGAGCGCTGACTGTGGGTATGTTCCGATATGCACTGCGAGCACTGCACAGTGCTATCACTGTGGAAAAATTCGTTCCGTTATGGACTGCCAGTATACTGCCGCAGTACCCTAGGGAAATATATGACGTCATAAATCGTCGCCATATTCTACTGTGAGCACTGGCGTTTTCGAGGTAAGGTAGTCGCAGTACTTTGATCACGTGATCAGTCAAAACCACTTGAGTGTCTAACGTTTTATAAACAATACCTACAGTTTAATCCCAAAGTTATAGAGTTCTGTAATTAATTTGGTTTAAATAAAAAATTTTACTCTACATAACCTCTGCACATTAAGTTATACACAAAGTTAATATAAGTTAAGTAATGAAAAACATATTCTTTTTAATAAAAAACTACTTACTTTTATTATATTATAAATTCAATTTACATTTAATATTAATTAAAATATTTTTAATTTGACAGTACTCCAACAACAGTTTTTTTTAATGAACTAGAAAACTTTAACACACTCATTTGAATGCTGCGTCAAAAAATGCGGCTGACAGTATACGGGATTGCGTTCCGTTTTAAATAGTAACCAGTATAACTAACTATAAAGGAACGGCTTCACAGTATACTAAATTGACGTCACACTGTACAGTGGTCGCAGTGCATATCGGAACATACCCTTAATCTTTCTCGCTCGACTCGGGTAAACTCGGCGGTCTGAGTTCACCCTATCGAGCCTTTCACCTCAGAGCGTGATGTATCAGTCTAACTTACTACCTTCGAAAAAAAACTGTGTGGGATGTGCTAAAAATGTTTTCACTTAAAAAAATCACTAAATTTTCGTATTCTCTACCCTCCTACTTGAGAGATATGGTCGTCACCCGTGGTAGTGTGTGGGAACGCGTTTTGAGGTTTGGGAACATGTTGGGAATTTCGAAATATCGTTTGAGGGGTTTCAGGAGATGTGTCACCCTTAACGAGGTTTCCATTTTCAATAGCGTTTCACTTGTTACATTCAGTACCGTATTTTTTTAAAGCACTTTCACCGTGGTTCTTCGCTGATCATTTAGCTTAAGTTAAGAACTAATTGTTGTTTATATATATGTTTTGATTATACTCTTCATTTCATAGGGGTTGAGGTAAGTAGCTTATGCTGAACTTCGCTACTTCTAATGTTGTATTGTATTATTATAGTACTTAATTAAGACAATTTCCTATTGATGAATTCAAGGAACGATGAATCAACTCTGTGATAGTTCATATTCAAATAAGAGGTAATAAGAAATACTTGCCTAAAAATCACTGACTGAACAATTTTTCATTCGACTAGTTTCGCCTTTTAGGGCATTATCAAGAACGATAGCCAAGAATTCTTGACCATGCGGTAAAAGGCGAAACTAGTCGAATAAAGAATTGTTCAGTCAGTGATTTTCAGACAAGTATTTCTTATTACCTCTCATTTACAATTTATTATTATTATTTCGACTATTTATTCGTATAATCTAACAATTGTACAGCCAATATTTGAGCATCATCAGATATATATGAGAAACTTATTCAATACAGTGGAAACAATTAATGAAAACAACAGTATATTGTATGAAAAATACTCAGCCTAATTTCACAAAATTATATCAATTACCTACTTGAAAATTGTTTCGGGGTGTTGAATTATGATGAAATGAGGAGAATCAGTTCTTCATTTCGATAAATAATATTAAATCATTTCATTTCGATAAATTATTATTTGATTGACCAAACATAATGAAAATACATGGTTAAACTAGAATAAAATGCCCAAAACTAATAATAGATTTTCCGAAATGGCAAATCTTGAAACATAAATGGCATTCAGCATCAATTTTTTCGCCTAATTCTGCATTTTTCATACCATAAGTAAGATCGAAAAAACCTCAAAGTGTCCATAAGTGGTGTCTCTGATATATCTAGTAACAAACAGTTAGAATCAGTTTAACTTTTGAAAATGAGTCAACACCGATAAACAAATGTCAGAAATTGATATATCTTTGTGTTACTAATAAATAAGCCAAGTGATTTTCATTCAATATACAACAATCTTTCACTAAGAGCGAATATTCATCCTTATCATCTTTATTAGAAAATGAATAAAAGTTTATGGTTTTACTATCAGCCTTGCATTTAAATCTTCGAGTTCATAGGTGAGAAAATAATGAGGATTAATGAAAAACAATTAAAATACCACGCAAGTCATATAAGAGGAACTATTTTCTTGACTGAAGAAACTATAGACAAGTCGAAAATCAGGTTGGAAAAAATTCATTGTTCCTCCTTTAAAATACGAGTGAGGCAGGTTATTTTTCGTTATTCGACTTATATGATAAAATAAACTCAAGTAGTAAAGTTATATGAACCAACGAAAGTACTAAACAAGCCGTTAAGTGAAAGAATAAAAACGAATAGTCGGGATAATAGTCGGCATCCTGAATTTCCATCGTTGAATAAGGATTCTTACAAAAATTGAATTCATGTTTTCACAGTTTCAACCATAATGAATTTCCTAAATATTTTAGGAAACCGTGAGGAAATACTAAATAGTTTTCAGAGTCGTCTCTTATAATATGATAAACATAGTGAGCGTGTTTTCGAGTCAATTGGGCAAAGATTATTGTAGTTACACCTTTTTTATTGGCTAAACTTTTGTAATGTAGCATCTTGAAACTAAAAAAGCTACTGTTATGTAGCAACAACAACTGTTATGTATAAACAACAGTTGCGCCACACAAAACATTTTGAAAAATACATAAATGTAACACCATTAAATTAAATTAAATTTTTATTTGTTTGTATAGTGTATTGATGTTCGTATAATCTTTTACATGAAATTGTTTAGAAATGCCGAGAACTCAATCAAGAATTGCAATCATTACAATTTATCTTGTATGTGGTATGTGTTTCCTCTCGTTGTTCAATTTTTGGTTGCGGCTTAACATTATGTTATATTTCTTCATGGCATTACTGATTTTATATGTGATATCAGGAATTAATTCCATTCCAATATATTTTATTTCACTATCAATAATTGTATCTTTATTAAGCTGGGATGATCGATTATAAATTTGGTGTATTTTTCTCTTGATTATTGTTTCGTAGAACTTTCTGGATATGCGTTTTTTCTAGTTAGAAATTACGAAAATATTAAGGAATTCGTTTGGAGCCTACGATTGTGAAATGTTGATCATGAATCGATGATCTCACCGTGGGAATGTCACGTCATAGATGACGTACATATTATTTTAATCGCACTACTGGGTCACAAAATTGATAACACAATAGATTCAATCTATTTGGTAGCTTTGTTTTACACGGTAGTCATTAAATTGTATATTTCATCATTATAGTTTTCAAATCTGAAAAGACTCGTGTTTTTAATTTAATTCACTACATATATATTATATATATATATATATATATATATATATATATATATATATATATATATATATATATATATATATATATATATATATATATATATATATATATATATATATATATATATATATATATATATATATATATATATATATATAAGGAAATGAAGTTTTTGTGGTTATAGCACTGAATGAAATATTTAGGAGAAAGAACACTAAAACATTCATTCGAAATATTCAAATTTGTGAAAGTTCGATGCTTGGTGTGTCTATAATCGGAGAGATGTTTTCTACTGACTATATCTGGAATTGTGGAGTATTCATTACTCTAAGGTATTCCGCTTGGAGTCATAAGAGGATGCTTGGTGATTGAAATCGTTGCTCACTTCCATCAGGTGTGTCATCGATTTCAATATTTCTCTAACATTTATCCCTTGAAGGATGATGTTGACATCACATCGTACACGTTCACATATCTAGCTTTACTATAACATTCTTCTTTTGATTGATTTGAATTTTTCGAATGAATGTTCAGGTGTTCATTTTCTATTATATATATATATATATATATATATATATATATATATATATATATATATATATATATATATATATATATATATATATATATATATATATATATATATAAAATATAATATAAAATCGAAGCAACGTCTCGATTCTGGAGGAGCTAAACATCAAAGAGAGGTTATCGTCGAGTATGCAGCTGCGAATCCTCAAATTCTTTGGACATATAACCCGAAACGAAGACTCTATCGAACGATTGGTGGTCCAAGAGAAAGTCAAGGTCCAAAGATCGCGTGGGCGCTATCCAACAAGGTGGACAGATCTGATAAAATCCGTGAAGAATTCCAACATCAATGAAAACTCTAGATCTGCTAAGCATAGAGTAGTGTGGTGCCGTATTACGTTGGACGCAGTTGCATAAGACATGACCACGACCACTCCTTCGAGTGAACGACTGAGAATAAAAAGAAGAAGAAGAATATATATATATATTCGAAATTTTCATTTGGGTATTCAAATACGGGATTTTACCATTTCCCTAGAGGTTTTAATGTCTGCATGAAATTATTTCCCCCCAAAGATAACCACGTTCGTTAAATTTGAACACCAAACTATAGAATAAAATTACACTGGTGAAATACTTCATCCAGTTGAGTGTTTCCACACCTCTCTTACCTTGAATTAATCCAAGCATATTTGTTTCCGTCTGAACTGGAATTCTTGGAATTTCGCTTTTATGGCTGTTCCGTAGGACTTCCGTAATTTCTGCGATATCATTTTCACGTTACCAACGAAGCCGGATGCGCTATTCCCATCGATCTTTTCTTTGTTTTTCCTTCATTTTCACGAACAACTCTCATCAACGTCTTGTTCCGTCAAATTGATATCCAGGTCAAACCACTTAATTGATAGAATGATGGATGAGGCCCTTCTAGAACTGATAAAATGTGTTCCTGCTTCGATTTCAAACCAGCTTTGATTTCAACTTTTCATTATTTTTATTATCACCTACATTCGTTGCATTGAACCTCAACCATTATAAAATATGTGAAAGAGAATATAGGTATAGATGATGATTTTCCACATCAAAATATGCGTTATAAGTTATGACACAAAATCCATTAAAAGAGGATATTATTACACCAGAATGCTGTTAAAATGTTATATCAGAATAGATCACATTTGTTTGTTACATTAGAATATCCATTTTAAGTGAAATACGTCAGAATATCCATTTTGATTAACGGAGGATTTAGATGATTCGAAAAATCGATTTTTTCGGGAATTTTTTAGGATAGAAAAAAAGAAGCAAGTCGAGTAAACTTTTTAGATTTTTTCATTATATGTCTGAACATGAGAGAAATATATTTTCAGGGATAAATATTTATAGATGCCCGATTTTTAGGTATATTCATGCATCTGCTTTTTTCAGTTGGCGGGCCAGATAGAGTTCGTAATTTGCATTTGAAACTGAAAAACCAAATACCATTTTGATTTTCATTCATTTTCATTTTGAAATGATTCAACAATAACTGAAGAAATTATGAAATTCCAATGTTTTCTCAAGTTTGAATAAAAAAATGTGCTTTCTATAAAAATAATAATTTCAACCTGCTGAAAGAAATGTTAAATTTAGTTGAAATAGAAGAGAAAGCAATACTGAAGTTAAGAAGTTTTGGTTTGTTTCGATTGATCCTATAGTTGTTTGGCTATCAAGCACGCCAGTTCAGAAAAATTGTAAAAACGAAAACTCGAGAAAACGGTCATTTACGTTTCGGTCAAAAAATGGATATTTTTCGGCTATTTATGGTTATAATACGCTAACCAGCTATCCCTGCGCCATAAAATAAACTTTTTTCTCCTCAAAACTCTCATTCTGATGAAATTGCTCTCTGAGTCTACGGGCTATGCGAGCATCCTTGCTTAATGCCGATTTTACCTCTCGATCGTCGAACATCTTGCAAATTTGGCCAATATTGAAATCGAGTAGCTGCATAATATTTAAAACTGCACAATATCTTTCCTTGAACATTCCTGCATGTTTGCAATTTCAACGATTTTTCTGCAAGAATTGAGGTGTTTTGGGTTGATGCGCCAAAAGTTTGCCGTTTGAAAGTTCTTCGTAGATTGGACGAATATTATGACGAATAGTTCGGAACTCGACCTAGGGGTGAGAGTGCGCGCCCCAACTACCCGAACGCTCGTAAACCTGCTCGATACCCCACTACGTTCAGTGCAGTATCTTTGAGAATATTTCGAATCAGCCTATATAACTTTGTCTACACATTCTAAGATACATAAAGAATATATTCAAACAATAAGAAAAATTTATTTCTTGAACCTTCTAAATCATGATTCTCGCTTAAGTTACAAAGGAATAACCGTTATACCAGAATAGCCATTAGATGTTACATGAGAAAAACGGTTATAAATTGGTTATATCAGATTACATATGATAAGTGAGTTACATGAAGCTATGTATTTTGAGCAAGTCAATTCAAAATATTCATTGTAAGTAAGTTACATCTTAAAAATCCTTATGAGTAGATTTTG
The DNA here is from genome assembly GCA_030704895.1 of Henosepilachna vigintioctopunctata. NCBI lineage: Eukaryota > Metazoa > Arthropoda > Insecta > Coleoptera > Coccinellidae > Henosepilachna > Henosepilachna vigintioctopunctata. The sequence continues at coordinate 11,663,580 of JARQZJ010000121.1, forward strand.
ATGAAATATTTAATGAAGAGTGGATTATCACAATACTTATTACAATTAAGTTGCATCAGAATATCCATTATAAGTTACATCAGAACAACCGTTATAAGTACGTTATATCAGAATAACATCAGAACAATTATAAGTACGTTATCAGAATAACGTTATATCAGAATATCCATTATAAGTTACATCAGAACAACCGTTATAAGTACGTTATATCAGAATAACCATTATAAGTTACATCAGAACAACCGTTATAAGTACGTTATATCAGAATATCCATTATAAGTTACATCAGAACAACCGTTATAAGTACGTTATATCAGAATAACCATTATAAGTTACATCATAACAACCGTTATAAGTACATCAGAATAATCGTTATAAGTTACATCAGAACAACCGTTATAAGTACGTTTTATAAGAATAACCATTATGAGTTACATCAGAACAACCGTTATAAGTACGTTATATCAGAATAACCATTATAAGTTAGTTACATCACAGTATATATTTTGAGCAAGTTACATCAGAACATGTATTCATCATAGGTATCAAAATACCTCAGATTATCCATTTTCACTAAGTTAGATCAGAATTAACATTAACAAGATTATCCATTTTCACTAAGTTAGATCAGAATTAACATTAACAACTATTGAGTTACGTCAAAATATTCATTTATACTAAATAACATCAAAACAATCATTATTAGTAAGTTATCATGAATACCTAATGTAAATTTTCCATTTTACAATGCCCATTAAAAGTAATTTACTCAACTTTAATTCGGATAGTTATCTCGAGGAAAACTGGCATAAATAAATGACAACAGAAAATTCATTAGAGTTTTCCTCAATTATATAGCTACAATAAAGGAATTAATCTTGATGGCAAATGGTAAAGCATAATTATGGAAAAATCAGAAACACTTATGTGAAAAATCCAAAACAGAATCAATGCGAGGCAGAATCATTATTTTGACGAGTTTCACTTGGCTAAAAAGGACTATATTTGAAAATCTCTCTTTGAGTATTTATAACATTCCTTATTCCCAGAACATCTCATTAAATATGTATCTGGCTTCAGTACACGAGTTCCATTTCCCTTGATACCCTAGCAAATTAATCCGTGAAGAACCTGTATAAACTCATATAAGGAGCATCAGTGGCGGCTGGAAGTAGAGGCACATATGCAAGTCATATCAAGAAGTCTGAAAACCTATCAACAATTAGATGAATGGGTGATTACAAAAAAATTGCTATATATTTCTTGATGATGAAGGCCACAAAAAATTGAATGCACATGACAATTTGCATAATAATAATGAAAATAAAAGTCTTTATTGTCACACTTATTGCGCTACATAAAAGAGGCGAGATTTTTCCGTCTAAGGTCCTGAAAATAGTTGAGCATAAAGAAAAAAATATATATAAATACGAACATAAGAAACATATTTATTCAACAGTATTGGACAATGTATATTTTTCACTATTCTGTCGGACTTTCTTTGCCTATAAATCTGATTTCAAATTCTGAAACATACTATGATTAAATGAAAATTAACTGATGAAATTAATAGATTTGAACTGAAAATTGAAAAAAGATTAATAGTTAATGTCCTGAGGGCTTAAGCAGAAATATGCAATAAGAATAGAAATGAAATAAATTGATATAAAATAAAATTTATAATTCTTACCTCCAATGAACATACCAATGGCTGAATCATAAACTGAACTCACACGACGTTTCGGTTAATAATGTATCTCTAACCGTTCCAAAGTGGAAACTGAAGAGAAACATACTTGAAATATAAGTTCTGGTTTCGGGCTCTTATTCTATAACCAAGAGTTTGATACAACTCATTCGGAAAAATTTGAGTTCTGAGGTTAAAATGGAAGTCAGTTTCTTTGCATCCTTTCCTGCGGTTTACTCATCTATGTAAAAGCTCCGAGCGGTGTTAACCTGACGCGTCACATTTGACACCAATGCGAAAATTTTTATTACGCGCGGTAAACGTATGACACCTTGAGACAGGACACCTCAATAATCTCAACAATGACACCTTAAAGTTTCGTAGATGATATTTAGAGTTTATTGGGTTATTTCAACAGAGGTCCATCGTGGTATGTATTGAATACTTAGGTACAGTAGAGCCTTGGTAATCCGGACTCCCGCTTGTTCGGTGATCGCTGTAATCCGGCCGGCCAATGGCATTCGTGGGGGAAGTCGGCGAATGTAAGGGTGGGCTGTTATGTTCTGAAAACCTCATAGACTCATTAAAATCGATAACTTTAAAGGACACAGTTTTTCTTTCGTCTAATTGCTGGGTCAATCTTAAGGCATCGCTAATTAACAAATCATGGAAGAATTTGCACCATGAATTTCTCACTGATAATGACGAACCAGAAGATGATGTTCCTTTAGCCCAGCTTTTTAATGGGTTGAGGGAACCCAATGATCCTCAAATAAGTGAGGCAGAAGCTCAAGGATGGACTGCTGGTGTTGCCGAAAGCGTGTTACAAAGATATGAAGTGTTAAATGATGAGGAGATTGTGCGAGCGGCTATGTGTGAGGAAGATGAGCAAGATGAGTACTATAGCGTTGAAGTTTTCGCCTTCACAAAAGTTGGTAATTCAGAGCAGTAAGAGCTTTAACCACTGCTTTAAAATGGGCTGAAGATAACGAATTTGATAGCCAAGAAGTTAGGTTTCTCCGTCGACTTAGAGACCGGGCTTTCGAAATTAAGTGAGAAAATTATAAAAAGAAGAGTATTACAGAATTTTTCAAGAAGAGTTAACTAATGTTTTATTTAAACTCACTGATTTTCTTACATGGTTGTAATTTTGAACATTTTGTTTATATGCTATAAATGAAAAATTGATTAAAGAAACTAAGGTTAAACATGTGTTTTATTTTTTGTTTTTGCCTCTCTGGATTAACGAGGTCGTACTGTACTTAGAAATAATGAAGTGGGTTTTAATTCACATTTTTTGTTTTTTATTTATCACGAAACAGAAAAATACTTTTTTAGTTTCTTACAGTATCGGCCACAGGAGTGTCTTCCAGTACCGGCCGCTATAAAAGTATATTTGCCATTGGTTTTATTTCTTTGTAGATAAACAATGATGTCTGGCCATGAGGGGAGAGATAAAATTAAGATATAAGAAAGAAAATAAAGATCTCCCTGTCACTTCTGTTTCTGAACCCAAAGCCTCAACTTCTCGACTAACACTGCCTCAAACTAATGTGACTAAATTTACAAACTGATTAATGACCAATGAGTTGAAAATTTCAGAGCGATAATTTCAAAAATATCACCCGTTCTAATGCTTCCAAAAGAATGCTACCGTATGACGACGAAAAGGTGAAAAGAGTGAAATATCAACAAGTTTGCCGCACAAAAATATTCTTGAAGGAAAGCAAGCAAAAAAATGAGATTGATTCTATTGAGCGGAGAAAGATTTTGTTGTGAGGTAAGGAAGTTAGCAAGAAGGAAGAGGTTTGGTATCAGTAAACCAAGTCGGCAAGAAACGCAAAAAACCTATGGAAAACCAAAGACTTTCTCAAAATATCGCTAATCAGTCAAAGACTACTGGTCCTTTTGTCTTGAATCTTATGATGAAAATTGGATTCACTGTTGAAACTGCAAGAATTAGGTCCATGAGCGTCACATTTCCGAATTGTTAGAAGATTATGTTTGTGACTATCGCTTCAGTTAAGCAATACTTTCTGAGAATATATTGACCGATCGGAAAACTGGGGCAATTTTTCAGAAGTCTGTTTCTTTCATTTTTATATTCTATTAATAAAGTTAACTTTTTCTTAGTAATTTCTTCTTTTATTGTTTTTATTCATAACCAATGAATTTTCATCAAAATCACATGATAGAAATTATGCAGCTGAAGTGTTTTTTTGAACCACAAAAATTTGAGAATGACGGTACTGTAAGACTCTCCCCTATACATTGTTTATATTCTCTGTCGAATTTCCCTCGTATATATCGATGTTTCCTGCTGATTGTAAATCAAATAGCACTACTACAGCACTCGATATATGTATCCATTACTTATAGGGATCCATTGAAATTCAAGACAACTATCCAATATAATAATCTGAAGTCTAAAGGCGCAATGTCATACACCTCAATCACCATCGCAAACAAGCGGAAGTATCATTCATCAAATGTATTTCCAATTCACTGGTTCCTATTTTTCTTCTGAAGTTAAAAATATACGGTTATATTAATAAACTTGTTAGTGACTGGGTTTTGTTGAGTGTATCACTTATCTAACTGATTATCGTTCGGTTAAATCTATCGAATGTGATTTAACGAAGTGTAAAAATTCATAGGAATATTATCAGGTACGTAAAATCATATTCGTCGATATTTTCGTAGCAAGCTGTTAACAGTAGCAGATAAATACATATCAAAATCCATTAAAAGTGTCCAAAATGATTTAAGAAACATAACTTCTTGTCAGAAGTTTATTCTGTTTATTTAACTGTTCCAGGTAATTGCGAATGTAAACAGAAATAATGGGCGTGTATCAGTTTCATGTAAGTGACGTTAGGATTCGATTGCCAAAGAATTTATGATCGTGAAATTTTATGTTTATGTCCCTGTTATTTGTTGAACGTCATACGATGGGAAATTCACGAACCGATATCGATTTTGATAAGATAAAGAAGCTGAAATTTTAAATGCGAATTTAACTTTGGCAAATTTGCCACCACAGTGGATTTTCCCCAAAAAATCGGACATAAATGAATAATTTCATTAATGTTTAATTTATATATAAACGATGTAATTGAGTATGTAAAGAATTATATAATTATAAAATTTCTATATTTGCTGACGACATGATGTTGTATACTGCGGGCAACAATTTGGAAGAATTAGCTAATGAAATTAATAGTGACCTTTATAGTTTGCATAGGTACATGGTTGTGTGATAACAGTCTCTCATTGATTACTGATAAATCTAAATATATTATTGTCGGAAATAAAGCAAAATTATCTAGATTAGAGTATGATACAAATCAAAGTTAATAATGTACCATTGGAACAAGTTAGTGAAATTAAGTATTTAGGTGTTATTATCGATAACAATTTGAGTTTTAAAAATTATTTTAGATATGTTATGGGTAAAATTTCAAGAAAAGTGACTTTATCAGCAAGAATAAGTAATTATGTTGGTGTCTTTACAAAATGTTTAGTGTATAATACTGTATTATACACCTTGCCTCAAAATAATAATAATAATAATACATTTATTCCCAACAGTTATACATCCAATTACAGAGAAAAAAATTACAAGAAAATTACAATTCACAAAAAATTACAAATTGTACACAAATAATAATAAATAAAAAAAATGAACGAGAGAAAAAACAAAAATAGAGAGTATAAGCGAATATATAACGGAAAAATTAATTTAAAATGAATTGAAATAGTATTGAATAATAACCATAATTTTCAATAAATAAAAATTTTTATTTTTAATAACTAAAATGATATTCAAAAGCCCCATAATGGAGCATTTAAAATTAAATTGAAGTGCAATAGGTACTCACCTCTATCACTTATGCTAGAAACACTAAGTTGTTTAAATACTAGACAGCTTATAGAATATAAAACTCTAGACTTCATTTATAAAATAAAATATGGCAGGCTTCCTAGCTATATATTTGATCGTGTAAAATACGTGGAAGATGTACATGGTTACCAAACAAGGTCTAGGGAACGAAATGATTCTATATTGATAAATGCAGTACAACCAAATTCCTAAATAATTTATGTGCGAGAGGAATGATTTCATTTAATAGTCTAGATCCGAACCAAATGATCATAATGATTTTAAAAATTTGTATAATTTTGTGAAAAATAATATCTAGGGTGAAATATGTTGTTTGATGTTGTATATATAGCTTATTTTTTTATAAAGTTTGTTAGTTGTGCTAAATAGAGTTTACTACTACTACTAATTACTTTAATACGATCTCATATGTTTTCAGTGAACTGGAGAACTTCATTTATCCAGTTTTTGATCAGATTTTTTTTTCTTTTCGATTTAGTTTTTTGGTATATTAAGTAGTTGATTTGACGAAGGTTTTTATATTGAGTTGTCCAATTTTTGTTGACTTCTGGTAGTTTTTAAAATTTTATTTCTCCTTATTCTATTATCACTTTTTTCATTTTCATTGATACTTCGTTTTTTGTTGTTTTAAGAAGTTGAGTAAGAGTATTTTTACACAATTTGTATGGGAATGTGACTGAAGTCCTTTTAATCAGTACATTTAATTAATACATATTAATATACTTTCATTTGATTGTGTCTTTACACTGGTACTTAAAAACGCTTAAGATTGGTTATTTGGAAAGGAACATAGATTGCATTTTCCGCATTGGAAGGAATAGAAAGAACACATAATTGTTTAATTTTGAAAATGTATTGAAATTTTTGAGCTTCAACTTTCTATAACGTTTTTTAACAATCCTGTATAGAATAGTTTTCGATATGTCTCCGTTCACTTTGATCGATCTGGCAAGATGATGTTTTATTTTATTTACACAGAGAGACATTAAATATGTTGTGAAATTCGGCTAGTTAGAAGTATGCAAGGTATTGTGTTTAAAATAACATAGTTGTTTTTCACTTACGTTATAACCGAAGGTGACATGAATGTCAAAATATTTTCCATAAATTTGCCTATAACTTGTTCTCAGTCTATGACAATTTCTATAGAAATAGTTAGAGTAGTTTCTAATATGTAAATAAAGTGATTACTTATGAGTCATATAAATAATAGGTACCATCTAAATCTAAATCACCTGAACTATTATACAGCAATGGAAACCATTCCTTGCAAGTGGTATTTTCTTCGGATATTATGAAACTTAGTTATTGAATATTCAATTAGTGTGGGACTTCATAAAGCAAACTTCAAGGTAAATAGAAGTCAGTCTAGAAACCCATCTTCCTTGTCCATTGCCGTCACTTGTTCAACAACGATTTTGAAATGATCATTAATCATACGACTTATTATGGAACATGAAATATGGCATCTGGTTACCATTTAACAAGAAGTATATATTATGTTATTACGTATAAAATATACGTCTCACACGTAACGTCTCTGTATGTTTGTTGGAATAATGTCAGGATATGTTTTGGTTTCAATAATATTTCAAGCGTATGGTTAGGTACACTTTATAAAGTTCATAATTATACATATAAAGTTGTCTCAATCGCATAAAGGTAGGTGTTGAAATAGAAATCTGGGTTTAACTCCCTGGTGAAGCACGCATTTTTGCCTAAGTTTCTGAGTTTATTTGTTGTGATATATGATTCATGATAATTTCGTACTAGTTAACAGGCCCAAAAATGTATGGAATATTCTTGGAGATGAACTCGCTACAACTGTGAAGTTTCGGTAAACTTGAAACAGATTCTCCAAATTCGTCATTTATCAAAACCATTTGTCAAATAATCGATCAAAGTACACAACAATTCAGGTATTGTTTCCCTCTATCACGTTAAAACCCTGGATGGGCCTTAGCCAACTTAACAACCAGGGCCGGATTTAAATTTGTGCCGCCTAGAGCACTGAAGAAAATGCCGCCCCAATTTTCTGTATATTGTATAGAAAATCGTTTCTCACTTCCAAATTTTGCCGCCCTAGAAAATTTGCCGCCCTGGGCACTAGCCCCGACTGCCCCTAGTATAAATCCACCATTGTTGACAACACAGCTCCCATCTATTTGTGTCCAACTTGACCTCTCTCCAGTTACCAACTCCCATAACATTCAGGTCTTTTGCTATGTTATCTCGCCACCGAAGCTGGGGTCGTTACAGGGGTCTTCCTCCAGTTGGTGCTTCTTCCAATACAAGCTTTGATAATCTGTTTGGTAGTCTTCTAACGTCCTGCCCATGGGAATCTTCTAGATTTTATATAATTCATTATATTCGTGACTCCGGAATGGTCTTCCAGTTCTTTATTGTTTTTCATCCTCTATATTCCGATCGCCCTATCCTGTGTCGGGCCAAAGATTATTTGGAGGACTTTTGTCAGTAATCGTACATGTCTCGCAGCAGTACATGACCACGGACCCTATCACCGTTGTATATAGGTTGCTCTTGCTTAGCCTGCTGAGTCGTTTTGATCTCGGTTTCTTTTTGGTATTCTCTTCATATCTCTTTTTATAAATATTCGAATATATCAGCGTGATTCATGCTTTCGTACTGAATTGAATCAAATCTGTCTCTTGCCTCTTATATCACATATCATATGAACTAATCGTCACCAGAGCGATCACCAAGATCGAACTCCTAGCAGTGATCTATGTGGCGGTTATTTCCATCATGTCAGAAAATTTTTCCACCGACCTAGCTGTGGAGGGTAGCACTGAGTGCGTTTCTGAGATAATAAAAAGACTTTATAATAATAATAACTTTTTACTTTTCTACAGGTAAAAACACCCAGTTACAGGAAATATTCGAAAACATTTATACAGTATTAACACCTAATAATATGAAATAAACGTTTGAAAAATGCTTATCATTAATAAGTAATTATAATAAATAATAGACAATGAGATTATGGCTTACTTCAGAATTCACTATACATGCATAGAGTCCAAGTAAACCCTACTAATGAAAGCAAATGAGTCACTGTTAATATCGGATTTGTCAGACACATCCTCGAATATCGAACACATATACCCAATGAAAAAATTCATTTGAACGTGAATATTGTCTAGGAACATGAAAATCAATAGAGGCAATAAGGGTAGGACAGTATATATATAATCATATAAGAGGTTATACAGAAATTTCAAAGACAACAAGTCCCTGCCAACTTCGAGTGATTTAGCTCCAAACCTGTTTAACAGATCAGTTTGGCCTTAACCTCTGACTGTATAAATGTGATCTTCCCTCCAAATTAGATATTTGAGAAATTTCTGTTGTATTGACTTTAAATGGTTTTTATGGGAATTGTAAATGGGACAACAAATAGATGTTCATAGTGTTCATGTTACCTGAATTATGTGAGTAGACCTCTCAGAGGTTTCCAATGTACTCTCAATACTGATATAGTAAGGTGTATGCAGATGCATTTTGCCCAAGTTCTTTCAGTAATTAGTCAACCCTAAATTGAAAACTATTTTCATCCCTTCCTGGAATAACTTATTAGGTACAGCTCTTTCAATGTAGATACTGCTGAAGGGCATTGAATATTCTCTTTAGTTCCCTCATGAATATGTAAGAGCAATATAGAAAGTTTTAGTGCAAAGATGAATAATCCCATGATTCTCTTGAATAAATTTTCACACACAGGACGTGAACGAAAATCGAATACTCAGGCCATCTTGAAAAGTGAAAACAAATTGAGAGAATCATTAATTGCATCGAATATAAATAGGCTGAGATAACCACCAAATTTAAGCTTTGATGATAAGTTATATAAAGACTGAATTTTATATTTAGAATGGGGGAGAATCAAAAGGTTAAACTAAAAACAATATGGTTTATTCAATATGAAAGTAATAGGTTTCGAATAATCATTTGTTCAAATAATTATTTGAATTGAGAAAAATTTTTCGATGGTGTTTTCAGGTTGAGAAGGTGAATGTAAATCCTAAACTATTATTTAGACCTTCTCTTAATTATTATTCAGAATTTTATTATCTTCTCAATAGATCAAAAGAGCTATAGTGAATTAATAGAATATATATATATATTTAAAATCTCAAGCAAGCATTCGAAAAATTTGAAATAATAAAGCGAGTGTTATAGTAGAGGTAGCTATGAGAACATGTACGATGTGATGCGTCCACTATCCTCCAAAAGTTAAATGTAGATTGAGATCGATGTCACGTCTGATGGAAATTTGTTGAAACAGCTGTTTAGTTCTGCAAGGAACTCGTCAGTTGTGCCACGTCCATCGAAGTGAGGCAACGATTTCAAATAATACTTCATAATTTCATCTATATAAATCGTAGATCGCAGATCGTAGACACAACAAGCACCGAATGTTCACATGTCCATGCCCGTAGTAATCTACTAAATTGCAACGTCTCTTTGACTTATGTCGTCGTATGTGTTATTCAAGCTTTCAGTAGTCATGCAAAGGTGTTTGGAAACTGAAATAGTTGCATCACATAGATGGACGTGGTACAACTGGCGTATAACTTACTTTTACTATATAGTTATAGAGTTGTATACAACTTCGATCTCACACACACAAGATGTATACCTGCGCTTAACCTCTGGTTCAAAACCTGAGTGACTGCTAAGCGAGAACTGAAGGTTAAATGAATTGTACCACACCACAGTTAGCTACAGTGAAGATGGGGGGTTAATTATGTAAGAAAAATTTGATGCCAGGCACCAGAGGTTTGAAAGTTCTCGGTACAATTCAATTGGTTTTCTGGAGTTTCAAACAACAACTCCACCAGATCTAACAGTTCTTAATCTTAGTTCCCCCTAACAGTAATATCCACTTGGTTTAATAAATGATAATACGATTATATATAGATATATATTAAACATAAAATAAAATCAATAATTTGAAGTGCTAAAAAAAGAGAAATCGAAACAAATAAAAGATAAAGTAATTCTCCCTTAGCTAAGAGGACTTAATCGTCACAATGATAAATATATATATATATATATATATATATATATATATATATATATATATATATATATATATATATATATATATATATATATAATATATGTTTGAATAAAAAAGAATCTTCAGCATATAAATTGAACAGTTATTAAATTGAATATAAACTTAAATTCAAACACTTAACTTATGATTTACACTTTATTCACTTAATTTACATCAAGTAAACGCCAACACTATTAAAAATAAAATAAAATAGTTATTAAATTAATGTAAACTCAAGGTTAATAAAATAAAAATAAAATCAAATATACATTGTCTCTGCAATCAATGTACTGGAATACTCTCACCACACCAAGCGTTCTCAATCTTCCAGCTTTAGGCTCAAAGATCTTCTACGAAACCTTCTCCAAATAGTTATTCTCAATGATTCCAGTACCCAAAAACACTAAACGGAGAAATCCAAAAGTAAACGTAAAAATGAAAACGAAAAACGTAAAACGAGAAACCCTGAAACAAAAGCCTCTATGAAACAAATAATCAAAACTAAACTGAAAATACCTGGACTTACGCAAGATATAGTGTGCGGAATACAGTGTATCAAGAACACGTGCTTTGATCCCCTAAAGGGCACTTCTTCTGTTCACAATTTCCAAATAACGAACAAATTCCAGAAGAATTCAATGACCATCAAATGATCCCAATACTGGATACTTATTCTTTTCAACAAAGCAAATTTCCATAAAAGAACGAGTATATAACTAGATGAAGGTCTCAACACGTCTTCTATCTTGATGTTAATTAATATCTGATCATTTTTACGAGAAAAAAAATACCAGCCAACTTTTTTTTTCAGTCAGGTAACTTCCATCGTCTTACAAACACAACATGACAATCAGAAATACTCAACAGTAGGACGAAAGAATACCCCTAACCTCACAAAACTAAACACTGACGAAAAGATGACACTAAACAAAATTATAACGTTATAACATGTTCTCATAGCTAGCCGTACTATAATATTCGTTTGATATTTAACGATCATTGATTTCCAGTGAATTCGAAAAGTTTCATCCAATTCTATCAAACTAATCATTTCTTTTTTCCTCAATTTTCACTAAAAAATATTCACAAATTGAACTATTTTCATACTATTGAAAACTTTCATGGGAATTAATTCCAAAACAAAATTTGAATTAACTATCAATTCACCTCTACAGATGTTTTCAGTTTAGGAGTAAGTACTTGAAATACATGGACAGTGTGTTATCTCACGTTGTTCCCATTCACATACTCCGCAAATTTAATTTCGCCATACACTGCCTGAATATTTCATACATTTCATACGATAAAGCAACAAAGTTGATATAACTAATCCGGCTTATCATTTTGGCGTGAGTTTCGTTTTATCGTCGTTATATAAACAATTTTTGATGGATTGAATCAATGGAGCTGTATTTTAAACCAATTCAGCTATTACGTTAAATTCGGTGTATAATCCACTGATGCATATTGATTGATGTACGAGCTGGTTATTAATAGGAGTAGATAGACATGCACATTACTGTTAATTGCAAATTATGAGATTATAGGAACAGGAATAGGAATTCTCTGAAAAATCGTTTATGATATTTCAGTATGATTCCGTTGGTGAAAGCTGGACTATGTCCTGAGGCGCCGACAAAATGGGGCCTGAGCCCCCTCAAAAATTTGAGGGATTCTCAGTCCCGATAATTTGAGGAAATTACACAGCAATTCCGTTGTCTCAGATCTGTGACTTGTTGTTTTTTTCTAAATTTTGATGTCGGAATTCAAACATGTTATTAATTTTTTCTATCGCATCAAGTCTTTAAACTACAGATACCATCTCTTTACCCTGAAAGTCACATAAAATGGGCATACAGAGGGAAGTATAGTGGGTACTAACCAAACATATTCGAATATTTTATTCATACAAAGGTCATTATAATATTAAAAGTTAAATTGTGTTTTTACAAAAAATAAAAAAGATATTAGGGTGAAAATTTTCGCTTATAACAATATAAGATCATTCTCAATAACAGAAGACAAACTGTCAATGTTACTCTCATGACATTAACATGTTCATCGATGAGGTAATTTTTAAACGAGTAGTAGATTGGATGTTGAAAACTGTAGCTCGATATTAGATCACAACATCCAAATGGCGAATTTAATAATGTATCAAATACAACATCGAAAATTGGCCGTTTGGTCAATATGAAAGAATTATTTTTCATATGGATTTTATTTCATTTATGAGTGGCATGAATCCAGAAAACGATGTTCATTGAAATTGAGAACTCGTTTCTAGAATTTTACACTTTTTTTGAATGAAAGTAATAACTCATTATAATAAATTATTACTTTAATGATGATTTATAAAACATATTCATTAAAATGTTGAAGAAAACAATATCTATGACATTGGACTGAAGTTCCAATATCATAGAGCTAAACCTATATCCCCGATATGAACTAGCTGACCCAGCGAACTTTGTACTCCGATTTATTTTTATATGAATATTTTTCAGAAACCTAGAAAGACATATTCTACTATTTTTCCTACACTATCTTGTTTTTAATATTTATTCCGTGTGGAGCCAAGGACTTACTCACTTATCAAGTTATTTCAAATGAGTCGAATTATAAAAAAATTCCTTTATTAACACGTTTGAGGTATTGAAAGTTATTAACCGGTCAGTTCTATAGTTGAACATGTTCCTAATTTCGTATCAAGTACCTACTTGTCCCATATATCTCATCATCAATTATTTGAGATATTTGCTAGATATAAGAAAAAAATGTTCAGAATTTAGTCCATTCCCGGAAACCAATGAATATAGTGGCTCCGGTGGCTGTACAAATATATTTGAATTGACTCTTCGCGCAATATTTTGTCGCATCATTGGAAGTATTTTCTTATCAATAACAATTGAACTTCGCCTTGCAATATTAACACAACGTTCATTGGTCCAACAGCATCGATTTGCTGTGAATTGTAATTTATTTCAACGTTTTAATTCAATGCAGGTCGATAGGAGTTAAACGAAGCATTTTCATATTAATTTCGATTCCAGCGATTCCATTCAACTTCATACTCTTTTATATCTTTGATTTTCTGCATTTTGAGTTCTGCGACTTAAGTTTGTACACGTAATAGCTAGTTTTTAAATACGAAATTTCACTATATATCAAAGTATGAATATGTATTCTTCTTTATATCTGAATATACAGTGTGCTGTGTTCGTAACGTGTATGTTAGTCTGTTTAAACTTACCAAAATTTTATATTAAATAGAAGTTTTAATATTAGTTGTGATACTCAAAGCTCTGAACTAACCGAAATGTGTGAAAAGAAATTCAGTTCTTTTACATCCTCTTTTTGAGAATTAATAATTATTTCCTACTTATATTATTAATTAAATATTCTTAAATTTTCTAATTTTACACGTCATTTTTGAAATTTTTTTCCTGACAATAACAAACGCAACAAAAAAAATAGTGACATCTGTCCAGCCGTTGGCTCTACATTTTAGGTAGAAAATTTTTGTATGGGAAAAATAAATGGGTTGTTTTGAGGTTTTTTCCGGCAATTATTCGAATTTTTGTCTCCGTGAAAACCATCCTTGGACTTCAACGAACATTTTAAAAAAAGGTTTGGCAAAATTGGTCCAGGCGTTGTTGAGTTATGCGCTTACCAACATATTTACCGATTCATTTTGATATTATAGATTTACCCATATCTCATCAGAAAATCATATTCTTTGACTACAATGTTTTTATCACCAAAAAATTTATAATACTAATATTGAGCAGCAACAAAAGTTTCCAATGAAATATTTGTATTCCATTAAATTCCGTATTCACCCTGCTAAACCATAACTGTTTCCATATTGCAGGTGAAAAATGAAGACCTTGAACTTTATACGTTAGTATTGGCAGCGATTTAATGAGAGAGCATTAGAGAATCACGTAAATGAAAATTGATTCCTTAATTGAATTCGCAAAATCCTCCGGTTGGCCATAAATCAATCATTCCACCCGTCAAATTCGAATCACACCCTTTGCATAAATGGGGAAAATTGTTGGCAGTGAAAAAGACCCGAATCGTGATTCTACCCCTTAATAAGTTGTGGAACTTCTCTGAAATCGTTCAACGCTTTATCCAGCCTTCACCCTGTTGAATTACAATTCGCCCAGATAAAATCAAACTAGAGACGAGGAGGCTCGTAGATATGACTTTGTCCCAATTTCGAAGACGATTCTGCCGATATTTGGGTATCTGCAATATTGGCGCAATCTTTTGCAGATTCTGTAGTGAAAGGACGCTTACATCGATCCGATTTTCGCACAAGACAAGTTTGGTTTCACACCGTTTTTTGTTTTATAGGATTTCTTTTGTTTCTGCATTATTTCCCTAGTTCTCCCTTTCGGTTATTTCCGAACACATAAAATCCTATAGGGCTTCTTCTCATATGTAGAAAAAGAAATATTTTAAATGTTGATAGTTTTGAGCAAGATAGATAGACTATTCTGTGTCTACGTCAAATTATCAATTATTTCAATCGATTTTTCATATAATCCAAATAATCTCGGATATCTAGTACAATATCTCATTGAATATCTTAGGCAATCCTCAAATCGTACGAAGTAGGTTGATTTCAGTACGTAAAAAATGACCGTAACAAATAACATGAATGCAAAAACGAATATATTTTTTTATTTTCAGAGAAAGAACATATATAATTCAACGTCTAATTATAAGAGGCAAATTACTTTCAGAAAAAATTAATTAATTGAACAAATGTGGCATTAACAGAATTGAACCGTGATGAAAATAGCATGCCTGAATCAAACTATCGAATCGTGATAACTCTTGAACGAAATACAAACTGGCACCTCCACCATTTTGAGCGTGATAATGGTACGCCAATTTGGTATTGGCGATGTTCACACAATGTTCACACAATGTTCAATGTGAAGGTCTGTACCATTCGAATTTTCATTGAAAAAACAAAGTATACAATTTGAAATTTAAGAGTTAAATAGGGCGTCACATTTGAAATATGAAAGTATTTGAGTTGATTTTATTATACCCATTGATTGATTCTTAATAATTCTTTGATGAAATATAAACTGGCGCATTTGCCAATTTGAAGGTGATAGTTAATTATATTTCTTTCATTACGAGGACTTTTGGGAGTTTCATTTAGTTGTTGTATTTTAGAGGATAATTTCATGAAATTGTCTTTCAAACGAAATAATCCGGTAAGAATTCAGTATAAACCTCTTTACGGTACAAAATAATTCTCACCGAGCTAAAAGTTCACAAATTGTTATCCTGTCACATTAATCAGATTTTTCCTTCTTTATATAGCAGCAAAAAGGCGCCGAAAAGCATAGCTTCTAAATTCTGAGAAGGCAGAAGCTTTATGCCCGTTAAAAGTTAAATGACAACGTTAAGCGATGAGTGTTCCAATTAACTTGAAGGATATCCTCGTACAAACTCTCTGAGGCCGGAAAGTTGAGGTCGTTTTGCTTTATGAAAAACTTATTCATGCTTTGAGAAAGTATGTTTGAGCTTGTATATATGAGGATTACTTTTCTGTCCATGGTTTCAAATGTGACCCATATAATTTTTTTCGAGGTTTTTATAATTGCATAAATATGAGAGTCGATGATATAGCTTAGCTCAATTCCTGGATTTAATTGAACAGATATCATTTAAAAATGATTGCGAACTAGCAAACTACAATGTACTATATTTGGAGACAACAAAGATAATCGAGAATTATCATAATGGATAATGGTTCATGATATTGTAAATATTATATTGCTATTAAATATTGATCAGAATAAATCGATCACTGAAAGAATCTTTCAAAAGCAAGAATAAATGACTCAGATTCTTGAAGTTCATGAAAGTTTTTCGATTCGAAGGTGACATCATTCGACCTATTCGATACCACTGCACAACGAATCTTTCGGTTAGCAGTTTCAAAGACGCGCTAGTGCTCTTGCTTCGTCCGCGTTTATTCATATACAGTCGTTCGTTCCTTTTTCATTTATGGGTGCAGTTTTTATTTCACTATAACGGAAAAAAGCTTCGTTAAAAGACAAAGTGATAATTTAATCACTCAACTCCATTTCATCACACTCAATCATTTCACACGATTGAAACGAACGTGACTTGAAGTTGACAGTACTCATTTTGTTGATAGATTTTTGAAAATTTCAATTTGACCTCTTTTTAATAATAATAATAATAATAATATTCATTTGTTTAAGCAATAGCTATTACAAAATCATATATACATTTAGGTTCAAACTTTATTACTTACAATTATGTGTTCAAAACGAACTTGACTAATTTACACTTGAATAATTTAAGGTCACTAATTGTTTTTATGGAGCTAGGCAATTTATTGAATGCGTTGAATCCTTCATAAAATATACTATTCGTATGTTTGGAAAGCTTACAAACTTGCATGTAAAAATTTGTCAGCATTTCTTGTATTATAACTGTGCAAATCACTGACACATGTTACATTTTTTATTATTCTATATGGAAACAATTTGTGTTCAACTTCAAATATACATATATATGTAGAAAAAAGTATTCTCTGTTTGACTGACATTAGTTCTAACAGTTAAGCATGCTTTGGGTTGGAGTATATCTATTACATTTCAAAATTGTTCTCATAGCTCTATTCTGTAACTTTTGTAACTGTTGAGTTTTTTTCTTTACTCAATCCCAATAACAGAGTGGACCAATATTCGAAGTATGGCATTATTATTGACTTAAAGAGCATTAACTTCAGTGTCTGATTTTTTCCAATTCTTTTGAGGAAGTTGATTTTCTTCGAGATTTTAAACGATATGAAGTCAACATGATCATTGAAACTCAATTTCTCATCTAACATAACGCCTAAGAATTCAACAAGTTTTACCCTTTCAATGTTCTGGTTTTCAATCGTAATACTTATATTTTCGTTACTAATTGAATTTAGAATTTTACTTGTACCAAAAACTATAAATTTAGACTTTGTTACATTCAGCGGTAAGATGTTATCACTCAGCCATTCATTTATTGCTGCCAAGTTCTCTGGCAAAAATTGATCGATTCCGTCATAGTCTGGATATTTTCACCACTAACATAAATCATTGTATCAACTGCGAAAAATCGTATAGAGCATATTTTTACATGCAAAACGATATCATTAATGCATTAATGAATTAATGTATTAATGTATTAATGAATTGAATTAATTAAGAAGAATAGTAGTGGACCTAAGACCGTACCCTGAGGTACGCCTTTTTTCATATGCGTTTCGTTTTTTTGAGGTTTCACCGCCTTTTTCAATTTTATGAGAACATTTGTTGGGTTTTAACTTTAATGTTCCCCAACCAGTCGATGTTTGACAAAATTTTCAGTGTCATTTTCAATCTGCCAATAAAATCTATTTTCACAATACTTCTATACATACATATAAAATGAATAACAAATTCATTTCCATAAAATATATAGTTATCTTTACTACATAAACTATTGCAAACCTCACGACGCAGTGGATATATCAAGTAGAAATATGCAGATATTATTTGGATTAATTGACATCAAAATGATTTTCACACTCATATTTGGTGCTTTTAAGAGCAATCAAATCACACTTCATTAGTTTGCACCACTTTTTCTTGTAGTTTTATTATTTGGTGAATGACGAAAAACTTGGATTGTTAACTATTGTGCTTTGATATATAGGAAAACTCATTTGTGGACATTTTGTTCAACTTCTGCTGCCTGCGGGTTTCAAACAAAATACGAATAAACAAAGTGAGCAACTACACAACAATACATTGCTAAGTACTTGGCGAGTACCTACTTCGTCATCGGAGTCAAATGACGTAAGTCCAATTCGAACGTCCCATAACTTTCCCCATTTTTCGAAATATTTTATCGATTTTTTAACACACTCGTTTCACTTTACTCAAATTTCTATCATTCATTTGCAAAGAAATGGAAGAGTTTTCCTGAAACTTCTACTGGGCCTCAGGAGCAGTCGCTGAAGGTTTTGTGACCCTATACGGTTTTGAGTTCATAACGGTGGTGAGTTCGATTCCCACCGTAATCTTTGGCGTTAAACTGTAGGTCTAATTTTTAGACAAGCCCAGATTTGTGCTTGTGTTAATTTGTGAGGTTACTGCAACCAAACAATACGAGACCTGTAACAAAGCTCTCGTTAAGTCTTGGTATGAAAATTGAATCAACACAAATTATCAATGGATTGCTGAATAGTCCAAAACTAATATTTCGATTAAGTTATTGGTAAATTACATCGAGTTATCGGGTGTTCAATTCAATATATTAATAACAGAGAACGTTCGAAGTTGGGTCTTCGAGTATCGATTCAATAATTGCTGATTAAATTCAATTTCTAATACAAAGGGCGAAGGGAAGGATAATTAAGGAATCGAGTTCGATTATATCAATCAATGTTATATCAGTACGTGTGAAGAGATTTTCAGAAATAAATAATGTGAATCCAATTAAGTTTCACACGCTTTAGCTCATTTAAATTAATACAGAATTTATTGCTTTTGGATGAAAAATTAACTCATACTTTTATGTTAGAAACTGTTATTCAGATTTTCTATATATTCATGTACCATTTCGCATTCTTCTTCTTCAATACATCATCATTATGAATTCTGGTTATAAATAATAGAATGAATATTCAGTCATTATAATGAATACGTTATGCTAAATATGTCAGATTTTGGCTTGAATGAATGAACGACATCGTTTCAAAAAGTTTATATCGAAAACATTAATCAAATTTAAACGAATTGGAGATTTTTCTGTATATAGCATGTTGACAAATAGAAGCAAAAAGGCAGATAAACAAATTTTTGGATCATAACATCGGTCTTATGTGACTTATCCAATTTTGTTTGGCATTGACTAAGGATTAAATTGAATTATCCCCTCTTTTCAATGAATCTACTTGATAATTATACTGGGGAACACCAATTTTTTTGTCTTAGATCTATGACTTATTATTGACTGAATTTTGGTATCTGAATTCAAGAATGTTATCAATTTGTCTATATCACGTCAAGGTTTCAAACTACATCATACGCTCTCTTTACCCTAAAAGTCGTACAAAATGTTCATTCACAGCAAAATAAAATGGGTACTAACCAAACATATTAGAATATTTTATTCATACAAAGATCATTATAATATTAAAAGTTAAATTGTGTTCATACAAGAAATAAAAAAAGATATTAGGGTGATAATTTTCGCTTATAACTTTTCCTAGAATGTTCATTCTAGGGACATTCTCGCTTGATGCTCCAACAGTAGTCAGCCATCATACTCACATCTCATCTACCTTGATACCTTGCCTCCACAACCTTCAAATCTTGGTGGAATCGCTCACCCTGTTCATCACTAACACCAAGATTTTCTGGAAAGTTAGCAAGATAAGAAATGCAGTTTGATACTCATGTTACAGCCAAGCTTTTTAAAGCTTTATAAGAGTTGTTGAACAATTTCGACGTAATTCTAGAGTCGTGTGTAATAGTATGCGCAACAATTGTAGAAAAAACTTGACGTTATAGAAAAAAACTGATTGAAGTTTTCAAATCGGCATGTCAATTTACATCTAAAAAAGACTTAAAATCGAATCAACAGAAATTATGTTACAAATTGTTCCCCAGTGTTATGATGATTTATTGTTCCATTCGAGAAAATTCAAACGTAAACCGATTTCATAATATTCAATCAAATTGCGCGAAAGGTAATAGTTATCGGTGCCATCTAGATACTATAAAAATTTATTTATAGTCCACCGGTTTAAAATGTTATCATTGTTTCAAATTTTAGAACATTCTGATTGAAAATCGTTTAATCCTCAATAAAACTATCATGTTTGAAAACCAATTGAACGGCTCATGGGTTACAAAAGTTAATTTAATTACTTCATAGCCAAATTCGTGTTAATTCATTTTTTGCGTTAAGTATCTGATAGGATTTTGTCATCATCATTTGAGCTAACACTTCATGATCATATAAAGTCTGATGTTCATCTTTCGAAGTCAAGATACCTAATTTTTAAATGATCTTAAAGATGTTATATCAACATCTTCTCACTATTAATTACGAAAAAACAAAATATATGCCTTTTGCAATTGACAGTAGAACTTTACCTGCTGCGGATATCCTAAGAATTACAAACACCGATGGCAAACATTTTGAAGTTAATTGTTCTTAGGAGTCCAAATATTTGGGTGTCATTCTTGATTCCCGATTGAAATGGGATGCACATATAAATAAGTTCATACTGAAGCTCAGAGGATTGATTCCTAGATTCAAATATCTGGCCTGTATAATTGGGAGTACTCACTTGATAATGATATATCAGGCCCTTGCTGAGTCACAAATGCGATATAAAATAATTTCTTGGGGATGCGCATATTCAACTACTTTGAACAAACTAAAAATACAACACAAGTGGTTACTTAAAGTAATGTAAAAAAAAATGGTTTACCCAACGAATCAATTGTTTGAGTTAGCTGAAGTGTGGGACCTAAATCAGTTGTATTGCTACACGTTCATGAAACATACGTTCAACAACATAAGTGATTCGAAACGAATTGGGCATGGTTTGAATACCAGATATAGTCATCTTTCTCTGGAGGTTCCTAAGTTTAAAAAATCAATTGGTCAACATTCGTCAATCTATTTAGCGCGTAGAATTTTCAACAAATTGCCTATGTACTTGAAAGAGATCGTCAATAACGTGAAAATTAAGAAAGCCTTAAAGAAATGGATATCTCAGGTGGGGATGGTTTACTGTAATACTTTGATAAATGGAAGATTAGGTATATAGTTGAATGTATCAGATAATTGTAGAGATTAGGATTGAAATGTACAGAAATAATATTTACTGTAGAAATAATAATATACAAAACAATATTTACTGTATTAAAAAAAAAACTTTCACCACAGGTATTATACGTTTGTGAGTGTTAACAAAAATTTTTACTGTCTTTGTTCATATCTAGTTGATGCAACTAGGAGAAGCATGTTAACTAATTCTTTTGATTATATACAATTTCTGTTAAATGTCTCTTAAAATTTAGAATTCGTACTATAAAGTGGATATGAATAAAGATGATTATTATCATTAAAAAAAAAGTCTGATGTTCATCTTTCGAAGTCAAGATACCTAATTTTTAAATGATCTATTTTTGAATGAGTCCCCAATTAGTCATGTAGTAGAGAATGCCTTTTAATTATTCATCAGGGTTTTTCGGAAAGGTCCCTTCCTACTGGTTAATTGAGTAAGAGAATATCATTCTACAATTTTCATTCCATTAGCGTACTCAACTAACGGTGTCAGATTTTCCACGGATTTTACTCTGAATTGAACCAACTTTAACATAGATATTCTGTTGAAAATAACGATACTTATATCTTCACTTTAAACTGCACCTGAACATGCATTAGATCCTTATCAAATTTTGTTAACTATATGAAGAGTTTATTTATATCAGTATGAAAAGTTAGTTGATTTTGACGATAAATTCTACGAAATTTAATATCAAGTTATTCTGTGTTATTCAACGAGCATAACTTTCACGTATCCATCATTAACTTTGAATCATTACTTTACGAACTCTATCCTCATTTCTCTGTTAAATTCGGCAGGGTGGAAACATGAAGTTAAATCGGAAAAGAACAAAAAGGCCGACTTGTTCGTTCTATCAAATTCCCCTGATCGTAGCAAACCTGAAAATCCCAGACAAAGGAATTGTTTCCACAACCCAAAACTCCGAACTTTTGGACCACTTCTATCCGATTTGAAGGAGCGCTGAGTTTACAATTTACTTTCGATTATATCGATTGATCCCAAAAAAGAACCTCTCCAAATTCTCGTTGAGTTTGATGATATATCCGAATATTTCGTCTTCGATTTCATTTTCAGTTTTTTGAAAGTTTTTTCCTGAACGAACCTTCATGAAAGAATGATTGCTGTTGAAAATATAATTCTAATAATGTTTAAAGCAGTTGCGCACTAATAATGATCCTGGTGTGTAATTGAATGAGGGACAACTGAAAATTGAAATTTATGCAATTTTATTCATGCGATTGTATTGACTTGCAAACTATCCCTATGAGAAGCAAGAATACACATTTATGGTAGTAAAAAGGTTCCTACCATAAACAATATATGTTAGTTTATGATCTCAAAACGAAAAACATTTCGAAAAACAAACAAATTGTATATATATATATATATATATATATATATATATATATATATATATATATATAACGAAAAAGAACGGAAAAATCTCAGGAATATTTACGGGCCAATCAAAAGAAACGGTATTTGGATGAAAAGACCTCAGAATGATTAAATTATCAAAAGACAAATAAAATAATAGAAAAATTCAGACAACGACGAGCAAAGTTCTATGCACATGTTTACGGAATGAAACAGTCCAGAATACCGAAGAAACTACTCGATATAATCATGAAAGTAAAAGACGTCCAAAACGATCTATTAGAGATCAATACAAAAAATCTCGAAGGTCGCACTGAGTGTCGCTATAAAAATTGCACAAGTGAACTTTGGGCAGAAATCATAACGCCAACCTGAAATAAAATGAACACATGAAGCGAAGAGAAAGCATTCTGAGAGGATGAAGCTTTTTGGGAGGCAAAAAAGATGAAGCAAAAGTCCTAATAATTGCGAATTCAAGTTCAGTCGCTCTCCTCATGGGGAGGAATCGTTATAATAATTATAATAATATATATTTGAATTTATATTTCATTATTACGATTGTTTCCTATGAGGAGAGCGACTGATCTTGAATTCGCAATATTAGGACTTTTGCTTCATCCTTTTTGGCTCCCAAAAAGGCTTCATCCTCGGAATGCTCTTTCTTCCGTTCATCTGTCCATTTTATTCCAGGTTGACGATTTGACTTTTGCTCAAACTTATAATGTGCGATTTTATAGCGACATTCAGTGCGATCTTCGAGATTTTTCATATCGATCTGTTGTAGATCCTTTTGGACATCTTTTAGCCACTCTGTTCTGCATTTACTCTTCATAATTATATCGAGTAGTTTCTTCGGTATTCTGGACTGTTTCATTCTGCAGACATGTGCATAGAACTTTGGTCGTCGTTTTCTGATTTCTTCCGTTATCGTATTTGTCTTTTGATACAGTTCATTCTGAGGTCTTTTCATCCAAATGACGTTTCTATTGATTGGCCCGTAAATCTTTCTGAGAATTTTTCGTTCTTGTTTTTCTATTCCTCTAATTCTTGAATGACCGTCAATAACCATTGTTTCAGATGCTTAGATTGCTTCTCGAATAATCATTGTGTTATAATGCCTTAATTTGGCGCCTCTCGAAATGCACTGTTTGTTATAGTGAGCCCATGTTAGTTTGTAAGCCCTTTGGAGCTTGGTAATTCTCTGTTCATTAGCGATTCGGTTTAAACCTTGAGGACTGTATAACTTCCCAGAGGTATTTGAAATGGTCGACTTTCAGGATTTCACCATGTTTTGTGATAAGAGAAGATTTCTTTTTTGGTTTTCTTTCCATGTATTTGGTTTTATCATAAGAAATTTGTAACCCGGTTTTCTGCGCAATTTCATGTAGTTTTTCTACGGCGAGAATGGCTTCAGTTCTGTTTCCTGTGATGATAGCAATATCGTCCGCAAAGGCGAGACATTTGACGTATATATATATATATATATATATATATATATATATATATATATATATATATATATATATATATATATATATATAATATATATATATATATATATAATATATATATATATATATATATATTTTCATATATATATATATATATATATATATATATATATATATATATATATATATATATATATATATATATATATATATATTTAAGAAATGAACACTAGAACATTCATTTGAAAAATTGAAATTAATAATTAATGGTGCGACTGACGAGTTCCTTGCAGAACGGAACATATATGTCTCGCACTTCCATCAGGTGTGGCGTCGATTTCAATATTTCTCTAACATTTATCCCTTGAAGGATAATGGAGACATCACATCGTACACATTCACATATCTAGCTCTGCTATAACATTCTCTTGATTAATTTCAATTTTTCAAATGAATGTTCTAGTGTTCATATATATATATATAGATATATATATATATAATATATATATATATATTTATATATTTATATATATATATTTATGCACAGATAACATAATATGAATAAAACTTGAGTAATCCTCAAAAAATTTCGTGATCAATACTTCCAATTGATACCTCTCAAAGATTAACACATTCAATGAGTCTTCAATTAATAACAAACTAGATAATTCACTAATGGAAAAATATTGAAAACAATACATTTTTCTACAGTCAGAATTCCTCTAGAGCGATAATTTTGTTTTGGTGGAATCAAAAAGAGTACCATTAAATTGTTCAACGAATGAATATTTATTTCGTTCCAGTGTCCAAATAGAAAATAACTATTACAATATCAATCAAAATAAAAATTCAAATCAACATCTTGGTTCAATGTTTCACGAATATTTATGAGACATCAAGCTAGGAGTTTTATTTGAATTTTTATTTAATTATGTTTCACCAAGAGGTAGCGAGAATTCAATCTTAAAATATCAATCTTTGTAATGATGGGCTCTCATCTGTATTTTCTCATCTTTATATATATATATATATATATATATATATATATATATATATATATATATATATATATATATATATATATATATATATATATATATATATATATATATATATATATATATATATATATATATATATATATATATATATATATATATATATATATATATATATATATATATATATATATATATATATATGACTGAGATTGAATTCTCGCTTAACTCTCGATGAAACAGAATTAAATATTAAATTGAATTAAACTCTTGACTTAATGTTTCACGATTATATTCAACAATATGAATTTGTCAACATGTTTCGAGCGTGAGCTCATTTTCAAGACTTGAAGATAAATATCATATTCAATCATCAGTTCAATTATCAATATCAATTAACAGTCTTGAATAATACGGTGGAGGATCTTTAACTATCAGTTTCAAAAATATTTTTGTATATTCAGACTTAAATTTTCCCCTATTGTTTGCTACAATCAATTCATAACACTTGATTTGATTAATAGTCTTACATTTCACAAAGCCAACCCGTAGCAAAGCTCCATCATGATTTGAACATTTTCACTATATGAAACACCCTGCGAAAAAACATTTCAACTAGTCTGAGTTGCTGTTTCCTCGTGATTCTGTGCCCATTCATTCATCGTGTTACAAATGTCTCGTTCCCAAGGGTCTGAGTACCACGCTTACATGAATTCAATGAAAGGAAATGCATTTCCAACTCTTCAAAGGAAGGTAGACTCAACAACGATAACTTTCGTATATTTTCACCTTTTTGGATGCTACTACTGATTCACAATAACAAAATTCTATATATATATATATATATATATATATATATATATATATATATATATATAAATATATATATATATATATAAATTATCATTGTTCCATACGGAAAAAATAAATACATCTGGGAGGATGGGTAGGTGTCACTCACTTTCGCTAGCAGGTATCAAAGACGACAATCCGAGCGTCGAATAACTAGCTTGACGAATAAAAGAGTTGTTAGATATGAATTGAAGTTGCATCTCAGAGTGTAGACCTCGGCTAGCTTAGCGGTCAAAAGCAGTGGGGCGTAAACCCAAAGAACCTGGGTTCGAATCCCAGTCGAGTTCAAAACTTTTGAGATGTAATTTCAATTCTCAATTTTCACTGTAAAAATATTAATACAATTATTCATGTCCGCACGTGGTGAGGTTAACACGTACTAAATTACTGTTCTTTAATTATCATATGTTCCTTACGGAAAAAATAAATACATCTGGGATTGATGGGATTGAATATGGACTGATATTCAATAATCCGATGATGAAACAATTGACTATTATCATTCAACAAGAGTTGTTAGATGAAGTTTTCTCGAAACGCTCTTAATATTCACTCCGAAAGTGATGGGTTCGTTCAGTCGTTGAAAACATTTGTGTAGACAGCTCACTGAGAGTTTATATATATATATATATATATATATATATATATATATATATATATATATAATATATATGAATATATATAATATATATATATATATATATATATATATATATATATATATATATATATATATATATATATATATATATATATATATATATATATATATATATATATATATATATATATATATATATATATATATATATATATATATATATATATATATATATATATATATATATATATATATATATATATATATATATATATATATATATATATTTTCAGTGTTTAATTGGGATTGCAGTCTAGGACAGGAAAATCAGTTACCTCTTTAGTATTTTCCAAGCTTTCGAAAATGTTTATTTTCTTCTTCAGGGCTAAAATAGTACAAAAATTAACAGTTTATATAGCAAGGCACTATAAAAAGTTTTTTCTTACAATTACTGTGAAGTTAGTCCGAAAGTACATTAGTTTTTTGAATTTTGAAAATAAGTACAAGTGTTCCCAAATGCATTGGGTTGGAATGTTACTGCATTCTACGTGCTAGATAGTTGAAGGAAGCGACGACAATGACTGTATTTCTCAATTTGGCTTTTCAAGTGGAATGTTCCCAGATGTTTTTAAGGGCGTTTCTTAAAATGCATAACGTTGGCCGAAGTTTTATGACTAACGAAAAGAGAATGAATTTGTTTTATGTATTTAGAATGGATTTTTCGGTGAATAGGATATCCGAATATGAGCCATTATTCAGAAGAACCTATGAGATTTATATATATATATATATATTGCTTAAATTATCTGTATCAGATTTTTTGTTTATACAATTTCCTGTCTTTTTAATATGAACCATTTCTAGGAAAAGGCGTTTGTTGTAATTGTTTGCGTGATCTAAAATTTTTGTGGCATTGTAATTCATATTATGACCAGTGGCTTCTACGTGTTGGGTTAATGCAGAAGAATTCGTCTTGTTGGTATTTCGGCAATTACTTTTATGAGAAATGATCCTTGAATGAAGATCTCTTCATCTTATCAGATTATTTTTATGTAGATTGATAAATCCTAACGTTTGTCACAAATTGAATTTCTGAAAGCTACCATAATATTTGACATTTGACAACCAACTGATATATCGATCTATCCTCTATGACATAGAGTCTATGTCGATCGATACCTCATACAAAGAGTGCATCCTTCTATCTTGGTGAGTGGCGATTACCACTACGTGCGCGAGAACTTTCTTTACTTCGGTGATCCTTTGTGATAGTGACATTTCAAGTTATGTGCTCTTTTTTTGTTGGCCTGTGTGATAGTGACAATTTACTTCTAAGTGCGCGAGAACTTTTCTCTCTTTGGATGATTACAATTCACGATGCCGAGGAGAAGACGACCTGATTCAGGTCGTGGCAGTCAATCAAATGTGCGAAGAGCTACCTAACGATATAATATATTATATAATGGAATAATCAATTAACTTAACAACTCTACTTACGAGTATGTTCCAGGCGGTTATCCCATTATTGGGAGTAATAACTTAATTTCTGAATCAATTTTGAAAGAGACGAAATATCAAAATGCATAATTTCTATTTAGAAATTTCTGATTTCAAGTAGAAATTATGCTTTCTGAAATTTCAGAATTATTTCAGAAATTGAGGACGTTCTGATTTAATTTTGAAATAAACTGAAATCAGGAATTTACAATTAGAAATAATGCATATTGATTTTACGTCAATTCAAAAATTAAATTAGAAATTTGGGTATTATTCATCATAAGGGACTAAGCACCCGAAACATATGTAGAGTTGATAGTTTTTCAATTTCAATTTATTATTAATATACTTCAACTCAACGGCTGGATCGAATTGAGTGAATTTTTGTATATGCATTCATTCGTTTATCCTAATAGCTTGGAATGTCATGACAGGACAACGTCTGTCGGGTCCGCTAGTCACTAAATAAATATGCATTTTCAAAAAGGGTTAGTAACTTCTCCCCGAAGGCACATATACATTCGAATCGTGTGTAGCGATTGCATTTTTCACAATAAAGCTCTATTTAACATCAACTACTTTGATAATGGTTAATTATACTAAGCAGTTTAGAGACATTGTCTGTCATTCTATAAATTAGTTACTTTATTCTTCTCAATAGAAATCTGTCAGGTTGAATTCAAACTGTGATTAGGTATATGAACATATATCAAGTAGCTTGATATAGATACACCTTCTTGGTAGCTTTTGTGACGTTAATGACACCAAAAGCTATAAACATGAACGTACCTGAAATTCTCGCGTGCAGCTATAAAGTTCTCCATTATTCGAGATTGCTTTTCGTCCGTATTTCGCATGAGATTTCTTTTGAATTATCTTCCTTTTTGTTTCATTATAAACGCTGAAATACTTTGTAAACTTTTCTTGTGTTGAATAATATTTGTACTCGTATATATACGAGGGCGGTTTGATAAATCAGTGACTTTTTGAATTTCCCGCGCAGTTATTCCCAATGCAACAGTGCTGCCGTCAACTGTAATCTATTAGTGGGCAACTGAAAAATTTTGAGCAACCTACGTCATGCAGTTGGTGTTTAATAGCCATTCAAAGCAGACAACCTCGTGAATTTTTACGAAAATGGAAAAAAGTGAATTTCGTGTGCTGATTAAGCATTACTTTTTACGTGAAAAAACCATCACTGAAACTAAGGAAAAGCTTGATAAATACTACGGGGACTCGGCACCATCAATTTCAATGGTAAAGAAGTGGTTTACAGAGTTCCGTTGTGGTCGTACCAGCACTAGTGACGCCGAACGTTCAGGTCGCCCAAAAGAAGTGATCACGCCAGAAATCGTCGATAAAATCCATGAAATGATATTGGATCATCGGAGAATGAAAGTACGTGAGTTTGCTCATGCTGTAGGTATCTCAACTGAACGGGTACATCATATTTTACACGAATTTTTGGACATGAGAAAACTCTCCGCGAGATGGGTGCCGCGATTGCTCACACTCGACCATAAGCGCAATCGTGTGACAACTTCAAAAGAGTGTTTAGCGATGTTCAGCCGTAATCCGGACGAATTTTTGTGCCGATTTGTTACTGTGGACGAAACATGGATCCATCACAACACATCAGAGACCAAGGAACAATCGAAACAGTGGGTTGCTCATGGTGAACGTGGACCAAAGAAGGCCAAACAGAGTCTGTCAGCCAACAAGGTCATGGCCACAGTTTTTTGGGATGCACGCTGTGTCATTCACATTGATTACCTCGAGAAAGGTAAAACAATCACCGGCGAATATTATTCAAAGCTTTTGGACAGATTCGACGTTGACTTGAAGCAAAAACGGCCGTATTTGGCGAAGAAAAAAGAGCTGTTTCATCAAGACAATGCACGTGTGCACACTTGTTTAGTCATGATGGCCAAAATCCGCGAATTGAGATAAAAACTGCTACCCCATCCAGCATATTCTCCAGATTTAACCCCCTGCGACTATTATCTGTTTCCAAACCTAAAGAAGTGGCTGGGTGGTGAGAGATTTGAGTCTAATGAAGAAGTCATCTTCATTGAGAAAACCTATTATTTGGAGGGTATAAAAAATTTTCAAAAACGCTGAACTAAATGTATCGAGCTGAAAGGTGATTATGTAGAAAAATAAAATGTTTATTTGCCGCAAAAAAATTTTTTATTCAAAAAGTCACGGACTTATCAAACCCCCCTCGTATAAATATATATATATATATATATATATATATATATATATATATATATATATATATATATATATATATATATATATATAATCTATCTACCCATGTATACATATTATATTCAACTAGACATATTTTTATAAGAAGTAATATCAGATTTCCCAGGATGTTCTTGACATGCAATATATAAAAAGGATTTTTGCAACAGAAGCACATCAACAATTCTTTGCAGTCGAATGCATCACTTTTCAAACTCTTTCGTTGATACGCTGGAGAGTCATTTTTGCGTAATGCTTTCGAATATAACGAATTCAGTGATGCGATCTCTAGTATTCTCTGCTTTTTAGAGTCGTATACATTTCCCTAGTGTCGAAAACATTTCAGCCTTTTAGCGCAGAATTTGAGTAACTGCGTACTACAGAATCGGACAGGGCCAAAAAATATAACATATACTCGAATGATGAAAAATTCAAAGAGTCAGTTCGATATCTTCTGCATCCATTTCAGTTTATTGCGACAATAATTTTTTATTAAATTACAAACTGACGGGTGTTTTTTTTAGAGGTATAGAACTTTAAATTGCAATAAAACAACAATTAATCATTCGATGGACAAGAATTTTTTTTTATTCGAAAGATAATCTTGTGACATTACATTTTAATTATGATTTCTGGCATATGACCGCTGCGGCGGGCTCGGATGTAGTCCAATCTGGACGTCCAATTTTCGATGACTTTTTCCAACATTCGTGGACGTATATCGGCAATAACACGGCGAATATTGTCTTCCAAATGGTCAAGCGTTTGTGGCTTATCCGCATAGACCAATGACTTTACATAGGTCCACAGAAAGTAGTCTAGCGGTGTTAAATCACGAGATCTTGGAGGCCAATTTACAGGTCCAAAACGTGAAATTATGCGGTCACCAAACGTGTCTTCTAATAAATCGATTGTGGCACGAGCTGTGTGACATGTTGCGCCGTCTTGTTGAAACCACAGCTCCTGGAATCATGGTTGTTCAATTGAGGAATGAAAAAGTCAGTAATCATGGCTCTATACCGATCACCATTGACTGTAACGTTCTGGCCATCATCGTTTTTGAAGAAGTACGGACCAATGATTCCACCAGTCCATAAAGCGCACCAAACAGTCAGTTTTGTTTTTGGATGTAACGGTGTTTTTACATACACTTGAGGATAATCTTCACTCCAAATGCGGCAGTTTTTTTTTGTTGACGTAGCCATTTAACCAGAAGTGCGCTTCATCGCTAAACAAAATTCACTTATGAAAATCTGGAACAACGGCAATCTCACTATTGCACTATTTGCAAACGTTGTTCAGGCGTGAGTCTATTCGTGATGAATTGCCAAACCAAACTGAGAATAAATCACTTCTCAGCTGTTAAATCGGTCGCCATCTTCAACAGTTATGCCAACTTAAAGTTCTATACCTCTAAAAAAACACCCTTCCAGACTATTCTGAATTTTTTTTCGAAATATCGAAAAAATTCGAATAAAATTTTAAGGGAGATGTCTACAAAATTTTTGTGAACAAAAACGAAAAATATTTAATTTCGGGAGTGAATATTTAGTGCATTCCAAAGAACATTCAACTTGTTTGAAATACCATACAGCGGTATTTCAATTCCGCTGTATATTTTTAATTTCATACTTTTTTTACCGTAAAGCGGTGTTTCATCTTTTTATAGGGATCCTCAATGATATGACTCAAAAAATCAAGATGTGTTGTTTTTTCCAAACGTACTTAAGGCTCTGCTCTTCAAAAGGTTATATGATAAGTCATGTGATAAGGCCAGTGGCGTACTCACCTGACCTCCTTCTATCACAGAAAGAAGATAATTCCTCTCGAGTATGGTGAAATTCGATCATGACAGGGTTTAGTGCGTATTCCTATACAAAGATAATAATAATAATAATAATTAGGATTCATTTTCCTAACGGTAAAAACACCCAGTTACAGGAAATATTCAAAAAACTATATACATTATCATCACCTAATGATATAATGCAAACGTTTAAAAAATAATTATCAATAAAAAAGTAATTATAATAAATAATAGACAATGATATTATGGCTTACTTCAGATTTCACTATACATGAAAAGGGTCCAAGTAAAACAGACTAATGAAAGCAAATGAGTCGCTTTTGATATCGCATTTGTCAGATACATCGTCGAATAGCGAACACATATCATCTAATGGGTGATTGTACGATGGAATTGGTTTTTGGAGTACCCAATGAAAAAAATTGCCTTGGACGTGAACATTGTCTAGGAACATGAAAATCTAAAGAGCCAATAAGGGTAGGACAGTCTATATAACCTTGTAAGAGGTTCTACAGAAACTTCAGAGACAACAAGTCCTTGCCAACTTCGAGTGATTTGGCTCCAAACCTGTTTAACAGATCAGTTTGCCTATATCACCTGGCCAGATGAACGTGATCTACCCTCCAAATTAGATATTTGAGAAATTTTCGTTATATCGACTCTAAATGATTTTTATGAGAATTGAAAATGGGACGCCTATTCAAACATTCGAAATCTATTTTACTCTTACAAGCGCATTAAATAATTGTATAAGTGTTTTTGTATTTGAAAAGTGTCTAGCATTACGCACAATAAATCCATAAGATTTGAACGCTGTTGAGATTGTTTTATTTATATGAGCTACAAACGTGAATTTCTGATTAAATATTATACCGAGATCTCGAACTTCGGAGACCCTGATCAGAATGGTTTCGTTAATTGTGTAGTCAAATTGTATAGGCCGTTTCTTTCTAGTGAATGTGACAACATTACATTTAGTTACATGAATATTGATTTTATTGTGGTAACACCAATCAGAAACGGCGGTGTGGCCATCCTGTAAGCTTATGTTCCTATTAGTTCATTTACGAAAAGAAGAAACAAGAGTGTACCTAAATTAGAGCCTTGTGGTACACCCGAAAGGGCTGTATATACATATGACTTATGACTCTCAAAGATAGATATATGATGGATATTCATAGATGTAAAGTTATATACTCAAAAATTGTTATTTTTTGCAATAGCAGACAGTAAAATTGAAAAATTCATTTCTTGTTAAAATTTCGCTATATATCTTTTTCAAAAATTGAGAGTACATAACTGATAACAATTAAATACTGATTGGAAATCTGGTTAATAAGCTATTTATAATTGTAATTGGATATCCAAACTATGAGTTATTGATATTATACAATTTCAAATCTAGTGTAAGCGCAGATAATCGAAGAGCTATTTTCCCATCGATTTTCCAGAAAAAATGCACGCGAACCTTTCTAAATGCTAATTCGAAGTGATCCATTTCTCTGCTTTCAGAAAGTTCGAAATAATATATCCCTTAATAAATTCCTGGAAAAAGTAATAAAAAATCAGGTTAAGATATCCATCAAATTATGAATCTATTTTAAGATTTTCCCTACTGTTCGGTTTATAGGTCAATCTCAAGTCCGATACTGCGTAAAGGTTGTGAACAAAATATGACTTTGCAATTTGCTCGGGAGGGTTGTTTGCTTACGCTTCCTTTATTCCAGTTGACATTGAGTAATACGTTGTAATATTAACAGCAACACGTGTACGACGTTTCGGCGTGTATCTTAACCACGGTCTAATGAGATTACAAACAAGAGCTCGTTTGAACATTAATGAAGTTGTGACTTCATATTGCATACATGATATCACTATATCATTTTTATAAATGATTGATAGCAAAGAATACACAGTTTACACCCCTTTAGGGATTTAAATTGAATACGGAGTAAGCAATATATGTCAATACATACAATAAATGTGAATTTTTCAATAATTCATGGAGATATTTATTTATTTATATAATTATTTATTCATTCATTTATTTATTTATTCATTTATTTATTCATTTATGTATTTATTCATTTATTCTTTCATTCACTAATTTATTCTTTTATTTATTTATTTATTCGTTCATTTATTTATTTATTTATTTATTTATTCATTTATTTATTCACTCATTCATTCATTTATTCATTTATTTAATTATCCATTTATTTATTTACATATATATTTATTTATTCAACATTCTCTGTTTCACAGGACAGGTCCAAATTATAAAACAGGAAAGACAACAGACACTAAAAACAAAATTGGTAGTAAAAAAGTTTCAATTTTGTACCTACTTTCAAATTCAAAAGATCAATTTTGAAGAGGGAGATTGTGATATGACATCACAATTGATAGAATGAAATACAATTATAGGAATAAGAAAAACTTAAATTCTGAGCAAACTTATACATGCATATAAACATAAACACACAGATACATATACATTCACATTTTAACGCATATACAGACATACAAGTATATGTGTGAATATGGATCCTGTACGTAAATACACATAAATAATTGTTCCATTGTTCAATGCATATCAAGAAAATTTGCTTCAATATCAGTAACAGAACAGTTGAAAATATCCACTTTTGCTCCCAAAATATTACATTGTTCACACATCGTGTGCAATGGAGAAAATTTTAGAACATTCGTTCTAGCTCATAGAAGGTAGAACGTGAATTCGCTTCTGGAAGAAACTCTTGGAACAATAAAGTTAAGCTGTTGCAATAATTCCTTATATTTCACTTTATTGTTAATTATTTTATGCAAGAAGATTATTGCATGGCCTTTCCTTCGCGAGTGTGTCCACATTATGTGAACTTGTAAGTGTTTCATGTTATATGCCTATAGGTGGATATGTTCCATCAATTTCAAAGCTCAAAAGTTTCAGGAACTTTTGTTGAATAGAACTTCAGTTGATCAATATGTAACTGATTGATGAATATTTCGTCGTTTGCTGCCAGATTTCTTTATGAGATATTAAACTTTTTTTCCTGAAATCCCACAAATTTCAATCATAAGCATATTATCTATAGTTTTCCCAATTCTTGTATTCAGCATATTTTCTCAAAATCATATGTGACGTAACTAATTCATGGAAATTTTCTGAAATTTCCTTCTCATGTTCAAGCATATTGAATATAATTTGTACATGCTTACAGAATAATAACAACGATTTGAAGAAGTCGTTTGTCGTAGTCAATAAAGTGTAAATCATAAGTTCAAGTGTTTCTAATTCATAAGCATAGTGTATTAAATCTCAAGATATTATTTAAATTGATTTTCGAGAAACGAGTTGTTACTCATAAGATAGTGTGTTTCTGAATTTTGAACTGATAAAAGAGTTGAAAAATTAATTTTCTGAAAATCTAATCTGGAAAAACACTCAAAATTGCAGTTCAAGCAAGAGTTTTCCTGCTCGCTCGATGCTCTCAAAGCCGAAAGAAGATTATTCTCTCTTTTAAGACGAATACCCGATCTACTCCAACAGATTATCCCTGAAGGACAATATTATATTCAATATAAGAATATGCCAGAGCATAGTAAACACACAATAATGATTTTCTGTCAAGTCTTCTATTCAGTATTCGTAGTGCAAAATATTCATTATTCAATTTTATGCTGACAGTTTGAATATGTTGCGTTCAAGTCAGAATGCAATCCTCATAGACCCCTAGCAATTTATCATATTTAACTTCAATTCAAGTATTCGGCCATATGCATCAACAGAAAATAAATTTTCAGATAACAGAAAAGTTATCTGAATTTCTACGAGGTTCATTGAGAGAAAAGCGTTCTGAAGTTTGAATCATTGATGATGTCATCTTAAAAATCGTAGTAAAAGTAGACAGACCTAATATAGACCTCTGGGGAATCCCCACTCAAACAGAAACAGCGTCATATTCTAATTTTTTTGATATATTTTGTATAAATATATTATTATGACTTGGTTATCAGTTAACATACTTATCTTCACTGTTGATGTTATTCATTACAATTTTTTGAAAAGAAAAGAAAATGATTTCCTCAGAGATAAAAAAGAATATTTCACTTCATAAGTATACTTTAACTAGAGAACTTTCGGAAAAGCATAATGTCTAAATTTTCCTTACAGATACGAGACTTGGTTATCAGACATAACAAAGCTATCCAAAATATTCAATAATAACTACAAAAAAAAACATAATGAAGTCTAGTGGACCTATAATTTTTCCTATAAAGGTCATTTGAGTGGATTTGTGCATATTTTTCTTCTCTTCTTCAACCAGATACCCATACATTTTTGACCCTCATGAAACTCTAAGTTATGCATTGCACCACATATTTTAATCTATTTAGCTGGTTTATGGAGGTTTTTATTTGGATAATTATCAAAGTTTTGTCAGAATGATGACTGCATGCGGTTCAAATTATACTTTCGAAAAATATACGTAATTTCTTCCTTGAAATATGGCAAGGATCAAAACAAACTAACACTCAATCAACTTTATTTTCTCAATCTTTCATGCAAAACTTCTGTCCATTTCACAATACAAAACACAGAAGTATGTATGTTTTATACACAAGCAATTTTGGAGAAAATTTTGGAGAAATTAGTGCTCAAACTGAATCCGAATTTCTTATTCGCTAGGTAATTATTTCATCTCCAAATTGAAGTGATCAAAAAGTGTCTCCATGCGTTTTAAACACTAAATTACAATTCATAAAAATGAAACTGTTTGATTATTCAAATTGCTAGAGATATTCTCAGATATCAATTGAATTGAATGAGTGGAAACGAAATTCAATTTCTGAGAAGCCGAGAAGTCCTTCAACGAATAGAGTCTAATTGAAAACCATATAAGTAGGTTTGAAGCGGTGTGAGATGAATGCTTGAATTCAAATTTTCCTTCCAAGGAAGTTCTCAGATATTCAGAACGGAGCATGACTTGAAGGGTTTAAAGAGCAATAAACGGAACTACAATAAAAAAATGAGTGCGTTTATCTTTTACCCAGTTTAAACTCCTCTGTCATTTTCAACATGACATTTAAGTTGAGAATTTAAAAGTCATATTAGAATTTGAAAAAAGCAAATATTCGTGATGAAGAAACACTCATTTTTATCGAGCATTATTTTGTTATTATCTTACTTGAAATATGGAATATGTTTATATGTTTATGGTAACTAAACTTGCAAAGTAGACTTTAAATTTTTCATAAACTCTTTTCTGCAAATTTCCAGAGAAACCGGATTAATTTTCGTATAACATCTGTTTCTTATATAACTGATGAATTATTATTTATCGTGAAATACAGTTGAACTCGCAAGAAATCGATCAGTGGTTGGGATTCTTCTTAACGAAAATAGAATTTGAATTTTTTAACTAGACAAATTGATAATTCCAATTAACTAGGCGTAGGGGTGAGGCTGATTACCCGTTTTTAACAGCTGATATATTTCGAGATATATTATTTCGGAGTTTATATTATACGAGTATAACACTCATATGATTGTAATTTAGATCCAGAAACTTTACTTCCATTTCATGAATTCTTTTTTATTCTAGGTTTCTTCTAAAGGCAGCGCCATTCTGGTTCAGATAATGACGGTATGAACGAAGCCTTCTTGCTTCTTCTTCTGCTCTCGACTCCTGTCTACCCTACGATCATACGCAATGATACTTGCCAGATCAAATTTCTTTCCAGGCAGGCCCCGTCATCCGGACTGACCTTTAACGCTTCCCAAGCTACATATGAAATTTATCATAAGGTGAGTTGATTTCCAGAATTTTTCTTTAGTTATTCAGAAAAAATACGAGGACAGTTCAAAAGAAGGTGATTCGATTATCGAAATTTTTTTCGTTCAGTTGGTACACATACGTTTCTCATATGCTGAAACTCTCAGCAATTTTGGGTCAGTAGTTTGTTTTTGACAACAGAAAAGGTTAGTAACGTTTTTGTGTGATCTTAGATTCCTTACTTTTGAAAAAATGGATCAAAGTATCGCTCAAGAGTTGTTGAATGATATCAACGACGGTCCAAATTTCCTCGAAAAGGTCGTGGTGACCAATGAGTTCTCTCCAACAAGCCGTACAGTTGATAAAAAACATTACAAGGAACTTACGAATTCTAACCAAACCGAAGAAAATGTTCGGAAATTTCCTAAAAACTTTGATGTTGAAATTTGACTTTTTCACACTAAGTTGAGTCTGAAGATCACGAATTCACAATGAGTTGTTCCGCAGAAACATTCAGAAATACGCGAAATGTATACTATTTTGCAAACGATATAAAAACTAAATCAAAATTCTGGTTCTACGACATGAAATTCAGGAGAAATTCAATTTCATCGGAATTGCAAGAAAAAAATATTCCAGTTTTTTTCTAACCAAATCGATGAAAATTTTGATATTGAAATTTCACTTTTTTACACTATGTCGAGACTAAAGATCCGGAATTCACAATCAGTTGTCCCGTAAACCTCATAGTTATCTCAACAACGCCATGGGAAATTGCAGAAACATTCAGAAATAAGCGAAATGAAAACTATTTTCCAATCCATATGTTTTATTGAAAAACTGACTGAAGATTCTGGTTCTACGACATTATTTTGAGGAGAAATTCAATTTTCATCGGAATCGCAGAAAAAAAATTCCAATTTTTTTCTAACCAAATCGATGAAAATTTTGATGTTGAAATTTTACTTTTTTACACTGTGTCGAGTCCAAAGGTCCGGAATTCACAATCAGTTGTTCAGTAAACCTCATAGTTATCTGAAAACACCATGAGAAATTGCAGAACGATTCAGAGATACGTGAAATGAAAACCATTTTCCAAACCATATGTTTTATCGAAAAACTGATTGAAGATTCTGTTTCTACGACATTATTTTGAGGAGAAATTCAATTTTCATCGAAATCGCAAAAAACAAAAAAATTTTACAATTTTTTTTCAAACCAAATCGATGAAAATTTTAATATTGAAATTTTACTTTTTCACACTTTAGCGAGTCCAAATATCCGGAATTCACAATCAGTTGTTCCGTAAACCTCATAGTTATCTGAAAACATCATAGGAAATTGCAGAAAAATTCAGAAATACGTGAAATGAAAACCATTCTCCAAACCATATGTTTTATCGAAAAACTGATTGAAGATTCTGGTTCTACATTAATTTGAGGAGAAAATTATTCAACCTGAAATTGAATTCTCACCTACCTCTTGACGGAACATTATTAGATATCAATTTGAATTGAAATCTTTGTTCAATGTTTCATAAATGTGTTGAAAAATAATACAATAAAATTATGAATTTGAGCCAACATGTTTCGAGCGGTCATAAATATTTTGCGTCTATGTATAAGCCGGCCACAGACGCAAAATATTTAATAAATATTCACGAATACTCGAAAGGAGTATATGTTAAAACTTTTTTTTTTTTTTTCATACTTGTTAATGTAAAAATAAATTCTGTTTTTCTTTTTTTTGTATCATATTATATTATAAAATATAGGGGTTGAAGAGGGTCGCGAGACTCTACAACTTCCCATTTGTAATCATTTATAAACCCATTGAATTGTAATATTACTTGAACTCAATAAACGTTTTTGATTTGATTTGATTTGATTTGAGCGGTCAGCTCATTATGAATACTTCTTCGATAATGAGAGCTAACCACTTTAGCATGTTGAAGGTTGACTCAACGTGATTATTTTATTGCATTATTTTTCAATACATTCGTTAAACATTGAG
This sequence comes from Henosepilachna vigintioctopunctata, assembly GCA_030704895.1. NCBI lineage: Eukaryota > Metazoa > Arthropoda > Insecta > Coleoptera > Coccinellidae > Henosepilachna > Henosepilachna vigintioctopunctata. The sequence goes on from JARQZJ010000121.1 coordinate 11,703,774, forward strand.
CCAATAGTTGAATCCAAATTATCAATTTTAAATTGATAATTTGGATTCATTTGAAAAATTTAAAATAATAAGTTTTCTTCGTATTTCAGGTTGTAAATAACAAATCTTTCAACTTCGCTAATATATCCCGTGAGATTCTGGCTCAAAGGAGAGACGTTGTCGGCGTTGTCATTACCAGAAACAATAATTATGGCTTAGGTTTGAATATTTCCGGAAGACTGAAGGTTTTCCCCAACAGAACGACAGAAACGGAAGTGTTCTGGAAAAGTTTCGGTCAAAGCGAGACCGGTTGGACACCCCTTTTTATGGACTGTTACTTCTTTCGGAACCAGTGGTTTTATGGTTATATGCTGAAGACGTCCGACATCAGTATTGGGTTATTCATTAAAGTGTATTTGAATCCTTGTGATGAAAGTTTGTTGGGAATTATTCCTAAACACAGGTGCAACAATGAGACTACAACGGTGAGTTGATATTTATTTTACATTGAAATATTCAGTTTTTCACCACTACATGACACAATTAACAGATTGACAAATATGTTTATTCTTATCTTTCAACTTCTGGATAACTTTTAAAGGGTGATTTTTACAACGTAATTTTTTTTTATTCGAATGAAACAATCAATTTGCAACAAATATTCAAAATTTTTATTGAAATTGATAACTTGGCCTTTGACATTTACATTTTAAAGATAACTTCATGTAAATGTTGTCCACGGCTCCGTATCAAATGGTCCATTCGGAAGGTCCAATTTTGCGTCACTCTTACGAGTATTTTACGGCCTGTATCCCACGAATTACACGTGTTATGTAATCGTGTGAGGCTTCAATCGTGTTCGGCTTGTCCACATACATTAACGAATTTACATGACCTCACAAGAAATAATCCAGAGACGTCAAATCACAGGATCTTGGCGGCCAATTAGCGAGAGATAAGCTGCTCACCAAATTCATCCTTAAACATGTCCATTGTTTCACGAGCTGTGTGACATGTGGCACCGTCATGATGAAACCAAATGTCAACCAAGTTCAACTCGGCCAACTGGGACAAAACAAAATTGCGTATCATGGCTCAATATTGTTCGCTATTGACGGTAACGTTTCTTCCACGGTCGTCTTTGAAGAAAAATGGACCGATGATGTCACCAGCCTATAAACCACAACAAACTGTCGTTTTTTCGGGATGCATCGGTAATTCAAGTATGACATGTGGTATGACATATGTAGTTTTTTTAATCGAACAAAACACTCAATTTGCAACAAATATTCAAAATTTTTATTGAAATTGATATTTTTGCCTTTGCCGTTTACATTTTAAAGATAACTTCATGTAAATGTTGTCCGCGGCTCGGTATCAAATGGTCCATTCGGAAGGTCCAATTTAGCGTCATTTTTTCGAACACTTCGGCCTGTATCCCACGAATTACGCGTGTTATGTTATCCTGTAAGGCTTCAATCGTGTTCGACTTGTCCACATACACTAACGACTTTACATAACCGCACAAGAAATAATCCAGAGGCGTCAAATCGCATGATCTTGGCGGCCAATTCACAGGGCCATTTCGAGAGATAAGCTGCTCACCAAATTCATCCTTCAACATGTCCATTGTTTCACGAACGGTGTGGCATGTGGCACGGTCTTGATGAAATCACATGTCAACCAAGTTCAGCTCGGCCAACTGTGGCAAAAAAATTGCGCATCATGACTCGATATCGTTCGCCGTTGACGGTAACGTTTCTCCACGGTCGTTTTTGAAGAAAAATGGGCCGAGGATGCCACCAGCCCATAAACCATACCAAACTGTCGTTTTTTCGGGATGCATCGGTAATTCTTGTATGGCATGTGGCTGTTCATCACTCCAGATGCGACAGTTTTGTTTATTTACATATTCGTTAGGCCAGAAATGAGGTTCATCGCTGAACACAATTTTTCGGTCGTAACAAACGATACACATTTTTCACAGAGCACGAATGTTAATAGTAAATTTCAACAATTTGCAATCGTTTCTCGTTTGTAAGTCTTTTCACGATGAACTGGCAGAGTATACTGAAAACTCTTTACTTTGACAGATGCCATAACCAACCAGTGGCGCCAACCTGACAGACTTAACTCTTAAAAAATCACCCGATAAAAGTAATATACGAACAGATTATATCTCTAATTGTCCCTAATTTGAAGTTTCTAATAACTGATATTGAATTCTTGCAAAGCTCTTGATGAAATATGATTGAATAAAAATTTAAATCAAATTCTCGTCTTAGTGTTTCACAGAAAGAAGTAGAGCAAAGTAATTTCTTACAAATGGTAGGAGTTTGACGAATCATTCTTCCACTCCTCCAAAAATAAAATGAACATAAATTAGAAAATAATACAAAAGTAGATAAAGATACAAAATTAAGAGTTTGATATAAAAATCTTTATAGAATTTCTAGTTATAATCCAATATTCCAAATACCTCTTAGAAGAATTGATGCATATATAAATAAGTGACCTGGTATACTCTTGAAAAATCTCTTTTTCGAGTGTATGATTATATTTAAAGAATTATTTTTTATTGTTTTGTGCTATTTTCATGTTATCACAAAATATATCTATCTATCTATCTATAGATAGATAGATAACTGTACTTTATTAATGATATACATCATCATCAAAAGGCTATTGACCGGAGTCCTTCAGCCCATATTAATTTCATAATTCAATCCTTTCGGTTATACAAAAACATAACAAATTTGTTATTTTTATGATAATTTTGAATTTATTGGCTTTACTTTCGTATTTTCTTTTTTGTGGAGTAATACGATAAGACTAGAATTTATTCAAGTAGTCTAAATTATAAATTTACCAAATTCAAAATCGAACATACTATATTGAAGTGCCACGCCAATCAAACTGAATTTCGAGGTAATTGAAGGCAAAAAACCCAAAATTCCAAACTTTTATATGTTTTTCAGTACTCCATCAATAATCGAAATGAATTCCGAATGTTTGCTCGACGTTATTAGCCGCACTACGTGCCCAATGGTTCGAAAATTCAGTTCGTTGTTGATTACGTTCAGCATTTTAACAATCATAAATTCCATATAACGTCCTATCGGGGCAGTTATTATATAATTCGCAAACATATCGTTGACTGCTAAATTATAACTAGATAAATTTGTTGATTGAATTTTCCGCATATATGTCGAAAATTCTGAGCCATAACAACACGAAATATCTAAACGCGTTTCCGTATACAGAAAGGGCAGTTTGATTATGGTTGTCCGTTCAAAACGTTAATTAACTCCGGGCCGGCGGATGCACAACTATAGTGTAAATGACAATAGTCTTGTGGCCGAGTCTACAGATATGTGGATGTAGGTTACGTTGATTGCCTAACACGATGAAAAGCTTTGTGTTCTGGTTTAACATCGATCGACTAAACAGTTTATATTACGTATTTCGAGTCAACACTCTTTTAGTTTGATATTTTCCTAGATGAGCTTTTTATATGAACATAGTGTGGTATTACAAAACCTGCACAATTAGACACTTTCTCGTGATTAATTTTGAAAATTCCGATCATGCAAACCCTAGAAAACTCAAAATTCGTATTTTCTATGTAAAGGGTGTTTTTTTAGAGGTATAGAACTTTAAATTGCAATAAAACAACGATGGATCATTCGCTTGACAAGATTTTTTCTTTATTCGAAAGATAATCTTGTGGCATAACATTTAAAATATGATTTCTGGCATATGACCGCCACGGCTGGCGCGAATGTAGTCCAATATGGACGTCCAATTTTTGATGACTTCTTCCAACATTTGTGGCCGTATATCGGCAATAACACGGCGAATATTGTCTTCCAAATGGTCAAGCGTTTGTGGATTATCCGCATAGACCAATGACTTTACATAGCCCACAGAAAGTAGTCTAGCGGTGTTGAATCACAAGATCTTGGCCAATTCACAGGTTCAAAACGTGAAATTGGGCGGTCACCAAACGTGTCTTTCAATAAATCGATTGTGGCACGAGCTGTGTGACATGTTGCGCCGTCTTGTTGAAACCACAGCTCCTGGACCTCATGGTTGTTCAATTCAGGAATGAAAAAGTTAGTAATCATGACTCTTTACCGATCACTATTGACTGTAACGTTCTGGCCATCATCGTTTTTGAACAAGTACGGACCAATGATTCCACCAGCCTATAAAGCGCACCAAACAGTCAGTTTTTCTGGATGTAACGATTCAACGATAAAATGCACGTAGTGCATGATACGTATTGCGCACATAACCATTATTTTCGAAATAAAATTGCACTATTAGCAAGCGCTGTTCAGGCGTGAGTCTATTCATGATGAATTGCCAAACCAAACTGAGAATAAATCACTTCTCAGCTGTTAAATCGGTTGCCATCTTCAACAGTAATGCCAACTTAAAGTTCTATACCTCTAAAAACATATATTTTATTCGTGAATATTTTTGAGAATTTTTGTAAGATATGTTCTACTTCTATTCATGTTTTTTCATTAACTTCCAGTAATTTTTAGAAACTCGGATTATCAATAATTCGTATATGAACACGTTTGATGTATTGAAAGTCAATTCATAGTTGAACTGGTAGTTTGTATTAGTTATTACTTACTTATATATCCTCATTTATTATATGAGAATTCCAGAAGTCCTTTATTTTGTTAAATATCTGAATATCTTTCATTATTAGATACTCAACTCAAACAGATTTTCGTCTTTATGAAATCATACCTGGTGCTTACAATATTTTGACACATACTGAATGGCAGTTTTCCATTAATAACAATAAATAACATGAAAATTCAATTCACACCAACACACATTAAAAATCATTTTCTTGCTGCTAAAAAAGTTAATTGAAAATGTAGTGATGTCCATGATATCCATATTGTCAGTATTCTGGGAGTTATCAACTGGTGCCGGAAAAACTGATGTTAATCTTCCGTCTTTGAATAAAAAACACCAAACTTTGCTGTCACAAGTTTCATGCTCAAAACATCCGAAAAAATTGCATGGAATTAGTCGATGGCAACATTCTCTGCAACTTCCCTATAGTGATTCGACGATTTTCCGAAACCATTTTCTTCACTGTTTGGATGTTTTCTTCGCTTGTTGACGTAGTTGCAACTCCAGGACGCTCATCGTCATCAAAATCTGCTCAGCCTTCTGTTAAGCGCTTGTCCACTTATAAACTCTTTTTTGCCACAAAGTAGACTCGCCGAAAGCCACATTCAACATTTTCTTCTGAACAGACCTCGTATTTCAGATCGGTAAAGCGGAACGTAAAGCTTACAGGTATGTGTCACCATATCAGTTTCATCGAACAACTTCCATAAATCCAAAAGCACACAGCATTTATCAAGAACATTCAATTTCTATTCATAGAAGCTTTTCCTTTATATCTTTTCCCATGAGTTTTCTAACCAAAGAATAAATGTAATACATTATAAATGTGACACAATATCATGAAAAATGTTACATTGGACTGTGATTTCCGATAGCTCCAGAACGCAAATTTTACTACCCCAATAAATAATATAATCCGGCAAAACCCGATTTCCGCCTACCGATTTATATTACAGTCAAATATCACAGATGGGACTTTTCCGTCGATCCGAAAATACCAATAATATCGTATCCGCTCTTGATAAAGTGTCTCATTTGCTCCATTAGTCCGAATGAAATCATTACTCGATTTTCCATTCACAAAAATTGATGGGCTTCGAGAGGTTCTCAGTTTTTTAACAGATTTTTACATTTTTCATAATGGATTTCCTAGATATTTTTGGTGGAGCTTTAGAACCCAATCTGGGTGCACCTCCCAGTAGTTTTTACGAAAGCATCGAAATGATGATGGAAAGTGCTCGAAATATCGATTGAATTTGAAATATATTTGGTTATCTCAGATGACTCACTCTCAGTACCCACTGATGGTGGTTTATGTGGTAATATTTCAGAAAATTGGATTTCTCGTATCGAGTATTGCGATTGATATATTTTTCTGATTGTCAAATATAATATTTCTTATCTTCATAAACACTGAGTGCTCTTTTAAGCGCTATATTCCCTGGAGTTGAAACGGGAGTTTCAAATTAGAGTTTATATCCCTTGGAGTTGAAGCTTCAGCATATCTTCTGGAGTTGAAATAGGTTCAAGTCAAAGTCAAGTTCCACCTAATTTCGAGTGACTTTCAATATTTGGATTCCATTTAATAGGCCTTCTGAACAAGCAAAGAACATGAGGATTCAAGATAAGAAAGATCTTCCATTGAAATTTATGATCTTAAATCAAATCACTGTCTTTATTGTGCATAAATCAGGTGAATTTATATACGTCTCCCAAAATTTTAGAGTCTGCCGGTGCAATCACAGCACAATCATATAAAAATGGCTGATTTGATAGAATACTTTCTAACTTAGTAAAGGGTATTTTTGAGAAGTATAAAACTTAAAACTGCAATAAAACAACGATGGATCATTCGATTGATAAGAATATTTTTTTATTCGAAAGATAATCGTGTAGCATTACATTTTAAATATGATTTCTGGCATATGACTGCCACGGCTGGCTCGGATGTAGTCCAACCTGGACGTCCAATTTTCGATGACTTTTTCCAACATTCGTGACCGTATATCGGCAATAACACGGCGAATATTGTCTTCCAAATGGTCAAGCGTTTGTGGCTTATCCGCATAGACCAATGACTTTACATAGCCCCACAGAAAGTAGTCTAGCGGTGTTAAATCACAAGAGCTTGGAGGCCAATTCACAGGTTCAAAACGTGAAATTAGGCGGCCACCAAACGTGTTTTTCAATAAATCGATTGTGGCACGAGCTGTGTGACATGTTGCGCCGTCTTGTTGAAACCACATCTCCTGAAAATCATGGTTGTTCAATTCAGGAATGAAAAAGTTAGTAATCATGACTCTATACCGATCATTATTGACTGTAACGTTCTGGCCATCATCATTTTTGAAGAAGTACGGACCAATGATTCCACCAGCCCATAAAGAGCACCAAACAGTCTGTTTTCCTGGATGTAACGGTGTTTTGACATACACTTGAGGATTATCTTCACTCCAAATACGGCAGTTTTGTTTGTTGACGTAGCCATTCAACCAGAAGTCAATCAACGATCAAATGGACGTAGTGCGCGATACGTATTCCGCACAAAACCATTATTTTCGAAAGAAAATTGCACTATTTGCAAGCACTGTTCATGTGTGAGTCTATTCATGATGAATTGCCAAACCAAACTGAGAATAAATCACTTCTCAGCTGTTAAATCGGTTGCCACCTTCAACAGTAATGCCAACTGAGAAATACAGGAAACATCAACTCAAATTTCATAGCATTTTTCATTTATCTGTTCACACTGTATAAGTTCAACATTTGTATTTAAATATTATATTGCTTATAGTTTATTGAAATATAAATATTTCAATAAACTATTATTACCTCTCGAGTATAACAAGTAATAAGTTAAATAAATCCGAGTATAAATAAATAAGTAGATATTTGAGTACCTACTTGGAAAATTTTCGCCGTTAATTGAGGACTACTCCGTCTCTTTTTATTAACTTCAATGTTATTTGATATATTTTTAATTTGAGATTTAAAGTACCTACCCGTCCACTTAGGATCTTCCTAATTTTACTTTGAACCTGCGTTCTTTGAAGTTCTCCATCACTTTCAAGCGGACAAGGTTTTATTGAAGAATATCTGATTGCAAATGCTTCTCTACATAAATATCTCGGATTTCAAAGGATTATCTCAATACTTAGTTAAATTTTTAGGTAGGTAGGTATCTATAGAGTAAATGTGTCATTTAATATAATATTTTCAATGTGAAATCCATTCTGCCTGAAGAAATTATAATGTTTAAGATTACTAATCGATTGAACCGATACATGATGAAAGTTTAGCAACATAATTGGAACAAAAATAAGTCAAACATGACAATACTGTTTCGCAAACACAGTGGCTTCGTCAGATTTAGATGATAAACAAGTTCATTCAAAAGTTATTAAAGTTATTGAAAAGTTTAACATCTAAATCTGATGAAGTCACTGTGTTGGCGAAAAGAAATTGTCGAACGATTAAACAATTTCATTTACTTTAGTGAACATCGATTTCTTTTGCTATAAGTTTCATGTATATTATTATACTCATTAAATTAAATTTTATTATCAATAGTAAAAATCATTTTTTTTTTAACATAGATCGCTGGTTTTAGAATAACTCAATATTCCAAAATATAAAAGCAAGCTTATCAAACACGAATATTCACGCCAGTTGTTGAGAATTTCTCATTGCTTATTTCTTGGCAAATTCTCATTATGTATTTCTTGCCAATAAAGTAAATCTACGATATTCTGAAAACAACGACCTTCTTAGAGAATCTTTCCGCGATTTTGGGCAAATCTTAAATTAAACAAACACAAAAATTTCAAATTCAGTCTTCAAATTATGCCTATAAATGTAAAATAGTCAACTTTTCTTCCAACATTACAATATTTAACATAAGTTATTTTGAAATTAGAAATGGCAAAAATTAATTGAAGATATTTAAACATAGATTTTACTTTCAAACATTGAAAAATTTCTCAACAAACACATAATAAAAATATTGTATAATTATTTTCCCTTAGAATCTGAATTATTATCACATATACTCATTTTCTATGATTATCAATTTTTGTTACTTTTGAACATACATGTACTAATGTGCAATATTGTAACATATTCAAAGTAATGCATTGAAGTACAGTATTTTGGATTACTAGCAGATACAATTGAACAGGGATGTTACTACCACATACTGAATATTTAGGCTACACACATTTTTACGTACTATATACACTGCATACCTCAAAATTCAGCAAGTTTTGAGATAATGGATGAGATTCATTCAGTAATTTTTATGTGAAAGGAGTTGAACCTAAGCAAAGGATATTTTAGGTTAGACAGAATGTATCATTTTTTCAAAGCAATGAAATAATTGGAATACGTTCTTTTTGACAAATTTATGTCGTGATATAGTTACTAATATGATTATGTCACTAATACTTCATATTAATAATAGACAATTTAAACAAAATTTTAAAAAATTGGCGTTTTTAACATTAAATTGGCATGTTTAAACAATTATTAACGATTGTTAACACGGACAGGATTTTTATGATTTATGTGATACATTATGATATTTTGAACTAATTTCTCAATAGAGAGAGAACAGTTATTTGAAAAAATTTTCTTACCGATACAGTCTGTCCAGTTTTAGAATTTTCGAGTAAAATATCGTAGATAGATATGTTTATTGGCGTTATAACAGAAACCCAACTATTAAAATCTACTAAATATACCGAAATATAACGAATATGCCGAAAATATGAAAATTGTGATGCAGAAATGATATCGTTTTTTTTTCTCCATGTACCACAGTGTTCTCTTCTGCAAAATAATTCCTCTTCTTGGATATTTGATTCATAGAGCCTGTCAATAAATCTCGCAATGGGTTATAAAAATAGATATTACATCGATATAACGGCTTTTATAATCTCGCATCCACTCTAAGCAACACATATTGGGAAAGGTCATTTACCATTATGAAAATACCATCTTGACAACAGTGTCTCCAATATATTCCCATTAATTTCACTAATGAAAATTCTCTTCACATGCTAAGCGAAAAAAATTCGAATTTAGGTTTCTCATTTTTCATTTCAGTGCGAACCTGTCTACGGTGAGGAGGGTCAATTGGGCGGGAATAGCTACCGGTGTGTTTGTCGGCCGGGGTACTTTCACCCCCGATCGTCAAACCAGACATGGGAGGCCTTCCTGGTTGCTGATGGCGAGATCACCACCCCCGATGATTCCCTAAGGTAGGCGAATGATTGCTATACGTGTTCAACGAAAACAATACCCTTTCAACATTTTTTATTCCAACTTTGAAACTAATTTAAATTTTTGTTTTTGAATTATTTCTGTCGTATTTCATCTCCTTTGATTACTCGCTATAAGTAAAGCTGAATATCATTTAAAGTATTATGAGTAGTTGACACATGTTTCGGATTCTTCATATGTTTTCAGGTTCAAGGTTCTTGAAATTCTTAGTTTGAAGGGAGCATAAAGTTTATTCACAGAGAGGAGTCAATCATAAGGAATTATTGAGTCGATTTAGTTTAATCCTATTGCAGGGCAGGAGAGAAATTTTATCACTCAAATTTCTGTACAAATTACTGCACAATAGTATTGATTGTCCTCCTCTCTTGTCCGCTTTGAAATTTCGTGTTCCACGGCAAAATTCTCGTAATACAGAATTATTCCACCTAGAGACTCCGAAGACCAACTCCCTAATACAATCTCCCATTTGGTTTATGGGGTCTACATTCAATAGAGTTGCCAATAATTGTGACATTCACTTAGACTCCATAGAAATTATTATTAGGAGTTGACTAAAATGAATTGATTTAGATTGAGTTCGTTGTAATATTTCATTGAATGCTATTGATTAGTTATTAGTTACTATTTCAGTTTTTTTAGATTGGATTGAGCTCTTTGTTATATCTCTTTCATTTTAATTATTTAGTTAGTATTCAACATTATGTTACTATTTTCTCTATTTGGGTATTATACCTGTTGAGAATAAGGAACTTATTATTATTATTATTATTATTTTCAGGAACATTACTAATGATTCAACTGAAAACGGTTGAAGCATTCAGCTTGTTACTGAAGGTTTTTTATTTTCGATTTATAATTAAAAGAAAAATTCAGGACTCTTTGATATTCTGTCACTGAAATTTTTCTCAGATAAATGCTTGAACTCATGGATAAGGCACGAATGAAAGATTGTTCTTGTATTATACTTGTTTCTATAAAAGAACAATTATATTTAACTTCTTCGCAATCATGAGAAGACGTTCCAATCCAAACGCCCACAATAGGAGGATATTCAGAATCTAGTACATGTAGAGAACAGGTCTTTCTTTACTATTCCTTTATTGTAATCGATTGACATACCTACTACCCTAATTTTCCCGATACCGTTTCCGTTACATTCCTGAGCCGTTGTGAACCACATTAGTTTTTATTGGAAAGTAAGGATCTTTTAAAGGATTACTTAGGATTGGTACTTTGGTTTTATCAATAATGATTTGTTTATTTTTCGAAAATTTCACCTTCAAGAAAGAGGTATTCGTACCCATCAAAATCTTTCCAACAGAATTCGTCGGACTGGTTAATCAATGTCCCCAGTACATCACCTTGGGGTATACCATTGGGGTATTCATTCGTTTCCAAACTTTTCACGTTATAAAGGGTGTTAGTGATTCTTCCAATGCTAACCATGAGGTTTGGAGGAATGGTAGAACGTTTGGAATAGAAGGCAAGGGTTTTTCCTATGAGATTTAGAGGGACAAAATGTTATATCCTTCATGCAAGGAGGAGGAGAATATCACGCACCAGGTATAAGGTCCATGAAGTTAACCTTTTTGCCAGGCTGTACAGTTAGAGTACCTTTAGGAAAGTTAAGGATATGATTGTAAGAATATTGACCAGCTCCCATTTCAAACAGGAGCTGGTCAAGCTAGGTTGCTGAAGTTGCCTATGCACACTGCTCAAAAAAATATTCGGAAGCCTTGGAGGAATAACACTGCAATAGACCTCCAAAGAGATGTTCCAATGTTGTGGTAACGGAAGCTCAACAGTTGATTTAGTTGGGCTGAATAATGATGATGAATTTCCAAATATTCAAGAAGGTTTTTGAAGGAGAGATAATAATAATAATAATTGTATCTTTATTAGCTTTTGGTTAGTTTTACAACATTTCAACAAATTACTTTCTTATATGTACTTACAGTTATTTACCCAATAAAGATGATGTCTCAATCGTTTTTTAAATATGAATATATTTCGTGATAACTTAACATACTCTGGTTATTGATTATATAACATGAGACCACCGACAAAAAGAGATTTACATAGTGTGCCTGTTCTATACTTTTCTTTGTGATATTGTTCGATATTCCTCAATTCGTATGATATCATAGTGGACCTTTCAACCAATTGTGCCAACAAGCATCTTGCTGCCAAATTATTCACAATTTTATATATGAATATTAAGTTGGACGGATAAATCAAACGGTCAACACTAAGAAAATTTAGTCTTTTCACTCTCTTCATATCATATCTTGCACTGCAGTGTATCTATCACAACTTAATAATATTCTCATTAACTTATTCTGCAGGACTTGTAATTTACATATATCCTCCTTATTACAATAATACAACAGAGACATACAATATGTGAATTCGGGAAAAATCAATGCATTACTGATCAATCGTATGGTCCACCCTGTTAACTTATAAGATCCTACTAAAAACCAATCTTTTTACCCAGTTTTCTGAAAATTAAATTCACATGCTGACTGAGATTCAAGCATTGGTCCAAAGTTTTACTTCAAAGATGTTTCCATTAAATATTCTAATATTATGGCGACTATCAAAAACCATGAATTTTATTTCACGAGAATTTAATTTAAGTTTTTGAACCTCATCTAGTTGTTTAATATTTTCAATTCCCTCGTTATTATTTCAACAATTCCACCAAAATCCTTGCCCGACACAGAAATACATGTATTGACCGCAAACAATGCTATGAAACTATTTTCAAGATAATTATTCAGATCATTTGTGTAAAAATTGAAAGCAAAGGTGTCAGCACACTGTCTATCTCACTATGTGATGTTGAATTTTACTAAAACATTGATGAATGTGTATTTTGTATCAACTACCTACTAAGTCCCAATTAATTTCATCTCAAAGTTCGTGAAGTTAATAATGAAAACGTGAAGATGTTGTGTAACACATGCTAATAAAATTCGAATTGTAACCTTATTTCTCTCGTATCACTGTTATAACCCAGTATTGAGGAAAACTTGTGTTGAAACCTGATGCTATGATTTTCCCGATTAAATATTTCGTATAACGTTCAATCCACGTTAGGGAGCAGACACTTTGTGACACCTGGGGCCTGAATATCTAACTTCACGAGAAACCCCCGTTTCTCCTATTTGAATACATATCCAGGTCTGTTTCCAGTTCAGTATCGAAGTTATATTTGCGTGAATGTGTAGTTCAACTTCTTGTTAGTGGAAAATTCAATGGAATTTAACCAGACCTATTGATATTTTTAATGGAATTAATTTGATTTCGTAAGAGAGGGTTTGAAGTTTTAATAACAATGAAATTTCTCAGTTTGAGATATTGCCGAATTCCTTTTGAATGTATTATTTGCGTTATTAGGAAGTAGTAATGGTAGGTCTTCTTCGTCTACAATTTCTTGAACGCAACCTCTTGTTCTGATATCTTCAACTTCAAAAATAAATACCTTTTTTATGAACATTCTTTCAGTTATTCTGTATTGAAAACCTTGTTTTTTTATTCAAAAGTCATTGTCGCATCAATCATGAGGGTTATTTGTGACATTAGCGAGGGTTATTATTGAATTTAACACAATTCATTAATAAATGTTAAACTGTTACATATGCATCACAAACTTCGCTGCTAGGTTTACTATCGCATTTTATCAGATGAATGTGTGTAATTCGTGTGTGACCTAGTCGGAGGTCAGACACCACAGAGGAACTCCATTTAGTCAGTGTGTGTAAGAATGGTTGAAGCAATTGTTCCATTGAATTCATGTTTTTGTTTTTCACAAATACCACTAGGTCATCTCCATGAATTCAAGCTTTTAATGGGATTTTCATACTTGCTAGTATGCTATCGATTGCGATAAGAAAAAGAGTGGGACTAATTACTGAACCTTGAGGGCTACCGTTTTCTTGAATTTTTGTACTTGATAAGCATCCATTAGCTCTGACTCTAAACGTTATTTTATGAGAGGTTCTATATTAAGTTTTTAACGAACGCCGAACAATTTCCTCGAATATCTTATCACTAAGGATGTTCATAATACGATAATTTCATAATTTCAGATGTCAAAGAATATAGCAATGATTGCTTGCTTCAACGCGAAAACCTTGTTCATAAGTACTTTTTTTAATTATTAAAGTTTAATGTGCTTCGATAACAGAGATCATTAGCACTACGATACATTTTTACATTATATTTTGATTACATATTATTTCATGAAAAAAATATATTATAAAGCACATTTAGATCAAGTAGAAAAGATAAGATCTAAGTACTTTAAACCTTCTCTTACCCTATTTCTCACCCACAACGTTTTTATACCCCATGAAATGTGAAATACATACATTCATTTCATGACAATTTCTGTTTAATTCAACTTTTGAGATTGCGGTAAAACTCCGTTATTGTCCAGCCATTAATATAATTTTGTGATATCAAGCGAAGTGTCTTACGTATAACACTAATCAAACCAATTTCACTAAGATATTTTTGGTTTAAAAACAAAAAATTGAAATCAACACACTTGACTTAAGTTTCACTAATTTATTAAAAACTCTACATATGTTTCGGGTAGTTAACCCACTGTCAAGAGTATACAATGTTACTCAAACATATGCAGAGTTTTTAATATAGTTAGTGAAACTTAAGCCAAGTGTGTTAATTTTAATTTATTGTTTTTAACATAATGTTTCACCAAGAGATAAGCGAAACCTCCGTGTCAATTTATTTTTGCTTTGTTTCCCAGTATATTTGATGTTTTGAATTCTTTATGACTGGTTATATTAACGAATGAGATTCTCCACAAATAGTAGAATACTCTTTCGTTGATTATATGTTAGAGAAAAAAACTCTTCCTCTTACATTGCTTTAAAGGTTAGTTAATGCAACTAGACACTTTGTATATGCGCGATATTTCAATGTTAGTAGAAACATTATACTTAGCCCTATATCCGTAACTCGTTCTCTTTGGTTCGACCTCTGTACTCTTTCGCAGAATGTTCTTGGATTTTCAACCGTAAAATACATTTATCACCCAATAACTCGCAACGGCTTTCAAACGGGGAAATAGAGTAACTTCTCGTGTCCCTAGTTTTTTTGTGTAGCCGTAAAACTAGAGTAAATATTCATATTTCCAGCACATAATTCGCATAGATCACGGGTGAAATATCTTATGCATGAGATATTCGCAGGAAATGTCATTTAATTTCAAGTTTTCAACTTTCGTTATTTTAATAAATGACACGGAGGTTTCGCTTATCTCTTGGTGAAAAAAACAATGTTAATTTTAAATTTATGTTAAAAACAATAAATTAAAATTGGCAGACTTGGCCTAAGTTTCACTAAATAACATTAAGCCAAGTGTGTTAATTTTAATTTATGGTTTTCGTGATTTTATTTAAGGAATACTTCATTTAATTATTTTAACTTCTGCGAATGACTGTTATATTATAACATATGCTACTAAAGTAAAGAACAACAAATAGGTTTTGAAAACACAAAACCTTAAAATTTCAGATTGCATTTAATGAATAATTTCTTCATAAAAGAAACGAATACTGCAAAAATCGAAACAATTCTGAAATCGTTGAACATTAAAACAACGTTACTGTACTGTGAACACCTTGGATTCACTATATACACCACCACGAGCACGGTGTAAAATCTGAGATTAAATCAAAACGGAAGAATATAAAATCCGTAGAGTATAGTGTAAAGAACAAAAAATCAAATAATCACAGACAGTCATATAACGCATTCAACTAGCTAAGCTTTAAATCTTGTAAAGATTGGAGGGTTATTTTGTGATTTTCTAATGATAATAAAGGCCATAAATGGAAACAATTCTTTAAACAGTTCAGTATATTCAAGATTCAATTAGAAATATGTCAATAAATAAACATAATTGTTACATAATTTAAAAAAAGCCAAGCACTTTTCTGATATTCACTATAATTAATTTCAAACATGACAATATTGTTTCACCAACGCAGTGGCTTCATCATATGTTGATGATAAACTGAGCTATTAAATTGTGGACTGCTTGCATTTATCCTGAAGTGTGTGGAAATGACCATAGAACAGTGTTCTTTTGAAGTAGGGGAATGACTATAGAACATATTTTTATGAAGTATGGGGATGACCATATAATACTTTTCTTCAATTGCCTTTTACTGAATGAATTTCATAAAGTATTCTATGGTCATCCACTCTATTTCAGAAGGAGTATATTCTATAGTCATTCCACCACTTCAAAAGAACACTGTTCTATGGTGATTTCCACACATTTCAGGATAAATGCAAGCAATCCAAATTGTAATAGCTCAGTTTATCATCAACATCTGATGCCTTACATTCAATTGCATCTTACTGAAATAAACTTTATAAAGTACTCTATGGTCATCCACCATACTTCAGAAGAAATATGTTCTATATTCATTCCCCTACTTCAAAAGAACACTGTTCTATGGTGATTTCCACACATTTCAGTATAAATGCAAGCAGTCCACAATTGTATCATAGCTCAGTTTATCATCAACATCTGATGAAGTCACTGTGTTGGCGAAACAATATTGTCATGTTTGAAATTTTTTATAGTGAAAATCAGAAAAATACTTAGTTTTATTCGAATTATGTATTTAGATTTTCATCAAGTGTCGGCCCAATCGATTAATGATAATTGTTACAATTATAGACATATTTGGTTGCATATATTAATTTACCAGATTTTGAATTCAATCGATACATTGAGTGCATTACATAACCTCATTGTTGATTATCAAATTTTTCTGCAGAATATGAAATAGGTGGAAAATTATATTTTTTTTTCACATCAGAAGTATATAGATATAACTAATTCAACTGGAAAAAGTAAAACGTGACTCGTTTATAAATTATTATATGACTGAGGATTTTCAATATCTGGGAATAACATTGATTTTTATTCTCGAATATTCGCCAGAGGCAAAATTCAAGAACGCTCCAGTTATTTTCTTCTTTCCTGACATTCTAATTACGTTTGTGTCCTTATCATGTTAGTCTGGAGCGGACCGGAAAACGTCCCGAAAGTTTTTGAACATATCTTCAACTGAGCGTGTACGAAAAACAACAAACCTCCCTTTGGGCCACAATCCTTCGTTCTTTTGATTGATAAAGGGCGAAAGTTTATCCAACAATTGTCTGACTCTATTGAATATATTAGGAAAGGTGAAATGAAAATGTTCTTAATTAGAGAAAGTGTAATTTATTCTGATGAGATCATTTCTAAAGAGTAGTTATAGAAATATTTAGAGGGAACTATTTTGTATGTTGGCAGTGAATTGGTGTAAACAAGGGTTTCTCAAACTTTTACCGCTAATGAGCTCTCTCAAAATTGCTAGATATTCGTGAACCATCAAGTACATATAGTAAAAATGGCGGTAAAGATATTTGATGAGAAGTCGAATTGAGATAAAAGTATATGAAACGTCTTTTAAAAAAGTGAATTGTATGAGTTATATAGAAAGTAGGAAATGTTCATAGAAATAATGTACAATTGAAATGTAAAATAGGTCTGACATAAAGAATTAGAAGATCTGAAGAAAATTCACCATTCAAATATTCTCATCTAAATGTAATAAAAAAATAGCCAAAGTTATAATAGTAAAATCTTGAAAATTGCAAATTTATCCTTTCATCTGTAATTGTTATCGCGTTTCCCTACATTTGAAGAATCTTTTTTTCCATTTTTCACGAGCATTTTGCCACCTTTTTTACCCTCCGACTAGTCTCACATATTACTCAATGCTCTTTTTCACGTTTTTTCTTCTGTTTTGATATTATATTTCCAACTGTCATCTCTATCTCACATCTCCCTATTTTCGAACAAATGTTTTTTCAAAATTTTTACAAATTTCATAGCCTCCATTTAAAACATTCCATACCCATTTTCACTAAACGAACCCTAATGACGTATAAGAGGTAAAAAATTTTCAATTTGAACTTCCTCTTCCTAATGGACAATCCATATACCTCTATATATATCCACAACTTCCTGTTTTTTGCCATTTAAAAAAGAAATTAAACATTGAAGAAAATGAGAATATGAAAATATCGATAAAGTTAATAAATGCAGAGACAAAAAGAAGTATGGATATTTATATATGATAGATGGGCTTGTTTCTAGCAGCAAATTGATCACAGTTCTCAGATAATTTTGAATAATTTCAACTATGATGGGGACTCAAGTCTATTCAATCAATTATCATTGAGTAATCTTGTCGCTAACCTCCTATTATCGAATGGTGAACCACCAAGTTTTTAGCAAAAATTTGAGCAAAAACTCCAGTTTCAATTTCAAATATTTTGGAATTTCAATATCCAGCCAAATTCCATTCAAAAGCCATCATATTTGCTCTAGACTTCGCACAGTTTTTCATCTAATCAACTATGTCAAAGTATTATGAAAACAAAATTGAAGTCTCTTCGCGATGGAAAATTGTTAGTTTTCATCCATAGTATTCTACCATATTATATATATATATATATATATATATATATATATATATATATATATATATATATATATATATATATATATATATATATAAAAAGAAAATGAGGTTTTTGTGCTTATGGCATTGAATGAAATATTTTAAAAAATGAACACTTGAACATTCATTCGAAAAATTCAAATTAACCAAAAGTTAATATTATTATGAATTTTATAGTAGAGCTAGAAATGTGAACGTGTACGATGTGATGCCTCCATTATACTTCAAGGGATACCTGTTAGAGAGATATTGAAATCGATGCCACACCTGTTGGAAGTGCGAGACAGCTGTTTCGTTCTGCAAGGAACTCGTCAGTCGCACCACGTCCATCGAAGTGAGGCAACGATTTCAAGCATCTTCTTATGACTCCAAGTGTAATAACGTCAAGTGATGAATACTTCACAATTCCATTTATAGCAATCAATAGAAAATATCTCTCAGATCATGGACACACCTTTCATCGAACGTTCACATTTCTTCTATACCCGTAGACATCTACTAAATTGCAACATCTATTGGACAAATGTCATCATATGATGTTTTCTAAACAAACCCAAGAATGTTATAGAACTAGATATGCAAACATGTACAATGTGATGCCCTGCATTATGCTTCGAGGGATAAATGTTAGAGAAATATTGAAATCGATACCACACCTGATGGAAGTGCATAAGTTCCATCAGGTGTGCCATTGATTTCAATATTTCTCTATTATTTTTCCCTGAAGGATAATGGACGCATCACATCGTACACGTTCACATATCTAGCTCTACTGTAACTTTCTTTTGGTTAATTTTAATTTTTCGAAGGAATTTTTTGGTGTTCATTTTCTTAAATATAAATATACAAATATACATATATAAATATTTTCATTTTTTAAATATATATATATATAAATATATATATATATATATATATATAAAATGTTTAACGACTATATAATAATATATATATATATTATATATCAGTGTTTAATTGGGATTGCATAGGACAGCAAAATAGTTACCTCTTTAGTATTTTATATATAACAAAAAGAGAATGAATTTGTTTTATGTATTTAGAATGGATTTTTCGGTGAATATATATATATTATATATATATATATATATATATATATATATTGCTTGACGAAACGTCTGCCAAGATAACAAAATGAAACACAGTTTTAAAAATTCAGGCGTTTGTTGGGTTAATGCAGAGTAATTCGTCTTGTTGGTATCTTTTATGAGAATATATATATATATATATATATATATATATATATATATATATATATATATATAAAATTGAAAATTTGAAACACAGTTTTAAAAATTCAAATCTATAAAATTGAAAATTTCATTTTCGAAAACTAGTGATATATAAATAGAATGTTGTGATTATCTGCAACTTTGAAGATTTTACATAATCTGAAAGAAATAGAAGCGCATATTGAGTAACTAAGAAAACAGAAAACAAATTATCAAAATAATATTCAAGTATTAATAACCACTGAAAAAAATATTTGATGTTTTTGCGTGTTGATTGTCTATAGTTTTTTGCAATTTTTTTTGCAATAACAGGCTTCATTATAAATGAGAGAACTTCGTTTTCGTTGACGTTTTTATGACAACGAAATATATAAACGTTTTTCAATTTTTCTCTTGGTGGAATTCAACCAAGAAATTGCCTCATCAAAAGAAAAAAATACTAACTTTTCTCAAATAATTATACGAATTAGACCAATTGGAGATAAAACATTTTCATGAGCAAATATGACCCATCAAATCGAATACGCATTCAATAGAGTTTCACCTTCTTCATTTAAAATAATTCCGACTGAGAAAAGATATGAGCATGTAAGTACCATCTGATAGTTCGAAATTATAAACTCTAACTGTTATTACTTTGACAATAAATAATACGTTAACATGCGTTCCTCATAGGAATCCTAACGGTTCGCAAATTGAATAAAATTTCTCATTGCTTCATGAATCTCGCTTATCTTTACAGGAAATTCCAGAAGCAGCAATATCTAAGAGTATTTTATAATCACAATCTATTCGATCGATCACACTTATCTTGATAACAGTTCGTTTCTGTTATTTTTTTACACTTCAAGTTCATATCGAACGCTTCATTCGGAATGAATATGGAGTGGGTTATTAAGGTCACAAGCTGTTCTGGAATTTATGTCACTAGTTATAGTACCATCCTAACAAACGATGCGAAATGCAAATGAGATGATTTTATGTTACAGATGTGTTCAACAGCTTCCTATAACTTGCGGCTTGGAAGAAGGACCGTGTCTGATTACCCTCGATGTTTACTTGAAAACTGTCATCTTCAGCATACATTTGGGATGTATGTTACTCACAGTGATACTTGGTATATTCGTCTTCAAACATCGCAAAACGAAAGTAAGTTAGAAAATAAATTCCTGAAGGGTAAATCTGAGTTAGATTATGGGCTACAAACCAAGTCAAATTATATAATATTACTAGCTGACCCGGCGGACTTTGTACGCCCATTTAATTTTTTCTGAATATTTTTCAAAAAGCTGAAAAGACATGTTCTCCTATTTGTGCTAACGTTATCTTTTTTCTAATATTTATCCCGTGTGAAATCAGGGACTTACTCACGAAGGGACTGCAATACTTCCTGTTATTTCAAATCAGTCGAATTATCAAAAAATTCCTATATTCACTCGTTTGATGTATTGAAAGTGATTAACCTGTAGGTTCTTTAGTTGAGCGGCATGTTCCTAATTTAAATACTTAGGTACCTTACTTAAATAAGTAAGTACTTGTCCCAAATATCTCATCATTAATTGTATGATATATTTGCTGGATATAAGTCAAAAAATGTTAAAAATTTAGTCCATTCACGGAAACCAATGAATATAGCGGCTCTGGTGACTGTACCAATAGCGTTTATTTGAATTGACTCATCGCGCAATATTTTGACGCATCATTGGTAGTATTTTCTCATCAATAACAATTAAACTTTGCCTTGCAATATTGACACACAACGTTCATTGGTCCAATAACGACGATTTGATGTGAACTGTAATCTATTTCAACGTTATAATTGAATGCAGGTCGATAGGAATTAAACGCAACCTTTTCATATTGTTAATTTCGATTCCATCGATTCCGTTCAACTTCATTTCGCGTTGCTCGTCAGTTTGACTTGCTCTTTTATATCTTCGACTTGCTGCATTGCGACTTAAGTTTGTATATCTAATAGATTTTTAAAAACATTTTTAAAAACGAAATTTCAATTGTAAATTAAAGAAAACTATGTATTCTTCAATAATCATATATAAATATGTTAGTAACGTTGTTATATTAAACTTTTGAAATTTTATATTAAGTCGTTAAGTTTTGATATTAGTCGAGATATGCTTGATAAAGATATTCATTTTTTTATATCCTCTTTTTGAGAATTACTAATTATTTCTTACTTATATTATTAATTAAGTATTCTAAAAAAAAATAATGAAATCGGTCCAGTCGTTGACTCTAGATTTCAGTTAGAAAACGTTTATATGTGAAAAAGAAATGGGTTATTTTTAGGGTTTTCCCGGCAATTAATCGAATTTTTTTCGCCGTAAAAATCATCCTTGGACTTCAACGAACATTTCAGAAAAAGAATTGGCAAAATTGGTCATCGGGTTGTTGAGTTATGCGCTTACCACCACATTTTGCGATTCATTTTTATATTATAGATGAAATAGGTATCGGAGCATTAAGTTTTACAGTTCCTTTCAAATATCATATTCGATGATTTAATGAAAATTAATCTGACAATTTGTGAAACAAATTTGACCTCATGAGCAAAACAAAAAACCTCAAGCAATGAAAAGTTTAATGTTTACACTTTAAAATCATTTGTCGATTGGGCCGATACTTCATAAAAATCTAAATACATAATTTAAATAAAACCAAGTAGTTTTTTGATGTTCACTATGATTTAGTTAAACATAACAATATTGTTTCGCCAACGCAGTGGCTTCATCAGATGAAGATGATAAACTGATGTAGATGATAAACAGTTTATCATCTACATCTGATGAAGCCACTGTGTTGGCGAAACTATATTGTTATATTTAACTAAATTATAGGGAAAATAAAAAAAGTACTTAGTTTTATTTAAAAACTTAGGTAAACTAAAACTTTTATTGTGTACTCTTCAATTGAAGCCAAATTGTTATTTTATAAAGATTTTTTAAAGGAAACCTGTATTTAAGAATTTACATTTCTATTCGCAAATCAACAAATGTGACGTACGTTTCAATATAAGTACGGTTTCTTTAAAATGAAGAAGCCATAAAACAGTATTCACTCAACCAAATATTGAATACAATTGTTCAATTTTCTGAGATTAAACAAAAGTTTCGAAAAATAATTTCTTAACTCACACAAAATGTTTTCATGTCATAATGATCCTTATTTTGTTCCAGGCAATTTCTACTGGTATGTGGACCATTTTAGAAATAATTCTCCTAGGAGCCTGCATTTTGTATTCAACTGTAAGTATATTTTTTCATTATTCAAACAAGTTGAAGAATTAATCAAACTTTAATCAAACAAATTAAATTTCATCGAAATTGATAACTTGGCCTTTGCCATTTACATTTCAAAGATAACTTCATGTAAATGTTGTCCGCCGGCTCTATATCTAATGGTCCATTCGGAAGGTCCAATTTTGCGTCACTTTTACGAGTATTTCGGCCTGTATCCCACGAATTACGCGTGTTATGTTATCGTGTGAGGCTTCAATCGTGTTCGGCTTGTCCACATACACTAACGAATTTACATAACCTCACAAGAAATAATCCAGAGACGTCAAATCACATGATCTTGGCGGCCAATTAGCGAGAGATAAGCTGCTCACCAAATTCATCCTTAAACATGTCCATTGTTTCACGAGCTGTGTGACATGTGGCACCGTCTTGATGAAACCAAATGTCAATCAAGTTCAACTCGGCCAACTGGGACAAAACAAAATTGCGTATCATGGTTCAATATTGTTCGCCGTTGACGGTAACGTTTCTTCCACGGTCGTCTTTGAAGAAAAATGTACCGATGATGCCACCAGCCCATAAAGCACACCAAACTGTCGTTTTTTCGGGATGCATCGGTGATTCATGTATGGCATGTGGCTGTTCATCACTCCAGATGGGACCGTTATGTTCATTTGCATATCTGTTACAGCTATAAGCCAGAAATGAGCCTCATCGCTGACCACAATTTTTCGATAAAACAACGGATTTTCATTGAGCTGTTCTAAGGCCCATTCCCTAAAAATTAGACGTTGTGGTAGGTCATTCGGCTTCAATTTTTGCAAAAGTTCAATTTTATAGGCTTTCAAACCAAAATCGACAAGTAAATTTTTTCATTTGGTTGAGTAACACATGCCCAATTGCTGAGAATGGCGACAAATTGACATTTCACGATCCTCATTAACACATTAACGGCTGCAATATTCTCTTCAGTACGCACTGTACGTGACAATAGTTTAATGCCCAACAAAGTAATCTTGATGCGAAATTTTGTGATAACAGCACGAGTTGTTGATTCACCAAGTCGATTATGACGACCATAATATGGCCGTAACAAACGATACACATTTTTCACATAGCACGAATTTTGATAGTACATTTCAACAATTTGCAATCGTTGCTCGTTTGAAAATCTTTCCACGATGAAATGGCAGAGTATACTGAAAAATTGTCACCTTGACAGATGACGTTTGGATGCCATTACCAACCAGTGCCGCCAGCCTGAAAAACTTAACTCTTAAAAAATCACCCGTTATAAAACTTCCACCAGTTTTTTTATTTTTTGTAAGAATCATTGTATACCTGAGTCGTTAATAGAAGCGAAATAATAAACTAATTAATATTTTCCATACTCGAGTTACCATGAAACTTTTCGTAATTGCCAAAAATCCGAAACAAATACCAAATAAGTTCGATTATGTTGAAAAATATTGTGAACTGTTTAACTTTGAAAATTCTGCTTGATTAATTCAGATGTTTCAATAGATGTTTGTCACTTATTCACAACAGAACGAATGAATAGATCACACAGAAATTTGATTCAGAAACAGTTTACTGTCAGGAATCGCGTAGGTCTGCTTTTTGTGCCGGAAGAAATTAAGGTTTTTCATATTTCACGGAAAATTTGTCCGTAAGGCTCATTTTTATCTCAAGACAAGCAGTCAACATTCTTTCTCACAAAGAGATAATTTATTGTCCTGGAATGACGTAGACCACTTTTTATCCGGGAGAATGTGATTTTCCTTCGAAGAGTTTTGTTTTTCACAGATAAAGCAACGAGTGTTTCGACATTGTTTTGCATGTCTCTTCAGTTAGATTTAATTTAGGCATCAGAAAAACAAATAGACAACAACAAGTCGTCTATGTCTCCTCCTACAGGAATCTTGTTATTGAGGAAAATTTCATGGAAGCATAGCCTGATTAACGTATTTCCTTGAAAGTTGGTTGAACAGACTTCGGTAAAACTTAGTATAGCACATATAGAGGCTACTATTTTTCACGGTATAAAAAATGCGATGAATCATCATGTTCTTTGAAGTTGAATAATATAAATGGATTTTCCGGAATGTGATGATTTCTAATAAGGCTCATCTTATCTTTAGTATGCCTCCAAAGAAATCACGCTAGAGACTAAATATTAAATTTATATCAAAAATGTGATGATGTATATAAGGATAGATTCATCTTAATCTGGTTAGTATAGCCATTATTTGAATATATATATATATATATAAATATATATATATATATATATAATATAGACATATATTCACGGACTTTTCTAGCTTTTTTTCAATGAAAATAAAACTTGTTAGGAGTATCAATTTATAATCCAAAAAAATTATACGACAATATCAAAAAGACAAGTACTTCTCCACTATTTAGTGGATGATATAAACCTTTCTCTTGAATCGTTTATTAAAAAAACCGAATCCGTTGTGTAGAGATTAAAGGTACAAAGGGACAAAGGGACAGAAAAAGCGACTTTGCTTTATCACTATGTGTGATAGTGATATATACGTCATACGTATGGAAGATGGAATCCACAACAGAAGAACAAACCTGCAAAGGAAGTCTCCACTGCTAGGCACCCGGAGAGTTCACGTGGAAGCCTAGCAGTGGAGACTTCCTTTGCAGGTTTGTTCTTTTGTTGTGGATTCCATCTCCAGGTTCGTACACCTTTTGCCCGCCTGGGCTGATCTGAGGAGAGCCAATGAGCGAAACATTCAACGGCTGCAATTGAGTATATATATATATATATATATATATATATATATATATATATATATATATATATATATATATATATATATATATATATATATAGGTGATTTTTTTGCATAATTTTTTAAATCGAATAAAACACTCAATGTGCATCATGTCTTCAAAATTTTTATTGATGTTGATAACTTGGCCCTTGCCATTTACATTTCAAAGATAACTTCATGTAAATGTTGTCCGCAGCTCCGTATCAAATGGTCCATTCGGAAGGTCCAATTTCGCGTCCCTTTTTCGAGGATTTCGGCCTGTATTCTGTAGTGGTATGTTATCCTGTAAGGCTTCAATCGTGTTTGGCTTGTCCACATACACTAACGACTTCACATAACGCCACAAGAAATAATCCAGAGGCGCCAAATCGCATGATCTTGGCGGCCAATTCACAGGGCCATTTCGACAGATAAGCTGCTCACCAAATTCATCCTTCAACCTGTCCATTGTTTCACGAGCTGTGTGGCATGTGGCACCGTCTTGATAAAATCACATGTCAACCAAGTTCAACTCGGCCAACTGGGGCAAAAAAAAGTTGCGTATCATGGCTCGATATCGTTCGCCGTTGACGGTAACGTTTCTTCTATGGTCGTCTTTGAAGAAAAATGGACCGATAATGCCACCAGTCCATAAACCACACCAAACTCTCGTTTTCTCAGGATGCATCGGTAATTCTTGTATTGCATGTGACATCACTCCAGATGCGACAGTTTTGTTTATTTACATATTTAGAAATGATCATCGCTGAACACAATTTTTCGATAAAACATGCTGTACTAAGACCCATTCGTTTTGAAAGTCATCGATCTGATATAGATAATTTAAGCACTATATATATATAAATCTCATAGGTTCTGATTAATGGCTATATTCTAATCCTATTCACTGATATATATATAAAAATTCATAATAATACATGAAACAAATTGTTCCTATTAGTCATAAAACAAACGTTATGAATTTTAAGAAACGCTCTTACGTAAAATATTCACTCCACTCGAATTTGAGTGTCATTTTTGGTCGCCACAAAAATCCTTCGTTACAACGTAGAAATGGTTCATATCAAAAAGAATAATTTATTAACAAAAAACATTTGTGTACTTATTTTCAAAATTAAACTGATGTACTCATAGGTTCTTCTGATTAATGGCCAACTTGTAATTCTAAATACACAAAAGAAAATTCTCTTTTTTAGTGCATAAAACTTGAAACTGGGTTAACTTTTAGTATATTTTAGCCCTGATTAAGTAGAAGTAAAACCCAATTTTGGGAACAAGATTGGAAAATACTAGAGGTTTGATTGTAAGAAAAAACTTTTTTGTCCTGCTATATAAACTGCAATCCCAATTTGAAGAAAATAAATATATATACTAAATAATATATATATATATATATATATATATATATATATATATATATATATATATATATATATATATATATATATATATATATATATTTTGTCGAGAAGATCTCATTTCGGAGAATCTATCCATCAGGAAATGAAAAGCCTCGTACTCCGCACAATTTGAAAGTATGTTTGCGACCACAGGCGAAATCTCTTAAGAGACTTACGGTGCTTTGTCGTTTACTTCAACCTGATAAGCATTCTCCCCAAATTCATTCTACATCCCCCTAGGGTGGATGATCGGTGCTCACAAGTCCAGAGCCGAACTATTTGTGCTGCTCCCACTTGTGTCTAGAGAAGTGTAGAGAACATTAACAGTTTCATCTTACAACGATGAGAAGTGATAAACTTAATTTCGGTCTCTTAGTATTAATTGGTTTAGTGTTTAAGATCTTCACAGTATTGCTGAGGGAGATGAATAGATTGTGAACTCCGAACATTTGGGAATAATCAGCCACAATTAGTAGTAGCTTCAAGAAACGGCCTCCTTGAGTGTGATTTTATGTGAAATTATCATGATCTTATACTTCAATAATTCTACTGAATTCATCTTAATGCTTTCTGTAGATTTTTGATTTCCATTCACCAGAAGATATTGTATTTGTTATTTTCTTCTCCAAAAATCTATATATACTTTTCGGGTAATGTTAGGTATATTTTGAAATCTCCTTACATTGAATGTTCAACGAATTCCTTAATCACTACTATACTAATTAATTCGACAAAGAAGATTCGATATCTTGATCCAATCATACTTTATTGGATAATAGGGTATAATAATAATAATTTCTTTATTCTCAACAGGTATAATACCCAATTACAGAAAATAATAACATAATTTTGAATAATAACTAACAACTTAACTTAAGAACTAAAATAGTAACTTTTAATGGAAGAACTCAATTTAAATCAATACATTTTTGTCGAGGAGTCGAAGTGAATGCACAATTATTGGCAACTCTATTGACTCCATAAACCAAATGGGGGATTGTATTAGCGAGCTGGTCCTCGGAGTCTCTAGGTGGAATAATTCTGTAGTACGAGAATTTTGCCTAGAAACACGAAATTTCAAAGCGGACAAGAAAGTATGGCAATCAGTACTGTTGTGCAGCAATTTGTACAAAAATTTGAATCATGAAGTTTTTCTCCTGCTCTGCAATGAGATAAAACTGAATCGACTCAATAATTCGTTATGACCCCTCGCTGTGGATAAACTTTATCCTTCTCCAAACTAAGAATTTCAGGAACCTTCTCTGAGTGGCCTCAAGATGGCGTTGATGGCAAGTATAAATGGGATGCCAGATCATGCTGCCACACTCCAACTTGCTACGGATTAGGGTATTGAATAGTCCCATGAATGTTGAGGAATTATTGAAATATTTGCTACAACGAATCCAAATATTTTCGAGGCAAAGGGAAAAACCTTGAAACGCCGGGTTGACTTGATGCCTTCCTTTTTTGTTTTTTCCAGAGCCTTTCCCATTAATGTTCAGAATATTAATCTTTCAGAATTCTTTTTCCTATTGTATAAAATTTGATCATGATCAAATCTGAATGACTTCATTCTCAGAAGATGTTCACTTGTAAAATAAGAATAATAATATGATCTTGTAATCTTTCATGATTAAGTTGTGAACATAAATTTCCAAAAAATGGTCCTGTGGCCATATTGCAACTATTGTAAAAATCAATTCATAATTTGGTAATAATGAACTTTCTGAAAATCGAGTTGTAATTTTTCCATATCTCATTTTAAAGGCAGAAATTGAATAAATCATTACAATGAATAATAGGCAAATTGTCTGTTAGATAAAGTGTACATCATCCAGTAAACATCAAAAAGTACGAGCGAAAGTGCAACAAAGTGATAGCAAAATTGTACAGTTTTCATCGAGATATTCGTACAATATTTATGTCATCTTAAAATTCTCAAAGCAGTGAAAAATGCAGAAAGAATATCAGTTTTTCACAAAACCGGGTCACCGTGTTACAAGCTTCTCGCAGTTTTGCCTAAAATGCACTCAATACACAGCATATTGTATACGAAGCTCTCCTTTCATTCAAGTTCTACTCCCAGCAACTTTAATATATTCGCAAATCTAAGAAAAATGCATGTTGGAAATATATTCGGGCAAAAAACGCCTAATATAAGGGATGGAAATTATATATGAACGCTGGAATGATTATAACTTCCTTGAATTGAAATATAATCAGGAAGAAATCCAATTCAATCGAAACATCATCATTAGATCTAGAAACTAAGCGATTCATTTTTCAAAAATATTCCTAGCATTTTACCGCAATAAACTGAAGAAATATTGTTGAAAAAGGTCTACTTTCTCTTCCTATTATATTTAGTAGGTAAATGCAATAGACCGATGTAACTTGATTTTGTTCTCATAATCTAAGAGCCAGTAAACATCTGACGACAAATATTTTAGGAAAACCTTAAATTTTCAGTGAGTGAGACAGTTGTACCTACCATACATGATATTGGACACAGTTTAGCGAAGTCGCGGTAGGATCGGTACAGGTATAACAGGTGTGATAATTTGGTGAAAAAAAGACATATTATAGGAAAGCGGCCGTTTTGATATGTTGAAATATATTATTATACGTACTCAAAAACGAAGTGGCAGAACATTAACGCGGTTATTTCCTTGAAAATTGAGAAAAACACTTGTTTTTGTCATATTTCAGGAAACTTCAAATTTTTATATGTTATTCTTGAAAGTAGCAGAAGCATATTTCTGTCATGGCAGACCGATCCGCCAATTGCATTGGCCCGGCTGACCGAAAAACACTCTTTCCCCCACAAATATACGATACCTGTGTGTAGTATATACGCAGTATACGGAATGAAGGGATTTTCGTTTACTCTTTCTTCTTCTTGATATATTACTGTCGCATTCCTTCTCTTTCAATTTTTTTTGGCGTAAAAATAGACATACTTTAAGAAAAAACCAATATGAAAATAATAAATTCAATGGACGATGAATCAACTCTGTGATAGTTCATATTTAAATGAGAGGTAATAAGAAAATACTTGTCTAAAAAGCGATGACTGAACAATTCTTTATTCGACTTGTTTCGCCTTTTGCGGAATTATCAAGAATGAATACATATTACAAAGACAACCTTTAAATATTCGCAGATCAGTTCGGACCACAAAATACACCATAAATTTGGTAGACTGAACGTAGAGGTGGAATTGCCGAATTATAAGAGCTTTAACAGTGGGGAGTGGTTAACGTCTAACTGATCATTGGAAAGATTTTCATTATCGGATTTCTGGAAATTATTTATTTCCATGGCGTCCTGATAGTTCATTTTTATACCTTTTTCACAGTAATGGAGAATATTCGGTTTAAAACAGGGTGAGATCTTATGTCCTGTCGACTCTAGATGTTCCCGAAAAGCAGATTGTCCGTTTTTAAGTGTTCTTTTAGCCTAGTTTCAAAACATCTTCCGGTCTGGCCTACATATGATGACTCACATTATTCACAGTCCCATCTATAAATTCCAGACTCCTTCATTTTGTTGGGTTTGGACAATTTGTTATTACCTCTTTTCACCAATTTTCTTATTACCAGTCATGAAAATAATATTTCATCTTTAAACAAATTCGACTTGAGTTGATTCGATAATAATATTATTAACAATAAAGTACATAATTTCTCATTTCACATAATTTTTCATCTTTTGAGATTATTTTTCCAGATTTTCAACCGAAAAACACCATTTCAAAGAGAATGAAAATTTATTCATTCCATATACTATTCCATATATTAATATTTGCTTTAATGTCTTCAATGCTTAATTGACTGGTGTTTTCAGTTGTTTCTATATTCACTAAAGTTTGTCAGATATGTAGATTTATGTGTTCTTCAAACGCTTAGGTTTTGAGATTTGTGCGCTTATTTTTGAGTTATAAGCCATAACATACTCATTGAGGATTTGTATATAAATATTTGTTCTGCCAAATCAAGAATTGCGACATGGAAAACGACAATTTTCTTTGGCCTCTTACCTTTATACTTCATCTTCAATTTTGCTGTAACTAGTTCTGTTCGATTTCAGAATATTTCAAACTGCTAACCTACACGAAGCACAAATAAAAAGTCTCGAACTTGAAGTCATCCAACCCCTCAAGTCTTAACAATACTCAACTAAGTAAACTATAAATTGTGTTGATGTAATA
Source organism: Henosepilachna vigintioctopunctata (assembly GCA_030704895.1). NCBI lineage: Eukaryota > Metazoa > Arthropoda > Insecta > Coleoptera > Coccinellidae > Henosepilachna > Henosepilachna vigintioctopunctata. Next base: position 11,735,180 of record JARQZJ010000121.1, read on the forward strand.
TAAACTAATTAAAACTTCTAGTTTCTGAGAAAGCTATATTATTTGTGTGCGTATATATATGAGCTCGTTTCATACAATGAAGTTGTTTTGATCAAACAAAGTAACTAATTTAAGAAAATAACAAGTATGAAAATTTCATTTATGAACAAATATAGGGTGTTTTTTTTGGAGGTATAGAACTTTAAATTGCAATTAAACAACGGGGGATCATTCGATTGACAAGAAAGTTTTTTTATTCAAAAGATAATCTTGTGGCATTACATTTTTATTATGATTTCTAGCATATGACCGCCACGGCTGGCTCAGATGTAGTCCAATCTGGACGTCCAATTTTCGATGACTTTTTCCGAAATTTGTGGCCGTTTATCGGCAATAACTTGGCGAATATTGTCTTCCAAAGTGTCAAGCGTTTGTGGCTTATCCGCATAGACCAATGACTTCACATAGCCCTACAGAAAGTAGTCTAGTGGTGTTAAATCATAAGATCTTGGAGGCCAATTCACAGGTCCAAAACGTGAAATTAGGCAGTCACCAAACGTGTCTTTCAATGAATTGATTGTGGCACGAGCAGTGTTACATGTTGCGCCGTCTTGTCGAAACCATAGTTCCTGGACATCATGGTTGTTCAATTTAGGAATGAAAAAGTTAGTAATCATTGCTCTATACCGATCACCATTCACTGTAACGTTCTGGCCATCATCGTTTTTGAAGAATTACGGACCAATGATTCCACCAGCCCATAAAGCGCACCGAACAGTCAGTTTTTCTGGATGTAACGGTGTTTTGACATACACTTGAGGATTATCTTCACTCCAAATGCGGCAGTTTTGTTTGTTGACGTAGCCATTCAACCAAAAGTGCTACGTCGATAAAATCGACGTAGTGCGCGATACGTACTCCGCACAGAACCATTATTTTCGAAATAAGTGCACTACTTGCAAGCGTTGTTCAGGCGTGAGTCTATTCACGAGGAATTGCCAAACCAATTTGAGAATAAATCACTTCTCAGCAGTTAAATCGGTCGCTATCTTTAACAGAAATGCCAACTTGAAGTTCTATACCTCTAAAAAAGTACCCTTTAGTTAATGAATTATGTGGGCTATTGGAACTTCTTTCAGGACCGTTTTCTATTGGTAACAGCAAATACTTTTACTGTTACAAGCATTACGAAAAAATCCAAATAGCAGAATTGAGATAATAAACTTTCAACACACAAAAGATAATTCATTTACTTTAATTCATGAGTAAAGTATTTCGGTTGTTACATTTTTTTGAAATTTCACCCTGCGCTGTCATTTAGAAGGTGCAATTGATTTCGAAATGATTTGTTATATAAAATGGAAGCAATGCTGGTACTGGAGTTCATTTTGGACACCAGTTGGAACACGACTGTGTAGAGCAGTGTTTCCCAACATTTTTTCTGTTATGTCCCACCTTAGCCTTTTAAAAATTCGTATGCCCCCAAAAAAGTGTAAGAGCCATTCTCGAATTGCCATCCTTAACAATCAAATTGCCCCCCTTTGGGGCCTGGGCCCCACGTTGGGAAACACTCACTGGTGTAGAGGATATCTTCAGTAATTTTTACAAATACATCGAAAGTAGGATTTCATAACATCGATTTGGTTGATCATCAATAGAAAACATTCTCCGAAACATAGAAACTCGGAGTACCGATAGTTTTCAGATTTTCATAGTGGTTTCACAAAAACGATACATTTGAAAAATTACGTTAATTTTTGTTAATTATTTTAAATTACAGAGTAATGTTGAATGAGTTAATTAACATTTTCCTATTGATATATCTTAATAGAGCATTTCAGTCAGCAGTCCAGAAATTTCTTCAATCCCTTAATCTGAATATTACAATTCACCTCTGCCTTTCATATTTGTTGAAGTCCCCAAATACTTTTCCGCAAATAGTCAGTCGAATGACTGAGTGCGGTCGAGTATGAAAAGGCTCGACAAACAACCATTTTCTCTTCATATCATAAAATCTCTTCATCTCAATGTTGGCCCGAAAATTGTATTCATCCTTTCATTTTCTATCTATAGAGCATATTTCATTTTGCCGCCGGGTTGCAATCCAACCCTGCAGAAACCCTAATTCATGTGTCTCCACGGAATTCGGGGGTGTACATTTATTGCCTGCCTGTAGAGTACAAAGCAGGAAAATAAATTTGCGACTCGACGAAATTTCACTGGATTATCCCGGAATCCACCATTTTGTTCGACGAACAAGAATTTCACGAAGAAGTTACCACGTGCAATTTATTTTTTCCAATATGAACCGTACTAAAATACCCATAATATAGAGTTATAATAGATGAGTTATCGGCAAAAGTAGGGCCACTATAATTGATACACAACCAATTTATTAACCTGGTCTATATTTCGAATTTGGTTATATTCTTCATCAGGACTCTAACAAATACATAAGTGTAAAACAAAATGATCTGAACAAAAAATGACATCTCACGGTTAACTAGGCTGAAGATGTAGCCAGACTGTACGGATCAGTGAAAATAGATGGTAAACAAATGTTGAAACTTACAGAACTAAACTCTCTCATTAAAATATAAGGATATAAACATTATAAAAATCAATTAAATGTCATAACAATCATATAAGAATAAATACCGAACTGTCAGAAAACACAGACAAACGTCACTAGAGATCACAGAATGTCTAGTGTAAACTCTCTGTCAATTGTCACCACAAGTCAAAAAACACAATACGTCAATTACAGCTCAGAAATGAGCTCTAATGAGCTCTCTGTTACAATTCCTGAGCTCTGACGTTTTGTGATTTTTCACTTGTGGTGACAATTGACAGAGAGTTTACACTTGACATTCTGTGATCTCTAGTGACGTTTGTCTGTGTTTTCTGACAGTCTAGACAGTATTTCTATATGACTGTTATGACATTCAATTGACTTGAATAATTTTTATTGGCTGAGATTGAATTCTCCCTCAACTTTTGGTAAAACAAAATTAAATATCAAATTAAATTAAACTCTTGGCTTAATGTTTCACGATTATATTCAACAACATGAATTTGTCAACATGTTTCGAGCTTGAGCTCATTTTCAAGACTGAAGTGAGGCAACGTGTGAGTCTTGAAAATGAGCTCACGCTCAACATGTTCACAAATTCATGTTGTTTAATATAATCGTGAAATATTAAGCAAAGAGTTCAATTTAATTTGAAATTTAATAAATAATTTTTTTATCTTTATATTTTAATGATAGAGTTTAGTTCTGTAAGTTTCAACATTTGTTTACCATCTTTCATTTCATTTTCACTGCTCCCTAGAGTCGGGCTACATCTTCAGCATAGTTAACCGTAAGATGTAATTTTTTGTTCAGATCATTTTGTTTCACATTTATGTATTTTCTAAAGTCCTGATGAAGAATATGACCATATTCGAAATATAGACCAGGTTAATGAATTGGTTGTGTATCAATTATAGTGGCCCTACTATTGCCGATAACTCATCTATTACAATGGCAATAATATGGCAATACTATATATATATATATATATATATATATATATATATATATATATATATATATATATATATATATATATATATATATATATATATATTTATATAAAAATGAGTACGAAGACATTCATTCTAAATATTCAAATTAATCAAAGGAATGTTATTGTAGAGCTAGCTATGTGAACGTGTACGCTGTGATGCGTCGACTATCCGTCAAGGGATAAATGTTAAAGAAATATTGATATCGATGCCACACCTGATGGAGAGGCGAGACAGCTATTTCGTTCTGCAAGAAACTCGTCAGTCGCACCACGTCCATCGAAGTGAGGCAACGATTTCAATCCCCAAGCATATTCTTATGATTCCAAGTGGAATACCGTCAAGTAATGAATACTTCACTGTTCCATCTATAGGAACCAATAGAAAACATCTCTCAGGCCATAGACACACCAAGCAACGAACGTTCACATCTCTTCTATACGCGTAGGCATCTACTGAATTGCAACGTCTATTTGAGAAATGTCATCATATGATGTTTTCAAATGTCAATAGGTTGTGGTAGTTAGTACGCTCGCCATTCTTTTCATATTTTATGGACTTTTTCGGCGATATTTTTGGGGAAATTAAGTTGTTGTGCCATTGGCACTGAATGAAATATTTAAGAAGATGAATACTATAACATTCATTCGGAAAATTCAAATTAATCAAAACAATTTTATAATAGAGCTAGCTATGTGAACTTGTAGGATGTTATGTACATCACATCGTACACATTCAAATAGATACTATACATATATATTATAAGGAAGCAGCCCTTGAAACGTGCTTATGGGTAATTGAAAACGTCGTAAAAAAGTGGTAGAAATCAGACGATAAATCGAACAGAAAAGAGATTTGCGAGGAACAAGGGCCCATTTCCAGCCTTTTCATAAATTCTATGGGCTCATATTTCGTGAGGGACAACAGTCACACCTCAGCAGGAGAAGTGAAGATCAAATGTTTCAATCCGAAAATTTTATGTGGAAGCCGCAAATAGACGCACTTTATAAGTTGTTTGCTTAATATCCTGGTTTCTACTATTGCTTCGTTTTGCTAGAGGTAGCAGAGTATGTACCACAACAGCTCAGACTCTATTTGGAAATTAAACCGTTAAATATTCAATAATGTGTAAATGAAATTATTGGTGCTACAATGGACCCCTGAGGTACCCAATAGATTGAAATAATTCTCAAAAGTCCTAGCGATTGTTTATATAGAAAGCCTTCAATTGAGCCTCATCGTTCTCGCCAGAACCTTGAGTTACTTCAAAAGTATGTTCTGCATTACCTTGTGGAAAACTTTCTTGGCAGCTATTACCCGTTCTCTGCAATATTTCATAGCATTTGCGCGAAAATGCAAAGTCGCCTTTTCCACCGGATAGTATGCAGAACATGTTTTACAATTTGTAGCAATATCAAAGTTCCCATTTTTAATTCCAGAACACATTGAACTGAGGAAAATTTGCATTTTACCCATTCTGAAATTATTAATTTCATATTCGTTTCACGAATGCATACAATAACTCTCTTCTTTCTACAACCAGATGTAACTTGTAGTATTCTTTTTAAACGAGAAATTTTCAATGCAAGATTCAACCTGGAAATTCAACACGTACGAAATCTAAACCAGCTGAAACACGGTTGAAACGAGGCTGTTACGTGCTTCCCTCTTGATGATTATCCAATATAGAAAGTTTTCCTTGAAAAGAACTCGATCTGCGTGGAAATTGGACACCTGTATTCCTGTAATTCGTAAATTCCGCAATAAGAACTGAAGTTGGAAAAGTTTTGATCGAAAAACCCTTCCGCTTAAGTTTTCCAACTTTCCATCCCTGAGTTGTTTTTGTTCAAACGATTTTTCGTTTTGTGGAGAAAATTAGATATTTTTTGAAATATTGAACTCAACAAGAAATTGAGAAGTGAGAAAAGAAGTGTTCGTGTAGTTGATAAATAATTCCAAGGGTGAATAATTTCAAATATGATTTTGCAAGTTTGTAATAAATAATTCCATTTCATTTCAATTTAAATTAAATATTTGATTTTATTAATCTAGATGGCGTCATATCTTTCTAAATTTCAACAAGTTCTTGAATTTTTCAGTATTACAATTTCAAAAACTATCACAAAAATATAAAATTTATATCAATATTAGTGTCTTTGAAGAACATGAAAGAATACCTGTAGATATCAGCCTAAAAACCTGTAGTTAGCTGAGAAAATATAGTTTTCAAATTGAAATTAAACGAGATTGATAAAGCATGTTTCTCTTTCTACTGAGTCTATCTCCTTCGAAAAATCATTCAAAACATAATGGCTCTAACATTATTCCGAATTACTTCCGAAGTTGCGTGAATTTGAGCACTCTAACTCTCTTAATTGAATCATTGATTGGTGGAAAACACTCAGAATGCGCGCTGATTTAGTGGAAAACTTCAGTTTCGGAAACTTCCAGAGTCTAAATCTTTGCGAAATCTGAAAACAGCCTGATTCAGAGACCAACAAAGAATGAGATTGGTTGTTAATAATCTTGAAAGTTCTAAATAATCTGTTAACAGTATGCGACCCACACAAATTTTCATGTGGTTTCAAGCTGTTCTATTGAAAAATAATTTCATACAAAATCTAAAAGTAGACCAATAATGCCAAGAAAGCTCTCACTGTTATATTATTCAGTGAAGTTTTTAAATTAAATGAGCTATGCCAATTTTGGAAGAACATGAATGCGCATAAATATGCAAATTCGTGAACAGAAAATAACTGAAAAATATGAATTCAGTTTAACAACTGAAAACTGAAGGGTTTCAGTAACTGAAAAGGAGGAGAAAAGCACAAATTTTCAGAATGGTTTCAAATAGTTCGGTATTTTCTGTATATACGTGAAAATTGTACGAATCACAATTCGTACAATTTGAAGAGAGGTAAGAATGCCAGAAAATGTATGAATCATCAATTCATCAATTATGATTCGAAGAATGTATCCGATAACCCTAATCAAAATAACACATCATGATCATCAAACAATATTCATAAAACAGTATTGAACGACTTACTTTAATAATGAATTTAAATAGGACTTATAATTAAATCTGCTCTTCCAAACACAATATACGTTGTTACAAAGTGTAAATTTTAATAATTTTCACTAGTTCACCTAGTGAGTTTTTCAGAGGTTTTCTCAAAGCAAGGAGGAATGTACTTCCGAAACAAATTCTGAACCAGTGTTTTACTCTGATATACTGAAAGTATTAGATAAGCGGAATTTCTCTTAATAGCTATATGATAATGACTTGTGATCATTCTTATCATACAAATCGGAATATCATTCGTATCTCTGTCAATTCTTCCGAAATAATAATTTTCGCGAATTGACAGTATTCGAAGTATTACAAACAAAATAAATTTGAACAGTATTGGCATTCACTTGGTGCAAATCCATAAAAATAACAATAGGATCATACAAACACTTGAATTTAATATACACTTTCATTGTATATAATGTGACGCGTTTCGTAGGGTTACCGACTTCTTCAGATACTAACAGAATTTGACTTAACAACAAATCTAACAGCAGAAGTATTGATGAACAAAAATAGAAGTTATATTTAGTAAATTCTCAGAAGTTGAATTTAAATAGTTCACCATTGTTGACCTTTTTCGGGCAGAGACCTTAATTCAGTATGAAAGGCCTTTGTGAATAACTCTATAGTTGTTCTCATTCTTATAACTTCTGTTTTTATTTTTAATTATTTGTACAGTACGATTTGTTGTTGAATCATATTCTGTTAGCGTCTGAAGAAGTTGGGAATTGGACAAAACCCGTCACGTTTTATAGAATGAAAGTGTAAATCAAATTCAAGTGTTTGAATTCTAGTATAGTTATTACTAGCGGACCCGACAGACGTTGTCCTGCATTGTCATTCCAAGCAATTAGGATAAACGAATGAATGCACATACAAAAATTCGCTCAAGTCGATCCAGCCGTTGAGTTGCAGTATATTAATAATAAATTGAAATTGAAACACCATCAACTCTACATATGTTTCAGGTGGTTAGTCCCTTATGATGAATAATACCTAAATTTCTGATTTAGTTTTCGAACTGACGTAAAATCAATTTGCATTATTTCTAATTGTAAATTCCTGATTTCAATTTATTTCAAAATTAAATCAGAACTTCGTCAATTTCTGAAATAATTTTGAAATTTCAGAAAGCATAATTTCTACTTGCAATCAGAAATTTCCAAATAGAAATGATACATTTTGATATTTCGTCAATTTCAAAATTGATTTAGAAATTAAGTTATTACTCTCAATAATGGGATAACCGCCCGGAACATACTCGTAAGTAGAGTGTTAAGTTTCACTCAGTGAAACTCAATCCGAATGTTTTAATTCATTATTGTATTATATAGTATATTATATCGTTAGGTAGCTCTTCGCACATTTGATTGACTGCCACGACCTAAGTCAGGTCGTTTTCTCCTCGGCATCGTGAATTGTAATTAATCAAAGTGAGAAAAGTTCTCGCGCACTTAGAGGTAAATTGTCACTATCACAAAAGGTCAACGAAAAAAGAGCACATAACTTGAAATGTCACTATCACAAAGGATCACCGAAGTAAAGAAAGTTCTCGCGCACGTAGTGGTAATCGCCACTCACTAAGATAGAAGGATGCAATGTTTGTATGAGGTATCGATCGACATAGACTCTATGTGATAGAGGATAGATCGATATATTAGGTGGTTGTCAAATATCAAATATTATGGTAGCTTTCAGAAATTCAATTTGTGACAAACTTTAGGATTTATCAATCTACATAAAAATGATCTGATAGATAGTGAACAACTGTACTTAGCTAAAATTTAGTTAATTTTTTAGCCCCTAAGAATAAATATGTATTAAGGAAGATATAAAAATTTTAATTGGTTTTTCATTTTAAACTATTCTTTCAATTCGATTTCTGAACGACGGGGAACACATATTTAATTTTCGAGCATTTTCACATTTATTCACCTTCTAAATCTTCTCTGGACTTCAACAAATAATTCAAGACCAAAATTATCGAAATCAGTCTAGCCGCTCTAGAGTTTCAGCGAGACTTACGAACACCAATTCCTTTTTATATTGTAGATTCATTTGAAACTAGTCTGTCAATTTGATTTCTGAACGACGGGGGATACATCAAAAGAAAACAAAAGTGTTGTTTTTATTTAATTTCGAGCATGCTCATACCTATTAAATCTTCTCTGGACTTTCACAAATAATTCAAGACCAAAATTAGTCAAATCGGTCTAGCCGTTCTCGAGTTTTAACAAGACTAATGAACAGCAATTCATTTTTATATAATTATATAGAGATTATGGATACTTTTTAATATTATTCTGTTTCGGATATTTCAAGTACTCTCAATTCGTGAACATTATTGTTTTTGAAGAGATACAAATAATATTCTGATACTTAAATAAAGAGCCGCTCTAGAGTTTTAGCGAGACTTAAGAACAGCAATTCCTTTTTATATTATAGATTCATTTGAAACTATTCTATCAATTTGTTTTCTGAACGACGGGGGACATATCAAAGGAAAAACAAAAGTGTTGTTTTTATTCAATTTCGTGCATGCTCATATTTATTCACCTTTTAAACCTTCTCTGGACTTTCACAAATAATTCAAGACCAAAATTAGCCAAATCGGTCCAGCCGTTCTCGAGTTTGAGCGAGACTAACGAACAGCAATTCATTTTTATATAAGTATATAGAGATTATGAATACTTTTTAATATTATTTTGTTTCTGTTATTTCAAGTACTCTCAATTCGTGAACATGATTGTTTTTGAAGAGATACAAATAATATTCTGATACTTATGATGGGAATGATCAAAAGTGAACGAATAGAAAAATTTCCAAATGAAAAATTATTCTGCATGAGAAAATAGCCTTTTTCACGTGTTTTGAACAGTTGACTATCATCATTGGCTATACTCAGCTTATGTTGTACAAACTCGACCGTGAAAAAATCGAACGGAATTTTTTGCAGAAGACATGCACAAATTTCCTTGTTCATCTTAAATGTTCCATATTGGGAGATTCTATATATTGAGCTTCACCTCTATTTCGTATTTCAGATGTTAGTGAAATTATTCGAGCCTTCCTCCCTGCAGTGTTTTCTGGAACCGTGGACCCGAGAAATGGGGTTCATTATATGTTACGGGGCGATCATCCTGAAACTCTACAGACACCTGATAGAATTCCGTACGAGAAAAGCTCACCGGTGGGTGGTCAAAGACACCGATCTTCTCAAGTACCTTCTAATCATGACGATGTCCGTGTTCGCTTACATGGCAGCCTTCACAGCGTTCATGCTGAATTTCAGTCAGGAAAACTACGATTTACTGAAAGACGTGGAGTACAGTAACGGCCTGGAATATCGCATTTGTAAACCTTTGCTTTGGGATTTTGTTACGGAGACTGGTGAACTAATAATATTAATTTTTGGAATACACATCAGTTACTCTACAAGGAATGCAAGAACTCAATTCCATGTAAGTAACATGTTAAAATTCAGATTGTGTTCTTATTTTCTATGAAATATTCACAGTAAGTTTACTGAGTGACATATATGCTATCAAAAAACGTTCTGTCATTTGTCAAAAACAACACTTTTTGCTTGAGGGCAAAAAGGGCTTTTCACTTCGAACATCGTGTATGCAACACCGCAATTTTTTTATTTTTTCCCGATATAGCAAGAATTACTCCGATTAATTGAAAAAATGTAAGTGAAGTTTAAAATTAAACTTCTCCCTTCTTCTTCTTCTCGTGCCAACGCTTACAGCGTGTAGGCGATCATCCACTCATTCTATAATCCGTAATTGCCCCTCCGTAGCTAGTGCGAATATATCACCCACGTTTTTCACTCCACACCAGTTCTTGATATCGCACAACCATGAATGCCGTTTTCGGCCTGGACCTCTTCTACCTTCTATTTTACCCATTAATATTAGTCTTAGGATCTCATATTTATTGCCTCGGAGTATGTGGCCCAAATAAGAGATCTTGCGTTGCTTTATATTTTTTAATAACACTCGCTCGACGCCGGCTCTTCTAAGTACTTCCTCATTCGTTATTCGGTCCACCAAGGAATCTTTAATAACCTGCGGAGTGTCCACATCTCAAAAACCTCTATGCGGTTCATGGATTTTATTTTGAGTGACCATGTTTCAGCCCCATATGTTATTATGGGCCAAATATAGCATTTTACCATACGAAGTCTTATGTCTAATGATACTTCTCTTCGACATAGATATCTCTGAAATTTAATAAATGTAGTTCTTGCCATCGCCGTCCGTATTTTTATTTCTATATCGCTATCAAATTTGTCATTGATGTTACAACCAAGGAACTTAAATTTATTGACCCTTTTCATGGGTTCATCATCAATCATTATTTGGGCCTGATTATGCTGTTCTCTGCTGATGATCATGAATTTTGTCTTTTCGGTGTTGATTTTGAGTCCATATTCCTTACCTATCGTATTAATTTTGTTTAGAAATTGCTGTAGATCTTCCAAATCGTTTGTTAAGATGGCAGTGTCATCAGCATAACGTATATTGTTTATTGGGATTCCGTTTATTTTTATACCTTTTTGCTGATTGTCCAGCGCCTTCTGAAAAATCATCTCAGTATATACGTTGAATAGTAGCGGAGACAAAATACAACCTTGGCGAACCCCGTTTGTTATTCCTAATTCTTGCGTATCAAAAAAGTTGTTAATACGAAGTATTGCTGTATGATTCCAATACAAATTTTGGATAACTCTAAGATCTTTTGTATCAAGACCAATTTGTTGTAGTACTTCCATCATGTGCTCATGCTTAATGCTATCGAAAGCTTTCTGATAATCAATGAAAACTATAAACACGTCTTTACGTTGATCGTAACATTTTTGGGTCAATAATTGTAGGCAATACATAGCCTCCCTTGTACCCATTGCACTTTTAAATCCAAATTGTGTGCTGCCGCTGTGCTCTTCGCATTTTCTATATATTCTATAATGCAGAATTCTTAAAAATGCTTTTAATGCATGACTCATTAAACTTATGAGTCTATGATCACCGCAGTTATAGGCCTTGTTCTTTTTTGGTAACGCTATAAATATTGATCTTAACCATCCCGTAGGAATAATACCAGAGTCATAGATCTTATTAAATAATCGACATAAGATTTTTGGGTCCATTAATTTTAGAACTTCTGCATGAATCATATCTTCACCAGGTGTTTTTCCGTCTTTTAGATTTGCTATAGCAAATCGAAAAAAAAACTTCTCCCTATATAAATAAAAATTATTCGACGTTTATATGTGTGAGAAAATTTCCCACAAATGAGCTCAATGCTTCTGAAAATCTCAGAATTTTTGGAGTGCGTGATTGAAATGTCAATATATTAACAAAGTTTCGAAATATTAAAGTCAATTTTCAAGGCAGGAGATGGTAACTTCAAGAGTATTGGCAGTATGGTGAGATTGACATTATTTCATATTCAATTACGTTTTTTAACAACGCCAAAACAGTATTTCCGGTGTGTTGATGTGTATTTACAAGTTAATTGTCGTGTTATTCATTGTTATTGATAAGAAAGTGTCACCAGTCATGCATTAAAAGATTTTGAGCGTTCAGTGTGATTTTATGCCGACGAAAAATTTATTTGAATCATATTTTAAAAGGGCAAGATATTCAGATTTCAACGAAACTACGGTCTTTAGAATTTTTCATGTGATTAATGAGTGACTTTGGTTATATAGGGAATCACTTCAGTTCGTGATTCCGTAGTCACATGTTATGGAATTAGAAACCTCCAGTTCAACTATAGAATTAAGAGAACTTTTAATACATCAAACGAGTCAATGAAATTTTTGATAATCCAACTCCCTTGAAATTACTTGATTAACACATAACAATACTATGTAATTTTTTTCATTTCTTTTCCTGTACAGTGCAGAACAACATTGCAAAAAAATTCAGTCAAAAATTAAAGAAAAGAAAATTAAAGTAAAGAAAATTTTAATACTCTGATAATAGAAAGAGTGCTCAAATTTAGCTGTTTTATGCATAGGAATAAGTAGTAGATCCCTGTTTCTGTTGAATACTCATGATTACTATTCAATTTAATAAACCTATCCTCATTTTCTTCAACATATAACAAGCATCTATAAATATATGAACACGGTAAGGTGAGTATGTAATTATTAATGAAGATAGGTCAATTTGTAAATATATAAAAAATAAAGCTATAAAAATTGAGATTGAAAGTTTGTACTAAAGAACTTTGAATACACCTTGAAAATTGGAATAGTTGAAATTCTTGTAGACTATTGCAGCTTTTAATTAACAGTTAATTGAGCTCAGATTGTTTGATGAAGTTGAAACATGCTAAACAGATAAGCGAACAATCTTTCTGAATAAATCGTGAGAACTTTCTAATAGAAACCGAATATTTCTCATAAATATTCATCTTTTATTCTCTTCTTGGAAAGAAAATCATCGAAAAAATCTTTTCTACCCGCTTTTTTCACAAGTATCAGAAAATTCATTTACATTCGGAGGATACGCAGAGGAGGAAATAAATTACCAATTAACAGTTTCAGCGCTGCTCTTGAAATGAAATTGCTGATCCGAATTGTAGAAGGTTCCATGCGATTAAGTCTTAAGAATAAGAAAGTTGAATTTTCACATGGCATTGCAACTGATTAAAATTGAATCGTATAAAAACTTCAATTTTTTGTTTTAATTCGTGGACCTACAATTTAACGCCTGTTCGAACAGCAATTGGTCTTGTAAAATAAACAAAACATAAACATAAATAAACTACATAAACCAGCAAATATCACCTTTAAACTACTTTAAACCATTGACAAACAGATACACCCATGCCTTTCACCGGGGGTAGAACCCGAGGGTAGAAGAGAGTTCTACCGCAACATAGTCGGGTATTTTCCCGACTAGGCCTCGGAGACCGACAAACTTTAACTTTTCATTGAAGTAAAAATACATTGTTGAAAGTATATTTTAGAGAATTAATTTATAACTTAAATTATAATATTTTTGATAATTATTAATATATTCACATGGAAGTTTCAACATTTCAAAATTGTGCCGAATTTATTTGATGCCAAAAACTCTCCCAACCTTATTATGTCAATTTTAGGCAAATTAGTGCTGTTTGCTTTAGTAAATCCTCGACCAATGATTCGTGTTATTTTATATTCGATTTTAATAACATTCACAAATAATTCTCAAATAGTGGAATTTAATAACACAATTAATAAATGAAAAAAAATACGACATGTGACGTTGGTGTGCGTTTACTCAAAGTGACGTCATGCGCTCTGATTGGTGTTCAAGATATCACTTTTAGTAAACAAAATAACGCGTGTTTTATGTCCTAAGTTTAATGTTTTATCCAATAAATATAATATTTTAGTGATTTTTAATTACTGTTATCATGCCTATTGCGGAATGTTGCCCACGAAACTAACAGAAAGCCGCCAAGACGCAGCCAGAAATATAATTCCGTTCGTATTAAGCAAATGTAACTTGTAGCCTAAATGCCAAACGGCGTAACCTAGTTGGAAAAGAGTCAAACGAATTTCATAATATGTAAACTACTTGGAAACATTTTTTTCAATTTGAGTCAAAGCCAAATTGTGTTAGATACAATTTCCTGTTTCAGAATGTAATGCACTGGGACAACAAAGCTTTCTGCATTTACTTGCAGTGCCATATCTGAAAGAAAATGAATTTCGGTGTATCCTACGCTAGTTCTTCCTTATTTAATAATGAAACCGATATCACTCAGGGGAATGGGAGTAAAGTAAGTCATGTTTTATCAGGAGAAATACGTATACGTTTCTCGAAAATATATGTTTCACCGGATATACATCAGTCTGGGCTACGTGTTTTTAGATATATAGAAGTTTTTCACGTTTATCCTGTTACGAAACACCCAGTGAAATAACATGAATTAAGTTTCGTTCCTCTCCATTATTCAAGAATATGTTGAACTATTGAATTACAAAAACAATTAATCATTTGCTTTAATAAACAACTGATATATTATCTTTTTGTTCCAATGTGTTGAATTACTTGAGAATAATTCAGTAGTTTGTACCTTGTTTCTTGTTTAGTAGTTTGTCTTAGATCCCAAAATGTCACCGAACGTTAAATAAGACTTGTTATAGACTTCTATAATTACATTCTGACACGTGTCAGACGCGCGGCGGCCAATCAGAGAGTTTTGATATGAACGTAGGAGTTCATCAAGGAAGCGCCTTAAGACCTTTACTTTTTAATATCGTTATGAACTACCTGACGGAGAAAGTCCAAAAACCGGTTCCTTGAAACCTGTTGTACGCGGACGATGTGGCCTTGATCTCGAACAACCAAAATGAAATTCAAAAGAATTTAAATGAATGGAGAAAATGTATCGAGCCGTACGGTGTTCGCATTAGTAGAACCAAAACCGAATACATGGTATGCAATTTTAGGCCAGAGGAACCTAGGCTGCTAATCGCAGAAATAAAACTTGAAGGCGTCGCCTTGGCTAGAATAAAACAGTTTAAATATATTGGATCGGTTATCACAGAGGATGGGTCTATATCCGCCGACATAACCCACAGAATTACCGCTGGAGTAAATGGCGTGAGCTTACCGGAGTCTTATGTGATCCAAAAATGCCTATGAGGACAAAAGGAAGGTCTATAAGCTGTCAGACTAGTTTTGCTCTATGGTAGCGGAACAGGGGCCTTACAGAAGAAAAAAGAACAGAGCAAAAATTACATACTACAGAAATGCGTATGTTCCGATGGGTAGGAGGAGTTAGAATGAGAGACAAAATAAGAAATGAATTCATCTGGGGTAGTTTTAAAGTTGCACCGATCTCCTCACCGGTCCGGACAAACTCACCGAGTCCAGGCAATGATGGTATGGTCATGTTAAGGGACCTCCCGAAGACCATATAATAAAAAGTGCCTTTTCATTGCTACACAAAAAAGAGGGAGAGTTAGACCACCAACTTCTTGGTTGACGAATGTGCAGAGGGACATGAAGAGGTTGGGGCTGTCGGATGACGATGCTAACCAGCAGAAGGAATGGCGCCTCAAGATCAGGAAAGCCGACCCCGTATAACGGGACAAGGCGAGCCGAAGAAGAAGAGGACAGTAGTTTGTCAAACTTCTATACTTGTGTGGAACAAAATGTGTTGAACAATGAGTGTCAAATTCATTTGAAAATGTGCGAATTACCAATGAAAATTCAATGGTTAAACGCTATATTATTGTGACTAAATATGTAATCTGAAGCAGATTGAAATAATTAACTCAAATTTAGTTTAAGTAAAAAAATTGAAATTAACTGAATTTGATGTTGAACAAATACAAGATTGATTCCCAGAACGAAGTCAGTTGTAGTGAAAAATATTGATGAATCTAAAACAAACTTAATTTCAGAACCAATGAAATTGAAGCGATAGTTCACAGCAAATCATTTTTTAATATCATTCCAATGAATGAAACTAAAAGCTGAAAGAAAAATAGAGCAAAAATTTGTTCAAGTTAACAAGAAGTGTCAACGAATGAATTCAGGTTCCTCTACACCAAATAATCCTGCAGTTTTGAGACCAGACTACGAGTAGACCATTTTAGAGTTGTACGTTGATATTGCAGAATCACAATTGCTCAAATGCATTCAAACAATAAAGTTTCGATCTGCTTTCCGAACGAACCGAAGCCATATCGAGATTTAGCTACTGGGATGAAGCCAGTGACATGCTCAGGTGATCTCCCTCTATCGACGATGAAGATAAGCTCTCTCGAGTGTGGTAGAATGCTTTCGTGACAAAATTTATTGCGTACTTTGATGCAGAGATGTCAGTATTCGTTCCGAACAGTATTCGTTGAAATATTGATGCAACACAAAAAACACATACCTGCAATAGTTGCTGTTAAATGTATAGATGCCATCTTAAAAAGAGATGTCGACTTGAAAATAGGACATTGTGAATATTAAGAAGAATAAATATTTATCTATTTGCTAAGAGTATTATTAATTCAGGAAATAATACAATCCATTCTTTGGTTTTTGGTATATTTAAGCAACATTATCTCACTCTAATATATGAAGAATATTTATAAGGAACCAATAGGTAACATTTGGTGTGTGAATAATGAAACTAAACAATTTATGAAAAATGAACACGAAAGAAATACTATGTCATTCTATTGAGAAAAACGAAAATTTTCACTGCGATGAAATTCTCGGGAATCTTCAAGAGATTCAAAGTTAGAGTTCATTGATTGGTTTTGTAAGGAATCAACGTTACAATTTAATATTTCTCGTGTTCATCCTAATGTAAAAAACTGAAAGTTAAATGTGATTTTCCTGCAATATTTTATTTTTAATAACGATTGAACATATGTAATTCATCAAGTGAAATCATTCACTAAATGAATACCATTATATTTTATACCGAGACATAAATTAGTAATAAATAATACGAAGAAGAAATAAGGGCATTCTTATCAAAATTTGAAGAAAAAATTTAGAAAGAATACATACCTGCTCGAACAAACCATCCTTGGAAATTCACTCTGTATATCTCGGAAAACGCTCTAACAGTTTCGATGAAATATCGTATTGGATTGAGAATTCAAACTTCAACTTTATATAAAATGAGAGGTAATAGTAAAAACTTGTCTAAAAATCACTGCCTGATAGTCAGTGATTTTTAGACAAGTTTTTATAATTACCTCTCATTTAAATAAGAACTATCACAAAGTAGATTCATCGTCCATTGAATTTATCAACTTTATATGTATTATTTCTTACATAAAAATCAATTTTTAGCTGATTATCTTGCTGTGATTTTTGCCATAGGATGATTAATATACCTACTGGTGCCTCAAACTACTCTGAGATGGCGCCATCTACCTATTATATTTGCTTATTCTTTTTAATACTATTTATATTATTTGATGAATAGTAACCTACCAAATTTCATGGAAATAATTACCAAAACATGTTCTCTTACATATTGCGAATCTTAAAATTTGTATTTCCGTTCAAAACGTTTGGTTATGAATATCGCAATAATTTTGTCTAATATCACACAAAACACGTCCAATCTTAATCGCCGTCAAAAATTACTATTGGTTGTAACATTGCTCTAGGAGAAGAGGTCAGAGACCTGCATAGGTCCAATTGGACCTACAATTCAACTCCGATTCCGAAGACGATGTTCGGAATCGCCCAAGAAACGGTGGAATCGAACCCACCATCACCATTAACCGAAAACGTAACCGAATAAGTATAGAATCACTATACTTTTCGACTACTTAGATTCTCAAAATAAAACTCGCTATATAAAATTGAATATTTAGGCATGAATATAACCTTGTTTTTATTTAAATAATTTTTCTTGGGGATTTTACCAAGAATGAAAGTAAACCTTAATACTTAGTATTAACCTAAATAAAAAGTAAAAATGAAAGTAAATTCGAAAGGTACTTAATCAAGTAACTAAGGCGTGCTTAAATTTCTTCACCTATTAAATGAAACTGGGGGTTAGCTATTATATTTGCGGATAAATAGTAACCCATCAAATTTCATGGAAATAATAACCAAACACATGTCCTCCGACTAAAACATTTGGTTATGGATATCGTAATAATTTTGTCTAATATAGCACAACGAATTACAACAAAAGAATGGGACCTAGAATTAATTCGAGGTTTGGAGAGACAGCGTAACTTCGTTAGTCTCCGTAATGAACTTCGGAACTCATGTGACACGTCTGGTGCGAATCTCTACTAATAATTGGAGAGAATCTTATTTTCTTCATGTAGCTTTCCCGGAAAATTGCTGCTTTTCTGTGTGTACAGATGGATCCTCCAATTTAATTTCCAATTAACTCGACTCACTTGCTTGTTAGAAATGTTTGAGCTGGAATTTCGGGCGGGCTAATGTTAATCGCGCAATTCGACTAAATTAAAAAATTATTTCTGTTCGGAAAAACAAATATTCTCTCATTTTACTTTCCGCGTAACGTTAACCCACATTAAATCGAAATGTTTTTTCGATGGGCACCCTACCGGGAGAGATTCATCACGTGAATACAAATTTCGTAAATTTATGAAGACAGAATCCGATACAATTTTACCACGTAACAATGAAAACATCGATCAAATTCGCCGACGTTTCGACTTCTATGACCTGTCGTATCCAACAGATACGATAAATTTTTAGCTTTGTGAATGGTGGATCGAATTTATAAATTTGAATTGATCAATATAGCTCGGAAATTAAGTTTCTGCCTAGTGGGCAATGTGTATTTTTGATAATCTGCACAGGTTTAATATCCTGAATAGTCATGGTTTAATCGCTAATAATTCATGATAGGTGTAATATGCATAATAGGCGGAAATGATTGCGAAATACGTGCATAAACAGTGACAAACTGTTAAATATGAATGGAGTATTTATCGCCAGCTCTTACAAATACAATGGAAAAACTTGATAAGGACAAATAAGGCATTGACGGAACTTCCTAGAAAGAATAATGACAAATAAATATAATAATCATATTTTTCTAGCTAAAGCTATAGAAAAATCTTACATATTTTGAGTCAATTTTGAATTACATATCCATCTCATTATTCAAAATATTCTTTTTAGTTCAAGCTTATATATCTGAATAATATTACTAGTTTTCATGGTAAATTATTCTTTAATTTATTGTGTAATTTATTATAAAAAAGTTTGATCAGCATTTAAGTTTTTTTTTATTCCTATAATTATTATATTTCATTTTATCAGTTGTGATTTCATATCACAAACTCTTTCTTTTAAAATTGAACTTTAAAATTTGAAAGTACAAAATTGAAACTTTTGTACCACTAATTTTGTTTTTAGTATCTCTTGTCTTTCCTGTTTTGTAATAAGGACCTGTCCTGTAAAACAGTGTATGTTGAATAAATTATTGAGAGTATTAAATTCGTCATAGTATATGCCATTTTTAGATTAAGAAATCTCACAACTTCGGATAAAAAAACTATCAGTATTTCTGGTATGTACATCACTGACATATGTTACATTGTTTAGTACATTATATGTAAGCAACTGATTTTCAATTTTAAATATCAATAAAGATGAAGCAAAGAGTATTATTCTCAGTTCAACAGACATTAGTCGCAAAGAGTTCAGCATAATTTCAACTGGTAATACCTATTGTACTTGTAATTATTGAATTTTTTACTTAATCAAACAGAATAACGAAGTGGAGCAATATTTGAAATGTGGTATTATTATTGATTTGAACAACAATAAATTCAGGAATTTTGACAGAGTTTTTCCTATTCTTTTCAGAAAATTGATTTTTCAGAGATTTATATGATATACCAACATGATCATTGAAACTCAAGTTTTCGTCTAACATAATGCCTAAATATTTTACTGTTTCTACTCTTTCAGTTTTCTGTTCATCAATATTTTTAGTTATATCCCATTTTTATTTATCTTAAGAGTCTTTTTTTACCCAAAAATATGATTTTTGCTCATTTAGGAAGATGCTATTGTCGCGTAATCATGCATTAATTGCAGAATGGTATTGATGCAGTCTGTCATATTCTTAATATATTTGCCACATATCAAGAGCGAATAAACGTATGGAGCATTTTTTCACAAGACAATATCTTTGATACATAAGGAGAACAACAACGGACTTAAGATATTTGCTTGAGTTACGCCTACTTCTACTTTCGTGCTATTCGAATGCTTGCCATTGAACTCAACTTTTTGTCTTTGCGAATCCAAGTTAGATCTGAACGAATTTCATTTTTAAAATTGATTTAGTCGAATCATACTTATAAGACAAACTAAAGATTTTTATATGACTATTTTTTTATGCATTGTGTAATAATATGGAACCTAAATTACTATAAATTTCTCAGGTAATTCTATTCTTTGTATCTTTTAAAGTCTTGATGAAAGATATATTCAGAATAGTATATATTATATATATATATAATAGTATATATTCATAGATATGGCCAAATAACAAATTTTTTCACTGGTTTCTCTCTTCTCTAGATTCCATAAATTATTCGATTGGATATAATGTAAAAGTGATGGTATAAATTTTATTTTATATAAATGTAATAGGTAAAGATGGAGTTGTATTCAATCGTTTCATATGTAGGTAAGTCGTGAATATCTACTGTATAATTGTTTTTGTGAAAATTGACCTCATATGCTGGGAAACCAATTTTGCCAACGATTAGCGATGGTCACGATTTTGTTATTTAATAGCATATGTAAATAAACACACTGGTGGCCATCATTTCAAATGTCTAATGTCAAGTAACGTACCGAATTCATACCAACTGAAACTAACGATTCAATTTGTTTTGCATAAATAAATAAAGAGGTCGCCGCTGTTGCACGCTGGTAATAATCAAATTAAGTCATAACTTTGAAATTACTACGTACTGAACAAGTCCCAGTTGGTGAACAATTAGGAAACAAAGCGAAGCCCTGCTCTTCAGAGAACTTGCCGATATCAATCTGAGTCTTTCGAAGTTCAGCTGACTTAGCCGATTCCAAAAAGAATTCTCAACTCTCACGTGACGCGTTTGAAACGAATCACGGTAATGACTGCGAAAAACTTTATCCAGTTCTGAATTTTCTACGTTTCCACCGACAATGTAATAATTTAAACTTAGCATTTATTCTCTTGACGGCTTTTCAGATCGTAATACTGAAAAAATTGCAGGAGAAATTTTACATAATGCGAAATTTCTTTTGAAGTATAGGTATAATTGAGTTATGTTCACAACAAAAGGTTATGACGAACTTAATGGTGCAATTTAAGAATGTTTAACTAGTAGCAGAGCTGTTGGTGTATAATTGTCAAAAAGAGTAATAAAAAGACGAAATTTCACAAAAAAAAAGGATTATGTATAGGTACCTGAGTCTTAGTTCCCAATATGTTCCTTGACCGAAGAACACTATGAACTTAAACACTTAATGAATTAGAGTACAATCTTGACCACTGGGATACCACTAGTCATTATAATTGTTACAAAATTTCCTGAACATATACCTAATAAAAACTCATAAACATGCAGATTCAGTTGAAAAAACAACGCAACGAGTAACACAACAGCAAAATATAACATAAAGGCTGTCTCAGAATAATTTTCGTTTTTGAATTGACCACTACGCGTCAATCGCAGGTAGCAGGGGGAGGAAAGTGGTCTCAACCGTTGGTCGTCTTGTTGAGTTTTAATAGCCATGAATCGTTTCACAGGACCGCAGCGCGCGTTTTGCGTGCGAGCGTTTTATGAAAACAACGATTCCTACATTGTTGTTCGTCGTCTCCACAGGACACATTTCAATTCAACAAGCTTAAAACATGTAGCAAGTGCCAATTCAATTAAGCATTGAGTGTACAAGTTTGAAGAGATTGGAAATACAATGTCGGACAAATCGTCTGGTCGCAAAAGGACATCAAAAAGAGCATGAACGTCCACCGCGTTCGCCAGTCTGTTATGGACGACCCACGACTATACTTGAGATTGCGCCCAGCTTCTCTTAATTTGAACAAATCTACGGTTCATCGCAATATTTCGACTTGCATTTTCACCCCTATAAAATTGTTTTTGTTCAAGAAATGAAGCCTGATGATCCTGATAAACGAGTCCAATTCTGCAGGACAATTAAAAACCGTTTTAGGAGTTTCAATAATTTCTGGTTCTCCGATGAATCAAATTTTCACATCAACGGTCACGTGAATAAACAAAATTGCAGATACTAGGTTTCCAAGAATCCGCTAAACTGCATCAGAAGCCCTTGCACTCGCCGAATGTTATTGTTTGGGCTGCCATATCAGTCAAGGAATTATCGGTCCTTGTTTTTTTGAGGATGACCGAGGTCGAACTCAGACCGTTAATTCTGATCGATATTGCCATATGATCCGGACTTTTTTCAGCTACAGAAGTGCAAAACCAGGATGGCTACAACCGCAACACATTTTTCCAGCAAGATGGAGCCGCTTCACATGTTACAAATGACTCATTACCTGCTCTTCACGATTTATTCCCTGGAAGAGTGATAACACCGAGACATCAAGTGGACACCGAGAAGCCCTGATTTAACGTCTGCTGATTTTTTCCTATGGGGCTACCTAAAAGTAGAATTTACTTGTTTCATTGCCATCCAACCTGGATGTTTTGAAGCAAAGAATCAACGAAGAAATCAACTCTATTCCAAGAGCCAATGCTCCAACGAGTGATTGAAAATTTTAGTTCCAGGTTAAAGAGTGTGAAGAAGCGAATGGTGAGCATTTGCAAACAAAGTTGTTTTTCATAAATAAACTCCAAGAACTACTCTTTAATTTAACAATAAATAAAACGAGTTTCAATTGATATGTTGTTTTTACTCAACATCTAAAAACGAAAAACATTCTGATACACCCTTTAGAACTAATGAGTGGCTTAATGGTAAATTTATTTTCATTCATTGGAGAAAAACAATTTTTCCGTTTCACTCATACAAAGAAATCATCCAAGTGGAAAACCGATATTATTCAAAATTTTCATATCATAACACAAGAATATTATTGTTATATATTATTCTTTGTAATCATCGGCTATTTTGCAATATCTACCTCTCAAAAAAATTGAAAATGTCAGAATAATAAAAAAGTTAGGTACCTATTGTAAGACATTATTCTCAGTATCAAAGGATAATTCCCGGCCTGTTTGCTTTGTCAACAAATCAGAGTTTAGAGGAAGAGAAATACCGCAACGGGATAATGGCAGTTTGTCATCCTTATCCCAGAAATTATTCAAGTTCCCGGAGGCAGCAATATGGGAAATTCGGAGTCCGCTTACAAGTTCAATAGCAGGTTAACAGGCACATCATTCTGTTAACTGGACAGTTATTTATTTTGAGGTGCATTAATATGGAGTTTCCGGCTTTATGTACAGAGCCTTGTTTAGGATTTAACTATTTGGAAATTTCTGTTTGTGGTATATTTCGGAATTTTTGTACAAAAATGTCCAGTATCGATCTGATTTCAAATACTGATTATTTGTACTTTGTATTCTACTTTGTAATCAACCATATTTCAAATATTGTTGAAATAATAAAAATTAGTTCCTTATTCTCAATAGGTATAATACCCAATTACAGAAAAAATAACATAATCATGAAAAATAAGTGAATAAATAAAATGAAAGAAATACAACAAAGAGCTCAATCTAAATCAAATTATTTTAGTCGATTTCCTTTATTCACATTACTCCTAATAATAATTTCTATGGAGTCAAAGTGAATTTCACAATTATTGGCAACTCTATTGAATGTAGACTCCATAAACCAAATGGGGATTTGGTATTATGGAGTTGGTCCTTGGAGTCTTTAGGCGGGAATAATTGTGTGATCTGGACGATTAGGCATGGGATCGAAATTTCGAAGCGAACATTTCAGACAATTTTCTGTTGTGTTCGAATGAAATATCTACAAAGTTTTTCCACTCGCACTCTTGTTGTCATGAGTAGGAATCTTGAACGCTCTGTGGAGTGTTTATACGTCCTTTCGCCGATTCAAGAGATGACAAGTATAAATAGGAGCCTGTGTGAGTATTTCACTCTCTAGGACTGCTCTTAATTTGGTATGGGACCTATGTTCGTTTTGAAAGTCATCGATTCTTGATTGATAGATTAAATATGGACTGATGATTCATAATAATGATGAAACAATTGTATCCTATTATCATTCAACAAGATCGATGAATTCTTCGAAACGCTCTTAATATTCACTCTCGAAAGTGATGGGTTCGTTCTCGTTGACAACATTTGTGTATTGATCATTACTATGAAATTTGTTTTTCTCACATTATCCTGATATATGAAAAGATAGAACTGGCTCCCTGAGAGTTTTATTTGAAATATTTCGATATTTCGATTAAGAGTCTCAGTATTTACTAGTATTGAATTACCTGTGAATCTTTGAACTATATATATATATATATATATATATATATATATATATATATATATATATATATATATATATATATATATATCATTTATATATAGTTATTATATATATATATATATATATATATATATATATATATATATATATATATATATATATATATATATATATATATATACATTCTGCTTCTGTCAATGTGTTTGTAATGTTCTGTAGTTTTAGTTTTTTCACATTTACACAGACAATATCGCTGAGAAATGACTTATTGCATTTTGGAGTTCTACATTTCTAAAATATAGATGGTTTTGTTCTTTGACGATTATATATATGCTTTGTACTAGATAAGCTCAATTGCAAGAAAAAGTTCGTGAATTCTAATCGATAATTTCAAAAATATATGAACGTTCTATGAAGTTCGACCATTTCGTTTTTCAATGAGTACTTGGTTTTGTTTGTGTTCTATCGAATTTTCAATGTGATGTATTTATGACTGAATATACTCAACTTATATTTCGTTCTTAATTGAATATTCAGTAAAAGGAACGAGAAATTTGCACAAAAATTCAATTAATTCATTGCTTTTCATCAATTATTTCGATGAACAATAACTATTTTCTGAGGATTTGTAATCACAAATAATTTAATTGGGAATGTCATATAATGCACAATACAATGAAAGTGTTACAAAATGTTCATGAAATTCTCTGAGCTTGATATTACTGAACGTGCATAGAACTGCGTTCCATCAGCAGTTCATTCTAGCTGAAAAATTAGTAGAAAAATCGATAGTGCTTGTCAGTGAAACCATCAAGCAGGCATTTCATTCCGGCGAAACCGAAACGAAACAAAAACAAAGCGAATTATCTATTCCGAAATTATTCGACCAAGTACCGTAGCTGGAGAAATTCCATTAAGATCTAAATATTCAAGTTACAGAATCCTCCATCTCTGGAGAAACGAACGGATGTCAGTTTAAGCTTGTTACGTGTGTCAAAATCGCTCATCCGGAAATTTGAAATACAATTACTAACGATCTCTACCAAATACAATTTCCAACATACAGGCAATGCAATTAGTTATAGAAGCGATACTGTTTGGATCTAGTGCAGCCAGAGATCGACTTGATTTGAAACTGAAGGTAAATGATTGCTTTTGAGCTGAGGAAGTTGGATAGGAAGGAATATCTCTGCATGTTATATTCCGCTTGAAGATGAAGGTATATAAATTTCTATCATACTCAAATGTTGCCGGCACATTCTGATATTTTGAAGTTGATTTATTTCATGATTCAGAAAAGTTATTGCGTCTTGGAACTTTCAGATAACTTTGACAACAAGAAACCATAGAAAAAACCATTAATTTTTATTGATAGTGAATGTCGAATCAATTACGCTATTCTTCCAAATTTATTGGGAAACTTTTACAAAGCATGTTCTCAAATTTTTGAAGTAATGGCTTCTCATTCCCTTGTCAATATATATCAGTAAATACCAAGTACATCAAAGCACAAAATTCAACACGAACTTTAATCTCTATGAAGTGCATCTATGGTTAGAATACCTATAGTTCTGGACCACAAACTACAAAAATTTATTAGTCTAACATCATTGTATAGTCTATCCTTACATTTGTATCCTGTTTGAAACCATAAACAACTTATAGACAAGTACACATTCGCTAAGATACTGCTACTGCTCTTATTTGACTATTACATGAATATGTTACAATTTTGGCAACTGTAACTCCCTTTAGAATCTAGAGAAGAGGTAGAATGTCTTGATGAAGATATTCAGACATACATTTGATTGCCTACATGATGATAAATCAGATTTGAAGATATTCTGTGGATGGAAATACCACCATGGATCATAAATCCATTTGATGAATCATTTGATATTACAAGAAGAGCTTAGCACTAATGAGGAGGTGAAATTGACATCCAAAAGCGGGTTTTTTGAAGAACCAAAAATTTTGACTGCAGGCAAAATACCCGAAAATGCCCCATTGGACTGTGGGATATTGTGTAAAAGCTTCTAATAACACTTCCCTCGTCATATCTTTTCGAAAAAAGTTTAAGTGCCGTTACAAACTTATAACAAAAAATTAGCAGATTGAATATCACAGAAAGGAGATTTTCGCTTATTCCCCACAAAACTGTGTTAATTAAAAATTAACAAACTTGACTTAAGTTTCACTGAATAAGTTAAAGACTATATATATATATATATATATATATATATATATATATATATATATATATATATATATATATATATAAATATATATATACGCCTAAAATATATATATATATATATATATATATATATATATATATATATATATATATATATATATATATATATATATATATATATATATATATATATGTTTCGGGAGGTAACCTATTATCGAGAGTATGCAATATTACTGAATTTCAAAATGTACAGCTTTCACTTATATATCCTAAACCACAGAATTTTTCACTGGTTTCACGGAAAAATCCACCTGGTCATTACAAATAGGTAAATTCGCCTTTTTGGCTGAGAAATTTCCAAGACTTCAAGGGTATCTATTCTTTTGCTGTTACTACCTGAGTGTACTGTTTGGGTTTTACTGGGATCCAAGAAATGATTATGTTTAATGCAGTGTTCAAAAAAACCCGTATTAGGTTTATTCATCAGTATTATGTTCATCGATTCTTTTTTGTATAGAACGTCCAGTTTGACCTATGTAAAAACTACACATTCACTACAAAATATTTTCAAAATGTCACTTCTCGAAAATAAGTCAAGTTTGTCTTTGTTATTTACCAACAATGAACCCAAATTCTTTTTGTTGGTGCATATTGTATCATATTGCACAAAGTAATAAGCGAAACCTTCGTGTCATTTAATAATTTATGATGTAATAATTTATATATTTCAATAAATACCTTCACAGTAAAATATACTATTTTTTTACCATTCCGAATCGGTGGTTCTCCAAATAAAATTCATGAGATTTGATTGGTTCTTGTGCTGTGAGTCACTGCAGGTTTCAAAAAAGTCAAGCTGAATAGATTTCCATTGGCAACTTTGCTTTTTGACATCCACTCACAGCATATTTAATTAAAATTCAATTGAAAATTTGTTTAGTCTTTTTTATTATGAAAT
Organism: Henosepilachna vigintioctopunctata; assembly: GCA_030704895.1. Lineage (NCBI taxonomy): Eukaryota > Metazoa > Arthropoda > Insecta > Coleoptera > Coccinellidae > Henosepilachna > Henosepilachna vigintioctopunctata. The sequence continues at coordinate 11,762,923 of JARQZJ010000121.1, forward strand.
AATTAAGCAATAATCAAGCAATCAATTCTAACTTAGCACAACGCAAGTTGCCTTGTAAAGATCTTATCTTCACTTTTCTTTTCGAAATCGAGAAATTGATAGTACCTAATGTAGCTGCAGGGGGTCCAGCAACATTTGGAAAGTGGTCTATGGAACGAAAGAATTTGGGAACCTCTGCTCTAGATGATACGTCGAAAGTTATGCAATATTAAAACTTCAACTTAAAAACTTGAGCTGTCAAAAATTGTAAGGTTAGCTTTCAAAAATTTATAAGTTACTGTAAGGAACAAATTTCAAAATCTTGAACTTCGTTGTCAAATATTTCATTGTCACCAATTAATGAGTTAATTTAAAGCAAATCGTGATATTTCATACGACAAGAACCTACGACTGTTCCAATAATTTCAACATATTGTATGCAAGAATATTCGATAAAAAATTCCAGAAAATATCGGATATTTTTCTTTTCATCATACGCTTCACAAATTTGGCTTGTACAAAAACAATTTACCTGCACACATTTCATGAGAGTGGTTATTAACCATCCAATTTCCCGGCAACCATTAATTCGGTATCAGCAAGGACCCAGTTTGTTGTTCCTCGAAGGCGTATTTAGCAAATTGCTGCTTGGCTAAAATTGGAATTGAAGCCGTTAGGAGACTGGTTAGGCAGCTCGCACATCTAGTTGATCTACCGCGTGTACCGTTGCCAATTTATGCCAGAAATGTGTAAATATTACTGAAAAACAAAACAGTGGCGCGAAAGATAATGGGTGATTTTTTAAGCGTAGTTTTTTTTAATCGAATAAAACACTCGATTTGCATCATATATTCCAAATTTTCATTGAAATTGATAACTTGGCCTTTGCCATTTACATTTTGAAAATAACTTCAATGTTGTCCGCGGCTTTGTATCAAATGGTCCATTCAGAAGATCCAATTTTGCGTCAGTTTTTCGAGCATTTCGAACTGTATCCCACGAATTACGCGTGTTATGTTATCCTGTAAGGCTTCAATCGTGTTCAGCTTGTCGACATACACTAACGACTTCACATAACCAAACAATTAATAATCCAATCATTTAATTTAAAATAAATACATAATTCAAATAAAAGTAAGTAGTTTTCTGATTGTTATTATAATAAATTTAAAACATAAAAATATTGTTTCGGCAACATTGCCTTCATCAAATGTTGATGATTAACTGAGCTCACTTTTTAATGAATTTAAAACATAACAATATTGTTTCGTCAACACAGTTGCTTCATGAGATGTTTGTGATAAACTGAGCTCGGTTTAAAATAAATTTAAAACAGAACAATATTGTTTCGCCAACACAATGGCTTCATCACATGTTGATGATAAACTGAGCTCAGTTGTTGACGAAACAATATTGTTATGTTTCAAATTTATTATAGTGAAAATCAGAAAACTACTTAGTTTTATTTGAATTGATTCAAATTCATCCACCGGTAGAGTACTTTTGAAAATGATGTTTACTATTCGATAAAATTTTGTAAACTACAATGATTTTCCCAAGATTCCGTATTTCAATTAATCAAATGTAATCAAAACATTATTTTCTTTGTCCGTTTATTTTATCTAGCTTCATGTTTTGTTATGATGCGAACGGTTTCATAGATTTTCCTGCTGTTTTCCTTAATATATATATATATATATATATATATATATATATATATATATATATATATATATATATATATATATATTTATATATGAATGAGATTGAATTCTCGCTTAACTCTTGGTGAAACATAATTGAATATTAAATTAAATTAAACTCTTGGCTTAATGTTTCACGATTTATTTAACAATATGTATAGTCAACATGTTTTTACATGTTGACATGTCAACAAGTCACTTTTAGTAAATAATAAAGAAAAGACAAATGTTGAAGACAAAAGCGGTATTTATAAGATTTTTTGTAATGAATGTCCAGCATTTTATATCGGCCAAACAGGTAGAAAAATAAGAACTCGGGTTGATGAACATAAAAGGTCGATTTTGTACAATGTTAATAAAACTGTATTCTCAGATCATTGCATTAGCTCTAATCACTTCATAGATTTTGATAAAACTAAATGCCTACACTCAGGTAATAAAGGTAAACGTTTAGACCTTCTGGAGGGAATTGAAATTAGCAGTTCTTGGAAGAGAAAAGAAGAAATTGTAAATGAACAAGTAGATTTTCAACTATCCTCCCTACTCACATCCATTTTGTAGATATAAATTTGTTGTACGTTTCTTATAGTAGTTTAGTCTTTGAAAATGAGCTAACGCTCGAAACATATATTGACTATACATATTGTTAAATAAATCGTGAAACATTAAGCCAAGAGTTTAATTTATTTTAATATTCATATATATTTATATGTTATAAATATATAAATACTGAAAAAATAACCGAAATAGACAAAATTCTAGCATTAGGAAAATTTCGGTAGCAACGCTCTAATAATCGTATAATACGACTTTGTTGTTACTGCCTGTCCCATATAACCACCACTGAGTGAACATACTAACTGTAAAACGGTTCGACTTGCTTCTGAATAAAACAAAGCGAGTTATTATCTTCTGCGCCCACGTAACCACCTTTTACATGCTGGCGTAGTCTCCGACTCAACGGTGGCGTTCTTCTTGCATAATTGAGATTGATTCTGAATGCTACCGGATTGTGCACTACACTGATAGCACGTAAGCTTTGACTTCGTATCAAACTTGCATTTGTAAGTTTCTTCCGTAGAGATAACAACGGGAAAAATCGCAGAATGAATATTATCGATATCTAACATTTTACTTGGAATTTGGAGTTGGGAAAATGTAGACACTGCATTTCATGAAAAAAAAAAGTGATTCAACCGATCTAAAGGAAAAACGGTAACATTTACAGTACCTGTCATTTAATATGACTGGAAACATTTACTGAAATATAGTACTTAAGCACGATATAAATTAAATATATCATGTTATAAACAGTTTCTTCTCGGTGAATCATCAATTATAGCAGTCTAAATTGAATACTGGAAGAACAATTTATAGAAATGTTCGAACGGAGAGATAACTAGCATCATTTTAGTTTATTCATATTCACTACAGAAAGTGAACATTAGAAGTTCTAGTATGCCCACTAAAATCAAAGAAAACAATGAAAAATCCTGTATAATCCCCATGGGGGATTCCTCAGTTATGTCCGTCCTTCGGTGAAGCATCATTACTATCAAGACATTCATTCTTTTAATTTTAACCAAGCCCGGAATTTACTTCCCCATGCCTCTTCATCTTCGAGTTCACCACTCTTTTCTGCAGTTGTTCTCTGGCCTCCAATTATCCTTCGAGGAATTATTGTTAAAGACCCATTTCCTTCTAATTCGTCGGCGATTTCTGATTAGTTGATATCTTTCACACATCGTCCGGCAGATCTCGCCATGTGCTGCGTTACCATCCAAATTCCCCATAAGAAGACGAGCTTCAACTATGAATTTCAATCATAAACGCCATCTTTCGAACGATCAAGGTATCAGTCCTCTTGAAAATGTAGAACATACAATACAAGAACTACTGGGCTAGAAGGACTCCGTACTCTCAGCTTTTTCATGTTCTTTCTGAAGTAAATGAATATAAAGAGAAAGATTACCTGCATATCATCTGATTTTAGGTGTTTTCCCGTCATTTGGTGTTTCTGCCCTGGTCATTTCTGTCTGGATGGTCGATTTTCTACAATTTCCTTCATTCAGTCAACGAAACATGTATTAACAATTACAGTTGGTTATTCCTGCTTCGTATTTTCCTAACTATGTACGAGAATGGGAGAGGGAACTATATACCTTTAAAATACCTTCCTTTTTGAAATTTTCAACCTATTATATCCTCAAAATTTGACGTAAAGTGCACATGCTGCTATTGATTGGAGGATTCAAAACTAGAATGAAGTAAAGACGACATAAAGCATGTTCACTAGCTGAAGAGCGAAATGAATATCATATAGCAATTAACTTAGTTCTGTGAAATACTGTTCAGCTAAACGTTTATCGGCAGAAGTGCACATATTTATTTATGATGATTAATTAATATATGATTTCTATTGCTGTAATCATTACCTAGTATATTTGATCCTTCTTGGATATTAAATATTCCTTTGTCGAGACTGAATTCGATCTTGAAAATGAGTTTTATGACTTCGATATTTGCAGAAGAAAAACGATGAATTATTACAATCTACACAATATCACACAATTGTATAAAACAATTTATTTTTCACTCCAAGCATATTCATCTAAAATGAGTTCTCTAACCGCGATAATGAAATACTTGTATAATACCTCATGACAAACAATTCTTCCAGCGAAATCAAGATAATCCCGGTAGAATAATTACCACCGCTTTCAGAATTTACTTTCCTGCGAAATCTTAATGCCATAACGAAAAAACCTAACTAGTTGAAGACTTAGTTTAACTGCCAGGTTCTGCGAAATTCTGGTCCTGACTCGTTGGTAAATTGATAGCGTCTTGAGGAAATTAGATAGCATGCTTAAGTACCCACTACAGTATTTGTTTGACTAAAACTAATTAATCACCAGAACATTACTTGAATATCACAGCTATTTCTATAGTTATCGACCATTTGATCATCAGATGATCTTCAAATTTATAACAACCAATATTAAAATCAATAGATGTACTGTATACTTTCAAGTAGTTCTTTTGAATAGATTGAGACCTTCAACACAGATCTCAAAGTTGTCAATTCACAGGTAGTTGCAGCTATGTCGCTAACAACTAAAACTAACGATATTTCGTTAGTTTTAATTAATTGAATATGATTGTTTTCTTTTTGGTCTTTTCAAATTCATTCTGCTTGATCATTTAGTGAGCTGTCATGGTTGGTTTTATTATGTGTTCGCTCATTTTTATTGCTTTAAATAAGTTGGAATTTCAATACTTCTAGTGTACTACAGTACCTAAAATCCAAAATTGAATTTCTCATAGGCACTATAGATTAATAAACATACTATGCTGTTCGAATTAATTTGGACAAAGGATGAAAAACAATTTTTTCGTAAAATCTTACCCTTATGTGAAGTAAATACATACAAAATACGTAAATTCTTCCTATTAATATGAAGTATGTCCTCCTTTCGCAGAAATAACTTCTTGAACTCGTCTAGGTATCGATTCCACTAGCGTAGCGCAGATTTCCTTCAATTCGTCATCAAGAAACCACACCTGAATTGCACTTATAATCATTTTTCTTTTGTAGTGCAATCCATTTTTGCCAGTCGTTTCTTTAAAATATTCCATAAATTCTCAATGGGATTGAGATCAGGTGAATTCCCCGTTCAATCGAGTACTTTTGTTTCATTCTCACGCATAAAGGCCTGCGCTTGTTTGGAATTGTGGCAGGGAGCCAGGTCGTGCTGAAATGTTCCATCAAACGTTTCAATGAATGGACAATCCTGGTGCGCAATATCTCCATATATTTCACTGAATTCATCATCCCTGTTATAGGAGCTAATCGTCCAGTGCCATTGGTTGTGAAAAACCCCAAAACATTTGTTTCCAAGGACGTTTTACTGTTTGTTGGATGTGATTACGCCGCAAAATTTCCCCATCACTTCGTCTAACAACACTTGATTCGTACCCTTGAACAAACAAATGTGCCTCATCACTAAAACCACCTTCTTCCAGTCGTCCATAGTCCACGCACGGTACTTTTTGGCCCATGCCAAACGTTTCTTCATCATTTTCTGGGTAAGCAGTTGCTTTCTTCTTGGTCTTCTTGCCTTACGGCCAACCTCCAACAGTCGTTTTCGCACAGTTGAGATGCTCACCTCCACACCAGAAACCATTAAATCCCTTAGAAGATCAGTGCTTGTCTTTCTCGGATTAATTTTGCTATTTCTTATCAACAATTTGTTTGTTCTTGGAGTAGTTTTGTGTTTGCGGCCACAGTTTCCTTTTCTTTTTGGAGACGATGAGCCACTTTCTTCAAATGTTTTTGAAATTCTCGAAACGCTGGACTTTCCGGCACCAACATCTTCAGCTATATATCTTACAGTCATTGATGTGTGTTCATTACGCGCGATAATTTTGGAACGCTTCCTCGGAGTGATATCCATCTTTGGACAAGACAATACAGCACGTATCAAAATTGAAACCACCAACTGGCGCACCACAACTGAATTGCTGGCGAGGTAAAACCGGTCAGAATGTAAATGATGGTCAAGGTCGTACCCTCACGTCACCTCAGGTAGTAAACAAGCTGGCGTGAGGGTGTTTGGGCCACTCTTGTACTCACATACTACAGTAACTCAAACGAAGAAAAAAAATGTTTGTCCCAATTAATTCGAACAGCATAGTAATTAATTCAAAAATCACATTTCAATTAATGACTAGATGAAAGTGAACCAGTTACCACTCTTTCACCTCAGTTGAATGCCCGAAAGAAGTGAAAAACAATTTTATTTTCCTTCATTATATAAAAATTGATTTTTAGTTGTATTAATTCGTAGTTTATCAGAAAGAAGTAGAAAATTGTTGTTAGTGATGTCAATGAAAAGTTTTATATGCTATCACTATATCAAAAATAATCATTGTTTGAACCTGTATCCACTGAAAATATTACATGTTTTGAAAGAAGGAAAATGCATGGATCTATTGGAAGCTGCTTAAATCAAGTCGGTTATGAAGGCTTCAACTGGGCAACGAAAGTTTACAAATTAAACTATCCATTCCAAATATGCAGAATAATTCTTCGAATTATGTTTCTCTAGCCCTAATCCCAAAATATTAAATTTTCAATTATGAAATTTTGTTTCAGGAGAGAAATTTCCTTTGTGCCGCCATCAGCATAGAATTGGCAGTGAGTGGTATTTTCTACATTTGCCGCGTTTTGATAATACCCGGTCTGCATCCAAATTACGCCCTAGTGATAAGTTGCGTGAGAATCCAATTATCCACGACCACCACACTCCTGCTCGTCTTCTTACCAAAATTTTGTTATCAGCAGAAACAAGTCACGTCTCTGGGACAGGATTATTCTTGCAGAGCACCCCTAGATGCTTTTAAGGTAACGTCAATACTATTTCATTTTCATTCATCAAATATTAAATTATATAAGTAGGCGATGTTTGAAAGTTAACAAATATGGAAGTACATCAGCAATAAACATCAAAACTATCAGAATCAATGGAATGTATTTTCCCAACATTCACAGATTGAAATTCATTTAAGTAATTTGTCAAGTAATTCGAAGATATAACTTTTGAATCTTCAAAGCGACATTCCTGGTTACACACCTGTCTACTCCACGATGTGTGTACAATGCGTTTATAATTATAAATACCATCATATTCAGGGTTTATACAAAAACCGACATTTTAGAAAACCGGTTTTCGAATAGTAATTTTTCCAGAAAACCGGTTTTAACCGGTCTTGAATTTTTATAAAAAACTTTTTGCTTGAATATTCTGTAATTCGAACAAAAAATTTTGACAGAAAATTTAGAGTGATTAAAGGCAGTTTTTGAGTGAAACTATTTACTGTCCAATGTGATAGTAGAAATTTTGTATGCAATTTAGTAGAAAAAAGAAATAATAGTTGACTAGAATTGAATAACTTTAAAACTTTCCGTTGTTTATGCATAATTTTCACATATAAGGATGTAAATATTTTTATAATAGTGAAACGAGTTATTCAGCAAAGAGTTCGAATAAATAAAAACAATATATTTTCATATTTTTATAATAACCATCTTATAAGTGTAATTTATACATTGAAAACTGATATTTTCTACTAAAAAACCGGTTTTCGAATTTTATTATTTTCTCCAAAAAACTGATTTTTAAAACCGGATTTTAAAAACAGACAAACCCTAATATTTACCATACACATTCTGTATGTTTCACATAACTTTTGAATCTTCAAAACAACATTCTTGATTACACACTTGTATACTACACGATGCGTTCACAATTCGTTTATAATTGTAAAGACATATATATATAATACCATCATATTTACCATACACCTTTTTTATCTTTTGTGAATAATTTCTATTCAATATCTCGTGAATTTTGAGCATTTAATCAGCACAAATAAGCGGAAATGTGGACATTGTATTTATTCAGTAGTTTTGCGAAATTTTGTGCTAAATGAGTCAATATTTGCAACTTCAATATGTCCAAAACAAAAAGAATAATTTCCAAATTAACAGTTCAATAGAGGGCAATCATAGAATTCTCACTTTCAGTTTCATTATATATTCATAGCACGTTTCTTTAACACTCTAGCTTTGTCTAAAGACATATACAAACTGAATGAAACTATCGAGGTAATTATTATAATTGAGGCATTATTCAATCATCAAATTTATAACTATCCTACTGCATTTTTCAAACGAAATGCTATTAATTACTTCTTCTTCCAAACAATTATTATCTAAAGAGAAATTGATAGGTCTTTGTACCTGATGGGAAGAAGAATTATATATTGGATCTTCAAATAATGTTAGTTGCTTAAATTTTTCTGTTCAATCTTTATACATCTCATGATATAGTCGCATGTATAGTTCAGAGACGCATTATTCATTTACAATGTAAATGAAAGTGGAATTAAGACAATTGTTCATCATTGTAACAGTGATCATCAATTTACATCAAGCGAGTATTGTAGTTAACTCGTAGACTGATTCGCATATGCCTGTTGAGTGAAGGCTAGTTTTTTAGTTGCAAGGACTTTCTTTATTACATTTTACAATTTTTAAGTTCTTCATTCTGTTATTTTTCCTTACGTATTGTTATTCATTATGTTACTAATGTTAATATCTATTAATAATAATAAATATTAATGAGGATAATAACTTGAATTTCTTCCTGAATGAAATTGAAAATCCTGGATGAAATTCTTCATAAATACATTTTTGTACTTCTATATCGTTTTGAGTAGCTAGTTGTCTTGTTTTGACATAAGGATTCCTTCTGTAAAACAGTGTATGTGAAATGAATAAAACAAAATCCATAACCATACAAAAACTTTTCAAACTAATTGAATATTTTCTATAAATATGAAATGAAAGTCATCATATGTCGGTGTTACTTTCAATTTTAATTGCTTCCATGAAAATCACAGTTGGTGAGCTCAAGTGAATAATCTAGCTTTACGATATTCTCATAATAATGTATTAATTGTTCGTGTATTCAATAAGAAGAAGCGTCTCTTCTTTTGTTCAGAGTTTGACAACATTGAGTTTTTAAAAAGTTCTCATGCGAAAACAAGCAGGATATGAAATGTAGCGTTACTTTGCCACCAAGACAATCAGTAAGATTGATTGCCACATTATGATGCCAAATGGGTTATTCTTCCTATGTTTTGTATCAGTCAAATGCCAGCTGGAGCCACAGGGAATAACGACCAAAGACAGAAAGGCACATTTACGTGGGAACTTTGCTGTGTTTTCCGTAATAATAACATAGTTCTACAAAGATTTACGAAACGCTGAATTCAATAATTCATAATCGTGATAACGTGTAGTATTCGTGTCAGTTGCGTGATTGTTAATTTCTTAAGTATTTTTCTGGCATATATCAAATGTCAAATTGTTAAAAGTGTTAAATTTTGTGCCTTGAATATGAAAATTTTCAGAGATAATAAAATATTGAAACATTTTCGATCAGAATCATGTATATCAGAAATGTTTCTTCGCTGGTTTTTTATATTGATTGCTAAGATACTTTTTTAGTAGGATTTCAATTACGTAGATATTAAATTCAAAATTGAGAGCAACTGGACCAAATAACTCATGGATTCCATCGTTATCAGCTGATTTGAGTCATTTTCATGGAAAACAGACAAAACAATTTCATTATAACTAAATTTATCTATGACAATAAACGTCTAGAAAATTTAATTGTTTTTGTAAAAGGTGTTTTTTAGAGGTATAGAATTTTAAATTGCAACAAAGCAACGATGGATCATTCTATTGACACGAATGTTTTTTTATTCGAGAGATAATCTTGTGGCATGACCGCTACGGCTGGCTCGAATGTAGTCCAATCTGGACGTCCAATTTTCGATGAAATTTTCCAACATTTGTGGCCATATATCGGTCATAACACGGCGAATATTGTCTTCCAAATGGTCAAGCGTTTGTGACTTGTTGCGCCATCTTGTTTAAACCACAGCTCATGGACATCATGGTTGTTCAATTCAGGAATGAAAAAGCTAGTACCTAATCATGGCTCTATACCGATCACCATTGACTGTAACGTTCTGGCCATCACCGTTTTTGAAGAAGTACGGACCAATGTTTTTACCAGCCTATGAAGCGCACCAAACAGTCAGTTTTTCTGGATGTAACGGTGTTTCGATATACACTTGAGGATTATCTTCACTCCAAATGCGGCAGTTTTGTTTGTTGACGTAGCCATTCAACCAGAAGTGCGCTTCATCGCTAAAAAAAAATTCGCTTATGAAAATCGGGAACAACGGCAATCTCGTTTTGGGGCCATTCGACGAATCTACGCCTTGCTTGATGATCGTTTGGCTTCAATTCTTGCACGAGTTGGATTTTGTAAGCACGCAAACCAAGATCCTTCCGCAAAATCTTCCATAAAGTGGATGGACAGAGATCCAATTCCTGTGATCGATGGTGGATGGACTCATTCGGGTCTTCTTCAATGCTACGCTCTACAGCAGCAATAGCTTCTTCTGTACGCACCGTACGACGTCTCTAGGGATGCGAGTTGTCAATAAGAGTAAACGTGGTGCGAAAACGTTCCATGGTTAATCGAAATAACTGCTCTGATGGACGATTTTGTCGACGATAAAATGGACCTGGTTCGCGATACGTATTCCGCACAGAACCATTATTTTCAAAATAAAATTGCACTATTTGCAAGAGTTGTTCAGGCGTGAATCTATTCATGATGAATAACTAAACCAAACTGGAAATAAATCACTTCTAAGCTGTTAAATCGGTCGCCATCATCAACACTAATGCCAACTTGAAGTTAGAACTTAAGTATAGATACCTCTAGAAAAACACCCGTTACAAAAAAACAATATAATCAAAAATCCAAAAATTATCATGATGATCTAGAATTGAAACGATAGATGATTGGAAATAGATAAAGCAGAATAAGCGATAGTTAAATAACCGAAAATTAAAAGAAAATTACTGAATTATCATCAAATGAAATTTTAGCACTAAAATTTGAGATTGAATAAAATACATCAGGAGCTGGCAAATCTGAGAAGTACTGCTCCACATCTTAACAATACAAATCTGCTTCCAAAGTGAAGAAATTTTTAAAAAACAATTCTGCTATATATTGTTGAGTAAATAAATTTAAGAAAATGAAAATAACAGAAATAAACTAGTTGAAACTGAATAAATATATGAACTTTTCACTGAAATAAGTTCACGAAATAGAATGAAGAAATCTGGAAATGCTGGATATCTGAAATCAGTCAAAAAACAAAACAACACGACGTTTCGATAAGCTTTCACATTAGTAGTATCATTTACTGTTCTGTTTCACTTTTGTCTCAAAAACCACCAATATAACAATATCTGTAATGGATTATCAGAATTTAAGGGCGTTTTATTAAAAATGCACTACAAATTTTAGTGATTATGTGCAAACTCTTTTTGCGGAGCCATAAAATTCATGACAGTAACTACATTTAATAAACAAAATATTGATGTACTATTGCTACAGAAATGTTTCAAAATGACTGCCTTCTGCTCAGTTTCTCTAAATTTCTCCAAATTTACCTTTGTCGTTTCAAATATACTATCGTTCGTCAATAAACCAATAACATGTACTGCATATTTAAATTTCTCAGATATGTATGATGTCTCGATAATGCTTCACCAAGTTATTTTGCATCGAATGAATTTTCATTGAAAAGAACCTCGTTATGTTTCTACAAAATGGTGGAGGGGCCAAAAAATTTAATTTTCCTCGAAATTTAATTCCATAATCCTTATAACTTTCATAATTCAGAGCTCCATTTCAATTGTGAAAGTCAAATATAGACGTAACTCGTAAACTTCAGAGCATAATAGTAATTAACGATTCGATTTTCAATATGTTTATCATCAAAATTCGAAGAGTTTGTTTTTCAATTCAAAACAAGATAAAAATTACAATGCGTTTTGACGAAATCTATGAATAATATAATAATAATTAATTGAACTTGTATCAAATATTATTGTATTAGTTATGTGCGTAATCAAGGATTATAAATAAATCAATATATCGATTTCAATACTTCCATTGATATAGATCTTCAAAATCTGAAACAAATTTACTGAACTTCGAGTCGTACGCCCGTTAAATGTTCCCAAATATACTTCACCTGTCACATTTGAGAAACTCTAAAAACATCATCGAAGTATTCCATTAGTGGGAAACTCATGAAATTATTTTCCTGAAAGGTTTTATTATTGATGACGAAGGGATGAAAACCTATTCGACAAACTTACCCCTTAGCCGAATGGAATTTGTTTCACAATGTTTTTCAGTCCCATTCCATTATGTTTTTTGACTGATGTGAAGAGGTCTGAGTTTCGAAGAAGGTCCCTTCATCGAATAGAAATTTCATATTTGCCATATCTCTTTGTCACTTGAAGTGAACTAGAATTTTCCATCATTTCCACAGCTAACGAATGTTGACATCTCATTAAATTTCACGACGTAATAAGTGAATTTCCCGTCATTGGCTTTCACGGTTTGTTTTGAAGGCTATTCCCTCAGCATTGATACTAATTGATGGAGATCCTTCGGAATTTTTCAGAGGAAACAACGCCAATATTCTCAGAAGAATATTCAATTAAGCATAATTATAAGTACTGACTTGATGGATTTGGTAGGTCCAATCATTTTTATTGTGTCATTTTTCGAAGGGAGTTGTTCTGCATTAAGTTCGAAATAAATAGGGAGTTTAATTGAAATTACGAAATACAATTTTAAGAATATAAACATGATTTTTTGAAGTCTAGCAAAAACTACTGTACGGAATGAATAAATAAATAAAGGTATAACTTCTTTGGAGTCTCATCAGAATGTTGTTAGTTTCAGGAATTTTTTATGCTCTTCTTTTCAAAATTGAATAAATTCATCCGAAAAATCGTCAGAGATAAAATATTATTAAAATACTCCTCGAATTTTTGAGCATCTACAGTAAACATTCTTTTATATTACGAACTTTATGTGTTAGGGTCTTTAACATTTCTCATCGAAATGTAGAAAATCCTTTGTTCGAACGCATTTGAAATCAATCATTTTCGTGTGATAATTCTTATCTAGAATCATTCAATTGTATTCAACAATATAACTTCAGCTGCTAAAAATGAGCTGAAATATAGATATGTGAAGAAGTCTGAGTATTTCTTTTACTTAATGAAAGGTTTTTAACCACGCAGAACATCAAAGCATCAGTCGGAGAATAGAATGAAAGTTAATAAATAAAATTATGTGAAATATGTCTCTTGGCGTTAAGGTTCATTTGTAGAAAAAGTAGTTCTGTTGATTTTTGTTACACTCTTGGTGCACTACGAAGTTCATATTACATTATGACAGGAAATCCTTCCAAGTGTTATTTCTGTGTAGCCGTTTTGAAATTATGAATGTCGAATATCTCATCCAATATTTTTCTTCGTAACGGGTGATTTTTAAGCGTAGTTTTTTTTCAAATCGAATAAAACACTCAATTTGAATCATATATTCAAAATTTTTATTGAAATTGATAACTTGGCCTTGCCATTTACATTTTGAAAGATAACTTCATGTAAATGTTGTCCGCGGCTCCGTATCAAATGGTCCATTCGGAAGGTCCAATTTTGCGCCACTTTTTCGAGCATTTCGCCCTGTATCCCAAGAATTACGCGTGTTATGTTATCCTGTAGGGCTTCAATCGTGTTCGGCGTGTCCACATGCACTAACGACTTTACATAACCCCACAAGAAATAACCCAGAAGCGTCAAATCGCATGATCTCAGCGACCAATTCACATGGCCTTTCGAGAGATGCTCACCAAATTCATTCTTCAACATGTCCATTGTTTCACGGGCTGTGTGGCATATGGCACTGTCTTGATGAAACCACATCTCAACCAAGTTCAACTCGGCCAACTGCGGCAAAAAAAATGTGTATCATGGCTCGATATCGTTCGCCGTTGACATTTCTTCCACTGTCGTCTTTGAAGAAAAATAGACCGATGATGCCACCAGTCCATAAACCACACTAAACTGTCATTCTTTCGGGATGCATCGGTAATTCCAGATCGATAGTTTATGCCTCAATAATTAATGAGCCTCATGTGAACACTCGTCCAGCTGTGCTTCACTAAAAATTAGACGTTGTGGTAGGTCATTCGGCTTCAATTCTTGCAGAGATTGAGTTTTATAGGCTTTCAAACCCAAATCAACACGTAAAATTTCCCATGTGGTTGAGTAACACATGCCCAATTGCTGAGAACGGCTACGAATTGACATTTCACGATCCTCATTAACACTGTACGCTACGGCTGCAATATTCTCTTCAGTACGCACTGTACGCATGCGAGACAATCGTTTAATCTCCAACAAAGTAAACTTGGTGCGAAATTTGGTGATAACAGCACGAATTGTTGATTCATAATATGGTCGTAACAAATGATACACATTTTTCACAGAATACGAAATTTGATAGTAAATTTCAACAATTTGCAATCGTTGCACGTTTGTACGTCTTTCCTATGATAAAATGGCAGAGTATACTGAAAACTTTTCACTTCTGACAGATGACGTATGGATGCCATTACCAACCAGTGCCGCCAACCTGAAAAACTTAACTCTTAAAAAATCACCCGTTTATTTGAATTCCTGAAAAATAATTCATGAAATTTACTTCGGATTATCCACTAAAATTCGAACACCTGGCGCATTTTTAATTACGTGATGACCACGTGTATTCCTTCAGTGTATTTTATTTTTAGGACATCAATGCTCATGGTCCTTTAACTAGTAACAATAGTGACGTTGAAGTGGGAGAAATTACCCTGGCGGACATGTCGCCAGATGATATTCGAGCGGAGCTAAAAAGACTTTACCTACAGTTGGAAATTTTCAAAAGTAAGACGATCTGCCGGGACAACCCTCATATATCGAAGAGAAGAGGTGGCAGAAAAGCTGCACATAGGAGATTCAGTTTACAGGTAATTAATCATTTCGGCTCTCATTAGATATATTTCATAAACTACCATTCCAAAAATTCGAAATTATGGTATATTTCTCAATTTAACTTCTCATCAACTGCCTGAAAGTATGATTGAATATTCATCACAATATTTTCTGGTATTTTTCAGGTATAACTTTGTTTATTTATCTTTCAATTTATAATGTTGTAACTGATTATTTTCCGTATGTATTGGCCTCATCAGTTTTCTATTATGTTCACCTTACAAAGTGAATATTTTGTTCTGTTTGATAACATTTATTCATAAACTTTGACAGCAAGCTATTCTAGCGCATCTTAAATATTTTATATCACTCCTTTAATGCGCTTTTAAATTGTTTCGTTGATTATTTCACCCTATGGCGTCTTCCTTATGGTTTCGGTGGAAACTTTATACATAAAACACTCAATTCATTCACTTATTCCAAATAATCTTGTGTAAGTCAGACAGTCTAACTTTATGGCGAAATAATCGAAGCTTGATCGTCGAATAAATGTGTAAATTTAAACATTACCACCCCCATTCACTGTACTATGGCAGCTGCAGTGATACTTCTCAAGGTTGAGCCTTCAACTTAGAAGAGTCAGTGAAATTGAAGTAGATAACCTTAGACAACACAATTAATTTCTTCTGGTTTTCAAGAAGCTGATTTTCGCAAATTTTACCTTGGTGAATTTTGTATCTAGACTTGGACAGATTTACGCTCATTTAACAACTGACTGATTCAGACCCCAAAGGCAAACGCAACATTTAACTCCATTAGGGATTCTATGCGTTTGGAGTTGACTTCAGTTTCAACCGATCAACTGCTCCATCAGTATTTCTTTTATAAGCTGCAGTTTTTAGGTAGACCACTCCTTTTTAGTATCAACTAAGATCGGCAAGTTTGAGAGTATAAGTGCTTTTGGCGATTTGCTCACAGAAACTGCAATTTGTTGAACTCAAACTTTTTCTCATGGGGTTTTCTCTTGTCGATGGTGTGTGCCATTCGGTCGATGGCCTTAATTTGACATCACCCATCCTTTCACTCAAATTCAGTTGGACACAGGGACTAGTGTATTTGAAGATGAACATTCTTATTGACAATTTTATCACTTAACCGAATTGAACTTTCATTTCAAACGAAATATTCTTTCCTTAAAACAGAAGCAAATTTAAAACATGAAAGAGCAAAGTTTTGGGATTCGTTTGCATATTCGTCCTCGATTATTCGTCCCCTTTTTCTATGCGAACTGGATGCCCCTAAAGAAATATTTTACATCGGACGATAAAAAGATATAATCTTCGACGTGGACCTTATATATCCAACCAAGTTGATATACTACGACAGAGCTTGATCGCTTGAACTGAAAGGAGTGTCACTAATCTCACAAAAGGTATTTCTTCGTGAATATCTGGAGAGGCATTGAAGTAACCCAAATCGAAATGGAAAGAAATGTTTCAAAATTATAATGGAAAAATGTCACTCGGGATGACAGAAACTTGATGTGAAACGCATATGGATTATTTCGAATGAATAAAAGCGAATCAAGAAAAGTGAAGTACAATTTGAAAAACTGACATTACCTTCTTACATCGTGCGCTAGTAAACAGCTTTTTTGTTGGAGCAGTGATGATTCAACTACAACTTCAATCAAAATCAACTCTTTTAATAGCTGTCCATATGTTTTTCTTTATTACTCTTATTAAGTTACGCTCTTTAAAAACTTATTTCTTACAAATAACAAACAAGATCCTATAAAAATGAGAATATTGAGCAACTACCAGCGCCACCTGTTGTGTCATGTGTAACAATAACTGTTAAACTGGAATAGGGACCTAAGGGTGAAAAAAAAAGTTTGGATGCCTGATATGAGTTGTTTACTTTATTGACTTCCATAAATAAAGTTGAAATTAATTCAATACTTCAGCTCTGAATTTCTAAAATTTTAACAGAATTATTAGATATTGAATTATTGCATCACTTTGTTAACAAGGTGACACAACTAAAGAGTAATTACAGTGGAAAATGTACTTCTTGCACTCAAACTTCGGTACTTTTTTTCATAACAATCATTCCAAAAGTATATAAGTATATTATAGAGTCAACTGTTTCATATGGTTACAAATATAATAATCAATATTCAAATACATAACTTATGATACTGAAGAATATATAAATATATATGTATATGAATTTCAAATTAAATTGAACTCTTGGATTAATGTTTCACGATTATATTCAACAACATGAATTCATCAACATGTTTCGAGCGTGAACTCATTTTCAAGACTAAAATACGGTAAGGAACGAACAATAAATTTATATCTATACAATGGATGTAACGAGGATGGATAATTGAAAATCTACGTGTTCATTTACGACATCTTCTTTTTTCTTTCGAGAACTGCATATTCCAATTGCTTCTAAAAGGTCTAAACGTTTTCCTTTATTACCTGCGTGCAAGCACTTGGTTTTCTCAAAGTCTATGAAGTGGTTGGAGTTAATGCAATGTTCTACTTCATAGACTTTGAGAAAACCTAATGCTCACACGCAGGTAATAAAAGGAAACGTTTAGACCTTTTAGAACCAGTTGAAATATGCAGTTCTTGGGAGAAAAAAGAAGACATCGTAAATGAACAAGTAGATTTTCACTTATCTTACATACATTGTATAGATATAAATTTGTTGTTCGTTCCTTTCTGTAATTTAGTCTGAAAAATGAGCTCACGCTCGAAACATGTTGACAAATTCATGTTGTTACATATAATCGTGAAACATTGAGCCAAAAATTCAAATTTAATTTAATATTCAATTATGTTTCACCAAGAGCTAAGCGAGAATTCAATCTCAGTATATGAATTTCACAAACATGAATCAATACCTGTTTATATTTGTGAAACAGTTCGAACGAAATGAACAATTCCAGAGAAATCCTGTTACAGAGAGTCACAGTAAAAGGCAAGCAATTGTCTAATTTTCCATTCTATGGAATCATTACGACTGGAAAACTTGAAATAGTAATAATTAAATTATTCTAACTGATTCTTAATTAGCAAGGAAACAATCTCGAACAGTAAAATTTTATGTTGCCACTCAACTTCTTGCTTGAAGGAGCCAAACTCTCCAATTGTTCGAACTCATGTATTTTCCGCTTAAAATAAATAGTTCATAGCAATCTCAATTCCAAGAAAAAGTGCTATTATTAGAGTGATGACCTGTTATCTCTGTCTTTTGGTAACACTAATATTCAATAGAAAACTTCAAATTGTTACTAGAATATAATTTCATGTGATATTTCTGTATAGATTTCATAGAAATCATTACATTATTGACAAAAACTACGTTCAGGAATGTTAAAAATAATTCATTTCTTTGAGTCGTTTTTAACTATGTTTTTATATCATAAGTTGACAAAGTATTTTGAAGATCTGTAGATGGTGTATAATATGGAAAATATAGAAACACTGATGATCATTTGAAAAAAGGAATTCATCATTATTGCTGTTTTAATACCATGAGAAAAATAGTGCTTTTTGTAACACTTCGCTCCTTTTTTAGAAAAATAGGGGCTCAAGTCTTGTAGCTCATAATGTAGCTATTCATGTAAATTTAAAGTCATGTAAAGTTACTATGAGATCCTCAATTATTCCACTAGAAAGAAAATTTGGAAATTGTAACTGTAATCTTTAAAAATTAAGATAATATCTTTGAGAAAATATTGAAGAATTTTCTCATTGATTTTCACATTTTCACATGTGTAAAAACATAGTGAATTATGTGATAGCAAACTAACTATTGCTAATATATTGACAGTATAAAAACGGAATATTAGATTTCATATTTCTTCACTTGAAGCGTCACATCAACTGGTTTATTTACCAACCCATTAAATCTATTATTTTATTCAATGCTCTACAGAAGAAGGGAAGCAGAGAAAAGGTATGTTGAAATTAGTAGTATTGAAAACAGAGCTGTATTGAGGAAAGTAGTGATAAAAAATCTTTTTGAATGATTATTGTAGACAAAAAGCATGTCATGTAGTTGTGCTAATTCGTTAAAATATAGGTCATTATTTTGAGTCAACTACAAACATTTTGTAAGCATGATTATCATAATTAAGTCAACTACAAATATTTTGTACGTAACATTGATATTAAATCATTGAATTTAATAATCATAATATATTTATCACAAATTGAATATTTGTATATTTTCACCTTGTATTCATAATCAAGAAAGGAATGTTAATATTTTAGTGAACGTGTTTCATGAGCAAGCTCTAAGCTTTTGTTTGTTTTCACATGCCTTATCTTAGAAAAGGGTCTACAAATAAACGAGAATGCCATACTGCAGTTATGAAGAAATTGACATTTCTTTCAAACTGCAAATATTTGACATTTCTTTCTTTTTACATTCATAGTAAATCAAGAAGTTAGTTTCATTATTATACATAATTCTTCACAGTGAAACAAAATAGTGAAAATATTATGAGTTATACATACTGTATCTTCATATATTTCACATTACTATACAATTCCTTCTCGTTTTTTAACACGTACAGGTTTAAGATGATATATTTCCGTGTTCCGAGAATGTGTTGTAGAAATTTGAACATTTTTTATCCACTTCTGGCTCATAATAATGTTCTGGCATTTTCACCACCTCATAAAATTTGTGGTGACTTTGAGCCTTTTCATGACGTCATCGACATATTTGCATGCGTGCCTGGCGATATCAGACGAGCTCTCGCCTGACTGTTTTTTTAGTTTTAGTCATAACTTTTTCAAATATTAGTTTTTCTTATATTTTGTGGGTGAGCTTCAATGTCAGCTTGCTCACAGAGCTTTTGTTCAAGTAGATTGTTTGTACATTATTAATATTATTTCTAGTTTATTTTTTTTTCTCAAGTTGAAAACTATATTGTATTTTCCCACTCAATAATTCGCCCAAGCTGTTGAGTGGTGTATTTGTAAATAAATAAATAAATAAATAAATATTTGATTGCTTCAATATTACAATAAATTATTTAGTTAATAATTTTTATTTAGTTCAGCAGTATACGTATAAGTTATATAGTGCAGCTAAATAAAGGTGATCATATTCGAACAAAAATTAATGTTCCATCAAAAATCTGATTCATTTCCAAATTTTTTGCAACATTCAAAATCACTATTCGGAATCGATATTGACGTAAGTCAGTTGTTTCTCTATATCACATTTTGCAGATAATAATTCAAGGAATGCATAAGTTGAACATTTGCATTTATAATTCAAAATATTTGTTGTTTAAACGAAAATCATTTGAAATCCGTCAGTTTGAACAAGTCCTGCGGTTTGATTATTGATTCATAAGATATTTAGTAAAACCTCGTGTAAGATCGGCACAATTCTCATGATGTATATTGTACGACAATATGTTTCATTCTATATAGTTATATGAAAAAGTAAATCGACAGAGGCAATAAATTTCGTCTTATATTGGCATTATATGAAAATCTTCTTCTGCTTGATACGCCCCTGTCGGTTGTGGTCTGTGGAACCTGTCACAAAGCGCCCGAGTTCCTCACGTAATTTAGTAGTATTTGCCTTCCATAACATAACTGACAAATACCTACCGAAAAATTGGATTTCATGCTATGCTCATATATCTCTTTTTAATCCTATACCGTTATTATTTTTTCAAAGGATTCCATGCTCGTAAAAGTGAGAGCTTATATTTCGCTGCTTCCAATCTCCAAACGTGTCAGTGCTTTCATTATGAATAATTTAAAGAACGTTTTTTATCAGAGTATAACTTATATTCGAAAAATATTCTATATTGAAAGTGACTATTTCTATCCATAACTTTAACAAATTATTCAAAAGAATTTCATGCAGAGCTGGCCATGTCAAACATGAAAAATGTGATGTCTCCATTATTCTTCAAGGGATGGAAAAAGAGAATATTGAAATTGACACTTACATTTATTGGAAACGCAAGACTCTCAAAGTTTCGTAATACAAAACACTCTTCAGTTTCGACTCGTCCAACAAACTGAAGGCATCAAATTCTATTCTCAAAAATCGTGTTATAAACCAGAAAACAGAAATATATTGTAAATTCATATGCATATATAAAGCATATTTTACTATTTATCTCAAATTTTACGAACCATGTTAATGAGGTACATCATCTAAGCCATATGAGTGATTAAAAAGTGTGACACAAATAATCTTAGTATTTAAACTTAGTAACTTAATCAAAGAATGTTATAGAAGAGCTAGATATGTGAACGTCATTATCCCCCATTATCCTAGTAATGTAAGAGAAATATTGAAATCGATACCACACCTGATGGAAGTGCAAGGCAGCTGTTTCGTTATGCAAGGAACTCGTCAGACGCTCCATGTCCATCGAGTTGAGGCAACGATTTCAATCCCCAAGCATCTTCCTATGACTCCAAGTAATGAATACTTCACAACTCCATCTATAGGAATCAATAGAAAACATCTCTCAGATTACACACACATCAAGCATCGAACATTCACATTTCTTCTATACCCGTAGGTATCTACAAAACTGCAATTTGACAAATGTTATGATATGATATTTTCAAATGTCAATTGGTCGTGTCAGTAGTACGCTCGCGATTGTTCCTGTATTTCAGGGGCCTATTCGGCGATATTTTGAAGGAAATAAAGTCAATATTTCTCTAACATTTATCCCTTGAAGGATAATGAAGGCATCACATCGTACACGTTCACATATCTACGAGTAGCTGTACTATAATATTCTTTCGGTTGATTTGAATTTTTCGAATGGATATTCTATTGTTCTTTTTCTTAAATATTTCATTCGGTGCCATAAGCACAAAAACTTCATTTCCTTACTTACTTACTTACTTATCTACTATATATATATTTGTGTGACAACACAAATGTCAATGAGAACGAACCTATCACTTTCGAGAGTGAATATTAAGTGCGCTTCGAAAAATTCATCGATCTTGTTGAATGATAATAGGACACAACAATTCTTTCATCATTATTATGAATCATCAGTACGTAATCAATTAATTAATTTTAATCAATCAATCAAGAATCGAAGACTTTCAAAATGACCTCAGGTCCTAAATCCGAATGAGGGGAACAACAGTTTGTGAATATTCACGTCAGCTCCCTTTATCGAAGAAAAGACGAATAATCTCTCCCTAGCGTTCTAGATTCCTACTCATGACGACATTAGTGCGAGTACTACGAAATGTCAACGAAAATGAAGTTTTTAACATTGAAAATAGTCTGTTATTGCTAAAAACATCAAAATAAACTATCTTAAACAGGCAACAAACAAAACAGATTATATATAAATCTGATGGGTTCTTCTGACAGATGGTCCATATTCTGATATCCAATTTACCAAAAAATCCATTCCCAATGCACTAAATAAATTCATTCTCTTTTCGTTGAATAGAAACTTCGGCCAACGTTACGTAATATAAGAAAACTTTTTGAAAATGTGAATTGAGGATTTCAGTCAGTGTCGTTGCTTCCTTCAACCACTATACACGTAAAATTAAATAATATTTAAACCCATTGCATTTGGGAATACTTAGTTTTAGAATTCAAACAACAAATGTACCTCTGGAGTAACCTCACAGTAATTGTAAGAATAATTTTCAATAGTGCCTTATTAGATAAATTGTCAATTTTAGTCCTGAAGAAGAAAATAAACATTTTCGAAACCGTGGATAGTGATTACACACATTATAATGTGCTCTTCTAAAACATACTTACTCCAATCTATTAGTTTTTGGCTCAACTGCAAATTTAGTTTCGAAGTTAGAGTAGAAAGTAGTAAATTCAGACAACAGCTAGGGATGCTGGTTAGCATGTGAAGTACTATAATGAGGCATGCTTTCTGCATGAAAGTTATATACCTATGTACATATAAATGATAGTTTAGTTCATAGAAAATAAAACAAAAATGTTTGATTATCTTGAAAGACTTCTGACACAAATCTTTGTGGAAAATGTATTATTAATTTAAATCTCTTAGCTAAATTTCTTGAAGAGTTTAATAAATTAAAAGTACATAGACATCGTTTCTTAAAATCCTATCATCGTCACATGGTTTGACTCTGTTAATTAAAACCCCAGGTAAAATCAATAAATTCAAATTTTTTCCATTCTAATATCAAAAACCATGATACTAAAAATTTAATTTATGTTTCATTGAATTTAATTGAGATTAGATGATTCGAATTCTGATGTGGTCCTTCGAAATTTCAATCACAGTTTGTACGAATCATACTAATCGAAATCAAATATTTTCGTAGTGATGAACCAAGTGTTCCAAAACTATACTACAATGAAATTGTCCAAGGTTTGCTCATATATTTTTCAAAATAAGATTTAAGAAAGTGTCAAAATACGAATATATTTGTAGTATCAAAATCCATTGAAATGATTTGTAATATATCGATTACTTTCGAAATTTGAATATTAACAGGCAGCTGAGAACTAAATGTTTGACTTTTTGTGTGATGACCAATTATTGTTCAAACGCTGTACCTGTTTTACTGTATATATTCCAACGTTCCTTATAATGGATAGTTCGATTGATGTTTCCACTTTTAGAATAAGTAGTGAAAGCGTGCATGACACATCAAACTCCAAAAACATATGTAAAATTTTAACTATTAATTGTGAACTTGCAGGGAGCTCAGCGTTCAGAGACGCCTTCTTCGACAAGAACGAAACGTTGGTCATCGGTAAAAACCATAAAACAACGTTCGACAGAAAGTCAAGTATTTAGTTTAACTGTCTCTGGCCACGAGACTCTGTGTTCAAAGTCGTCAATATGTTAATTGTAAGTTTAGAGGTGGTAGTGGGGCATGGATATAGCATGTTTATCAATATATTTATGTTTTCTCTTCTCTTCTTTGTTATATGTAAATCAATATATAAAATTTCTATTTTGTTTAAGGGTTATGGTGCCATGTACTTTTCTGCAATCTGTTTATTGATTTAACGGATTAACTTAACAAAAGTATCGAATAAAAAAATTATGAATTAATATCGAATATCTATTATATCGAATTAATCAAATTATATTATAAGATTTACAATTTGAATCAGGAATTTTTTTCGTGTTCTGAGATAATTTCTCAGTTTTTCGGTATAATAAGTTCAATAGAATGATCAATAGTTTGTAGAAGTTGAAATATATTAGGAAAATTGAATAATTGAGTGAATGATTTTCTTCAATCACGGACAAATGAACGGTGGAATTATCTTATCAGCATTCTCGGAAAGTCAACTTCTTAGTGATTTTTTGTGCTGTCAATAGTCTCCCAAGTATTACAGAAAGTCAAAATAACTGAAACTTTTTAAGTTTTAAGGTTATTACGTTGTATTCTCAGTCTATTTTTTGGTATATATTCCCTGTATGTTCTGAAAATATAATCCAGGGAATTGTGATAGATGGCGTTTATGTTTGTATTTTACAAATACCATTCGTTTCGGTCTTGACGTTAAGAGTTTGAGAAACATACTTTCGGTGAGATTCTTGTAGCCAGTTCAATGTGAAGTTTTTCCAACAGATAGAAAATATGGAATAGATTCTTGTGTTACTTTGTGGAAATGTATAGTGTTATATAGAAAAATACAATTCGTTTTTCATCACTGTAGAATCATCACTGTGAATTTAGACAACTGTAGACAATCTCAAGCACTATGATAAAGAAATCGGAATTGTTTGAATATAAGTACAGAGTTGACAAGGAATAGAGTTTGCATTCTTCTTCTTTTAAGTATATCTGAGACACGTTGTATTCTTCGATTCCATAGAGCTTCATTAAGTAGTGAAATCCTTATATCTATTCGATGATTCAATAAATTGACTGTGATGTTTTTATTTTGTTCATGGATTTTTATGGATTCTTAAATATATAATTTTTGTCTTTTGAGGCTGGATGTTATATCTTTCAGTTATCTGCACTTCGAAAAGTATTCCTTTTGGAAAAAGTTTAGATAGGGTTTGACAAAATTTTATTCTATTTGTTTAGCCTGAAGGATGTTGATATTATTTGAATCTTACAACAAAGTTTCAGCCCGTTTGCCCTATATAACAGCTATTGCACTCATTACAACTAAGCTTATGGACGCCAGATATTTTATTCAGTGTAGTTTTATCTTCAACATTAAAAACAATTGTATTCAAAATAATAATTATAATAATAAGTTTTTTATTCACAACTGTTATAATTCCCAATTACAGAAAATAATAACATAATATTGAATAATAACTAAATGATTAAAATGAAAGAGATATAACAAAGAGTTCAATCTAAGCCAAAAAAACTGAAATAGTAACTAATAACTAAATAATAGCATTAAATGAAATGTTACAAAGAACTCAATATAAATCAATTCATTAGAGTCAATTTGCTTTGTTCACGTAACTCCCAATAATAACTTCTATGGAGTCAAAGTGAATGTCACAATTATTGACAACTCTATTGAATGTAGACTTCATAAACCAAATTAGCGATTTATTATTTGTTAGGGATTGTATTAGCGAGCTGATCCTCGGAGTGTCTAGGTGGAATAATTCTGTAGTACAAATTTTGCCTAGAAACACGAAATTTCAAAGCGAACAAGAGAGGAGGACAATCAATACTGTTGTGCATCAATTTGTATGAACATTTGAGTGATAAAGTTTCTGTTCTGCCCTGCAATGAGTTAAACTAAATCGACTCAATAATTCGTTATGATTGACTCCTCTCTTTCGATAAACTTTATCCCCCTCCAAACTAAGAATATCAAGAACCTTCTCTGAATGGCCTCAAGATGGCGTTGATGGCAAGTGCAAATAGCATTCCAGATCATGCTGCCATACTTCAACTTGCTACGGATTAGGGTATTAATAGTCTTATGAATGTTGAGGAATTATTGAAATATTTGCTATTGCGTATAACAAATCCATATATTTTCGAGGCAGATGAAATGAGTTGGGTGATGTGTGGAACGAAGGAAAGCTTCTGATCGAAGACTACACCAAGATATCTCATCTTATCAGAACAGAACTGACCACGCTAGAAAGAACCTGACCACGTAATCACACTCAATTAGCACTCTCTTCCTTGTGAAAGAGACAATATTACACTTTGACACATTCGTTTTTAATTATATACCGATATATAATTGAAAACACTCAATTTAATTAATTAATTCAATTTTACACTTCAATACCCATACTAAAAAATAAGAAGAAATTTTTTCTGCTGTTCAAATCTGTTCTTATATACAAACAATCCCAATTATTTTATTGATATGCTTGAAATATTATTTTTTCCTATAGCAGATAGAAAATTGTAGGCATGTAGTTATCTACGTTGAAATCCACTCAAGCAATAATTAATAATCCTCGAAACCACTTTTCATGTGCTCTGTTGTCCTGTTATGATATCTTTTCGCCTCGAGCCTCTGCTAAGTGAGAATATTTTTCTTGTCTCTTCAACGTGTAGATGATTCATGCTTCTTGAACGGTAGGCTGAACAAGTGTACTATTAATAATATCTGGAATAGAACAAACCCACGCGAAATCAATTACTATTCAACTTGCTGAGTGTTTGCGAACGTTGGAGGATGGAAAGTTAGATGGTCTTAATTA
This sequence comes from Henosepilachna vigintioctopunctata, assembly GCA_030704895.1. Lineage (NCBI taxonomy): Eukaryota > Metazoa > Arthropoda > Insecta > Coleoptera > Coccinellidae > Henosepilachna > Henosepilachna vigintioctopunctata. The sequence goes on from JARQZJ010000121.1 coordinate 11,789,798, forward strand.
GGACGAAAACTGTCCGATTCTCTGTAATTCAAATGAATAGTCTCGTACCTGACCTTAATTTATAAAAAGAGAAATTCGCAAAAAAAAACATTAAAAGTGACGGAGAAATTAATCAATTAATGAGAGCTCAGAGATGTTATTGATAATTCGGTAATAAAAAGAGAAACCGGTAGTAGTTTATTCTGTATTAAGTGATCGAGAATTGCGTCTTCTTTTCAGTTGAATATTTAATTATCAATTTTCGTCCGAAGCAATTATTTCTACTCTTATTTTAAACTTTCATTCGTTTAGTTTAGGTAGATTAAATTGCTCTGGAAGTTTGAATCCTCACTGTCGTTAATTGATCTACATCTATTTCAGCAATAAAATGGCAATACAAACATTGCTTTATATTGAACACTTCTAATAAACAGTTGTAACTAATCACTTAGCATTACGATGACTTCCTTCTGATTTTCCACAATATTTTCGAAAAAATTTTTTCTTAAGAATTGTTGAAGTTTTTGAACAAAGGTGTTACTTGCAGTTTATCATAGGTTCTATAAAAATGTTTTGTTATAGTACGAGAGCTAGCAACGTCGGGAAAAAGCATTTCAGGTAGGCCAGTTTTCAGATATGCTCTCTCTTTCACTCTCTTGTACTTCATACGGGCTATCTGGCTGGCGGTAGCGGTTGCTTTCATCAATGCGCATCCTACCTGTACAGGTAAAATATCGATTTTTCAAATCATTTTAAGAAGTTTGTTTTTTTTTTTTTTTATTGAACTTTTTGCAACATGAATCTATTATTGCCAGATATTTTTATTGTTGATAAAACCGTGCCAGACGCTAATTTTGAATTGAAAAACTAATGTTGAGCAAATTAATTTCAGATTTTTGGATACTTAGATAACATCATATAAAAATTTCAGCCATACTGACATATTTTGAGAAAAATTTTTTTCAATTCAAAATTAGCGTCTGGCACAGTTTTATCAAAAATAAAAATATCTGGAAATAATATATTCATGTTGAAAAAAGTTCAAAAAGTTTTAATATGATTGGAAAAATCGATATTTTACCTGTACAGGTAGGATGCGCACTGATGAACGCAACCACTACCGCCAGCTAGATAGCCCGTATGAAGTCCGGGAGACTGAGGGAGATAGCTCGTATGACGTCCGGGAGACTGAGGGAGATAGCTCGTATGACGTCCGGGAGACTGAGGGAGATAGCTCATATGACGTCCGGGAGACTGAGGGAGATAGCTCGTATGACGTCCGGGAGACTGAGGGAGATAGCTCGTATGACGTCCGGGAGACTGAGGGAGATAGCTCGTATGACGTCCGGGAGACTGAGGGAGATAGCATATCTAAAATCTGGCCTACCTGAAATTCTCTCTCAAAAACGTTGCTAGCTCTTAGACAATCAACTCTGTAACTGAACTTTTATGTGATATAGTAGTGTTGGCTAATGACTCTAATCAAGGCCATTTTTTTTCAATAAGAAAAAGAAAAAAGCCTTGAAACTAGTATTAACAATAATTTTATAAATCTAACTGTTTATTTCTGTTAAATGAAGTAACTAATTTGATACAATGAAACTATTAGCGGAGTGTGTTGAAAACTTGAAAAAGTAGATACAAATGAAATTGAATTGTTACGAATTGGAACAATTGTTTCGAGGTGTTATCCCCTTTTCAGTAGTTAGATGGAACAACTATTCTCAAGACTAATGTTCATGTATTTTACCTCTTCAGTCTCTTCTTTTCTGAAACATTCAATTTCAAAAATAAATACGTTCTTTCACCTCTTTAACACTTCACTCACTAAAGCAGTTAAATCTTACCTGCTAAAGCTCTCTCAACCTTACTTCTAATCCACTAGGTTTTATAGCATCTGAAGATGTACAGGTAGAGCATGTAAAGATATAATGCGTAAGTGAATCTGCAATGATAATATTTGTTTATTATAATATACAGAATTATTATACAGAAATTATTGAGAAGAATTTTTCAGTGTAACTTTTTAACATGGGGTAATACCCCAAACAATTGTCAAGCAATTAATCTAATAATATTAAACTAAGTGTTTTTGTTCAATTTAAATTGAAACATTTTTCCATTCATCGAAAAATCCACTTCAAACTTTATGAGTAATGATTTTAATTGTGTATTATAATATACAGAATTATTGTACAGAGATTATTAAGAATAATTGTTCAGTGTAACTTTTTAAAAAAAGGTATTACCTCAAACAGTTGTCAATCAATTAATCTTATTCTGTGAAACTAAGTCAAGGGTTTTTCTTCAATTTAAATTGAAGCAGTTTTCACCAAGAGATAGGCGAAATATTCCTTTTTATTCATCGAAAAATCCACTTTGAACTTTATGAGTAATGATATTAATTCTGTATTATAATATACAGAATTATTGTGCAGATATTATTAAGAATAATTGTTCAGTGTAACTTTCTGAAATGGGGTATTACCCCGAACAATTTGCAATCAATTAATCTTATTCTGTGATACTAAGTCAAGTGTTTTTATTCAATTTAAATTGAAGCATTTTTCGCCAAGAGATAGGCGAAATATTTCTTTTTATGCATCGAAAAATCCACTTAAAACTTTATGAGTAATGATATTAATTGTGTATTATAATATACAGAATTTTTTTGCAGGGATCATTAAGAATAATTGTTCATTGTAACTTTCTAAAATGGGGCATTACCCCAAACAATTTTCAATCAATTAATCTTATTCTGTGAAACTAAGTCGAGTGTTTTCATCCAATTCAAATTGAAGCTTTTTTCGCCAAGAGATAGGGGAAATATTTCTTTTTATTCATCGAAAAATCCACTCAAAACTTTATGAGACTAGTCCCTTTTTCTGGATTCATATCGTCTGGATTCGGCCCAGTATATTCTGCACACTCATTTAGTTTATCTCCTTGTCCCCCTAATGAAACAAGGATCACTCGCAAAAAGCTTAGAAGTACTTCTGCCGCTTTTTACTTCCAACCTTAATAATGGTTTCTACAGTTTCTTAAGGGGGAAAATCTGAAGAACGAGTCATCATTTTTTAGTCCTCAAATTACCACTCATTCAGGATTATTAATTCGAATCATTTTCAGGCTTTTCAAATCGTTTATTATTCTCCTTCTATTCGACAAAACATTGAAATTGAGCTCAGTTTTCATACTGAATAACGGAAATTGAGTTGAATGGCAACATCTTTCATATTTTGAGTAATGTCTCGAGAATTATGACATTAATATGACAATTAAAGTATGATTCAATAATGAATTGAAACTTCAAATTCGTATAAGAGTAGGTAAAAGTGATTATGAACATTTTGAATTAACTGCTGTTTGGTTGAATAAAATTTTTCATTCATTTGTCTCAGAAATTCAATACCTACTTCTTTATGGACTATCTACTTTTATTCCAAGGTTTCAATGAAATTTCAAAGAGGCAGAACATAAAAAACGTTGCTTTTTTACCTAGATCATCACCAAGAGGAATTGCACACATTTCGAAAGAATGCAACAATATCCTAAAAGTTAATTACTGTTTTCAAATATAACCCAATTCAATAAATTTGGTGTAATTGAAGATTTCATATTCTTATGTAAACTTTGTGTGCTAATGAGTTCCATGCAGGCAATATTTGCTAATATCAATTTGCACAATCTTTGAATTAACTAATTGGAATATTTCGATTATTCAATGTTTAATTTCATGGTATCTAATTATTATGAGATGTTGTTTCAGAATTTAAACAAAAAGAAATCCAGCAAACAACAACAGGAAGAATCCACTACTGAAGCTGAACCATCAGAACTCCAGAAGATTCAGTTTGTAGTACTGAGGGCCCAAGTGCAATTTATTACGATCTTATGTCGACAACTACATCGTGATTGAGAATTTGAAATGTTGTATGATCTGAGTACTTAAACTGATAATTACTTCATTGAATTTTTCCATTTTATAATGTAAAACGTGAAAACAATTAACAGGATAGCTGGTATACCAATAATAAGAACCCATTCTCTTATATATTTCAATAACTGCGATCAAAATGGAATAATAAAAAGAATTCATCAATATTTTCTGAGAATATCGAACAATACAAACTAATGAGTCTAAGAATCGTTAATTGGTCACCCTTTATGTTCCAGCATTTCGAATTCTCAAATACAAAAATTTTACAACACCGATACGATCTTAAAATTTCACCATTGGGAAGCTACTATTTCAAAGTTGTCCAGAAATGAGAGAATCCTGTTCAAATTAAACATTTTCATCTAATATACGATATGGCTCTTTTTCCTGCATTTCTATTTCATATTTTTCTCTTTGAAAATTGTACGATGAAACAATGCTTTAAAAAGTAGAATTTTCTATCTCCGTCTTATAAGAGCTTAAAGTAGTATGCTTCTGTAAATTTCAATAGTTTTGCAAGAGTAGTAAACCTAATCTTTTGTTCTGAATTTACCTCAGCATAATTCGAAAAAAACTTGTAGCACTGTTACTTACCCCTGAAACTTTTTTATGATCAAAAACTTTCCATTTATTAATTTATACCCATTTTAAACCCGTATATGTTTTAGAAACTTCATTTATGATTGAGGTTAATTCAGTCATGTTTTACCCTTTCACAATTTTGTCTCATATAAATTGCTAGTAGGCCTTTAGTCTAAGGAATCTTTTTTATGGTTTGGCAAACATGGATTAGGTCGATCACAGTTCCCCTCAAACGGTTCGTCCATTTTTAAAACAACGTAAAATACCGTTGATTCACTGAAATTAGATATTCGTAAAACTACCAAACATTATAGATAAAATACATAAAAATTGTACAGAATTTGTATGTATATGTTAACGATTTACTTTGAGAAATAAAGTGTTGGTACGTCTTTCTTATTTATTATATATTTTGTTGAATTTGTTTACAGAGAAAGTATAGATTGTTTATAGCTAAATAAAAAACAGACCCACCGTATTTTATTCACAATAATGGACCTTATGTTGGAAGGATGATTTGTTGTATTCTCATTTCGCTATACTGAGTAGGTATATACTTAAAAACAATACAAGCGTTCCAATAATTACAATAGCTCGAAGTGGATACAAATAACTTTCAATTGAAGAGTTACTTCATCAACTGTAATGAGTTATCGTCTGGTTGATTGGGGTTGTAACGGTTCTATCAGAATAAAGTACTTTCTTGTATCTTTTTATTTGGAAATGTTCGTTCCACATTCATATTATTATTAGTACTCAAATATTCAATACATATATATATATATATATATATATATATATATATATATATAAAATAGTAGTAAATAGAGACTCTTAATCGAAATATTTCAAATAAAACTCTCAGGCAGCTGTCGAAAACCATCACGGAAAGTTATAGTGCTCATAGCATCGCTTTTGTGAATATTCAACATTGAAATTACGAGTATACTGTAACTTTTTTCGATAATTTTTTCAACGAACTATTCAAGAGAATATTATAGAGAGCTGGCTATTAGAAACATGTACGATGTGAAGTTTGCATAGTCCTTGAAGGAATAATTGTTACGGAATATTGAAATAATAATAATAATAATACAACTTTATGACTGAGATTGAATTCTCGCTTAACTCTTGGTGAAACATAATTGAATATTAAATTAAATTAAACTCTTGGCTTAATGTTTCACGATTTATTTAACAATATGAAGACTATGAATATGAGTCTTGAAAATGAGCCAACGCTCGAAACATGTTGAGTATTTCATATTGTTAAATAAATCGTGAAACATTAAGCCAAGAGTTTAAAATTTAATTTAATATACAACTTAAATATCAACAACAAACAAGTAGAAGCACATAAGAAACGGAAACCATTTCAAAAGGTGGTTAATATTGGCTTTCGCCAGTCTTACTATTAACCTCATAGAAGCAATATATTATTCCTAAGAATGATTTGCTTTCCTTTTTTCTGTTTATCTAACAGTAGATTTTTGATTTGTGTTTTGAAATGCATGTTTCATCGTTTTGTATTCATTATTCAGTTGATTGAAATATTCAGAGACCAAGTACGAAAATGATGCCTGAAACTTCACGGTATTATGTTTTGGTATATTTATCAGCATTTTGTCACGAATATTTCGAGAATGTAATTTATTTCTAAAAACAATTTTTTTCGACCAAATAGTTAAGGCAAGATGTTGATAAAATTTTATATATAAATACATAAAATTGTGATTGAAACCTGAAATCCATTTTTAGAATTTCATTGGAATTATATATATGACTTATATGATCAAAACGTCTTATATTGTAGCAAAAACGTATGAAGGTTTTTGTAAAAGTTGTAATTCGTTTTTGAGTTGTACAGTCAAACAGGGAAAATATGCGGCATTAGCATAATCACACCGTGATTATGAAATGGGTGCCTACTTTTGTTGTATACGCAAGACAGTTTCTGTTTCGTACTATAAAGTTCTCAGCAGTTGCTTCAGCGTCCAACAAACGAAAGGCATCGACTTCAATTCTCAAAATACCTCTTATGACTCAAGAAGACAGATATTAATAGCAATGCCTTAGGATATATAATTCATAGATTACTATATATTTCCCATCTAATGGAATCAATAGCAAAACAGGAACACATCGAACACTGTAGCTTCACACATCCATATCTATTGGGAAAAATACTAATTTTGCAGCGAGTATTACGACAACTTCATCCAATTTGATGAATTAATGCCATCTAGGTTGGGCTAGTAGAAAGTCCATTTATCCCTGTCTCCAGGTTGGCACTAAAGGTCTAATTAAACATGAAGAAAAGGCGCAACATATGAATACCTTGTAAAGGGTGTTTTTTTAGAGGCATATAAATTTAAATTGCAATAAAACAACGATGGATCATTCGATTGACAAGAATTTTTTTTTAATCGAAAGATAATCTTCTTTTGTGGCATCATATTCTAAATATGATATCTGGCATATGACCGCCACGGCTGGCTCGGATGTAGTCCAATCTGGACGTCCAAGTTTCGATGACTTTTTCCAACATTTGTGACCGTATATCGGCAATAATACGGAGAATAGTGTCTTCCAAATGGTCAAGCGTTTGCGGCTTATCCGCATAGACCAATGACTTTACATAGCCCCACAGAAAGTAGTCTAGCGGTGTTAAATCATAAGATCTTGGAGGCATATGCACAGGTCACCAAACGTGTCTTTCAATAAATCGATTGTGGCACAAGCTGTGTGACATGTTGCGCCGTCTTGTTGAAACCACAGCTCCTAGACATCATGGTTGTTCAATTCAGGAATGAAAAAGTTAGAAATCATGGCTCTATACCGATCACTATTGACTGTAACGTTCTGGCCATCATCGTTTTCGAAGAAGTACGGACCAATGATTCCACCAGCCGATAAAGCGCACCAAACAGTCAGTTTTTCTGGATGTAACGGTGTTTTGTCATACACTTGTGGATTATCTTCACTCCAAATGCGGCAGTTTTGTTTGTTGACGTAGCCATTCAACCAAAAGTTTGCTTCATGGTCAAATAAAATTCGCTCATGAAAATCGGGAACAACGGCAATTCCGTTTTGGGCCCATTCGACGAATCTACGCCTTGCTTGATGATCGTTTGGCTTCAATTCTTGCACGAGTTGGATTTTGTGAACACGCAAACCAAGATACTTACGCAAAATCTTCCATAAAGTGGATGGACACAGATCCAATTCGTGTGCTCGATGGCGGATGGACTCATTCGGGTCTTCCTCAATGCTACGCTCTGCAGTAGCAATAGCTTCTTCTGTACGCACCCATCGTACGGCGTCTCTGAGCATGCGAGTTATCAATAAGAGTAAACGTGGTGCGAAAACGTACCATGGTTAATCGAATCAACTGCTCTGATGGACGATTTTGTCGACGATAAAATGGACGTAGTGCGCGATACGTATTCCGCACAGAACCATCAGTTTCGAAATGAAATTGCACTATTTGCAAGCGTTGTTCAGGCGTGAGTCTATTCATAATGAATTGCCAAACTAAACTGAGAATAAATCACTTCTCAGCTGCTAAATCGGTCGCCATCTTCAACAGTAATGCCAACTTAAAGTTCTGTACCTCTAAAAAAACTCCCGTTAGTAGGAAGCAGCATACTGTCTTGTGTTTCCTACAAATATTTGTAGACTGTTAGAGCATATTGAACTGGTAACTGGTGGTAACTGTTAGAGTATATTGAAATCGGTGTTTATATAAACACCGATTTCAACATAACCAGCTCTGCTATAATATCAACTTCACAGATGTTAGGTATAATTTTTGTATAGTTTATTCTTTCTCAAAGACACTTCGAAATAAAATAATACAGAAATATACTTTCTCACGAGTAGTTGAGTCCTAATATATAAGGATTGTCTCTTCACTAAGGTCCATACGACTTCACATATATTACTGTGAGTTCATAAATACAAAAAGCACAATGCATGTGGTTCAATATAATTGACCTCACCATCGAAACCATACGTGGTTGCCTGATTTATGCAAATTATCCATCAGTTTCTTTATCAAGTATGTATCATCGTTGTATTTTAATTTAATTATTAGTCATGCGCTAAAGTAGAGAACTTAGCCGAGAACTGTGGAACACGTAATAATAAGTATGTTAGTCTACACCAGCTTTCAACAATTGAAATATAGACCAGTTTATTCCCATAAATACAGATACAAGGATCTATCGTAAAATGGATATATAACCAATGAATATGTACGATGTGAATACATTCCATGATATAATTGAATACTTAGCTCATTTTTTATACAATTCAGTAGAGCATTGTGTATTCCATAAGTAGGACAAATGTCTATACTTTTTCATCTTAAGTCGTCGTTGTGGTGACTTCAGTGGACCTGTTTAGCACCTGTCATACGAAATTTGCTAGACGAAGCTTCGATAGCAGTTAAGTAATATCGTGAAATTTGTGCGACTGACAATTTACTTAGAAGGCATATTTTTCACTTTAAGGCCAGCTTACTCCAAAAAACGTTTGAAAAGACGGCAACCCGAGCGTGAACGACTTACGAATAAAAGAGTATTAAATATAGTCGAAATTGCATCCCGAAGTTTAGACCTCGGTAGCTTAGTTGGTTAAAGCAACAGGGCGTAAACCTGAGAGACCTGGGTTCGTATCCCAGTCGTGGTTGAAAACTTTTGTGGTGTAATTTTGATTTCAAATTTGCATATATATTTTATTTATAGTACAAAACATGTTGAGTAATCAATTGATTCACATATGAAAGCACATATATGAAATTACTTGAGAAAAATTTTTCAAAATGGCTGTCCTGAAAATGGCTGCTGAAAGTCATCTGAATCGGAGATGAATGACATCATTTCTTGGAAAAGAATTAATCGAAAGCAATAAACATTTTTGTAAGCGATCGTGAAGAAGTCCTGTCTATACGTACCATCCACGAACAATTGACCGATTAAAGGCTGAAATAATTCGAATTATTGGTGGAATTGAATTTCAATTTTGTAAAAGGGAAATTCATAATATTGATAAAAGAATCACCTACTTGAGGCAGATGTAGGTCATTTATCAAGCATTATTTTCAAGATTAATAGTCAAACCATAAACTTCAATTACGAATAGAATTTTTAATCCATACTGTCAAATATATGTGTTTAATTAACAAATTGAAAGTTGCAGTTGCAATAGAAAATCTTTTGTTTAGAGGAATATTTGAAAAAACAAAAAATTCGGAGTTCCAGTAATATTCACAAACAAAACAATGAAGTACATAAAATTTAATGAACCCACAGCAGAGAAACACTGTGAAATCAAACAAAAACCTCAATTTGAAAAACTCTTAAAAATGTAAAAAACAACTAAAGTCTGTAGACTGAAGTTATATAACCCATCAAATAATGAAAGAATCGGAGATTTTTGGGAATAAAACTTGGGGAAAAATCCAATAGCGTTCTGTTATGCTGAATCTAGAACACATCTGCAAAATTCCTCGTGCTTTCAAGTTATTTCACCTTGAGAATTAATTCCGCATAACAGTTATTTCGAGAGACATCATTTTCAGATTGTCTCAGGTCTACTGCTATCCTCCTTATACATCAATGATATTTCTTTCATTGGAAAAAATGCCCTATACGATTATTCGCAGATGATATGATTTATGTTAGTGGGAAAATTAACCAATGACAGAATGTATCAATAGAGACTGAGCAGCAATAAATGAATGGCTAAGCGATAACAGTTTATCACTGAATGTAGAAAGGTTTGAATTTATAGTTTTGGGTACAAGTAAAATTCTGAAGGTAGATAGTAACGAAAATATAGCTATTAGAATTGAAAACCAGAAGATTGAAAGGGTAAAATTTGTGGAATTTAGGCGTTATGTTAGATTATTTAGACTTCATATCGTCTATTAGCCAATAATAATACCACATTTTGAGTATTGTTTCTCTCGGTTATTCGGATTGAGCAAAAAGTAAACTCAACAGCTACAAAACTGATGTCAGTTAAACAAATATTACTTCATGCTACATAGGTATATATTCATATTTCAAATTGAAAACAAATTTTTCCATATAGAGTAATAAAAAATGTAACATGTGTCATTGATGTGCAAGCTCATAGTACACAAAATACAGGCAGTTTCTACATCCAAGTTTGTAAGCTTTCAAAATCTAGAAATTTTAATATATATGAAGCAAAGAGTATTCAACAGACATTCCAAAGATCTCAGCATAATTTTAACCGGGATATACCTATTGCACTTCAAAATTGTTCGCATGGCCCTATTCTGTAGCTTTTGTGACTGTAGAATTTTTTCTTTAGTCAAACCAAATAATAAAGTGGGGCAATATTCAAAATAAATAAATAAATAGAAAACAGGAGTGGAATGATCATATAAACAGAATGGACGACAGAAGAATAGTAAGAATTGCCCGTGATAAATATCCACTGGGGCGCAGAAGCGTGGGACGACCACGGAAAAGATGGAATGACAACTTGAACGTTCCGTAACAGACAAACGACCGAAGAATAAACAGGCGGCTTTCGCCTAAATTAAAGAAGAAGAAGAAGAAGAAGAAGAATATTCAAAATGTAGCATCATTATTGATTTGAATAACAATAATTTCACATATGTCGACAGATTTTTTCCTATTCTATTCGAAACATTGGTTTTTTCAGAGATTCTATTGATCATTGAAAATCAATTTTCAGTCTAACAAAATGCCTAAATATTTTTCTGCTTCTACTCTTCTAATTTTTTGTTCATTAATCTTTACAGTTTTTTAAATCTTAAGGGTTGTGCTTGTTCCCAAAACTATGAAAATATATTTTTGCACATTTAGAGATAAGCTATTGTCACATAACCATTCATTAATTGTAGAAAGGTCTCTATTGATCCCCTATGTCATATTCTTAATATCTTTGCCACATATATGTATAGCATAGTATCATCAGCAAATAAACGTATAGAACATGTTTTCACATGAGAGACAATATCGTTTATATGTATATAAGGAGAACAACAACGAACCTAAGGCAGTTCCTTGAGGTACATCCGAACCAATCATTTACTACTCCCTCAAAGCCAAGCTTAATCAGTTTTTTCAATGATCTACATAACGTTTCAAATGCTCTTTTAAAATCCAATGGTACTATAACCGTTTCTCCTTTATCTATAGCACCATACCTCACATATGCTCAATATTAAAAAACACATATATGAAATTACTCGAAAAAATTTTTTTTTCAAAATGGCGGTCCTGAAAATGGCTGCTGAAACTCATCTGAATCGGAGATGAATGACATTATTTCTTGGAAAAAAATTATCTGAAAGCAAAAAACTAAACGGTTTCATGTTCTGTTCTGATCGAATTGGCTATGACCTCAAGCAGTATGAAACATTTTCAATGAAAAAAACAAAATTGGGGACTTTCGAATTTACCCTTTTTTTCACTTTTAATTGTTTATAACTTTTTCAAATAATTATGAATATGTCTGGTTCTGCTTGAGACCATAGCCAGACATCTAAAGAGTAAAATGCCGTTTGGTTAATATCGATAAGTGCAATAGTTTTGAAATTTTTCATGCGAAAAAACGTGGTTCGGAGAAAAATCAGTTCAAAGTTTTTATTCGTGAAAATCTTTAAAAAAAAAGTGTATTTTACTCACATACCCATTCCAGCTTCATACACAACTCCTTCCTGGTCTTCGTAAGCATCAGTCTGAAGAATTCTTGTATTTCTCAAAGCAGTTCAACAAAATAACAAGACAATAACAATAAAACAAAGAACAAAACAATAAGACGAAGGCATGCAGCAGCTGCCGCAACCGAAGGCATTCGAGCGGCCGAATTTACTGCAGCGCTCCCTAATCTTTTATACCTTCTTCTCCTGAACTTCGGGACTAATTCTATACTATTTCTTCGAGTTTATAGTAGCAATTTATGAAAAAAAAATTCGATTTTTTCAAAATTATTTTGAGTAAACTGGACTAAATCTAAAATCTACCTGCAGAAATGTTGAAAGCATCCTTCAGTAAATTTATTAAATAAAATCTTTTTGAATGAAAACACTTGGCTTGGTTCCACAAAATTTATAATAAATACTTGACAATTCAAAGGGGTTATTTGATGAGGAAAATTTTTAGAATGGGGTAACACCCCAAGACAATTGTCAAGTATTTATTATAACTTTTGTGAAACCAAACCAAGTGTTTTTATTTAATATATTATAAAAAATATACAGTATTCCTGGAAACATTAACCATCTGATAATAAAATACTAAAATTCGAATTAAGTTTGCATGTTTATTTTGAATAATCGGCACGACCATATTCACACAAAAACGGGACCTAGTCGTATAACAGGAAATTCGGACCGACCGAATGATATAGATCTCAAAAACCAGTTCGACAGTATTCATTCGCACATCGCATACATTATCGGACGATTCTTTCCTATGCACTCGCAATATATGATGAAATAATCCCGACAAAAAAGTGGTGGACACAAGTGACGTAAAGTACAATTTTCGAGATCACTGACCCCGCCAACCGAGAGAATACAATCCTCGAAGAAGAACTGCAATACTCCTCCGACCGTTCGACAAGTTTCGTTTGGGTTTTAGTTGGCGCTGGCGTTGAGATCTCCACAGCACGCTTCGATTCCACATGAGATATTAGCTATTCGCGTTTCGTTTGTTTCTGTTCGAAGAGCGAGTAGTTGTTGACAGAAGCGCATAGCTGATATATTTAAAACGATCGCGTTTGCTTAGTTTTCGTTTATTCTGGAAACAAAATATGATCGGTTAATTTCCGAAGTATTTTAGTATTCGTTTTGGAATATTTCTCAAAGTGCCGTGAAATGTATCATTTTATTGTTGTTGTTGTTGCTATTTTTGGTTGTGCCATCGCTGCAGATGAAGCAGGTAACTTTTTTTATCAATTATTTTATAAATACCTTTCACTTCATACAATGATAATAATATATAATAATACATAGATAAAAGATTCACAATGACACATTCAGATGTTAAAAAAACATTTGATTTCCAATATTTTTGGGTCATTAGAATATTGTTCATTTATATTTTTACTTTCGATTGCAAGTATAATCCAAGATATTTTCCGAATATGTGAATTGGTCTTTCAAAAAATATATCAATATGTTTTCATGATTTTCCTGTCTAAAGAAAACAAAATAAATGATAAAAATTGACATTATTGTGTACTAGCTGACCCGGACAACGATGTTTTTCCATATAAATTATTATAAATATATATACATATATTTATATATATTTTCAATGTTTCAGCAATAACATTCTTTTAATATGTAAAACTTTTTTTTTGTTGACGTTTCGTTGTATATCACAACTTTGTCAAAACTCATTAATGGTTTTGACAAAGTTGTGATATACAAGGAAACATCAACAAAAATAAAGTTTTTCATATTAAAAGAAGCCTGTTAACAATGTAGGTATTTAAGGTATTGAATTGGATAAGGATTAATGCTGTATTGGTTAAAATCGCTTCGAAAATTAGCCATTATTTGTCGTAAAAAGTGAATGACCAAAAAATGTTATTGTGGGATATCCATAAGAGATAGAGATATATCATAGCAGAGTTTTCTGTAGACCTTTTCAATGTGTACAATACTCAGTACTTTATTTTGATCAATCTCGTAGGGTTCAGCCTGCGTTTGCAATGTAAGCGGAAAAAATGTAATCATTTACGACATAACATTAGAAACCTTAAAAATAAAGTAGTTCTCCACTATTTAATGGATGTTATTATACATATAAACTTTTCTCTTCAATCACTCTATCTACTAAAAAAAACCGCATCAAAATCCGTTGCGTAGTTTCAAAGATTTAAGCATAAATAGGGATATAGGGACAGAGAAGCGACTTTGTTTTATACTATGTAGTGATGATATTTTTTTATATATGATATATTTTCATGATTTTCCTGTCTAAAGAAAATGAAATGAAAGATAAAAATTGACATTTTTATGTATTTGACATTTAAAATTGACATATGCATTTTGTTCCACCAGAATTATTTTCGAGATTTTAAAAAACTCTTGAAAAATATTCATTACTAGTACAATTTCAATCGAGAAAATATTTCAATGAGTATTGATTGTTCTCTTCATTTTTTTGAGTTGATTCATGATTTTCTTCTTCTTCATATTAGAACGAACGTTTCATTCAGTTTCATTAAATTTATGTAAATTATATTTATTATTTACGTTTCATCTTCACATTCGAATAAAAAATTTAATTTGTTCATCGACTTACCATAAAGACGTTATGTGACTCTCAAAATAAATTTTAAATTTCAAAAAAATTATCTTAACATTTCAATCTGTTTTTAGAATTAATGGATTCTCATGAAACATTATCATTGAAAAAACGTCTAAATGTTTTTCAATGATATGATGTACATAAACAAAACTACAAATTGAATTAAATATCAAGGAAATTGCTTCCAAAAATAACAATAAATAACAGTGAATTATTAAACACTTGATTTTTTTTACCAAAGATAACACAACTCAATACTATGAATTCATTAATCAGTTGAAAAGTCAATGTGACATCTTCCCAAATATTTGAAATTAAATAATTTTATTTAATTTTAAATATTTCATATCTACTGATATATAAATTTCGAATTTCATTCAATTCATGTAAATCATATTTTTATTTTCGTTTCATCTTTACATTCGACCACATATCGAATGTAAACTGATGTAAATGAAATCTGTTTTACATTTACATCGACATTCCATAAAGACCTTACGAGGCTTCAAAACAAATTTTGAATTTGCAAAAAAGACTTGTCATAACATTTCAAACTGTTTCAAAAATTATTAGATTCTTGAACATTCTCACTGAAAAAACGTCTAAATGTATGTAAACCATAAACAAATCTATAAATTGAGTTAAATGTCAAGGGAATTGTTTAAAAACAATAACAAATCTTCTAAATAAGCACTTTTAAATTCAAATATTCCTCGATTAAAATATGGAAAGTCATACAAATTACTAAAATTCTCATATTATTTATCTGAGTATATAACGAGTTCTCAAGAAGTCATTAAATTACCAATTATTTTTCATCTCATCGTTAAAATCCACAGTATTAATTTTATATTATGTTCACATTTATCTTTAATTAATTGTTGAATATTAAGATGATATACTGCATTTTTGAATGCAGTATATACGATAATCAATGCAGAAATAAATTCTTTCACATTCTATGATCATCTTAAAAATTTCTTTTGATATTGCATCGAACTGAAATTCATTCGAAATGTTTTCATAATAAATGAGATGTATTACAATCAATAATCTTGTTCAGATGTCTATGGTAATAAGAATAATTTCTAGAGGTCACAGTACGTTGAAAAATAGAATTTATATACCTAAAATAGAATAATAAATAGATGAAGTTCTTAAAATAATAAATTAAAATTAACACACTTCGCTTAAGTTTCACTAAATATATTAAAAATTTGTGGCAATCGGGGACTGCCGCGGTAAAGCGAGTGCGTAGCATTTTTATCAACTTAGTATCAACTTTGATTAACTTATGCAATTATAATTATTCATTTATTTTTTATTTATGCAGTTTTTTTGCCTTTGATAGTAATTCAAGTTTTTTCATTGATATTAATTCAAGTTACACTTTTTGAGCGTGGTGACCGATAAAAAAACAATTTTTTTTTTATTGAATCAATGAGATGTTAATATCGTTCGAAATATTTTTATTACCTTACAATACATGTAGGTTATTCAGGAATTTTGTCATTGAAACTATAGGTTTATAGTAACTGAAATAAGATTTAAGAAATATAAGTTTGAGACTTGATATCCTCTAAATATCTGGAAAATACCGCGTCAATGGGGGTCCCATATTTTGTTGTGAATTCTTGTGGATCATTATTCATTTACAAATTCAATTTTTTCCGAAAGAAAAGTTGTCAACCGCTCTGATTTTTTATCAGTGAAGTTGATGTTGAAATCGCCAGCCAAGTTAAGTGGAAATTTATTACCATTTGTACCAAGTATTTTCGACCCTTCCACAGTGTACTCCAGTAAAGTGCGATGCAATTTTGTATACGGAGAAATGTAAATTGCTACCATGACTACGTGTAGGCCATGTCTTAATTTGCATCACGCACAAATATACCCAACAAATGAGCGCCTAACATCAACATCTCTAACGTGTGCAATATTTATTTCAATATTTGGAGCCATAATATTAATAACATTTTTAGTATTTCAGTAAATAGCTATCGCACTTTTGGAACAGTATCTCGTTTGAATGGAACAGTTCAATTGAAATTAGGTATTTAAATCGGATTATCATGCGCCATGCAAGTTTCGGTATGCATACACGTTAAGCGAACGCTAGGCCGAGCTACATGGTAGACGGACTGGGGGTTGTTAGGTTTTATTTTCGTTACGGAATTTCTTGATTAGGTCACCGCACTCGAAGCACGCGATAAAAGCTATGCAATAGCTAAAATTCTACATATGTTTCGGTTGGTTAACCCCTTATCAAGAGTGTATAGTGTTACTGGACTGTAACATTCCAGTAGCATTTTATACTCTTGATAATGGTTAAACACCCGAAACATATGTAGAGTTTTTAATATATTTAGTGAATGTCAAGCCTAGTGTGTTAATTTTAATTCATTGTTTTTAACATATCGTTCACCAAGAGATAAGCGAAACCTCAGTGTCGTTTGTTACAGTTCTTGTTTTTCGGTCATGGTTTCTGAAATTTATAATTATAAACACGTAGGTATATGAGAATAAGTAGTAGCACATTGTAGAATATTTTCATTGAAAATTTGTGAATCTCAAAATGATACAAGAAAACTTGTGTCTGGGAAACAAGGATACGAACATTTTTTATAATATGGTGTTCAATTGTAAAATGGTGTTTTTTTATAATAATTGAAATAGATTGTGCCGTGAAAATCACTTCCTAGAGAACAAAAGTAACGGATTCTTTTCAAAAATTAGTGAACAGAAATTGTGGCGTTATAACCCCTCATTTATTGAATTCAAAATTACTCTCAATTAATCAATTACAAGCAAATTAATGTCGTACTGGTGTTAGAATTCTTTTCATTCCAAATTTCTCATCTTATAGGTGAGTCTAGAAAAAAGAAAAGATGTTTTAAAAGATCTTGTTTTTTTCAGAACACTTTTATGCCTTATACACAGACTCAGGTCATGTTTTTTAGAAATATTCAAATAACTGTGTTTTCATAGGAGTTGGTTTAAGTATTTGACGATGATTCGATGAAATTCATCAAAAACCTTAATTGAAAAAGTTACGGGCAAAATATTCTATCTTCCCTTGTGAATGCAACGTGGAACTTCATTCATACGTAGAATTTCTTCAAAAAAATCACTATTCAATTTATTTAGTAGAAGAAATAATCATCCAAACAAGAAATTCTAGACTTACAACTTCTAGTATTACTGTCAAGTTTATACGTTCATGAATTATTTATGTTTAGAAATGATATAACCACATAACATTTGATGTTATAATACTCGAAGTTGTAATAAATGTTTTATGATAGTTTAACGCAGTTACTTAAAGCGCATCTATACAACAAAAAGTTCAAGTTCATTGGCAAGGAAAGGATGATTTGGAATTAATCACTGCTAAGTATCCATTTCTTCTTCGACCACATTCACGCAAGACATATCTGTATATAGAGTTATTTGTAGCAAGCAATTTGCGGTGAGTGGTTTCTGATCGAATAAGCATGTGATTTCGGAAATAGCTCCTCTTTTATATATGATTCAAAAAACTTTGACCGCAATAATGGTCTTCTGAGTGCCCATTACACTAAGATAATTTTTTTTCGCGGAAGCTCCATCTCATTCACAATGTACTTTTTCTCGGCTGAAGAAATTTAAAACAAGCATTGTGCATTTAATGAAAAACCTGAATCCATACAAACCTAGTGATGCTCGAATCTGGATCAATCGCCTCCAAAAAGTTCAAGAAGTAACTGGGTCTTTTGGTAATTTTATATCCGATGCGTGAATGGCCTGAATTATCTTGAATTAATTTTAACAGTTCATTTAATTTTCTGAAAAATAGCAGATATATTTTATACCAAATTTTGAGTTGATATATTCTATAAACTACTAGCTGACCCGGCCAACGTTGTTTTGCCATATAAATTATTTCTAGGGAATTTCTAGCTGACCCGGTGAACTTTGTTCCGCCTTAGAGGCAATAAATGAGCAGGCTTTTGACTTTATCAAGGTCAATTTTTCATTTGGATAATTAATTTAAATTAAAAAAGCAAGTATTTAATGATTCTTTATTGGCCATGTTTTTTAGTGCATGGGTACCACTCTTTAGTGAAGCACCTTGTGATAGACGACATTTTTCGTTTTATTATCAGGTGCAAGAACAAATAACGCAGATGTTTTTCCGACTCGTGAACATGCCACATATAATTGACCAAGGGAAAAACATGGATTTTCTAGATTCAGACCACAAACTTTTAAGGATTGGCCTTGTGATTTGTTTATGGTCATTGTGAATGCAAGTCGAATCGGAAATTGTAGTCGTTTAAACTCAAACGGCATGTCAGTTGGGATCATCGGGATCCTTGGAATGAGAACTTCCTCACCTTCGAATTTTCCTTTGAGTATCGTCGCGTAAATCACATTCTTCATCAATTTCCTTACCACCAAACGCGTTCCGTTGCACAGTTTTGGTTGGTTTATGTTTCGAAACATGATTACTATGGAGCCACCTTTAGTCGTAAATTGTTTCTAAAAATAACGCCATAGATTCGATGATTTCGTCCTGTATTCCACGAATTACGCGTGTTATGTTATCCTGTAAGGCTTCAATTGTGTTCATGTTGTCCACGTACACTAACGACTTCACATAACCCCACAAGAAATAATCCAGAGACGTCAAATCGCATGTTCTTTGCGGCCAATTCACAGGGTCGTTTCGAGAGATAAGCTGCTCACCAAATTCATCCTTCAACATGTCCATTGTTTCACGAGCGGTGTGGCATGTGGCACCGTCTTGATGAAACCACATGTCAACCAAGTTCAACTCGGCCAACGAAAAAAGGTTGCTTTACATGGCTCGATGTTGTTCGCCTGTTGACGGTAACGTATTTTCACGGTCGTCTTTGGAGAAAAAGTAGGAAATTCACTTAAAGGAAATAAATTCAACCGTTATTCATTTTCTGTCCGAGTAACTTCGTCTTCTGAAAGTGTGAATATGCATTTGAAGAACCAATAGGAATGTTATTTTCTCATATTCACCATCATCATATGAATAAATTCTCACATACAATACGAATACAAATCAGAAGATTTGTTGTAGATTTGTAATCGGAAGATACTTTGAATGAAGATAAAACATAAAGCTTGTTTTGATATTTCCTCCGTTTTATTTTATTCAGATATTCACGTTTTTGCTCTTCTGCAATAATTTGATAAATTTTGGCTTAATTCTACACGAATTTAGTAGGATGTGTTTGAATTATTTTTCATAGTGTTAATGCCTAGGTGTTGAAGCTGGTAGTTTTAATTTGGTAATTTGTTAGGTTCCTGATTTAGATTTGATGGTATGAAATTGAATTTTTTTGAATACTCCAGTTGCCAAATCTGGTTAACAGAAACTATTATTTTCCATTATGTGAGTATATTGGAATAATTTATGAATTATGTCTGATATCTCACCCAAGTTTTCAGCTTCTATATAATATAACAAATACTAAGATATGATTATATTCTTCTGTTGATCATCTTCAGCCAAAATAAACATTAAGAAAATAATCTGCGCAGTAATAAAGTATATAAATGAGTAAATTTAATAGAAACACAGTAAGTTGAAACAATCTAGAGTGCTTCTACTGTGAGAATTGAAATTCATCACGAAAATCTTCGCCATTATCTGACAAAAAACTCTCCAAGAAAGTGCTACAATTCTGCTAATTATTCAAATTGTTTCCACGAACCGTGTTATTTTGTAAAACAAACATTTAGATTCCAACCTGCATGAATCGCAGACCGTGACCAAATGGCCGCTAAACACTCTACCACCGTGAAAAATCAATTCATTAAGACAAGGTCGTGATGGATCAATCAGATACGTTATAGTCCACAAGAGCGAAACAATGGATCTAGTTCCGGTTCCCTTAGTCGAAAGAATCAGAGCACTGACTCAGCTGTTAGTTCATTTAAATTGTTGATTTTGTTTGTATGGGAAATTTAGTTATTTTCACTTTCTGCATCTTTGTTATTAATATAGGAAGAAGCTAGTGCGAGATAATTTTAGGAACTACGAAGCGAAGAAGTTATTACTGCTTAATTAGTGAAATACAAGTTTATTTGAAAAGCAGAAAACAGTTTTGGATTCGAAGTTTTATTAAACAAATTTTTATTGAATAAAAACTGAGTTTTTGACGAAGTTGTAATATAACAACGAAACCTCAACAAAAATAAACTTTTTTATATCAAAAGAAGCCTTTTATTGCTAAAAACATTCAAAATAAAATATCTTAAACAGGCAATAAATCAATTTCAAGATATATATATATATATATATATATATATATATATATATATATATATATATATATATATATATATATATATATGTAGTGTTAGTCGCTACTGACTAGTTAGACATAAATTAGATATTCGTGGGATAGCAGTCAGGTGGTGTCGAATA
The DNA here is from genome assembly GCA_030704895.1 of Henosepilachna vigintioctopunctata. NCBI lineage: Eukaryota > Metazoa > Arthropoda > Insecta > Coleoptera > Coccinellidae > Henosepilachna > Henosepilachna vigintioctopunctata. Next base: position 11,811,072 of record JARQZJ010000121.1, read on the forward strand.
AGAAGACTCTTTTTTCCTTAACTCGAGCTTTCAAAACTTATTGTTCCTTCATCAGGAGTGCTACAACGTAATATTACAATCAACATGGTGAATCAAACAATAAGAAGGTTAACTTACGAAATTGAGGTTTATTCTAAAAGGTTGTTCCATAAAATAAACGAAATTTGTACCAGACCGCATGGTTTAGCTACAATTGATAACCCATCGTGCAGGTTATGTCTGATTGTTACAAAACAATGACATTATTAAAAGTCAGGTTTGACAGAACGACAGCAAACTACAAAGGAACTAAACACATCCGAGCTACGGTATCGAATAAAGCTCCAAAATTCTATAAGTTCCTCAAAAATCTACGTTAATAACTAAATGATCCATATTCTTAAAATTAAACAACACATGTACAACAATGATAGTAACAGAACTGGTAGCTAACGATACAGAGCATTATTAATCCACAACCACATTTCTTTGTACCTGATTTTATTTAGATTTTTAAATTGAAAAGAAGGAGAATTGAAATAGCCAGATACAAAATACTTGACTAGTAAGGGCAATTATTGTTCAGATAAAAAATCAACTTGACTAGTAAGCCTTACACCATACCATTATTGTTCAGATAAAAGTACATTCAACCTCGAGAGAGCCAGCCAAAGCCTCTTTATACTCTATCAAAAAATTCTCAGAAATGTTTGAAAACGCTGGATGAATAATAAGAATTATAAGGCTATTGGATCTTTCAGAATCTTATATACGTATATTGTGTAATTCAATCTTTGAAAAGAATTTCGTAATCTTAAGAAAGATACGAAATCACAATTTGAAAATTTAAAATGTGAAGGAGCGCAATTTAATGAACAATATATATCAAAACACTTCAAAACCTAAAAAAATATCAATATTTTCGCAATTTTGTCGAGTACTGTTCAATCCTCTAGAAATTTTGGAAATATTTCAAGTAGAATCAAAGTTCAAATGTAAAATATATATTCAAGTTAAAGATTTTTCATATTTTGAAGATTGTGTTCAAAATATGGATTATATATCGATGTATCACTTCACAAAAACTAAGAGAACAAATATTGAGCAAAAAAATCATATTCTTATCGGTTGCATACAGGTATTCAACTCTTAATAATATCTTCTTCAGAAGATTCACAGTTTTTCAATTATAAACGGATGAAATTATGTAGTAGGTCTATCATATATAATATGGTATTATTTGGATCCCATAACTGGTAATACGTTGTCGACTCTTCCTCATAACCAGAATATACCGTAAAGCAACATACCTACTCGTAAAATTAGGTTAATTCCCTGATGATAATATAATTGAAAGATACGTTATGTATTAAATATAATGGTACAATTAAATTTGAAGCGGTATCTCATATGAATCTTGTCGTTTATAATTCTATTAAGTTGATGCATAAAACGAGTTCATAAAAGTTTTTATGAGTGATATATGATCCATAAATATTTGGAATTTAAACAGTTTCAATTCACAAGGTCTGTACTACGTGCAAGGTTATCCCATTAAGTTGTTCACATATTTATTTATTCGTATTGGTACATAAACTCACTGAATACAGAATGAAAACGTTAAGCTGTTGACTGAACTGCGTTCAGTTTTTCTAAACTCTGGATAATTTGTCAGTTGCCCGAAATATATGAAGAATGTTTTCGAGGATTCGGGAATCGTATCATCGTAAAAGTCTATTGGCCTAATGGAAATGACATAATTTTAGACCAATCTACTTCCGCAGTCAAATTTACAGGGTGTTTCATTACTGTTTGGAGATATCCGAGCACTGGATTTGTGCACGGAGTATGAAAATTTAAACTAATTCACATAGATAGGGTAGTAATAGTAATCTTTATTTTATGTGTAGAAAAGAAAAGAAATTTCTTACAAATGGTAGGAGTTTGACGAATCATTCTTCACTCCTCCAAAATACAATGAACATACATTAGATAATAATACAAAATAATAGATGAAGATACAAAATTAAACCAAGATGAAAGTGATGATTGAAGTCTAATAAGTATAAACTTCGTAAACTTAGTGATTAATTCACTATAAAACTAAAAAAAAAAATGTATATAATGCACAAAAAATAAGTCATAAAAAGTAACACATAAAAAGATGTGGTGAGCATGTTCATATTAAAGACTTTGCTTTGAAGTGCTACGAATACTCGCTGACAGAATGGAAACAAAATCTCAGAAGATATTTCTTGATGTTTATATTGAATTTATTGAAAGAAAACTCTTTGAAACAGGAAGGTAAGATATTGTATAAATTATAATCTATCGAGTTTTTTTTCGACTTATTCAGTTGTTCGGATATTATTTGCGCCTCTTGTATTATAATCATGTAGATCAGACTGTTTTATCAATGTATCTGCATCCTTATGTATTTCTAGAAGAACGTTATATATCCACAATGTAGGCAAGGGCATGATTTCATATTTTATAAATAATAGTCTACATGAGTCCAAGTATCCAACGGCTGCCATTATGCGAATTGCCTCTTTCTGCAACCTGAAAACTACCAAGGTGTTGGCACAATTTCCCCACAGAACAACGTCATTATTCAAAAACGAATGGAATAGAGAGAAGTCTGTAATTCTTAATGTGGTATTGCTCGTTGTAGTTCTCATTCGTCTAAGCAAAAATAGAGTACCAGAAAGTTTTCCTTTCAGTTGTTCAATATGGTCTTTCCAAGTAAGTTTGCTATCTAGTGTTATGCCAAGTAGCTAGATATGTCTGCTGTCTGAGTTACAAGGTGATCAATTCAAAAAGTCTCGAAGTCAGACCAATCAATCAATAATATTACCGATAATAAATTAAAATTGATAATTTATTGGCTTAAGTTTCACTAAATATATAAAAAATATATACAATGTAACAATGTATACTATTTGTATCAAGTATGTATTAAGTAACATTGTATACTCTTGATAATGACTGGACAATAACCACCCGAAACATATGTAGAGTTCTTTTTCAATATATTTAGTGAAACTTAAGCCAAGTGTATTGATTTTAATTTATTGTTTTAAACATAATGTTTCACTAAGAGATAAGCGAAACCTGCGTGTCAAATATTGCCAATGTTTCTGTTAATATCGTTTGAAATTTTTCGCTAAAAAAATAATTTCAATACCTCAACAAACGACATGAAAAATATGCATTAAAATTAGAATAATTAATCACCTTCATGTAAAACTTGGAATATCTCAAGAAATAATGGTCTATGGCTTTTAAAAAGATCAACAATATCAGTGGAAGTATCGAAAAACTAGGACTTAACTACTACCAGAGAAGTAAAATTTGAGAAAAAGTCATTCACCTCTTACTTGGCCTCTACTGGTAGGCGGAAAAGTATATTTAATCTAATTTAGTAGACTTTTTGGTACCAGCATTTTTTATCAAACATGTTATAAATGAAAATATCGTGTAAATAAACACATAGTTCTCATGTACTTCGCGCAAGAAACTTTGGAGATTATAAAAAGTACCAGATGGAGTCATATTTTATCCATGTACTTTGGCTTAAATCCTGTGAAAAATCCTCTGATATCAGAGTTCTGTCGTTGAATTATTTCCAAATAGTGATGAAACACCCTGTATTATATTCATTGAAATCCCTGTAACTCATTGGAAAAATATTCATAATATGTCTAATCAATATTTTTCATCGAAAATAAATCGATATAACTAGTTCCAAAATGCATATTCCTAGATAATGATGTTTATTCGTTGAGAGTTATTCCTGTTCGAAAATGATTACACATTATTTTCAAAAAACAAATAATTTCAATGTGTTGCTTCAAAACTGGTGAAATTTAGTTCAACCTATCATTAGTTAAAATCTGCAATTAAAAGAACTGGCGCACTCACTGAACCATTATCCATTCAAGTAATACATCAAAATTAAATGATTTATTTGCGTCAAGCATTCAACGTTTTATAGCTGCTTCTCAGTTTTACAGAAAGTGAAATATAGTCTGCATCGTTGCAGTATCCTCCTTCCATGTTAGTTTTTCAGGTTACACTGTGTAGTTCTTAGTAATAATGGCCGAAGTCATTCAGAACTACATTTTGATCTTCTCTTTCTTTCTGAAAGAACTGGTTAAACTCACGATTCAAGAACAAGGTTGTAATTATTTCTTTTAAGGTGTCATCGACCACAGACATACTATGCTACATCTTTAATTGTAACGCCATATGTTCTTATCCACTTCTAGATATATCGTGAGATTTATCGAGCTCTTGAAAAACTTTGTATCGCTGAACATGCTCTCAATATAAATAGAGCCTGACTTTGCAATCGGCATAAAGTAAGATAAAATATTCTTAGAAATACACATCATAAGAGAAGAGCCGATAAGAGGAAAAGAATGTCCACTTTTAGTGTCGACTTTTCATTTAAAAATATTGCATTAAATTAGCATGAAACATTGAAACAAGAATTAGCCAAGTATTAATTATAAATAAGTTGAAACTTGTTTAGAGATAAATTGGAAATTATTAATAGTTGAAACATTGAAAAATTGTAAATTAAAATGAAACACTTGGCTCAAGTTTCATTGAGTATATAAACAACTCTGCATATGTTTCGGGCAGTTAGCCATTTATCACAAGTATTCAACAATATTAATGCTGAATATTGTTGATCATGGGCTAACCACCCGAATCATATGTAGATTTGTTAATATAGGTGCTTATTGAAACTTAAGCCAAGTAATATTAAATTAAAAAACACTTGGCTCAAGTTTCACTGAGTATATTAACAACTCTGCATATATTTTCGGTAGTTAGCCTATTATCACAAGTATTCAACAATATGTTTGCTGAATACTGATGAAATGGGCTAACAACCCGAATCATATGTAGAGTTTGTAGAGTTCTTAATATTAAAAGAGTTATATTGAAATAAAAAAACACTTGGCTCAAGTTTCACTGAATATATTAACAACTCTGCATATGTTTCGGGCAGTTAGCCATTTATCACAAGAATTCAAGAATATTAATGCTGAATACTGTTGATCATGGGCTAACCACCCGAATCATATGTAGATTTGTTAATATAGGTGCTTATTGAAACTTAAGCTAAGTAATATTAAATTAAAAAACACTTGGCTCAAGTTTCACTGAGTATATTAACTACTCTGCATATATTTTGGGTAGTTAGCCTATTATCACAAGTATTCAACAATATGTTTGCTGAATACTGATGATAATGGGCTAACAACCCGAATCATATGTTGAGTTCTTAATATTAAAAGAGTTATATTAAAATAAAAAAACACTTGGCTCAAGTTTCACTGAGTATATTAACTACTCTGCATATATTTTGGGTAGTTAGCCTATTATCACAAGTATTCAACAATATGTTTGCTGAATACTGATGATAATGGGCTAACAACCCGAATCATATGTTGAATTCTTAATATTAAAAGAGTTATATTAAAATAAAAAAACACTTGGCTCAAGTTTCATTGAGTATATTAACAACTCTGCATATATTTTGGGTAGTTAGCCTATTATCACAAGTATTCAACAATATGTTTGCTGAATACTGATGATAATGGGCTAACAACCCGAATGATATGTAGAGTTCTTAATATTAAAAGAGTTATATTAAAATAAAAAAACACTTGGCTCAAGTTTCACTGAATATATTAACAATTCTGCATATTTTTCGGGTAGTTAGCCAATTATCACAAGTATTCAACAATATTAATGCTGAATATTGTTGATCATGGGCTAACCACCCGAATCATATGTAGAGTTGTTAATATAGGTATTGCGTGGTTGCTATATTATTCTATGCGTGGAAATATAAAATGACACTTGTATTGAGAATATTTATTTATGATTATTTTCAAGGAAAGAACTATTCAACACGTGGTTGTTGTTGTTTTACTCGATGGAAGTTAAAATGACAGATTGTTGAACATAGAAGTAACTGTCAGAGAAGGGAGATTGGATGTTGGTAGCCCTTTTTATATGCTGACAGTTGAAAGTGGGGCGTCCCAATGTGACCACAAAAGAGTGATACTATTCTGTGATATGTTTTCTTCCATCGAATGACAATGAAAATTCCCTACATAGGTACTCAGTGAAACTTAAGCCAAGTATTATCAAATTAAAATTGAAACACTTGGCTCAAGTTTCACTGAGTATATTAACAACTCTGCATATGCTTCGGTTAGTTAGCCTATTATCACAAGTATTCAACAATATTAATGCTGAATACTCTTGATAATGGGCTAACCACCCGAACCATATGTAGAGTTCTTAATATAGGTACCCAGTGAAACTTAAGCCAAGCATTATCAAATTCAAATTAAAACACTTGGATCAAGTTTCACTGTTTATATTAACAAATCTACATATGATTAATTATCAAAAGTATTAACTCAATCAAGAGGTCAACCATCTTCAGCAGAGAAAGTGGTTCTGTCTCAACAGCAAATTCGTTTAACTTCGAATTCGAATTCAATGAACTCCAATTCACTCTCGAACTAACTTTTCGAGAGTGAAAATTAAGTGCGCTTCGAAAAATCATCGAACTTGTTGAATGATAATAAGAGACAATTGTTTCATCATTATTATTGAAAATCAGTCTTATTTAATCATCAATCAAGAATCGATGACTTTCAAAACGCCCCCAGGTCCTATATCCGAATGAGGAAAAGATTACTTCGTGAACTATTCACGTGAGCTCCCTCTATCGAAGAAAAAACTCCCCATATAAACTCTCCCCAGCATTCTAGATTCCTACTCATGCGAACATTAATCAGAGTACGTAGAGGCTTTGTAGACATGTCACTCGAACACAACACAACTTTGTCTGCAATGCACTTCCTCTCTGTCTATACTTCAACTGTGTCAAAGTTCAAGTTTATCAGTTTGCGCTATTCTCTCAAAAAGGGGTTGTTGTATTTCAGTTCCTCTAACTCTTTACTACCTCCATCAATGTTAATCTCACACAAATCTAGCGTATTGTCTCATTTTTTCCTCAACTGTAGATATATAATAAATAAGTTCGGTTATTCGTCCATATTTTTAGTACAAAGGGATACTGGCAATAATTATTCATCCTAATTTTAAAACCACAACACAAGTGACTTCGTAATAAAGCTTGACTGCGCACGTATGAAATTTACGGCCATTTATGTCTTACATGGAAATAACTGTGCGGAACAGAATAAATGAGAGTATTTCGCCCTCCATCTCTTTCAAACCATATCAATTCAAAGTAATGACGAACGGCGAACGTCTGCGATCCACTCTTTTCTCGCTCCAACAAGTAACGTGCAATTTCTACAGTATATATTTTCATTGAATCTGACGTATATGAGCATTTCAAATTGCAGTGAAACCTGTTTTTGCTCCAGTTAGCAGTGAGTTATACGCGGCATCTATTTCTACAGATCTTAGTTCATTTCTGTCATCGAATGCTTTATTTGTTCATAGTTAATATGAAAAAACATTGTAGTTATACGTTTTCAACTCTTTCTCATGTTGGGAAAGATATATTATAATTGTTTGATATATATTGTCAATTCGTCTAATAATTGTGGTTTCCTACAAAAACCCAAATTCAAAAAATATTTCAGTCTCAAGGTTTGAAAATAAACTCATTAGTTTGAAAACTGGTCACATTCGTATCAATAATTAAAACTTGATGACACCATTTCTCCCATAGAGGGCACTATTGTGTACCCATTACCGTTACGAGCCGACTAAATAGGGATATTTGGAACGCATCTTTCTGAACATCTCGTTCGTCTCAGTGGAAGAATGAATGAATGACAATTTCATTATTGAATATGTTTTGTTGAGGTTAAATATTTTATATTCAGTTGAGATGCTATATTGGGCAGTTATAAAGTGGTGCAACCTTCTTTAGCCCTCGGTGTGGAATAATATCATTTAGAAAATAATAGACCACAGGAATGGTGAAATGAATAAACGATGAAGGTTAACGTAGAGGCAAAAAAAGAAAATCATTAGTTTCGTGAAATATAATACCGAAAAAACAGTTAGAAAATTGAATTAAAAAAAAGATTTCAACAACGCCAGAAAAGAAATGAAAACATTGAAATAATTCCGACCTTTGTTCATATTAAAATTGACAAAATAGCTGACAGAAGCAGTCTCTTCGGTTCTTGCAACTTGTGATTGTATCATTATGATTATCGCAAATGGCACCTAAAAACATAGCAAACACCATACAGAAATCTCTGAGGTGTTTGAATGAAATGTGTACAAAGCCTGCCATCTTTTTATGGAAGCACACAGTGATTTCGTCAATAACACTAACTCACCATATTCGAGTGAGTTCATCACTGAAGGTTTGTATTTAAAAGGCAAATGACCTTAGTGCTATATGAAACAACACCAAAACTTCATTGGATGCATTACTCTGAAGATTGCCATAAAAGGATGAATATGCAGGGTATGGTATTGCCAACAAATTCGATGTACTTCGAAAAGCACTAAATACACACCTTAGAATAATACCTATTGGGTTGTGTTTCCGATGACACTATTTGTGTAGACAGCTTTCTGAGACATAGTCTTTGTCTGAACGTGAACGACAGCGCATCGAGTGTAAATTAAGATAAATCTATATTAGAAATATAACAATTTTTGAAAACCTTTCTTCATTTGAATATTGGTTCATAGTATAATAATAAGTATTGTTTTTGTTTGTGTGTTGATGACAATATATTGATGAAACTTCATTTGAAAAAGGCCCAAGAAAAGGACCGAAACGTTATGTGATATAGATGTTTAATAAATATTTTTGAGAACCAGAAAACCCAATAATTTCTTTCTGAAAAAAATATATATATATACTAGTCTTTGCTATATTGATTGTTTAGTTCATTTAACTTGTGAATTGAATGGCTTTCATTTCAATATACCATCCTATTTCCATTTACTACAGTTAAAATGAATTTCCATCAAGAATAGAGAACGTTGTCGACTGTAACCAATCATTCCTCTACAGTCTCCAGCGATAACTAAAAATAAATTGGGTATTTTATCGGTGCCTGAATTCAATAAATGAGTTGAGATATCAATAGATGCACAGATAGCTAGATTTATTCGTTCATTTCAACTGGAAAAAAGACTCATACGTATATAACGTTATTATTCAAGACATATTGTGAAAATAAAGTATTCTTTTTTTATTCCAGATATAAAAAATTTGATCGGTGAGCCAGACTACAGACAAGTCAGACTCCATTGGGAAACAGACAAGGGGGCAGATCCAGATAACTTTCAAGTGAGATATTGCGAACTACAAACGTGGGGTCCTCAAAGATGCAGGGTACAAGGTGTCGCAGACTTGGAGGACAATGAAATAGAATTCAATGAAAATGTGAAAGCTTATAATGTGAATGTTAAGGGATTAAGAATGGCAACAACATATTCGTTCGAAATAAGGAGAGAAAAGGAAACGGGAGATAGAGAGGATAGATCTCATGATGGAAATGGAAAGAATCAGAATGTTATTGTAATACCTACAAAAGGATGTAAGTATCAGATCTTTTTTGTAAACCATGGATATATTCGATCTTTTGCATTCTTTCATATAATATCCTTAAGGATGCTGATTTGAAGAGACAGAGAACAAGAACCAGTTCCTACTGCATTATTGAACATTGAAAGATTATAATATCATTCGCCTCTTTGAATGAAAACTTGTTGGAATATTGTTCGGTATAATTTGGATTATTTCCATCTAGATGCTACTAACAAATGTCGATTTCACCAAACATTTTTGATTATGAACATTTTCATTATCTTCACGAAGTCTCCATTACAAACCTATCTCACTTTCAAAATCTCAGCTTTTTTTCAATCACCAAATTTCATTATATGAGCTTCCAGAATATTTAACGCACAAATAAATAATACACATATCACTATATTATCACTATTAATAAGACTTATATCACTAATTTTTCGATCAAAAGCAATGAAAGGCATATCAAACGAAACGATTAACGAATAAAATCACAACTGGAAAAAGTATTTGCTTTTTGAAGTTGAAAAATTATATATATTTGATGATCAATAATTATCATGTACATAAGAGTGAATGCTCAATTAATTTTTGATCACTTCCTGAAATTTATAACGACTTTAAATCCGATATTTGATATCTTTATACTTCAGGACATTCTTTAGAATGAATTTCCTCTACAATATATAGTAAATACAATCATCACGTTGAGCTACAACAGTCATTTCAACATTTTTCATAATTTGGGTTTGTCAGTGCAAAAATAGATCGTTTTCATGATTTCAAAAATTATTTTCCTGTTTTTTAAGCAAAAGTTTTTGTCCATACAAAACAATGATTTATGAAAATACTGAAAATAATATTTAGATGAAAGTATTTATTTTCTCTGAAAATAATATTTAGATGAAAGTATTTATTTTCTCTGACATATCAAAAAGACTGAATAAGTTTGAGGTTGTACCCATAATCAGATTAAGAATGTTACAATTGGAATTAAAATCACGGAATGTGAGTATCCGTGAGATGAGATAATTGTCACAAAACAGTGGAAAGCCGAAATTTTCATGCCTCTGTTAGAATTAGAGTTTGTAAACAAACCTGAAATTTCATTTGAGAACTACCACTTTAATTGTATACGTATAATACAGTAAAAGCTCTTTATTCATGGGGTATATGTTCCGGAAATATAACCGGGAATATTAACCGTGAATATGGAATGGTAATTTATATGAGATTATGGGGGATACATTCCTGGGTGACAAAATGAAAAGAAGTATATAAAAAAATTAATTAGAATGAAGTTTTTGAATATATTGCTTAAATATTATGTTCAAGCTTAGGCAATGGTTTGAAGTATTTTGTAATTTTTTCTTGCTTGACTTTTAAAGGTCCTTTCAATTCAGACTGATACTAAGCAAAAACTTTTAGCAATTGCCTTCAAAATGAGATTTCGTTCCATAGATAAATCAATTTTCAAAAATAACATCACAATTTACATTAGCCGTTCTTAAACCTTCACTAAGAATTTTCAAATTAAATGTCACGTTTCCTGTGCTCGTTGAAGCCCTCTTCCTCAATAGGCTGTGAATTTAACATTTTCTCGAAGTTGCTTTCAGTCAAATCTTCATCTTGCGATTGAAGCAACACCTGAAAGTCAATTGATTCTATCCGTTCAAACCCATCTCGCCCTATTGCATTTGCAATTTCAGGTATTTTTGCAGTCAAAGTTTGAATGTGCACAGATTCTTCGCCATTTTCTGCATGAATCCTTTGTGTATGGCTTCAGTTCTTCCAATGATTCCTTTATGTTTACCATGCATTTTGCTATGTCAAAATACTTTCAACATTCGATAACATTCATATCATGATCACATTCCACATCATCGAATAAGATTTTGAAAGTTTGTCTAATGTAATAGAGCTTCAAGGCCTGGATTATCTCTTGCTCCATAGCAAGAGATAATCCAGAGTTAAAGCAAGCCATCATGTTTGGAGGAAAAAATGTAACTTTATATTCGGATGCATTATCCGAAACTAGATACTCAAAGTATATATATTTTTTAATTAGTTTAATAACTTGTGAAACAAAAAAATTCCGGAACCACCTCCAAAAAATAGCTACTAGATCCTCGAATAAAGAAATCTATTGCTGCGAATATAGAAATTGGGTTGCATTTTTTTAATCCGCGAATATTGAAAACGCGAATAAAGGAAGCGCGAATATCTGCTTACTGTGTACGTAATTTGGTAGACTTTAAATTCCTCATTCTGATCTATCATACCCCTGATGAAGAAAAGTTATTGAAAACAATATCTAACGTTTTACAAAATGGTGAATGCGCAAAATTACACCGCCCATTGGCCAGTGTTCGTATCAGATGATATTCATAGAAATGCACAAAATATTGAGTTTCGTGGTAGCAATAAAGAAATTGTTTCGTTTTGTTTAACACTAAATTGCTCATAGTGAGTGAATATTTCTTAGCTTCTTCGAAGAATTCACTACTTATCAACATCTAGATCAATGTAATTTCGATAGATCTTCGTCCGTCCAAACGCTCGTTAAATTCTTGTTACAGTAATTATAAATGAACCTCTTTATAATACGTAAAATAATTTCAAATCGACGATACTTCATTACTATAAACGCATTTCATTTTCTGTTCCTGTGCGCGCTTCGCTGATTTCAAGTTACTGCCTATAATTATATTCTCGTTTCTTTTTCTTATGAACTGAGTTGATGAAATAGGGACTTCTTATACACATCCTAACTGTACTGTATTTGAGTGAAGTTTTTGATAAATGTATTAGTATAATTACTAGACGGTGCTTAAAAGTAATGAATTATCGAAAACGACAGATTGTCTTTTTCTCCCACGAAAGTTGTTTGAACTTGAGACAGATAGAAGGATATTATTAACTAAGTTATGCGTGTTTTACATTCAAACTACGAAATTTCATATTAACTTATACAAATAAAACTCATGAATAATTTACTGTTACAGAGCTTTTTCAATTTGACAGTAATTAGAAAGGAAACCATCTGCGCACAGTTTAATGTCGCTTTTGAACCTTCATTGTTCTTTGGATTATATGTACATCACCTAAATTCAAATTATAACCACTCAGTTCTGAGTCACAAACGTCTTCTTTTCATCTAGATTATTTACGAAAATCCAAAGAACGTACCACTGGAAATATGAGTTCGAATCTCGGTGAAATATGGATATTTGTTTATGTAACTGTGACTTAGAGTTACCAGTATATTGTTTTATATTTTTTATGCACAAAATTTACTGCTATTGCAATTTCGTTATATTATCATTTTTTCTGAAGCTATATTTTTCTGAATATTAATAACACTGGGGAACAATTTGTAACATTCTTTATGTTGACTTCGAAGTTAGGCTCTTTTAGAGGTAAATTTACATGATGATTCCAAAACATCAATCAGTTTTTTATAACTATCACGTCAAGTTTTTTTTCTACGGGCATACGAAACGCTTGGTACGAGATTTGGGATTATCCCAAAAAGCGTCAAAACTTTTAGCATCAAGACTGCAAGTAAAAAATTTGTCAGAAGAAGGAGCTGAAGTCACTTACTTTCGATCTAGAGAAAGTGCGTTTCTCCACTTCTTTCGGAGGGCTGATAGATTTGTGTATTGCCATAACATAGTTGAAAGAATTAGGAATTTCAGACTTTAAGACAAATGAATTGCGATTGTTTATAGATATCTCAAAACCTAGCTTGAAGTGTGCTCTCCTCCACAATGAAAATTTATGGGTTCAGCCCCAATAGGTCATTCAGTTTCTTTGCATGAAGAATACGAAGACATAAAGAAGGCCATTGACTTGTTGCAATATAACTTACACCAATGGATCATCTGTGTTGACATTAAAATGGTTCATTTCCTTCTTGGCCAGCAACGCGGATATACCAAGTATCCCTGTTTTCTATATATGTGGGACAGCATAGCTCGTGAGAAGCATTGCGTGCAGTCAAAGTGGCCGACAAGATCTGACCTGAAACCTGGTGATCCAAACATTCTAAATCAGCAGCTTCTCGACAGGAAAAATATTATATTTTCGCCTTTGCATATAAAACTACGTCTCATGATGCAATTTGGTAAAGCTTTGTCAACTGAATGGGACTGTTTCAAGTATAACATTTTGGTATTTCCAGCTTGTAATATCAGAAGATAAAGTCTGGTGTTTTTGATGGGCCACAGATTCGGCTACTTATCAAAGATAAACGTTTCATTGAAACAATGACCGAACTTGAAAAGAATGCTTGGTTGGCATTCAAAAGTATTGTCAAGCACTTTCTTGGAAACACACGAGCCCAGAATTGCGTCGAAATGGTTCAACAACCCTTAAAAAGCTTCAAAAAGCTTGGCTGTAACATGAGTATCAAACTGCTTTTCTACATAGCCATCTTGCTAACTTTCCAGAAAATCTTGGCGCTGTTAGTGATGAACAGGGTGAGCGATACTACCAAGATTTGAAGGTCATAAAGACAAGGCATCAGGTAGATGGGATGTCAGTATGATGGCTGACTACTGTTGGAGCATCAAGCGAGAATGTCCCCAGATTGAACATTCTAGGAGAAGTTATAAGGGAAAATTTTTACCAAAATATCTTTTTTATTTTTTTGTGTAAACACAATTCAACTTTTAATATTATAATAACCTGTGTATCAAGAAAATATTCTGAAACATTTGGTTAGTACCCACTTAATTTTTCTGTGTATATCCATTTTGTATGACTCTAGAGACTTCGACCTAACCGATAGTTTGGGAATTGAATTATTGAAGTTGAGGCGTGAACGGTTCGGCCTAACGTTTCTCTTCAAAATTTTGCACAATTCGATTGACTCACCATTTCTTCTCAGCAAAATGTATATTTGCGTACCAAGACGTGGTCTAAGGTGGAATAATACATTTTATGTCACTTATAGCACATCAAATGTTATGTCACGTTCTCCTATCAACTGTATATGTAATCTTTATAATGGGAGTTGCGGTCTATGTGATATCTATTTTCTCAGAACAGCGCAATGGGATGTCGTTATATTTTCATGAACTTTTGTTACCTACAGATGACTTAGTTATGAAGGTTATTTTAATTTTAGTTGTTTCATTTATTTACTAAATAGTACTATTGCAATCGATTTCAATTTCTTTTTTATTCATCGAATATGAATATTTCGTTACTATATGGTAATTTCTGCTGACCGTACGTAACTTTGTAATACACAATATTTTATTTTATATTTAGTTATCTGGTTATTGTTCAATACTATTTCAATTTTTTTTAATTTAATTTTTTCGTTGTATATATTCGCTTATACTCTCTTTTTTGTTTTTTCTCGTTCATTTTTTCTTATTTATTATTATTTGTGTACAATTTCTCATTTTTTCTCTGTATTTGGATATTTATTACTATTATTCATCGTATGGTAGCACAATTCATTCACAAACGAACATCAATGTTCTTGACATAATCAATAGCAGCATTCGTCGCGTTTAGGAAATCATCAAAAGGTCCACCATATGCTCTGTTAGATATAAATATGTTGTATTTGGATATATCTGTTGGGAATAAATGTATTATTATTATTATTAACAATTAAAAAGCATAGGCATATAAAATGTCCAATTTGACCATTCCTGAGTATCTGAAAAAACTTCTTATTCAATTGGCAATACTCAAAAAAATTGTCAACTAATATTCGACAAGAAATAAAATTTAAAATAATTATAAAAATATCTTCAACTTCATCTTGATGAAACTCAATCAAATACCATGGTACCTCTTTCAAGGCTCATCTGTGATACTTACAACAGTTTCCATCAACAGTATCAATGAATAACGCCAGTGGCACTAATAAAATGGTTAACCTTGCCATTCTATAAAAACATATTCCATCATCGTTCATAAACTGATTTATTCTTACTAATATCTGAAATATTTTCTAATTAAATAAGAAAAATATACGAGATTATATAATGAAATAGAACGCATAAAACATATTAATTCTATGGACATATTAATTAGCGATGTGAATCAGTTTCTGCATCTACAGTAACAAGATCATGGTCTTATATGGAAGCGGAACAAGTCAGCAAAGTGTACCAACACGAGTCAGGTACATTTAGTATGATAAATGTAAAGTACCAGTGATTGGATTTATCAAATTCAATTTATCAACCACGTGGGTGCGCCGTAATTGACTTCACCTGTTGGGAGAATATTTCAATAGAATTGTTGCAATCTAACGCGATTTAAAGTCGGCTACGAGCACAATTACTCATTATCTTTTACAATAGAAACATTTCAGGAGATTGGCTACAAGGAGTTTGGTTTCATGTATATCAGCCCGATAACAGAATATAACAACAGTTCCTTCAACGGTATTCGTTACTAAATAATCAGAGTAACATTTCTGTGTAACTTTATAATTGGTTTTATCGTAGTCCAACGTGTTACTCACTTTTTTGAAATCATTAACATTGTTTGCAGAATTCAAAGTAAATAATAGGAGACATATTGTAATGAATGCTTCACAGCTACCTCAAAGGTTAAATTGGAAAAGACCATTCATTACTTTTACAAAATGTTTTCATTTCAGGATTTTAATTTGTCTTTAGGTTTTTTCGAAACCAAGATGGATGTACTATTCAATTTTCTACAACATCAATTCGTTCAATTCAAATTTCACGGAAACTTGGTCGAAAAAAAAAAGGCATTCAATGAATTTTATCAAAGTATCAGAGAAATGGAAAACACTGCGGAGGCAAAGCAGAATAGCATCAGATGTCTAAGGAGGCCAGACCTTATTGGACTTCAGTAGTATTCCAAAATTGAAGAAGACATTTTCTGAAGTTCTCTAACTATGCTGGCTAAGGTCTTCTCACGTTTGAATGCAAAATGTGTCATCTTTTATGTTGGCTGTCACCATGTTGACATACGATCCTCGTACTTTTAGGCTTCGATAGGTGTTCATCATATTTCTGGTGTGAATATTTTGACTTAGTTTTAGAATCAAGCTCAATGCAAGGAAAAAGGATGCTTCGATTATACTTTTCTTCATCATCATCTTGATACTACGCTCAAAATTCATCCGACATGTCTAGTAGGCTAAATGTCCAGTAAGCTCAATGTCTAGTAGGTGCAATGTCCATGTCCATGCCCAATGGCTAGTAGGCTCAATCAGTAGATCAAATCGATAGATTTCAACCAATTTGTTTGCCTGTTCTATATTTCGACTGTGCTTACAGTTTCATCAGGACTTTAAATAACAGATGTTTACACAAATATCATGATAAAATTTTGTTTAACAATTTACGGCTAACTAGGTAAAAAATTTGAGGCCAACACCATCAACAGGAATGTGGGGCTTAAAATGTATGTGATATTGCACAGGAAACTGAAAACTTCTGTGCTCCTGTCATATCTGCTCTATTGTTTATCTATCGCTGTCGGTTGGTTCATAATAATTTCTATATTATTTGGAAAATTTACATTTCAACATTAATATTCAGTTTCGTGTGCAATATCAGTGTTGGCCATACCTTTTTTACCTAGTTAGCCGTTAGTTCTTAAACAAAATTTTATCATGATATTTGATGAAGACTGTAAACACAGTCAAAATATAGACCAGGCAAACAAATTGGTTAAAATCGTAGTGGCCTCCTATTTTGCCTATAACCCATAATATTTCTATATCAATTACGAGGCAAAACTCCTTCCATTATTATTATTATTATTTCGATTGTTCCCCATGAGGGGAGCGACTGAACTTGAATTCGCAATCATTAGGAATTTTGCTTCATCTTTTTTGCCTCCCAAAAACGCTTCATCCTCTCTGAATGCTCTTTCTTCCGTTCATCTGTCCACTTTACTACAGGTTGATGATTTACTTTTTGCTTAAACTTTATATGTGCGATTTTATAGCGGCATTCAGTGCGATCTTCGAGATTTTTTATATTGATCTGTTGTAGATCCTCTTGGACCTCTTTTAGCCACTCTGTTCCGCATTTACTATTCATAATTATATTGAGTAGTTTCTTCGGTATTCTGGACTGTTTCATTCTGTAGACATGTGCATAGAACTTTGCTCGTCGTTTTCTGATTTCTTCCGTTATCGTATTTGTCTTTTGATAGAGTTCATTTTGAGGTCTTTTCATCCAAATACCGTTTCTATTGATTGGCCCGTAAATCTTTCTGAGAATTTTTCGTTCTTGTTTTTCTATTTCTCTAATTCTTGAATGGCCGCCAATAACCATTGTTTCAGCTGCGTAGATTGCTTCTGGAAGAATCGTTGTGTTATAATGCCTCAATTTGGCGCCCCTCGAAATGCACTTTTTGTTATAGTGAGCCCATGTTAGTTTGTAGGCCCTTTGGAGCTTGATTATTCTCTGTTCATTAGCGATTCGGTTTAAACCTGAGGACTGTATAACTTCCCCGAGGTATTTAAAGTGGCCTACTTGCAGAATTTCACCATGTTTTGTCATAAGAGAAGATTTATTTTTTGGTTTTCTTTCCATGTATTTGGTTTTATCATAAGAAATTTGTAACCCGGTTTTCTGCGCAATTTCATGTAGTTTTTCCACGGCGCGAATGGCTTCAGTTCTGTTGTCTGTGATGATAGCAATATCGTCTGCAAAGGCTCCTTCCATTAATGTATATATATATATATATATATATATATATATATATATATATATATATATATATATATATATATATATATATATATATATATATATATATAAGGAAATGAAATTTTTTGTGCTTATGGCACTGAATGAAATATTTAAGAAAATGAACACTAGAACACTAATTACTTCGATGGACGTGGTGCGACTGAGAGTTCCTTGCAGAACGAAACATATATGTCTCGCACTTCCATCAGGTGTGGCATCGATTTCAATATTTCTCTAACATTTATCCCTTGAATTCATTATTTCTAAAATTATTCTAAATATTCTTGGAGATAGCATCTCACTACTCCGGTCCCGGAATGAGTATTTGCATATTTGATCACTGAACTTCCTTCTCCGCCGAGTTTAATGGACAATTTTATTTGACCGACATACCTACTTGGCCTTCAATACATGGCAATGAGCCATCAGTCATCAAATTATGTCTTTGTTAATTTTTTTGTGATGTCGAAGATCACGGATGTGCCTAATAAAATCTTGTTCCATTGTAATATGAGGCAATCAAATCAAAGCCTTCTCTTCCGTGGAACTCGATAATTTGAGTAATTCATAATTTCCTGACCTAATAATCAAATCGAAATTCAATTATGTTCGCCGATATAACACCGATAACGGATGAGATATTAAAACAATTTTCTGGTACTTTAACAGATTTCTTTTTTTAACCACAAATTATGTTAATAGCATCCATTATTTGGGAGCGCTGCTTGAGAATGATGATGATAATATAGTTATTATATACATTTATTCGGGATCAGATAATCTAAAGCGAAATATATTATTTTTTCTTCAATTGAGCGAGAAATGATATTGTTTACCGGATATCACAAATCGTTTCATGATTTTCAATGTTCAAATGACTTCATTTCGACGAGATGAAAATGAAATTCAAGAATAAGAATATAAATTAAGAATTTATTATATTGCATTGAGTGAACAAAAATATAAGAAATTATTATCTACCTACATGTGTATGGTAACTCATCAAACCCAAAGTTTATTCTTATACAAGTCCTGAACATGTGCTGAACGGACAACACGTAGGCAAATAATCAAATGTTTGAAATATACACTGGATATTTTTTCATATTCGTTGTTGAAACATTGGAAATCTAGAACCTTCGCCTAGACCAGTGGTCGGCAACTTGTGGATTATATCGTTTTTATAATAAGTACGAGGACCGCTATATTGTTTACTGTTTACGAGATTTGAATTTGGCATATAGAAATTTTGCGGTTGAATAGAACCATTGTTTATTTTCATTAAAACTAAATTGCTTCTTAAAAACTATTACATACATTTAC
Source organism: Henosepilachna vigintioctopunctata (assembly GCA_030704895.1). Classification (NCBI taxonomy): domain Eukaryota; kingdom Metazoa; phylum Arthropoda; class Insecta; order Coleoptera; family Coccinellidae; genus Henosepilachna; species Henosepilachna vigintioctopunctata. Next base: position 11,830,656 of record JARQZJ010000121.1, read on the forward strand.
AACCCAATTTACGGTTCATTAGTAATGTGTTGTGTTATTGGGTACATTCAATACTGATATGTAATAAAAACAATTTTAAAAGGTAAATTGATGCTGTCATAGCTGTAGTCCCATAGTAAGGCTCATTATATACCGAGAAACAATTGAATAAGGGAACCCGTGTAGACAAAGTGATTATTAACCAGATACATGAAATGTTTCTTCAATATAAAACTAAAATCGAATTATAGAGAGCGTTTAAAAATATTTAACACTAGAAAGACTAAGGTCGTCTATTCGACGTCACGGCGAATTCATTTTCCAATATTTTACACATAGAACTATCTGTTCTATTTCTAATTTGTTATAGTTAGCCTGAATTTAAATGCAAAAGTAATACATTATACGTGGTATGTGAGATTCCTGTTACAAATACATACTGACACAGCACACTGTCAATTTGACGGGACTTTAAGACTAGTGGTCTCAGTTTTCTACAAATGAATAAGTATTATTCAATGTTCTCGTCGTATCATTAAATCAATTCTCGAAGTATCAATCAATGTTCTACAAGTATCTAATTCGAAGTCAATGTACTCGAAGTATCATTCAATGATCTCCAAGTATAAAGTCAATGTACTCGAAGTATCAGTCAATGTTCTCGAAGTATCAAGTCAATATTCAATGAAGTATCAATTCAATGTATCAGTCAATATTCTCTCATTCAAGTATATGAATCAATGCTAAGTCTCTAAGCATAAGTCAATGTACTCATAAGTCAATGTACTCAGTATCAGTCAATGTTTTCGAAGTATCAGTCAATATTCTAGAAGTATCATTCAATGTTCTCGAAGTATGAATCAATGCTCTCTAAGTCTAAGTCAATGTGCTCAAAGCACCAGTCAATGTTCTCGAAGTATTAGTCAATATTCTAGAAGCATCATTCAATGTTCTCGTGATATGAATCAATGCTGTCTAAGTCAATGAACTCGAAGTTTCAGTCAATGTTCTCGAAGTATCATTCAATATTCTCGAAGTATGAATCAATGCTGTCTAAGTCAATGTTCTCGAAGTATCAGTCAATGTTCTCGAAGTATCAGTCAATATTCTAGAAGTATCAGTCAATCTTCTCGAAGTATCATTCAATTTTCTCGAAGTATAAATCAATTTTCTCGAAGTATAAATCAATGTTTTCAAAGCATAAATCAATTCTCTGGAAGTTACTAGTCAATATTTCGAAGTATAAATCAATGCTCTCGAAGTATCTTTCAATGTTCTCAAACAATAATTCAAGGCTCTCGAAGTATCATCCACTGTTGTCGATGTTTGATCCAGTGTTGTCGATGAATCAATGTTTGTTTTCGAAGTATCATTCAATGTTCTCGAAGTGAAGTCAATATTTTCGAAGTATACTTCGAGGCCTTGATTCACACGTCCTTATGAATTCAGATACTAGTTATTTGCAATTAGTCATGCAATTTTGTAATATTGCAATGTTCATATTTGGTTAATAAGTTTGCCGACCACTGACCTAGACAAAATATATCATACTCTTCTTCGCGATATGCAATTATATAAGAAACAGTAATCTGTTTCTTACTCGAGTAATAAAATAAAACATGAAAGTATTACATAAAGGACAATCATTACAGCTTCTAATATTAGTGTGTCACTAAAACATAATCAGTAAGAGCAATAAGTTCTTTAATGTTAAAAGAAATAGATTAAATTCTCTTATGTTGCTTTATTTTTATTGTTTCAACCGTAACATAAGTTAAAGTAAATCGTATGTTTTATAACTAATAAATTTTAATTTTTTGATTCAACACCTCTCCTATCAGAAAGCAAATCGAATTTATATTTATGAATAAAGCGTTGCCATCTCATGTCAAAATAATAACTTTTAAAACAGTTAAATACCGCAACTTCCAAGTATAATCGACTTATTGGCAGCGCAGAATAAAATGTCAGGTACATTTTATGTACCCCATTCCATCTAATTAGAGGCGAGAAATAACTGTGAACATTTATCAAACAGTGTGAAGAGGTGTACTTAACTTACTTCAAATAAACGTTTCGTAACAGTTCTTTTGCGATAATATGAATAATTTAAACATGCCTTACTGTTCATTCGGGAAAAATGCATTTAAATGGTTGGTACGCCTGAGAGAAATAGCAAATTCGATAACATAGGTCACGATGTGCTCGTCTAGCTCTTATAATTATGTTTTCTCGAGGAATGCGTCGAATTCAACCACAAAATGATACCTCTGTGTCAGAAATTATCATTATTAATATTTTCGCCAGTCCTTAAAGTAAATATTTCTGCGAAACAAGGAAAATATATTTTATGAAAGGTTTCTATAACCAGTGAAATCTATTTTCATAAATAAAATAAGTGAATCATAGAAACTCAGGTTGGAAACAAGTTTTTAACAGAAAATTGTTCAATAATAATAATTAATGATGCTTTTTTTGTTGTTTACATTGCTTGAAGGAAGGATGAAAATTATAATTAATCGAATTCATTCAATGTAAATTTTCAATGAAGATAGGCATCGAGATTTTGAAAGAAATTAATTTAATGAATTAAAAATACCAAACAATAAACCTACTTAATTAAAGTGGTAAAATAAAACGTTGTTAAGTTTTCTTAATTGATAGTGTTCAAAATAAAACCCAAAATCATAACGACAAATTTAGGACTGAAAAAAGTAATAAAGTATATATTCCATCGAATTTTATTTCAATTTTGTAGGTTCTATATTCTCATATATACACCCCAAATTACCGATATTTTCAGTAACATTTGATAAATAATAATAATAATATTTATTCAGCAATAGCTACTGAAAAAACATATATACATTTCGGTTCAAAATATATTATTTACAATTAAATGTTCAAAACGAACATAGCTAATTTACGCTTGACCTAAGGTCACTAACTCTTTTTATGGGGCTAAGCAATTTATTAAATGCGTTGAATCCTTCATAAAATATACTTTTTCTATATAGAGAAAGCTTACAAACTTGCAAGTAGAAATTGTAGGCATATCTTGTATTATAACAGTGCACATCACTGTCACCTGTTATATTTTTTATTACTCTATCTGGGAACAATGTTTTTTAACTTTATAAACATATATCTAGCAAAAAGAATTCTCTATTCTGTAACTTTTGTACCTGTTGAATTTTTTCTTAACTCAATCCCAATAACAGAGTGGGACAATATTCAAAGTGTGGCATTATTATTGACTTAAAGAGCAATAATTTCATTGTCGTCAGATTTTTTCCAATTATTATACAGAAAGTTGGGTTTCTTGGAGATTTTAGACGATGTGAAGTCGACATGATCATTGAAACTCAATTTTTTATCTAACATAACGCCTAACATAAGTATTTAACAAGTTTTACCCTTTCAATGTTCTGGTTTTCAATTTTAATACTTATATTTTTGTTACGATTTACCTTAGGATTTCACTTGTACCAAAAACTCTGAATTTAGACTTTGTTACATTCAGCGATAAACTGTTATCGCTTAGCCATTCATTTATTGCTGCCAAGTCTCTATTGATCCATTCTGCCATAGTCTGGATATTTTTACCACTAACATAAATCATTGTATCATCTGCAAACAATCGTATAGAGCATTTTTTCAAATGAAAAACAATATAATTAATGTATAAGGACCCAAGACCGTACCCTGAGGTACGCCAAAATCAACTCCAATGCTATCCGAAAGAACCCCATTGAATTTAACTTTTTGAGATCGCGAATGTAAATAAGAATTGAACCATTTGTTTACTAAACATTCAATTTGTTTACTTAACCTTAAATTTCACTACCTTTACATATCACTATGTCAAAATGGTAAACCAGATAAACACGAATATTTACAAGTTTTATATACTAAAAAATTTGAAAAGCTGTCAGAAAATATATGACTACATTACACCAATTTCTTCTTCGGTGTCTTCAACTTGCATAATTGATCATTCAAAATTACCGGATCTCATTACCATCCACAAATTACTGTTCTTCTACGTAACCTCGCGTGGTACAAAATGTTCCGTATTTAACTCGCCTAAGGCCCCAAGTCTAATGATCCGTCCAGAACTTCAAGCTCTGATAAAAAATAGATTGGAATTGAGGAAACCGATTTGAAAGGATTCAAATTCCAAAGCAGGGTAACTAAAACATACACTGCATGTATCGTATACAGTTTTTATGGATAATAATTAGTTTTTTCATGTCACAAACCGTGTCACTAGAGTTAGTCATGTCTAACACTAGGAACATACTTTCATTTCACCTTAATAACGGAACATAACCAAGATTATCCACCTGAAGCATTAAGATAGCAAGTAGTGTGAACATTGAATAGCTCTTAATGAAAAAATGTTATCCGAGGAATTATCACGTCCGTTCTCTTGACCGTTTGAATGGGGGCTAACTATTATCTTTAATCGTTTGATATTCATCGAGTAGATGTTAATCTATTGTTCTCACAAATGCTATCTAATTTCTGCGTTATTGATTCTGCAAAAAAATCATAAAGAAGCTTCCGTTTTTTTTTATTTTGTAATTCAGGTTATTCGTTGCAAATTTATTATCAAATGTGTTAAAAGTAGTAAAGGAGGTCATCAACACATCAACGAAAACACAAAATATCACTTTCAATAGTTGATATTAAGTGTATTCCGAAGAACATTGATTTTGTTGGAAACACTATACAACGCTGTTTCCTCTTATAATGGCAATCATCAGTGGCACTCATTCAAAAAATTGAAATTCCATGATTCTGCAACACGGACCAAAGCCCTATATAGGGAGAATTTCATTTGGATGTTTTAACGGTTGGAATTAACGGTTCGAAAATTAGTATCAAACTATTATACATTAGAAAGATATAACGAATTATTATGCGAATTAGAGACGAATTACTGATATGAACACAGAGTCTAAGAGTATCAGTATGTAGTAAGAACCTCACAATTTAGCACAGTGTTCACCTTACTGCGAGGTTGACAGTTAACATGAAATGAATTCAGATATACGAGTACATATAAATTCTCTATGTAAAAGTAGATTTCTTGTTTAATCATTCTTTGGTGGTTTTTTCTCCAAAATTAATGAGCAGGAGTATACTTCCTCAAGTTATTAATGTCTGATTCATGGAGTCTTGGTAGTTGAGATTTTCGAAAAATCTACAATTTCTATAAACATTTGGAAATACTACAATTATTCAACAAAAAGTGAAAATTGTAATCCTTCAATTTCCAAAGAATTTATCATTGCTGAGTAACTACAAATATTCAACGGGCAAGAAGTATGTTATTTTGCCTTACCAGTACCTATTTGTCTTTCACAGTTGTTTGCATGGAGAACAAGTTAGATAGGGTATATATTTCAGCAGCCAATTTTCAAAAAAATTGTTTTTCCGAAGAAATCAGAAAATCTACACTCCCAAACTTTTAGTTATTGTAGCTTCTGTTTCATCCACTACCAATTAATATTTTTATATTCAAATTCTGTTACTGCTAAGAATTGGGATATTTTTTATATTATTATTATTATATGGATTTTCCCGACGATTAGAGCGATTGAACTTGATTTCGTAATTTTTAAAACTTTTCCTTCATCCTTTTTGAATCCCAAAAACGCTCCATCTGAATGCTCTTTCTTCCGTTCATCTGTCCATTTTGTTCCAGATTGGCGATTCAAAAAATTCACATGTGCAATTTTTATAGCCACACTCATTGCGATCTTCGAGATTTTTTATATTGATCTGTTGTAGATCTTTTTTGGACCTTTTTTAGCCTCTGTGTTCTGCATTTACTGTTTATTATAAATCGAGTAGTTTTTTCGGTATTCTGGGCTGTTTCATTCTGTATACATGTGCAAAGAACTTTGCTCGTCGTTTTCGGATTTCTTCCATTATCGTATTTGTCTTTTGATAAAGTTCATTCTGAGGTCTTATCATCCAAATCCTTTATATTGATTAGCCCGTAAATCTTTCTGAGAATTTTCCGTTCTTGTTTCTCTATTTCTCTAATTCTTGAATTACCGTCAATAACCATTGTTTCAGCTTCGAAGATTGCTTCTGGAAGAATCGTTGCGTTATAATGCCTCAATTTGACGCCTCTCGAAATGCACTTTTTGTTATAGTACGCCCGTGTTAGCTCGTAGGCCTTTTGTAGCTTGGTAATTCTCTGTTCATTAGCGATTCGGTTTATATCTGAGGACTGTATAACTTCTCCGAGATATTTAAAATTGCAGACTAGCAGAATTTCAGCATATTTTGTGATAAGAGAAAATTTATTTTTTGATTTTCATTTTTTTCTTTTTTTTATATACCTTTATCTACAAATAATTTACTTAAATTCAACACAGCTCTAATTTTAAACTAAAATTCCATACGTCGTTTAGTGAAGTAACGCTAGAGATTCAACTGAAACAAATCCAGACCTCATTTCAGTAGCAGATGTAAACAGCCTTTGCATTCAAACAAATTAAAATGATATAACGTTAAACTCCACACGGTCTGGTTGAATGTGCGTAATCCACATAATTGCTTTATAAAGTCCCTTATTTATACATTTCTGGATTAAAGAACTAATCTGCAATGGTTTAATGTAGTATTCATGTCTTTTTCATTTCAGACTTCCTAGGTAATTAGAATAAAATAACTAGGGAAATATATGGCAGTAGAAGTACAGCGCGAAATCGTCGGAATTCATATAAAGATACCTAACTGCGTATGATAAGGCATGTTACTACGGTATTACGACAGATAACTTTCAATTACGTAATTAATAAAGAAAAGTCGAACATTTCCGTACATAATTTACAACACGAATAAGCAATTCGCAAATGATAACCATCCATAAATAACTATCTTAATGCTTCATCTTTCTCCAGTAAAAAAAATACGTAAATGATTGAAACCATGTATCTAAGACACCTCTATTTCCAAGGCATCAAAATCAATTCATTTAATTATTGTACAATTACGCAATTCTAGCTTTAAATTTTTATATCTCTGGTGTTTTCTGAAGGTTTTTGTTCATTAGTATGATCAATCCTAATGTTATAGATGATGATGTTTTATTCTTTATCTCATATTCATCCTTAATTATATGATTATATCTTTTGAGAAATATTTGTTTGTATATTAGTTAATATTATAGTTATTCTGAATCAAAATATCTTCATTTCAGCATTTTAGTCAATCTATCATTAGTTATCGCTATTGAGTGCATCAAAATTCTTCTTTCTTATAAATACACATTCAACCATTGTAAAAAAGTCTTTCTAAATACACGTCAGTATATATTGTGAAATATAATAATAGTAAAAAAATAACACTTATAATAATATGCAGCTTATTCCTTTCCCATGCATCATTGAACGTTATTTCTGCTACATGTAGTTGTGTTTCAGTTTCAGCAAAGGCAACCCAGTGTCTCTCGCACGCCAGTGAGATAGAAGTTTCTACAGGTCCATACTTTGGAGGAAGGATCGCTGTTGAAGCTGCAGACGGAGAACGATGCGCTTTGGATGGAGATCCGACGAGTCCAAGAGATAGTTACACCCTTCGCATAAACCATTTAGAATGTGGAAGCAAAGTAAATGAAAGTACTGTCGCTACTTTCGTCATTGTACAAGAGAACCTTCCAATTTTAACTCACAGCACTAGAAGGTTCTTGGTGATCTGCTCTTACCAGCCTGAGACGCTGACAGTTAGGGCTGGGCTAAACCTTCCGACGCATTCTAAAGGCCAGGCTCAACTATCACCAGTTGACATTGAAGAAGAAATTAGTCAAGTTAGTAAAAGAGGAAGAAATGCTAGGATGGGCAGAGCATATCAAGCACCACAAGCTTTAGGTAAGGTACAAGCTTGTCAGTTCAGCACAAAATATCCATAAAATAATTTCGAAGATTTTCCTGTGACAGCTGACAGTAACAGTGACTCTCAAATCGAAAGAGCTTAACTCTTCGGTGATTCCCTTTATGTCTTATATATTCTAAAAAGTTCGAATCAATTGTATGAAGTATAATTTCTACCACCAAGATTCAAATTTAGTGGAATTGCTGAATACGCAGATGAAAGGAAAAAGCTAGAGTTTGGCGCCATTATTACTTTCTTGGTCCTCAATATCTCAATTGTAATCTCATAATTCGATCTGAAATCTTCGATTAGAAAAACTGAGGTTTTCTTTCTTCTAAGAATTTAGAAGAAAGAAGAACTTGTGCTTCTTGAAGAACTTGCTCTTGAGTCTCGGAATAATCTTTCAATGCAATCTCGCTTCACCCCCTACATGTTTGTAGCAAATAAAGATATAAACCACATAAAATCATGAGAATAGTTTTAAGGTTTAACATTTGAAAATGCCGTAAGTTACACCAAGAAATATTTGTCAACCAATTCATACAATTCTGTAAAACTAAACCAAGTGTTTTCTTTTTCTATTCAATTGATATAAGATCATATTTCACCAAGAGATCAGCGAATCATCAATCAGCTTAATAATTTGAATTAAAACTTATTGCTTTTTTTTCAGTTAAAGATAACAACAGCACTGTAGACTACTTGCCATCCAATAACATGATTCCCCTAATAGTGATGTGTTTTCTGTCAATCGTTATTCTCATAGGAATAATAATAACAGTTTACAAGATATCTAGTAGAAGACGAGAAACATTTGACGATGTTTCAGTCAGTGGTCTCTCTGTGAGCACTGTGAGTAGCTGCAGCACAATGGCTGAATCGATTTGCGAAAGAAGCTCCGCAAATTCCAGAAGTGATATTTAGATTTTAAGGAAAAATCGTGTTATAAAATTCGTTATGGGAGTATTGAATGTTCAGTGTGTGAATTACTCAGTCTTCCACGTTCATATGCAAAAAACAATTGAAACTAGATTACTAAATGTCATTAATTTGATGTTAAAAATTGTTCTTGACGTTTTGTGCACTAATCGGTGTAATAGAAAACCACCAAGTTATTTTTGTTCCGTACATTCACAAATTTTAGACGTATGGAGAATTTTTACAGTATTTGAATATATTATTTGCTTAGCTGCCCTATTATTTCTCTAAAATTGACTAGAAAAGAATAGAAAACTGAATTATTAGACTGTTGACTGAGATTTAGTGTAGTTATGTAAGAATAAATGTCCTATTGCATATTCTTCATATACTAAGTGTTTCCTCGTATTTATATTTGAATCTTTTCATCAAATGTTTATACATCTTAACACCATGTATAGTATGCAATTATAAATTAATAAATTATTCTAATATTTACTTTATTTTTTCATTTCATTCCATATCGTAAATATCAATAACGAAATTGAATGATGTTTCTGCAAAAAGGAAACAGTATCCGTTTAGGAGTTGTTAGATAGATTTTCCCTCCAATTGGCATAATCCTGGAAAGCAGTTTGTATTTCTCGTGGATGAAATAATTTCGATAAATTCTGAAATGTGGAAAATTGAAAATGGAAATTGATGAATTAGAAAAAGTTCATTCAATCGAATTGAACTTGAAATCATAATCGATTTCAAACGAAGAATAAAACGTTTTCAAAATGGAAAATTCAGATTAATTGCATCTAAAAAACTACTCACCTTTTCCTTAGTTAGCCTGATTATTGTTTTAATTGCTGGTACTGATATAGGTAAAAGAACAACAAGCAAATAAGTGCAAAGGCAAAACGCTTCATACCAACCAAAAAACGATGCTCCAATTTCGTATGAAGAAGCTACGATAACCAGCTGAAATAACAATATATAAAATAATAACAACGTATATAATACTGTGTTTTATATATTGAGGTAAGAATATGTATAAAACAGAGGACATGGACAAGTAGAGTGTAAAGAATTGGCGGTCTCTACTACGCCTCCAGCTCCTCAGAAAATTCTTGTAGTTTTATACAGTGTAGATCTACTAATTGAGAGATCTGGGTTCGAAACCCAGGTGAAACGCTAACGTTTGAATTTCTTTCGGTAATTGATATCAATATTATACACTATTCTGAATAAATGCCCTGAACTGGCGTTCAAGTGAAACAATTAATGTTAAATAAACTGTTAATTAGGATAATAATGGTTTCACAGTTATCTGTTTTATTTTCGGTACCAGACCAAAAAACTTCCAGGATCAGGAACACATAGAACATAATGGTATGCTCTATGGGAGCACAGATGTATGATTGTGAAATGACACACATTTGAAAATCTTTAAACTCAATTTCTTCACACCTTTTTGTCCATCGTTTATGAACATTGGACAAGACAGAACTCTTAACGTCAACGTTTTCTACGAACTGTCGTGTTACTTTTTATAATACTGTGCAGTTTTTATTTAAAGAACTTTTTTTCGTTCCTTGTTTCTTCAGGTCGGCTTATTTCATTTTTCTGATTGCGTCTCTTGAGCCAGAAATACTTGCCTGATATGCTCGTTGCCGTTTTGTTTTTCGCTTGCACATGTATGATTAAGTACTAAGAGTAGATAATCTTTTCAAATGTTTCACTGGTGCTTTAGTAAATTCTGTGATCTTGCATTCTTCATCCTCCTACTTGAGAACACCGTGGTAGTGTTCGGAGACGCCTTTTGAGGCTTGAGAACACGTTTCCGTTTTCAGAAGCGTTTCATTTATGACATTTGCTAGCTTATTTTATTTCAAGCGCTTTTACCGTGTTCTTTACTGGTGGATCAGCGTGATTAATAGAGTGCTGGCAACATTTTATTTTAGTAAGTTAAAAAGTAAACTTTGTTTATATTTTTCTTCATGATAGTTGTCGGTTTATTGTTGTTAAGTTCAGTAGCTTATACTAAACTTCGCTTTTTTATGTTGTACTGTATTATTAGAGCACTTAATGAAGGTAATTTATTATTATTATCATTATTATATAATAGCTAGTACATAGTTAGCGAAAAACAAGTCTCGTCTTTCTAAAGGTATAAAGAATTATAGAACAATGTTGACTAGAATGTCAATAAATATTTCCTAGCTGTCTAATCATCAAGTATTCAAAGCAAAACATAGAGCACTGATGCTCGATGATATTTTGGTTCGATTGGATTTATGAAAATGATTTTTGGTTTGGTTGATCGCAAAATGTAAAAGAAAACTGATTATTTTGACAATATCCGTGTTACTCATTGAGCTATTTTTTATATAAAAAACAAACAGAAAATTTCCGTTTTAATCTGAACTACCACGCATCTTACAACGCAACTTGTACTTCGAAATCACGTTTCTAGAGAACTACGCAGTTGCATTAACACGTAACATTATAGTTAATTATAGTTATTATAGTTAACTCAAGTTATACAAGCATCATTTTAACTTAAGAGAGTCTTGACGTCTCCATCTTCTCCATATCCACAATATCTTGGGGAAATTGGCTTCAACTAGCATTCAAAAATGACAAATTCAAATGGAAATAGACACACTATGCTGTTCGAATTAATTGGGACAAACATTTTTTTTTCGTTTGAGTTACTATAGTAAGTACGTGAGTACCAGGGTGGCCCAAACACCCTCACACCTGCTTGTTTACTACCTGAGATGAAGTGAGGGTACGACCTTGACCATCATTCACATTCTGACCGGTACTTCACTAGAAATTAAGTTGTGAGCATACTGGTGCGACAGTTGGTGGTTTCAATTTTGATACATGCTGTATTGTCTTGTCCAAAGAGATCGATATCGCGCTGAGCACACATCAATGACTGTGAGAGATATAGCTGAAGCTGTTGGTGTGGAAAAGTACAGCGTTTCGAGAATTTTAGAAACATTTGAAGAAAGTGGCTCATCGTCTCCAAAAAGAAGAAGAAACTGTGGCCGCAAACGCAAAACTACTCCAAGAACAGACAAATTGTTGATAAGAAATAGCAAAATTAATCCATGAAAGACAAGCGCTGATCTTTGAAGGGATTTAATGGTTTCTGGTGTGGAGGTGAGCACCTCAACTGTGCGAAAACGGCTGCTGGAGGTTGACCCTAAGGCAAGAAGACCAAGAAGGAAGCAACTGCTTACCCAGAAAATGACGAAGAAACGTTTTGCATGGGCCAAAAAGTACCGTGCATGGACTGTGGACGACTGGAAGAAGGTGGTTTTTAGTGATGAGACACATTTGTTTGTTCAAGGGTACATTACAAGTTTTACAAGTGCAGGCCTTTATGCGCGAGAATGAAATAAAAGTACTCGATTGGCGGGGAATTCACCGGGGAATTGGCAGAGAATTTATGGAATATTTTAAAGAAACGACTGGCAAGAATGAATTGCACTACAAAAAAAAAAATTATTATAAGTGAAATTCAGGTGTGGTTTCACGATGACGAATTGAAGAAAATCTGCACTACGCTAGTGGAATCGATGCCTAGACAAGTTCAAGAAGTTATTTCTGCGAAAAGAGGACATACTTCATATTAATATGAAAATTTAAGCTATTTTGTATGTATTTACTTCATTAAAAGGTAAGATTTTACTAAAACAATTTTTTCATCCTTTGTCCCAATTAATTCGAACAACATAGTATTTCACTCACCAAACATGTGACAGCCGATGAATACCAAACCATCTTGAACCACAAATTTGGTCTATATCCGACCATGAATTCTATATCTTCGCAAAAATTTCGCATACCATAGATAAATATAAACGCTACAATTTCTAATAAAACAAGAGTCAAAACAGAGAACGACGTGAAAATATCAGTAGCACTCCAGTAGAGAAGATGTATGCCATGCTACAAAACAAAAAAGATTGTAGGAATACGTTTATGAGATAATCCAACAACTCACGGAGCTAATCATTCCACAGCTGATTAAAGATTGACAAACACAAAATATAAGAATTATTGAAGGGAAATATTCTGGATTTATATCCCACTTCGAACGTATCAATTCTACCATCAATTTTGTATATTGTACCTAAAACACATGAATAAATAAAATCCGGTTACTATAAAGCACTTAATTTTTCGAAAATTGATGTGATTTTCTTGTCTTTGTAAAACAGACAAGTATATATACGGATAAAAGGTTTCGGGCTTATAAAAGCGGGCGTCGAAAGAAATTCTGTGTACACAGATTACAAAAATGAATATCCCATTGATTAAGTAATCACATTAATAAGTTTCACTATAATCGGAAAAATACTTCTATTAATGTGCTAAGATAAAATATATGTTTTATAAACTAACCACAGACTACGGTCTTTTTGAGAAGATGTATTATCTTTGGCAACAAAATTGACAAGATATATTTTAAAATTTGATATTATAATGTTTGACCTATATAATTGTATTACGAGAACCTTAAATAAAGATTATCATTATTATAACGGGTGTTTTTTATAGAGTTATAGAACTTTAAGCTGGCATTACTGTTGAAGATGGCGACCGATTTTACAGCTGAGAAGTGATTTATTCTCAGTTTGGTTTGGCAATTCATCTTGAATAAACTCACGCCTGAACAACGCTTGCAAATAGTGCAATTTTATTTCGAAAATAATGGTTCTGTGCGGAATACGTATCGCGCACTACGTCTATTTTATCGTCGACAAAATCGACCATCAGAGCAGTTAATTCGATTAACCATGGAACGTTTTCGCACCACGTTTACTCTTATTGATAACTCGCATCCCCAGAGACGCCGTACGGTGCGTACAGAAAAAGCTATTGCTGCTGTAGAGCGTAGCATTGAGGAAGACCCGAATGAGTCCATCCACCATCGAGCACAGGAATTGGATCTGTGTCCATCCACTTTATGGAAGATTTTGCGGAAGGATCTTGGTTTGCGTGCTTACAAAATCCAACTCGTGCAAGAATTGAAGACAAACGATCAAGAAAGGCGTAAATTCGTCGAATGGACCCAAAACGAGATTGGCGTTGTTCCCGATTTTCATAAGCGAATTTTGTTTAGCGATGAAGCGCACTTCTGGTTGAATAACTACGTCAACAAACAAAACTGCCGCATTTGGAGTGAAGATAATCCTCAAGTGTATGTCAAAACACCATTACATCCAGAAAAACTGACTATTTGGTGCGCTTTATGGGCTGGTGGAATCATTCGTCCGTACTTCTTCAAAACCAAGGATGGCCAGAACGTTACAGTCAATGGTGATCGGTATAGAGCCATGATTACTAACTTTTTCATTCCTGAATTGAACAACCATAATGTCCAGGAGCTGTGGTTTCAACAAAACGGCGCAACATGTCACATAGCTCGTGCCACAATCGATTTATTGAAAGACACGTTTGGTGACCGCCTAATTTCACGTTTTGGACCTGTGAATTGGCCTCCAAGATCGTGATTTAACACAGCTAGACTACTGTCTGTGGGGCTATGTAAAGTCATTGGTCTATGCGGATAAGTCACAAACGCTTGACCATTTGGAAGACAATATTCGCCGTGTTATTGCCGATATACGGCCAAAAATGTTGGAAAAAGTCATCGAAAATTGGACGTTCAGATTGGACTACATCCGAGCCAGCCGTGGCGGTCATATGCCAGAAATCATATTTAAAATGAAATGCCACAACATTATCTTTCGAATAAAAAACAATTCTCGTCAATCAAATGATCCATCGTTGTTTTATTGCAATTTGAAGTTATATACCTCTAAAAAAAACATCCTTTATTGTCATTAATATAAATATAAAACATTAGAATATATAATTCTCAAGTATAAATAATGAAAATATTAGTTTATCGCGAGATGTATAGAACGATATTCAAAATGGCAGTTTCTGATTAAAAAATAAGAGAACCGGTCGTGATTTTGAGCTATTGACATTTACAAATGTCAGGATATGTACAGTCTCGAATTTTTCACGAAAATGTGTAAAAATTTATTAAAAGACATCAAAACTAAAATAGGAAGAAATTTTTCATTCATCAGAGACTTCACGACTTTGTCGAGAATTGTTCTTCTTGAACATTGAATTTCTTGAAATTTGATACTTTATGCTGCATATTTTTCAATTTCGGAAAATCTTTCGAATGTTTAAATATTCAAAGTGTGTTATTGCAGTTTACGAAGAGAACATTGAAAACTCACAGAGGAATAAAAGCCAGCAGTAAGGAAGGCTGCATAAAAAACAACAATAATGATCTGTTTCAAACCCTGGGCCATCTTTGCGAACAGTTTCGATAGCAAAACATGCATATAGTATTCTAAAACGAAATATAAGTTAATATATACAATCATAACATGACCTTCACTCTATTTATTTCCAAGATGTCGCTGAAATAAATAATGCATGGATATATTCGCGTGATATATCCACGAAAATGGAAAATAGAATTAATGTTCTAAATTTGAGAAGATAAGAAACCTAATAAGAAAAAAACTAATAACACACTTCCACTGCTTGACAAGTATGAAGCTATATCTGGAGGTGATTATGTGCACTTATTTGTTGTAACTAGTGGTCTCTTTGTGTTAAATATAGTATAGCTATTAATATTCTGAACATTATGAATTTGCGTATCTTGATTTTTAAACTTTCTAACTTTTATTTTTATAAATTCTTACGCTGTGTACTCGAGATGAATACTAAAAGCGAGAATTGGGCTTTACTGTTGAAACAAAATAATTTGCAGTATTGATAGCAAATTGAAATGAATACCTTGACCAGACAGAACAGCCTCAGAGTAACCTAGTTCTTCACTATACACTCCAACTGCACCGAAAACGATCATTGTCATCAGCAGCGATGCAAGCAAAGTGCTCATGGCCACAATAATTGAATGAATATGAATTGGCGTCCTGAAAAATGTACGAGAACCGATATTTATCAAAGGTCCAATTCCTAGGCCCAATGAGATCACGGATTGTATAAAGGCATGAAGATATACCTGAAAACAAAAGTCTGGTTAACTATAAAAGTTTGTAATTTAAATAAAAGTAAGCAGTTTTTTGATTTTCACTATAATTTAGTTAAACATGACAATATTGTAGCAACACAGTGGTTTCATCAGATGTAGATGATGAACTGAGCTAACACATTGTCATCTACATTTGATGAAGCCACTGTGTTGTTAAAATATTGTTACGTTTAACTAAATTATAGTGAAAATCCAAAAATTACCTAGTTTTATTTAAATTATGTATTTAGATTTTCATCAAAGTATCGGCCCAATCGATTTATGGTATAAACGTTTGTATTCATTTTCAATATCTTCTTGAAATAATTTCAAATAAGATAAGACCGTCTTTTTCTTACGCCTAAATCGTTAGAATACTTAGCAATTTTTCTTTTAGTGTTTTTACAAGACATTCTTTTCGTTGATACATAAATGTTAGTACCTAAATTTGTAATTCTTTGACTCAAATGTAGTATTTTATGCCAAGCGAAAATTTTGAATGAAAAATCAATGAGAAAGTAAGACAGTCAATAATAACAAAATTAATTAACAGGCACTGACTACAAGAAGATATACGAAACAATAGGGATAATTATCTATCAAAAGGCACAAAATTCTATTTCTGTTATAAATGAAAAAGTTTCTTACTACAAGTCAATTTCAGAGAATTACCCATCCATTGTAAATCATAACAGAACAGATCATCAATAAAAGATCTAGAAAACCATATTTATTCAAGTTGCGATTTAAATAGATTTTCCAGAGTTCTAACTAGATTGAAACAGATGTCGCAAAGATGTCTAAACCACGCATGGCGAATGCTGAAGGAAAGTCAGTACTGCCAAGATAAGTTTAAGCTTGTTTAGTATGCAAAACAAGTTATGAAAACCTACTGACACACATAAAAGACCTTCCTGAAAAACTCAAAAATCATCTACAAGGAAATATAGAGTTTAGTGATACTATCTACAGCTGGAAGCGACAAGCCATTTGATGGTCACAATGGAATTCTCAGCAATAGAAAGCTACAGTTTAGATTACTTGGAAAAGTCCTCACGGGGCTTAATCTCTGCGATATCAGATATAGGGGATCCAAGTTCTGACTTGGAGAATTCAGAAAATCGTAAGGCTTTACTTCGGTGTAATTGAAAATATTCGTACAATACATCTAGATCAGGGGTTCCCAAACTTTTTTAATATGCCCCCTCCTGTTAAAACGGAAACCATCCACGCCCCCCTTCATAGTAAATTTTATTAGCATGTGAAAAAAACCAAGAATTACATTGAAAACAAAACATGTATTTTCAATAACACAAAGAACAACATCTGAAGAGACAATTTAAAGGCATAGGTACTATTATAGAAAAACATAGACAAAAAGAACATAATAAACTAGTAAACTAGTGAGATGAGTGGGCTTGCATTTTCTTCACTAGTAAACCTATTCTTGGTTGTGTTTTAGTAAGGGCACAACGTAAGTCACTGGTAATATTAAGTTTGTTTCTGAACTAAGTTTTATTTGCAACGAGGGTTGAAAATGCCTTTTCACCCAAGTAGGTAGGTACTCGAAAAAGGGAGATATAATCGAATAGCTGACTGTGATACACGAGGGTACACTTTGTAATATTTGATCCAAAATGATGACTTGTCTATCTTGTCAAAGTCGTACTTGGCAGAGGTATCATGTTTTATTTCCAAACCTCCTTCTTGCAGTGCTTTGGCAGAGAGTTGATATTGATATTGAATGGGTCTGTTGACAATCTGTAAATACCCTCGTCATTTTCTGGGAAATATTTCCTGAACTCTTCAGTGAGGTTCTCCAAATGGTTTAATATTAGGCTTTTCATTTGGGATCCTTCAAAAACCTCCTTGAACTGTGGCTCGTCTGAGATTGACATTATTTTGGCAGAATTTGAATAATTGCAGGGGTTTGCTGATAGTTTTCGTCTCCAAGGCTGCAATTTCTCAATGTACATCTTGATGGCATCACAATGAATCACTATACTTGATTCTCCACCCTGGATTTTTAACTACGTTGTTCAATGACACCTGCGTACTTGGTTTCTTCAATTCTATGCTTAGCTCATTTTGCTTCAGATTTTCTAAGAAAGTGATTACTTCATCTCGGAGCTCAAATAATCTAGCTGACATGTTACCTTTGGATATCCAGCGTACTTCTATATGAAACAGCAGTGTTTTTTCAACAATTTAAAAAATCTACAACGTAAAAACAGATGAAGAAATGTATTGATTTTATTTATTTAGAAATTTTAATTTTTAACTGGTCTTGTGTTCACTCTACCCCCCCCCTGACATATCTCCACGCCCCCTAGTTTGGGAATCCGTGATCTATATGGACTGTAATCAATTCTGATAAAAGTTTAAAAGTTTCTGATAGATTAAACCTCAAGAACGCATCTGAAAGTTATTATATAACGACGAAACGCGTCATGCTATGTTGTCAATAAAGTGTAAATCAAAAGTTCAAGTGTTCGAATTTTAGTTTATATTCAATTATAATGGATTAACATCAAGTAAACGCCAACACTATTAAATAAATTCTAAAAAATTTTTTCATATTCTTAGGTTAGATATCTAGTTACATTTTTGATTGAAAATAAACTGAAATTCAAACACTTGAACCTTTGATTTACACTTTTATTGATAACTAGTGATACTAATAATACTGACTGGTCAGTCAGTATTCTAGTAGAATCTGAAGAAGTCGTTTTTAACAAAGAAACGCGTCATGCAATCAAAACGCGCAATCAAAAGTTCAAGTTTTTGAATTTTAGTTTATATTCAATTATTATGGATTTATATCAAGTGAACGCCAACACTATTAAATATCACATTTTTAAGTTGGTATTATAGTCTTCTTCATATATAATCCCTTTTTGCGCCGCTTAATGTAGAAGACGTGTTTTCTCTTTTTTGTATTCAATTTTCTACCTTATGTCTTTCGTTAATAAAATATTACAATTAGACTATCCTCTGAATTTATCCGCGAACCTCACCTCAATAATGTTACAAAATTGTATACTCTTGATAATGGGTTAACCACCCGAAACATATGTAGAGTTTTTAATATATTTAGTGAAACTTAAGCCAAGTGTGTTTATTTCAATTTATTGATATTAATTTTCTTACTTCTTGACGAAAAAATTTTCAAAACAAAGAATAGTTTCAATTCATCGAAAAACAAAATATATATAAAATATTATGATGAATAAAACTGTTGAAAATTTCCACTTTTGGAAAAATTTTCAGATTGTTGAAATGAAAATTACTTTATAATCGGCGAAATTCTTCCATGGCGGTGATAGCAAACGTAAGATACCACTTCCTGATCCTTCAACAGTCATCGTTGCTAAGAATGTAACTACCAGTGCAGAAATTATAATTGTATAAATCTTCACAGAATGCTGAAAATAATTATTCAGAACGTCAACTAAGGTTCCAGTCGTTAGAATTGAAGCATAATACGTTCGGCTTAATAGCGTACTCGTTTATGGTGTACACCCAAATCACCAACCACATCACAAATACAAGGAACATGTTTCTGGAGTTGAACGTACAACTGGTCTCGTCTTCAGCCATCACCACATCATTCCTAGAAATTTTAAGAAACAGACACCAATTCACGATATATTATAATATCAAATTAAATTAAACTCTTGGCTCAATTTTTCACGATTATATTTAGCAACATGAATTTGTCAACATGTTTCGAGCGTGAGCTCATTTTCAAGACTCTTTTCAAGACGAGTCTTGAAAATGAGCTCAAGCTCGAAACATGTTGATAAATTCATGTTGTTAAATATAATCGTGAAACATTAAGCCAAGAGTTTAATTTATTTTAATATTCAATTATGTTTCATCAAGAGTAAAGCGAGAATTCAATTTCAGTCATATATTATAGTACCTACATTATATGTTTTATTGAAAAATCAATCATTTAAGTACATATATTCCCGTCACCTGTATATTTGCCTTACATTCCATAAAGTGAATTCGAGGAATAATTCTAACAGTTATCACCACTGATGAAAAAAAGACGTGTTTCGCCCTTCTAAGGGATCTTCAGTAGTGTCCGCCTTCGAACAAGCACGATAACCAAAGAGATTTTCTCAACTGACCTTTCTCATCCCAGACAGGTCATAATAACTAGTAGAAATCATAAACTACATCTATCTGATAATCAAGAAATCACAGCCTACGAAAATACAGAACATATAGTTGAATAGAGGAGTGAAAAATTGAAAGTAATTTGAAATTTTTCATTCCTAGTCATGACAAAATAAAAAAAATTTTTGCCCAAAAAACTAAAGTTTTCAATTCACGAATAAAAAATAGGAGTTGATCGTAAAGGAGTGAAAAATTAAGAGTAGTATGACATTTTTTATTCTAGGTCATGGCAAAATTTTTAAAAAATATTGCCAAAAAAACGAAGTTTTCAATTAACAAATAAAAAATCGGAGTAAAGGAGTGAAAATTTAGGGTTATATGTATTTTCATATGCTGTATCATAAAAAAATAAAAACAAAAAATTTTGTCCTAAAAATTAATAAAGAATTATCGCGGGGAGCACCCTCAACATTTAGGGGGATGAAAAGTAGATGTTTCTTCGCAGACCTCACCGATATTCATACGAAATTTCATGAAAATCGGTCAAGCCATTTCGGAGGAGTTTAATTACAAACACCGTGACACGAGAATTTATATATATTAGATATATATATATATATATATATATATATATATATATATATATATATATATATATATATATATATATATATATATATATATATATATATATTTGGATATATGATGGATTGGTTAATGGTTAACATCCATTTCTCGTGGCAGATTTATTTAAAAATCTAAAATCTAGTTGAAGGTTTGATGAGAAGTGCAAAGTTTTAAATTCCAGAAGAAAGATCCGATGGCATAGAGAATCTCCTATTAAAAAATATTACATTCTTCTTCTATTTATATACTCACAGAAAATGTAGGTTCTCCAAACTATTGGTTCTGTTTTCATAAAAGCACATCTTTTTAAAATCTGTTGTATTAGATAAAGGTGCGTCAATCCGGATGAAGGAAAAAAAATAAATGAAATTGAAAACGCTAATCAATCCGTAAACATGTACTACTGTATTACTGAAAAATCCCATTGCACTGCTCAAACCTGAAAAAATGTCAAACTCAGAAAAGTGGTCTGAATAATTTTCTAGAAATCTACCTTCTAGAACCGGTATTATTCGGAACACATGCATAACGCCTCTATCGGTGTATTGCCCCACAGAAAATTCGAAAAATAGCAACGGCATTCCGAATACTAGAGTAAACACGATGTACATATAGATAAAAGCACCTAAAATCATCATAGGGGTGAACACATTTCCATAGTTTACTCAAATAAGCTTGTCACCTTCGCCGTATTGTATTGCTTGTGTAGGTAGTCGCCATAAATTACCAATGTTCAAACAATAGAGTAATGTATTGAAGAAAAATTCAGCACGATATTTCCAAAAATCACCGAACTGATGACAAAGAGATATACATATATGCAATCCAAATTAAAATATAGGAAGATACTTACATCGAAAGAAGTAACCTCATGTGTCCATGACCTTCTTGATACTGACTAGAAGTATGTGGTTTGGATTAATAAAAATGGTGCTGCAGCTGCGGCCAATTTATTAGATTTGAATGCATTTAACGTTTTATTTCATGTTCAAAAATTACACTTGTGTCTACCTACTATACATTCAGGCTTATTGGCTGCGGTCTAGGTAAAATGCCTACACTTTACATTGCGTCTAATGCTGCGGTATATATCTTCAGAAGATAATAGACACAGCAATCTGAGGGTAATACCACGGCCACCTTTAATACAGGCCATGAAATGAATATCTGTCATAGAATAGACAGTGGTCCAACAATACCGCCATTAGTTGAGCTGATATACTAACGCAAATAGGACGCTTCCCAAAACTTTCGCAATTTGAAGTTAAAAATAATTTGAGCTTTTGGTATAAATTCTATATTTTTCAATTGTGTACAGTGTAATACAAGTGTTGATGTTGATAATTTGTTGAAAGCTCAACATCAAACTATAAAAAACAAATTGTTTAGTTTGTTTACAAATTTCAGTGAAACGAAATCAATTTTGTTTTGTTTAAGACTTTCGTAGTTTGAAGTTGAATATTTTACGATTGCAGTTCTTATCCTCTATTCATCAATTTTCTATGTGTTATTTAGGTGCTAGTGTTGATAGTTTGTGGATAACATAACATCAAATTATAAAAGCAGAGTGTTTTGTGAGTACCGGTTTAATCGAATCGAATTTGTGCTGTGTTTTGAGTACGGAAAAACAATTGCAAATAATTTTTTTGTAAGTTTTTGTTTTAAGATAATTCAGTAAGTTTCAAGCTTGAGATAGATGAGTTTCTAATGAGTTTATTTTCTAAACTATGTTAACCGATAACCATCGAATAAACAGATCGCTATTCACAAATCTAACTAACAATAACACATTCTTTCAAAATTCAAACTTTCCTCAAAACAATATTTGTAAGCTATGATTTTATTAAATTAGAGGTAATAATAAATACTTGTCTAAAAATCACTGACTGAAACATTCTGTATTTGACTAGTTTCGCCTTTTACTAGTCGAATAAACAATTGCTCAGTCAGTGATTTTTAGACAAGTATTTATTATTACTTCTCATTTAAATATGAACTATCACAGAGTTGATTCATCGTCCATTGAACTTATGATTTCATTTATAATATTTTAATTATTTGCATTGGGGAGGACTGAATATACCTACAGATTTAATTAAGAATGTCTTATTTCACATGTGAGCCATATTTGAAAACATTATTAATGATATTTCTCTCGAACAGGCCTTTTTGAATAATAAACACCTGAAAGCAATTTTGTGTAATCTCACTATTTTAAACGTGTCATTGGATGAGTCCTTGAAAGATTTTTATTGTTGCTGTTTATGTGGTGAAGACAATAAAAATATTCTGAACATGCTGTGTTTCATTTTTTTCGAATATCTTATTGAATGATTATACAAAAAAAGAATAATGAAGCCGGACACGAGAAAACTGAATCAAAAAATAAACGAAGAAAGCTCAATACTTTCATGAAGTAGTTTGTTGGTTGCGCTAATCAGAAATATAATATTTATTTATAATTAGGTAAATAATTCGATTTGAGTAATTCCTAGAGCGTTCCTTTCAAGGTTCCTATTCTCTCAAATAATTCAATAAATTTGGTTAGGCAACTTTTCATATAAATAAATCCCACTGACTAATAGAAGTATTTTTTACGCTGTGGAGCTTCATCGAAAACATCGTTGTTTTCTTGCAATAATAAATGTTTTACATTTTGCTGTTACAGAAATATGTGCTCACAATACCCAATATAATATTCTATATGTTATAAATACTAATAATATTTTTGTTTGTTCGCAATATACAAAAAGTGTTGAAATAATGCTTGAAATCTTGGGAACATCCGACTAGGATAGTATACCACTGAACACAATTTGGCAACACCGAGGGACTACGCTCTTTATGGCCTGTATTTAAAGGTGGCCGTGGTAATACTTAGCCAGCCAATCCCAACCTCATATAGGAGAACAAACAAACGGAAATAACTATTACGCATACGTGTAGAAACTTGTTAGATAAACCGACTACACATCTTTAGATTGCTGTATATGCTATCATTGAAAATATCTACAGTAGATAAAAGTTCAGGTCTTAGGATTATAAATATGACACGGCGATAAGTGAGAAAAACATTTTTACTATCAGCAGAAGTGAAAGTCATCAACAAGTATCAACAGACTTAGTACAAATGACGAAATATGAGCACATACTTACATCTCGAGGTCCTAGGATAGTTATATTAGAATGTGCTATCGATGAAACTTCTGTAGCTATTGATCCACTAATTGCTTTATCTATAGATTGTGTAAATAATCTCATTGATGAAGTATTTAAAAATCAGAATAATCTAATTTATTTTTGATTGATAAGTTTTGAATGAACGTCAAAGTAATGCCAAAAAATATTTAGGTACTCATAGAAGATATTCATAATAAACGGTATTTTAATAATCAACATGTCAAAACATGTTATGATCGATTATCATGTTTGTGAAAACAATAGTTACTCAAGGCGCATATTTCAATTGAATCCAACACTAGACTTTTACATGCGACACAACTATCTTCAAAAACAGATTGTAACTTCGAACATCAGAAGAGATGAAAAAAAATTCATCTCCCAAAATTGGCACTGCCAACAATAACATTCATTTGTATATAATAGTAAACAATTTAATTTCATTAATGACTTATATTAATAGATATTTATAATGGCAAATTTAGATAACATCTATATAGTACTTCAAAATATAGATAATATTGATTGAAATAAAGGTAATAATCACACATTATAATTAAACAATAACTAGAGCAGTAAATGTATGTATTTCAAACTTGGTGGTCTTGCAGTATTCACAACAGTTTATGACAAATGGCTAATTTCATATTCAACTTCCCACTACACGATAAGAAATTTGAAAATATTGGTAATTTCTTAGTAAATTCCTATGTAACACTTAATACATAGCAGTCACGCAAACTGAAAAACTTTTAAAAGCTAAAAATCTCATATATTTTATTATCATAACAGTATCGGATTAAATTGACTAAGGATTCTTGAACATATAGCCATGTTAATGTATGTTTATTTTATTGCTTTACATAAACTTTTTTGATTTCCCAAATAGTAACTAAGCCAAAAAGTGAAGCACCACCAAGGTACTAACTTAAGATGGATAACAAGAGGTAGATGAAAGGATGAGGGAAATAAGGTTAACAACTTCAATTCTACTATCCTCTGAATTGATTAAAAAATCAACTCATTGACAAGTGAATTGATTAAAAACAATTGAATGAAAGCCAAATCCAAAACACAAAGATTTAATCTTTCAACAGTCACAGAAACACATTTATGGAAAGATATTTATGTATAGTTGAAAGAGTATAAATAAACTATTTACATATTAGATGTTGCTTTAATCCTAAAAACCATTAAATTTTACCTGCATTTTAATGGCAAGAATATCGTAAATCATACAAATTAATGAAAATATTGTTTCATGTTCAAAACATGAAACTATTTTCAATAATTTTGGTATTTCAGTGTATATGTTGTGAAAATCTACTCCAGTTGTAACCAAAATCAATATCAAAAATCTATATCACAACTTCTTGCAAACCATATATGTGAATATTAAAACACAAAAATTTGACACGAGTGAGAAGAAGATTAAATTACCAATGTTTTATCAGAATCCCACTTAGGTTGATGTGATTTCTTCTTTTTTCTAACACCCAAATCAAGAGGTATAGTATTTTCACACTGAATTTTATTTTCACCATTTTTTTCTCTAAAAATTGGTATTTTACTAACAGTATCTAGTTTACGTGGTTTGTCACTAACTTTCAATTTGTTTCTTTTTGGCTCTTCAATAATATTTCTATCTTTCATTGGTGTACGGTTTCTTGGTTTCTCTTCTTTCTCACTCTTAGGTGTCCTTCTGAAAGAAAAAGTTTCATTATCTTCATGAATTATTTTTGTTAACTTTCTATCAAATTCTCTAATATCTGCTGTGAGATCAATTAGTGCTTGGTGTTTATCATTCTCTGAATATATTGAAATTATTTCCGTGTCCTCTTTCTGTTTCAATTGAGTCTCAACATGACCAACAAGATCATTCAAAATATTCACTATATCCTCACAAATTATATCATTCTTGTTTTGTAAATTTGAACTATGATTTCCATCTACATTCTTCATGTCAATACAATTTTCTTGATTAAAAGTTTCAAAGTCATGTGATGTATTCTGGACCTTACTATTATTTTCAAGATTTTCTACCGTGCTTTTCAAAGTAATAATATTTTCTTCAACTTCAATTGATTCCACACATGGGGTAGCAATTTTCAAAAGTGACTCACTATTACAACACTCTTCATATTGTTGATTGTCTACCTCAACATCATTATCAACCTTATTCAAATCAACTTCACCAATTTTCTTTATAATTTGTATTGGAGTACGTAAGAATTCTGTACTTGGAGATCTTGGATCACAATTTTCTTGTTTAATAATACTACCAGATGATAAGAAATTTTCATTGGTGTTGATAGTTAGACCAGAACTAAATGTATTTGTTTCAATATAGTTATCCAAATTAGTTTCTCTGTAATCAATATTTGTTTCTAATAATCCTACAAATGATTTCCTATTCTCACAATGTTTTCTGGAAACAGGACTACTTTCTAATAATTTAGGAGGTATTGGAGTACGATTAATTTGAAAATCTTTTTGAATTTTGGATGTCTTGGTTGGTGTATAATAAATGCTACTTCTAGCATTGTCAAGTATTTTATTGTGTAGTTTGAATGGGGTTCGGCCAGAAACAGAACTTTGAATCAAAATTGGAGTTCTTGTGAATTGGTCTGAAGGAGAACGAGGATCTGCCGCAATTTCCATCTGAGACATATTAGTTTCAACCTCAGCCTCATTTGATATTATAGCAACCTAACAAAAAATGGTATTTGTTAATATATTAAATATATGACCGAAATGACTATTTGTAAACCTCTGTAATAAAAATAATGACGAACGTATAAATACCTCGATAGGAGTGCGAATAATATTGAAATTCGGAGATCGAGGATCCATTTCTGATACATTTTTCACGTTACTTGGTTTTATTGTGCATTGCATTGGTGTTGAAGGTAGATCTTGGTCATCTTTGTATTGTTTACTTTCTGAAGAACCCATTTTAGCCTAAATATTATTTTTTAAAATATTTTCACATCAAATCCTACAATATTTTGAAATATTTACTGTCTCTATCTGAACGACGGTTAATTTTAACGGTTCAACTATAACCACTTAGTTTCTATGACGATTTGATGCAATGCAGTGTTAACTGGCTGGTAGGCATTTTGATCATATTCCGTGTTCCTTAAGACCAGTAGAACTACAAAGCTATCTGATTATGATGTAGTAGCTGTTAATGTTTATTTTATTATTGAACATTTTACTTGCCCTGGCGTAATAGCCTTAGCAGCTGGCCCATTGTACTCGAATTAACAACAAACATTTTGTAGAGTAATTGATTTATAGAGAAGGGCATTCACATTAAGTATAATTGTATTTGCCCTTATACAATTGCTAGAACATCATTAATGGGTTATTCTTCATATACAAATATACTATACATTATTATATCTCATTATTCAAAAAATTATTTAACTGGCAATTTTTCTCGGCGGTTTCTAGCTGCGGGAAGATGTGTAACGATAAGACAATATTATTTGCTTCTTATCTATAAACAAAGTTTTGAAGATTTATTTCACGATTTATCTAAAGCACAAAATCGTATCTTGAAATGGAAAAAATATGCATATTGGTTGGTTGAAGGTCAGTGGACGGAGATCATTTCTAAAATTATGTATGTATAAACCTTATTGTCCAAGTGAATTTAAATAAATGGGTAGATCCTTCGACATATGTAATACTCGAATGCATCACAAATATAGGATATTCCTCTCACAAAAAAAAAGATAAACAGCTCTGTACTACATCAAGACAGTATTCGAATCGGCTTACACCTTAAAGCAGTATGCTCGCCAAAACAAAACCAAATGCAGCTTCGGTTAAGGTATGGATATACCACCTGACATAATGCGAATACGAAGACACTTTTATAGAGATTACAAGAACCATTTCAACGACAAATTCAGTGGTCCCTCAAGTTACTATCACCCATACATGTGTCGTGCTACCACCATAGAACTGACGCTTCCAAATCAGGATATACCGGTCTCCGGTCACACAAAGAGTAAACATCACAATATTCAAAGGAAAAATGATGTCATCGTACACTGTGAATATTGACAAAAGCGATAATTTGCGAAGTTGCAAAAAATTGACACGTACTGACAATAAGTGAGTCAAACAATTGAGTCAAGGAGGCATAAGAGACACCTTTTTGAAATCTCAAATCAAAATTTATTCAACAATAATTGAAAAATCTTTAGTAATCGAAAAGTCGTTTCATTGCTTATTTTGAATACTTTGAAACCTTCCAGTTAAAAATCCATTACTTTAATAAATATTATCTTTCACTAATAACCTTCCTTTTTTCTGCAATTTAATAAGTTTTTTCAGGTTTCATACTTATTTTGAAATTAAAAAATTTAGAACAAAATTTGCTATGATGTAAGAGCTAGTTTATCTATAGGCGAGTTAACAAATTTTTTATTTTTATCATCTAAAATTTCATTGAATTCAAAAAAATGTTAGATCATTTCATACGGATTAATTCTTGCTTCTTAATGTTAGTTTTTACTGTTAATTTTGATTATTACTGAAACGACTTGTTTTTGTTATTTCTAAACGTGGATTTTTGGTTAAAGAAAAATAAAAATAATTAATTTCAAAAGTATTTCAATAAATTTTTAATGCAAATACCAAACAAATTATTTCAAAGCGTTATCTTTTTTTTAATATTACAACATTGACTAGGTAATGCAGACCAGTTGTAACGATAAAAATTTCTAATAAATTGTTCTTTGGTGCATAAAAAATTATTCTGTTTCAAATTTGAAGTCATGTCGCGCATATTCTTCGCACTGAGTTTATGAGATATCAGATAAAAGTTTTGGCATCCTCTTGACGCCCATTCCGTGTCAAATCTGACGTCATGTATGCGTAAAATATTTGTAACTGTGGACAGCCACAAGCCGATACTAACATCTTCTGAATTGTACATCCTAAAACATGAGAAAATTCAATTATATGATAGCCTAAATTTAGGAAATAGGAGTCGTATATTGGGAAAAACATGTTTAATCACAGAATGTTATTTTACAATTTCACAAATAAAATATTGAACACTTAAATATATTTAATTAATATTGTAAGTTTTCAATTTTAATTTACAAAAGGTCACTTCTTTGAAAAATTATTTGCAGAGTTGAATACAAAATGTCAAAATGCTTTTAATAAAAAATTCAAATAATTATGTTTTAGATTTTCATTATGCAAGTCAAGAAATTTTGAGGTTTTTGAAAATTGTAAAATTTTCTATACATTTTGTATACCATACATTTAAGCAAAATATTTCCACTAAAAACAAGTCGGCAATTGCAGGTGTTATAATATTTTTCATTAAGTTCATCTTTATATATTCCTTACCTCAAGTAATCAACATTTTTAGCAATGTATGTTATTAAATTCTTAGACAAAATATAACCTCCACCCAAAGCATAGGGAATGTATCTATCACAAGCAATCCAATTTTCTTCTTTCCATTTACCATGCTTCTTAATAGTTGCTCGTCCATCAAAGTAACCCCAATAAATTGACAGATTCTTTACTGTCTCATTATTGTTAATTTGAATATTAGTCTGAATATATGGTGATTTATTTTCTTCTGATATTTTTATAACACTTGACAATTTAGATTTCAAATACAATAATTCTATACTTTGTATTTCATGTATCAAATTATCTACTCGAACAAAACTATCATCATCACATTTTAAAACATACTTAAAATCTAATCCAAAATCAAACTGTTCATTAATCCATGTAAAACTTTTTAATACTTTCAAGGTTAAATGTTGATAGGTGTCCTGTATAGGTAACAAAAGTATATCATTATATTTTATCTGTTCAACATTCAAATTGAAATGTTCGTTGGAATTAAGACCCAAATTTCCAATAACAAAGAAGTGCTTCACTTTGAATTTTTTGCTATCTTGTATGTTTTCCTGTCCCCTATCTTTCAGAGGTAACCACGTTTCTCTAGCTACATTTCTTCTTTCTACATTCTTCGGTGCTGATAATATGAGAATTATCAATTCTGGATTTTTCAACTTGGAATTTTTCATTATATTATATTCTATATCTGCATTTTCAATTCTGCATGTTTTATCAATTGGGACAATACTGAAAGCAAACATACAGCCAAGCAAAAATGAAAATATCATACATAATGGAACTTTATATAATTTCAAACGAGAAGTTCTTTTTGGAAGAGGTGACAACACATTCATAAGTATCTTCAAGCAAAATATCTCTTATTCTAAAATTAAGTAATATAAAGAAGAGTATACAGTGTACAGACCGCAAAACCTTTACATATATCTATATACAGTATACCCCATTTACATTTAAAATGCAGATACCCTTATCATTCAGTATTCAATTCACTGTACCACAAGAGTAACTTCCCTATTTTTGTAGTGTTATTGTTATGATGCAAATGATTAGCTGAAATCGGTCAATTTATAAAATAGGTTAAGTCATAGAGCACACAAAATTTAGGAAAAACATTGATGAAAAGATCCTTTATATTTAGCACATTCTTGATTACATCTGAAAATAATTTGAGTAATTTATTGAAAAACTATCAAAAATGGTTCTCACAAACTACAGAATTCCACTATTCGTAGTCATCTCCAAGCGTACCAAATATTTTACAAACATTTTATCGAATATCACTTTCAATACTACCAATATTTAACAAATTCAAAAAGTCATAAAATGCAATAAAAATTTGGCTTATAATTTGGCAATAATAATAGTCTTCATAAATTGAAAGATATGAGATAAATGGGAGAAATATTTTAATTCTAATATTTTTTACACTCCAGACAGAGCGTTGCATGTTCCAAAATAATTCAAACAGAAAAACTATGTTTTTAACTTCTTTAAGAAAGTGTATTAATTATAAATTAATTTATTAAATTCATTTTCCATTTTAAGCACTCAATAGTTCACAACCTTATCATTTCACTAGCCTTCTCAATAATGGGATCCTCAAAACACCTTCAGATGACTAGCGATTCTAGCGTTCAAGAAACTGCCGATTTTTAGCGTCTGTCTTATAAATTGTGATTAATTCGTTCACGAAAAACAAAGAAGGTTTGGCTCTTAATCTGCTAAGAACAAGCACAAAAATATTGACATTATGAGTAAGATCTATTCATGAATAATGGTAATTATTTTCAGAAGAACTTTTTTTCTGAATAATAAATACTGTTTCATCTAAGATACTATCATCACGACCCCCTTTACTACAGGCCATGAAATGAATATTTGACATATGTCATAACGTGGGCATATATTCCCGCAATTTCTTGTAGAGCAAACAGGACGCTACCCAAAACTTTCGCAATTTGAAGTAAAATAATTTGAGCTTTCGGTATAAATACTATATTTTTCAATAGTGTACAGTGTATTACAAGTGGTGATGTTGATAATTTGTTGAAATCTCAACATCAAACACTAAAAAACGAAGTGTTTAGTTTGTTTACAAATTTCAGTGAAACGAAATCAATTTCGTGTTGTTCAAGACTTTCGTAGTTTTAAGTAGAATATTTTACGATTTCAGTTCTAATTCTCTATTCATCAATTCTCTATAGTGTTATTTACGTGCTAGTGTTGATATTTTGTGGATGACATAACATCAAATTATAAAAACGAAGTGTTTTGTGTGTACCGATTTAATCGAATCGAATTTGTGTTGTGTTTTGAGTACGGATTACTTACAAATAATTTGTTTGTGAAATGTAATGTAGAGGATAGGTATTCCGTAGATGATTCAGTAAGTTTCAAGCTTGGGATAGGTGAGTTTATTTAAAGTAATAAGTATATTTTCTAACCTATTTATTACCGATAACCATCGAATAAACAGATCGCTATTCACAAATCTAACTAACAATAACATATTCTTTCAAAATCCAAACTTTCCTCAAAACAGAATTTTTGGAAGCTATGATTTTATTTATTATTGATAATATTTTAATTATTTGCAACGTGGAGGACTGAATATACTTACAGAAAATGTCTTATTCCACATGTGTTCCATATTTGAAAAAATTATTGAAGGTTTTTCTCTTGAACGTGCCTTTTGTATAATATACACCAGAAAGCAATTTTGTGTAATCTCACTATTTTAAGAGTGTCATTGGATGAGTCCTTAAAGATTTTTGTTGTTGCTGTTTATGTGATGAAGACAATAAAAATATTCTGAACATGCTGTGTTCCATTTTTTCGAATATCTTATTGAATGATTATACAAAAAAAATAATGAAGCCGGACACGAGAAACCTGAATCAAAAAATAAACGAAGAAAGTTCAATACTTTCATAAAGTAGTTTGTTGGTTGCTCTAATCAGAAATATAATATTTATTTTTACTAAGGTAAATAATTCAATTTGAGTAATTCCTACAGCGTTTCTTTCAAGGTTCCTATTCTCTCAAATAATTTAATAAATTTGGTTAGGCAACTTTTCATGTAAATAAATCCCACTGACTAATACAGGTATTTTTCATGCAGTGGGGCTTTATCGAAAACATTGTTGTTTTCTTGCAATAATAAATGTTTTACAGTTTTCTGTTACAGAAATATGTGCTCACAATACCCAATATAATATTCTATATATTATACATACTAATAATATTCATTGTTTGTTCACAATATACAAAAATAGTTGAGATAATGCTTGAAAGCTTGGAACATACGACTAGGATAGTATACAACTAAGCACAATTTGGCAACACCGAGGGACTACGCTCTTCATGGCCTGTAGTAAAGGGGGTCGTGCTATTATATTAATAGTTGTCTCACTTCAATTTGGCAACATCGACTCGAAATTCAAGTGTAATTTCAAGGTAGTATGCAATATGCTGAAATATTACACAATATATCCAGGATTCAACGTAATATGAATTTGAACCTTCAATCGCTATGAATTTTCAAAAATGTTCCATTTCTTTATCAGTCAACAGTGACTAATCATTGCATCAGACTGTGATATGGGTTTACTTCTACTTTCCCAATTTGTTCTCTCTCAGTATTGAGTCTTGTTGGTTATAATACCTGATACATCTCTTTTAGGTCTGTTAGATGGGTAATTAGACGTTCAGAATGTCCCTTCAGAAAATTACTCATGTTATATTTGATATGGATGGTTTATTAATTGAATCAGAATCCATATATAATAGAATATTAACAGAAATTACAGCTGAATATGGAAAGATATTTGATTTGAATATTAGACTGAAAATATTGGGAACTCCAGAACCAGATACAGCAAGAATTTTAATAGAAGAACTGAAACTACCTCTTACTATAGATGAATTTTTAAAAGTTTATAGGGCTCGTACTGCTGAGCAGCTTACTAATCCACAACTTATGCCAGGAGCTGAACGATTGGTCCAACATTTACACAAGCATAAAATACCTATCGCTGTGGCAACGTCATCTTCTCATGACTCGGTTAAAATAAAAACGCAGAACCATGTTAAATTGTTCTCTCTATTTCATCATATTGTTTGTGGAAGTACTGATCCAGAAGTCAAACAAGGAAAACCAGCACCAGATATATTTTTGGTATGCGCTTCCAGATTCTCAGATAAACCAGATCCATTTCAATGTCTTGTACTGGAAGATGCCCCTAATGGAGTCACAGGAGCCAGAGCTGCAGGTATGCAAGCTGTGTTGGTCCCTAATGAAGAAGTAGGAGAGGAAATGAAAAAATCTGCTTCTTTAGTAGTTAATTCATTGCTTGAGTTCAAACCAGAGTTATTTGGACTACCTCCTTTTAGTGAATGAGATTTTTAATAATACATTTGCAACATATGGGTATCTTTCATCAGAAATACTGATGTGATTGTAGTTGTGGTTACAGGAAAGGTAACAATTATAGTATCTTCAGTTTATTCTTGTTATGGTTCTTTTATCCAAAGTTTAACAACTATTCATTGTTATAGAGAATATATTCTTTTAAATTCTGATTGTAATAGTCGTGAATATAAATTCAGGCCACACAATATTTTAAGAATTTCCGCAAAGGTTTATATTGTGTCTCCACTATTAATCTAAAAATGATGTATTTGTGTGATGCAAAAATAAATTATTTCTAATATGAATATAATCAATATTTCACAGAATGTTACATTATTGATATTGAAAAATATTATGTTTATTTTTTATATGAAAACTTGTAAGTTTTAAAGACCATTAGAAATTGGTTTGTATTTCAGAGTATTTAATATATTGCTAACTAAAAAACCTATCTATTTTACAATATTCTCTCTAGTAAAGTTTCATAGCCTAAAAATTATTTCTCAAATTGATATCTTTTTCTAGGAAAATAGAGGTGAGTATTTGAGCTATTTTAAATGAGTGTAAAGTAAAGAAATTTTTAATGCTTTTTCAGACTAAAACTTTTTAATTTTTCAAGCATTTACATCAATTATCATTTAGTTTTATTTTAAAAGGTAAGACAATAAAATAACGAATGCATGTATAGTAGTTAAAAGAGGCAACAGAATGATAATATTGACTTTTGAAATGTTTTCAGAATATTATTCAATCAACAATATATTCGACTGATAAAATATTTATTTATAATATAATCATAAAAAACCTCTTAAAATATTAGGGGTAATAAAAAACATTGACAATAATTTTGTTAGTTCTCAGGTTGCTTGAAAACAGCGTTAGACTAAAGAATCATTATTGGCAAGGTAAACAATTTCATTTTGATATAACGTATTTTTCTGGAAACAATTGGTATACGAAAGAATTACGAGAAAAAATTTTTCATTCATCAATATGCATTATTATAGCATACTAAATCATAAATTGTACTCGAAAATCTACGTAAATACGATAAACAGGTTCATAAGTTATCATATTGTTGAGAATTGGAGATTAGAAAATACTTCAACTCCAGATTAAAATTTTTGCAGAAAACTTAAATGGAATTAAAATTCTATTCCTTATGACATTGTTCTTATTGAAACTTCTTAATGGAAGAAAATAATTTTACGAGCATCTAAAATGAATATAAGTATATGAAAATTGCATGAGTATATGAATTATATAATTGTTTATACATTTAAGTATAATTATTCTCAAAATATACTTGACTTAATTTCATAAAATTATATCAATTGTTAGACGATTGTTTTAGGGTCTTACTTCGTACTCAGTTTTAAAAATTCGTTTTGAATATTTAATATACT
Organism: Henosepilachna vigintioctopunctata; assembly: GCA_030704895.1. Lineage (NCBI taxonomy): Eukaryota > Metazoa > Arthropoda > Insecta > Coleoptera > Coccinellidae > Henosepilachna > Henosepilachna vigintioctopunctata. Next base: position 11,865,685 of record JARQZJ010000121.1, read on the forward strand.
CAAAATATTATACGTCAAGCAATCAAAAACATTCTATTGAAAAAGTCAAGTGATTATTATTGACCAAGAAATCGGTGAATCATTATCAACTGTATTATATAATTTCATTGAGTTCTAATTTTTTTGTGAAATATATGAAATTGATAGCCTTTAAAAATTTGTCGAATTATAAATATGTTTTTGCGTTAGATACTTTTTGATTCAATCTTTCATCGAGTATATTTTCTGATATTTGACCTATATTTCCTTCAAAATATGTTAGTAGACAGCAAATGTGTGGTGTTCCTGAGATTTCAGTTTTAAAAATTCGATATGTTACTTGAGTAATTTTATAATAGTATTACGATTCAAGAAATTGTTATGTTTGGCACACATTGCTCAATAGTACTCTCTTTAAATATAATGCGTATAAGACCTTTTCAGTATTTTGCAACTCACCTTCAGATGGCGCTGCAGCAATAAAATTTGGCATATCCAAACGTTTATATCAACACGTAGGTATATTGATGTCCTAACAGTCAATATAGTTAAGGACAAAAGTTAGTTAATTAGTTAAGCTAAAATTGACCAATTTGCTACAAAATTTTTATTGTAATTGTGTTATTTAATTTGATAAGAAAAAAAATTGATATACAGCATAAGTAACGGAATTCGGAAATGCATTGCGAAAATATTTTTCGATAGTTTACTTGGCTGTTCATTTCATGTAAAATTGTTCATAAAATGAATATAAAGTTCCCATTAAATTCATACCTGATAGTACTAACAAGGTGTAATCGAGAACAAAAAATTTTGACAATGATTACGATTGAATGTTTCAAATTGAATATTTTGAATGAAAAATAAAATAGGATGAAGTTTAAATTTAGTAACAAGGTTAAAACAAGATACGAATAGCCTAAGAGTTTCGGAATGAGTTCAGCATATTCCTACTATTTTTTCCATTTATGAAATCATTAATTTTCAAAATGTTGAAATAATATAGAATTCTCAGATTTCTCACAGATTAGAATTTTCTTTATTACTCAATAACCTTTGAAAATAAAAAAACTTCTTACCCAATTAATTCAATTAAACAGGTTGGATCACAAGCTTCTCTGCAAAAGATAAGTATTTTTGTTCATAACAAAAACAGGATATCTGGGTCAGAAATGTATGTATTTAATGAAACTCTCACAGAAATTATACTTTTATTTTAATATATAGATATATTTCAAAACTCCAATAATGTACAAAAAATATTTGTGTAATTAAATAATGTTTTTGTCTGTCAATTTGTTCCATTAAAATTTAGGTGGTGGTGTAATTGACAATAATGAAGTATGAATGCTAGTAACTAGTAATAAATGTCTAGGAACCATCCTAGCAACAGTAACATGGCTCAGGCCTATCACAAACTCCAACAACTAGCTTTCCAAATAACATATTTTAAATTATGTATAAAATATTAACAGTTAGTATATCATGGTAATGCGTAGCTTGAACATTCACGAAAGGAAGACAACACTAACACATTGAAATTATAATCAGCGCAGAGTTTTCATTATCGATAAACGCGTTAATACGACTAGTCGAAACATCAGGGCGAGGCAAATTAAAACTTTGGTATTTGCAACAAATTTATACACTTTACACATTCACCTCTATATTACAAAAATAGACGAGACCCTACTTCTCTACCTTAATAGGGATATCAACTACTTTTCGCCAACATCAACATTTAATACCAGTTTCAAAACATTATTGTTTGATACTGTTTCAGACTTCAAGTCAAATTTCAATCACATTATCGAAAAAAAGTAATTGAATTAAGTGATTTCTCTGGTCCCATCAAGCTAAAATTTATCCTCCAATTCTTTTATCTTGAGGTTTGAAAATAATGCGAACATTTTAAATTCATAACTTGAACTTCATAATTTGAAAAATTGTCAGTAAAATAAAAATTGATTAAAATTATGTTTTTTTTCATTTGGTGATAGAACAGGGGTTCCCAAACTTTTTTTACTACGCCCCCTCCTGTTAAAATGGGAACCATCCACGCCCCCTCGACAGTAAATTTTATGGGCATTTGAAAAAAACCAAGAATTACATTGGAAACAAAATATGTATTTTTAATAACACAAAGAACAACTCTGAAGAGTCAATTTGAAGACATACTGTTAGAGAAAAACATAGACGAAAAGAAGATAAAGTAGTGAGATGAGTGGGCTTGCAAAATTTTTATTTTTAACTGGTCTTGTGCTCACGCCCCCCTGACATATCTTCACGCCCCCCAGTTTGGGAAGTCCTGTGATAGAATAACTGTCCTGCAGCTATCATATTTCTCCAGAAATTAGTGGTATTCTATTTAAACCACATTGTATATATGATAAGAAGTATCATTTAGAAAAATATAATTTCCGTAGTATTTTCAAAAAATTGCTGACTGAAGATGTATGTCACATAAGAGCTTTGAAGACAACACAGACTAGATAAGCTGTCTCAAGATATATTCAGACCAAATACCAATCGTATCAATTAGACAACATTGTACATTAAGTCATTTCAGTAAAATAGCAACTAAACACACTAAATGTTAATAATGCATCAATATCAGAAAATAACCAGGTGGGAAATTGAAGATAATTAAAAAAATTTCAGATACACCTGATTAACAGTATTAATATACCTCTTTAATTAGAAAATAGATTATTTAAATCGATGACATATAGTTTATATTTCAAAATTATTCATAATTTTTTCAATAAAATTGAGGCCTTCACTATGTACACAAATCATTCGATACTGCCGATGCCATAGATCAAAGCTCAACATAATTATGCTTTACTTAAGCACGATAAAATAATTATAAATTCCTCTAAATTTTTTTATCCCTTTTAACTATAAATTTATTACAACATATTATTCTAAAAATACTCTAAATCTATGGCACTATAGGTACCATAGGACAAACAAATTTTCTTAAAAGTAAATTTTTTTCGTCAAAAACAATTTTTCATTCAATATTTCAGTACAATGTAGCCTCCTTTGCCAAAATGAATCCATGACGTTATTTCTACTATAGGACAAATATAAATTGTTTCATTTTTCAATATTCTAATCATAAAAAATATACACAATCAAATATTCAGTATAAAGCCATCCCTCTTGATCAATAGAAACCTATGGCACTATTGGTTGTCGCACTCCCCTTAATACCTCATCTAAATTATATCCCTATTGCTTTCAAACATTTTTATATACAAGGGTTCCGAATCTCATCATATACCCGAGCGTCGCCGTGACATTTTGAGCTAGTCTGTTCCAAAATTTAAACAATTAATAATAAAATATAACATATATATATAAATATAAACAATGAGTCTTTTTATGTACAATTGCACATGCTGCGCACTACCCAATTTAAATGAACAAGCAACGTAGTAATGCACTTTGATACAGCTAACCTGTCTAATTTTACAGCCTGGCGGTACAGAACCGATTAGGTACCTAGTAGTGTATAACTCTATCCTTATTTACATGTGGCAGTCACTCGGATAACAACTTCTGCAGCAGTGATGACTTATGATCACCTTGCCGAACTTCCTCTAAAGTAGTCTGTAACAGAGATGATTAATTAATTAGTTGACATAATATAAGACGCAACTGTCTTGCATCGAGTTGGCACATTGAAAGGCAACATGCGCATTTGTTAGTAAGGCAAGCGGGACAAGCGTAAGTGGACAGGTGTGTGGCTTACCCTGGAGGTCGCCTGCTGCGGAGACAGTGAGCCCATGTCTGAACCCATAGCGCCCCAGAGCTTCGGGCTATCACTCGCACCTGCACGCAACAACGACATCATTGTAGGCAATCCCTGCAGGCCCACCACCACTGCGTATGAATCACACTCAGTAGCTTTGATTACTTTGAATAGCCTTTGTTTTCAAACACGAGTCGTTTACTTATTACCAACTAAAAGTTCTTCAGAACTATGGACTTGCCAAACAAAATATGTATTCCAGGTCATATATTAAAACCACTCAAAATCAGAATATATATAGTTCATCAAAAACAGAATATAGTTCATTATATCACTTTACTAATATTATGGTGTAACTTGAATTTGTTTTTAATCACTCAAAGCACATAATTAATCATTCTCATTTCCAACCCAGTTATGCTCAGATAAAATTAACAACATATACATTGATATTTATCAATTAAGAGACCCAATTCAAGGTATACTGATTTTTCAATGTAAATTCAATTCAGTTAAAGTGATATATGATCATGATCAGAAAAGATCTATATCCGATATAAATTTCACATATAATTGAAAACCTGTATTGTATATTAAAAAGGAGTCAAAGCAATATGTCCATTTCAAGATGTTAGGTGCTACTGTGTGTGTAATTCGCAGTGATGGTGATTCCTGTCCCTATCTTTTTAGTAGACAAAACACACTGAGGATAGCCGAAATACAAGCAGAAAATAATTCCTTTCACTTATACGTTTGGAGTCAAATTGTGTATGATCTCAGTTATGTAACTATTATTCATTTATACTGATAGTACAAAATAAGGTAAAATTATTTTCCCAAAGGAAGAATGAAAAATGTATTGTGAGGGAATTATATATGTAGGAACGAATCTATATTAACTGTGAAGAATTTAAAGATTGAGATACTTCATCATAAACAAGTATTGGGGCTGAATAATAAAAAGTTCAAAAATTTTTCAATAAAATTATTAAATCAAGTTACCAAGACGGAGTTAACGAACATTAATAAATTCAAAATTAAATTTTAAGTACTAAATGGCCGCAAGTGAATGATATTGAAATGTAAATTAAACTCTGCGTCTTAATATAAATTTTCATAATTTAACAATGTTTGCAATTTTGATCCAATATCTAGTCCATGAAGCTATCTTGCGTTACAATATATTGTCCAGTATGTAGAATATGAATGTTGAGGATATATACTTACATGTAGTACTGATACTACTTTTACTAAATAAAATAGCAAATAACTTTTCGATAATTCAAAGAATCATGTTCCATTATTGAAAAAATATTTGGAAATCAAAGAACAAAAAGTGATTTATGAAGTTTTTAATATATTGGTTTGCCTATTTTATAAAATGAACTGTGCGACCTACCAATATAGAGACTAACATGAAATATACTTTACTACAGACTATATTGGTTTTACTTGAATCTAGTTAATTAGCTACTGCAAAAACACAAATCTGTCAGGTGGTATTTTCCGCTTGTACGACTAAGGTTAACAACACATTTTATGACTGTACAATATACATGAGAAAGAGTCTATACATATCCCAATAGTGGTAACATTTACATTTGGAACACACCGGAGCAAGACCATGAGATAGAATAAAGAACTGCAAAATTCTTGAGTAATGTAATTGTTCGAGTAATTTATTCCATCTTTGAGAAGGGTAACGAGCATTCATAGTGATAACTCTTATTGTATTTCCATTCTCGAATTATATTGTTTCAATTAGCAAAGATAATTGAAATAATCTAATTTGAGGAATAAATTTGTGGACAATCATTTTTTGTGCATGTAGGTTGAATGTTCTCATTATTAAATTTTTTTTGGAAATAACTCTTTTGGTTTATTTAATATAACTCTGTCAACAAGGTGTGTGAATATACATTTGCTGCACATACAGGAGGTTTGATATTATAATCAGCTAATTAATATCTATTTCCTTGTGAGAGAGTTTGTAAAAAACCTGCTCCCAATAGGTATATGTACATGGAAGTTTCTATTAAACCAACTGAGAATTTTTGAAAATGCCCCACTATATAACAATAATTACTTGCCTTCTTCTAATAAGAATTCACTTAAAATAAATACCATTTGTTTTGAAGTAAGAATGTGTAGTAAAAAGTAGATCAACAGCAGTAATTTCAAGAACAAAAAGTAAAGCCTCTCTCAAAATACTATATCTTTTTTAATATAGTAATTTTTCACAATTGTTATATCAATTTTTCATTTGGTTTATTTAAAATAAATTTTATTGAGTAACTCCCAATGTTAAAAACACCCCGTATTCAGATGAAGAACACTACATACCTGTTTCAAAGGTGAGACCCAGTGCCTCGAGATCTGCTACTTGCTGTTGAGGGGTGAGCAACTGCTGTTGAGAAGATGGGCGGCTCTGCGGCTGCGACTGGCCCTGAGTTCTGGCTCCTACAACTGCACGTAATTCCTGCCTTACAAATTCCGAAGTAGGTCCACTCCCCGACACACCTATCAGGGGTTAACAAATTAAGCTCACAACATCGCCCGCAAACATGCCATGATTGATGAAAATAAGAAAACATGACTGGACAACTAGTTAAATATATACATGGAAACGGAGTTGACATGTGAAATATATGATTAATTTATATCACATTTCTTTTAATAGTGGACAATTTTATATTATCCACTATTTAAATATAAATATAATATTCACATATATATTATATATGTATATAACAATTGACAAATGACAACATTCAAATTTCTATAGACTTAAACAATTCCTTTTTGTTATGTTTTATTTATTAGTTTGAATAAATGTGTAATTACTTCAGGAATGCATTTCCTGTTTAGGTAATAAGTTCGCAGATACTGAATATGGGGCCATTAAGTATTATGTAAGCAGATTTATAACAATTATTTACTAAGATCTTCATTTGAAGGGATCTAAAGAATGTTTGTATTTGGTATGTGGTAAATAATTTATATTTTTGGTATCCACAATATGAGCATATTTTGACTTTAGTTGTCCAGCGATGTTTGTAGATATACGAAAATTGTTTCATTCAAGTTCAAGTGCATGTCATAACGCCAAATAAATTTTCATGGTTGATAATGCAAAAATATCACAGTTTGAGAATATATATTCAGAATGCAATAGTGGCGCAACCACAACAAAAACATATTCAATTATTTAATGAACATTTATTTCAACCTAATATATGCATTGCACACATGCACACAAACTGATAAATGAAACATTAGTATTACTTCATAACATAAACATGAATAATGATAAAGTTTTAGACACACAAAGCATAACAGTATGGCAGCAAATCGTAACAAAAACAAAACAAAATTGCGCAACTAAAAAGGTAATAAGCTTAGAAAACAACATATAAAGCACACACATAAAACAGCATGGAGAGCTAACAGATATGTCGATATGAAAATGGCGGTACATAATATTTTCTTGATGAATTGGAAACAGGATTTGCAGGCGGACCGGAAATAGAAGGATTCCCCCGGAGGATTTTTAGCACATCCTATGCGGCGAGCACATGTAAATGTTTATGAGTGTTAGACACAGGGCGATTGTGCCGATGAGTGCTTTTGATGATTCAAATCTCCAGAACTCGATGAAGAAGAACAGTAATCGAACATATTTCTCAAATATGAATCAAAATTAGCAATAATTTTTATACACCTACTATTTATGAAAAAAATTATTTTCCTTTAGTGTTTCCGCCAAGAAGAGAAAATGATCAAATGTATAAAAATGTATAGCTTCAAAACATAATCATGGATTACTTGAATTAAGGCTAACCAAATAATAATGTAACTCCAACAACATTCAATTTTCGTATTTTAATACAAATTTTTATTCAGATGTTCAAGTAATTATTAGGAGTTTAATAAAATAGTTACGTCACTTAATGGCATATGGAACAAGGTCTTAAGCATGTAATAAGTGTGGTTATATAACTTACAAAACTTCCGCAGAGTTTTAAGAATTCTATTATCATCATGGAGATTATTTTTGAGAACAATGAGTAAAATGTCCAATTACTTTGCAGCAATGTGAGTTCTGAGGACTTGGCTGAGTGTTCTGATGATTCTGCCCCTATATGGCCGTAGACTTACCGGGGTGAAGGTGTGGAGGCCGACCTCGGTCGGCGCCATTGTACCCTAATTGTAAACCCGTCTGATCATAACAGTACTGGGCGTCTTGTTGATACATCATGGGATGATGAGATGGTGGTAGTGGTGGGGGAATAGGGGAATAGGGATGTGGGTGATGATCTGCCCTGCCATATGGCCGGGGAGAGCCTAGGCCACCTGTAACATACGCCACCTACTCAGAAACTCTTTGGAGCACCAACTAAACAACAATAATACTTTTTCATAGCAAAAACGTCTTCATTTCAAACGAGACGGACTAGCACCATAAAAACCGACTTAGTCGAAATTTGTGTAAGATTGACATTTCCATGAAAATATTTCAAAGGCATGGATATCATGGGTATGGGAATATTCATTCTGGTCTTGAGTAAACAAGAGAACATTGTCAGAGAACGAAACATTAAGTTCTTATAGGATGAATTTACAACTTCTTTGGAAACTTGGAAGCTTGATGGAAAGCTCAGTTACTAACTAAGACTTAGCAATCCCTTAGAGATCAATTGGTGAAGAAGCTGACAACTAGCCCTGCTTACTGATGTTTTGAAAATTTTTATTGATTATAAGACAAAAAGATAACTTCGAAAAATTGAACAAATACGGGTTTAATAGTAAGATTTTCTAGAAAAATCATTGATATATCATAGGGCACTACAATCGATGAGTTAAATTATCTTAGTATAAAGTTATGGATGTGAAAATTTAAGAACTTCTTGAAAAAAGCATTTATATGTAAGTCAAATAATTAAAGAGATCCTAGATATTTCAAAATGAAAGAAACACTTAGTTGCAAAAGAAAGGCGTATTTGAAACTTTTCTTTGGATAAGAGAACAAAATACGAAACTGGAAAATTCTCTAAGTTGAGTCCTGGCCCAAACTGAAGACTTGTGAAAAAATAACTAGCATATTCGCTAATATTCACATTTTCCACATATCAAAATGGTTATTAATGAAACGAAATGAATTGATATTAAACTTCAATTTAATATCCCTATCTTCAGCGGATATATATATAAAATATCCATTAATTTATATTAATTCTGCGTACTGATTAAGTTTTATGATATTCAATATGAATAAGCAATCGTGATAATAAAATTACCTAAATTTACCAGTCAGTTTAAGTTTAATTGCTAATTGTTTCGATTTAAGCTACTGACTGTTGAGTTCTGAGGTTAGTCGAAGTATATTGTTGTGTCTCAGCTCAGTTAGACGAATCCGCCGTCAGACTACCTTTCATAAATGAAAGCAAAAAGAATCTACCATGCATTGAAAAAATCATTTCTTCTAGTAGAAAATCGTCTAATAATGCATGGACAGAGCAAAATCCAAAACCATGCTTGAACCTGACGTCATAACGAAAAAAAAAATTACTTTGACAATAGAAACTGAGAGCCGATGGAACACTTCAAACAGGAAAAGAAAGAAAATCAAAACTGTGAAAATCGCACGTACGTTAGACCTCACTATAGCGGGTAAACTTCTAAATAATATACAAACGTGTGGTTGTGCTCAAATCTAATCTTACCTGGCAGATGCGTGGTGGCAGTTGGTGTGCTGTTGGTACGTTGCACTCTCAGGTACTGGTTTTGGTTGAAGGCAGAGTTAGGCGAGGTAGGCGGAGGGAATGAATCGGACGCGAAAGGCGAATGTCTTGTTCCAGGACTGCTGATACTCCTCTGCTGCTGTGGAGCTCTCTGCGAATACATATTATTTATTATTCCATGTTATTTACAAATGAAAAATTGATAAAAATATTTCCAGCAAATTTTATAACATTACAAATCTCAATGAGTCCATGCAGTTAGTATGAGTCAATAAAAACATTGAATGATTAAAAGTTATATTATAGACAGCAGCTACAAATGACTGATTTTAGTTAATAGTTACCTTTTAAAACATCAGAATTAAAAACTCCAGTTGACTCCACTTATGAACTATTTAACCAAGATTGATGACTCAAAATAATTTGTAATAATGAATGGGTGTAAATTGAAAATAAAAGAAGCTAAATTCGTAAATTACAATTGGTTACTTACTGTGAGTTGCGCATTGAGCATTGGATTCTGAACAGTCAATCTGGCCTGTTGGTTCCAATTTTGAGCTGGAGCATTTCCCTGAGGATAAGATTGTCTCGGAGACAACTGTTGAGTGAAAGCTGACTGAGGTGATAATCTGGCAGTATTTTGTTGATAGTTTCCTGCAGTAGTTTGTGGAAAGCTCTGCTGAATTGGTGAGTTAAGTTGAGAGTGGGGAGAATAAGGCTGCTGGCTGCTCACTCTGGATGCCTGAGATATCTGGTTATAATTCGGCGACGACTGAGGCTCAGGAACACTTGTTGATCTCTGTAGGGAAACATTAGGTGCAACAGTGTTATTCAGCAAGCTGTCGATATTCTGGATTCCGCTGCTCATTTCGGCAGCAGCATTTGGAGGAATCAGCAACTGTTGTTGTTGCTGTTGCTGCAGCAGGCGCCTCTTTTCTTGCTGTTGAGCCATAGCTTTACGTTGTTGATGCATTATTAGCTGTTGAGGGTTAGTAATAGCTGTTCCACTGACAGGGTAATTAGAGTTGGATCTGACCACCCTCTGACCTATTTTGTAGCCTTGTTGTGGATAATTTGGAGGAGGTGGAAATACTCTACCAGTGCTGCTCTGATTCGATAACTGTAACAATGGAAAAGTTTAATTACAGGTAACATCGGTTATTTTTATAATCAAACAGCTTTATCTAAAATAATTCATAGAAATAATGCACAGTAACATGCTACTTCTTTGTCTGTGCATCAAGTTATATCTTATGGAAAAGAAATAAAACAATTTAATAAACAATTCATTCTGTGTTGTTTCATGCTAAAGTTGCATATAGAAGCATGGCATACTTAATAGATACATTTCGATTTTTTCAATTTTATCTTCTACGTTTTTTCAAATGATGGAATTACATGAAATTATAACTATTAAATAATTTCTTACTGTAACCGAAGGATATGAAGGTGGCGTTCCTGATATCGTCATATTGGGTGATGTGGGACTCTTCATAACATTTTCTACTTGCATGAGTGATTTTTGAATGAAGTTTATGGCCATTTTCTCACTCATTTCTCCCGTCTGAAAACTGTTAGGTTGCGGATCTACCGAATCCAAAAGGTGCATGAGATCATCAGGTACAAATTCCATAACCTAAAATTTGGTAACGCTATTGAATTAACTCCTAATACTCCATATCGTGTCAGAAGTAACAAATTTGTAGATTGAATGAAATATTAGATCTAAAATATAACACCTACCTGATCCAGAATATCAGAAAGGAGTGGGTCATTTGAACTATGTAGATTGTTATTATCTGCCCAACTGTTGTTATTATCGATATTAGATGTTGTTGGCGAAGTGAAAGTACCACTGGTGACTACTTGGGATAATCTGTTGTCAGTTCGTTGTTGCATATTATTCTGAGGTGATAATATGGCGTTGAGGTAGGTTGCTTGTGGTCGATTGGACATTCTTGTCGTCAGTCTATTGTTCATCATGGTCTGTTGTTGTTGCAATTGTTGCGATTGTTGCTGGAGGGTTTGCTGATTTGTTGAACTTCGGTTATTTAGATTTTTCGTCAAGTTTGGATCGATAATCTTGGGCAGCTTATCTTGAGGTGTAGCGTGTAGTATACTAGCAGGTATTGGTGGAATTTGTTGAGGGTTTGGTGTCTGCTTAGCTAGCAAGGACACTAGCATCTGATTTCTTCTGCATAGTTCACTGCCAGACGAAGAAACCTACAACGCGCAGATTATATTAGCAAATCTATTCCGCATTATATTCAATAAATTTATAATTAATTTCTTGTTATTTTTTGAACAATTAATAAATATTTCGCTCAGAAACAATTAACAACGAATCCATACAAAGTCTATAAATACCTTTCCATCAGAAGTTCGTTTGCTGGCGCTGTCATCCCCGTCGCTGGATCTTTTCCTGGATCTGTCAGGCGGAGACGGAGAGCTAGTGAATCCCAAACTCCTTAGTAGTGTGTCATCGTGATTCTGATGTTCTTTCTTCTCATCATTTTCATCTGCCCTATCCGTCTTGAGCAACTGTTGTAATAATTCGCTTTTGTTCTTCACCATTCCTCTAGCTTCGATATCATCATCGTCACTCTTATCGTTAAGCAACTATAATAATTGAAGAGTATGATGATTGATATTACCATTATTGAAATGATCTTTCTTTCGAGCACGTTTTATTTCAAGGTGTTCTGATTTCTCACCGTTCATTATCTACTCAACAGATTACGATATAATTTATGAAAGATCGACTGATGGAGGCCGCAACATGCTATGAGTACATTTCAATATAGAATTAAGAGAATATATATTTTTTTGAAGTTTAGTTATTTTAATTTCGATACTGCATTGAGTGTGGAATATATATATATATATATATATATATATATATATATATATATATATATATATATATATATATATATATATATATATATATATATATATATGAACTATTAAACTAAAAATTAACACACTTGACTCAAGTTTCATTGAATATATTAAAAAGTCTACATATATTTCGTGTGTTTTTTTTACCTATTATCAAGAGTAAACAATATTACTGGATAATTTTGGATAATTGGATTCTCCAGTTGGAATTTTGAATTTGAATAAAATTGAATTAATACTGGATGTATGAATTCAATTCAAACTGAGTAATATTGTATACTCTTGGTAATTGGTTAACTACCCGAAACATATGTAGAGTTTTTAATATATTCATAGAAACTTGACACTGAAAGTCAAGTGTGTTAATTTTTATTTTATAGTTTTTACCATAATGTTTCACCAAGAGATAAGCGAAACCTCCGTGTCATTTATATTCATATATTCATATATATATATATATATATATATATATATATATATATATATATATATATATATATATATATATATATTTATATATAGTATTATATATATGGGATTGCAGTCTAGGACCGGAAAATCAGTTACCTCTTTAGTATTTTCCAAGCTTTCGTAAATGTTTATTTTCTTCTTCAAGGCTCAGATAGTACAATATTAACAATTTATAAAACTAGGCACAATTGAAAATTTTTCTTACAATTACTATGAAGTTAGTCCGAAAGTACGTTTGTTGTTTTCGGACTAACTTTATAGTAATTGTAAGAAAAATTTTCAATAGTGCCTTCCTTGTTTTATAAATTGTTAATATTGTACTATTTTAGTCCTGAAGAAGAAAATAAACATTTTCGAAAGCTTGGAAAATACTAAAGAGGTAACTGATTTTTCTGTCCTAGTGTGCAATCCCAATTAAATATATTACATGACTCATAGTAAGTCCATTCTGAAATTAAGGCACAGAAACCATCCAGGCACAGGCAGGTTTTCATAGCCTGTATGAACTTCCATAGTATAGAAATACGACCTGATCTTGTCACGAACACGTTCTAACATACTCGGGAGAGTTTATCTATTTTCTTCGACAGAGGGAGCTCAAGTGAGCAGTTCACTAGATGGTTACCGCCTTTTGAAGAGATTTGGTGCGTTTGGAAGAAACATTGAAACTTGATTGTTTGGATGCATGCCACTGAAAATCCCATAATAGGATGAAAAATTATTTTGTATTTCCATGTTCGATTTTTCGAAATTCACTCTCGAAAGTGAAAGGTTGTGTTTTCGTTGACAACATTTATGTAGACGGCCACTTGAGAGTTTTAATTATTTTGATATTTCGAAAGAAAATTTCAGAATAGACTAATCTACAGTTTCCATTTTGTCATTATAATAAATATACGATAGTCACTGCATTATCAGATGATATTTATTCTCAAAGTCTAATGTTATCGCGTTCCGTGATGTCAAGAATTGAATTACAATATGTTTCGAATAGATAAAACGGGAATATCTCGAAAATTCAGATCCGGACTTTTTATATTTTCCTCCCGCCCACGGAAAAGTGCGCACTACGTGCCTTATCCTAAAGCTATAAAGTGCGCACTGCGTGCCTTATCCTAAAGCTATAATACTTGACGGTCATATCTTTCATTTAATATCCTCATAATTGACTGCTTTTACCGGCTCAACATTAGTTGTATTAATTTTCTATTATTTTAATAGGCTTCAGAATTCTCATTTCAAAACAAATTGTAGCGTTATCTTCCTCTTGATTAACTATGTACGTTTGATAATTTTTGTTTTATCGTATGAAGTTACTCCCACCACCAAATACGATATATAATAGATTCAATATCTCAGGAAGACAGCTTAAAATTACTACTAATGGAGGGTTAGTGAAGTTTTTTTTTTTAAACATTTACTCTTGCATTAGATCAACTAAAACTTTTCGACCAACATTTTCTTCATATAAAATTGACTACTCTCTACATCCTAGATCCAAGTACACTAATCAATATACATATACAGGGTGTTACTTAATAACATGCTCAAATCTAAGGGGTAAATCCTGGACCCATTTAAAAAAAATTATTAGGAAACAAGGCGTAGAAGTCTTTGAGAAAATAAATTGTTTTTTTCTGTTCAGTCTTTTGTTATTTTCATACCAAATCGAATATGTCTATGAAATTTAGTGCACTGCATTGAGGTGCTTTCTCCGACCCAAAAAACAGTTATTTTCGGGAGTTACATCTGTACAAGACACTTATGGACATTTTGAAAGATAAAGTGGTACGCCACTGCTTTCTGTTAAAATAAAAATTTTGTTTGGAATTTCTTTTAATTTAGAAGAAATTTCATGTCATGAGTTTTGTTTTACGAATTATCGTTTAAAGATGTATACCTAAATTACTTCAATTTTATAATTTCAACAATTCAAACTTATCCTCTTAGATGCACTGTTCATCAAAATTACATAAATCCTTATTTCTCGTAAGTGATCTAATGAGATACAAATAAATGAATGTAATGTTTCTATGCAAACATTGTTAGCCCTAAGAAAGTCAGAAAATCAAATTTGCCAAAAAATGCAGTGGCGTACTATTTCCTTAAAAATATCAGGTCTTTGTCCGGTACAGATATCACTGCTGACAATAGAAAAATGTTTTTTATGTCAAAAAATGCGCTTTAATCCATTAATGTTGTAACTAAATTGCATCAAATTATTTAAACTGATATGAAAATTACAAACAAATGTTTCCCTCAAAATTTCGACTGCATCACAGAGTTAAGACGTTTAGAACATACATTCATAGTGCTTTTTCTTGAAATGAATGAAATATAATATAGAGCTCGAGAACCATTGAGCGAATATTATAAACTGTTTCGCATTAAAAGTAGCTCATCAGTATTTTCAACCAATTCGTGAATTTCAATTCCAACAACCATCGTATAGTGATGACGTATTCTTATACAACTTGTTAGATTGTAACTGGAAATTAAAAAGCTATTGATGAATACCGCACTACTGTTGAGCCCCTTAGACAGTTTTGAATTCACTGATTATTTTCAGTATTTTTTTATCAGTTTTCTGGTGGTAATATCAATAAATTACCCGGTTAAAAAACTCATCCCAATCCACTACTAGGCCATAGGTAAACATCTTGTGTCAAGGTTTTAACCTTAGTCCTTAATTCTTGCTTCCAGTAAACACCTTCACATAAGAGTATCACTGCGGAGGAAAAACTTGACGTAAGGAATCTAATATCAGAATTAAAATGTGCCCCATGCATGCGACAAATGTTAGAGGAGAACTTAGCATTGGTTAGTGCTTTGTTGTTTTTATATGCTAATATTATCAAATCAGACAACTTAAGCCATATATGAATAAAGCAAAGTCGTTGTGGTAATTAAGTTGTGTTTTTTATTTACAATTTTTTTTTATTTTGTAATGTTTTTTTATAGATGCAACTACCTAAAAGCTTTCTTTCTCTTTGACAAATTACATCTGCATTGAAATTGTCGTTATTATCTGAATATAATCGACAAAAACCTCAAACCTGGTTATTTTCATATCACAATATTCAATATAATATAAAATATTTAAAATCCAAAATGATATATGAAAAATCAGAAAACTGATTAAATTAAGCAGCCCATTCATCTGAGTTATAAGGCATATAAAGAAACATCTACCAAATACTGAGATCAAAATAAAATTTAGTTGAATATAAACTTAAATTCAAACACTTGAACTTATGATTTACACTTTATTCACTACATAGCATGACGCGTTTCGTCGTTTTAAACGACTCCTTCAGATGCTTACAGAATAATCTTTTTCAGCTTCAGATTCTTACAGAATAATTATTCAGTAAGCATCTGAAGAAGTCGTTTGAAACGACCAAACGCGTCATGCTATGTAGTGAATAAAGTGTAAATCATAAGTTCAAGTGTTTAGAAGTGTTTAAGTTTATATTCAATTAAAATGGATTTACATCAAGTAAACGCCAACACTATTAATATATAAAATTTAGTGCCCATGTAGTTGTTAACAAAAATCTCAAATATGCTAAATAACTATAAATTTCGGTGTTTGTAGTAGCTTTCATTTAAATTACTTGTTGACTAACGCGTCGCCAATTTTCGAACAGAAACATAACACCTGAGTATAAAATTACGTGCCTTCAAAATATACAAACGTATGACCTTCAGCATTGGAAAAAAATTTAAATGCGAACCTGGCCCAAAACTCTCGATCTATGGATCTAGAGTTGTTTTAACTAGAAATGTTTTCGTAAACTTCGTACAATAATATTCTACAGTTGATTAGTAACAAACGATATATTGAAAACAGCATGCAGAAATGAAATTATAGATTTGACATTTAAAATAACCTATAAATCAGCGTTTCTTAACCATTTACAGTACCAGGTACCGTAACAAGTGAAGCACAATTTCAAGTATCGCCTTTATAAAGAAGCAGTTTCAAATTTGGGATTACTTTTCTTAATACAACAAATATATATTAAAAATTATTCTTCCATAAAATAACTTGGAAATAAGTTTGAACTACGTTAGTGACTTTTTGGGTGATGTTAGTACAAAGTTATAATCTCTTATAGGATAAAACAGATACAAGAATCTGTTTTTTTGAAACTTTGAAATACAAAGAAAGACTTGAAAGATTGATGTTGGTATTGACAAAAACCATTAAATGCTTTCGTTTTATCTTCATTATATATGTCATTCTTTTTGATGTCATTTATTTGTTACTGTTCAATGTTTTGGTCCATAGATAATACTCCAAATCCCCATATAATTACTAGCGAAACCCTTGCAAGGGCCTGTAGACTATAGGTTAAGAAACACTGGTTCAATTCATGCGATTCTCTACAGGTGTGACATGGGTTAGTAAAATACAACAAGAGCAGCAATCAAGCAAGCAAACATTGGGGTAGGTAACTGAGGAATAGATATTATTGTAATCAAAATAAATTTTTATAGTTACACAAAAATATTGGTATAAAATATCAATCGAGGATATGGTATAGTTTCCTAATTATCCACTTCAATTATTGAGGAGATATAGGCCTTTTCTGAATGAATTCAATCACGTAAGTAACGTTTAATTCTCAATTAATTCTTCTGAAGTAATTGCAAATCAATTTTTTTGAGAGGATATCTTTATTTAAAAAATTGTCGACTCATTCTTATAATATGACGATTTCATAGAATTACTGATTTTTATCTTTTATAATTTGGTACAGTAAGTATAATTTTAAAAATGTGTTTATCCTTGATTTTTGTCTAGAGACTTCTGCATAGTATCATTGAATTTTTCAAATAGGAAATAATACATGCAAGAATTTTTGTTAGCAAAGAAATATGTATTGAGAAATAAAAAGTTCCAAGGGATGATTAAAATTTAAGAAGACGTTTTGTTATTTCTCGAATTGGTTTTGTTCATGATGTGTTAATTGAATTAATCAGATGCTTTGATTCTTTGAAAAAAAAATGGACGGTTAGTTGCTAAGGAATGAAATTATTCGAAGAACGGTTTTATCATTCGAAGAAACTGAAATCCTCTCGAGTGGTTATAAAATATTTGCAAAATAGAAACCGATCGAAGGTCACGATATCGTTACATCGTCGTTTTATGCCACGTTTTTCAATAACTAAAACAAAATTGCATTTGATTTTTAACACGTAGTCGGCTTTACAAAAGACCAATAACTAAGCCGTGTTGTTCGAGAAAATAACTCGGAACGGAAACAATGAAATGCATAATGGAATTTTGACGCAGTCAATTATAAATCATCACTCACCATTTTCAACTAATGGAAAAATAAACCGAAACACAGAAAATCACCGATAACGAAAACGTCTGACGTACTAAACGCACACAGGAACTGACTGCAACTAACTACAAACTAAGGATCCAGTAAACTATTTATCAGTATCAGATAATATTATGTGCTCGAAATTCAGAAAGAGAGACAACCTGAAAGATAGCTATACAGAGTGGACAAATCATTTTACAATACTTCGGTTATTTTGGAAGTAGGTAGGTAGCAAATCAGGTAAAAGAAATGTACAGCGTAGCGTACCGGGATGGTATTTTAACGAGGCAAGTCCATACTTTTACTGGCGACGACTTACAAACACGTCAAATTCTTATAAACAATCCGAAGGTTTTAGCCAGCAAGTGCATGTCTTCCCTTCCACGAAGTCGCACGTTTTCTCCTCAAAGAATGAATAATCATAAATCAGTACATTTTATTGAATGCTGAACGATGGTATTGTCGACCATCTGGGGTAGTTTATTGCTGTTAACAGTGACGATGACCTACCACCACTTCTTGTGGCGTTTTAAATTATTTCACGATATTGTAATGTGAAAAGAAACTTGGACAAGTTTATACATACATATAATACACCGACAAAGGTACTGAAGAAACGATTCTATAATCGATATCTACTTCCTTTCATGATGAAATTAGTAGATAATATTTTGAAATGGTACGAAGAATTTTCGATGGTACCTCCGTGATAAAATATATTTTAACCTATTGAAAATACGAACGGAATTATAAACTGAAATGTTACATAAAAATAAACATTTATCTTTGAAACATTACATAAAATTCGGAAGGAAACATCGCAGCAAGACAGTTGAAAAGATGAAAACTTTCAATATATTAGGGGATGAACGTTTCGTTTCAAACCGCGAGAGACATCTTCAGTGGTTGCTTCGACTACGAAATTTATTGAACACTCTGATAAAACAGTTGTATATTTTTTTATTTTATAACTCAACCTGTTTCAGAAGTTTTGGCTGTAATAGCGAAAGACATCATCAGTTTTGGATGCTGAAAACTATGCTACAACAGTTGTTCATATTTATGTCGTCACAATTATCGATGATGACTTTCTCCGACGAAACGTCTATGAAAATCTGCTTGTTGACGGCGAATCAACAATCATTGTGAAACAATCTTGAAAGCTTTTAAATATTTAATAGTGTTGTCGTTTACTTGATGTAAATCCATTATAATTGACTATAAACTCAAAATTCAAACACTTGAACTTTTGATTTACACTTTATTGACTACATAGTATGACGCGTTTCGTTACAAACGACTTCTTCAGGTGCAAACAGAATACTGCAAATAAAATGTAAAAAAAAGATTATTCTGTTTGCATCTGAAGAAGTCGTTTCTAAGTCGACAAAAGTTCCAAGTGTTTGAATTTAAGTTTATATTCAATTGAAAGCTTTTGTGATACGATGCGGATTTATTGGTAAGAAATTGAATTTTTACAGTATCTATTCAAAATAAAACAAAATGAAACATGTACGCCACTGATATACTTAGTTATATTTATTGGTATAACGGATTCTTATTGATTATCGACAACTAGTGTCATTCGAAGTTTGAAGTAGAAATTAAATAATTTTAACTTACGGTACAAACTTAACTTACTTAAATCAGATAATTATCTAATTCATAGTCAGTATTGTATTATTTGAAGTGAGATTTTGAGAGAGATTACTTTGAAAATAATTTAATGAACGCAGAATGTGAAACAATTATTAACAAAAATGAACTGAAATTGTTTTTATGGTGAATAAAACTTTCTGTCTTTCCGACTTCTTCAATAGCTTTTACATAGAATCGATTGGGTTTTTTTTTTAAAGCTTTCTGTTTTTTTATATTGCCGAAGTGCTATTTTATTAGATCCTCGGTCAATCTTATTTTTGTAGAACTAAGTCAATATATCGAAGTTTATACTCGACATTAGTCGATAAATGTATGATGCGATTGAAAACCGGCGCATTTCCGGTCATTCAAGGCATGCTATATTGTTTTCATTGAATTTCACCCTGACTTTTAACACATACCTTGAGGCCGTATCTTGTTGATCACAAAAAATCTGGTCACTATATGCATCGAAGTTATTATTTCACCGATCTATTGGTCAGTTTTCGGACCTCTATGAATTCATACCTTCGATCGAGACAAGGGTTTTAATAATAAGACATTGTAAAACATCTTTAAGAGACGTTTTAGTATAATTAATACATTTGACCTGGTGCGAGTTATCAGTCACTCGTTCCAAGAAAATGAGATTTCAGTACCTTTTCTTCCAGTTTAAAGTAGTGCAACTCGCGAATATTTCTACCATAACAAATTTATCTCCATAGCATCAATTTTTTTGCTTTCTTATCAATTTTATCACTTTTACTCTAGAGATCACTGAGTTTACGAAGTTAATACTTATTAGACTTCAATCATTAGTTTCATCTTGGTTTAATTTTTATCTTTATGTAGTATTTTGTATTATTTCCTAATTTAGGTTCATTTTATCTTTGGAGGAGTGGAAGAATGATTGGTCAAACTCCTACCATTTGTAAGAAATTTTTTTTCTCTACAATGAAGATTACTATCTGATCAAAAATATAGAACTGCGCATTTTCCGTTTTTTACGATTCGTTCTCATTTTTCTGGTGATCAATATATTTTCTATATTTGAAATAAAAATATAGAAAATAATTCTGTTATTCTTTGTTTTTGCTGGCCTGTTCAAGAGACACCCCACATTGCATCTACCTTTCTACAATCTATCTTTCGAGTAATTAATATCTAATCTCTATTTTCAAAATGAAGGTAGAAGAAACTTACTTCAGTCAAAAAATCTGTATATAAAAAAACAATTTTTATCCTTCTAATTTATCTAAATAGTAAAACAAAATAATTATCACTAGTTTTGTCCGTTACTTTATGTAATACATTCAAACTAATAAAGAACAATATACCTATTTTCTTATTATTATATTCAACTGAAACTGCAAATAATATAAAATTTCCGAGCACAATTTGAATGTAGGAATTTAACAAAATGCAGTCGCCAATAAATAAATATAGCAATAAAAACCAAGAATGCATTCTCATTGAAACTCACAGTAGTAAATAAAAATAATATGCCCACAGTAATTCGCACGGTACTTGAGAATTCAAACTTAATATTATATTACTGAAATCTGTATTCAAATGCGCATGCATTGTATTTTTACGCCTATATGTTCATTTAATTCAATTTATTCGTATTTTTATAGTAGATGGTTATCAAGCTCATATTCATGAACCAACTGCAGCATCGTCAAAATTATTTGATAAATTATATATTATAATAATTTTCTCATATTTGAATGATTAATAAAATTGATGTTTATATGTACAAATGACTGACATATTGTATAATTTTTTTTGATACTTACCACGACAAAATTTAAAATCGAACAATAAAACACTTTTTTAAAAATTTAATTATTGAAATTTTTTTTTAAATTCGACAGACTGTCGAAATTTAAAGGTTCAAAAATTTTAAATTGAACAATAAAACACTTTTTAAAAAAATTTAATTAGTGGAATTTTTTTTTAAATTCGACAGACTGTAGGTTGTTAAAAAAAATTCTAAAACCTGAAAAAAAATTAGAGTCGTTACATTTTACGTTAGCAATTTCACAAGGCTATCGATGAGAATCGATGCGCATAGAAGAACCTTTGATACATCATTCAACGTTTTTAATGTTAATTGAACCTATCGTTATCTTTGGTATAACATAAAGGTGACCATCGATTATAGAGCTTTTACTGTTTTCTTGTACTATTTGATTTTGAAGGATAAAAAGTGTTGAATAATCTCTCAAATGAAATACGCAAAAAATACCAAACACAAAAAAAAATATGATTTTTTTTCTCGTTAACTGTGACACAGCCAATAGCCTTCATATATTTTAGGACAATGGATCAGAACACCTTGAAAACGTAGAAAACACAAAACGCTTACCTCAAGTAACATATTATTTCTTCCAGAGGAGAGAGACGAATTTTTAGGTAACTCTGAAGGTCCAGGCATAGAAACCCTACCTATCATCCCTCTAGGACTCGCTCTACTATCGTTCCTGCAGTCGTCTTCATCCTGTTGATTCAGCAAACCCTTCAAAATTCGATTTTTGTTTCTATTGTCGTTATCGTTTGCGCTATCAACAATCGGATTATTTGGAGGTTTGGTTAATAGATTCCTTAACTTATTCGAATCGGCCATCATGCTGGTGGCCTCCTCTAAAACGTTAGCTTTGGTATCTTTCTGCTCTTCAATGGTATAATTCTGATCAGTGAGAGGACTGAAGGGGAAGTTATTATTATAAGGGTTAGCGGGGGTAGGAGGGTTTGGTATCGTGGGGCTAGAATGGGCAACGAAATTCGCTAACGGGCTCTGAGCCACCGAGGTAACAGGGCTGAACGAGGGGTTGCTTGGAGGTCTGGGCGTTGGAGTCGAAACAGGCGTAACACTCTGTCTGGAGTCTGGCCTAGCTTCCGGCCAGCTGGTCGAGTCTAGTTCCCATGTAGATGATGGAAACATGTCGAAATTGAAATCGTTTTCGATGTTGAAGGTCGTGTAAGAGGTGGCGTTGCCGCTTAGCAAAGTGTTCGTCGATGAAGTCGTCGAACTGTCAGAACCAACGCCGATGGGGGCAGTATTGCGTGTCCCGTTCACAATACTTGTCATCAGTGGACCGCCAACGTTGTTGCTATTTCCACCTCCTGGATCTGTTGGTCCAAGGGAATCACTCTCACTGAAACGAAGGATGAATGAATATACCAAAATTATTTTCGATATGGAAGGGTTAATAACAAAATGGAAATTAGAGTACAAATTGAGCTATTTAGAAAGCAATATTCAATATTTACAACTTTTCTGGAGTAAAACCCTAAAACCTTAAAAATCCTAAATCTCTTACTTGAGTAGCCCCTAAAAAAATAAGAAATTGCATGAGATCTACCCTTTATGAATAGAAAATTAAGAACATGTAGGGTGTCTTTTAGGTTCTTCATAAAACAGTTCCGTAGAGTTTGGCCAGATCAAAGCTTTGACAGATTACGATTGAAAAACCGGAAGCGAATACTCGAAACAAATTCAACAAAACAATTTAATTGCAACAGAAATTCAACAAATTTATTTCAACTTGTTGTTTTTCTGTGTACTAGGGTTTGTTCTTGAAATGTAAAGATAAATTGGCCCGTAACAATTTGGGGTTCTCAGATTTAAGAGCTCTAGTAATAAACATCCAATAATTACAAATATTGTTTCCTTGAAACTTTTTTACTTTGAAATATTCAAAAGTTAAACGGTTAAGAACGTTCGATATATGTAAAATTCAAGTACTTAAATGAGTTCAAAAATTATTATAAATATGCAAAAATTATTATATCATAATTATCAATATAATATATATATATATATATATATATATATATATATATATATATATTAAATAAATAAATAGTGAAAGAATATTCTTAAATGTATACGATTCATTGTAAAATAAATAATAGTTAAAACATACTCACTATAAATAAATTAAAACGTTTGTTGTAATCTTGAATCGGATACGACACTAAAAGATAACAAATTTAAACTTATTTAGATTAGAGTAAAGAAATTCAGTCTAATTTACTCAATTCATCAAAAGAAATAAATTTTCATGTGAACGAAACTAAAAAATTCCTGCATTACCTAACGGATAGAAATGATTTAAACCAGTTCGAACTTATGATATGTTATCACAGATTATTTTCACGAGTCAGAGATTAGATGACTTCATGTAAACGTTGGTTTTTAAGATTTCCTGATAAGAAAAACGGTATAATTACTTGAAACAGCGCCTGCAACTCAAAATAATATTCGATAAAGTCATTTCTACAATTGATTAAGAAAAATAAAACCAACAGGGGTACAGTGGCGGATTTACCAACAGGCCAAATAGGCCGGTGCCTACGGCGGCGGCAGATTTAGAAGGGCGGCAAATTTAGCAAATTTTTTTTTACAGATTTTTTTATAATTATACGTGTACACAATCTATACTATAATAAAATCGTAAACCTAAAATAGTCTGTACATTAAAGATATTCGAAAAAAATTAGCTAGGATGGCTTAAGATGAGTAACTGAGTAGAATTAGATTTTTTTAAAATTTCTTGTTTGTCTGTCTGTCTGTCTGTGGCATCATAGCACCCGAACGAATGAACCGATTTCAATTTAGTTTTTTTTTTGTATTACAGGTGTTTTACGGGCGAGTGTTCTTAGACACGTTTGATGAAAATCGATTGAGCCGTTTAAAAGTTACAGAGGTTTTACGCTTTAAAGTCGGGGGTTTTTTGTTTTGCCTGTCAAATAAACTTGTTAGGTCAACATTAAACTCTTCAGTACATAGCGGGTTGGATAAATAATCTAGTAACTGACAGAAATATCATTAAGTTCACAATCATACTAATAACGGGATTAAACCAACGTATTGAATTTCAAAAGTCAGTAGGGGCGGCAAAAATTGAATGGCCTACTAGCGGCAAATTTGTAAATCCGCCACTGCAGGGGTATAAATTATATCATAAAAACAAAAAAATAAGAACAAATTCATGTTGTTGAATATAATCGTGAAACATCAAGCCAAGAGTTTAATTTAATTTAATACTAAGACAGCATTTTTTTCAATGAATAGGGAAAGCTACACGATGAAGTTTTCATTTATTTATTATTTTGTTTTTGGCAATTGAAATAACCTAATAACCATCAAGAAAAGTCAAGGAAATAAGAATAAATAGATATATAGTAAAATCGGTAAAAAAAGTCAATATTTCCTAGAAAATTTGAAAACGTTGGGAAAGTAATGAACCAAAACATACATAGTAAAAAATTCTTCAAGCAATTTAAAAATCCAAAGCTAGTAACAATCAAGAAAAGTGAAGGAAATAAGTGAAAATAAAAATATAGTAAATTTTGTAGAAAAAACATCAGTATTTCCGAGAAAATGTAAAAACGGCGAAAAAGGTAATGAACTAAAACGTAAATATACTTCAAGAAATTTAATAACCCAAAATCGACACAGATACCAAATTGATTGTGATCTACTTGAACAATCGAGGTTAGAAGAAATATGTACCTACAAATACTGAATGTGGTTTAAACACTTATTCACAAAAAATGAATATATTATGTAATGATCTAGAAACAAAAACTCAATTTCTACTTATTTCTATTATTACCAATATTTTACTGAAGCGAGTTGGTTTGTACTAATATCACTACTGAGAAATAGTAACATATTTCTACGTATAATTACTTACGGAAGTAATACATGTAAACTACTAAGAAAATTAGCAAATTATGCAAGCGGCGAATGTGTGGAAAAAAATGCAAAATAAAAATTAAACACAATTTTTTTTTGGTTTCGTCATCTTTGGACATTACCCATTCATATAATTTATTTATATAACCGCTGAAACTCATTTACATACACATATTTGAAACAATAAATTGAAAAAGTACCTAATACTTAGTCATTACCCAATACTTAGTCGTCATTAAAATTTGATGAGACGTTACGGTATTATTCTTTAACATTACGTGCCTTACTGATTGGTGATTGTGCGTAAAAACATACCAGACGGTACAAACATTTTTTATACACGTTTTGAAAACTAGAAATTCCCGAAATTCAGATGGAAGTAATTAGAAATGAGTGATCCTTACCCTACTATAGAATGAGTGGCCATTACGAAATCCGCTTCAGTGGAGTGGGAACTCGTTTTGAACAACTTGGACTTGGTTTGCACTTGAATGAACTTGTCTGGACCGAACTGGAGCCGGTAAAACGCACTCGAAGATTGTCCCGAAGCCAACGTCTCTCTGAGATGATTGCTGAGTTTCTGTACGTCCTGCGGAGGCACCAAATCTTTCAGCACTCTGTGCATCAGATCCTTGTTGACGTACTGAGAGTATATGGACGAAACGCCCGAAGTATCGACGCCAATAATCTTACCGGAGGTGTCTAGTTTAGTGGTGAACTGTTCGATACCCGGGACAGTTTTATCTTTGTACGAAATTCTACTTGCTACGCACAATAGGCACGGTCCGCTGTCGCCGCCCTCTTCGTCCGAAACTGCCACTTGATCACCAAGTTGTGCGCTCAGAATGTGCATCAACTCATAAGAACTAACGCGTTGCTGTTTCTCCTCGACCGTTTCCTCCTGACCCTCCGGAGGCTTGATCAGCAAGCGGATGCTAAAGGATCGCGATCTGTTGGTCGATTCGTTCGCCCAACCTATGGACATGGGCAGAAGGCTGGCGCTGAATCTGGCGTGGTCTCCATGGTGGATGAAGTTGTAGATGCTTTTGCCGAGGATGTCCTCCTTCGTGAATTTGATGTAGTTGACGACGTTCTCAGTAACCTGCTCTACCTTTCCTTCGCCGTTCACTACGAACAGAAATCCTTCTAACGCTTCCAGCAGAAGAGGCCCGAACACTTCGTTTGACAGAATGGTGGGCCTGGAGGAAGACACTTCGCCCTGTTGGACGGGGTCCGACGACTGAACTGCGTTCTCTCTCTGTTTAATACTCCGAATTTGGTTGACTGTTTCCTGTAAGATGGCGCACTTATCCGGTTTTACCGACAACGAGCTCATGTCCGCGAAATTTGCGGAAATCAGTTCGGCAAGCTCCTCTATGTAGATGTTTTCCTGCTCCCGACGACGTTTTTCATTATTACATTTATTGCTGAAACAAAAACAATATTCAAAATCTATTTTCTAACAAAAAACTATTCTCGATTGAGGTTTGTGAATTACAGATCTCTTCAGATGAAAGATTGCCAAATTATTTTTGCAGTTATTTATTTCTCAAAGCACACGTATAATACGATTAAAATAATTAAATTAAAACTCAATAACTGATTATCAGCCTTAAACATATGTCAACAAAATCAAATAATTATCATGAAACATCTCTGTTTCAAACTTTATTCATTCTTTTTAACCTTTTTACACCTATCTAAATAGGTAACGTATGCTAAATATATTTCTAAATTTTGAATTAATTGAAATATTTCAAGTTTAAATATTATACATTAAATTTCAATTTTATTAACGAATGAAAACCATTCAATTTGAAATAATCATAGTAGTAAAACCAATGAAAATATTATCTCTTGCTTATAGTAATTCATAAAAACTCGAGTGTCAGTTCACTCGATAGTCATAATTCATTTAGTATATAAAAATGGTGAAAAAACTCTGAGCGGCCATTATGGGGTTCAAAAAACAACATTGTCAAATCAAACAACAGCTCACTAAAATCTTTTGGACTTTTTATGGAAAAATTTGAAGAATATGATGAGAAATATAGTTATTAAAGAACATTAATTTTTCGAATTATTAAGTAATTGTTTGAAATTGAAAAAAGTCTTCGTGTGTGTAGACCTTTAACGAGGTCTAAGACGAGTCAATGAAGAATGTTCGCCGATTACTAATTGAAAAATGAACAAATTTACCTAACTCATGCATGAAGACTTTCGAGATAATAACATAATCGAATATTAATGACGATTATAATTAACAATACATAAAATGTGAAGTTTTTGAGCGAATATATTTATAAAGCAACTCGAATGGAAACTCGAAAACATCGAGATGATAGAAAACGCAGTTTTGTGTCGTAACTTATTAGAACAAGACATTAGTTCTGCCTCATAATGAGGTTTTTGGTAAACGCTTTATAATCTCCACCATTACGTATCGCCATTATTATCAACGAGTATCCCGTTTTACGTTACACAAGACTTCTAATTTTTCTTATTATTTCGACGTAGTCAACTAAGTAATATAGATTTCGTCACAATTCCGTCCAATTAGTTAAGTTTTAGATCTAGTCACGAACGAAACGGACTTACCTCATTTCGATGAAGAAATACAAATGTCACCGTGTAAAAATGAAACTGAAACTGACAAAACTGCAGCGATTCCAATGCAGTGTTATGATGATAGAAGTACACGGAATGCTTACCTAAGCAAAATATCGTGTCATTCTATCCTATTCTAAAGTAACGTGGGGATATTACAGTATCATGTTATTAGATTCAACTGTAATATAGACCATTAAACTATTAAGAAACACGAAAACAAACCGTAGAGATGAACTACTTGTTTTTGGCAGCCGTATTAGTAAGAGTCAAAAACATAGACGTAAGTACTCACTTTTCGTAAACTTTTCGAATAAAAAGTTTGAAATAAGTTTGTTTTTGAGTCCGTTAATCGAAAATTCAATTTGTGTTATGATCACCCAAGGATAAACAAATATCAAACAAAATTCCGTAAATATTTTATCGAATTCTAACAACAAATAATATCATTGATTGGGCCGATACCTGATGAAAGTATAAATACATAATTTAAATAAAACTAATAGTTTTTTTTTTTACTATAATTCAGTTAAACATAACAATATTGTTTCGCTAAACAGCCAAATCAGTTTATCATCTACATCTGATGAAGCCACTGTGTTGACGAATATTGCAATGTTAGACTGAATTATAGTGAAAATCAAAAAACTACATAGTTTTATTTAAATTATTAATCAATAATATCTTGTGTTGTTTTCAATCGCAGTTATGCGAAGTTCTTTCTGTACTTACAAGTAGAATAACGGTATGAAATCATAGGAATACTCATTCTATTTTCTATTCTTGTTTTATATCTTTTCACCAGCAGATGGCGCTGCATTTAATACCACTGACTATTTCTGTTCTCTCAATTCCAAATGATAACGAAATGACTAAGAAGTCGCTTTATCTGTAAATATTCTGATATTGTGGAAAGAAACGACCAATACTTTTTTTTGAAATATTATAATAAATTATAATAAAAATAATAATACATAATAAAACTAATGGATTGTCAGTTTCGTTGCTTCGTCATCTTAGCCAAAAAACAAACATTTGTTTATCATAGATTTCGTGATTTCTCAAGGTATTAGAAAAAATCAAACTTTCAACCAATAGAATTTAAGCAATTGCTTTCAAGCAATAGAATGTAATCAGAGTTTAGATAGATAGTCTTTATTCATGCTCTATACAAAAAAACCATGAAGGTAATACGTATTTGCACATGTCAGGTAATAAATAATATATTATTCTCACAGTGATGAAAAATCTAACTTGAAAAAATCGTTCACATTATACAAACATTGACAATAGTAAGTAGAGAAAAAGGAAAGAGAAAAGGAGAAACACTTTAGACTAATAAAAAACATAAATAGTTAAAACAATAATAATTGAAGAATACATAATTACTCAGAAGCTTTGACTATCATGCTAACCATTTTCTTTCTTGTAGTACTGAAATTTTTTATCAGAAAAGTGATAAATTGGAAGATAAATGGAAGGAAATATAAAATTTTTTTCGAATTGTTCCAATATTTTATGCAGACTATTGGGACATATTGTTGTTAAAGTAATTTTTGCGGAGAAACATCGAAGCGCACATGGAGAAAACGAAAAAACGTATAAATGTGAATTTATTTTTGAAATTAAAATTTTTCGAAACTATTTCAGCGGCAACATTTCCATAATTAATAAAAATTAAATAAATTAATAAAAAGAAATGGCATTTATATATATATTATACAATGAATTTTATTCCTTCAAAATGAAAAGTTCAAATGATTTCAAAAGTACCTACCCCTATAAGGGTTTGGAAGGGTTTAAAACCCTTTCACATGTTATTTGGTGTGACTTTGCCCAACCACTCATATTCAAGTAATTAATGTACATTCCATTTCATTATTTCATTAAATATAGAGGTAACTTCATATTTCAGGTCCTTGGAGGTGAAAAAATAATGAGATAAACTTATTTTCAAGTTATTGGATTAAATTTCAGATACTTTGGGTTTCTCGCGGGTACTCAATTCCGGTTAATATGTTAATAGGGTTAAATTACGATGACAAAACTCAAAGGATTAACCACCTAACTGTATGGCATCCATTTTCCTACCTACATCATTAGAATAATCCGTTAGACTGAAAATTCTCTATTGGCTAACAATGTGAAGGAGTATGATGAAGTTATAAGCTATTAAAATCTCAAAATCACCATTTCCACCTTAGCACTTTGTAAAAGGCGTATCAATCATTGGTGCACATTATATGCACCATTAATGTGTCAGGTAGAACTAGTTTTATAGCCGTATCATGTTATCGATATCTAACTGTAAATGCTTCAAGTTCTAGTGAAAAAGTATTATCATGTCGAATTTCTGAATACAATTTTTGTTTGAACAAAATAAAAATTTCATGCAATCAATAAATGGGCAATAATTTAACTCTCGAACTCTGCGATTATATTTTATTTAATTACTAAAAAAGTAACTACGTTCGAGAATAACACGGTTTTCTCAGCTGTTCAATCCATAATTTGAATGTTTTCTTTAGATAACCAAACGTTTTGACCAGTCGGAATGATTATAGATATCTAAAGTAGTGTTAATAATAATGTAAACATATAACTGAATATAATCAAGTAGATTTCCGTTTAAGAACGATGTAAAAATCGTTATTGTTTTGGTGAAAATAGAATGTATTCTTTTAGTTTGACAGACACATTATTGGAATTTGCAGATTATCAATTTAGCTAATTAATTGATCTATTACTAACAATAATTATTTTAATTGCATTACACTTATACTGTTGTCTCATCACACGGAAAGAAACCTTTCCGTTTAGATCTCGCAATTGACAATTGAATTCATTAATGATTCAATTAATTGTAACAAGATTTAAGAATTTATATCTATATTTATATCTATAGAAATTTAATGTTCTTCAAATTAAGCCGTCACATATGTTTTATATCAGATATATTAGTATTCCACAATATACATTTTTCAAATATGTACTATCGACTAAATTATAATTTTAGACCACAATAGATGAAATGGAGATGAAGCAACTAATTTTGGTAAAATTTGGGAAACATATATGACTTAAAAACTGCCAAATGAATGAAAGTTCTACAAATACAAGGATTTCGACCTGAAAAAGGGTTCGAAATCTAACTCAATGATAGAATATCAAACAGATCTTAAGACAGAGCAGGTTTCGAATGATTACCGTCCACCTCTGTTGAAGAAAAGACACAATGAAGGAACAAGAATAAAAGCTTACACACTTATCTTTGTATACGTAAGTAAAAAAACATAGCAGCATATAGCAATATACCTTTCTACATTAAAGGGTGGTCTTTCGTGTTTGTAAGGATTCTTTTGATTTGTCGCTCAAAATGACAGGTTCAGAACCGCTACGCTAGAATCGTAGTAGGAAGTCAAAAAATAGCTACTTGCAGCTGGGATAAACAGCTGCGGACAGCTAAATAGCAGGCAAATTGATACTTCGTGATCGTATTGGAACTAGGGATGGCAATTCTTTTCGAAAAAGATGACCTGATGAATCGATCCAAAAAATCGATCTTTTTTCAAACTCGCTCTACAATGTAAGAATAAATCAATTTTATTAAAAACAAGACAAATATTATAATTAATGATTATTCAATCAGTAAAATCACGGAATCAAAATATTAGATCAGGTACAAAACAAGACATTATTTTCGAAATGTATTAGTTACAAAGCAAATAGATAATTTAGATTATAGTTCCCAATGCTTAATATCTAATCTTTTTAAAAACAACAGTCTGTCAAGTCTACTGGGATCCAAGCGGTTCCGCTCATCACTTGCGATGTCCGCCGGAAACATCGCAAAATAGCTTTTTTCGAAAAGAGCTATCTTGCCAGTAAACTATAGGATCATACTTTAGGTGCACAACTACCTGCGATAAATAATGTTTGAATTCTTCACTTAAGCCTTGACTTTTTTTTATTGAATAAAAGTGAGGCGAAGGAGAATAAACACACAGCCATCTCTCGACTTTTTAAGTTATTAACTGGCAGCACTCGTATATAATACGGGCACCTTGAACTAATTGTATGGTTTATACCAAAACGAAAAAAATCGAATGTAGATTTTAAAGGGTGATGTATCGATCCAATGAATCGATCCAATACTACATATCGATTTAAAAAATCGATTTTTTTTAGCGCGAAAAATCGATATTTCGATTAATCGATCTCAGATCGCCATCCCTAATTGAAACTCATTCACCGGTAGAATTTATTCGCACGAGCACACCCGCTTCAGAATGTAGCCCAACCTTTACGTTGAAATAAATCGGAAAAAATACGCGGCAAACATAGTCAAGTCAAAATATTCCTTTGAATTCTCTAAAATGTTTTATAAAACCGTGTGACGCGAGGTAAATCCAATTTTATTCCATAATAGTTTCGCCAACAGAACGTCCAAGTTTCCAGTTTTTTTCTCATTCGATTCTAGGCCAAGGAACGAATCCACAAGCTGAAAGCAAACGTTGTGCTTTCCGTTTAACGCCGCCAACCGTAACTGTGGTTTTGAATTGTGTTATTCTTCCACTTTAATAACTTTTCGTGGCCTGGGTGGATTATGATTTCATTTTTAATTCGTTTTTAATAGAAGGCCACTGTTACGGCTGCTAATGATACGAATACTTCGCACGTCGTTTGTGCGCAGAAAATGTGTTTCCTCGACGTTAATAGCGGTTGATGTTCTTTTACACAAAGATGATTTTGATTGCTTGGCGTCGTTTCATCAGTGCGGGCTATAATAATAATACATATGTGAAGACTTATATAACAACTTGACCTTGATGGAACTAAAGAGCATACGGCCATGAATTTTTATATATCTTCAATATGATGAAGTTATTATTACTTAGTACTCCTTCACTTCTAACGGTAAATGGCAATTTTAAATATTATCTAGGAGCTAAAAATTCAATCATTCCTTGGGACTGCCAATAAAATTTTTCCGAAACTGGCAAATGTCTCTGATAATTATTGAAGATTTTAATTTTCATTTAATAATCTCTTTAAAAGTAAAAGAATAAAATATTGCATAAAGATTCAATATTTTTATAAAAATAAAAAAGCATAAAAACTTTCATAAAATCTTGTGGTACTTATATTCTTTCGTATTTCGACAAATCTGTGTTGTAAAAGAAAGCTCATTACGTATTCAAGTGTATGGAATATACAAAAGAGATATTCTAAAGAAATGGAAAAACGAATTGCATAAAAATTTAATATTTTTATAAAAATCAAAAAAAGAATGAAAGATTTCATAAAATAATAATAATAATATGTCTTTATTCTTCTCAAGCGGCTATACAGATTACATCGAAAATGAGAAAAAATAAAGTATGTAAACAGTGAGAAAAACAGAAAATATTCATTAAAATTAAAAATAGATAAGCTAGAGAACAATCACAAGGCGCAATTCAAATAATTTGCTCTTCCATTGAACCTTGGAAGGAAGATAAATTGTTTATGTGTAGAGAAATGGCTAACGTACAAAATGAAATGAAAAATAAACACAATCGATAGAAAAACAAAATAAGAAAAATAAGAAAAGGGCATGTAGGTTATTGATTAATTTGTAAATTGTAAAAGAAAATGATCTTTCGAACAGAGTTCTTGTGGTAATTATATTCTTTCGTATTTCGACAAATCTGTGTGCTAAAAGAAAGCTCAGTACGTATTCAAGTCTATGGAATATACAAAAGAGATATTCTGAACAAATAAAAATGCAATATTTTTATAAAAATTATACTCTTTCGTATTTCGACAAATCAATGTTCTGAAAGAAAGCTCATTACGTATTCAAATCTATGAAATATACAAAAGAAATATTCTAAATAAATGGAAAAACGAATATCATATTAAAAACGAAGGAAGTTATTACAAATGTATTCATCAAACTCCTTTAATGAAAGAATGGTACAAAAATACTGGACAAAGAAGATATTTCGTTAGAACAATTTCTCGTCTTAAAAGTGGCCATAATATATGTCCAGCATACCTCCACAAAATTGGCAAAAATGATAACTCTCTGTGCGACTGCAGTGAATATGGATCATCTTATTATGGATTGCAGTAAGTTCAGATATAAAATCTCAAGAGCTTTCAGCTTCAACAATCTGAGAGTATATGAAACTGTCTAAGCTCATATCAAATCCATTGGTTTGAAAATATGGAGCAAACAATCACAATCGTTGCTTATCCTTTTATCTCATCCTAGTATTTCTATTCTTCCTTCCTACCGTGGCTTGATTGTTGTATGTGTATGAAGAGTAAAATCGAAATGAGAAAAAATATGGGGTGTCCTTGTTGAAATAAGTGACTTATACTAACTTGAAATGCAGGAAAATCGAGGGATTTTTACGACACCTGCGTATGATAAAAATGAAAACTGATGCAATGTTCTGAAGAAACAACATTTATTGGTGAATTGCATACATTTCCAATACGTTCAAATAATAAACATCAATGCTATGGGTTCTTACAAGCGTCAGCTGAGCTGTCAAATTTTTGACAATCATCAAATATATGGGTTCTTACAAACGTCAGCTGATCTGTCAAATTTTTGACAAACGTCAAAGATATGGGTTCTTACAAACGTCAGCTGATCTTTCAAATCTTTCTCAAAAATTGCATACGAAACTATCGATTTTTTGGCACACAGTAACTGTATCATGTGTAATCTGAAAATGCAATATACATCGTGTCTCATTCAAAACATTTACGGTGTTGTCAATTTTCGACGACAAAAGTGACAACGTTGCAACGCTGACAATATTTCAGATCGAAAGAGCATAGCCAATATAGCTTCAATAAGCTATCAAATTTTCAGAGATTCCAATGTTCACTCTTCTGTAAACGTTCGATATGGCATCGATCCTCAATTACCCTCCATATATACGAGTATATTCACAATTATTACTGAAATTTGTCTGTTACTGTATTTTACTTCGGAATCTATCACATAATCACATGAACGACGTTCGGAATCGGCTGTAGAAACAATTGTCATGGAAGACGTGGATCCATAAGAAATACCGAGGGCACTCTGCAATCTCTACACTTGAAAACGCCGAAAAGGAACCAGTTTCTATATAAGAAATTGTTGCTAAATTTGTATTGACTCTGAATGCCATCGGAACGCTCGTTTCGTGTTCGGCCTGCAATCGCCATCGGCGCATTATTTCTTATGACCGTGACGTAAGATATCATGACCCACATATCCGGAGTATGGGGAACACGTTTCGTGCCTGGCATCACCTATTCCGACATTCTACATCGAACGATACGATATGTGACTCGATGAGATTCTTTACATGCTAATTCCGATTTCGAAAACTGCTCAAAAACACGAGTTTAACTTTTGTTAGGTTCGTCACGTATTTAGTTATATTTACTTTTACTGAAGATTTTTACGAAGGTCAAGATAACCATCGATGCATACGGTGAAATAAGATTAGTATGCGAAGAGTACCATTGGCTAACATATATTGCCTGAGAGAGAAAGAAATGGTATTAACCAAACATATCAACGTTTGTAGCAAAATGTCTCCCGTGTCAAAAAGATTTCAATAATTTAGTCATATATTTTTATTATCACTAGCTGACCCGGCGAACTTTGTTTCTCTTAATATTTATTTTTTTATTGAATATTTTTTATTTTTGTGCTACACTAACTTGTTTTTAATATTTATCCCGTGTGGGGCCAGGGACTTACTCACTTACGAAGGGACTGCAATACTTCCTGTTATGTCAAAATGATGAAATAACGTTTGATGTAATAAAAGTTATTAACCTGTCCGTTCTATAGTTTAACGGCCCGTTCTTAATTTCGTATCAAGTACTTGTCCCATATATCTCATCATTAATTATACGAGATATTTGCTTGATATAAGTTAAAAAAATGTTCAGAATTCAGTCCATTCCCGGAAACCAATGAATATAGTGGCTCTGATGGCTGTACCAATAGCGTCTATTTGTAGATTTTGGTAGTATTCTATAGAATATGTTCTATAGTCACTCCCCTGTAAAAGAAGAACAGTATTCTATGGTCATTCCCACCCCACGCACTTCAGGATAAATATACGCAGTCCACAATGTAATAGCTCAGTTTATCATCAACATCTGATGAAGCCACTGTGTTGGCGAAACGATATTGTCATGTTTTTGAATTAATTATAGTGAAAATCGAAAAACTACTTAGTTTTATTTAAATTATGAAAAAATATACTTAGGATGGCTGGAAGACTTAGATCGATAGCCTTTTGGAAATATCCAATAAATAATCTCTCTCTCTCTCTATATATACTTAGGATTTTGGTGCAACGCTATAACCATTTTTTCATTCTGCTAGAATAAATGAATTAAATTTTGTGAGCA
The DNA here is from genome assembly GCA_030704895.1 of Henosepilachna vigintioctopunctata. Taxonomy (NCBI): domain Eukaryota; kingdom Metazoa; phylum Arthropoda; class Insecta; order Coleoptera; family Coccinellidae; genus Henosepilachna; species Henosepilachna vigintioctopunctata. Next base: position 11,902,249 of record JARQZJ010000121.1, read on the forward strand.
TAAATTTCATATTTACACAAGCATATTTCCATCATGCCAGAAGTGAAATAAACTATTATTGAATTTTCTGTCCTTTGGAATCCCTATATTGTATTACCACTATATCACTCCCGGACAAAATTTCAATTTGAAATACTCATTGCATTTACTTTTTTTATTGAATAATTAATTTTAAGCTTTCATTCTTGATATCTTATCTGTATAGTTTGACATATTTGATTACAACTCGACATGTATATCAATCTCTAAGCTGAACACTGGCCTTCGTTCGATCAGAAAAGTCAAGTTAATGTCCTTGATATTAAATCCCCGCTGAGATGACTTCATAGCGATTTTTCGAACGAAAATTGCGAATATCCCGGATTTGTATTTCAGAGGATATTACAGGATGAATTGCGATATAGATTGACGATTGCTGCCCGCAGGATTTATGGCACGTGTCGCGCCAATCGAATCTCATTTGGAGTTGAAAGTTCAACAAATTTTCACAACGGATGCAGCAGATGAGTTTCACATACTATTGAGTTATTTGAAAATCCTAACCTCGAATTTGAATCAAATGGAAATTGAGATTTTTAATAAGTTCGACTTTCGTACAATTAATCTAAAAACCCACATGTTCGAACTAAAAAATTTTTCTACCTATCAGTAGTCATAACACTGAAAACTTCAGAAAATCAAATTGAAAAAGTACTCAAAATGCACAGACAATTTCGTTTTTTTAAAAGATTTTCGTTTCATTTATTGTCTGAAGTTCATAGTGATGCGACTTTAACAGCTTGAGAAAGTGAACTTTTCAATGTTTCATGTGATTAAATCAATTTCAAATAAGCTCTGATGAAGCCTAAAAATGGGTTAAAGCTCAGCTCATTGTGAGTTAACTCAAAATAAGCGCTAATGAAGCCTAAAAATTAGCGAAAGCTCAACTCAATGAGAAATAACCAAAAGTAAGCTCTGATGAGAATTTAAAAATAGGTGAAAGCTCAGCTCATTGAAAAATAACTCGAAATAAGCTCTTACGAAACCTGAAAAATGGGCGAAAGCTCAGCTCAGCTCATTGTAGAATAATGATGTAGTACGTGCATCAAGTTAAAAATAGTTAAACGTAGTACCTGTATCAAGATGACAATAGTTAAACGTAGTACGAGTATCAAGTTAACAATAGTTAAACGTAATACCTGTATCAAGTTAACAATAGATGAATGTAGTACGTGTATCAAGTAAATAATAGCTAAACGTAGTACGTGTATCAAGTTAACAATAGTTAAACGTAGTACGGTATCAAGTTAACAATAGTTAAACGTAGTACGCGTATCAAGTTAACAATAGTTGAACGTAGTACGTGTATCAAGTTAACAATAGTTAAACGTAACACACTGCATTATACGTTGTTATTAAGGCCTTACAAAACTTATAGCAAATTTAGCACTTGTCTTAATGTTTCATGATTGTATTGTACAATAATAAAATTAATGAAATTGAATTGTCAACATGTTTCGAGCAGTGTGTTAGTCTTGACATTGAAACATGTTGACCATTCAATTTTATTGATTTCAGTATTGTATTTTTTTTTATCATTGAAGCTAGTTGCTTGGATAACTTAGATCATTAGCACTACGGTATATTTACTTTATACTTTCAATACATTTCACATATTATTGCATAAAAGAAATAGTTAATACAAGACATTCCGATCGAGTTGAAAAGATTAATGGTTTCTATAAATATGACAGAGGATTCCAGTTTTTCACATTCTTGTCCTAGAACCTGTTGTCGGGTGGTCATCAAACCAGTTTGTTCCCGTTGAAGTTGGTACTTTGAACATTTCAGGAGGGTGTGATTGACGTTTATACTTTGATTAATTGGAGCATTTTTTTTTTGAGCAAGTGAGCGTGTATACAACCTTGCACAGCCCAGTCGAAGTCGAGATATTTTGACTTAGAGTAGTCGATTATTGGGTAGAATCATCACTTGATGTGGATCAGGTTTCATTTTCTTCAGAAATGTATTTGTTTATAGTCAATGTGCCATAAATATTCAACATTATATGAAGCTGATACTTGATGATTGATGAGGCCGAAACTTGGAGAAAATTAATATTCATAATGAAACAATATTTAGAATTTTCGTGACGACGTTTCGAAGTACTACTTCTTCATCAAATGTTGAATTAAAGAAAATTCTAAATATTGCTTCATTATGAATCTGATACTTTTATATCTTGCATTGTATGAATCTGAAGCCATCTGTCTGTCTTTGAGAAAGTGAAAAACGACTATTGCATTATTATTCAAAACATTCGTGAAACATTAAGACAAATGTTCTATTTAAACTAATGGTTTTGAATTGAATGCCTCCAAAATTTAAGATTAAATCGGAAACACCACGTGAACTCATTGAAAAAGTTGGAAAACATTGCGACAACCCCTCAAATAAAATGTTCGTTACACACCTACATCTGCAGAAATAATGTGGTTCAACTTGAGGTCCACTTAGTACGATCGTCCATTGTTTGCGTGCGATACAGATATTCCCTGAAGAAGAATTCACGGCCGCGGTATTTTCCTCGTAATAAACGCCGGTGCAGCGCAAAAGTATTTCTGCAATTAAGCAGAACGATTCGTAGAAGTAACTTCACGCCATAAAGGTCCATTATCGTGGAAGCGCATCTTTCTAAATGAATAAAATTCCACTAGTCAGCGAGCCGTGTGCTTCTTCAACGGGGTATTATGCGAAGGAGATGCTGCAATATCAGCGCATTTCTTCATAGCGACGTTGCCCCGCCTGGCAGCTTTGTACTGCGGTGGATGTCGAAACCCCTCGACGTTTTTGTTTTAATAATCCTTTCGGTCGGCTATCTCCAGATGAGACGTCGTCGCAAGAGGCTTAAAGTAGTTGAAAGGAGTATGGAGATTGATGTTAGACGGACCGATAGTTTAAGAGTGGAAATATGAGACATGCGAAGCGTGAAATCCCATCTCACTTGATGGCCTTTTTTATTTGGACCGTGATGTAACTATCCAAGACCGTGTCGTACGTGACAAACAGCATTTTTTGGGATACTGAATGCAAGATCGTTCGTACTTTTTTGGATAAAGTTGATACATTCAATTTCGGATTACTGTATAAAATGACTACCAATATGCAATCTAAAATATTTATTTTGCAAACTGAAGAGCAGCAAAACTAAGGGTAGGTTATCGCTAAATCTTTGAAGTTACATAAATTTATACAAATTCTACGAAAATTTAAAATGATCTTCAACAGAAACTGCAATGCATCATATCTTGATAATTGGTTTGAATATAGAAAAATGTGACGATTGCTTTAAAATTTTGTTGCACAATTTAGACAAGTGTTTTTATGTCATTTGCATTTAATTCTAATATGGCATCTAATTAGGACCGACCACTTTCATAACTCAAAATGAAAAATTGCGTAGAAACGTTTCATTTCACGTTTGTTACAATTTCTCTCTCTGAAAACATAAATTTTCAACAAACTGAATCTCAGAATGGATCATCTCTTGATGATGAGATCCGAAAAGTGCAGATTTCCGAAAATTTAAATGCAATTTACATTTACATTTATATATCATCAAAAAGTTTGTTTGAAAATAACGTAAGTCAAATGAACATAATTCAAATAATTCAACTATGATATGGACCAATGTGGTTAAGAAAAAAATATATCGGTTTTTCACGATTTTGTTCTAATCCGATTTATTTACTGGAGAGATCTTCAATTCTGAATCCCTCAATTCTGAATCAAACATAAAGGCACAAAGGAATTTATGCTTACATTTGAGCCTGAGGTTTAGCTTCAGACTTTTTCCTTTTCTTATTCGAACCAGACAGTGAGTTCATCTTAGCCCAAATGGGATCTTGAAGCTCACATGGGCCAAGCCTGAAAAAAAACACCCCATCAGTAACAACGTTCTTAACATTCATCTGAATGATGATAGAATAGAGGGTTTTTCGCTATGAAAAAGCAAATTCCGATAAAAAATATTATATTATAAATATTCCGACAGGTAGTAGGTATACAGTCGTCTTTTTTGATTAAATCCTAATTAATGATCGGATAGTACTCAAAATAAAGTTTTTAAACAAAGAGTATAATTTCAATGAATGTGTCCAACACTGAGATATTTAATACGATAGACGAATTCCAAATAAATAAGGAAAAAGATCAATCTAAAATATCTCAAGTTCATCTTGCAAATAGATGCATTATCCTGAACAATTTTAAAAAATGAATCAAAACTTTTCCGATAGTATTGTAGGTTATAATGCACCCTACAAATCTTCGAAATATTCTCTCAGCATTAATCAATACATAACTCTTTTTCCTTGGCAAAATAAAGCAAGAATATTTGCTGGTAAATAAATAAAAAATATCATCAAAAGCGCTAATTTCAAGTTAATTCTTCTTCCACGATTTCAAAAATTCGAGTCCATTGAACACTTCGCATATAATCAACATTTTACATTATTCTGAATGTTTCTAGGAAAAATATAGTATTTCTAATGATTTTTGAATATTTTCCTTTTTCCCATTTGTAGTCGAAATACTTTAAAAATATAGTGTCTTTATTAATTTTATCATTTAATCACTTTGATTGATCAATCCGATATAATTTGTAGTTATAAATCTTATTATTAAATGAAAAAGGCGAAGGTTTGATAGTAGTTTGAAGTAACAATAAACACAAAATGGTAAATAGATTCCATTTCAATAAAACAGTAGGCTGAATAGTTTAATATTATCAATTCTAATTCAACATGGAAAAAATATTCCATACATATTCAACAAAAGCGTTTCTCGTTATAATACTTGCATTATAAACCTTATTTTGAAATCTTCACGGTTTCAATTTAAACGATGGAATAATGAAATCAAATGTGAAAAAGTTTGAAATTATGACATTACAATGGCTGACCCCCTGGCCTATATGCCGTGTCAACAAAAGAATTATAGGCGAAGCTAAACTATACAAAACATTTGAAATGACGAAACAATGTAATTAGATTGGGATATGCAGTCGTTATCTTTGAATTTTTATCACTAAATTTCAATGTGGTATACATTAATTAACATGAGGTTTAAGAATCAAACGCATTGAAAAGAATGAATATAATTATGCACACAATATTTTGTGGTTTGTATTTTTGATAGAAACGGATAAGAAATAGATAAATGTGCTAACAATTTTTACTAAATAATTAGATGCGTGTGAAAATATCGAAACAATCTTCATGGGATATTTGTGATTTTGTGGAGATTTAATTTATTAATACTTTAACTTACTGAATTTTATATAAACGTAACAGAATATGAAAGGTTTTATTCATATATTTTATATCTTTTTAGAATACTTTCATTCACAAAATTAAAAAAAAGAAGGTCGAAATAACTTAGGGGGATATGAAATTAAACATGAAATAAGGCATTCATAAACTCACAAATGTTCTTCCTTTTAGTTGAAAAATGGAATAACACATTTCATGCAGATGTTTACCATCTTAAAAGCCGAATTGATAGGGAATGTGCCAGATGACTGAAATATGGTTTCTACCCCAAATTTGAGGGTAAATGGGAAGTACGTTACCGGTATAAGATAGCAAGATCTAAATTTTCAACAAACTTTTGGAACATAACGTTTATTTAATCAATACTGTGTAAATTTATAGTTATTTGAAACATAATCAACGAAAAAAGTGAATACATATTTTCATCTTCAAATAATCAACAGTGTATAATAATTTATTAATTTTCAAAGTAATAATTAATTAAAATATAATTACACCGAGAAAACAGAGGCAATTTATTATAAATTAACTTCAACACGGCACGAAGAGGAATATTATATGCAAAGTGCATAGAAAGTTCGACCAATGAAAGCTGCCTGCACTTTCGCTTTTTCCGTGGAAAATCAATACAGCACATATGACGTCATACTGCATAAAATATTTCACGAGGAAATACGATAGAACGTGAAAACTTGGGAAACTGTTGGATTAGATGAAGATGTAACAAAAATATAAAGTTTATATTTGCTTTTGGGAGCCTAATTCGTGTGTTTTGAAATTGGTGGAGACCTTGGAGGTATTTTCTGTACAGACAGTGCGACGTTGCCGCGTACTCCTAGAATTATCCTGAGACTCCTTGAGATAATATAGAAGTGTTCGTGAAAGGGAATATTCTTCTTCGAATATCACTAACCTAATACTTCATTGAGTATTTGTTGATTATTATGTAGTTGGCATACTGCAATATTACGAAATTTAAATTTATTTGCAAATTTACCAATATGTTTCCTATACCTCTATAAGTAGTTATATCCATATAACTACATAAAACATATATTTTTCCATTCCTTCCTAAGTGCATATGAAGTTCTTTATTTCCAATCTCGACAATAGACAATTTCTATCTCTCAGAGTTTTGTTTAGAATATTTGAGAAAATAATATCTATTGTAGCATTAAATGTAGAAATATTCACACCTTACATATATTAGACAATTAGTTCAATTATTTCCCTATCGTCCCTCATTTATTTGAGGGAATTTTCAAGTGAAAAATGAATGAGAAGAAAGTAAAATTAAATGAAGGAAGTAAAAAATATCGAACTAAAAAAAATAAATCAATGAATTAGCGGTTTAATCGTTCTATTTAAACACTTATATTACAAAATATTAATTATTTAACATATTTTTCAGGTTCTTAACTCACGGTCAAGAATAATACACAATTGAATTGAAGATTAATAATCTAATTAGTTATATTACTGCTACAATGATTGCGAAAACACTAAGCTTCTTTTGTTCATTGGTCGGATATGTACTAGTATGTATGTATTTATATTAGGTAATAATTCCTATTGAGATTTGACCCAAATCGTCTTGATAAAATATGTCTTCGGTTGATTTAGAGTACGTCGCATTTTTCCTTGATAGCGAGAAAGTCATCATAATCTTCTGTGTAAAGATCTTTTTAATACAAATACGCATGACGACGTTTCGAAGTGCTACTTCTTTATCAAATGCTGAATTAATACTAGGTGAAATTTTACAAACTCAATACTATAGCTACTCTCACAGATCATACCCGGTGTATTCTATGATTAAACTAGAATGAGGACCGTAGAATACAACTGATGTTTAAGAAAAGATTACCTGCAAATGAACATAGAAAATCAATTTCTTAAGTCAGGTATACTAACTTAGAAGAAAGGTAACTAAGAATGAAGGAAAAGATACAAATAATTATACAACCTTAATATTTCTAAGAACAAATGAAGGAAAGTTAAAATTTTTGAACATCGAAAAACATGAAATGGAAGTAAATTAACTAAAAACTAATTAATCAATCTGATCTGCTACCTGGAATATTCTTATTGAACATATTAAGTAGAGGGCTAGTGTTAACCTCTAACTGGTTATTGACAAGTCCCGAATTTTTGAATTTATTAATATGTAACGATTCTAGAAGGTTTAGTTTGGAATCTTCATTCTCTCTATTCATTATTTCAAACTCTGAACTAAATATATGACTCTTACTACAGACAATTACTTTGATTTCGAATTGTATTTGTTATATCGGTAAATTGGATCATCGTAGGCAATTTCATTACTTAGGCAAAAGGAGGTATATTTTGAACATGGTATTTTATATGTGAAGCATTTCCATTAGAACTTGAACTATGTTTCTGAGAAGCGACAATAAAATTTTCAATTCGACGTAATATTGATTAGTGATATTAAATTAAATATCAATTTGGAATAACACCAATCAGACAAGTTGATGAAATTTGTAATTTCAATTATGTTCCAAGTTATTAACTAGTAATTAATCATATTACGAAACTCTGAATATAATAAATTCGTAGTTCGTATAAATAAACTAGTTTTCGTAAAATTGAAAATTAGTGTTCAACAAGTGACAAATTTTTTTGATATTCAAATTTCTCAACTCTATTCATTCTGTTGAAAGTTCAAATTATTTGGAATTCTTGATTGAAAAGAATTGAAAGAGAAGATTTGAAAAGACATGATTGAAAGTTCGCTGATCTCTTGGTGAAATATTGTTTAATATATTAAATAAAAACACTTGTTACCCCATTTTCAAAAGTTGAACTCAAGTTTCTTTCTCAGTTTAACTTTTGAACATGGGGTAACAACCCGAAACAATTGTCTCAAGTATTCATAATAAATTTTGTGAAGCTAAGCCAAGTTATATTAAACAATGTTTCACCAAGACATCAGCGAAAATTCAATCAACTTTATGACATAGCTTCAAATCGTCCTCGAACATCGAATTAAGTGAGTTAATGTTATCCATCAGTTCATTCGGAAACAGAATAAATAACAGTGGCCTAAGATTAGACCCCTGAGGTATTTCAGAGGTAGGTATAAACTCAGACGACCGTATACCCTCCATACGGTCAGTACGAACTGACGTCGGTGAACCAGGTAAGAATGAAAAAGGTTAGTGCTATCGGATAATCCAAATAAAAAAAAAATAAGTTGAATAATAATTATATAAAAAAATTTCTTCCTGAGAAAGACTCTTGAGTTTACCTTATAGTGGACAAGGCTTGAAGTGAAAAATATATTTGTATGATTCAATATTATCAAATTTGTTATAAATTTTACAAAAATTCTGGTCAAAATCCAACTTGGAAAAATTTGAAAACTTTTATAAATATTGATATCAAAAAAATTCTGGTCTAAACAAAATTAAAGAGAGTCTACATAAAACTGATTACATCCTTTTACCTAAATTATGTTTACTTTCATGCCATAACGTACTTTACTTATTGAATCATGTCTCAACACGTTTAGTATCGATCAAAAAAGATTATTTATTAGTAAAATTTCCCTGCTTAGAGGAAATCGTTAGTTGTAATGTCAACGCCGCTGCGAAAATTTTCCGGAAATCAATACTGGAGAATCGAAGGTGGTGGCGTCTAGCCGTCGACACGCAACAGGCTTCCGCGCTTGCGCCCACGCTGTCTGCGTCACGTAACGTAGCAGAGCGATTTCTGATAATGCGTCCTATTTGGTTGAGGCAGGTCGCAGACGCATCGTCGGCCTCACAGCTGTGGCCGTCGTAAAACCGACGGCGACGCCAATTCGGGACATGTTAAGACATCCAGGAGTGGATCAGATAAATTAATTCAAAATTGAAGCGATAAAATAAGAAGTATTTACATTTTGGGGCCTAGCTAGAGGTACCACATGAATTACTTTATTTGATGGCCGGTTCATACAGCGTGTTGAAATATAGGATAGAAATAAACGATAAGAAAGAGAATTAAGAAATATAAGTTTTATGACATTTTACAACTGAACCTGGCTTCTAATGTGTCACAAAAAGATAGAAACATCAACAAACTGAATCCATATACAACTTTGACTGTAAAATTTCCATCCAAAAACCTCGTAAGTAATCCATTTATTGCCCAAATGCTGAAGGGGCTCTTCTATGACTGTTGCAGTTTTGGATTCGTCCCCAGGTAGAATAAAGGAGTAGGGTTATCTACAAATATTCTTATCTGTTTCATTTAACTATTCTCTAATATATACATAATACGAGTCATTTGTCGTACATATTTTATAAAGCCTTAAATTATGATAAGAATATCTCTATCTTGGGTAAACGAATGAATTAACAAAGGGAAATAATTTAAGAAACTACACTAGATCAACTACGTAAATGAAATAAGTGACGTACAGTAAAACAATTATGGGAAAAGACCAACTAAAAAATTACCATTTTAGTTATATGGTACCTACATATTTCTCAAATTGAAATATTCCAATATTTTGATTATCAAATATTTTTTCAATCGTGTTCTACGAATTGGTAGTACCACGGACCGTCTTTGATTTTCCTTAGACTTGGCCGGGTAGTACCTAACAAATCATGTTCGTAAATAAGACTTTGAAGATTTTTCCTTCACATTCATGCATTGGAAAATTGAAAAACTGAAAAATATTAAAATTTTTTACCGAACCCAAATTAAAATTGGTGGAGAAGGTTATAATAATTATAGCAGAGAATGATAGGCACTGTATTAAATGATTATCAAGTAGGTACAAACACAAGCGAAGAAAATTAGTTTTCGTTTTGAAGATTTAGTGAGAAAAAAGAACAGATATGAAATTTCTAGTATTAGTTTGTTTATTATCTATCTATGTATTGTATTTTAAGTAGCTCGATTGAAATACCTATAACAGTGTTATCATTACGAAATTTTGAAGTACGACACTACAGTAAATTGTCTCTAATATCAATATTTACAACAATCATTGAGTGAGTATTGAATATAGCAGTGAAAATTTGAACTCAAAATGAAGCACAAGAAATCATAATTTATATTTTATTGTTTTTTTATTTAATATTTTATATTTTATACAAATTACAAGTTTTATTAAGTCTTCAAAAACCCGAATTAAAAGTTATACGTAATGAGAACACATTTAATCATTACAATTACTGAAATGTAACCAGGCATTGTCCAACGAATATTTTCAGATTCTTTTGGAAGTTCTATTTCTACATCTGCACAGCTGACAGTGTTGCCACAAAACAGGAATTGCTATCACAGTAGGGAGTATTTAAATAATGTAAAATATATTCTTCCTATACAATAAAAACATGTACCGAAATAATAATTGAAGTATTTTGATAGATAACAATATACTTGTTCTTTTTTTAATTTGACTGTGGTTAAAAACAATAAATTAAAATTAACACACTTCACAATATTACAGGTGTATTGAATGGGTTAACCACCCGAGACATATGTAGTTTTAATATATTTAGTGAACCTTCGCTTAAGTCTGTCAACTTTTATTACAAATTTTTTATTCCAATTTTTACTAAACGACAAGGAGATTTAACTTATGACTTGGTGAAACATTATGTTAAAATTATAATAAATTAAGACGATTGGCTTAAGTTTCAATGAGTAGAATGAGGACGGAGATACGCATTGCAATTCCATGTCAACTTATCTATAAATTAAACACAATTTTAGGAATTTCAAAAATATTTAATATATTGTCCACTACAATATTTTTTCATCCACCTCCATCAGATGGATGAAAACTAAATTATATTGTATATCTATAGTGGACAATATATGAAATATTTTCTCAATTTTTAAAATTGTGTTTAATTTACTAATACAAATCACTGAGTATAGGTTACCTATTAACAACTCTACAAATGTTTCAGTTAATATTATTGAATACTCTTGATAATGGGTATCCACCCGAAACATATGCAACGTTAATAATAATAATAAAAATATGAGACCGTGTCGCGGGACACGAGGCAGGAACGTTATTTCCATCAAGAATTACTATTCAGTTAATTATAAAAGAAGTAAATATTATCTATTCCATAAATAAAAGAGAGAGTGAGGCGCGCCTTCTCGGCTCCCCCACTCTATTCCGTCTTCCGTCACCCACATTCCGATGACATGACCTGACCAGATTACAATCACTCATTTCTAGTCTCGACCCCCTCGGCCAGACCTTAAGTAAGGAAATAACGTTCCAATAAAAAGTTTCTTAATCTCAACACGTATAATACCCAATTACAGAAAATAATTACATAATGTTGAATAATAACTGAATAATTAAAACGAAAGAGATATAACAAAGAGCTCAATCTAATCTAAAAAAAAAAATAAAATAGTAACTAAATGATAGCATTTAATGAGGTATTACGAAGAACTCAATCTAAATCAACTCATTTTAGTCAATTTGCTTTGTTCACATAACTCCTAATAATAACTTCTATGGGGTCAAAGAGAATGTCAAAATTTATTAGCAACTCAATTGAATGTAGACTTCATAAACCAAATGGGGAATTGTATTAGCGAGTTGGTACTTGTAATTCTGTAGTACTAGAATTTTCCTAGGAACACGGAACTTCAAAGCGGACAAGAGAGGAGGACAATCCATACTATTACAAAAATTTGACTGATAAAGTTCCTCTCCTGCTCTGCAATGAGATTAAACTAAATCGACTCAATAATTCGATATGATTGATTTCAAACTTTATCCTTCTTCCAAACTAAGAATTTCAAGGACCTTCTCTGAATGGCCTCAAGATGGCGTTGATGGCTATTGTAAATAGCATGCCAGATAATGCTGCCATACTCCAACTTGCTACGGATTAGGGTATTAAACAATCCTATGAATATTGAGGAACTATGAAATATTTGCCATTGCGTATAACAAATCCATATATTTTCGAGGCAGATGAAATAAGTCGGGTGATGTGTGGAATGAAGGAAGCTTCTGATCGAAGAATATACCAAGATCTCCACCTTATCAGAACTAAAAGGAACACTGAGTTAATACACTCAGTGAAAATTAAGCCATTTAATTTTAAACAATTTTTATTACTTCATTCGCAAGTGCCAAAAATGTACGGTAAAAATAAAAGAACGTCCAAAAAATCTGGTGAACTTCTTTGTACGTTAAATGAGTAATTTTGCCGCCTTGAAACGTTCATTGACCCACCGTAAAAGATTGTGTGTGGTCAGTTTGCCCGAACCTTGTTGTTATCAATCTCATTACTCCTTTTCATTGCAAAGCTCATAATAGTCCAATATGACGTCAGAAGTATAAAATCCCAATAAAAGACGAAATCACTGCTGATTCACAATAGAAAACAATTTCGAAAAAGTAATAAAATAAACATTAAACCCGGATAGTATAATTCGCTGAAATTCGAAAGTGGAAATGCAATGGAACCGACAAAGCTGAAATATTCTGTTTGTACACTCGACTTTTATGAGCGTCTATTTTTAACCGCCGTCCTTCAGAGACGGTTTAAAATAAATTTGACAAAGTTCAATTCGATCTTCCATTTTATCGGTGTGCAAGATGTGTAAGTTAAGGAAATCTTTGTTCCAAATGTCATTATTTCCAGAAATCAACGCATCTATTTGTGGTCAAGAAGTTCTTGGTATGCCGCAAGGCTCTGTACTCGGACCTCTTCTATTCATATTATTTATAAACGATGTGCCTGCGAATTGTCCCGATTTTTGGTGACACTATTTGGCGATGATTCGATCGGTGGTTGTTTCTGGAAGGACTCCTAAAGAACTTCTGGAGGCATGTGAATGCATTGTTAGAGAGTTTGTGAATTGGTGTCGAATGAACAATCTGATGGTGGACGTTGACAAAACTTAGTTGATGTTTTGGATGGTGTTACATTGTTTCTGTTCGTTGCTATTCATTGTATTGTTGATGTGGCTTCTTAGATAATAGTGTAACTAGAAATATATTTTTTGCACTGGTTCTCTACACGTATGATTTTCAAGCCTATACAGAATCCTACTATCAAATTGAATTGATGAATAAATAATTTTCTAGAGTGAATTATTTTCATTATCAATTTAAAATTGGTATTATGAGGATAATTATGTTGTTCTTCATAATAAACAAGAGTATTTAAATTATACACGAACTTCCTTCAAGACTAAATATAGCGGATTCGGAGGTCAAATTTTTAGTCATAAGTAAGGTATTCATTCACAATGAACAAATCAGATTTAAGTAGTTTAACCTCTAATAAACATTAACGACGCAGCGAAATATTAACCAATCACATGACTCATTTATATCTCCAAAATATGCCCCTAGAAAAATATATACTAATCGAAATTTTTTTTGTTAGTAGAGTAGCCAACACAAAAAGTCATCCGTCAATTGAACCATAAAACTGATCACTTGTTGAAAATCAATACTTTATAAATGGAAAAAATGTTTATACTGTTTAAAAATATTCCAAAAATATATTATTTTAACTGGGACAACCTTGAAACGATGTTTATGTAACAATATAGCGATTTAATTTTTATAACAAAAATTATAACTTATTAACAACTTCGCTCACAATGTAGAAATATGTTTTTTCTTGAACAACTCTAGAGAAACAACTTTGAATTACTTTTCTTCGCTCGGAATCTCGGACATTTTTTTCATTTGATTCATTAATGAGAATATAACCTCTAAACAAGTATAACGATGTAACGACGAATAAACAAACGAACAGATATATTTTTCGATAAGAATAATTACATTGTTTTCAACACAGATGAGATGATGGTATCTACAAAATTACTCTAGTGCTGAACAATATAATCCGAAGACTTCCAAGGCTGATTCGACACGATACGTGCAATAAACAAAGGGAAAAAGGAAAATATTCTGCGAAAAATTTGAATTCCCAGTTATATCAATTATCAATTCCAATTAATTTCAATTCAGGAAAAAAATTTAAAGGAAAACTCTAGAACAATACGTATTCTGCCATTATAACTGACGTGTCGCTTGACCAAAAGCGCAAAAACTCAGTTTAAATACTGAAAATGGACCAGCTGCCCGAATCGATGTGTTTAAACGTCAAGTGTTTTATATTACTTTTCGACCTCATGTTTCTTTTTTTTCATCCATATAAATTTTAAAACTACATTATCGATCTAAAATTATATAGATACTTTGATGTATATAATTATAAACAACTTCTGGTAATTGGAATTAGACGAAAAATATGTGTCGTATTTTTAATAAATTTTTCTAAGGTATATACATATTTATTTGAATATACTTGATATATTATATATTTGAAGGAATTTTATACTTCGTAACGACAAACATTATCGATATAAGTAAAGTATAACTGAATTGAATATAAACTTAAATTCAAACACTTGAACTGATTTACACTTTATTGACTACATAGCATGAGGCGTTTCGTCGTTACAAATGACTTCTTCAGATGCTTACAGAATAATTATTGATACTTATTTTAATTAGTGATTATTCTGTAAGCATCTGAAGAAGTCGTTTGTAACGACGAAACGCGTCATGCTATGTAGTCAACAAAGTGTATATCATTAAAGGGTAAAGTGTTTGAATTTAAGTTTATATTCAATTATAATTTACATCAAGTAAACGCCAAAAATATTGAATATAACTGAATTGTTTGACTCATCGAAACATATTATTAGCTGAACTTTGTAGCAGATAATAAAAATTCAATAAGAATTTGTATACCCTTGTAAGATGAAGAAATCCATCAATTTTTTAGCATATTATCAAAAATTGAATAATCATTTTTTTTTCATTTCATAGTGTTGGCGTTTACTTGATGTAAATCCATTATAATTGAATATAAACTTAAATTCAAACACATGAAATTATGATTTACACTTTATTGACTACATAGCATGACGCGTTTCGTCGTTACAAACGACTTCTTCAGATGCTTACAGAATAATATTATTAGATTACAGAATGATAAATTATTCTGTAAGCATCTGAAGAAGTCGTTTGTAACGACGAAACGCGTCATGCTATGTAGTCAATAAAGTGTAAATCATAAGTTCAAGTGTTTGAATTTAAGTTTATATTCAATTAAATTATCAATATGCATGACGCAACATCCTGAAATTGATATCTCAGGACCGAATCTGAAATACATAAAAGAATTTTCTTGTGAAATATATATCGAAAATATAATCAAACTAGAAGGAAGAAAAAGAAGATGACAACATTTGAATGCGGAAAAGTGCCTAGAACGGAAAAACAACAGAATTTGGAAATGTTGAAACTGTACCAAGTTGAGAATTTCGTTAACAAACACATTTAACATTATAATAAACCAATGTAGGTACTTACTGGATTATTTGGCGCAACTACCTTTACCGCATGTAATTTTTCACCAGTTCCTTGGCGACTGAGTTACAACGAACAAAAATAATAAATTATCAGTGGCATTAAATACGCCATCCTTGAATGATAGCGATAAACAAGGAATTATTATTTTATTCATTATTAGATATATACTTATAAACGAGGATATTGTGTATTTAGTCAGAGACTGGAGGCAGAACGATCGTTATTGGCTAGGAATGAGGAGTGTCCACGACGAGTGCGATGAAGTAATCGATTATCGACGAAAAAATTCTAAAAATAAAATATTATAAAATTTACCTCTTCCCTTTGGTTGATTTTTTTTATTTTGAATTTGATGCTGCTGGAATTATAATAATACAACGTTTTATTGTATTATATAAAATACTATATTTGAAAACCATAGAAATTATTAACGCCAGGTTCCGAATTCTCGTCAATCTTCAGACATTTTTTTAAGCGCCTCAACACTTAACTGGAAGCGACTAAAAATAGATAAAAATTTGAAGCCGAAAATTCTTATTTCTTGCAGAAGTTTAAAATTTTGTATTATTGAAGGTTTGCTTACGTAAATTATTTTTTCAACTTGATGAATTATGATTTCATTTCGAACGTATCAATCGTTTCAATAGTATGATATCAATTTCTTAACAAAGAAACAAATAAAATTTTAAATTATATTAAACACGAGGCTTAATGTTTCACGATTATATTCAACAATAAAATTACATAGAAAACATGTTTCGAGCGTTAGCTCATTTTCAAGACTATGAGTTTTCTCAAGACTTTTAGTCTTGAAAATGAGCTGACACTCGAAACATGTTGACTATGTAATTTTATTGTTAAATATAATCGCGAAACATTAAACCTTGTGTTTAATTTAATTTAATATTTATTTATGATTCACCAAGAGTTAAGCGAGAATGCAGTCTCAGTTGAGTTAAATTTTAACTAGTTGATATTTCGTTTATCTATAATCGCTTCCTTTACTTACATTCATAGAAATGTTTTGTCGTCTAAATTTTGTATTTGTATTTGAGTCAACAATTTTCTCAAAATACGATACATTCTAAAATGAAGCACATCAATCTATTCCGATGATTTTTCAGGTTAAAATCGATATAACTATGATTCTGGACATCCCTAGCAATTCAATTTTGTTGTTATCGGCGTGCATTTGAGATAAATCAATTCAAGATTGTTCGTTAAAACGATAAGTTGATATTTTATCAATTCTTTTCTACTTCAGTACGTAATAAATTTCCAGTTTCAAATATTTGCTAGTTTTTACTTAATACTCAAAAACGTCCAAACATATAAAATGCCCCACATAACTCATTTATCTTGAAATAAAAAGCTTTAAAATATTTCAACCTATTGTTTAAAAAATTCAAACACTAGGTACATCATTGTTCAGTGATTTTATACTGACTTTTCAATTTTAATTATTTAATTATTTTAGGTACATCATTGTTCAGTGATTTTTTACTGATTTTTCAATTTTAATCACTTAATTAACTCATTGCTAAACGAGTTATTAATCAATTATTATCTTAAATTAAGACAAGTAATAGTACAGCTACTACTTCAATTCACAAAATGGAAAATTGTAACAATTATCTCGTAGTTACCGAAGGAATAAATCTGACACTAAAACTATAGATTCGTAAGATAGATAACATAACGTAAACATTACATAAGTTTGTTTCTTATGAAACAAGAAAACAAGGGAACTCAATACAGAATTTCGATATTCATTTCCGTGAAAACAATAAATCAGTGAATTTATTAATGACGAGTAGAACAGAAAGAGACAGCAGTAGCTTTTCGATTTCTGAGAAG
This sequence comes from Henosepilachna vigintioctopunctata, assembly GCA_030704895.1. Classification (NCBI taxonomy): domain Eukaryota; kingdom Metazoa; phylum Arthropoda; class Insecta; order Coleoptera; family Coccinellidae; genus Henosepilachna; species Henosepilachna vigintioctopunctata. Next base: position 11,919,820 of record JARQZJ010000121.1, read on the forward strand.
ATCACGTTTTTTGGAGTTGTTCTCGTTAATCAATTATTTTCTGACAAAATGACTAATAAATTGTTGTTATTATTCTGACGGCACAAATTATTCTAAAATAAATTATAAGTTCGAGTCTCCAAAATAATTTTCCATATCATTGGAGATTCAATTTGGTGGCAGAAGAATCTGGGAATAACATCGAAACTTGTTGAACTAGTTTATGCATGTTGAACGACCGTGAATGAAAAGAGATACAAATGCATCACACGAACTGGTATGACGATGTTGTCAAATTGATCGAACTTTGTCGAAGTATGAACTTAAAATGCGATGAAATGCCATGAAGGTTTTCATTTTTCAATACAATATGTATTTTAAAAATTTTTGCACTGTCAGAAAATATCGGTTTTTTTAAAGGCTGTTGGACATTTTATGATTTGTATAGGGAATTTGGCTAAATTTATTCATCCCAGACCAAATATATTCATATCACATAAGTAAATATAATACATAATTTCGAATTGAGGGCTCAGATACTATCTATATACTTTCAAAAGAAATTGCTTCGTATCTATCCACCAAAATAACAAATATTTTAACAAGAAAAATGACAAAAATAATACAAAAACACTAGACACATTTGAGACACAGACCAGAAAAAAAGTTTGATTATGTGAAGAAAAAAATACCAATCCATAAACTCATAGTTTCGAATAAAAAACATCACTAGTAAAATCCAAAACAAACCTTATGAACTAGATCTTATTGTACCAAAAATTATTCAGTTAGTTTTAGAAAATATTTCAATTGTAGAAGTTCAAATTAAGTTTAATTTAAAAAGATCTATTACTATTATTAAATTTAATGAATGATTAATTCAATTCAACCGTCAGACAGTTATAACAGTTTTACCAACTGTTAATCAGATAGAGTCCTTAATTACTTTATGGTAACCAAATCTATATCTGACCAATTATAACAAAAATAATTATCAATAGAACGCCTGTTAACATCTTGAATTTATTTACGAATTAAACTAAAAACATTTTGAGATTGAAACTTCTAAAATCACTTGAACACAAAAAATAAATTTAAATTATCGATATCGACTTCTTCCTGCATAAAAAGCATTAACTCTTCAACTAGCATTAAAAATTTCTCTTAAATAATAAATAAATCGTTTAAAGAATAAAGTATTATGACATAAAAAGTTCCATTTTCAAACAAAAGAAAATTAAAACACCTAACTTCGTTTATAATTTATGAATTTCCTTTACATTTTCCGTTCGATTACATTTACCGTTGTTTGGTTAGCAGGAATAAAAAAACATTTCTCGTTAACAGTATATTTGATAATAAATCTTTCAACCGACAACAACGCATTGTAGTCTTCAGGATGCGAGACAAAGATGGAAAAGGTGTTGCGAAAAAGGATATTATAGTCTCCGTAAAAGGCGCTTAATTACACTGACGATATAGAATCGTAAACGAAGCATAATGTATTAGTTCTTTATATACGACCGAGTAAAACATACGGATACATAAAGATTTTCTATTTGAAAACCGTTAACCGATTTTAAAGTTATAGTATTATTTGTCGTTTTGTCATTTTCACTTCTGAGGTTTGTAAATTTTAGAGTTGAATAATAAATAATATGTATGCATATACTCAACATTGGATAAGCTAATGTGAGAAAAACGAAATAATTTATGAAAATGAAGACATCTCAAAAAGAACCGAGTTTAAACATTCCATGAAAATTTAGTGATAGAATAGCACATAATACGAAAAGCAACGGAAAGAAAATAAATTAAATAATGCTCTGGACAAAATATTAGGTCCTGAACAGGCAATAAATTTATCAAAATCTATCTAAATTTTAAAACATTATATAAATACGATTTCTGGTTATTGGACCATTTGCGGTAAAAGCACCAAATAAATGAAAAAATGTGTAACTGAGATTTAATTCTCATTTACCTCTTGGTGAAACAAGATTAAATAAAATTTAAATCAAACACTAGGCTCAATGTTTCACAAATAAATATTTGTGAAAAAAGGAATGGTTTTTTCATCGGTGCTCTCATTTTTTCGCAAGGGTACCAAATCAACTTTTTGTACCCTTAAAAATTTGTGAACACACTAAAGGTCAGATAGAATGCATATGAATTAAAAAAAAACATCGAAATATTCTCTCGGTAATATCCACATGTTCCAAATGGACATATGTACATAGGATATAATTTTTGAAGGAACGAACATATATGACGACTGTAGGCAAAAATTTTAGCAACTGAAAAGAATACAAAACCAAGGAAAATTTTAGAAATGCTTTGAATATGTAAAAAACATTTGAGTTGAATATATGCTGATTTAATAAATTCAATAAATGATATGACGCAAAATAACACAACACACTCCATGAAACAAAAGTACTAGAGAAATAACATCCAAAGAATGAAAAAATTAAATATTAAATTGAATAAAACACTTAATTTTCATGACGCTCGAAATATGTTGACTATTTAATTTTATTGTTAAATATAATTATGAAACATTACGCGAAGTGTTTAATTCAATTCAATATTTAATTATGTTTCACCAAGAATTAAGCGAGAATTCAATCTCAGTTAATAAAAAAAAAATAACATAATTTTAATATTACATTAATTTTCCGCATGAAAACACATTTATATCATTAAAATTCTTCATAAATTTCAGTATATGACTTACCATGAAAAATTCCAGAGTTTTTTCATGGCGAAGAAGAAAATAATATACCGAAATGAATACTGAGATGCATTTTCCATTGATATGTATAAGCAAAAAATTATATGGCCAAATTTTATTGATTAATTGTTTCTGCCGATAAAACTGACATTAGCGAAAAATTTTCATTCAAGTTTGTGACAAAGCTGAAATTTATAACGAAACGTAGACAAGAAATAAATATTTCGATGTTTACAGTGATTTATGTGTGGAAAATATCAATTTTCAGTTTGAGAATAGATTGACAAGAAAACAAAAAAAACCAGGAAATTATCAGTTTTAATGAATTCTAGTGAAAAATTTAAATTTTCTGTTGTAGTTTCAGGAAATTTTAGGGATGACAAAAGAGTTGGTTTTACCCAATCTGTATTATTGTCAGATGGAGTAGGTAATAAAAATATGCACCTTAATCACCTTCTTTTTCCAGTGCTTCTGACAATATTTTTCGTTGCAACTGTTTATGTATTTATTGCACCCACAATATTCTTATGGAAATAACACAGTAGAAATTTATAGGCAAATAAATCCATGCAACTACTGAACGACTCGAGAACCTCAATAAAATTCACATTTTACGATGTTATAAAATTAAGCCCGTAAAATTCATAATTCTCGGTGCTAACCAATGAACATGTGCAATTAGACCACCGTAATTATACAAATATTATCATGTCTGCGAAAGCGAACACTCACCTACCAATTTACCAATTGAATAAAAAATTCAATGGAGCCTGCCTACATTTTTTCGATGTGAAAATTCCGTTATTTTTAAAATGAGCCCTCAGGAACATTAAGAAACATTTCAACATGACACCAATACATTTTGCAATATGTTGCCTTCTCTCTGTCTTTATCTCTCCGTTTCAATGTGTTTTGTTTTAAAACATTTCTAAGAAATAGATTACTATGGTTTGTTATTTAGACAAAAAGTTTCGAAGGATTCTTGACCACTCTACTCGTATTATAAACTTGAAGGCTTTGTCTATCCTGAAAAGATCTTCATATGTAAATATAAATTTTCAACAAACAGAAACATACATAACCATAAAGTGTACAAAACAGATTATTTGAGGAATTTTTTTGGTGCCCATAATACTAGGCGTTTATAATATTGTATTTATTTAGCAGAATTGCTACATCATATAGTAATAACAAGTTAACCAAAAATTAAAATAATGAAAAGTAAAATACTGTGAATTAAGTAAAGTACCAATATATGTAAATAACTTAATATAGTAGAAAAACAAAAACGTTATACTTAGCACCTAACTAATATTACATGTTAAACATCAATTAGAGTACTAGCAGAAACAAAGCCCAATTGAATTAGAGTGACTTTAAACTGTATTGCATTTGGTTGAGATGAACGTTCTCGAAAGTCTTTTAAATACTTTTAAACTTTCACAGTTTTTTATATGTGCTGGAAGACCATTAAATTCAATTAAACCTTTATACAAAATAGATTTGAACTTTTGTGTGGTGTTACATTTTCCAAGGATAAAGTCTGTTTTGAATCTCGTATTATAATTATGTACATCTGTAAATAATCGAACTCTATCACTAATGTAGGTTGGTAACATATTTCTTTTCAGTTTAAAAATGAACACTTGTACATTAAACACAACTCTTTGGCTAACAGATAACATATTTAACACATTAAGCATGGATTTGACAGGTGTATTACATTTTAATATAGATCTCATAGCCCTATTTTGTATTTTTTCTAATCGACTTATTTGATATTGAGGACAATTAAACAATAAGGAACAACAGAATTGTAAATGAGGAAGTGCAATGGCTTCAACTTTGTACTCATAGACAAAGATTTGCCAATTGGTGATGAGAATCCTCCTTTTTCGAAAATTTTCTCATTTCCTCGAAAATGTTTAAATATTTTAAGTGGTAATTTTTTGATGATTTTCATGTATTTTTAGTTCTTGGTGGTTATTGAATGGCCCAAATAGTATGTTGCCATTAGTTTTGATATTTTTCCAATAAAGGAAACTTAAGAGTTAGCAGTGTCTAGTTACTCAACAGAACACGTGCAGAAGTCGTAAATTATTAAACCTAAGACGGAAAGTAGAAATGCAGACCGAAATGATGAAGAGGCTCGGATCAGGGGCATTAAGAAATGGCCTCTGCTTCGAGAATGGAGAGACGGTTCTTTGAAGTTTATCAACTATACTGCCCAACAATTGAACTGATCTTCAGTTCAATAATCATTTATCTGAAATTGGTATTATATAATTTTGTTAATTTATTAGAGATTTTCTTTCTTTTATAAGATTCTTTTCTGTTTCATTCTATTTCATTAATTATTTCTTGTTTCACTGAAAATATGTGTTCATTTCCAAACAATTTGATTTGCTAAATAACTGTAAGTTTAATAATAACAATAAATTATAATTATTAAATTTACAATAGAGTGTAGACTCTTCTTAACGTTATTTTTTATCAGGATAAACTTCCTATATACGTAGAAGTGAGCCAATTTGGTTGGTTTACCATAAAACCCACACATTGATAAACTCTTTATAACGCAACCTCTATAACGAAGAAATTTGTTCATAGTTAGACACAACAAAAATTTTTATCGGTATTAATGTTTATATTATCGTATCAGGTTACAAAATCTGATCTAAACTGACGCCAAAACTTGGATTAACATAATACCATTTCCATTATAGAAATTTATATCGAAGGCTGAAAAGAGGTAACAGAACCTACAGCATTCATTCCGTCACGCAGAATGTTATGTCTATTTCCATAAAAATTTAAAGAAGATAAAAGGAAAAACTGAATGAAGAGAAAGAAAATCATCAAATAAATGATTCTGAACCACCATTCAACAAGCACTCGATGCAGCTAAGTTATAGACATTTTTTTTTATTATTTAATAAAAACGAATAAACATCAAAGTTAACAGAATATATGTTTCAAGAATAATTGTTCACATATTTTAATTAATACATATTAAAAATTGTTGTTGATGAAGTTGTTTTCAATATATTTCAAATAAAACTAAGTAGTTTTTTGATTTTCACTATAATTTAGTTAAACATAACAATATGGTTTCACCAACGCTATTGCTATTAGTTACTTAGTTTTATTTATATTGTGTACTTAGATTTTCATCTAAGTACAAGTATTTATTAGATCAAGTATCGACCCAATCAATTAATGAAGTTGTTTTTTATGTCACTATCTATAACGAAAACTTTCTATAAGGTTAAAATATTCCCGGTCCCTTGAGTTTCGTTATAAAGAGTTTAAACTGTATATTGACACAGAAATCGAAAGTTCCAAGCGATAATGTTAGAGAATATCGAAACCGATGCCACACTGGATGGAATCACGAAAGTGATATTCCATCAAGTGAATAAAGTTGAAATTTTTTCACAACTTTTCGAATATATGTTCTAGAATTTTCTGTAAGCAGTGCTATTAGCCCAAAAACTATTACTATGTGTGTATACTATATATAAGACAATTTGAAGTTTATTGTACCTTCACACTATCAAGACAAATTGTGTTGCTTTGTAATAACAAAGATTATTATTTTTACTATTATTTGTCAACATTATAAACACAAATCAATACAATGCAACAAGAGTAACAAATCTGCCCTGTAATACAAAAAAACGACATTCAGAGTCATATGTAAATCTCTTTAGATTGTACAATACTAAATGAGTTCAGTTTAAATCATTCTGTTTAGTCACTCCAATGGGTAAAGGCAGCTACCATAAAGTAGGAGCGTCACAAACTTTGTAAGTAGTTACACAAATACTTTGTGTATGAATTATATAATAATAGAAGAAAATCATATTCACATATGTTTGAGTATATAATCACTACATAGTATAAAGCAAAGTCGTTTTTTCTGTCTGTCCCTTTGTACACTTTAATCTTTGAAACTACGCAACGGATTTTGATGCGGTTTTTTTTAATAGATAGAGTGATTCAAGAGGAAGGTTTATATGTACAATAACATCCACTAAATAGTGGAGAAGTACTGTTATTTTTGAGGTTTCTAATGTGATGTCGTAAATAATTACATTTTTTCCGCTTACATTGCAAACGCAGGCTGAACCCTACGAGTTTTATCAAAATAATGTACTAAGTATTGTACACATTGAAAAGGTCTACAGAAAAGTCCGTGATGGTATATGTCTATCTCTTATGGATAACCCACAATAACTTTTTTTTGTCATTTACTTTTTGCGACAAATAATGGCTAATTTTCGAAGCGATTTCAACCAATACAGCATTAATCCTTATATAATTAAATACCTTAAATACATTGTTGATTCAATATGGATCTATATGGCCCTCTACAGCATATGATTTAAATGAACATGGCAAAACAACGTTGGCCGGGTCAGCTAGTACACATATATTTCATTTTTATATAGTCTTAGTAAGTTATTGCGGAATTATCATCAGTATACAGAATATAAGTCGAATATTTTTGAGAATCTGAATAGATCAGATTTGGAAATCTGTCACGACATCGATTGAACAAGAAGAGTTATAAGAAAGTTAATAGCTCCGTTAGGTACTACACTCCGCACAATCGTTGAACGATTAGTAATGGGTACTTCGTTCATCCGTTGACGCCTGCTCCAGCGGAACGCATTATGTCACTGTAAATATTTTGTCAACATCATTGTATGTTAAATTTTATTTACTCGCCGCGCATAGAAACAATACAACGGTCGTGAATTCATTAGAAATTTAGAAAGTGCTATGTTGAAATTGCAGCTTTTGAATGCATGGAACAATTGATATTTTTAACCATTCACGTAACATTTAAAAAAATACTACATAATTCAAGAAACTTTTATATGGAAATTCAGCATTAAATAAAGAGAACGAACCAAAAGTTTGGATAACGAATTGGAAATTGAGTTAATAATTCTAGAATAAAACACCAAAATTCAAATAGTATGTATTTTAGATTCATATCAAACAACTTATAATTGAAATTTTTATTGATTTCAATTAAAAGTTACTTATTTATCATTTTACAATTATGCTATGACATATCTGAAAAGTTTGAATAAAATTTATTGTTTCGTAAAATTAATTTGAAACAAGTTACAGCTAAAGTAAAAAACCTGGTGGTAAAGTCTAATAAGTGTGAACTTATGAAAATTTTTGAAATCAACAATAAGAATATTGGAAAATAATTGGAAATTTTTGAATTATTCGTTCTTAAAATATTTATAATGAATTATTTCTAAATAGTACCATAATTCAAAGTTTTAAAACGATTTAATGAAAAAATCCACTTTTTGATAGGAACTAAGAGTGATTCAGTGGAAACAAATATTATTTTTGGATATTGTAAATTTCCAAGGAATTTTAATTTTTTGGAGATATGAAGCTGCTGCAGTATAAGATATTAACATGAACTGAAATCCAAGTCGATATTGAGCTTGCGACAGTTTTAATGGATACTAAATTCGATATGTGCCTGATATCACCCTCTTATCCCTTGGGATCACCTCACAGCTGCACTACTACCCAATTTCAAGGCAGGGCCGGACCGAACGAAGTGTCCATCGAATGACGAATCAAAAGAATTCGTCATACGATTTACAATAATCTCAAATTGAATCTGATTTTCTTCACAACATACCTAAGGGTAGGGTTTCTCATCGTTTTAGACAGTGAAATTGCCTTTGTAGATGACACCTAAAGAATAAACATTCAAACAATAACGTAAAAAATTATAATAAAAACAAACTTGAATTTTTCAATCGAGAGACAACTGGAAAAGTAAATAAGCAAGGCAATTTCATTTCCTTTTATTTTCTTTCATTTCTAGAGAAACCGCTAGTCACATCTTGAGTCCCCTGGTTGTCAACAATCTTAGGAATTATTAAAATCTCAAAACTTAATTTCTTTAAAGTAAAGAACATTGAATTGACCTTAATGTAACTATGTATTAGATTTTATTCATCAACTAAAATAGACTATTCACTTTTAAACAATTAGGGCAGATGCACCACGTATGGCCAACCTACTCTAATTGATGGAATAACGAGTATCAGTTCTTTATTTCGATAAATATAAATAAACAATACAATAAAATAACAAACAATAAACCTAAGTAAAGTGCTTGGCTAAAAGTAGAATAAAAAGTGAGAAATTTTGAAGTTTGTGACAAAAAAAAAATAGGTAATAATTTTATTTTATATGGAATTTGTATTAACACTAGATTTTGTGAAAGTGCGAATCTTGAAACATAAATGAAGTCACCCCACTCTAATTGATGGAATAACGAATAGCAATTCTTTATTTCGATAAATAGTGAATCATAATTTGATTCGCCAAATCTAAAGAAAGTGCCTGACTAAAAGTAGAATAAAATGGCCAAAAGTGGGGAATTTTGAAGTTTGTGACAAAAAAATTATGTAATAATTTTATTTTATATGGAATCTGTATTAACACTAGATTTTGTGAAAGGGCGGGTCTTGAAACATAAATGAAGTCACCCCACTCTAATTGATGGAATAACGAGTATCAATTCTTTATTTCGATAAATAGTGAATAGTGAAAGTAGAATAAAATGGCCAAAAGTGGGGAATTTTGAAGTTCGTGACAAAAAAATTATGTAATAATTTTATTTTATATAGAATCTGTATTAACACTAGATTTTGTGAAAGGGCGAATCTTGAAATATAAATGACATATATAGCATAAATATCTTCTACAAATTGATACAAATTCTACAAAGATTAAAAAACCTTATAGTGCCCATAAGTGCAACCACCATGTAGTGCCCTCTGCACGATATGGGTCCTTAGTTTATCGAATTACTTTCCGGCTAAAAAACGAACATAGAATTTCGTATTCACAACTTTTAATAATTCAGATTATTTCTGAATCCAACCCTGTATGATAAAAACTTTTTGGGAAAAAAACCGCCGATTCGGTTCACATCCTTTGACACGGTTGAGTCACATACACATATACATACATGGGCAACTAGCACCGAGTTAATTAATAACTATGGAGCACGTTGGCTCAGAGTGTAATTATTTTCTTGTAATTATCGTTTTTAAGGAGGTTTATCATGATGATTCATAAAAATCAGCATACATAGGTTGGCATTACATGAACCTATTGTACAATAATTTATGGTAATAAACGAATAAATGGAAAGTAATGACCGGCTTTATTGAATGCAGCACAGGATAACTTCATTTAAAAACCAGCATCTGGATGAGACAATCAGAAAAGAATTCGTTACTTATTTCTATTAAACTTCACCTGCTACTTGATTCGAAAACCATTAAAAATTATAACTGAATTTTTTACAGATTTTCCCAAATAATTCGCTGAAATACGTAACTCTGAAACTAGTGACGACATGTAATATACAATTATTGTAAAATTTTTAAAATGTTTGACGTAACATGATGGTGAAATTCACTTTTTTCAACCCCCTCACTAGATCAATGTAGAATCTTAAAGTAGAGAATTATAAAAAATGTCCGAGTTCACAAGATGTTAAATAACAAATTGTCAAATTTATTGATGAAATTTATTGATATTTATTAATCACAATTATTGTAAAATATTCGAAAATTGAGGTAACACGATTACGAATTATCAACTTTTTCAGCCCCTTCGTCAACAAGATGTCTGGTTACAATGTTGTCAAATTAATTAACATAGATGCCAAAAAAAGATTCTGAAGGTTGGAAAACGATGATGTGTGACGTTTGATTGAATAATTGAAGCTCTGAAGCTAAAAAATTGAAAGAACTAACGTCACTCTACCAACTAAAATCCATGAAATTCAAATTTTGTCAATGAGATGACAAATGATTATAGCGATAATTTATCAATATATAGTATGAATATTTTCAATACGTTTGAATTTAAACCATCTAAGGGAGACGAAGATTATTCATGCTCAATTCGAATTTTGATTTCAATAATTCTTCGATAACCTATTCAGTGACCTAAAGAAATCACTTTAAATTGTAGAGAAAACTTCGGAGACAATAATTAACATTGGAGATTTGATTTATCAACTAATTATTTCCCATTTTATTAAACTAAATCGTCTACTTATCTCGTGCTTTATAAAGTTGGCGAATATTGAGAAACAAACGGCGAATTATTCAGATAAAATGGCAGCTGCAACAATTGTACATCTAATCGATTTCGATCCTGCTACTACTATTATTAATTTATCGAATTCTGATCTGATTGAACGGGTTAACTAATGAGAAACATTATTATTTCAGATCAAGTTCAGAGTTCAATTTAGTTATTAACACATCCGATTAGTTTATAGCGATTACAACGTGAAATAACATCCGTTGGCGTTCGACAACTCGATTGACAATAAATCAAGTTGTCCCAATTAATTTATTCCATCGACACACAATCAACAGATTTTCCATTCATAATTCATTTGCGAATTCTTACTTTGCAACAGCCTCATATCGTATTTCTCAGAACACGTTCTCTTTTTCATTGTCATCCAATTTTTCGAAATTGGATGACCAATCAGTTTTCGAAATTGCATCAACAGATTTCAAAAACAATAAATTAAAATTAACACATTTGGCTTAAGTCTCACTAAATATATTAAAAACTCTTCATATGTTGCGGGTGGTTAACCCATTATCAAGAGTATACAATTTTACTCAAGTTACTTGAGTAATATTGGGTGTTTTTTTTTTAGAGGTATAGAACTTTAAGTTGGCATTACTGTTGAAGATGGCGACCGATTTAACAGCTGAGAAGTGATTTATTCTCAGTTTGGTTTGGCAATTCAGCATGAATGGACTCACGCCTGAACAACGCTTGCAAATAGTGCAATTTTATTTCGAAAATAATGGTTCAGCGCGAAATACGTATCGCGCGAATTTTGTTTAGCGATGAAGCGAACTTCTGGTTGAATGGCTACGTCAACAAACAAAACTGCCGCATTTGGAGTGAAGATAATCCTCAAGTGTATGTCAAAACACCGTTACATCCAGAAAAACTGACTGTTTGGTGCGCTTTATGGGCTGGTGGAATCATTGGTCCGTACTTCTTCAAAAACGATGATGGCCAGAACGTTACAGTCAATTGTGATCGGTATAGAGCCATGATTACTAACTTTTTCATTCCCGAATTGAACAAGAGGCGCAAATTCAATAAGACGGCGCAACATGTCACACAGCTCGTGCCACAATCGATTTATTGAAAGACACGTTTAGTGACCGCCTAATTTCACGTTTTGGACCTGTGAATTGGCCTCCAAGATCTTGTGATTTAACACCGCTAGACTACTTTATGTGGAGCTATGTAAAGTCGTTGGTCTATGCGGATAAGCCACAAACGCTTGACTATTTGGAAGACAATATTCGCCGTGTTATTGCCGATATACGGCCACAAATGTTGGGAAAAAATCATCGAAAATTGGACTACATCCCAGCCATCCGTGGCGGTCATATGCCAGAAATCATATTCAAAATGTAATGCCACAAGATTATCTTTCGAATGAAAAAAAAATTCTTGTCAATCGTATGATCCATCGTTGTTTTATTGCAACTTCAACTTCTATACCTCTAAAAAAAACACCCGTTATTATATAATCTTGATAATGGGCAAACCACTCGAAACATATGTAGTTTTTAATATATTCAACACACTAAAGCCAAGTGTGTTAATTTTAATTTATTGTTTTTTAAATATAATGTTTCACCAAGAGATAAGCGAAACCTCCGTGTCATTTATCAAAAGATTTTAGTTAATAATTTAGGCATTTAAGTTTTTAAGTTTAACATTTAAGTTAAGTTTAGCATTTGTACAGCGTTTTTAGCAGTATTGAGTACAACATATTGACAATAAAACACTATCAAATTATTTGAAGTTCGGAAATTTTATATTTCTACAATTATTTTCATTTGAATCATTTTCAGTTCCTTTCGAGAAGTGTTCAACCACCTGTGGAAGGTGAACCAGATTATCTGCAAGCCTCGAGCAAGGATTTGCGGGAAGATTACAAGAACTGTTTCAGATAAAAGAGGATCTGCAGGAGATAAAACAAGACCTACAGTGGTAAATTTTGGTCAGTTTAAACGTTAAACTTGTTTACGTCATACATATATCTCATTTACTTTCTACGAGCTTAAATACTTCAGAAAATGTAAGTGATTCCGATAATGGAGCAGTTAATTTGAGATATGGCTCTTATGCGTTAAATGCAATAATATATTCCCTAACTAACGATCTCATCAATTAAAACAGGATTATGTTCGTTAAGCACGCTTGTTAATTCAATGAGATGTAATTATTTTTCGTGAAATGCAACATAAAATCTGTATAAGCACGATTATTTCATTAATTGAGGAAGCGTTACAATTTTCAAGACACAAGTAACTTCGAAACGTCAATAAAGACCTGTTATCTCTAATAGTGGTAAATATGCCCATTAGATTTGAACACTGGAAAATATAACAAACTAATCACTTATTATAATGCATTAAAAAATAAAAGTTAGCTAGGTAATAATTTGTCCCTACGTTTATATGGAATATTTCATAAAATAATTCTGTTAATACAGAAATAATGAGTTAAAAGGGATATTTGAATATCGGAAAAATAGCAGTTTTCAGAATCTCGTGAAAATATATTCGTAAATACTCGAAAACAATATAATAAAATCAACAAGATTAAATTTATAATATAAAATAACATACAAAGGATACCACCTGACGAATATAAAATTAATTCTAAACGCAAAACTTCGTACGTTATACACCAAAAATTATTGTCTACTTTTCTTCCAAAATTCAAACATAATTATATAAGGTGTTTCATTATCTTTTAGAAATATTTCAACTAACTATATATTAAAAAATTGAAAACACGAAAACTCAGCACAAATCATCTTAATAAAATGTCACTTTCATCTGAGATACAGGGTGTTTTATTTATCAATTTTTATCATCAAGTTTTTTGTGACCATTTCTTGGAAACTATATTACGTGTTGATTTCATCACAATGTACTGATTCATTCATTACGAAAATGAAATATCAATCCGTATTTATGCAACAAAAAATAATTTATAACTTAAATTTTCCAAATGAAACACCCTGTAACTCAGACAGGATGCGTATTTTATCCAAGTCCTTGTATTATATATTCATATTTTCTTGTCAGTATTCTATCGCAGAAGTATTGTAAATTATTTTATAATAATGAATATTAACTATATATCATTAATATTTGAAAACTAGGTATTATTTTTCAAAAAAATTTTTGTGGCGTATTAGATCATAAAATTTACTTTACCTCTTCGCCAAAATATTCTCACTTTCGTTTTCACGCTTATAAGTGACATTCCTTGGACAGAATGCGAAATTTCTTGGCACGTACCTGAAACCAAAAGAGAAATTATATGAATATATGTTTATTGAACATAAGAACGAAAATAAATTTCAGATGTTACCTACTAATATTGCATGAGCGTCTGATGTTTCTCAAAAAAGAGGCGGATGCATTGAATTTCATTCAAATCAGTTATTGAAGTAGAGAAATTCAAAGAATTGAATTGAAAATAAAAAGTGAATTTTTCATTAGTTTCTGAATTTAAAAATACCATGCCTCTTAATATTCTGATACCACTTCGTTGCCTATCAAAAGGAAAAAAAAGTTTTAAAAAATATTTCCATCTACTTTCGGTTCATTTCATGGCATGAAATTAAATCAGTGAAACACTCAAACACTGTACGTAATAAAGAATGCGAATTACAATTTCAAAGAGACAATTTAATTGATGCATGAAAAAAGCGTAAGCGACAATTAAATTGTCCCTTTCACAGAGCAAAACTTTCCTGCAACTTTTGCTGTAACAAATGCTGCAATGGATTTTTCACTTTTTACTATAGTAGTGTTAAGAAGAGTTTGACATCTGTCAATATTTTGCATGATTCTGAATATCCACTTTATGAAATTGAAATGCCGAATGATACTCGAAATAGTATTTTATGGCATAAATTTCTGTTTATATTATTCTACTTCGTTTCCTTTATCCATTTCACTCGAAAAAGTATCAAGCTGAAAACGCTTCATTGGTTTACAATTTTTCTGTCAATAGATTTTCCAAATTTACTAATTAAAAAACATATCTCACAATAAATTTCTATGATACAGAAGAATCGTATTCTATAAAAAATCAATTCAATTTTCAAAATGTATTCAGCACATGATTTTAGGTATTGATGTTTATAAAATTTACTGAATTTTTGAACACCTTTATGTTAGAGAGTTTATACTTGAAATATCGGATATTTGGATAATATACCTATAACATATTTACCCCATAAATATTCTTTGAAATTTTATGAATTATTATGTAGTTTTTGATTAAAAAAATTATGTAATTTGAGGGAAATAGTTCAAAAAATATAAAACACTTGAAAACAAAAAGATCCATTACATGAAAAAGAAAGTTATCAAAACGAGTTTACAAGTTGTCATAACCACATTTAAATCATTTCAATTACCCAATTTCAGGTAAAAAAAGGCAAAAATTCAAGAAACCATTACAAAATTTGAAATGTAAGAAATAGATCATCGTTTGAAACTTTTAACAGTATCCAGCATGTCCATTATTTGAAAGAAAATGATAGCGAAACTAGTTTACAATATGTCGTAATGATATTTAAACCAATTGAATTATTCAATTCCATGTAATAAAGTAAAAAATTCAGGAAAAAATTAAAAAAATTGACATGCAAGAAGTATATCATCCTTCGAAGGTTTTAACAATATCCAGCAGTATTCTGATAAAGAACCAAGTAAAACTCATTGTCGCGTTGCTAATTACCCGTAAAACAACAGACTAATATATGGGCGGTTTAATAAGCAAGAAATATTATGCCATCATTCCACGTAATGGCATCCAATTCACGACTGTTTCTTTTAATTACCTTACCTCGTCTATACCTACTATTCTTAATAAATCAGGGTGCAATCTAGTCGGTTCAGGCATTCCAACGCATTCTATTCTAAAACAAAGCCGAGCTCTTCTAGGTAATCCTTGGTAATCGAGTTTTTTGTTCGTCGTTTCCACGAAAGTATAACCGAAAAACCGATAAGTTTTTTCGTGGCACGACATTCTTCTCTACTCCGCGATACAAGAGCGGTCTTTTTGAAGTAGGCAAACTTATTTGATCTGCGAAACGTGCATTCAGTTCGAAAAATTTATTGTTTCCCGAAGATCTTCGAAGATATTAATGGGACTTAAAAATTAATGAAAAAATATAAAATATATAAGGTATAAAACAAATTTAAACTCGAGAAAGAAGTAAATTTACAAGATTAGTGAATTGCTCTGCCTCTATCTGAGGAAGGGTTTTATTCAAAGTTTAAGACAGAAACTATTTGGAAAATATCCCAATATTTTGATTATGCTATTGGATGATTATATATAATTTTTCGTACAGCAAAAAACGATATTTAAATCGACTTAAATTGAGAATCTTCTCTTCTTCATTGACTTTTTCAATAACTTACCATATAAGTATTTTCCAGTATTCTCATTAAAAATATGTATATTTGATGATTAAAAATGAAGTGAAATTGAAAATTGAAAATAATTCAAAATTGACACGTTTCTCATTATGCACTTAGAACTCAAGGACATATATGCAATATAAAACATTAATATGGCAGTTAAACAGAAAGATTTGACATATCTCGATAGAATGTTGTAGAAGTGTAAAATACAAATCAGAGAAAATCAAAAAAGTAGTTTGTTGGTAACTTAATCTAAAAATAGATGTCGCTTCGCATAAAACAACCACAAAGAATCCGCAAATTTTCCTTCGAATTAAGTGAAAATAAGAAGATAATTACATAGTTATTCTTCACTGAATCTGAAAAATATTTGAATCCAAATTAGATTTTATATTATAAAAAGGTAACATGTACCTCAATACAGCTAATTATGCCGTGGTATGTCAAAGCTTTTTTCTTGAAGGACAGCCCGTGGTAAAAGCGAAGTTATGAATAAATAATTATATTTTCTATCATGAAAAACAAAAACGAATCAAGCAATCGGAGAGAAATCGTTAGAACTAACTGAAACAGACCATCGAGAAAGTGGAAATACTCTCAGTAAGTGAATGTCAATAATCAACATTATTATTTTATTAACCAATGTTTCTTCAGAACAGTGAAGAACTTATTGGAATAATAACAAGAATTTATTGATTTTTCATAATTTATAGATGAAATTGATTATTTCATACGTCATTCGAGTTTAAGAACTTGAAAACGAAATAATAATCAATGTTATTCGATCTTACGAAAATGTTCGACTTGCGTGTCCAATTCTTGCAAGCTGAGACCTGCTAGGGAAAGAAATCACTGGCTTACCCTATACATTGAGATGATAAATTTCAACTATCAATGAAAAATAGATTTTTACAAAATTATTTTCGAAAACATATATTATGTCGATTCAGATTAAGCGATGATTGGAAGAAAAGTAAACAAGGCAATTGATATTTACCTACTGAGTTTTTGGAATAAAGAATTGCTTCTAAAAGAAGTACTCCACCTCTAAAAACTCAGTAGGTAAAACTCAATTTCCTTGTTTACCTTTCTTTCAATCTTCGCTTAATTTGAATCGACATAATATATATTTTCGAAAATAATTTTATAAAAATCGTAATAAGTATATAAACCGCCCTCGGATAAAAATAGATTTTGTTTTCTTATCACAATATTTATGTGTTTCTAACTGAAGTTTCCAAATATTAAATAATCCATTAACATGAAGTTATAATGAAGAACAATCGTCCAATTGCTTCTTATATTTACATTTTAACATGCATCATTGCAGCTTTGTCAAAGAATGTATACAAACTTGAGTTTATATACTCCCATTCACATAATTCTGTGTAACATTCGTTGGAATAGCCAGAGAATTCAATCTGGATGATTCTTTTGAAAGATTTGAATACTGTTGCTCAGCGGAAGAATGAATCACAGAAACCTACACCAGTAGTTTCCTTTCCTTATGTATCTTCCCTACTCTATCATACACAATTTTGGAACGTAGCCACTTTATTGATATTTAAATAACGAATAAAAATAGTTATAGAACAAGGTTAACAAAAAACGTTCAGAATTTTATGACAAATCGTTTATGTTTGTTATAATACACTTGGTGTCCCATTCAAAATATCAAGAACCTGTGCTTTAAGCAAGTTGTAACTGTAATTCAATGTATTTATTTATATGAAAGAATTTACATTAATTTCTTTACTCTTTTAGAATCACGTATATTGGATATACCCAAGAAACATTGGCACAAGACTAACTGAGGATTAATAAGAATAAATTTGATAAATCCTTTGATTCTGGATAGTTTGATTGCTTGATATTTAAAAATAAATATTTGTAAATATTTATGTTGTGTTTTTTAGCAATAAAGTTTCATTGAGCTCGCAATTTTACCCCAATAATCGATTCAGCCGATATTTGATGAAAATCTAAATACAAAATTTGAATAAAACTAAGTAGTTTTCAGATTTTCACTATAATTAATTTAAAACATGACAATATTGTTTCGCCAACACAGTGGCTTCATCAGATGTTCATGATAACTGAGATATTACATTGTGGACTGCTGGGATTTATCCTGAACTGTGTGGAAATGACTATAGAATATATTTCTTCTGAAGTGAGGGGGTTGACCATAGAATACTTCTCTTCGATTGCTTTTTACTAGAATAAATTTGATGAAGGAGAATTATTGATTGAAACTTGATTATTCAATAAACTATTTGATTTATTCCTATTATTAATTTCCATGGCTTCTAACAGGGTTAGTTTAGTTGCATACGGAACGAAAGGGTTATAAATTAACCCTGTTATAAGCCATGGAAATTAATAAGAGGACGAAATCAAATAATTTATTAAATGATCAAGTTTCAATCAATAAGTCTCCTAAATTTATTTCAGTGAAAAACAATCGAAGACAAGTATTCTATGATCATTCCCCATACTTCAGAAGAAATATGTTCTATAGTCATTCCCCTACTTCAAAAGAACAGTGTTCTATGGTCATTTCCACACACTTCAGGATAAATGCAAATAGTCCACAATGTAATAGCCCAGTTTATCATCAACATCTGATGAAGCCACTGTGTTGGCGAAACAATATTATCATCTTTTAAATTAATTATAGTGAAGATCAGAAAACTATTTACTTTTATTTAAAAATATGTTATTATATTGTTACAAACACAAAATTTGTATGTAGTATTTTATCGTTTTTTGTGATAAGATGAGAAATTCAATTCGTGCATTTTGTTCAAAGAAAATTTTAAGCAAATCATATCCGTTTTTATCCAGTACGTCAATTTATTTAAATATTTCGGCATAAAAACGTTTTCTTTGAAACAGGTTCAAAAAGCAAATATAAAATGGAGAAGTCTTATTGTATCGCCAAAAAATGAGAAAATACTGAAAACGATATTTCGTAGGCTTTACCGTTATAAACTTCCTTGATTAGAGCCAATAATGGCTCCGCCCCTTTCTGTCACGTCAAAACTTACGTAGTTCATTAAATTGAATGAAAATGCTGCGGTTTTTCATAGCTGCAGAGATTTTATCATATATAAGTATCTATATTTTATTATACGAGTATGTAGATATATAAACACACACATGTAATTTATATATCACTTGTATACATTTTTGTGAAAGGAGTAATCCCAATGAGTCCTATGCAAATAACAGCTCGGCTTAGAGATTGTTGAGAGGATGATGTTAACAAATATCAATGCCAAATGTGTGCTAAATTGCAAATCTTTACGGAGACAGGATGTTGGTCTTGGGTCAACGCACACACAATGTAACGGGTCGCCGTACTTTGACAAAAACAAAAACCGAACAAATCCTGGCCACATAATGAGCTTAGGTACACCTATTTGCGCATTTTAAATTTACTTTTTGCGTTACAGAAAAGTGAATTAGCGAAGTTGGCTACGATTCGAAGTTGTCCGAGGTGTTTTCGAATACCTCGTTGATGACGGGCGATCGCGCATATTTTGTATAGGAAAGTACATAATAACTCGATAATGGATGGATCGACTGTATCACTGCCGACGAAGAATGAGTTGGAAGTGAGGATGACTGGCAACATGGCGAATCGGACGTGAAATTAACTGGAACTACTGCAGATATAATGTTAAGTTACCAGCTGAACAAAACTATGAAATTTCATCAGTGGAATGGATTTTGTGAACGAAATTTAATACTTATGATGGTAAAGTTCTTTGGAAGTGGTAGAAATTTTCTAAAACTTTTAGATCGAGAAGTTCATAATCAAGAATTGATTTTAAGCATGTATGCTTAATCAATTTAATATAATTGTCACATTCCTTTTCAATACAGGTTTATTTGAAATGGTTCGTTGTGGTTAGTAAAATTCAGTTTTAATTTCAATAATTCATTTGTTCGTAAAAGCGATTCGATTGTAAAATTTCGAAAACTGATGTTTTTGAGCTATTCCAACAAGAGAAAATGTACAAATAATAAGTTCTTTGTTCTCAACAGGAATAATACCCAATGACAGAAAATAATAACAAAATGTTGAATAATAACTAAATAAATAAAATGAGAGATATATAACAAAGAGCTCAATCTAATCTACAAAAAAAAAACTAAAATAGTAACTAATAACTAAATAATAGCAGCGGACAAGAGAGGAGGACAATCAATACTATTGTGCAGTAATTTGTACAAGAATTTGAGTGATAAAGTTTCTCTCCTGCTCTGCAATGAGATAAAACTAAATCGACTCAATAATTCGTTATGATTGACTCCTCTCTGTGGATAAACTTTATCCTCCCTCCACACTAAGAATTTCAAGAACCTTCTCTGAATAGCCTCAAGATGGCGTTGATGGCAAGTGTAAATGGGATGCCAGATCGTGCTGCCATACTCCAACTTGCTACGGATTAGGGTATTGAATAGTCCTATCAATGTTGAAGAATTATTGAAATATTTGCCATTACGTATAACGAATCCATACATTTTCGCAGCAGATGAAATAAGTTGGGTGATGTGGACGACAAAGGAAAGCTTCTGGTCGAAGACTACACCAAGATCTTTCGCCTTATCTGAACGAGAGAGAACCTGACCACTGACGCTATAATCACAATCAATGCGATCCCTTTTCCTTGTGAATGAAACAATTTAATGAAATATTACAAAGAACTCAATCTAAATCTTCAATTAGTCTATAAATCTTCATTTTAGTCAATTTCCTTTGTTCGCATAACTCGTAATAATAAATTCTATGGACTCAAAGTGAACGTCACAATCATTGGCAACTTGATTGAATGTAGACTCTACAAACTAAATGGGGGATTGTATTAGCGAGTTGGCCCTTGGAGTCTCTAGGTGGAATAATTCTGTAGTACGAGATTTTGCCTAGAACACGAAATTTCAAAGCAGACAAGAAAGGAGGACAATCAATACCGTTGTGTAGTAATTTGTACAAAAATTTAAGTGATGAAGTTTCTCTCCCGCTCTGCAATGAGAACTAAATCGACTCAATTATTCGATATGATTGACTCCTCTCTGTGGATAAACTTTATCCTCCCTCCCAACTAGGAATTTCAAAAAGCTTCTCTGAATGGCCTCAAGATGGCGTTGATGGCAAGTGTAAATAGGATGCCAGATCATGCTGCAAGTCCAACTTGCAACGGATTAGGGTATTAAATAAATACTCCTATGAATGTTGAGGAATTATTGAAATATTTGCCAATTCGTATAACGAATCTATATATTTTCGAGGCAGATGAAATAAGTTGGGTGATGTGCGAAATGAAGAAGCCTCTACACCAACATCTCTTACCTTATTATTACACTCAATTCAATCTCTTTTCCTTGTGAAAGAGCAAATTGTAAAAGAAAGTACGAATGCATCATTTTAGTGCAACTAAGCATATAAATTAATATATTACCTATTCGCATCTTCTTTTTCTGTGAAATAGTTCAGAGATATACTTGATTCGAAGCATTTTTTCAGAGAAATTCGAATTTTAAATTACCTTATCTGTTTAGGCGGGTGAATTTTCTATTGCTGAACACCTTTGGCACAAAATGCATCTAAAAACATACTGTTTGTGCGCACTAAACTCTCTCTCTCTCTCTCTCTCTCTCTCTCTCTCTATATATATATATATATATATATATATATATATATATATATATATATATATATATATATATATATATATATACAGTGTAGACAATAGAATCGATAGAACAGAATAATGAATTCGAGATTCATTAGAACATTTAAATAAAATAGATCCGCGATACATTTACAAATTTAAATAATTTCGATATTTGAATGAAATACAATGATTAATATCACAACGATATTAATTTAACATAATACCACAAAACACTGACATAACTATGACACGTTAAAATAAAAGAAATTATACATCCTTATGTGAACTCGAATAGTTATTTCGAGAAGTAAAATCATTGCTATGAAGAGCAAAATATTTATGTAGATAGTATTGAAAATGTGAAAATTGTGATGAAATTGTAGTTTTGCCAGTTGTGTAGATTGCACCAATCGTTAAACTTGTTATACGCCCCTGGTACCATTCGACACATTTATTTAACATGATCTAGTAGGGTGAATTCTACCTACACTTCCTGCCTACCAAATAAAAAACAATATGTGAAATATTTTCGAAGTCCTAGACACAAATGACTTTTAAATTCTTTAATATGACATTGTAGAGCTCAAATCTTCATACTTTAGCTGAAAATTCTAGAATATTCGCATCGGAATAATAAAAGAAATATGTGTAATTAAAGTTTCAATTATTTTCAGCAGAACTAAATCATTTTTATGATCTTACCCATTTTGCATACTCATTGAAAACCCGATTGTGGTTCGTAAATTCCTTTGTGACATATTATAATGATTTATCGCAATTAGACGCATTTGTTTCAAAGTGATTACAATTACCTAAACCTCGAAATAAACCCGACTCGCAGCATTGTATAAGAAACGCAGTTAAACGAAAATAATGGAAAACCTTTTATAACCGATTTAATCGCAAGTCAATGCCACTATTAAAATCGAAACAGGTCGGGTATTTATTATTGAAACGATTTTATAATTTCGTATTTCGTTTAATCTAGTGTGCAACGAGATCAGTAGCTTTATAACGCACATTTGATTGGAATTATTAATTCGTTTTCTGAAATTGAATGGCAGTTTCATGCTATTGTGCCGATAAGACAGGTCAGGGAAGGTCGAAGTTATTTTAGAGATTTTTACTTTATTTTCATACACACTTCGAAGGTTATATTTACATGTTGAAAAGTAATAACACTTATATCTATAATATCTAGTGGGCGGATTGGCCGCGGTTGCAGGCCGGTGCACCTTCGGAATATTCGACCACAAAAATATATCTAATACACATGCCGAATATTCTTAATGGTTCAACGCATTTCGGAATGTTATTCCCAGAATTGATCTCATGTTATTGTATCGCAAAAATTCCGAGAAAAAACCGATAAATAAACTCGAACGAAAGGAAACGCCTGTAAGTCTGTAAAACTTTATGTCACGTGATTTGGTCAGGTGATTCGAGTCATGAACCTCTGTGTTCGACGTTGCGCAGCAGTATTTTTGGAAAATATTTGGCTAATGGGCTAAACAACTTTTACGTATCGACGTCTTGTTATATTCCTGTGTGTTCCTTGACGAAATAATCTTGGGAAATCGCGCAATTAGGTAGGTATCTATAAATTAGATCATCTCGTAAAAATATACGCAGAAATAATCTATAATAGAAAAAAAAGCCACTCAACAGTAGAGGCAACTGGTGAACTACAAGAACTTTGCGCTACCAAAAATATGAGCACATGAAAAGCGCATCCACCATTTAAGTAAAACAACTAAAACGTGGTTTGAATAGGTGTGTGATGTCGAAAATTGTGGGTACAGAAGAGAGCGAATCAAACGTTTCATTGAAAACCATTGTAACACTGTTCGAATTAATGTCCGCTACTAAAAATTGAGAGAACTGGAAATGCGCATCCACCATTTCATAAAAATTATAATATGAGTTACGAGATGAAAACTTGTCAATAGATTTGTAAAGAATAAAGATTCGAATTGACTTGCAGAAATTGTAACTGAACTAACAGAGAATGATAAATAATCGACAATTCAGATAAATGATAAACGTTTTTATTTAATCTCATAATGTTGCATATTTCATTGAAACAACGAATCCATTTGATTTTCAATTAATGCAGTCAATTTTATCAAAAAAATTAAATCATGTGTTATATCCTACAAAATGAAACATTATAGTTGTTTTAATTCACAGTTATTAGCTGAGATGGTCTTGATGAGTAAGCATTTTGCACGCAGTTCTTTTAGTTCACTACAACGTCCCATGAATAGAACTACAATAATATTCCCAATAAAAGTATTAAGTCCATTATATGTACTTTTACATAAAAGTTACTTATACTGTACTTTTTATCATACTTTATCACTGCATTAATTTTATTCAAAGAAATCTGGCAACACCTGACTTTTTATTAACTAGTCATATATACGTCTGAAAATGGTTTATCGTTCTCTTGGAAATTTCTAATCACTGTTTCAATATCATTTTCCAAATCATATAAAATTTGAATATTCAAATTCAAATATTAGTTTTCATTATCCTTTCACTGAGTAAAAAGCAACTTCATATTTGTTACTATGCACGATCTGTTTTGATTATGTTACATAGTTCATCCATAAATATTTAATTGTAAGCCATTAATTGCATTTGATTGAATATGTATGTATATGTGACGAAAATTACGTGTAATTCGTTTATAACCAAATGTAATACTTATATTTCTATCGAATTTCATTTCTATTCAATTCATTTCAATTCTATCGAATTTCACTCTCTAGAGAACTGTGGACACTCGGGTAGTATTTTTGAGTTAGTTACATTGTCGTTATAAATTCTAGCTCAGATCAAAGATTTTCATTTTTTCAATCAGACATCTCAAGACTGCAAGATTCATTTGAGCAAGTGTGTGGTGTGTATGGAAACCTTTATGATAATTGTATGAATTTTAGAAGTTGAAAAATAATTCCATACCACGTTAGAAAGTACGACAAATTTTTCTGCAAATTCATGGCAATTAAGAATCATTTAAACTGAAATCAGTTTTACTTCTTTCAAAGAATTACAACCTAGATGAGACTGATTAAAATTGCGTGCAGGTGAAACGCAGACCATTTGAAATACAGTAGGTGTTAATTTAACCTGAAATATAGTTTTTTTTTGTGGTTTTAATTGGACTTTTACTCAGAAGTATTCAACAATTACAGGATGGAAGGGAGTTGTGAAAACGACAAACTATTTTTTTTTCTACTTTTCTTGGAATTGGCGAGATTATAAATTCAAAAAGAGATCTTTTCGATACGAACATTGTAAACAAAGAAGTTGCCGACGATATTCCTGTAGCGTCAATTTTTTATATCGTTTATAATTTCCAAAACCTGAATAAAATAATGAAATTCAAATATTAAACTCAAATGAAATCTTAAGACATCCGTAGTGCAATTAAATTATACGAGTACAGCACAATGCCCGCTCTCAAGATTCACACGCAAACACACACTATTTATTAATATATTACATTAGTAATACAGTGAGTTAAAAATATTTTGATAGAATTTGAATTAGTTACTATTGCAACTAGAATTTGGTTAAAAGATAGAGAATAAGTGCAACTTAACGATCTTTCGTAACATGACGACATATTGCAAACTTGTGCCTCCGAGATACGGTATATCCGGTCTCCGTAGATTAGTCGCCAGAACAACCGACTGATGTTGCGTAGAACTCGGTTCGAGCCCCGCTGAAGGCACGGGTGTTTGTGTTTGTCTATGATTTATGCAGTTTGAATAATGATATATGCTGGGTAATGTAAATTGATTACAAGCCCAATGGCCGTTCGGAACCGGCGTTAAACTGTAGGTCGACTGAATTAAAAAAAAAACGGAATATCATTCCAAAAACATAAAAACATATAATGTTAATCACGTCTTAAACAAGGAAAACACGAATTATGGTTATTTTAAGGAACATCCTTCGTCTATGTTAAGTATATCCAGTTCAACACACCTTCGTAATTACATCAACATACACTAAAATCAGTCACGCCACATTAAAAGGAACTTAATTTTTATATAAGTGAAATAAACTTATAAATTGCAAATATCAAATCTTGACGTTGAGTTTTACTCTATATAAATGCCGGTTGATGATGCATTTGGCTATCCTTTTTCTACATAACCTTACGTGCATCTATTTTACCATTAAATTTATGCTTGTTCAAGGACCAGTCAAATATAGCACAAACGGTTTTCCGCATCGAGAATTTAATGTAATGGAGAGAGTTCGTTCTTTGGAATACGACGAATAGCGGCTATTTATCGACGTGCGTAGTCTTTAGGTCAAGTTTTTACGAATGGAAGCTTGCCAGTTTGAAGCTGAAAGCGAAGTTTTGTAGGTGGACCTAATTCGATTGAGAAAAGCGAAGTCAAAATTATATTTAAATATAACTTCAGGTGAACTAAAATGAATCAAACTTTTTACTGATATTTTTTATCACATTGTTGAGTATGTGAGAGGATTTTCAATTTCAAAGAGTTTCCAGGGGCCCTGTGGCTTATATAAAATACAACTTCAAAAAGTGGTTCTATTAGGAATTTTTTCATTACTTCCATGAAATTATGTTCAACCATTTGTTTAGAATGATAGAAAATCATTAGTTAAATTATACGTTTAACTCACTCGATTACAATTAAATTAACACAAATAATTGTAATTTTCATTATTTTGGATTAATTCACGGTAATTCCTTCCTCTTAATTAGAGTTTTAATGTGAATTCAATTTAACTTACTACAATTTTAATTAAAAAAAAAACACAAATTTACCGATAACTTCTCAAAGAGCAAATGTTATAATAACCATCAGATTCAGTTCAAGATATTAACATCGAAAATTTTTGGACATAAAATTACGTTCTCAATTTCTTTAGATTTTAAGTTACCAGAAATATTATGACAGTTATCGATAAAATGTTATGTTGAGCGAGTTGTAACTATTTCGAAAGCGTTCTTTGAATGTGCTTATTGTGGAACTTCCAAAGAGGCCATTCAAATTTTACAGGTGATAAGTATGGCCTTGAATATTGTTCAAAACGAAATAAATCCTATTGTACCCATTTACGAAAACCTTAACCGTATCGTCGTTTCGTAATCAAGTCACGAAGCGACTCTAATTCGTTCTAATTTGGAAAAGAAGTAAATTTTTTTGAACAATTGAAAGAGAAAAGTTTTCAAGCCAAAAAAGAACAATCGAAGAAAAAACCTATGAATTAGAATTACCAGGTATCAATGAACTTAATAACGCTTAAAATTGACTGTATAATTGATTATCAACACGGAGTAACTCTTGTATGGTTATTGCAGTTCTTTATGATGTTTCTGATGATGTTTCGTGAAAGAATATCATTCCGCTATATTCTTTAGATGTAGGTATATGTAATTATATATATTTTCTGAATATAACTCTCATGTTATATTCAGAAAAACCACAACCATAGTTACACCATATTCTTCTATCCCGAATTGCTGTCGCCTAAAAGTTGTGCGATAATTATTGAAGGTAAAGTATTCCAAAGACGTTTGTCTTGTCCTGGCAGCGTAAGGAAGGAGTCTTCGTCACTAAGACTTTCATTAAAATGAGAAAAAAGATCGTAACTCTCGAAATCGAATCAAAACTTTGGTGAGATCTTGGAAAAATGTTTTTACAGTCTATAAATTCTTGAGAAGAAAAAATCAGCTGCTTCAATGATTACAAATTGGTTTTGGAAGAGTTTCAGAAGAATACTGTACGAGATAACTTGGGGGAAAGTTTTTCGTTACTTCGGTGTATAATTCTGAAAATTTAGGGATCGTAATATACCAAGTCATAAGATGATGGTAAATAGTCAAAAGGCCATTGTCGCATTTCATGATAACGTTTTTTTCGTAGCAGATTTGGGGTTTTCCGTTCAAAACTTAAATAATCCAAAAGTATTCATTAATTGTGATTAAAGGTATTTTCGTTGTGGAAGTTGCAACATATAATTTCTTCGATTAGTCAGCCCCTCTCTTCGTGATATGACCTTAGTCATTCCCGATAATTCCTTTTTCGGAGCGAATGCGACCAACTTCGAGCAGTGATTGCACCAAGAGATTATCGTTAAAAATCTACGTCATTCAACCAACCTTGTGGTGTAAAAGTCCGGAAAGAAAGAGGTGTCGAAGTCGTCTTCAAAGGATGGTGGCACGTTCAAATACAGGGCACTATGTTCTAGCATTATAAAGTTGGACACACGGTGTAAAGTAGCCAATCGAACTAGCTGGAGACACAGTTAACTTTACCGGTTACAACACAGTCGAGTAATCCAAAGGAGAACACTGCCGCAACACACATAAAGTATCGATATTACGCACTATTCGTTGGTTTAACAGCACCGGAAAGTTTAACAGTAATATTAAAACTAGTTTCATTTTTATTGCACAACGGCGCAGTGTGTTAATGTCACTTGGCGAGCTGGTTAGCGTGAGACTGGAACGAACCCATCGAAAGCGACTGGCGAGCGAAAAGTGGCGAAGTTCCGCCGGATTCTCTGGCCGACCGCGACAATCTACAGACGTTTGCCCGTTCCTTCCAAAAGCCGGCAACTCAATGGCAACGGCTACGTAGCTGTGCGCGAGGATCGCGATTGAGGTTAGTAGGTCGCGATGACGCCTTCGGTTTTCGATGTTTGCCGAGCACGCGGGCAGCGCAGCTCGCGAACCAAACGGCAAGGCTGACTCGAAAATAGGATTTTTCTACTGGTACTGACCTTCCTGTTTGGTGGTTTTGCAAATTGTGGAATTACGCCGATTCGTGCGAGTTATGGCAATTTTCGAAGAACGGAGCCTTGCTGTTACGTCCGAAGGAAAGTTGATTCAAACTCGAATCGAGTACGAACAACAACGAGTGGGGATTTGACGGTTTTCTTCCGATTCTGTTGCTCAAGATGCAATAAAGAGTAATTTCACATGGAAAAAACACGCCAGGGACAACAGAATTATTGAAGTATAATAATAATGATAATAAAAACATTTATTGTTCTCACTATCCTACAATTGATTAAACAATTGTGTCAAGTTCAGTAAATACAGAGCGCACACTAATCTTTTAATGTAAATAGTTTTTCACTTCTATCTTTAGAGAAATGAGGTGAAACAATTTAATATTTCTACAATAATTTTCAAATCTTTTGAGCAATGCGAATGTTGAAACCATCATTCTAATATCTTAATACATGAAATACATTTACCAATATTTCAATGCAAATAGTTTTTCACTTCTATCCTCACAAAAATGACGTGAAACAATTTACTATTTTTGTAATGATTCTCAGGTCTTCTGAGCAAACGTTTGAAATGAAACCGAATAATTTCAGTATTAAATGAAATACATTTGACTTTATATTTCACAATACTTGATAACTTTATTGACAATATGTTTCAAATTATCACCTCATCATCAAGACTAACTGAGTGACTGGTTAAACCTTGAAATATGTAGACAAAGAAACTGTCGATAAACATTAAGCCAATGGTGTGTACTTACTTAATTTATTATATGAATTTTCTAATTTTTCACCTAGAGTTTGGCTAAATTTCATTTAATTATTCTATATAATGCTAAAAACGTCTTTATCCGTTGGTGGTGGGCTTTCAAGACGATTATTTTTGGGGGAGAATGTTAGCACATGTGGTTTTTTTTTCAATTACTGAAAATTGTAATTGTAAATAAAATTGAAAATTTATTGTTCCAAAGTAGAAGTGTTAAAATATTTATGAAAAATGTATGAAATAGTTATGAAAAAGTCTTTCTTATATATATATAGAAGTGAAAATAATAATGAAAAACCGTAACACCCAATAAAAAAGTATAAAATTGTTTCCATTTTTTATATGGATGTAAAACACCAATGGTACTGTATGTAAAAACATGCAGTTACAGTGTAAAATTATAGTAAAGTGTATTGAAATCAATATTGAAAGTGAAAGAAAATATGTTACCTAGTTATTGAAGTAAAATCTGCATATTCTCGTACAATTTATAATGAGAGTATATACAAATTTACGAGTATTTGTTTATTTTAATATACCGCCAATGACCAATAAATATTGTAGATATTACACTATTTCAGAACTTTTTGATAGTACATAATATTTGAAAATTTTACTTGCGAGCTTTGTTAACTATTTAATAAATTAATTATTTTTTTGTGAATATTTTTATGTTAAATAAAAGCAGTATTATTGAAATAACAGTGGAATAAATAATAATACTTGGAGTCCTTCCATTTTCTATTATATTCTTCAATGGACCAAGAAAATTAGTAGGAATAAATACAATAATTATCTATTATTATTTCCAATGGTTTGTACCTTTTATGAAAAACATTCAACTAGATAGTGAAGCAGAAATTGTAACTTATAAAACCACAATGAATGTAACGGAATGCGGTCGGCTTCCACTTTTGAGTCTTTATAATATTCTGGCCGACTATTGGTGAATATTACAATAATTCATTCGTTTTGCAAGTTTCATTATTTATTGGCTTTCTACGTAACTTGCAATTATATTGTTATTATGAAAATATGTTAATTCAATTATCATTCCAAGTAAATGTTACTACTAATTAGCATGATTTCCATATGGTACCTGTAAAATAAATATAATAGTTATGAAATAGGTATTATTACAATGTAGAGATTTTTTCACTTCCTTTCGCTACGAGCTATCGGAGAAATGACTACGGACCATTTGTACTTAACGCGCCCACCAATTTCAATTGGCTTGATATTTTTATATTCATTTTAACAACACCGCTAATTAGAAGGAAATCCCTCAAAACTCCTTATATGAATAAAAATACTGATGGAAATATATACGGGTATTCAATAACTTTCATATAAAATGACACAAAATGAAAATTTGCTGTCTTGGATCTATACACAAATAGGCATTATCTACATATAAATTAAGTATTACTATGGACGGTGATTTTGAATTAAACTTATCAAAGGAACGAAATATAACATTGAACAAACATTGTCCCACAAATTTTGGAATTTCTCACAATATCAAGCTACGATCTTTCGAAACCTTATATGGAACCGCACATTTCATTGCTCTAGATGACCCAATTACCATGTAATGAAAAAGATTGAATAAAAAATGAACGAAATAAAATAATGATAAAAAATAGAATCACTATTCAATGTTATTGACATTAATGGACAAAAAAGGATGCTCAAAACTATGAATGGGACGATGACAGATGACCTCCAACGCTTAGAAAAACCCTTGAAGTAGTGTGGGGGTTCAAGCTTTTGAGGAGCTTGTTTAGACGTTTAAAAATGAAAACGGAACATCGGAATATATTTCAGGATGTTCTTGTAATTTGAACGATCACCTTACGGAACTTTTGTTACGGAACCTTACAAATTTTGTACATAACATATTTCATTCGTTATCACTATAGTTCTCACACATTTCGAAAGAAATAAAAGGGATTGGAAGTGAAAAAGATTGAAAACCACTGAGTCAAAATTTTATTATGAAGAAAACGAACATCTTCACTATTGTAGTGAAATAATTCATATTTTTAATGAAGCTCATTGGGTTTTAAGTGCAAAAGCAATAAACCCTTTAACCCAGTGGTTCTCAACCTTTTTTGCACTCGATCATCGTTTTCAAAATTATGGGATTCAACCACTGGTTAAAGGCTTTATTCCAAACTTTTTCACTTGAAACCTAATGAATTTCACTAAAAATATGGATTATTTCATCAATCATAGTGAAAATGTTGACTGTCTTCATAATCATGTTTTAAATTTTAAAACTTGATTATGAAGACAGTCAACATTTTCTCTATGGTTGGTGAAATAATTTAAATTTTCCATGAAGCTCATTAGGTTTAAAGTGAAAAAGGTTAGGAATAAAGCCTTTAACGAAGTGCTGTTAAAACTTGATAAAGACAGTCAACATTTTCACTATGGTTGGTGAAAATCTAAATTTCCATGAAGCTCATTAGGTTTAAAGTGAAAAAGGTTAGGAATAAAACTTTTAACCGAAGTTTAAATCCCATAGTTTTGAAAACGATGATCGAATGCAAAAAAAGGTTGAGTACCGCTGATTTAAAACTTGATTATAAAGACAGTCAACATTTTCACTATGGTTGGTGAAATAATCTAAATTTCCATGAAGCTCATTAGGTTTGAAGTGAAAAAGGTTAGGAATAAAGCCTTTCAACTAATGGTTAAATCCCATAATTTTGAAAACGATGATCGAGTGCAAAAAAGGGTTGAGTACTACTGATTCAAAACTTGATTATGAAGACAGTCAACATTTTCACTATGGTTGATGAAATGATCTATTTTTTCCATGAAGCTCATTAGGTTTAACGTGAAAAAGTTTAGGAATACAGCCTTTAATCAGTGCTTAAATCCTATAATTCTGAAAACTATGATCGAGTGCAAAAAAGGTTGAGAACCACTGTTAAAACTTGATTATGAAGACAGTAAACATTTTCACTATGGTTGATGAAATAATCTATATTTTCAATGAAGCTCATTGCGTTTCGAGTAGAAAAGGTTAGGAATAAAGCTACAACCAGTGGTTAAATCCAATAATTCCGATAGTTGCGTGTGAAAAAAGGTTGAGAACCACTGAATCCAACTTAATTCGGAAGACCACCAACATCCAAACTGAATCATCACCAGGTGCCAGGGATAAATAGAAAACATTAAAATATTTATAACTTTTGGACACGGAATTATAATCTCATGGAACAACTGTTTAAAGAACTATTAATTATGCCGACTGGGATAACTTTCACAGTTAATGACTCTAGGAATCTGGGAGAGATTCAAAACATACATTCTGAAAATAACTCGAAAATGTTTATCAACTTAGAAGAAGACATAGCACTGCTAAGTAGATACGAGGAGTGAATAAATTCATTTCAATGGCCAGCAGTCGCAAGTAAAGTATTAAACAAACACACTGATGTAATAGAAATAATCATTCTGCATTTTGTTGCATTTGAATGAATTATGACTGTGTAGGAGTTGGTGGAGGCGAAATATGATATTTCCTTAAAGACAATAACACGTATTTATACAGCACTTCGTAATTGAATGCATCAAACATTCCCAGACCGACTTGGAATTTAGATTTCAGTTTTTCAATGTCATACAAGTTATTCCTTGTGTATATCTTCCTGATTTTCAGTAGTAGGTACCGAGTGCTTCCATGAAGCAAAATATTGTAAAAAAGAACGAGGCTCACGTAGAACTAGAAAAATATAGTTTGTACTTCTGCTAGAAAATTGGCAAGGATCGAAATCAAATGACAATGATTGCATTGGCAATGTGAATTGATGTAATTTTGAAATGGCGTCACTCTAGACCAGTGTTTCACAACATGGAGCCTACGCCCCACAGAGGGGGTAATTTTATTGTTGAGGGGGGCAAGTCCAAAATGGACTCGCCCCTTTTGCACTTCTTAATTTCAACATTTTCACCCTTTCGGGGTGCATAAGAATTTTATACAGATTGAGGTGGGGCATCGCAATAAAGAGGTTGGGAAACTCTGCCTCCTTCACGTTTTTTTGGCCCCTTTGTCACCCTTCAAAATATGTGTCTCATTTTGTATTACAGAATAACCACCTACTTCTCGTTTCCACAATCTTGAAATATTCAATATTATATGTTTGAGTGATCTCTGCAAACTCGAAAAAGGTTTGTTTTTCATGAAACATTAATCTCACATATTTTTATTGGGCAAAACTGGTTCATAAGCTATTGAAAGATGACAATCCTTAGGTTGCCACCCTTCCCCGTTCTTTAATTTTGATGGAATATTGTGGAAAGTTCAAAATTACAAAAAGCTAAATCTAAAATTAAATATCAATTCAACTAAATTACATATATTTTTTGTGCTGTAGTGGCCAATCAAGCGAATGTTGTTGAAAACCAATGAGCACTCACACACTAAATAAAATGATAATCTCAACAAATATCTAACAAAGTTTGTTGTAGTAATCTCAGAACGAAGAGTATTCAAAAAATTATCTATAGGCAAAATATTCTAAAATTATATGTTGAAAAAAAAAGCTGCATAATTAACCTATAATTATGTAGAACTTTTTTAGTATTTCGAAACAGGATTTAACACAATATTTTTGAAACATTAAACACACAAACACCAGTGACAAAGAAAATTGAAACATAATTATTATATAGCATTATAGCATATATTATTCTACATGATATGGGTAAAATATTGGATAAAAACACTTGGCTTATTTTCACAAAATTATATTAATTGTTCGAAAATTGTTTCGGGGTGTCCCCCCATTTTCAACACAACAACTAAGAGCATGGGGTAACATAAAATGTTATTTATTTTACTCAAGTGTATTAAAAATTTTGAACACTCCGAAACAATTGTCAAGCAATTAATATCATTTTTAAACTAAAAGAAGTGTTTTTTATTCAATATATTGAACAATGTGTCACCAAGATATCAGTGAACAGTCAAAAAACATTAAATAATAAG
Source organism: Henosepilachna vigintioctopunctata (assembly GCA_030704895.1). Taxonomy (NCBI): domain Eukaryota; kingdom Metazoa; phylum Arthropoda; class Insecta; order Coleoptera; family Coccinellidae; genus Henosepilachna; species Henosepilachna vigintioctopunctata. The sequence continues at coordinate 11,954,357 of JARQZJ010000121.1, forward strand.
GGCTCATTGAGTTATTGCCAAATTATGGCATGACTCATAATTTTCGGACTCCATGCGTTAAAATACTTTGATATACCACGTTTTTCCATACGTGTCACTGTATTTCTTAGTAATAGACGTGGCAACATTGGTTGGCAGATCTATCAGTGAACGTACCAAAGACGAACAGTCACGAGGATGCCATATGTCGCTGTAATACAAAGTCAACACAATAAATTCGAAAGAATACACGACTCATCGATTTTAATTGAACGTCGTATATCGAGAGAAAATTAATCGGAGGATATTGCGAGCCACGGACGAATTATCATCAGTCATCGGGTACAGCCGGATGCATTATGAATGCTGCGGAAATTCTAGCTGGTTCGAAACTCCTTTCTTCGGTTACGTCAGTCCACCTTCCAATTTATATTTGAAACGCTGGAATTAATTCCAATGCCGGCGCACAATCTTCGCTGATAAATAAAATATATCAGTAGTTACAATGTTAATGGGCCAATGCCACTGTGTCAATTGGAAGAGTGGAGAGCGAAAAGCGCAGATTACACCATCATAGTGCTGGCCACGCGGTGGACGACTATCTGGTAATTATGGAGGCTCGACGTCGATCCGGCCGAAAACAACATTGAAACACAGTGACGAATCGAATTCGCAATTTCCCAGATAATTAGTTATTGTAAATCGGCGAATTGGACGCGTGTGTGTGTGTCAGTAGTACCAATGTTATTGTGTCAAGGTTCGTTTTCAAAACCGACGCGAGTTTCGAATTCCCATCGCGGAAACACAAGGTTCCGATAGCAGTTTTATCGCTAGAGGAGAGATAGAATTATGAGGGCGATCTCTTGCATACAATGACGGCCTTATTTTTCACCTGTCACGTCGACGCTGATAATAATTGGAATATATACATCCTAATTATTTCGCAATGTTATATCGGTGGATTTGGGTGAAATGAAACATGATCCGGAGCTCGCCCACGACCAAGTTTAGTCTAATATACTAGTTTACTAAGATAGTTTACTGGATGTTCACTGAATATGAGGATTATAGCAGAAAATACATGTTTGAAATCAATTCATTTGTAGCAAGACAAAAAAGCATCACTCGTCACGTAACTAAAAAACGTTATATCGCCTTCATTTGTCTCTATCCCTATTTCTAACGTGCGGATTGACTAATTCATTGCGCAAGGCGAAGATGCACTACAGCTAGAGTACTAGAAGTCCATTAGCTTCAAATATGGATTCATAATCACATTTCCGTCATATACAAATTAATGAAAAAAATATTTTTCCGAAAAAATTGATGTTCACTGTATATAGGTATAACAGCAAAGAATATATGTTTTTCATGTTTAATTTGAATTGACTTGCAACAAGACAATAAAACGTTATTCAACTTTCATTTGACAGTATCGCTCTTTAAATCATAGGCTAGTTCATTGCGCTAAGAGAAGAGGCAGTAGAGCTAGAGTAGGTACTGCAGGTCCATTAGCATCAAACATGGATTCATATTGACATTTCTGTCTTTCGATCATAATAATAATAATATAACGAAATAATAACGCAGCAACCGTCACGTAACGAAAAAACGTTATGTCTCTTCTATTTGTCTGTATTCCCTTTCTAACATGCTAATTCATTGCGCAACGAGAAGAAGCGCTAGAGTACTAGAGGTTCATTAGCTTCAAACATGGATTCAAAATGAGATTTCCATCTTTCGGTCATATACATGAAAAAAAAAATTTTCCGAAAAAATTGATGTTCACTGCATATAGGTATAACAGCAAAGAATATATGTTTTTCATGTTTAATTTGAATTAACTTGCAACAAGACAATAAAACGTTATTCAACTTTCATTTGACAGTATCGCTCTTTAAATTATAGGCTAATTCATTGCGCTAAGAGAAGAGGCAGTAGAGCTAGAGTAGGTGCTGCAGGTCCAATAGAATCAAACATGGATTCATATTGACATTTCTGTGTTTCGATCATAATAATAATAATATAACGAAATAATAACGCAGCAAACGTCACGTAACTAAAAAACGTTATGTCTCTTCAATTTGTCTGTATTCCCCCAATATGCTCAGCATTGCGCAACAAGAAGAGGTGCTAGAGTACTAGAGGTCCATTAGCTTCAAACATGGATTCGAAGACATTTCCGCTTTTCGGACATATACAAACTCATGAAAAAAATAAATATTTTTCCGAAAAAATTGATGTTCACTGAATATAAGTATAACAGCAAAGATGATATGTTTTCATGTTTAATTTGAATTCAGTTTCAACAAGACAATAAAACGATATTCCACCTTCATTTGACTGTATCGCTCTTTAAACCATTGGCTAGTTCATTGCGCTACGAGAAGAGGCACTAGCGCTAGAGTACAACAGGTGCATTAGCTTCAAACATGGATTCATAGTGACATTTCTGTCTTTCGATCATAATAATAATGTAACGAAATAATAATGCAACAATCGTCACGTAACGAAAAAGCGTTATGTCGCCTCTATTTGTCTGCATCCCTCTTTCTAACACACTCTAATTGATAGCGCAACGAGAAAATGCACTAGAGCTAGAGTATCACATGTACATTAGCTTTAAACATGGATTCATAATGACATTTCCGTCTTTCGATCATTACAAATTCATGAAAAAATTGATGTTGACTGAATATAAGGATTACAGCAAAGAAGATATTTTCATTTTAAATTGAATTCACTTGCAACAAGACAATAAAACAGAAATCGTCACGTAATGGAAAAACGTTATGTCGCCTTGATTTTTAATAAAAGTGTAAATCATAAGTTCAAGTGTTTGAATTTAAGTTTATATTCAATTATAATGGATTTACATCAAGTAAACGCCAACACTATTCAAATATACTCTATCTATTACAAAGTTGATGTCTAAAATAGGGAACTTTTGTTTTTGGCTACCGACCTATTTTTGAAAAAATTCTCTGTTTTTACATAAAATGCATTTTTTACAGTTCTAATTTCAATCACTTTAAACACCTCATTTGAAGAATATCATACAAATTTTTTTTTCCTCAAATTGGAAGGCATTTTTGAGACATATTCAATTATAAACTGATTGTAAAACTTGGTACCCTGAAACGAAATATTTTAATTAAGACCAGTCAGAATTTCGTGTTGTTTTGAAATTGCTATACCCTCAAGCATCCAAAATAAAACTCTATTCCTCGCAAAATCCTAAATTATTAAACACGGTGATTTCTACAGAAATTCTATAACCGGTTGATGAAATTTTTATGATTCTTTAATAATTTCAAAGACTGGTAGCAATATACATAGTGAGTTTTTTAAAATTTCATTCAATCTTAGCTTGGGTATGATTTTCTGTGCGTTCTATAAAGATAATTTTTGTTGCAAAAAAGCATATTCCTTTTTAGGTTGCATGTGCATTCACATTCGACGTTATGGTGAAATGATCATGTTGAATCCCTATACAGCGACACTTATGTAAAAATACAACGCACATTATTTTTTTAATTAGATTAATTTTTCCACATCACAAACATTTCACTATTTCAATAATATCATAAGATAAGGTAGGGGGAATGTCCCTGCTAGAGCCAAATCTCGAATGTAGGTATTTTATGACTGAGATTGAATTCTCGCTCAACTTTTGATGAAACATAATTAAATATTAAATTGAATTGAACTCTTGGTTTAATTTTCAAGTCTCTAAAATCTTAGTTTTCGAAACATGTTGACAAATTCATATTGTTAAATATAATCTGTCAAGAGAATACATGTAGTAATATTTCAAACTTCATAAAATAAACATTTGCATCTATTTTATTACTTTGCTGAAGAGAAAGTGCAGAGTAAAAAAAACATAGAATGAATTAAAGAGGCCCTGTTTTACGTAGTAGGTCACACGTGTTTCGAACTTCTCAGGTCTCATCACAACGGCATACAAAAGTTTAATTCCGACAAAGTTGGAGATAGTGAAACGAACAAAAGAAACTTCTGGAAGAGGACAAGTGACCATTTGTGGTTCCCTCATAATTCTACTCATTAATATTAAAATGACAGGTGTAAATTTTACAATTTACTGAAATGTACTCTTCGAAACCTAAAATTTTTAAAATTTTTTATTACAACATATAACATCAATTTGAAAATGAAAGTCAAAACAATAACCAAAATTCCTATTGAATATTTGAATTGTTAATAAGCCCAGTTATTATAATAAAAACAACAGATTCTGAACTACATACTAATAATAAAGCGAATATAAAAATGAAAAAACCACTTTATTCCAACATAAAAAAAAATTCAAAAACAACACCTTCCAGAGCCAAAAAGTAACCTCTACGCAATTTACTAATACGAATATTACCTTCGAAAAAATATAATAAATATATAACCTTCGACAAGCAATAATTTTTTTTCGAATAATTGATATCTATGCAATATTTCCACATTGCAACTTTTCGAATTATTATTTAATATTATTATCGCAATATGAAAAATAATTTAAATCGTATAATAAACACGCTCGCATATAATGTGTTACAAAAGAGTTATTTTTCAATGTGTTAGAACGGAATGAATAATGGATATCCGTTTTGAATGTTGTTCACATTGTCGACTATTTCAATTACATCACCTCGACGCTTTCAATAGAATTGAATTTAATTCCAGTTTTGTAAATGCGTAGCATAAATATTTAAAATTTTGTATCTTTTACAATCCACGTGGTTGATTATATTTTAATAATATGATGTTATATCACATGTTTCACCATTTTACACGCGTATCGTTCTTATTGATATTGATTCTACGAAAGCTGTTTACCGTGATATTTATCTCCTTTGATATAGTCATAGAGAATTTCAAAGATATCCCAAATCATTAGATTTTAGGTTACTATGATTTCTTGTTACACTCAGGATGGAAGACAGTGGTCTTCAATCTTTTTCGATGGTTGGGCATCTTACGAGTAATATGAATCTTTTCAATGCATTTGTTCTATAACATACAGTGATATTTTGATTTTAGTAGAGTTAACAGACTTGAAAGAGCATTGAAAAAAGCTAAGACATACCCACGGCCGACTTTAAACAGGCCATGAAGAGCGTAGTCTGGCGGTGTTGCCAAAATGGAGCCGGTGGTCTGCTATCCTAGTCAGTTGTTCCCAAAGATTCAAGCACTATTCTTTTTGTATATTTCGAACGGATAAAAAATATTATTGGTATTTATAACATACTAAATATTATTCCTGAGCATATATTCCTTTACCTCAACCTCAACTATAACTCATATCGTAATTTTATTTTACGCTGACGATAGCAACTTCCTCATTGCTTCTTCTGATGTTGAATCGTGCATAAGAGTTGGTAGAACGATGGTTGCAGAGATGGACAGATGGTGTAGCAACAGTGGCTTGGTCATGAATAAGAGCAAAACTCAGGTTATTATTTTCCGTAGTAATTATTATAAAATGAATTGCCCATCAACTTTTTGTATTAATGGGACTACGACATCATTCTTGGGGAAATGGTTAATTTCCTGGGTATTATACTCGACAGGCACATGGGTTGGTCTCCGCATGTCAATAAGTTAAGAAAAAAATTGAACTCGGTAATAATACACTCTTTTTTTTATTTAAATCACAAACAATAAAAGAAGTGAAGACCGCATCAACCACCAAGGATTATAAGCGGCTTTTTTGGATAGGTTAAATCAAATAAAGTTATATAATTCAATTTCCTTAAGATATTTTGTCACTTGTTGCAAAAGCAGGATAAATCTGATGCTGTTCGCACTTTATATTTTGCCAATTTTCCGTCCGTTATATCATAAGGTATTATCTTCTGGGATAATTCGCCTTAAGCGAATAATATTTTCTTAACTCAGAATAGGACTATTAGAATTATGTTTAGTTTAGGTTATAGAGGATCTTGTCGGGGTATTTTTGAGGCTAATAATATTTTAACATTTCATGCTTTATACATTTATAGACTTATGATCTTTTTGAAACAGCATCCGCATTATTTCAATAAATATAGAAATGAAAATTCGGCGCGACGAATATTTACGTTTCACTGACCTGTTCTCTGTAGGTTTGCCAATGGCCCTTTATAACAGGTGTTTTTTTTAGAGGTATATAACTTTAAGTTGGCATTACTGTTGAAGATGGCGACCGATTTAACAGCTGAGAAGTAATTTATTCTCAGTTTGGTTTGGCAATTCATCATAAACATACTCACGCCTGAACAACGCTTGCAAATAGTGCAATTTTGCAATAGTGCGATTTTCATGAGCGAATTTTGTTTAGCGATGAAGCGCACGTTCGGTTGAATGGCTACATCAACAAACAAAACTGCCGCATTTGGAGTGAAGATAAACCTCAAGTGTATGTCAAAACACCGTTACATCCAGAAAAACTGACTGTTTGGTGCGCTTTATGGGCTGGTGGAATCATTGGTCCGTACTTCTTCAAAAACGATGATGGCCAGAACGTTACAGTCAATGGTGATCGGTATAGAGCCATGATTACTAACTTTTTCATTCCTGAATTGAACAACCATGATGTCCAGGAGATGTGGTTTCAAGAAGACGGCGCAACATGTCACACAGCTCGTGCCACAATCGATTTATTGAAAGACACGTTTGGTGACCGCCTTATTTCACGTTTTGGACCTGTGAATTGGCCTCCAAGATCTTGTGTTATAACACCGCTAGACTACTTTCTATGAGGCTATGTGAAGTCATTGGTCTACGCGGACAAGCCACAAACACTTGACCATTTGGAAGACAATATTCGCCGTGTTATTGCCGATATACGGCCACAAATGTTGGAAAAAGTCATCGAAAATTGGACGTCCAGATTGGACTACATCTGAGCCAGCCGTGGCGGTCATATGCCAGAAATCATATTTAAAATGTAATGCCACAAGATTATCTTTCGAATTAAAAAAAAATTTTTGTCAATCAAATGATCCATCGTTGTTTTATTGCAGTTTAAAGTTCTATACCTCTGAAAAAAACATCGTATATATGGCTATGCGAATTTTGAACCTGTTGCCTAAGTGTCTGAGGGTAACTGAGAGCTATGAGGTCTTCAAAAGATACTTTATAAACAACTTAATGATTGCGAAATACTATTAATGAGTTTTATTAAAATAAATTAAACTCTTGGCTTAATGTTTCACGAGTTATTCAATAATATGAATAGTCAACATGTTTCGAGAGTTAGCTCATTGTCAAGACTGAGTCAAGACTTTGTCTTGAATATTTCAATATTCAATTATGTTTCACCAAGAGTTAAGCGAGAATTCAATCTCAGTCATTAATGAGTTTGTAGTTTCCTGTAATAGTTGACACTACTACTATATGGTTTAGACTAATAACCCTTTTTTGTCATTAGTATTAACTTTATTTTAACTTATTTCTTATGTTTTGCAAATACTTATTGGAATTGAATTATGTTAATTTAATGAATTAATTAAATATATTATGTGATAGTTTATTATTATTAATAAATGGACGATGAATCAACTTTTATTAAATAGAGGTTGAAAAATTGAACAATTTATTCAATGGATCTTTATTTATTATGGAATAAAGAATTGTTCAGTCAGTGATTTTAGACAAGTTTTTATTATTACCTCTCATATTATTATTCTTATTTACGCGAAAAATATCGATGATTTTCAACAAGTATAGAGATACATGACAGAACGATTGCAAACTCGTAATAGAGTTTACAACGGACATTTTCAATTATTCATCCGCCTTCGGCAATAACAACGTTGCATTAACTTTAATATCAATGAGATTTCAGTCACATGTTCTGCAACGAAAACTCATCGCCGCAAAGAGATGCAAAATGAATTAAGCGCGAAGCGCAACTTCCTCTGGAAATAACATTATTCAGAATTATGACGTTGAAGAAATACGACGGTCGAAAGACAAATGGTCGAATTATGCCGGATTCGTAATTATATCTGGAATTACACACGGACTTCATTGCTTTCGAATTCATTTCCGAATGCGAAATATTCACTCTGGAAGAACGAATTCGCTTCAAAAGTGAATGGGCAGAAATGGAAGTCGGAACACAAGACCGAGTTGTTTGTATAAATTAAAATCGATGCACGCTGGCTTCGAGGCAACTTGTTACGGCTATTACAGATGCAGCTTTCGTTATAGTTAATGCACTTTATTATATCCCATGGAGTTTATATAATGGAAATTTATTGCGTCAATAATTTCCCAGTCCGCCTAACTGTATTACGCTCACCTACTGACTGCCAAGTCGGCGTACAATGAAACAATACGAATCCATAAATGAAGTTACACACCTGACATAATTTTAATCTAGTTGCTACTTAGAATCTCTACGATTTAACCGGGGAGATCAAATGGGGACAATGGAGACCTCTAGATGTCGCAGTGTGTTTGTCTTTACGTAGTCTTTTAGCCCTTATTTGACCTTTCATCCACACATACATATCAACTGATGACAATCATGGAGATTGTTATTTTTCGTAGTCAGAATTTACAAAAGTATTGAAATATTTGGTTCTGGATCTTTCCTTCTTACATGTATTGATAAAAAAGACTTACAACAAGAAATCTTATACTCTAATCCAGGAAAAAGAATAGAAATGTCGAATAGATAACGGGTGTTCTTTTTTGGGGGAATAGAACTTTAATTTGGCATTACTGTTGAAGATGGCGACCGATTTAACAGCTGAGAAGTGATTTATTCTCAGTTTGGTTTGGCAATTCATCATGAATATACTCACGCCTGAACAACGCTTGCAAATAGTGCAATTTTATTTCGAAAATAATGGTTCTGTGCGGAATACGTATCACGCGAATTTTGTTTAGCGATGAAGCGCACTTCTGGTTGAATGGCTACGTCAACAAACGAAACTGCTGCATTTGGATTGAAGATAATTCTCAAGTGTATGTCAAAACACTGTTACATCCAGAAAAACTGACTGTTTGGTGCGCTTTATGGGCTGGTGGAATCATTGGTCCGTACTTCTTCAAAAACGATGATGGCCAGAACGTTACAGTCAATGGTGATCGGTATAGAGCCATGATTACTAACTTTTTCATTCCTGAATTGAACAACCATGATTTCCAGGAGCTGTGATTTCAACAAGACGGCACAACATGTCACACAGCACATGCCACAATCGATTTATTGAAAGACACGTTTGGTGACCGCCTAATTTCACGTTTTGGACCTGTGAACTGGCCTCCAAGTTCTTGTGATTTAACACCGCTAGTCTACTTTATGTGGGGCTATGTAAAGTCATTGGTCTATGCGGATGAGCCACAAACGCTTGACCATTTGGAAGACAATATTCGCCGTGTTATTGCCGATATACGGCTACAAATGTTGGAAAAAGTCATCGAAAATTGGACGTCCACATTGGACTACATCCGAGCCAGCCATTGCGGTCATATGCCAGAAATCATATTTAAAATGTAATGCCACAAGATTATCTTTCGAATAAAAAAAATTCTTGTTAATAGAATGATCCATCCTTGTTTTATTGAAATTTAAAGTTCTATACCTCTAAAAAAAACACCCTTTAGTTCTTCGTCAAGTCCATTCAAGCTGGAAGCAGAAGATTTGACGAGAAGCTGAACATATATTGTTTACGTCGTCTTCGAGCGTTCTAGAACCAAGAAAATAGGTTGTTGAATAGTTCAATAGAACATTCACTTTCTACTTAGTGCTCTTTGAGAGTCCCTTCTGCAATTAGTCTGGCGTTATCTCTGTCACATAAATCACACTTTATGTAGCCTCAGATTTGATAGATCACTTCCATAGTTGTTTGATAGATTTTTATCAGTAAAGAAGGAATGCCACAGTGTATCCCTATTAGATTATCTTTGGAAATTGTATTATGGAATTGTATCTTTGGAAATGTATTATTAAGGTAATAAAGACAAAACATCAGTATTACTAGGGAACTCGCTAATCTGATATCAAGATTTGTTTTCTGGGAAGGTGACAATTGAAAATAATCTCCTGGATACCAAAATCAAGTACCAACCTAACTTGTAACTGGGTGATAAGTGATTTGGTGAGTTTGGTTTCTTCTTGTTGAGAACCAGAAGGCTCAATTTCCATGGAATAACTCTCTCATTTGATTTCAAGTCTTGTGTTCTTGGAAGGTGATATTTAAAAATAATCTCCTGGAAATCGGAATTAAGAACCAATCAAACCTGAAACTACGCGATAGGTGATTCGGTATGAAAAAATTTATAAATTTTTCATTATAATATTTACTCCACAAAGCCTCAAGTTGCAAATTGATAATAATAAAAAATTCGATAGAATTACATAAAAACAGCGAACGCATTATCTATATTAAATAGAGTTAAAATCGTAATCAGTTTATCCTATTTTCCCGTCTTTCACATCTAAAACAAATCCAGGTTCAGTAATTTCGTTCCCGTGACAAACAAAAGAAAAAAGAGACCCAACAGCCTTTGTTCTGGATAGTGAAATTATTGTTCGTATTTTTCAATGAATATCACTGACGTTTATTTACAATGTTATTCTGAAATGGATGTTTTGTCAGAAAAGTTTCATCAACACAATATAAGCGATTTAGATAATGGACGTTACTTCCATATGATGACTGGATTTTTTCTATTCCACATATCCATTATTCTTTCTCTGGTATGTATATAGACTGGAATATAAAATTACCTTAGCAATTCATTCTGAACAAACAGATACAGACTATACAAAATATTTAATCAGTTATAATCGTCATGTAAACTTTTCAATCACCAGATTGTAATTGTCACCATACATTATGATACAGAAAATAAAAACTACAATATACAAAAAACATTAAGCATTCTAATTTTACAACGTTACTTGCAGAAATGAAATTTCATCTGTTCATCATTCCTTCAAAAACGGTCATAACCCGAACCCCAAAAACATCAATTGAAGTCCAAGTCTCAATTCAGGATAGACTCCCAAACCAGATACAATATAAATTAATGATGTTTTGGCTAGCATAAATACACTAGAGTCAATTTTGGAGTTCGACAATCTCAATGAAGAGGTTACAATAGGTCTTTTCAGGTATATTTGCAGTAATATATTCTCACGACATCATTCGGGCATTGTGGGAGATATTTTGAATAGATGTGGCAATATCAGGAATACGAGACAAGCATAATTATCCCAAAACTTTTGTGTACTCGTCACGGCTTTGACTGCCAGACATCAGACTTTATATAATATACCTATCGAATGACTAAGATATTGATTTTCAGAGCTTTGTGTCTATTATATTAACTTGAACACTTACGCAATGATAATAAGTTTCGAAGTTATAATTTCTTCCTCAACAATTTACAATTTGATAACTGTAAATTTGGCATCTGATGAAGAAGAAGTGCTCTGAATGTGACTAATCAAGAGAAATCGAGTAAGCCTGGAGTTCCTACGGTGCTGATAAATTGCTAATTGAAAAGTTTCTTCAGTTGTGATATTCTTCAGATATCCCTATTGGTTTGAAAAGAAGAGCATTTGATCACTGTGTTCTTCTAGTAATGATCTCTGCATCAGAAGTAATGACATTAACAAAATTGTCAGTATCAAAATTAGAAATTACTAAGAGGAGAGTGTGAAGTTCTTATGCTTTGTGTTTGTTACCTGTGGAACAAACACAAAGCAATGGAACTGGGCAGGACATATAGCAAGATTATAAGTGTCCAGATGGAACCGCAAGTTGTTAACCTGTATTCATTTTATTCAAGCAATAGTCTCATCAAGCACTAATATTCTAGATTCCTTTTTTTCTCTGTGAACACGTTAAAGACCTTCAAAATTATATTTTCCAAACTATAAAATTGAAAATTAACACATTTGACTTAAGTTTCATTGAATATATTTCAAACTCTACATATGTTTCGGGTGGTTAACCCATTAACAAGAGTATACAATATTACTGAATTTCAAAATGTACAGCTTCCACTTATATATCCTAAACCACAGAATTTGAGACTGGTTTCACGGAAAAATCCATCAGGTCATAACAAGAAGAAAAAATTCTTCTTTTTGGCTATCGAAATTTCCAAGACTTCAAGGGTATCTAATATTTTGCCCTTACTACCTGAGTGTACTATTTTGGTCTTCCTGGCATCAAAGAAATGATTATGTTTAATGCAATGTTCTGAGAAACCCGTATTAGGTTTATTGAACAGTATTGATCTTTTAAATTCATCGGTTCTTTTTTGTATCGAACGTCCAGTTTGACCTATGTGAAAACTATCACGAAACTAGCAAAATATTTTATAAATAAGTATGTTAATTTTTAGTTTTATAGTTTCACCAAGAGATAAGCGAAACCTCCGTGTCATTTATACTTTCGGTTTTTAAGAAGTAAAAATTTTGTGTATCCGCACTTTGATTAATTCTGATTTGACAATTTTATGCGACAAATTCTTAAACTTGGAATTAGTTTCGAAGACAGTTTAGCTTCTGTAATCGATAAATGTTAATTCTCGGAAATCCAATAGACTGGGGTCTTAATGAAGTTTACGACAGATGAGAGTTGGCGGGACTAAAAGAGAGTTACGTAACGAAAATCTGTTTTATTTTCAATATCCGAGTTTTTGTCTTTTTCTTAGTGATGTTGGTTAACTGAGAAACTATTGTGTGTACGAGTACAAGTAAAATTTGAGGAATACTTCGTCTTTTTTATGTTAAAGGAGCGTAAAGAACTTCGTATTTCAAAGTATTTCTGAATAACCTCACAATTGATTAAACAAAATTTAAGGAATTATTTTTGGGATGATACGAGGCACTGAGGGTGATCGATTTGTTTAGCCTAGAATTTAAAGGTTCGTATTCCTGCACGTGCAGTACTTGAAGATATGAAGATTAAATAGTACGAATTTTTATATAATCAAGATTTATATGTTTATAATGTGTAGTGTTTATATGTTTATATGTTTACTCCACTGTGTAGTGTTATTCATTAAGAAAAGGAGTTAGTTTCGTTTGGAGCGTTGTATACGAAAGCCATGTATTGAATTGTATGTTACGAAATATAGTATTCAAATAAAGGGTGTCTCAGAATGTTTTTCGTTTTTAGATTTTGAATGAAAAACAACAATATCAATTAAAACTCGTTTTATTTATTGTTGAATTAAAGAACAGTTCCTGAAGTTTATTTATGAAAAACAACTGCAAATGCGCACCATTCGCTTCTTCACACTTATTTAACCTGGGCCTAAAATTTTCAATCACTCGCTGGAGCATCACTCTTGAAACAGAGTTGATTTCTTCAGTGGATTTATTTGCTTCAAAACATTCAGGTTGGATGGCAATGGATTGGGAACTGTACTTTTTAGGTAACCACATGGGAAAATATCAGCAGGCGTTAAACCAGGGGTCTTCGGTGGCCAGTTGATATCTCCTCGGGCGCTTATCACTCTTCCAGGAAATAAATCGAGAAGAGCAGGTAATGAACCATTTGTAACATGAGAAGTGGCTCCATCCTGTTGAAAAAGGTGTTGCGGTTGTAGCTGTTCGAACTTGGTCATCCTTCAAAAATAAGGAGTGATAATTCCTTGACTTGATATGGCAGCCCAAACAATAACTTTTGGCGAGCGCAAGGGATTCTGATGCAGTTCTAGCGCATTCTCGGCAGCCCAGTACCTTCAATTTTATGTATTCACGTGACCGTTGATGTGGAAATGCGATTCATCGGAGAACCAGATGTTATTGAAACTCCTAGAATGGTTTTTCATTGCCCTGCAGAATTTGTCTCGTTTATCAAGATCATCAGGCTTCATTTCTTGAGCAATAACAATTTTTTAGGGGTAAAATGTGAGTCTTTCGAAATAATGCGATGAACCGCCGTAGATTTGTTCGAATTGAGAGAAGCTGTACGCAACCTCAACGACTGCCGTGAGTCGTCCATAACAGACTCGCGAACGCGGTCGACGTTCATGCTCGTTCTTGATGTCACTTTGCGCCCAGACGATAAGACGACAACTTGTACACCCAATGCCCAATTAAATTGGCACTTGTTACATGTTTTAAGTTTCTTGAATTAAAATTTGTCCTGTAGGGACGACGAACAACAATGTTGGAATTGTTGTTTTTATAAAACGCTGGCACGCAAAATGCGCGCTGCGGTCCCGTGAAACGATTCATGGTAGGGATGCTCGATAATCATCAATGTTCGATGATCATCGATGTTGAAAGCAAAAACATCGATGTTTTAACATCGATGTTCGCTATTCGATAAATATCGAAGATTGATGTTAACGGAATCGATATCGATCTTAACTCACGGCCTCACGCACGACCAATGGAGATGCTCGATGATTATCGAAAATCGATTTTGAAAAACAGACCATCAATGTTCGGTATTCGATAAATATCGAACATCCATGTTGGGCTTTCGATTATGACATCGATGTCAATATCGATGTTTCACTAACATCGATCATCCCTAATTCATGGCTATTAAACTTACCATGCCGGCCAAGCGATTGAGAGCACTCCCCTCCCCCTGCTACCAGCGGTTGACGCGTAGTGGTCAATTCAAAAACGAAAAACATTCTGAGACACCCTTTATAAAGAGAAGTGTTCACAGCAATGAAGCTCTTCGCAACATCAGATACCGAGAAGTCGTAACTATTTCGACGGTTTTCAATTCGAATAACGCGTTTTGTACACAGCGATATTGAACATAAGCACCCGGAAAAATCGAGCCAATCGGAAAACGTGATACAATTTGATACCGTGTTTATACAAGAGCAGTTTTCATTAAATTCAGATCACCTTGCGAATTGTGTACGTCGATTTGTTTACGTATTCTGAGGCACGAGCGTTCAGGATTCGGGTCGATTCTTTTGCAAATTTTGCAGTCCCGGCTGCATCACGTTCGAGCATTGAAAAGGGGCTTATGAGCTGTTTGTGGACCTCGATGCGACTGTGAATAGGTCAAATAAGTTGAAATGCTATTTGAGAAAGTAGGGCAATCCATAGAGTGAGATCAACATGAAAACAGTCGAATATAACCGTGGAAACGTCATTAATACTACGTTATTTTGAATGTTTCTACGGACTTCGGATTCGGTTTGCAATCGCTGTTCGTTTGTTTGCAATTTTGTTGTTGGGTACGTGCCGCGTACATGTCACGTTCGCGGTTTTTCGGCGTGTCGCATTTCAATAATTTGTTTCTGTTTGCAACGCTCAATTTCGTTTTGTTTCATATCATTGGAAGATTATTTTATGTGTACGTTTGAGATTAGTTTCCTCTAGTACAGTATTTCCAAAACTGTTCCACTTTTACCGGATTTTTATTCCAATTTTTTAGGGTAGTAGGTAATCTCTGTACATTACCAATCTGAAGATTCTCAATTTATAAAGGCTGACTATCATTTACGTACACTAGTTTCCATGTCTTACCGAAGATTCGAACACAGATAATAATAAGTTCATAATTCTCAACAGGTGTAACACCCAATTACAGAAAATAATAACAATGTTGAATACATAACTAAATAATTCAAATGAAAAAGATATAAAAAAGTCCTCAATCTAATCTCAAAAAATAGTAACTTGTAACTACAATATAGTATCCAATGAAATATATTTCAGACTGAATAAAACAAGCTGAAACAAAATTTACTCAAAATCTTCATGTTATATTTTCGAAATAGATTCACGAGTTTCTTTGTGAATTTGTTATAGAAGTAAGGGTTGAATTTAATTTCAAGTTTATAACGTTATAATTTTGTTTAGTTTCATATATTTTCGTTAGAAAGGGTGAGAGGAGTGAGTTTAATTTTGATAGGTTAGGTTGGTACTCTTTCGGCCTACTGTTAAGTAGGTCTGATTGTAATGTTGTGTTGCTTGTAAGATGACGAAAGTTAACCTGACTGGGAAAAAAAAGTTGGCTGGTTTTTTTTTGAAGAATAATACATAATAATTATCATCAAGATAGGAGACGTGTTGGGACCGTCATCAAATTATATTCTTTTTCTTTTATGGAATTTCGTTTTGTTGAAAAGAGTAAGCCAGTATTGGGATAAATTGATGGCCGTTGAATTCTTCTGGCATTTGTCCGTTATTTGGAAATTGTGAACAGAAGAAGTACCCTTCAGGGGATCAAAGCACGTGTTCAAGTTCAGGTATTTTCAGTTTCAGTTGCGATTATTTGTTTGATGGAGGCTTTTATGTTTCAGGGTTTTTATTTTTATTTTCACTTTTACGTTTTCTTCTTTTGGATTTCGCCGTTTTTTGTTTACTGGAATTATTGAGAATCACCATTTTGAGAAGGTTTTGCAGAAAAGATCTTTGAGTCTAAAGCTGGAAGTTTGAGTACGCTTGGTGTGGTGAGAGTATTCCAGTACATTGTTTGAAAAGACAATTGATATTTGATTTTATTTTTATTTTATTAACCTTGAGTTTACTTTAATTTATAACTGTTCAATTTACATGCTGAAGATTTTTTTTTTAAACATTCATCATATATTTTTTTGTTGTAAAGATCAAGTCCTCTTAGCTAAGAAAGAATTAATTTATCTTTTATTTGTTTCGTGTTTTTTTTGCATTTCACATTATTGATTTTCTTTTATATTTAATATATATCTATATATTATCATTTATAGAAGTAGGTATCACTGTTAGGGAGAGCTAAGATTAAGAACTGTTAGATCTGGTGGAGTTGTTGTTTGATCCACCAGAAAACCAATTTAATTGTACCGAAAAATTTCAAACCTCTGGCGCCTGCTATTAAATTTTTTTTTCTCAATTAACCCACCCATCTTCACTATAGCTAACTGTGGTGTGATTCATTAACTTTAAGTTCTCGCTTAGCAGTCACTCAGGTTTTGAACCAGAGGTGAATCGCAGGTATACATCTTGTGTGTGTGAGATCGTAGATGTATACAAATCTATAACTATGTAGATGAAAAAGTAGGTTATAAGTTTGATCAACTATAATTAACATATAGTAATACATATTATATTTGTGAAGAAAATCTTGAAAGGTTAACAAAATACCAAGTAAAAAAGAAATCAACTCTAAAAATATACATATATTGAAATTTAGATGTTTCCAAACATTATGAAATCATTGAAAACTTAAAAACGTTACAGTTGATTGATACACCAAATTTCTGCAATAACGTTTTTACATTCCTCATTAATCAATTCTAAAAGCAAGTTTTAATTTAAAAAATTCGTCTTTCAATTATCGCGAAGCACGTTCAAACAGTTCAGATAGAATCGAAAAGAAATACGAATAAATCGTATAAATGAATTACTTACTGAAGCGCGAATTCTTCACTCTTTTTATCAGTCAATTTTACGAAAGAATTAGCAAGCGTCCTACGGTTTGAAACATCGTAAAAACAGACCAAAATCCAACTTCAACAGTGTTAGTAGTTACAATGTCAATTTGCCGCAAGTAAACCATGCGAAATTCAAATTTTCTTATTCAACCTAGCGTGAATAATCTGGTCCTGTTTAATGTCGAAACAAAAGCTTTCTCTTTCCGCTACTATTGACAGTGAATTCAACGGAGTACTATTATGTGCGAGTTCTTCGGTAACCGGCAATTACGGGGTATTGCACAATAAAACGAGAACGATGATGAATTTCTGGCGACATTTCTGTATATATTTTTAAATTATAATCCTTCGCGTCGAATCGTTGCTATGTTAGTTATTCTCACGCACATTCGAAATAGCCATTTCCAAGCCGATCACGGCCGCTCGAGGAATGATGATAACATTGAATACGAATTGAGCCATAACGGTTCTAATTCAATTAATTTCGGACGGTCGACCGGATAAGGTACCAACGAGTTTTGTCTTTTTTGGTGTAGGTACTTGCGGGGTTGTCGAGTGATTGAATCTTTTCAAATTGAGGTAAAAAAGGAAAGTATGGAAGTTTTGAAAATTTTGATGTGTCTTTAAAAGCTCCTGCCAAGATATTTAGGTAGCTACCTAGAATGATTGAAGCTTTTCATGCCAAAGTAGTAAGAAGCAAAGTTTTGTTCTTGTATAATACGCATTCAAGAGTGATGTTGATGATGCTGATGTATCTCTAAAAGTGCAAGATATTTTGATAGCTACCCAAAATGATTGAAGGTCTTCATGTCAAAGTAGTAAGAAGCAATGGGTTCTTGTTCTTGTATGCTACGCATCCAAGAGTGATGAGCTTTGTACAAAAAATGTTGATGTGTCTCTATAAGCGCCTGCCAAAATAATTTCTCAGCTACCCAATATGATTATAGGTCTTCATGCCAAAGTAGTAAGAAGCAATAGGTTCTTGTTCTTGTATAATACGCATCCAAGAGTGATGACCTTTGTACGAAAAATGATGGTTCTTGTTCTTGTAAAATACTAAGTAGTAGAACCAATGGGTTTTTCGTTCGCATCCAAGAGTGATGAGCTCTAATAGCGCCTGTGATCGAAAAAAAGGTCATCATGCAAAGTGATGTTCTTGTATACTACGCATCCTCTAAAAGTCTCTAAAAGAGCCTGCCAAGATATTTTGATAGTTACCAAAAATAATTGAAGGTTTCCATGCCAAAGTAGTAAGAAGCAATAAGTTCTTGTTCTTGTATAATACGCATCCAAGAGTGATGAGCTTTGTACGAAAAATGCCGATGTGTCTCTATAAGCACCTGCCAAGATAATTTATTAGCTACCCAAAATGATTAAAGGTCTTCATGCCAAAGTAGTAAGAATCAATGCGTTTTTTGTTCTTGTATAATATGCATACAAGAGTGATGAGCTTTGATTAAAAATGCTGATGCTCTGTGCCTCTAATAGCGCCTGCCAAGATATTTAGATATCTACTAGAATTACTAAAGGTTTGTGCAGCCTCAATCTTTATGCCAAAGTATTGAGAAGCAATTCAGAAGTTTTCTGTTCCGAGATATGCGCCGAATTATCTGGCGTGGAGGGGTACGACATGAGGATACATTTATTAATTATATGAGAAGAGCATTAGAAGTTATGAATTCTGTAGTCAGAAAATATTGAACATTGGACATATAAAAGCGCAAACCAAGACTATACGAAATATCTCACTCGATTATTTAAGTCGCAATACTTGAAAGACACGTTATCGACTGAAATATATCAATAATGCAGAGTTGGTGAAGAAAAGGTTTTGTCTGTAGCTATCTCGTTATTTAGACTAACAATTGATAATGGAATAGGCACTGAAAGAAACAAAGAAAGATCCGAGATTCATTCTCCTCAAAAAACTCTAAAGAAAATGAATCAGTTAATCTAGATCAGTTAAAAAAACTTTACAGGCTGCAATACATAACAAAAATAATGATTTCATATTATTATTAATTCGAATGGAATAATAAGGAAGATTTTTTCATAAAATGAAAAATCCAAATACAGTACATATACACCCAGCTAACTATAAGAAATACATCAAATTTGAAACAGCTCAATTATACAAATAATAAGTGTGATATATGCATGTGAGTTCAATAAAATTCACAACACAACACAGAAGTCGACGAGATGAAACACCGTACAAAATCATGGAACGCTCTGTACCTAGCACTCAACTTAAGATTCTGAAAGGTTAAGTGATTAAGGAAGACACTGATGACTTTTTAATCGTTTTGCTGATTTGGAAGCTACGCTTAGGTGACACCTGAATGTAGGGCGGGTAATAGCCTTAAGAAATTCGTTAAAAATTACGGGACCTTGTTATATATTCAGAAAGATGTCGTTTTTATGTGTAATGAGAACAATTTTTTAAATCGTCGAAATTTGTGCGGATTGGAGTAATTTTGAACAATTTGAAAAGCGTAATTAACATTACGCTTTTTCAGCTACTCCAGGAAAACAACATAGAAAATCAGAATTGTAGGCTTCGAATTTCAGCGAATCTCTTGAAATGAAGGTATAGGTAGACTTGGTTTATTTTAAATTTTTTCAAATTTTTTTCATCATTTGAATATAGAAATGTCGGATGTTGTCGAGACTTTAATCATCTAGATGTATATATTTCTAAATTTTCACGATCCCATAGGTAGACTTGGTTTATTTTAAATTTTTTCAAATTTTTTTCATCATTTGAATATAGAAATGTCGGATGTTGTCGAGACTTTGATCATCTAGATGTATATATTTCTAATTTTTCACGATCCCCTACCTGATTTTTTTTTTGTAGGTACTCAACCAATCTTGGTATGGCTAATACATTTCTATAAAAAAATAAGAACACGTGTAAAGAAATCAACTGACCAGGTTGATCTAGTCAAGCGATATTTCAAACTTCATACGGCTATTGTATTAATATGATTATTTCTGCAACACTCACCATTTAATTGTCGTTATTGCATTAATCGGGGCATTTTCTTTGAATATAGCGAAAAATAAAAGCAAAGATAATGAAATAATTTTATGTAATAGTAAAAAACGTAACATTGACAAGCGTTCAATTAAATGAATGCAACAGAAGCAGTTTCTCAATAGGCATTTATAAATGTAATGAGTTTTGCGGTTTATGTCGGAAATAAGCGGCGGTTACAGATTTACCGAATCCAAGGCCATACGTCATGATCGCTAATGTTACTTCTTGGGATAACTCATTGCCAGGTTCGATCCAAGATATCCACCTAACAAAATTATTCACTTCATGCTTAAAATCGAGAAACTTGTCGTGACTGTTTCGAATTTAAAAACGCTTTTTTTTTGGACGAAAATATTGTCACATAATTTTGTGAATTGAAATTTCTGTCTCACTGTCAATTATTCATATAAAATACAAAAAGTGTCTTTGCCTAGTCTGTAGTACAACGCAGGTATATGATAATAACAATAATAAAACATTCATTCTGAACAGATATACATCCAATTACAGTAAAAAATTAACAAATTATTGATTTAATTATTCGAATCATAATACAAATAATCATAAAAAACTGCATTAGTGAATGAACACCATGAAAATAAAATCAAAATAAAATAATAATATCTATATAAAAAATACATTACATTTTCTACTATAATGTACTATTATTTATTAATACAAATGTAAATTTCAAATGGTATGGAAAGTTTTCAAGTATAAAAGTCTATCGCCCAACGTGGGGCTCGAACCCACGACCCTGAGATTAAGAGTCTCATGCTCTACCGACTGAGCTAGCCGGGCTTACGATATAACACAAGAGATTCGGTTAATTGTCGCCAGAGCCAAATTCACTTGAGAAAGCATATCCGGTATATTTGCCCTTGTGTTATTTTTATATAGGAAAAGACAAAAAAGATGAAATAAATACTTTGGCTTTGGTGATAGAAGATGGTAAACCTTGGGAAACAAAGTGCCAAATAAATATCCCTGCGCTTTCTAATTCGCGATGGTTCTTTCTGAAAACAATCTTTACAACATTTGTCTATTTTGTCGTATTGAAATTTATATAATTTCTTATAATGAAAATTCTGTTTCCTAAATGTGTCGGAGTAAATGATATTTTTCAAGACATTTGAGAAGGCACTTATTCTAGGTAATATTGAATTATCTAGGCACACCTTGTAGCTAAGAACAAAATGTAAAAACATCAACATTCTACAACACAATTTTAAATTATGCACAGTCGAATGAAATTTCCATCATATTAACCTAATTCTCATATAGAAAAATTAAAATGAATCGATGGAGACGTACGATTCGAAAGAGGAAGATTCTCAGCGATTATATTATACCAAGATAACAGAATTTGCTATTTCATCTATTCCACATTACCCAGTTCCTTGTTCACGCATGTAACGGGATACGTAGACAGATAGAAAAAGAGAGAAAGAGAGAGACTGGTTTATCCTATGTTATATTTTGCTAGCGATAACTGTTCATTCTATACTCTGAGGTGATATGATCGTGTTTCTTGTCCATTTTTATCCAAGAAGAGGCACGACTGAAATTTGAAGACCTGCTGTAATGGATATCGGTTGGAAGCTAACGCCAGTAGCTGAGTTCGTTTAGATCTTTTGTTGGGTTTTGAGTTCCTGTAATGACGTTAAAATAATACTAAACTACGAGAACTCTTTCTATTTCAGTTTTAAACGAGGTTTAGAGTTTGTTTTATTTGTTTGTTAGGTAATTAAGTCTATTATCTCATCGTGCGGACTAGAGAGAAGTTAAATCAACCATGAAATGAGTAGTAGATCAACTTCCTAGCACGATTTTTGAAAATAGAGATTGACCTATAGAGAAATAAAGGACTGTGCGCCCTGTGTTTTCTTCGGAAAATAAAAAAAAACAAAGCTCTATGACGCAAAACACGGACTTTTTTTAGTCGAATACACCACTTAATGTACCTATGAAATTTTGTCGAATTTTATGCAAATTTTGACAATTTTATCTTTGAAAATAGCAACTACAAATACGAAATCTTCTTCTCAAAACATTTAGATTAAACTACAGGCAATCGATTCCAAAATCCCAACAAATATTGGTTACGTATTATGAAGATTACTTTGGAAAGCTTTTGAAAATTTTTGTTTTCACAATGAGTATAAAAATTCAAAATTGTTCCAATTGTCATCAATTCTTCAAATTTTTACATTTCTTTCTTAACTACTCTTTTAAGTAATATCTTTTTACTTTTCAAGAGGTAAAATTCATATGAAACATGAAGCTTATAACACCTTGAAAGAATAATCTCAAGTTTAAAATGATTTTACTGACTAATACTAAAACTGAAAATCAACGAAGAGCTGCTTGCAGGTAGTTTTGTGAAAACTACCGCCCTTCTCTTGTATTAGAAGTACCGATTTCCATTCTGTTAAATTTCGACGAAGGTAATTATCTTATTTCTCGAAGAAATACAATGAAAACTCAAAATTAATTTTTATTCATCAGAACCGGATTTTTGTCGGTCAACGTACCAACTGAATAGTTTATATTTGGAAACTCCCAACCCAACTGATCCGACTAATCCGGTAATTCAACATTCACGTCCAACAGAAAACACCACCGAAGTTATTGCCTCGGTTTTCAACGTGATCGTTAATTAATCTTCAATTTAACCAGAGAAATGAATCAAAACAACACTTTTGTTCACGATACTGCAAGTGTGATATAAAGTCGTGTAATTGATTCTACTTACTAGTAACATTCTATACTCTTTCTGTGACATTTCTAGTAACATTGTATACTCTTGATAATGGGTTAAACACCCGAAACATATGTAGAGTTTGAAATATATTCAGTGAAACTTGAGTCGAGTGTGTTAATTTTAATTTATTGATTATACTTTCGAATATAAACTTAAATTCAAACACTTGAACTTACGATTTACACTTTATTCACTACATATATAACGTGTTTCGTCGTTACAAACGACTTCTTCAGATGCTTACAGAATAATAATTACAGAATAATCTGAAGAAGTCATTTGTAACGACGAAACGCGTCATGCTATGTAGTGAATAAAGTGTAAATCATAAGTTCAAGTGTTTGAATTTAAGTTTATATTCAATTATAATGGATTTACATCAAGTAAACGTCAACACTATTAAAGATTATACTTTCGATGAAAAATGTTTATTTATTACAACGTTTGCCTCACAAAAGGAAATACATATAAAGTGATATATAGATAGAATTGATATATATTTTTATATTCAACTAACTACAATGCAATCTACTTTCTGAAATACTTTGAGCTGAAATTTTCGAGCGTTTGAGGAGAATGGGTTTCTCTAGTCAATTTAGAAACTCTATGCAATAACAATGTAAGCTATAAATAAGGAAAAAATATGAATATTACAAAATGAAACAAGGAAAAAACAGAAAAATCACACAAAAAGTGATATTTTCGGATTTGTAGGCCCAAGTGTAAATATAACTATGAAATGTTTGGAAAGAATTCGTATTGAAAAGATTGTATAATAACAGTGGTTTGACAATATTGATCAATTATCAATTAAAAGCTTTCTAAATGAATTATTTACTACACGAATCCTTATGTAGATACAAATACATAGTGAAATTTTTTTGGTGTTTTATTTAGCCATAATTATTGAGTTATTGAAGACGAAAAACGGAGACGAATTAAATGAAAATGAGAGGAAAATCACAATTTTTGGCATTAAATATAATAGTATAATAATATTACAATTTATATCAGTGTTGTCATTTGGAAAATTTGAAAAATTTACTGAATAGTAAGTGTATAGGTATATAATAAAATTATAAAAAAAGAGGTCTAGTAGGTTTGATGAAGTCAAAATCACTACCAAAGGTTTGTGAAACGACATCTTTATTGTTGGTATATTTTGGAATTTATCTCGTTTTATTGTAAATCCTTTTTTTTTGAACAACATTCCTCAAGAAACATCGACACGAAGAATGACGTCAATAAAAATCCAGTTTCAATATAAGTTTCTTAATCGAGACAAAAAAACCATAAATGATAAAATTTCTGATAAAACACTATTGAAATGTTGCATATAATTTAAAGTTATTTAATTTCATTTGAATAATGTGAATTTGCAGTAGAGGAAACTCGAAATCAACCGTAACTGTATATAATTGAAATCAACAAAATATCTTCATACACGTTTATTTGTGTTTTTAAAATGTAACAAATTTACATTCTCATAATATTTACCGTCATCCATACCTAATCTGGAAATTGAACGCATGTTATCTAAACTCTCATGCGCAGATATATGTCTTCACTTTCTAAGTGTTAAAAGTATTTTTTTGTGTTTTCTAATTCAGTGGACCTAAAATTTAACACCGGTTCCGAACCCGAGTTCTACCGCACCATAGTCGGTTATTCTCTCGACTAAGCAACGGAGACTGGATTTTTTTATGTTCACTTCAAAACGTTTCAAATTTTTGTGTGCATGTGATGTGAGGATACTGACATTTTCTCAGATATTACTTTTTTAGCCAGTGTACCATCAATTTCCACCAATGTACACCCCTTTCGAATTTATCAATGATCATTGTTTTCTAGATTACCACATCTTCACTGAAAAATTGTTATTATAGTGAAACATACGTAACAATTGCTTGATAAAAACTGTGTGAATCTAAAATTAGTGTTTTTCTTACCATTTTAATTTCGGAATAAATATAAATCAAGTAACAGCCGTTAACATTCGAAAAATTTCCATAAAATTTTCACTTTTAACTAAACTTCCTTCAAATCCTGAAGAAACACTTCCCAGTATGAGATTGTATCATATTCAAATATCGCAAATTCATGTTTTCATATCGGTAGGTAAACGATGAGAGATAAAATAAACAATTTAGTCAAACTCATTCGAACGGCTTACTTCGTCTAGATTTAAGGTTAATGACAGCAATGCCACATATCAATACATATATTTTTCGACATCTAAAAAATCTACATCGTCTAAATTGCACTATACGCTTACACTTTATTCCATTTAGTGCCCATTTACGTACGGAATGCACGACTTGCGATGTTAAACACTACCACTACATTTCATCGAATAGAACTATTTAATGAGAGATTCAGTCTTGTTAGTATGCATCGTCTTGACATAGTAATAAATCTAGTGGTATTTGAAAAACATTAGCTAGAAAAAAGAAATCGAAAGGAAAATAAACGTGGGATTCTTGATAACCTTAAATTTGTTTATTTGGAGCCTCCTATCCTCTTAAATTTATTGACAATTCTGCAGTTCAAGATTCTAATGTTTACCGTTATTTTACGAACAAACGAAAAAATGTTTGCTCTTTTGGCTCAAGTAGTACAATTAGTAATAACTCAATTAGAACTAATGTCATTTAATGATAATTTATAAAATGTTATGTAATAGGTATTCTTGGAATTGAATAATTTTTGATTTATTATATTTATTATTAATTATTATTATTAATTTATTTCGTCATGGAAGTCATTCATTTGGATGAAACGAAAATTTTAGCATAATGTTTGGTTAAATTCAAAATTAATAATAGTTTATTCACGTTTTCAATTGCATGTTGAGTAAACCTACACCAGAAATATATTCAGTATGTTCTTATTTCAATTGCAAAACCCAAGACTTCTACTTAATGATTATTATCATTCAAATTGTTGACAAACTTAATAAAACTTTGTCGAGTATATGCAATTATTCTATACGAATTGGTAAATTATTCAAGATATTTCAAATTATATATTAATTTTCAGGTCAACCTACTTCGTTACTGATAAAATATTGATTGAATTTTCGAATATATTGATACTTTAAGCCGGGATTATTTTAAAATAGATGAATAATAATTACAAAGCTTTCTCAAATATTATACGAGAATTTCAAATAGGTACATACTGACTATCTACTGATGCAAAAATTTCCATTCTTTGAACTATTTGGTATCATTTCTTCATTTTTGAAAAGCGTCTTAAAATAAACTATAATCATGACATTCAAAATGCTGTAATATGAAGGTCTTTTAGATCACACAAAGCCCAAAAGTCAACGAAAAAGAGTATGAAGTACTCTATTTTTAAAATGTTTGTTTTAGATATCAAATGTGAAATAACATTTGAATTAATAAATGCCTTATTTATTCGGATTAATTCTACATAAAATTACCTGTGAAGTAAATTAAAATGTGGAATAATTAAAATAATAGTTCATCAAATTAAAATAGTAGTTTAAATAATATATTTTCAGATAAAAATTTGCTCCTCGATGATAGAGCCCAATTCATGGATTAGATTTTGAAATTAATTTTGTTTAAAAAGCATGGGAACGAGAAAACTTGGATATCGATAAGATTAATGTTTTCTCTAGAAAATAAGAAGAAATAACTCTTGAAAATACAAAGCATTTGAAAGTATAACTTATTCGTGCGATTCGTGAAAAAATTGTTACTTTTCCTTTAAGACGAATGCAGTTGTGAATTCAAGAATAAACCGCAAAATAAACCAGTTATTCACGAAGGTATTCGTGACCACCGAAGGATACCTACATATTTCGTATATCTGTTGCCTTACAAGAGCAGCGTATTTAACACCAACTGCATAAAAGCAAACTCAGTTGAGTAAACGCAAATATTGATTTTCTTCCAGCATCGCATGTTAGCTTACATAGATAATATTCACAGGACCAACGTGGCATTTTCCTTTTTATATTTCTCCCATTGACGCTGAGAAACGTTCACAATAACACTTCGTATCAAGTGGAAATCTCTCGAATTTTCCAGATCGAATTACTTGAGATTTTATTGCGGAACACGTTTCCGAGATGGTTTTATTAGATGAAATATTCGGAAAGTTTATCGGACATTTCCTACATGAAAAGTTCAGTTGGAGGAAGACGACTTCGTCGATAGTTTCCGAGTTTGTGGCGCATTTTCAGCTTATATTCAGAGTTTTTCGGAAGATGTAATGTAAGTAATATAGTTTCGAGGACATCGGTAAGTTTTCGTTGTGGACAATGTTCATTTCGTTCGTATTCGCAATTATGTATTTTCCGTTTATTATGAAACTTACGAGTTTAACAGTTTTCGGTCAGGGTTTTCGCAAGTGAATAGCGGAAAATTCTAACCCGGAAGGGAAATACAGCAAATTGAATTAATCTATTTAAAGAAAGACTCGATTCGATTATAACCGATAGTTTTCTCTGCTGAAGCTGCTTCATAAAAAATTAAATTAAAGATTATCATTAATTTTGGGTGTACCACAGGGCTCTAATTGAGGCCCACTGTTGTTTCTTCTTTTAGTAAATTATCCAATAGACTTTCTAGCAGCTCATAGTCTCATGTACGCTGATGATTCAAAAATATATCGCAAAATTGAAACATATGACGATTGCATAAGCTTACAGGATGGCCTCATCGCTGTTTCTGATTGGTGTTGCCGCAATAAACTCAATATTAATGTAACTTAATGTAACATTGTCATATTCACAAAAAAAAACGGCCTATACAATTTGACTACACAATTAACGAAACCATTCTGAACCAGCGTCTCCAAAATTCGAGACCTCAATCTAATATTTGATCAGAAATTCACTTTTGTACATCATATAAATGATAACCTCAACTTCCACAGAATTCAAATTTCATGGGTTTATTGTGGGTAATGCTGGACACTTTTCGAATTCAAAAACACTCATACTCATTATTTAATGCGCTTGTAGCAAATTAGATTTCGAATGAATGATTTGGCGTCCGATTTACAATTCTCATAAAATCATTTAGAGTCGTTATCGAAGTTGGTATGGACTTGCTGTCTCTGAAGTTTCTGTATAACCTCTTACATGGTTTTATAGACTGTCCTACCATTACTGGTTCTATTGATTTCATGTTCCTATACAATGTTCACGTTCAAATCAATTTTTTTCATTGGGTACTCCGAAAACTAATTCCCTCGTAACAATCACCCATTAGATATATGTGTTCGCTAATCGAGGATGTGTCTGACAAACGCGATATCAACAGTGACTCATTTGCTTTTATAAGTCGGGTTTACTTAAAATCCTTTGAATTCTGAAGTACAGCTATATTCCCATTGTAATACATCCATTATAATTACTTCTTTAAGTGATAATCAGTTTTTTAAACGTTTACATTATATTATTAGCTGTAATACTGTATTTATTTTTTTTGATATTTCCTGTAACTGAGTGTTTTTACCAGTAGGAAAATAAATACATACTTATTATTAATTTATATCAAATACAGTCGAACATTTCAGTTTATAATCAACTTCAAATATAATTAATGACAGTAAAAAATTCATACTTGAACAAAAATCAGAAAATCTCAATTACTTATTCTAATTTTGCAATATTCTTATGTATCACGTATCCAAATGAACTACTTATACTCTCAAACTGAACATAATACACTTTTATTGTTAGAGTTATTCAAGATTTATATTAGTCGTACTGAGAAAATTGAGAGACTTGTTCGCTCCATTTCATTTATTAGTCCAAGAGCAACTTGTTGTGTGGTGGGTTTTCATTAGTTCCGACAATAGAAAGTGAGGACGAGAACCTTCAAAACAACTTTGAATTTGTCGAACTACTTCCAACTTCTTACCACATTCCAACCGCACTATTCTGCGAGCCTCGACTTTCAGTTAAAATATAGCGGCATAATTTTCCTTTATGGAGTTTTCAAATTGTAATCATGATTCGACATGTTTCGGGCTCATATCTTATTATCACAACTCTTAAATTTCAGTCACTGAAAGAAACAAATTTTTCGACGAGTGATCTAAACGGTGAACAACTGACTGTTGAAATACTGCAAAGATTTTACACCTGAAAGTATCTTTAGTTTAATCCTCAGAAAAAATTGTATATTGATTTATTCAGAAAATGAAAACGGACATTTACAATTCTTGAGTCAATAAGAATTATATCTAATGTAGGTAAAGTAATGTAAATTATGTATGTATATCAATTGATTTCATGTTGAACAAATGGTGCAAACACTGTTGAATATATATACCCAAAAATTACAATTCTTTCACGCAAAATTTTTTTCTTATACTAAATAGCTTTATTAAACTCTTGATAATGGTAAGCAGCCTGAAACATAGGTGGAGTGTATTGAACAGTGTTGTAGAATAAAGCGAATAGTTTAGAAATATTGCTATTTTTATAGTGATAATTTTTTTTTCAAACTACTTTTAATAATTTGTATCTAATAATAACGAAACATTACATATAACTATCTAACAGCTATTTCAATATGAGAAAGTGATTTATATGAATCCTAAATTCTTTCTCAATATTTTTATGAGGAAACAATGAATTTTTGTAGTTTGTATTTCATTTTTTTTTTGTGAAGTAAATTCCTGGTTCAATGGTTAAAATTTTAAAGATTTCTATCTTATTTTGGAAGTTTCAATAGGTATGTACGAAGAAACCTACTGATTCATCGACACTATCGTAATGTTAGATTGGACAAAAATTGAAAGATGAAATAGTGAGCTTTTAAGGAACGAACATTTCACATATGTCTTCACTGTACTTTCCAGTACTGTATGTTGATGAAAAATTGTAACATAAAAGAACACAATTTCTAGTCCAAGTTAAGAAAACTCAATTTAAATTTAAATTCAGAACGAAATGAAATTTTAAATTTTAATATTTTTCGGAAATTCATTTTTGGAATAGATATCAGGTCTACGATAAATTGCACAGGGATCCCAAATTTTCACCAATAGAAAAGTAAAATTGAATTGAAAATATAACAAGAAATAAACGTTACACTTCAAGAAGTTATAGTTTGTTTTGAATCTTTGAAGTTATGGGATTGTCTCACGTACATATATTTTGAAGATACTATACGCCTATTTTAAAAAAAAAAGATTATATAATTGGACGGAAATAGAGACTAATGAAAGATATAATAATATAACTTAAAAAAAATTGAATAAAATCTTGTGAAACTTCAAAATATCGATTCTCGTCATAAAATGAAACAAAACCAAAGTCATCGAATAAATTTACCGGTTTCGCAGCAAGCCGTCTCGTTCATTCGTTTCGAGATGTCACATTTTCTGATTGGTAAGTCACGATCGTTTCTAATGACCATCAACGTCGTGGTCGTTTAGAATGTTCCGCTTGTTTTGGTGAGCAGCCCGTTCGTTCGTCGGTCGACACGATACCGTCCTCCGTATATTTGTAGAACTCGCTAATAGAACCTGGTACCCCGTCGAGTTTGCATATCGAATGAAAAACGAATCGAAAAATGAGAATGGGCAGATTATTTTCAACGGATCATTAAGTTGGGACGGGTGTTTGTCTTTTACGTGTGACACTTATTGCCGTATCTGATAGATTCATAATCCAGACACGAAAAGATTGAAAATAAATTGGTGTATCGATTTTATGCGAATAACAGGGTACTAACGAATTTAATGCTGTTTTACCAACTTCTGTTGAAAAATCGGATTTCTTCAGTTGAGAAAGGTAATTTGGTTTGTAATCTATTAATTTCATATTATATTTTTATTTCTTAATTCTATAGGTATTATCGGATAAAAGAAAAGCGAAAACGAGCTTTGGTGAAACATGGCCGGATGTAAATTAGGTTTCGAAAATGATCCTAAATTAAAAGGGCATCCGAAACTAACTTCCTAAAAGACGGCAATCAAGTATCAAACATACTTGTTTGAAATTTAAATATTCTTTAAAGAAAATTTATTGATACAACAACGAAAAACCTTAAGGGTGAGAATTGCTTACGAAAGCTTCGACCAATCACATATTGGATTTATGAGGCGACAGTTAACACTCGGTTAACTTCGGTCATTCACGTATAAGACAAACTATAGTAGACAGAAACAACATGTATATGATGCAAACGTATTTTTTAATGTGCCATTTCTTAATAAATACGTACGAGGGTGGGTGAAAAGTTTCTGGCCTGATAAAAGATGGTGCCACTAGGTCTACTTTTGGAGCGGCGGCGTCTAAAGTACCGTTCCTACTGAGCTTGAATGTAAAGTTTCAGTCCAATCGCTACGTTAGTTTGCGTTTGAGAGCATATTGCGCGAGACGGTTCCGTTTAGGATACAAATACCAAAACATTTTTTTTTACACCGAAACAAATTAAAGAAGAGATGGATTCAACACTAGGAGACCTCTTCCCCATCATATTCAACTATTAAGCAGTGGGTTTCTGAATTCAAAATGGGTCGTGTAAGCACTTCTGACGAGCTTCGCTCAGGAAGGCTCGTTGAGATCAACTTTTTAAATGATTGAGAAAATCAATCAAATAATATTGGAAGACCGTAGATTGAATGTGCGTGAGATAGCTGAGACCTGTACGATGTCAGCTGAACGTGTGCGAAATATTCTGCACAACCATTTGAGCATGCAAAAGCTGTGTGCAAGATGGGTGCCGCTTTTGGTAACGCAACCAAAAACTGATTTTTGCGTCGATTCATAACTGTTGATGAGACTTGGGTTCACCACTACACTCCTGAAAATGAAGGACAGTCGAAACAGTGGGTTGGAAAGGTGGAACTAACTCCAAAGAAAGCAAAACCAATTTCATCGACAAACAAGGTTATGGCTACAGTTTTTTGGGATGCGAGAGGAATTATATACATTGATTATCTTGAAAAGGGTGAGACTGTCACTGGTTTATATTACGTAGACTTATTGCCACGTTTGAACGTAGACTTATTGTCACGTTTGAAGGACGAGTGCAAATTAAACGATCTCATTTGGCGAAGAAAAGAATTATAAAACATCGTATTTCTTGGCTAGGCCGGAAACTTTTCACCGCACCCTCGTATATGGCGTTAAAGTGAATACATTTTTTAACGAACAAATAACCCATTAACTAGCAACCTAAATATACACAAAAGTTAAGAAGTTTACTGCAATATTTATCTTATATTTCACATTATTCAAAAAGTTGTAAGGATTGATCATAATATATATCCTATACTGTAAAATTTTTGAAATTTTTTCTTATATATTAAAAAAATATTAGAGAGTAGAATTTTACCACAAGCTTAGGAGGTCCACTTGTATGATTGACACAATTTTTCATCCATGCTATTGCATCTCTTGTAGTATTGTATTATAATTTACTCTCACATACCTGAAAAGAAAAAACAGAATTATAAAATGAACAGAATATCGATCGAATAAAATTGATGAGTTTTAAGATGAGTAAAGTGGTAATTAATAATAAGAAGAATATCTATAAAGTATATTTATAAAGAACACTTGTGAATGTACTTGAATCATATAGGTACCCAATAAATATATGAAATTATTAACTACTGAATACCTAATTTTACTCTTATTTTAATATACGTTTATTCCAACTGAAATACGCACGAATTAGTGTAAACTTTGTTGGTTTATTTACCAAATAACAACGATCTTTCAGTTGGATAAAACGCAATCTGCCCAAATTATCTATCATAAACTCCTCCAATCAAAAACACTCGCAAAAATATCTCATTTTCAAATAATAACCAGATACTAATTTGATACTTGAGAAAAAATATATGATAAACATTCTATTCTTATAACGATTCTAAAAACTATAAAGTGCCATGTCGATTCTGATTGGATAAACTCATTTATATCAATCACTTAATGAAATAGTCACCAATCTGGTTTGTTGTAAATAACAATTAAAAAATAATAAACCAGCTGAACACGATAACTACGTCGAGACGACGTAGTATTTTCAGCATGATTGAAGATAACTGTGAAATAATTTGAAAAATTAAGGATAAATATAAGCCAGTAATTGCATGACCGGATTCAGAGAGTAAGCAAGCAATGTGGATAAGTAATTTTCAAGCCTGAAGTAGTTATAAGATATTGTTCGAAACTAACTTAGAAAAATATGCGTTTCGATTTTTATATATGACAAATAAGGATGAATTGAAATTTTCAACTGTAGCCATTCACAAATATCCAACAGATCTTGACGAACGAATAATAGCAGTATATGCATTAATTTATATTTTCAATTTATTGAGAAATACCATTGCTCTTTATTTTTTTGCTTATTGTTTTGAGATAGTGATTCTTAAACTTGATAATTGCTCCTTTTGTATGTTAACTAGCATGTATATATTTTTTTCAACAATATGTTTAGGTACTCACTTCGATGTAGAGTGGAAACAATTCAGAGCTTTTATTATTTTGAACAAGTAAATTGCAACGTACATTACTTGAGCATTTGTCTTCCGTCTTTTTTATTCAATTGAAAAAATAAATGACATTAAAATGGTTGCCTCAAAAAGATATGTAAGTTTATTGATGTATAATCTTGTAATTCAGCACCTAGCACTGAGGCTTGAACCGTTACCACCACTATTTGTTTCTTTTTACATGTGGCTAGATAAATACGACTCAAGATGAGTTGAAGAAAGGCATTATGATCGAAACGTAAAAAAGACGTAAGTCCCAAGGTAGGAATAATATAATTCAGATGTTGCTAATGTTAAAACACCAGTAAATTACTACTACAGAATCAATAAATAAAGTTCGATTAGTGATTTGATAGTGGAAACAGTGTTTGGATTTAGAAATATTTCAATTAGTTTTATTTGCTCTTCAATTTTCAAATACTTACTACATTAATCATACAATAAAAATTTACGTTTTTATTGGATTCATACAAGACTTCCAATGGATTACCGGTAATGATTAATTAATAACCATGCCAAACCAAGTTAATGACCAATTCAGAGAAATATGAGTCAATATTTGATGCATTCGCACTACGAATCATATTTTTATAGCTTTTTATATTTTTATTTATAGCAGAAATACTATGGAAATTATTAGATTCTGCTATTGGCGTAGAAGGCTAGATATTCTTCAATATAACTTAAATTTTGTGCCAAATCAAATGTTTAAACCATTTCCATTTCTGTTCCATGGGTCTATTTCAAATTATTTCACTGATGTTCTCATTACAACTTCAATGAAAATAATAATTCATGATATTTCTCGACTTGCTACAACATCTGACTAATTGAATGTAGCATTATCTATGGAAATGGCTTGGCAAAAATTGAAGAAAAACACTCATTAAACATTGTGTTTAAAGTTGCCATTGAAAAATTGCTTTTATTAAATTAAATTAATTTCTTGGCTTAATGTTTCACGATTATATTCACTAACATGAATTTGTCAACATGTTTCGAGCGTGCGCTCATTTTTAAGACTAAACTACAATAAGGAACGAAAAACAAATGTATATCTATACAATGGATGTAAGGAGGGAGGATAATTAAAAATCTACCTGTTCATTTTCGATGTCTTCTTTTTTCTTCTTTTCAATCAGTCTTTTCAAGACTGAAGTTAGTCTTGAAAAAGAGCTCACGCTCGAAACATGTTGACAAATTCATGTTGTTATATATAATAGAAAAACATTAAGCCAAGAGTTTGATTTGATTTGATATTCAATTATGTTTCATCAAGAGTTATATCAATATTATATTAGTAAGAAATAATATACTAAGTGAGAAAATTGAAGTAAACCTAATAACAATTCCTTATAATACAAACAATACCTGAAATCTTGTTGAGACACTCTCAACCAAAATATTCAATTTTCAAATTTACACAATCAAATAGCCGGATTCACTCAAGTATGGAATATTTCTGATGAACACTCATACTGGACCGATTAAATTTTCAACATATACGAAGGATTTTTCCTTGAATCAGACAAACTACGTAATGTCATCACGTTAAAGTTTACGATAACGCATCTACATATAATGGAATTAATACTGATATAATTTTAAGATATCAAAGTAACGGTGCTCGGTATTTACAAAATTACTAACAGCAATAATTTCGTAATGTTTGATACAATCAGTTAGTCGGATAATGGAACTTTTCAAGCTCCAACTAAGCATTATGTTAGGTAGTCTGCGTAATTATTATCATCTGAAGTCATTAGTGGTTAAAAGCATGAACGAAATGACGACTGCTCTTTCAGATGGATTAGTCTACAAGGCTAAGAGATTATCTCAAATAGCTACAAGTAGATATCTTCTATATTCATGAAATTCTAATTCAAAAATATACGAGTACATATATGAAACATACATACAAATTACACCTACATAAAACATGATAGAATTGCATGAAAAAATTGACTTCAATGATGATAGACGTCGATGTGACGTCTAGACTATTCTTGAAGAAATAACGTTAGAGAACATTTGAATCGAAATAAGGTACTCCTAAAACATACATAATACGAGGGTTGCCTTTTAAATTTGTGGATTAGAGAACAAAACAAATATTAATCATCGCAAATCACGTTATTGTTTTTCAAAATGTTCCCCATGAAGGTACATTTTTGCATGCGTTTGTACCAATTGTCGAAGTACTTTTTTGCCACCATGATTGAGGTATCTCCAAAACATGCATTCTGAATGCAGCAATCGCTTCTTCAGGTGTCGAAAAACCTTCCTCTCAGTTTGTTTTTATGTGCGGGGATAAAACGAAGTCATTCGATGCCAAGTCAGGACTATACGGCGGATGACTCATCAATCGATGTAGTTATCGATGATTTGGGTGCTCAAAAAATGCAGTTGTTTGAGCCGATGTGTGAGAGCTCGCATTGTCGAGGTGAAGAGTCTCCGGCGCTTGGTTTTCCTGGTTTCTTGGTTGTATACCACTCAGACTGGACTGTTTGTTCTCTGCGTTGTTCTAGAGGTACGGTTGCGACATGTCCAGTTTTTTCGAAAGAACAAGCGACCATTTGCTTGGAAGTAGTTCGTGCGCGAACAACTTTTGTTGGATTTGGCTCATCTTGAAAAAGCCATTCTGTTTTTTTTTTGCTCATACGCGTAAATCCACGATTCATCACTCGTCAGGATGTCATAGACGTGTTTCGAAGCACCGCGATCGTATTTTTTGAGCATTTCTTCCGACCAGTTGATACGAGCCTCTTTATGAGCGATTGACAAATTGTGTGGGATCCAACGCGAACAAATTTTTTTGACAGTCAAATGTTTATGCAATATTGAATGTTTGCTGGTCATACTAATGCCTAAGGTTGTTTCAATCTCACGATAGGTCACATGACGATCTAGCAGTATCAGTTCGCGCACAGCATCAATGGTTTTCGGAAAAACAACTGATTTTGGAAACCTTCAATTACCAACCTTCACGAAATTTATCTTGGAGTGAACTACAATCACAATTGAATTCACCTTACCATCGGTAAACACTGGTCCTTGATGGAGCTTCATCGCAAAAAATTGAATTATGTTCATCCAGGCAATGTTGCTGAGTTAATCCACGTCCAAAGTTGTAAAAAATAATCCCACGAAAATGTTCACGATTCTATTCAATTTTTGGGCCGAGATGAAACTTTGAAGTTGTATAACCTCAAAAATCTCCAATTTCACGATAGAGCTGTCAGTTGCCAGATTGCAATACTAGGGTTACAAAATCACGAAACATAAAAGGCAACCCTCGTACACACACTTGAAACAAGTTAAAAAATTGTTGAAAATGATAATTAAGACCAATGAAATCATAAAGAGTCACATCAGTATGTATGATGTAACGGCTACACTATCCTTAGAAAATAACGTTAGAGAACATTTAAATCGAAGGTACTTCTATGATCTGATTAATGTTTTTCAATCATTTCTACTGGTGGTATGTAAAAATCTCCTCGATGATTGGACAAGTTGATTCACTTTGGACTGACGTGACACAACTGACGAGTTCTTTTGAGAACAAAGCAGTTTGTCTTATGTTGTTCTCTAGAATAGTAGTAACTATTTCAATGTTCTCTAACATTATTCATTCAAGGGCAATGACAAAACAGTCTGTCTAATGTTTTCCTTTAGAATCGTAGTTACTATTTCAAAGTTCTCTAACATTATCCGTTTAAGAGCAACGAGGCGTCACCGTACCTACATAATCACATAGTGATTAATTCCTATCAATAACTTCAAATTAATACAAAGTTCCATTAATTTAAGGTTAACATCAATAACATTAATCAATAAATTGATTAAAAAATATATTATTGGTGATGATGGTACGTTTCAGTGATAATAATTTGATTAATTACTGATCCAGTTGATACTACAGTACGAAATATTCACCGAACCATAAAGTGTGATTGTTTTCAATTTCCACTGGATTGAACACGATATCCTTTCATGGAGTAAATAACAGAATAGACTTCACACAATTTGAACAGTAGATGAAGCGGAAACAGTAAAAAAACGATGAGCACAAGAGAGAGTTCCATCACTAATATCATGTTTTAAAATTTTTTTGTTAGAAAAATAATAAAAAGCTCAAACAATGGTTATTAACGGTCATTCTCCCTCTAAACCAAGAGAAATAGAAAAACAAGAAGGAACAATTGTCAGAAGATTTAAGGGTCGGTCAACAGAAACGGCATTTGGATGAAAATATCTCAGAACAAACTTTATCAAAAGAGAAAATACTTAAATGAACGAAATCCGAAAACGACGAGGAAGGTGTTATTGACATGTCTATGAGATGAAACAGTCTAGAATACCGAAGAAACTACTCGATATAATTATAAAGAGTAAACGCGGCACAGAGCAGCTAAAGGAGATCCAAAAGGATCTACAACAGATAAATACAGTAAAAGCTCTTTATTCGCGGGGTATACGCATCGAAAATATGCTGCTAATACAGAAACTATGGTATATGGAATGGTAATTTATATGAGATTATAGGGGATACCTTCTTGGGTGACAATATGAGAAAATGCATATAAAAAAATCGATTTAAATGAAGTTTTTGATCATATTGCTCAATTATTACGTTCAGGCTTAGGCAATGGTTTGAAGAATTTTGTAATTTTTTCTTGCTTGGCAGTTTTTAAAGGTCCCTTCAATTCAGACTGATATCAAGTAATGATTTCAGCAATTTGCTTTTAAAATAAGACTTCGTTCCATAGATGGATTAATTTTCATAAAATCACAATGCTCATTAGCCATTCTCAAACTTTCACTTAGAATTCTCAAATTAACGTTTCCCGTGCTCGTTGAACATCTGAATGTCACTTGATTCTATCCGTTCAAACCCATTCCGTCCAATTGCATTCGCAATTTCAGCTATGTTTGCAGTCAAAGTTTGAATGTGCACAGATTCTTCGTCATTTTCTGCAGCCAGAGTAGGCCACAGTTTTTCAGTGTGTACGAGTATGGCTTCAGTTCTTCCAATGATTCTTTTTTGTTAACTATGCATTTTGCTATGTCAAAATCCTTCCAGCATTCCATAACACTCATATCAAGATCACATTCCACATCATCCAATATGATTTTGAAGGTTCGTCTAATGTAATAGAGCTTCAAGGCCTGGATTATCTCTTGCTCCATAGGTTGAAGCAAGCCGTCATGTTGGGAGGAAAAAATGTCACTTTATATTTAGATGCATAATTTCAAGTTCGCCAGGTTGACCTGGTGCATTATCTGAAACTAGATCTGCTCAAAGTCTTTATTCTTTTTTTCAAATAAGTAAAAAATTCCGGAACCATTTAGAAAAACTAGCTATTAGATCCGCGAATTAAGAAATCTATTGCCGAGAATGTAGAAATTGGGTTGCATTTTTTCAATCCTTCAATAGTGAAAACGCGAATAGCGCAGAGTGTCGCTATAAAATCACACATGTGAAGTTTGTGCAAAAATCCAAGTGCCAACCTGGAATAAAATGGACAGATGAACGGAAGGAAGAGCATTCAGAGAGGATGAAGCGATTTTGGGAGGCAAAAAAGCTGAAGCAAATGCCCTAAAAATAGCGAATTCAAGTTCAATCCCTCTGCTGCTAATGAAAAATAATCGTTATCATAATAAATGTCACAAAATTCAAGTTAAACGATTTTGTAGAGGCTGGTTTTTCGAAAATTCGGTCATAAAAGAAACCAAACCTTAAAGTTGAAGCGATAACATTTTACAGTTGTCATCATAGTACCCAACCGCGTACGTCACAAACACCATCGCCCGTTGTCCTTTCGTTTATTTACAATTCGACGGCAGATTCGAAAGTGTTATTCCTTCGGAAATGCTACAAACTTCGCCGGAGAACGTGTTTTGCACTGCGAGTTTACTGTTTCACAATTTACATATTCTACGTATTGAACTACTGGCTGAATATCGTGCGTCTGAATTTTACCGTTAGCGACGTTCTCGCCGGCATACTCAAGTACTGGGTAAAGGGGACATACCGAGGTTCTATGGATATTATGCATCTTCTTAATTGACGTATATACCGAGTCTCGTTAAGACGTAACCGTGAGGTAAGCGATTATCAATCATGTAAATTATGTTCAAATATAAATCAACGATATTTATCGGAAAGTCAACACGTTGCTCAATCGAAAAAAATAGTGAAATTAGAGGAGAATGGGAGCTTCTATTGATTCAATTTTTGAATTGATTTGAGATCAATCGGAGATAACAAGTATAAAAGATAAAAAAGCAAAGTGAAAAATGTGATTTTTATATTTGAAATTAACATATGAATTCGTCACTCAAAATTCTAAAAGGACTTTCGTTATATTTAGCGATAACAGGAACTATGGGTGAACAAACTTCCGAAGAAAAACCCGTGTATAACGTTTCTTCTCAAATAATTTTTTGGTTTCCATTTTGTTTACTTTTAATCGACTTCATTTACAAATACAAAATAATTTTACATAGGAAATTAAAATGTAATTTCTGACTGCAATAGTGCTGGTATCGAAGTAATTCTACAATTGTGTATGAACCATATGAAATTGAAGATATTTACAATTGTAAATGAACAAAAAGCCAAAAAAAAAGCATCACATCACAAGAACTATGTCATAATCAGATAAATATTGATACCATTAAATACGCGGGTTGCCTTTATGTTTCGGGATTTAGTAACCCTAGTGTTGCAATCTGGCAACTGACAGCTCTATCGTAAAGTTGGACATTTTTGAGGTTATTCATACTCAGAACTTTTAGACATACGAGCGCTATTTGTGTTGCTTACAGTAACTTAAAAGTTTCATCTCGGCCCAAAAATTGAATTTAATCGTGAACATTTTTTTACAACTTTCGACGTGGATTAACTCAGCAACAGTGTGTGGATGAACTTAATTCAATTTTTGGCGATGAAGCTCCATCAAGGACCAGTGTTTATCGATGGTATGGTGAATTCAATCGTGGTCGTAGTTCACTCCAACACGAATTTCGTGAAGGTCGTCCAAAATCAATTGTTGTTCCGAAAACCATTGATGCTGTGCGCGAACTGACATTGAAAGATCGTCATGTGACCTATCGTGAGATTGAGACAACCTTAGGCATAAGTGGGACCAGCAAACATTCAATATTGCATAAACATTTGACTGTCAAAAAAATTTGTTCGCGTTGGATTCCACACAATTTGTCAATAGCTCAAAAAAAGGCTCGTGCCAATTGGTCGAAAGAAATGCTCAAAAAATACGATAGCGGTGCTTCGAAACACGTCTATGACATCGTGACAGGTGATGAATCGAGGACTTACGCGTATGAGCCCGAAAATAAACAGCAGTCGACTGTATGGGCGTTTCTAGATGAGCCAAATCCAATAAACGTTGTTCGCGCTCGAAGCACTTTCAAGCAAATGGTCACCTGTTTTTTCGGAAAAACTGGACATGTCGCAACCGTACTTCTAGAACAACGCAGAACAGTCAATTCTGAGAGGTACACAACCATTTGTTTCCTGTAATCTTCCAAGAACTCAGGAAAACCAATCGCCGAAGACTCTTCACCTGGTCACTCTTCACCACGACAATGCGAGCTCTCACACCTCGGCTCAAACAACTGCCATTTTTGAGCAACCAGTTCAAACATTGCATTTTTGAGCAACCAGTTCAAACATTGCATTTTTGACCAACAAAAACATCGATTTGATGAGTCATCCGCCGTATATTCCTGACTTGGCACCGAATGACTTCTTTTTATTCCATTACGTAAAAAACACACTCCGAGGTTTTTCGACACCTGAAGAAGCGGTTGCTTCATTCCGAATGCATGTTTTGGAGATACCTCAATCAGAGTGGCAAAAGTGCTTCGACAATTGGTTCAAACGCATGCAAAAGTGTAAGATATTCATGGGCGAATATTTTGAAAAACAATAAAGTGATTTTCGATGATTAATATTTGTTTTTGTTCTCTAATCCACAAATTTAAAAGGCAACCCTCGTATAATTTCGAACAATTTATGAGGTCCTTCTATTTGCAATCAAAAGGTTTTGATTTCAAACTGTACATTTTGTCTAAATCAAGTTGTGAAACTTCCATAATTCCCTGAACTGCCAAAAAGGCAAGGAGTCTACTACAAATGGGAATAAGGGGCTGGTGCCGACAAAGAAAACGTGTGAGCGTTTTCATTAAACCAGTTGAGATAGTATGCGATACATTTCGATAGAATAATTTGAATGTGTAGGTTTGCAGAGGATGGAAACTGTGCGCGTCAAGATAACGTTACATAATTTACAACTCCGTCGAATTCCTAGCCGCAAGGTCCACGGGGTCTATTTTATGATGGAAGGCAAAATATAATAATTGGAAAACTGAGCCCTGCAGTTCTAGACTTTGTTCATTACTAGTCGATTTGCTGCTCATAAATTGTTGGAACTGAAACAATTTCTTGCATATGAATCCAATTATAAGAATATATAATATTAATATCACTAGCAAAGAGCGATCCAACTTTTTGAATTAACTACGTTCTTACTAGTTGAATACAAAGAATAAAGAAGTAGTTCTTCGTTGTTGAACACGTACTAATTACCCGGCTTTCCAAGGAGACGAGTGCTTAAATTAGACTACTTCTACGTATTCTCCTAATCATTTTTCAACAAACTGAAATGCTTACTTGGCTCAAAATAAATCAAATAGAAACATTGGATTTAGTATTGCGTTGTATGCACTTGCTTATTCGCATTTCTTGAATCTGACTGAACCAAACATTTATATTTTTGTTACTTTAGGATATTTGTCTACTTAAAAATTTTTGATAATTGATGAGGCCGATACTTGGAGAAAATTAATATCCATAATAAAACAATATTTAGAATTTTCTCATAATTCAATATAAAATACGCATGACGACGTTTCGAAGTACTACTTCTTTGTCAAATGCTGGATTATGTGTAATTTTACAAAGTTGATACTTATAGCTATTTTCACAGAACATACAAGGTATGTTCTATGGCTAACTTGGAATGAGGACCATAGAATACACTGATATTTATTAACAAAAGGATCGTATACCTGGAGATGAACACAGAAAATCAATTTCTTAAGTCAGGTATTCCAACTAAATGTAGGAAACATACAAATATACAACTAAGATTTCTAAGAACAAATAAAGGAAAGTTAAAATTTTTGAACATAAAACATAAAATTTAATGTAAATTAACTAAAACCTAGGTAATCAATCTGATCTGCTAACTGGAATATTCTTATTGAACATATTAACTAGAGGGCTAGTGTTAACCTCTAACTGGCTGTTAAGTAAAAGTCCTGAATTTTTTAATTTATTAATATGTAATGATTCTAGAAAATTTAGCTGGGAACCTTTATTCTCTCTATTTAATATTTCTAACTCTGAACTAAATATATGACTTTCTTCTAATAAATGGTTGCGTAATGGGAATCTGTTTTTGTTTCTCAAAACTACGTTTAGGTTCCGATAATCTAATTTGGAAATTTCTGATAGTTCTTCCTATATAAAATTTTTCATAACTGCCACATTTAATTTTGTATACCCACACATTCGATTTTTATTAATTTTTGATTGATT
Organism: Henosepilachna vigintioctopunctata; assembly: GCA_030704895.1. Lineage (NCBI taxonomy): Eukaryota > Metazoa > Arthropoda > Insecta > Coleoptera > Coccinellidae > Henosepilachna > Henosepilachna vigintioctopunctata. Next base: position 11,997,644 of record JARQZJ010000121.1, read on the forward strand.
ATTTTTGATTATTTTAACAATGTTATTAGTGGTCCGAAAAGAAATATCAATCTTATAGCTTGCTAAAAGTCATTTTAATTTTAGGAATTTAATTTAGGAATTTTTGACTACTTGAGTAAACTTATTATTAAGCTTCGCCAATAGAGACGAAATTTCAACAGAATTAAAGAAGATACGTATTAGTTATTAGTTAGTATTTTCATCAACATATGAATTTAAATTTTCCTGTTTTATATCACGAATGTTTAGTCTCCAATAACTTTATCTTCGACTATAATCAAAAATTCTATAAACTATAATCAAAATACCCCAGTTGGTCACTCAATGCTCAGAATTTTGTGAACAATTAGGAGTTGAATAATAATAGACAGGCAGAAGTTAAATAATAGAAATACACGAAAGTATAGTAACTCTTTCTCTCGCTCTCAGTTTACGGATGCTGGTGGGTTCGATTCTCGCTGTATTCTTGGATTTTGTTTTGTAGGTACCATAAAGGGTTTTCATGTCTTCATCACATAATACATATGTTTCTATCCCAAAACTCCTGGAAAAAGAGTATTCACTCAAACCTAATGAAAAAAATTTTTAAGAGTAACACGCCATTCCCAAGAAACTTTTACACTGCGCCCCTTCTCGTAGTATTCACAAAATACCTGAAAGGGTGCTTCAGTTACCATTTGGTTACATCTGGTTTGATTAAGTAAACAGGTACAATTATTAACCAGGAAAAAAATATCAATCATTAGATAAAGGCAAATTTTATAAGTCTATACAGCCAAATCTGTTAACAAAAGTATGGTTCAAAGACGCCCAGTATGGAAGAGCTTATATCAAGACAGTTAGTCGACTCAGAAGTGGTCATTTTCTTAGTCCCGTTTATCGACATAGAATTGGTTTGAAACAAGATAATTTGTGCATTCGTGGAGAAATTGGTAACATAGATCATTTACTACTATTCTGTAGCAATTACAGACATGAATGCATAACAACTACTACAGAATATACAGAAAACGATAAAGTATAATCAGCCTTTCAATGTAACCGTTTTATTATCGCTCCACAACTTAGAGATATATAAACTTTCATTCAATCACGTTACTTCTATTGGCCTAGAAATTTTATACTTCGTTGCAAATCCCATGTATTTAACAATTTGGTGTACCTATCCTGTCCGTGACTCATTCTTTGGGTGTGTATGAAGAATAAAATCGCCTCGACCAGTCCCTTGGCGTAATGTGTCCCATGTGAATTACCCTGTGTATTTTGATTCTAAATTGTCGAAGATTTGAAGGATAATCACCTATCAACTAACAACTCATCTTCTGTTTCATAAAATCTACCAGATCGACTGAATTATGTTGGCTAATGACGATTGTCGAGGCCTTTATTCATAAAAAAAATCCTTGAATTTGTCACTGAAGTTATGAATATTATATAATCGTCCAAAAATCCCATAATTCATTGAGTATTTACTGAAAAACAATATTTACTTCGTAAATATCGAAATAATATCCCCACCTTACTAAAATTTTCCATCTGCGAAAAAATCTGTGTTTTCGTACCAACAACCCCTACATACGACGTGTTTCCAACCAACATTTGGTCACCAAGATATCGACCAAACTTAATGAAAAGGGGGAAGTAGTATCGGGAGGGACTGCCAGATGATTTATATGGAGGTGTTTTACGATAGCAAAGAGTCGGACAGTTTAATGGATCTAAGCAGATCTAGACACGGTGACGACGTTTATACGACGTGTAGAGAGGAAATACATATGGACGAATAATACAATGGACGTCTATATAACCACTCATTACTGTGTTTACGCGTAACAAGAAAAAAATTTTGCTTAGAGAAATGAAAAAACACGTGATTGTTGGGAAAGATTCAAACTGAGTAGAATATTTCATAAAAGACCATAATCACCACATTCAGACAATTTATTGTGAAAACTGAATGTATTTTCTTTAGACTTTTCTTCTGTGGAGAATACAGACGTTGGCTTTCCATTTTTCCTTGGTTTCACAAATTAATATTTTCTGAGTATACGATAATTTACATTTGAGTATATTTAGCAATGGCTAAACTGAATTTTTGTTAGTTACCATCATAAAAATATTCTGAAATACGTAGGTAGGTCCATTAATTCTTTTATAAAGCAAAAGAGAGTAATATAATCTATCTGTCTTGTAATGACAAGAACAATATTAAAGAAAACCAGAAAACCACTGGTTTTTCTTGTTTTTATCTGTAAAACCAAGAAAAGCTTTAGGACCTGAGTTTATAAAAAATAATTTTAATGAATAGCTGTTGAAATATTTCATTCGAAAGTGGAATACACAAAAATTACGAAGTATATTTCAGTGAGTAGTTTTTGGAATGAACATTTAATTCCTAAATCCTGTTTCCTATAAATCGAAAAATCTCCTGCAATATACATGCAGCATTTTCAGGAGAGAAAATAATACTTGCGATACCGTCAGTCGAGAATGAGAGAAAGAGATACTGACAGTATAAGGGAGGAAATACATTCACCTTTAGATTTCACTTCAAATTGATTACCCTTCCGATTTAAGCTTTTACTGCTGTTCTACCTACAGAAATAATGGAGACATCTATTGGATATTACAAAAATTTTTCAATTGAGTTCAGCTTATAAAAAAAAAATTAATTCTTCAATAAACGCCTCTCAAGACTTAAAGAAGAGCAATTCTAGCAAAGTGATCATAAACGAAGACGCAGGCATGAAATCCGAGCTCTTCGATCTCACGTTCGGCATCACCACCTGTGCAAATATCTGCAAGATAATCTCCTGGATATGCACTTCACACACTTTGAAATACCTCCAACGACATGATCAACTGGGATGTTTATATTCTCCGAGATAAGCTGGAACGAAATTGACACCACAAATATGCGTGAAGAATGGTTGCTTATTTGGACGCTCACAATGTTCGACCACAATTGTAAAACCAAAGTTCTTGAAGATAGATAATAATATGTGAGACAAAAAATGATGAAATTCTTCGATTATATTCTGGAAAATTATAAAGGGAAACTATGTAAATTGAAAACCTTGGACAAGGGAATTTCGATATTATTGAATACCACGGAATTTACCATATTTCAATTTTATTAATTTGAATATAACCAAACTATAGTCTGAGGTAATATATTAATAACTGATGAGGCCGATACTTGATGTAAATCGATAAACATAATGAAACAATTGTTAAACTGATTTACACATATATTAAAAATAATACTGCATGACGTACGTTTCTATGAGATTTACCTCATATTCAGATATGTGTAAATCAGTTTAACAATTGTTTTATTATTGTAATATACATTCACCTTTTTGGTGTTTTGCAAGACATTATTTCACTGTTACTGAAAAAAAGGATGTATTTCACATAAATATTCTGTAATTTCTCTTATGAGTAGAATTTAAAATATAATGAAACAAAATTATAAATATCTTTCCAATACATAAAACAATTACTAATCGAACTAATATTTCTTGATTAACAACATTAAGACTAATTATTTTCTTGATTTTATTATAGTTGCAACTAAGATCAATATTAATTACTAATCGAACTACTATTTCATGCCTAACAACATTAAGTCTTATTATTTTCTTCATTTTATTATAGTTGCAACTAAGATCAATATTATAATTGATTCATTTTCCAATCGAGTTTATAAGGCCACAATATAATTCATATTAGACGTGTACCAATTTTAGATAGATATTTCTTACAATATAGTTACTCCGTGGTGTTTATTAAATTATAACACGCTTTCACGTATTTAAATATAAAAAATAACGGCGACATTGTGCAAGTTGGACGTATAAAAGAAGAAATATTGTCTTCATGTTTTACATTTATATTCTCTTCGATGATTTATACTACACTTCTTACGCTAACAAAGTTCTCACAGTTCTAACTCCTCCTTAACACATCTGTTTTGTGTCTTTCACTAGTTACCCCGAGTGAAAAGCTGTCTTGTCGTATGCTACCCCTACAATATCTTTACAGTTGAAGAGTTCCACACCACAGGTTACAGTTACTTGCGAACAACAATATTCAAAACTTGATGGTCAAACGCTGGAAATTTTCTACGAATATTAGATTATACTAATTTATTCAAGTGTCATTAGAAACTAGAAAACAAAATCGGTCATTTATCTCATTAATTTACTGATATTATCTGATTTATTCGAAGTAGAAACCAAAAATATACATCAGGCGGGTGTAAGTTACTTGAAATAATGCCCACCAAAAATATAATTCCTAATATGGGGACATTAATTGGTCAGCCAGATAACTAGATTTAGCACCCACTGATTTTTTCTTATGGTGCTAATTTAGAAGATAAAGTCTGTAAAAATCGACCACGTAACTAAAAATTAAGCACATTTCACAAGAATATGCATTAGTTTTATGACCGTATTATTTTCAAGATAAGTATTATGACATCATCCGATATTCGTGAGAAACGAATGTAGCTATAAATGAATGTATACACTCTGTAATTACACGAAAGTAGAAAAAGTGTAGTAGTTGGAGTAAATTTTTGGAAAAATAAAGTACGAAAAAATTTTTGAAAAAATAAAGTACGACAATGAATAGTTACGAATATGTAGAAGAAAAATACGGGGGTATATAATATATAGTTATATATATATATATATATATTATATCTATATAAAGTCTATCTTTATTCTCAACAGGTATAACACTCAATTACAGAAAATCATAACAATGTTAAAATACATAACTAAATAATTAAAATGAAAAAGATATAAAAAAGAGATCAATCTAATCTAAAAAATAGTAACTTATTATAGCATTATAGCATTCAATGAAATATTTCAAAGAACTCAATCTAAATATTTTTAAGTATAATTTATAATGACAAAAACGTCCAATTTGTGGAAGTCTGCAACGATAATAATATTATCCAGCGGTTGCTCCAACCCCCTCGATATATCTAGTGAAAGACAGGAAACACATGTGTTAAAGCGAGTAAGATATTATGAGGATATTGTCACAGTCTTCCTCATAAGACAGAATCTGGAGTAGAGGCTTGCCAAATGGTGAATCTAGGTTCGAATCCCGGTGAAAGAGGAACGTTTATTTAGGAAGTTTGAGTTAGGGCTATAATCAAATATTAATAACGATTAATGTACGAAATTACAAATCCAGTGGCTGTTTAGAAGTGGACTTAAAGAGAGTAAGTCCTAGTTTAATAGAAGTCTTAATAGACTAGTTTAATAGACTCTTTCATAGAGTTCAATAAAAGAGTCTCATAGAAATTGTTAGAGCAGAAATCATGCCAAGGGTGAAAATAAAATTCATTCATATAGGCCTCACTCAGTATGCCGGTTTATATCGTATTTTATTTATTTAATGGTGCAGTGTTTTACAGGACAGGTCCTAATGACGAAACAGGAAACACAACAGATACTAAAAACAAAATTGGTAGTTCAAAAGTTTCAATTTTGTACTTTCAAATTTTAATGTTCAATTTTAAAAGAATGAGTTTGTGATATGAATCACAACTGAGAAAATGAAATATAACTATAGGAATAAAAAAACTTAAATGCTGCCCAAACTTATACACACACATAAAGACAAATACACACATACATAAACATTCACATATATATTCAAAAAGGTTGCATATTTTAAGAATTCAGAAGTGGCTGAGCGAGATTGAGATATATAAAAAGTGCACAATATTGATGTTCTTATTTTCATACAAACTCGTAATTGATTAAAACTTAAAACAAATATGAAAAGAACTAAGTAACAATGCTACACTTTGTAGAGAAACGTTATAAGAAAAAATGTTCCCACTTTTTCCAAAATTCAAAATTTCCATCCATTATTACAATTTAAAAAAACTGTGATGCGTCATATGGTACTTTTTTGGAATAATAACATGATTTTCAACTAGTAGATACCATAAGTCACACGTAGCTTAAAATACTAGCTTGAGATTAGTCTCGAACTCTCATTTATTTTTTAACCATGACATTTCCAGAAATTTTCCTGAAAAAGAACTTCACTATACTTCCAAGGAGAGTTAGTAATTTTCGTCGAATATATCAAAAACTCAACATGAACAACTCTGCAAAATACAAATTTTTGTCCCCCAAAAAGCCCACACACAGTTCTCTAAAAATAATAGATAAATTTCTGCCCGAAATCGTCGAGTCCCCGATCTTATCTCATATTCAAATGATCAAAGTGGGCCAATTAATTTTAGTTGGCATTTTTCGCTACGGCGTTCAACGTGAAGTCCGGTCACAATGCATAAAATGCACATAACATCCACAATTATTTCGCATTATCTGAAACGTCTCTTGCGTTTTGTTCGCTATTTTGCGTTTTTTTCGAGTTGTCTGAGTGCCTTTGAACTAACTGAATTTGTAAATCTATCAGCACTTGGACGACGTTAATGGCCAAATGGATATATGGATGTACGAAAATTGAACCGGAGCCAAACTCGTTTGAAGTAACTGATGATTTCGAAAGGGCGGATTTCGCGTATATGCAACCATTCCATTAAAAAGAATGGGAATCGATGAGCGAAAACATATATAAGCTCAAATAAAAGCTGAATTATAACAAAACAAAAAACTGAGTTTGAAAAAACAGTTTATGAAATGATAATATACGGATAAAGATGGTAAAATGGCCTCACAAACATTCAGTGCAACCAGGCACTAACGAACATTTCAATTAATAATATTTAATAGTGTTGGCGTTTACTTGATGTAAATCCATTATAATTGAATATAAACTTAAATTCAAACACTTGAACTTATGATTTACACTTTATTGACTACATAGCATTAATCAATTATATCTCATAACAAAATTTTTGAAGTTCCACTATCATAATCTTTCATGGAAAATTTTTATAAGTATGCAAATTTTTCATCAACATTCAAGTTTCTAGAAATATTTTCTATCACCAATAACAAGGAACATAAATGACATGGTTTAACAACACACCAACAACATGTTTGTATTTTTTCATGTGACGTCAAGAAGTCAAAGATGTTAAATATACTGCAAGTAACGGGTGATTTTTTAAGAGTTGAGTTTTTCAGGTTGGCGGCATTGGTTGATAATGGCATCCAAACGTCATCTGTCAAAGTGAAAAGTTTTCAGTATACTCTGCAATTTCATCATGGAAAGACTTGCAAACGAGCAACGATTGCAAATTGTTGAAATTTATTATCAAAATTCGTGCTCTGTGAAAAATGCTGTTTCGTGCTGTTATCACCAAATTACGCACCAAGTTTACTTTGTTGGACATTAAACCATTGTCTCGCATGCGTACAGTGCGTACTGAAGAGAATATTGCAGCCGTAGCGTACAGTGTTAATGAGGATCGTGAAATGTCAATTCGTCGCCGTTCTCAGCAATTGGGCATGTGTATCTCAACCACATGGAAAATTTTACGTGTTGATTTTGGTTTGAAAGCCTATAAGATTCAACTTCTGCAAGAATTGAAGCAGAATGACGTACCAAAACGTCTAATTTTTGGTGAATGGGCCTTAGAACAGCTTAATGAAAATCCGCTGTTTTATCGAAAAATTGTGTTCGGCGATGAGGCTCATTTCTGGCTTAACGGATATGTAAATAAACAAAACTGTCGCATCTGGAGTGATGAACAGCCACAAGCCATACAAGAATTACCGATTCATCCCGAAAAAACGACAGTTTGGTGTGGTTTATGGTTTGGTGGAATCATCGGTCCATTTTTCTTCAGAGACGACCTTGGAAGAAACGTTACCGTCAACGGCGAACGATATCGAGCCATGATACGCAACTTTTTTTGTCCCATTTGGCAGAGTTGAACTTGGTTGACATGTGGTTTTATCAAGACGGTGCCACTTGCCACACAGCTCGTGAAACAATGGACATGTTGAAGGATGAATTTGGTGAGCAGCTTATCTCTCCAAATGGCCCAGTGAATTGGCCGCCAAGATCATGCGATTTGACGCATCTGGATTAGTTCTTGTGGGGTTATGTAAAAACGTTAGTGTATGTGGACAAGCCGAACACGATTGAAGCCTTACAGTATAACAGAACACGCGTAATTTGTGGGATACAGGCCGAAATGAAAAAGTGACGCAAAATTGGACCTTCCGAATGGGCCATTCGATACGGAGCCGCGGACAACATTCACATGGAGTTGGTTATCTTCAAAATGTAACTACGCTTAAGAAATACACATTGTAATACGTAAATGCAATGATAGGTTTATAACTGATGTTGAGTCGTAGTAATACAACAATAGGTCTTTTGTGAATTCCAGAGTTCCGTATTGAATTCAAAACAAATGACATTGTTATAAGTGATTTCACCGGTGTTAGCCTTTTACTCAAAAACTTATCAGAAGCCGTAATTGATGTCGTAACATAATCAGAAAGAACACAAGTATTTCCCTTAGTTTGAGCGATAAGTGATGGTGATAATATTATAATACGCTGTGCATTGTCTGGGCACAAAAGCGTGGGGTATTGCACTGACCCTTGAAGAACCTCAGCGCACACATAATATGGCTCTCTAAATGTACATATCAACTTCAGTGATTTGCCAATTAATACTGCATTGCTTTATGTAGAATTTAAACTGTAATGGTGACAAAAACCTCCCCTTAAACCTAATTTTCTTCGATAAACTTCATCAATTCGTAAAAATATTTCTGCGAGGTTGCGTGCGTATTGGCCACTGCCAAAATAGCGACAAACGTCTACACCGATGTTACGCAGGGTGCGAAATCGATAAATACCCCGACAACTTGGTAATATCGAACGAGAACGGCCGTGAGGCAGGTTAGTCGAGGGTCAAGATCAGCCGCCGCCCATCGACAACCCCCGTATTTTCTGCGTTTCCAACAACGTCGTTGCGTCGTTACGCAACCATCCCGCTGTTGGCGGAACGCCTTCGCGACGATTCACGGGTTTGGAGGTGGCGGGTAACTAACGATTTTTAAAATGTAGGCGGCTGGTTCCGATAACCCCACCAGAGGTTTATTTTGAAAATCCTCGCACGTGATTAAGGCGGAGAATGTATTCGCCGAACTCCGTGCTTATTATATAATGAATATAAATGGAAAAATGGGGACGGTTTAATTTTACTGTGGAAAAAACTCGACACAAAAAATTTCGTATTTTTGCTGAACTTATTAGACAGTTTTCCAGCATCGGCGAATTTCCACCGAAATTACAATTGATTATCTTTTTTCTGTGGCTTTATTTCGCGAGCTTTGAAAAAATTGAAGATTTGATCCAATAAGTACACATGTAAATTATTTATATCAGATACTTAATAAATATACATATTTGTACATAAATACATGCATTTTCGCCTTTCCAGGACCTATATCTTAAGAATTGTAGAGTGGAGAGTGAATTTGGTGAAACTATTGGATCATAAACGAATAACTTAAATATTTCTCGTAGTTCTTGAAAGGTAGTTCACCTCGTAAAAGAATCAGTAAGTAATACGTGGTAGTAATGAAAAAGGTGTCGTCGAAATTACTCAAAAACTACGGAAACGCTGTGAAATAAGGTATTCTAGTGACTAGACTAAACTTCAGTTTTATAATAAGTAAAACACAAGTGCTAATAGCAAAACAGGTGCTAATAAATCACAATATTGGTTTTTTCCTCATATTTATATGTATTTAATAGTAATACTATGAAAACTAGGTTTCAAAACCATATATTGAGACAAATAAATAATATCACACATACTTAAAAATAGTTATCCTGTAATTTACTTTCCCTATTCCTAAGCAGAAAACCAGAAAGAACTGTAATTAGCAGCTTCTTGAGAATAAACATAAATCCATAGAACTACACACAATTTTAAGCCATGCATATTAACACCTAAAAATAAATAATCCTTATGGAAGAGCAACCCCCTTCCTCAAGAACCTTACAAAATGTATATCAACAAAGATCACTTGATTAAACAACTACATTCCAACTCATATTTAGCGACGTGTCTAAAAGCCAGAAAGTTGTGTATATATGCACAAAAGCCTAGGAAAATGAATTTTCAGGTACTCGGTGAAACCAGCAAAGATAGCAGGAGGGCTTAAAAAAGATTAAATATGCAGGTACCGAATAAATAATACGAGGGTAGGAAAATTAAAGAAAATAAACTGATAGAATAAGAGATCAGAAAATAAGTATACAAGACAATATAAACGTCTGCATATTATATTATAATACACAGAAAATTACCTAATATTCGAAGAACAGTTGACGAAAATTTGCAAATGCTGAAGACCGTTACTTGATGTAAATCGGTTTGAATGATAAAATGGCAACGAATGCACTGTTCCTCAATTTGTTTGACAATTTTGACGTGTGCTTCACATTCAGACCTTCAAGCTGACGGTTAGTCCGAAGGAGTACCTCACAATTGTCAGACAAAAGTGTGTGGGTATAAAACAAAATGTTTTCGTTGTTATTTTATCGTAAAAAATAATTAATTGGCGAAGTAATCTATGCGTTTACTCAAAAAAATTTACACAAACACGGAACCACATATTTACATTAAAAGCTCCACTTTTCCACAGTTCGCTGTAAAGAAAAATCTACGCTAACGCCACCTAGCGGCCGATGCGATAAATCAAATGAAAAAATAATTAGTTTGACAATGATAAAACGCATATAAAGCATGCGGTTATCAGTTATACCCGTACCCTTTTTATAACCCTAAATAACGAATTTTATTGCTCCCAAGATACCCGTAATATACACACTGCTTCGTGCGTTGGATGTGAAAACGAATGGACTCTGGTAATAAACAGGAAAACGATGCCGAATAGCTATTAGATATATAAAATGAAATCCGTGTTAGGTTGGCGTTATTTTGTTGTTCCTTACATTAGACGTATCCCGTTTGTCCTGGTTGTATACTCCCGGGAGCACTTTCCGACTGAAAGGGAACATTTTCGTGCATTATCCCATGTTTAATATGTCGGACAAGCACTGTAGAAACTTATGTCATGTGATAAAAGGCCTACGAAAAGTATCCGGTGAAAATGAAGGGGTTATGTTTGTTATTTTATTAACAGCTAGCTTTGTTATTCTATAAACGTATGTAGACTTGTGACAGTTAAAACTTCCTTTTCTCCCACCATGAAATTTCAACTTCTAAATGACCCACTCAAATATCCTACAATCTGATGATTGATGAGGTCGATACTGGGAGAAAATTAATATCCATAATGCAACAATATTTAGAATTTTCTCATAATTTTAATACAAATACGCATGACGATGTTTCGAAGTACTACTTCTTTATCAAATGCTGGATTAATGCAGCATTAATTGCATCATTAATCCAGCATTTGATAAAGAAGTAGTACTTCGAAACGTCGTCATGCGTATTTGTATTAAAATTATGAGAAAATTATAAATATTGTTTCATTATCCTACAATCATAATTATATAGGTTGTCTTGTCAACTCACCCTTTTCTATAAAAGTTTGGTTATTCGTTGTTTTAGACTCAGCACGAAAGAACTCTTTTAAGGTCTATAAAGCCAAAGTTCTGACGACTTTCAAAAGATATTTAGTCCTACTTCTTTATCAAATGCTGGGTTAATGTAGCATTAATTGCATCATCAATCCAGCATTTGATGAGAAAAGTCTAAAAGTTCTGACGTCAACTCACCACGAAAGAACTATTTTAAGGTCTATAAAGCCAAAGTTCTGACGACTTTCAAAATATATTTAGTACTACTTCTTTATCATACGTCATGCGTATTTGTATTAAAATTATGAGAAAATTCTAAAAATTGTTTCATTATCCTACAATCATTATTATATAAGTTATCTTGCCAACACACCCTTTTCTATAAAAGTTTGTTATTCGTTGTTTTAGACTCAGCACGAAAGAACTCTTTTAAGGACTATAAAGCCAAAGTTCTGACGACTTTCAATAGATATTTTCCCTGGAACGTTTTCTTCAATTATTTATTAAACTTGGTACCTAACAGTTATCTCTATTTCTAGTCGAGATAACAAATTTTACATGTTTCATAGAAAACGAGCGATTAATATTATAGTTTTGATTTTGGAATTGTTCGAAGGGAGTGTTACAACAAACGTTAAATTTAATATTTTCAAAATATTGAAGTCCATCGACAATAATAAGTGGTGATTTATGGATTCCTGATCATAGCTTTATGAAGATGATCCATGAAAGGCACCGAAAACAGCATCAAAACTAGCCAATTCGAAGAGAACTTAATTCTGTTATATGGCAACGCCGACTACATGTTGAACAACTTACGAGACAAGAATAGAACGAATTGTGTTAAAAGATTCTTACTTATTTGCCATATTCAACGTACCTGCCCCGTCTACTAAAATATTTAGATCTCTTAAACAGTTAGTTCTTCGATACTGCTTCTCTCAAGCATATCTTCCAGAATTTCGAAAGAATACTGGCAAAAATGTGAGGTTTCTTTAGGTTTGAGCAGATACATGAGATTTGCGATTCATCTTCTTACGTATTTCATTATTCATGTATTACTTATTATCAATTAAATTGAAATATCATTATGATTTTGCTTTTGATTGGACTTTTCACTGACTGGTCAAAAACGAAACAAATTTGTGAAAGTGATCACAAAATAATACGAAAATATTTATAATGAAACAATTGTTGAGTCAAGGTTCACACATATATTAAAAAGAATACTGTATGACGTACGTTTCGATGAAATTCACCTTTTTAAAATGCTACGTACAGACTTCTTTTCAATATATGTGTTAATCTTGACTTAACAACTGTTTCATTATGTTTATCGATTTACATCAAGTATGGGCCTCATCAATTATTAACAAAAATATTTCTTCATTAAAAAAAATAGATTTCAATAGATATTCTTAGACTCAACTTTTGAATGAAATTAAGTAAAGACTCATATTATTATAAATATCTAATTATTGGTAGCACATTTTAAGGTATCTCATTGTCCTTTGATTTCACGGTTAGTTTCACCTCATTTCAAACATAATGAAAATCATTGTTAATTAATTTATATAATTCTATGAAACTTACGCCGCATCAGATCACCGGAGTATACAATCAAAGGCCATTCTTCATTCAAAAAATTAGATTCCAATAGACATTCTTAGACTTAACTTTTGAATGAAATTGAGTAAAGATTCATTTTATTACAAACATCTAATTATTGGTAGCATATTTTAAGGTATCTCTTTGTCCTTTAATTTCACGGTTAGTTTCGCCTCATTTCAAAAATAATTAAAATCATTGTTAATTCCTTCATATAACACAAATCAATAAAACTTATGCCGCTTCAGATCATCGCAGTATACAATCAAAAGCCATACAGTTTGATGAATGACGGACCTTGTAGTCGACCATGTTATGCTGCTTTTTTGTGGTTAGTTATTCAATAGTATATGCAGGAAAAAATCGATTTGTGAGGTCCAACCGACGTTTCGGGAGAATGAATCACTATTCCATTAAACAATGATTTTTTTAATTTTCAATTATATTCTTAAATTATGTGAATGCGGTTCTTGTTGTTACTGAATAATTGAATAATCGGATTAAATTAGTTTGTTTCATATTGAGCATACGTGTTGAATAGTAATTCCTTCTTATTGAAAAGTAAAGGATAGCAACTGGAGGTGCACAGCTGGGTTAACCTATTCGTCAAAGTTCCCATTATAGACTTCGATAACTGGATCTGAAAAATATCTACGTAAATATAGAATATATGGATATTTACATTCGATAACTTGCCAGGCAAGAACAAGAAAAACTTCCACCTACTCCAGAATATACTTCCTCATAGCCACTCAAGTCATAGAATAAGAATAATTTATTTGTCAAACTATTATTTTACAAGTCATTGAGCAAAATTCTTATACTCTATGACAACAAAACTGTGAAATGCCTAATAATAATAATTTAATAATACTCAACTAGAAATAATACAATATGATAAAAAACAATACATACTTTCAATTCCAAATTGATTAATTACAAAATTGACAGTACTTGATCCAATATAGAATGATTTGAATTACAAAGTCCGCAACTGTCGGTGGCCATCTGATAAGTGAACAAATTTCCAGTTACAAACACAATTAATCAATCAAATATAATAAATTAGTTACATAGGAAACAACGTAACTCAGACTTTGATCGAATTACTTCATGCAACCCCTGACTATCAAATTACATCAGAAATTTTCTAGCAGCTCTTGCAAAAATTTTTACTAGTCACCGATAATATGTCATAAATACCAAGGTATTTTATGCTCTGTGTGCTATAACACTGATCCTCAACTGATAATGAATGTTTCGATTGATGAACTGTGGTCAATAGTACCAGTGCAAAAAGCGTGATTGGAAGGAAATTCCAGTCGTGAAAAACCGACCTTAATGCAAACATAAATTCTCTTCTATAACCTAAAGAATTCGTCGAACAATGGCCTTCATCACCGATAATGAATGTTTCGATTGATGAACTGTGCTCAATAGTACCAGTTCAAAAAGCGTGTTTGGAAAGAAATTCCAGGCGTGAAAAACCGACCTTAATGCAAACATAATTCTCTTCAATAACCTAAAGAGTTCGTCGAACAATGGCATCCATCACCGATAATGAATGTTTCGATTTATGAACTGTGGTCAATAGTACCACTGCAAACATCTTTCTTCGACTCAATACACCAGCTTCCCCATGAAGCTGAAACTGGAGTACCCTTCACTCTCTGAAGGGTAGGTATCCGGCTTTTCATAAATAGTTTTCAAGAATCCTCTACTCTGTGTATATATTCGTCACCACCCGATCCCCAAACTAGGATTTCATAGGTAGGTCTCAAATTTGTCGATCCATATTATATGTTCAAAAGATAACTGATATCAGATACATTCTTCAGCTGCCTAAAACTATATATCATGCTATGCAGTGTACCTGCAACATTTTTCAGGTGGTGGTTCCATCTTAGATGTCAATGAAGACATGTGTTGAAAACACTTGTCGATTCAAGTTCTGCCGCATATTTTACGTTTTGCGATTTCAAAAAATATATGAAAATGTCTTGACTTTTTACATGCCATGTAACTTGCCTATTTTTTGCATTGTGAATGGTCACTAGAGATTATCATTTGATATAACGTCAATATTCTTTTCTTTGCCATTAAACTCGAAGATATACAAACATTTATATTTAAGCTAGAATTCGAACCCAAAAGATGTTAGGACAACTGCTTCAAACATGGCCAAGATGTTATATGTCTCTCATCCACACATATGTGTTGTATTTTTCTGAGTAATTACAGGTGCTTAAGGAGACCTCCGAAATGTCTTAAGTAGCTTACGAATTAGTCACGGTTGTTGCAATGCGTTATTCAGGGAACACTGTCAAAAGTCGTCACCGCGAAGTGAAAAAACGACCTATTAAACATTCAGTCCAAAACCGTCCAATTATGAAATTTAATGGTGGTTTTCGAGATATTCATCAAGAATCTGACGTTCCTTCCGAATTGGGCCAGACAAAAACTACATTCCTAATTATTTCGAAAACATTTTCTGTTTTATCTTTTGAGAATTGTGGATGTCTCATTATCTTAATTTTTCTATTTACCAAACATGAAACTACAATTAATTCAAAAATAATTTTTAATTAAACGTATATCAGCTGTTTTCGTTTTAATGAATAGGACAAGTGAACATAAAGGCATATCTTCAATTAAAATCGTAACATTGATATGTATTAAGAATGAATTAAGATGTTACAGAATGAATTTTAAATGTGACATATATTTTTACTTTTGAAATGTCAAATGAAAAAGTATTGAAGCTAAGTTTTCACATAAAATGCATTCGAAATATATTAAATTTATTAAAATACTACAGATCATTTAAGATCCGAAGACAAATTTTTTTACTAACTTTTTTACTACTACTACGAGATTGAATTGCTACTTGCTACTTATAAGTCAATACTTATATCTATTTTCACAGAACATACTAAGTATGTTCTATGACTACATTTAGTTGGAATATCTGACTTACGAAATGATTTTCTGTGTTCATCTCCAGGTATACGATCCTTTTGTTAAATATCAGTGTATCCTCATTCCAAGTTAGTCATAGAACATACCTGGTATGTTCTGTGAAAATAGCTATGAGTACCTATTGACTTTGTAAAATTACACATAGTATTAATCAAGCATTTGATAGAGAAGTAGTACTTCGAAATGTCTTCATGCGTTTTTTATATTAAATTATGAGAAAATTCTAAAAATTGTTTTATGATGGATATGAATTTTCTCCAAGTATCGGCCTCATCAATTACACAGGCCAACAAAATGAAAAAAAAAATTTGGTGCCAGAAATCCAACATCTGATTTTAGATGTTTTTAATGTGCCGATTCCAAAAATGCCACCAGATTTTTTCTATCAGTTCTAGTTTTTGAGATACACGTTACAGGTTAAATGATATATTTTTTTCTGATAAAGGACAACAAATAAAGAGATAAATATGTACTTAATCGTCAAAATAGAAATTTCCCAGAGTGTAATTAGCCAAATGGATACCTGGAATTGTCCCTGACCCAATGTTCCTACACTAGGAACTACTCAATACAATGCTCTCAATTACTTTTATACCTGTAATTGCCTATGACCCGATCCTTCTATACCTGCTTGGCTATACTTGATTTAGTATATTACTGAGTTTTCCCAAGTAAAGTTGAGCTATCATTTTGTGTAAATTTTGGTCGTTTTGTAGTATCAAGACACTAAACTCAAGCAATGGCATCCACAAGCAGACGTACCTGTGTAAATCATCCCGATGTTTTTTGTTATGTGTGTGGTGAATACACTTTGAAAGAGAGCAGAAAAACGATTTCTGACTTTGTGAAAAGAGCTTATCTTGCCTATTTTGGCGTTCATTTAGGAGATCAAGATAAATCTTAGGCCCCACATTTCATATGTAAAACATGTGTTGAATATTTGCGACAGTGGACAACTGGAAAGAGGAAGTGCCTAAAGTTTGGTGTACCAATGGCGGAACCATCATGACGACTGCTATTTTTGTCTCGTTAATATTAAAGGCATAAATAGAAACAATAAACACAAATGGACATAAATAGAGCTAACAATGAGCACTGGGTTAACAAAAATTGGCCTTCAAGAGATGTCATGATTCATGGAATATAAAACGTGATCAACGAACCTTTGGTTTCAAGAGAAAAAATCTTACTTCCACCCTTGCATATCAAGCTAGGCCTAATGAAGCAATTTGTGAAGGCCTTAAATCGAGATGGAAAACTTAGGTGATTGTAGTGAAGAACAGGGGGAAAGATTCCACCAGGATATTAAAACTATGGAAGATCGTTATCAAGGACGATGGGATAGCCACATAGAAAATCGTATAAAAGAAAATTTTTATGTGATTAGTGACTAATGTAATTATGTAAATCAAGTTTTTGCAATAAATACTTAAACCCATGTGTCTTTGTTTTTTTTAACTGTCAATAGTAATATTATATATTATAACAGTTATAACGTAAATTATATACACAATTTTTTGAAAAATCTCAAAAACTAGATCTGATAGACAAAATCTGAGAACTTTTTTTCATTCTGCATCCAAAAATTACTCAGGAACAGTTAAAAAATCGCAGGCACCAAAATGTGTGTTGGCCTGTGTTATCAATTTAAAATGATAACATTCAGTTTTTTAATCATAAATATTGTTTATAAACAACGATTACCATCGTAAAATTATGGTGATGAAAAAAGCCGTTTGTGAACGCGATCGAAGGAAATTTCAGCCATATAAACTGACCCTAATGCAAACATAATTCTCCTCTATAACCTAAAGAATCCGTCGAACAATGGCATCCTTTCAAATTTCATTTTCCTTTCAACGCATTTCGTCCGTTCTCATTATGAATACAATGACGGTTCATTTAAAAATTCTTCGCGTTTGCTGGTTTCGACGCGATGACGCAACACCGTGAAAATTCAAACGGCGGAATGGATGTTACAAAGAAGCTGGACTCGCGGTTTACTGAAATTATTCCGAATGTGAGCATCCTGCCGAATCCCTGAGATGAAAACAAAGGAAGTTATTAATATCGTTAGAAAAAACTATTTCCTTGAAACGGATGGTGACGATAACAAGGTTTCTGCTTCAACCGAAATAATTCGTTGACAAGCGTCGGCGATCTTCAGAACGCATTGTGATATATTAAGACGGAAACAAGGACGAGAAAAATTATTTCAATGAATTAGCTGGTTATTAATTTGTTCCTGTTCATAATAAACATGGCAACAACAATTTTCACCTATAAATGACGGCTGATGTGAGTTTCGGAGCAGTGCTGAATCATCTTCAGATCCTGAGCTATTGTAAATATTTCTTTCTTCAGAAGTATAAACAATAAAACCGTTTAATGAAACTTTATCTAAATTATTTTCTTATGTATTCTATTCTCAAATATTCCTTTATCATAAGAAATCGCTGTAAGGTTTTGGTTAGTACCTAACTAAACTATAAAGAGCGATATTCTTTTTAAGTAGTACTTACTCCTTATATAAAACGACTTTCTATTGAAAGAACAATTATTTACAGGTGATTCGAGAACTTCAACTATCTTTTAATAATAATAGTACATTTATTCCCAACAGATATCCAATTACAGGGAAAAATAACAAATTTTACACCAATATTAACAGATAATAATCATTAATAGATTGGGACGATACGAAACTCTAAATCAGGGGTTCTCAATCTTTTCAAATACTGTACCCCTTAGTGAAGTATTATTCGTTATTGAAAAGGTGGTGTGTTGAATTAAAAACACGTTTTTACATAATAAACACAATATATTTAAAACACATTACAAAACATTAATGAGGATGAGCTTGTTTCTTTTACATAGTTCATCAATGTTGGGCTCTAGTTTTGATAAATATAACCTTAAATCGTCCTCAACATTAAGTTTGTTTCTGTACTTATTTTTTAGGTATGTTAAGCTAGAAAACCCTCTTTCACATAAGTTCTTGGTATTCATTTCTAACACCGATCCAAAAGTAATGCTAATAACGTAGCATTCTCAAATTTAGTTTTTAGTGTCAGATCACATGATAGTTCAATAATTTGTTCTTTCTGAAATGTTGTCAGGTTGCTTGTGGTTCCAATAGCATCAAACAAAAAAGGGTCTCGGATCCAATCCAACTTCTTGTATGTGGGTGAGAAGTATTCTCTTATACTGGCCTTCAATGAACTGAGGTGTATAATTGAGGAGTATAATTACAATTTTCATGAACCTACCCCGCGTACCCCCTGAAATTTTCGCGTACCCCTTGGGGGACGCGTACCACAGTTTGAGAACCACTGCTCTAAATAAATAACTTGAATAAAACTGAGTAGTTTTCTGATTTTCACTATAATTAATTCAAAACATTACAATATTGTTTCGCTAACACAGTGGCTTCATCAGATGTTGATGATAACTGTCAGTTTATCATCAACATCTGATGAAGTCACTGTGTTGGCGAAACAATATTGTCATATTGATGATTGATGTGCCGATACTTGGAGAAAATTAATATCCATAATGGAACAATATTTAAAATTTTCTCATAATTTTAATACAAATACGCATGACGACGTTTCGAAGTACTACTTCTTTATCAAATGCTGGATTAATACATTTTCAGTATAAATCCAGCATTTGATAAAGAAGTAGAAACACCTAGTTATTCAAATTATAAACTGTATTAATGGGAGTAATACAGAAGAAATGCTGAAAATGCCAAATTCACTACACCAGAGAACAAAGATGAAATATAATATTTTCGATATACAAACGTTTGAAAGAAGAGCAATTGTGATAACTGTTTTTGAAAATTATCTTACAAATATTGAAATTAAATTATAAAAATTGAATATTATTGTAACAAATATTCTAGCAATTTGTCATATACGTTTCATATTTCCAAGACGACAATGCGACTGAGATTGATGACGGAAATTGAGGGTTCATAATGATCTGCGTACCTACATATTTTCATCAACCATTAAACTAATTAATACAGGAAATGGTTGTAGAAGGAATTACCTCAGTTTTCAATGAAGCAACCGGTCCAACCGGAAATCATCACGCTAAACTGAATTAGAAGTCTTAAGCTCATTTATTTCCAACCATTTGAAAGATGTAGGCGTTCATAATGAAAATATCGTAGACGGAGATAAAGAGTGATTTTAAAATGTGAATTTTTATTCTAATATCTAACATTTCATGATGAAAATTCTGACAAATAATCAAAAGCGATACTTTTTAATTTAAATAAAACTAAGTAATTTTCTGATTTTCACTATAATTAATTTAAAACATAACAATATTGTTTAGCCAACATAGGCTTCATCAGATGTTGATGATGAACTGCGAACTGGGCATTGTGAAGTGTGGCAACTGAAGTGTGTGGAAATGACCACAGAACACTGTTCTTTTGAAGTAGGGGAATGACTACAGGACATATTTCTTCTGAAGTGTGCGAATGACCATAGAATACTTTTCTTCGACTGCCTTTTAATGGAATAAATTATGGAGAATTGAAAAATTCGATGGACGATGAATCTACTCTGTGATAGTTCATATTTAAATGAGAGGTAATAATAAAAACTTGTCTAAAAATCACTGACTGAACAATTCTTTATTCGACTAGTTTCGCCTTTTACAGCATTATCAAGAATGAATACATATTACAAAGACAACCTATAAATATTTTGCAGATCTGTTCGGTCCACCTTAAATTTCGTCATAGAGGTGGGGGTTTCCAAATTATCAGAGATTTAACAGCGGTGAGTGGTTTAGGTCTAACTGGTCATTAAGAAGATTGTATCTATCGGATTTTTGAAGTTTATTTATTTCCATGGCTTCCAGGTAGTTCATTTTAATTCCTTTTTCACAGAAATGAAGTATCTTAGGTTTAAAACAACTTGAGATCTTATGTCCTGTCGACTCTAGATGTTCCCGAAATCAGAGCCAATGAAGAAGTCTGGAATTTATAGATTGGACTGTGAAGAATGTAAGTCGTCATATGTTGGCCAGACCGGAAGATGTTTTGAAACTAGGCTAAAAGAACACGTAAAAAACGGACAATCTGCTTTTCGGGAACATCTAGAGTCGACAGGACATAAGATCTCAAGTTGTTTTAAACCTAAGATACTTCATTTCTGTGAAAAAGGAATTAAAATGAACTACCTGGAAGCCATGGAAATAAATAAACTTCAAAAATCCGATAGATACAATCTTCTTAATGACCAGTTAGACCTAAACCACCCACCGCTGTTAAATCTCTGATAATTTGGAAACCCCCACCTCTATGACGAAATTTAAGGTGGCCCGAACAGATCTGCAAAATATTTATAGGTTGTCTTTGTAATATGTATTCATTCTTGATAATGCTGTAAAAGGCGAAACTAGTCGAATAAAGAATTGTTCAGTCAGTGATTTTTAGACAAGTTTTTATTATTACCTCTCATTTATTTATGGCGAATTATTGATTCAAAGTTCATCATTTAATAAACACTTTGATTTCTTTCTCTCATTAATTTCCATGGCTACTAACAGGGTCAGTTTATAACCTTTTCGTTCCGTATGCAATATTTTGAAGTTGTTGAACACATGGTTCTCTCTATAAGATGTGTTGTATACGGATAATCGGTTTCATTTTTTTCAAAGCATCTTTGGTGTTTTGATAAATTCAGATATTTCAAGTCTGAAATTCCTGCTAGTTCAACCTTCATATACTTTGGGACAAGTACCGCAACTCAACTCATAGACTCCAGATATATCATTAGGCGAAATTTCATCTTTCGCGTTTCTAAATCAGATAAAAACTTCAAGATTTTTGATACAGGGTTGTCTAAATACGTTAATGTTCTAAAATTTCTATTTACTTTAGGATATACTTGAGAAATGCCCTTATTATATAATCTTTTCCTTAAAATGTTATCGACGAAAATACTTTTTATTCCTTGGGTTTCCGAAAAAGCTACGATGACACTAATGAAATACAAAAGTCAGCAACGACTTCCGATTTGGCAATAATAAATGTTTTGAAAACAATACAAATTAATGTGGAGGCAGATTTCAATAAAAGTCCACTAAAAAATGCTAATAAAAAAACTCTTTATTCTGGGGGAAGATTGTATAGAATTGACAAACGACAAGTTGATTTGGTCAAGTCTATCTGCACTAGAAATCATAATACGTACCAATATAATAGGTATGATATTGTAACACAAAATGAAAAATACAAGTTTATAAAGACAAGCTATTATATCTACCCTGTTATATTGGCCTACTCTGATCAACGAAAATTGAATATGCATTCACCATGTGAAACTCAATTGAGATTACTGAGGAATTCGTTGGAACACACCACAATGAAGCTTAACATTTAATAAAAGATAACACCAGCAATGCCATTGAACTTGCAAAAATTAATCATATAGATAAAGAAAAATGCGATAAAAATATCAGTTCAGATTTCCGGAATATTAATAATAATAAAATTTATTGAGAAACATTCCTCACATTGTAGAATTACATTCATTCAATTAATACAATAATTACAACTAAGAAAAATGCCTACAAAAGGACAAATTCAGGTTTGAGTCATTCATTCACTTTGACTCCATAGAATTTATTATCGGGAGTTATGTGAACAACGAAAATTGATTAAAACGAATTGATTCATATTGAGTTATTTGTAATATTTCATTCAATGCTATAATGTAGTTATAAGTTACTATTTTTTTTAGATTAGATTGATCTCTTTGTTAAATCTTTTGTTTAACTATTTAGTTAAATCTTTTTTCTCATTATTTAGTTATTACTTAGTTATGTATTCAATATATATAATGTTATTATTTTCTGTAATTGGGTGTTATACCTGTTGAAAATTAAGAACTTATTATCCAAAGTAATAGGCTTGTCGGATTATAGATGGCGCTGGGTTAGATAGTTACCTACACACTTGCACAGTATTTATGTGAAAACTGCAGCTATATTCCGATTACCCTTATATGATCTCATCAGCAATTTATCTCTGGGTTGAATGAAAAGTGCTAGACTTAGTGGACAATCCAAGTTCGTACATAATTTTCGTTACACCAACATTCATGTTTCTTCTATGTTACACAGTACTAATATTTTGGATCAATGACGAAACGACTTTTTCCTAATTAGTCGTGGCAGAAGGTCTAGCTGATCATTAATTAAGACGTGCCGTTTTAATGAGTGGATAAGACGCTTTTTCAGTCCGTCTCTCCTTTAGACCATTACGCAAACATCAACATAACGTAGTCTTTATACAGGATAATTAGTTGGATCTACGGTACGTAATTCTCATTCGGGATGCATGAAGGTGAAGTCTGTTCGTCAGAGTTCGTCGTAGTAAGGAGGAAATTCAAACGAAGAACCTTCTAAACTGATGAAACTAGTGGATGCGTAAAAAGTTTAATCTCGCTGAGTGGTGTAAAATCTTTTGGTTAGTGTTACTTGTCTTGATGGCGTTTTGCAATTGAGCGAGGTGATAGAAAGTGAGATGTATATTTTTCGGTTAATATAGAACGTTAAATTAGGACGAGTGGGATGATTAGATCATCCTGTATAGTTGAAATTATATTTGCATTTTATATTGAATTCATATTCATCAATAATTTCCATTGAAGATAATGTCTCAATAAATGTATTATTAATCATCACTTAATACAATTATTAAGAAATTCTCTACGAATGAATAAACGAAACGGTAGTATTCTATTGATTATGTTCTCATCTACCACCATCAATTTATTTGCCTTTTGATTCTATTTGCATTTTTCATTGAGGACCAATTTTGGTTTGTGTGACTTTATAAACTGTGCAAGATTGGTAGTGATTATAATAATAATAACGATAATAATTTCTTCGCCGTAGCAAAAACTGTGCATTAAAAACTGGCATTAAAATTACATCTTCTACAGAAAGAGCAGTTGCCATACTTTAGATACATTCCGAAGTCAATTTTGGAGAATGATCTACAGTTCTCTACAATAGGCCTGACCTGGCCCTGATTGACAAAACAGCGCGGGAAAGTACATTTATCGAGGTTGTCAGCAAGGACTGTCAGGAAGTTTCTAGGACATAACGGAAATCCACGCCACGAAGGTCGACGCCATGGAAATCCACGCCACGAAGGTCGACGCCATGGAGACCACCGCCACTAGTCTGATGATTTGGAAACGACCCCATAGAGTTTAATCCTCTGATATGTTATATTTGTGAATAGTGAAAGCTCTCCTGCGGAGGAGTGTGAAAGCCGTAAGGCTCAAAATCGATATAATTTCGTCATTCTCAACAAATAATACCCAATTACAGGAAGCATACATAACATAAATACATTTATACATATGAAATACATATATACATATAAAAATAACATAATGGTAAATAACAACTAAATAACTTAAAAAATGAGATGAAATCTGAGAGTTCAATGTAATTTAAAACAACTAAAAAAAAACTAATAACTAAATCATGAAATTAAATAAAATATTACAAATTGAATATAAACTTAAATTCAAACACTTGAACTTATGATTTACACTTTATTGACTACATAGCATGACGCGTTTTGTCGTCACAAACGACTTCTTCAGATGCTTACAGAATAATGTAATAATGTAATCAATGAAGTGTAAATCATAAGTTCAAATGTTTGAATTTAAGTTTTTATATTCAATTATAATGAATTTACATCAAGTGAACGCCAACACTATTAAATATTACAAAGAATTCATTCTAATTCAATCAATTTTACTCAATTTCCCTTCTTCACATAATCCTAATAATAACTGTATAGAGTCAAATTCACATTTATCAACAACTATATTGACTGTAACACTCTATAAACCAAATGGTTCATTGTACCATACGTAGTTATCTTGAATAAAGAACAATGGTAGTGAAAATCGGCGAGACTATTCTAAATTCTTAGAGACATGGCATTGTTCTTGGGGTACCGCAAGGTTCTGTACTCGGCCCTCTTCAATTCATATTCTTTATAAACGATCTGCATTCGAAGTTGTCCCGAACTTTTGTGACACAATTTGCCGATGATTCATCGGTGGTTGTTTCTGGCAGGACTCTGAAGAACTTTTGGAGGCATGTGAATGTATTGTGAGGGAGTTTGTAAATTGGTGTCGAATGAACAATCTGATAGTGAACGTTGACAAAACTGTATATGTTCATTTTTGTCTGAAGGGCAATGGAATTAGTACCTTGGATGTTAAATATGGGGACAACACTATATCATCATACCAACCAACAAAGTTTCTTGGAATATATGTAGACAGAAATTTGAGATGGACATCACACATTGATGTTTCATGTAAAAAATTGAGTAACCCATTTTTTGCAATCTCTAGAATTAAGAACATCGTACCTAGAAACTGTGTTATGAATGTGTATTACAGTCTTGTATATAGTAATCTAGATTATATTCTGCTATGGGGCTGCTCTACAGAAATAAACAGAAGCGAATACTTCGATTAATATTCAGTATCTTCTCTGAATGGCCTCAAGATGGTATTGATAGCAAGTGTCAATAAGATTCCAGATCATGCTGGCATACTTCAATTTGCTACGAATGTGAGTAATGATCGAAGTCATATGATATTTTTCAACTAGTCTTGAAGATTCAGAAAAAATATAAGGTAAAACGACTGATAAGTACCATTTTCACCGAAAATATAATGAAATTCACGAAACTGTAACAAACGCTGAAATTTTTGTTGAATCATCATGCCGTGGGATTTGAGTCAAAATTGAACATTTATCCAGTTCGATTCTCATTCGATGTAAAAACGTATTTCGTGTGGTTTTTATTCAACAACTTGAATAATTCAAAGGCGTAAAAACATTGAAATATGTTCTCAAAGAACGCAGTTTTCAATTTGAAGATCACATCAAAGTCAATCTGGCACGAAGTTTGAAATTCATTTCGATATAATCGATTGGTCCTATAAATGGAAATACCACCAAGTGTGTAAGAATTGAAGGCGGGTATTTCGAAGGAGATGAGAATGAAAAGGTTCAAAAATATCGAAAAAGTACGGTATTTTTTTTAAACAGGCCTCGTATATTGCATACGTGAGGTTTCTCCTATTAGCAAGGCGTAGTATTAATGAGCTGAATTCAATCAAACGGGTAATCCTCTTATCTTGAAGTTATTCAAGATAATGTCAAATTGCATAACAGTAAGTCAGTGGTAAGTGGTAAGTGGCCAGTTAAGACGTGTTAATGTATGCAAGATATTTAAATGGGATCACAATCAGCTTGAATTGAAGTGGAAAAGGTTTGATCGAAGTTTCTTACATAAGAAATATGAAGACTGAAGCTACATGTCAGCAGTCATCATATTTTTGAGCTCCTACTTTGCAAATTGCATAACAGTAAGTCAATGGTTAGTGGCCAGTTGGGACTTGTTTATGTATGCAGCATATTTGAAACGTATCACAATTAGTTGAACCAATTGAAGTGGCGAAGGTTTGATCAATTCAGCAGATTCATTATTACAGAATGAATATCAAGAGTGCTTCTAGCTATCGCAGTCCTCACATGTTTGTGCTTATGACTCTGCTGTTTTATACAAAAACGTATAGGTCCCCAGAGTATTCAAAGTTGACAAAAAAACTGAGTAGTCATCTTCTATACATTAATTAACGGTTGAACTGTCACATCACGTTTGTGCAAGCGAAAATTTTCATTGAGAAGAATTAGATTTAGGTATATTTAAAACATGATACATATCGCATATGCTTAGATACTCGTATATATATTTATCTAAGCGCAATATTCCTATGCATCTGGTTTATTATAGTAAATCATGAATAGACACATCGTTATTTCATACATACTTATATGAATGCTGCTATATACATAACACAATATTATTTTTCCATCATAAATACGATATGATGATATGAAATTATAAGAAAAATATGCAACATAAGCATGAACTTCGCTGTAGATAAACAACTGTTATTGTTTTCGAACAATTTATTACCTACAACAAGGAAACGAATTCAGGATCTGTCGATACACAATTTGGAGATTCGTTTTATTTAATAATAATAATAATACGGACTTTATTCACTTTTATACACAAATTGTGATACAACAGCGAGAGACGAAGTTTAGCATAGCTATTCTTACTCAACCTCTTAAAACAAAAAAAAAATAAATAATAATAATCATAATAAAAATAACAGTAATAATAGAATATAGAAAAAAAAATAAAATACAAAGTAAACATTATTTAACAATAATTCAACAAAATGAATATGATCATTGTCAAATTAATAACCTTATACAATGAAAAAATGAGGAAAAAAAAACAAAACAAAAAAAGAGTTGTAAAGTGTGTTAAATAAAGGCTGTTAAATCTATTAATTCAGTTTTACTGGGCAGATAAAAGCTGGTATTTGACCTTTTTTCTAAATCCGAACAGAGAAAGTCACTATCACTAAGTTTTTATGTCACTAACTAATTTATTATAAATTGAGGTCGCATTATAAATGTGCAAGATCTTTTGAAAATATTTAGAAGAAACCGGAGTAAATGAAGGGTATCAACACGTCTAATGTTAAATGTTAACTGAATGTGCATGTCATCTAAAAATTAGTCTACGGTGGTGGTAAATGGGCATTCATTTATTGCGAGTATCATCAGTGAATATAGAATAAGAGCTTGAAAACATTCGGAAAGAGGAAACTGCTTCGATCAACAATTGTGCAAAATAATGAAAAATATTATGCGCAATGAACTCATTCAAATATTAATATTAGATTAATTGCTCCCACTGGATGTACGAGGAAAAAATTGAATATATATAGATCAGTTATCAAGTGCTTTACGGTTCAAACATTTTTCTCCTCCTTCGAAAAATGTCGTTGTTCGATTCGGAACAGTGTTTATATGATTTTTGAAGAGATACAAAAGCCGTTTCGCAAAAAATTGCGAAAGTTATGAACAATTAGTTAAAAAATTGGTTTCAGTGTTTTAAAAACAGCTCAAAACTATCAGACATTCTTGAGATCTCCGAAAAAGAAGTGAAAAGTTCGCAAAGAAACATTGCACTTCAACATTGCAAGTGTGTTACTTAATCCTTATGATAATTCTGGATTTTCTTTTGGCTTTTCTGGAACTATTTTTCCATGTTTTAATTGTCACAAAAAAATTTTGTTCGAAAAATTATTATTTTTTACTAAACATTTACTAACTTCAAAAATCAGTTGATTGACTCAACGAGACGTAATAAATATAAATATCGACACAAAAATTTACAGGAATGAATAAATCGAAAAACTTAATCAGAATTTCCATATAAAATCAAAATCGAAATATATTGAGAAGTCTATGCCAAAATACTGGTTACCGAGTGAAATGGCTTTTTTGGTTCAATGAATTTGATTGGCTGAATTACGTGAATAGTACAAAATGAATAATCACAAAATTACATTATTGGGTATTCCGACGGCTTAACGAGGTTTATCTGGGATTTTCACATGTGTTCTGCACTTTCTCTACATCAGGTTTCACTATTGATCTGTAAGCTGTTTTATTTGTAAGCTTTCTTTTAATGCCATAATAAACCGTCGAGGTATACGGGTGTAAGTAACAAAGACATGAGGAACTACCAGCAACCGGCATCTACAAACAAACGTATATTCCATTTCAATAGGATTATCAGAAGATACAATAGTAGACATTTCAAGCAGAAGAACACTATAGAATACAATAAATCACTAAAAGTTGAATAATATAATTCAAAGTTCTGGGATAGATTCCACTGAATAAAAAAATTTATAAATTTCGTTGTTCGAATGAATACCTTTCTTCAAGACAGGATTTGGAAGGAAGGGTAACATTTGCTGTGTACGGATTTTTGTGTTACTTCATTCTTTTGTCTTCATAAAATATTCAACAATCATTTCAATTTCAAGTTAATCGACTTGAATTTACGTATATACTCTAATTCTAGTTTCACATTTCTTTCTCTTGTAATAATTCAGAACTATTGTTTTTGATAAAATCTAACCTTATACACAGTAGTAGTAAACTTTATTTAGCACAGCTAATACACTTTACAAAAAAAAAGACAAGTTAAATATACAACATCAACCAATATATTTCACCCTAGATATTATTTTTTACAAAATGAAACAATAATTTTTTTAAATCATTATGATTCTCACATAATTTTAGGTTTGGATCTAGACTATTAAATAAAATCATTCCTTTCGCACGTAAATTATTTAGGCATTTAGATGTACTGCACTTATCAATATAGAAATCATTTTGTTCCCTAGAACTTGTTTGGTTACCATGTACATCTTCAACGTATTTTACACGGTCAAAGATATAGCTAGGAACCTTGTCTAGAGTTTTACATACTATATGCTGTCTAATATTTAAACAACTTAGTGTTTCTAACATAAGTGATACAGGTGTGCACCTATTGCACTTCAATATAATTATAAATGTTCTATTTTGGAGCTTTTGCAACTTTTGAATGTCATTTTGGTGCAAGGTGTTCAATACAGTTGAACAATAGTTTATATGTGGTAATATTATCGACTTATACACTAAATACTTTGTAAAGACACTATTATAATAAGTTATCCTTGCTAAAAAATTTTACTTTTTTTGAAATTTTACTCATAACATATCTAAATAATTTTCAAAACTCAAATTTTTATCGATAATAACACCTAATACTTTATTTCACTGACTTGTTCCAATGGTACATTATTAACTTTGATTTGTATATCATACTCTAATCTAGATAATTTGACCTACATTAGCGACAAAATTAATGGATATCGGAATTGCGACAAAATTGAAACAGATTAATAAAACATACACCTTGCAATCAAGTAGATCTTTAAAGAAACATTTGCTTAAACTTTTCAATAGTTCTTGTCGAAAATTCAGGATAATTTTTTTGAACACCCACATTCTGTTGTCAAAATAATTCATATCTTTTTTTCACTGAGTTGGATTGTATTTTTCTGATATCACTATCGTTTCTTCAAACCAGTGTCATGTATTAAATTTATAATATATGTGAAAAATTTTCACATATATTCCAATGGAAAAAATATTTCATTTCATTTTTTATAACAGAAAGACATACATAGGTTTTGAAATTTGCGTTATAAATACATAGCCAACAAAATGACTTATTGACATATATAATAATGTAGAATTATGCAAATCCCAATATTTATTTTTGCAACAATTAGCCAACATAAGTAAAAAAACATTTTCCTCCATGTGATGAAGATCTTTGAAATAGCACTTCATTCAAAGCATGAACGAATTTTCAATATTCATTCAAACAATTATAAATATCTCTATTAAAATAAATTAAACTCTTGGCTTAATGTTTCAATTTATTTAACAATATGTATAGTCAACATTTTCCTCCATGCTGATTTTGAAGATCTTTGAAATGAGCATTTCCTTTATTTTAATATTCAATTATGTTTCACCAATAGTTAAGCGAGAATTCAATCTCATTATAAATATCTCTCATTAACACAAATGAAACAATGAAAATAAATGTATATATACGCATTACTAGCAATATCTCGTAAGTTTTTATCGGTTAGTTGATTTTTCCCGATAAAAACATTCATACTTGAACTAATAATGACATTGAAACAATATGATTAAATGAAAAAATACTGTTTCAGTTCACTTCTTATCTCTCTTTTATTTAACATTTCAGGAATAATCATAATTAACTACGACTAAGGGTACGGACAATATCGGAATTTAACACGCAATGCTTATGAGTAATAAAGAATTTAATATATTAACGTAAAGGAATGAAAATTTATTAATGTAAAGGAATGAAAAATGGAATGAAAATTTTCAGCATATTTTCATTCATCTACTTCCGCGAAAAATGTTTGATTCACTTACGTGTGTTTCGAACTATTGATTTATTATCAAGAAAGAACTATTGTTATATCAACTACAAATGATGATTTACTATCCGGAAGTATATTTCCAGTGAATTGAAGAAATATTGTTCAGAATTTGTTAGAATTAAACCAATTTAGTGTAGTTCTGAATTATATTATTCCTTTTGAAAATATTTCACCAAGTACAATGAAGGTGCTTATCGAGTCGACATGCACTGGCACAAAAAATGTTGAATATGTTTTCGAGAAAATTTGCAAACCAAAATAATAAGCACAATGTTTGAAAAATTGACGATTGCTCGATTAGGTCTGAAAATTATATTTGAATTTTTTATCTGACGACCTGGTTCACGAAACGTAGAATTATTATAATTTCAGAACCACAGCTGTATTGAATGAATAGTTATTTAGATAAAAGACGCTACTTGTCTACATGAACCAACTCAAAACAAGCATTAACATATCAATTTAACGTGTTCCTATAAATCAAGTGTCAAGGGTCCAACGCAAAACAATGAATAATGCAAGAAGGAACATTATATATTGTATCGATTTTTCCAAAGAACTTCTATTGCCAAGTATATATTATTTATTTGTAGCATATTACATATAAATTAAATATATTATAGAATTTCTTGAATGCATAAAATTAAAATAACATACCTCAAACTTATTCATAAAAAAACAAAATATAATACATTAATAACTATCAATAACTTAAAACTAATAACTTAACTTGAATAAAGTTAAGTAAATAAAGCTCTATTATATTGAAAATAGTTACGTCCCTTTCATGTTCTACATTCACAAGTAATTATACATATAGTAGTAAATACTGATACTCTTAAGCGAATTATCGAAATATTTCAAATAGAACTCTCAGGGAGTTGTCTACACAAATGTTGACAAAAGACAGCTCCCTAAGAGTTTTATTTGAAAATTTCGATTGAGGGTCTCAGTGTTTACTAGTATGAATAATTTGTGAATCTTGAAACTATATCATAATTTTTTGACAAACTATTTAAAAAAACATTATAGCAGAGCTGGCTATGTGAAACATGAACAATGCCTGCATTATCCTACTAGGAATAAATGATAGAGAATATTGAAATCGATGCCTACATTTATTGAAAGCGTCAGCCAGTTACTGTTTCGTACTAAAAGGTACTGATCAATTAAGCTACGTTTGACAAATGAAAGGCAACGACTTCAATCCTCACATCACTCCTATTGATTGTAAGACAAAAATATAGAGTAAAAAGTATATAAATATAATGTATAGATTAATGTACATCTCAAATCTTAGAAATCAATGAAATGCACATGAATACAGCTAACATTCAAAGTTTCACACGACCTTATCAATTAAGATACTACATTTTACAACTTTCGTTTTTCAATAATTTCATCTAATTTGATGAAGTAATGCGTCATCTAGGTTGCAGTTGTAGAAACGCTTGTTGTCATTTTTCAAAACATGAAAGAAATTTCCAACAAGAAAAATAATTCTTTAGTTTTGGTGCTATATATTGCACTTGTAGATATTCGATATCAAAGTATACTGCATCTTTCTTTCCAGAATTTTTTGGCAACTTATTCTTATAACGAATATATAGCGATAATATAGAAAAATACTAAGCAGAAAAAGCGATGTAAGCGGCAAAAAGCATTTCAATTTCTCTACGAACGAATACTCAAAGAGATTTAGGTGTAGCGATATAAAGCCCGGTTTTTCACTCACCACAATGGTTGGTGGAAACATAAATATATGAAACATCTGATCCGTAATGCAGTATGCTTATTTTTGCAGAATATCCTTTGAGAACAATACTCTCGGTCTTCGGTCCCGTTTCACAATTGCGAAAAACTTGTTTATCTGCACATGAGAACATACAATGAGATATGGTTAACGTTAACTGGACAAAGCATGACGTCCACGCCATTGAAACGCAAATATTCTCACGCCGATTCGAGGAGCTTTTTTTATTTAAGGGTGTTTTGCAAATCTTCCCCTTCGATATTTGCTTCGGAAAACAAGATTGTTTTGCAGATGCATGGTTTATCGGGTTGCGTAGTGACGTAAGATGCAACGTACATCGGTCTCGCTAAAAATATATTGCGAATCGTGATACAATAGGTCCGAAAAAACGTTAACTGATTAACTAACGTCTAAAAATTGCTGCTGTTTAGTCATTTTTGCTGTAGAAATACGTTTCTGCGCAGCCATTCATAATTTGGATACTAAATATAACGTCGCTGAAAAAATTTTTACATACTGAGTAATACTGATACACCCTTGAATATTGATACCAATTATCAAGTTCTTGGTTGTAAAATTAGCTCCATTTGTTTCATACGATCAAAATGTGAAGGGAGTTTAGGCAAAATCGTATCTCGTTTATATTGAAAGGTTATAAATGCAAATCTTATGTCTCCATACATATGAATACAAGAATATCAATTTTGCCTCGTCTTACTATACAAAAAGAATCTTACGACTTTAGAACTATGGACTTCGTGTGTTGTTATAATCAGAAAAATAAATTAATTGCCAAAGAGGAGGAAATATTAAGAAATAAGATTTTGTTTATTTTTGCTTTTAATTTTAATAACAGCAAATAAGTTTGTGCAGGTTTATCATAATGTTGAATAGTTATGATAATTTAAATTTAGCCATCTAAAAATACATCACATCAATCTTTGCTGATCAGAGAAAAACAGCAAAACTTTACACTCCCACCATCTATATGAAAAAGGAAGAAAAATATATGAAGTTGTGATCAACTAACTGAAAAATTAAGACTTCATTACTTCGTAATGAAATATGGTTTCCACATTTCTCTTCTTCGTTTGAGTTATTTAAGTACTTATTGATGAAATTATCTTTTACCTAATTTGAATATAAAGAGTTGTAAAAAGAAATCTGACAATTCAACAAAACAGAAGTTTGTGTGACATAAATTCTCATGTGAGTATACGATAATAACACAGTAACAACAAACACGGCGTTAGTCTTCAGAATACAAATAATATTTCAAACATATTTCAAAAACACTGTTGAACTCTTCGTAATATTGAAATACTCTCATAGAGCTCAATAAATCAACCAATTTTCGTTTTTAGTTTCATTATTGCGAGGAATTATTAATGATAATATCCAAAGTAATCTATAAATAAGTTTTATTATCGGAAGTTTCCTAAATTTTATAATAATAGTGCAAGTGTTTACGCGAAATTTAATTCGAATTAATACATAATTACTGCTAAAAAGACAAATTTATAATTAATATCAATAACTGCTATAATATAATCAAATATTCCGAAAAAATAATGAGTAGTGAAATTGGAAACTATAAATAAATAAATGGAATTATAAATAATAATATTGATTTTTCGTATTATTCCACAATTCATTTTTATTGAAATCGATTTGTTGAGCAACATAAACTTTAGGTACATTTTCAAGTTCAGATATTTTTTAACTTCAAGATTTCATTTCCTTTCCATCATTCATTAAATTATATTACTACTGAACTTTTTTCCGATGTAGAGAAACTTATTCGATTAAATAACTGCGCATAACTTGAATTTAGATATTTATTTCGAAACATATATTTCGTGAACTTGCAATAGAAATTTCTAACAGCGTACAGTTTTTTTATTTTTATAATTTTTTTTTATTCGTCATCTTTGGACATTCCCCATTCATATCATTTATTTATTTAACCAACCCAGATCTCCCGTCACTCTCTCACTACAGCGTACAGTTAATACCTGTATTGAAAAATTTGGATAATATGAATCAAGAAATAAAATTTTATCGGAAAATGTTATCTAAATAACAAGTTGCTAAACATAATTAGCCATAGAAAGGAGCAAACTACAGAAATGTAAAGAAAATAATTGCGTGAAGGATTCAGACTTGGCTGTTATTATAAACCGTGAAATCAAGGTTTACAACAAGAGAGTTTGCATTGTTCAATCCCAGGATTAATCTTTTGTTGATTCAGTTTCTAGTTGTATCCAAATTAGAAGAATAAAGTTGGAGAAATAATTAAATATTACCTTCACGCCATACGTACTTGATTGTATAGTTAACTATCTTCATGCATATATTGCTCTTTATGCAATGAATTAAACTTCATATTGTTGAATCAAGGCTCATACATACCTGGAACAAAAAAATAGTTACTTCCATCATCAAAATTCAATCAATGATGTTATCGAACAGATGATGTAAGATTTATAAATTAATGATGACAGACAATTAACTACATAGAAACGATAGGAAAAGAGAATGGTTATAATCTTATGAGTTATAAATTAACGAACGTATTGAACGTACAATGAACTTAATGTTCGAAAATAACAATTTGTAATGATATGATCTTGAAGTGACTACACGCTATAAGATATAAAAAGAATAAAGGAAAATAATATGAATTTAAATGATTATTCATGAAATATTGCACATTAGTAATACTTATTTAAATAACAATCTGATTTATCTAATATTTCATAAATTCAAGGATTTATTTTCAAAGAATTAAGAAGAAAGCATTCTGTAGATACGAATCATTTCGAAGGAATAATTCTAGACAGAATATAATTAAGAGACATGAACAGCATTATAAAATGTATCAAAGAAGATTACCTGAAAAAAACGTTTTTGAAATAATTATAGGTATATACAATTGGACTCTTGTATTGGACATTATGATCAATGGGTCATATTGCAGAAATACAATGTCTGTTGAATTTTAATTTAAAATTCTGGACCAGCAATTGAAAATTGAATACGAGATTAGGTTGGGTTAGTTAAAATGGACACACTAATAAGAAAAAACAATAGGAAAATTGAAAATGGCAATTTGATAGGTAATTTTCAGAGAAACTTAATTCATCCATTAGATGAAATTTGGACGAAAGAAAATTCTATTATATTATTAACTTCAATTCGCATTTTTCAGCATATGGTTTAAATGCTCAAATTTCATTTTATTTCAATTTTATTAATAGTTTTCGGTTCAATTTGAATCCGTCGAATTCTTATTCAAACCAGAATTTACTTTAGAATTTTCATTACATATCGTTGAATTGATTAATGTTGCCTTTTCTCAACTGGTAAAATTTTATCTTATCAATAAAATTAATCATTTCCAGAAATAAAGTTGATATAAATAACTTTTCAGTATTAATTTAGGAATTTGCTCTTACATTTATTTGCTTAATTTTACTTCATAAACCTCTCGCCTTTGTATTTTTATATTAATTCATATTGAATGGAATATTGCGGAAGTACCTATAATCGAATATAAATATATACAATAATGAATATATACAATACAATAATAGATAATAAAATAAAACCTTGATAATATAGCAAATTAAGTACAAAACTTGACATTAAATCAGGATACTAGAACAAGATATTTCAATTAGGCAGTTATTACTAATTTGTATGACATCTATCAATTCAAAACACAACCTGAAAATAAAAATTAACAAATATTTGAGCGAATAAATTTACGTTCAAATAAAACGATATAGTGGGGAAAATATAAAAAGCAGTTTCAATCGATATACGTCATATTATAAATTATGATTCACCAATTTTCTCGGCTTTGAATCCACTAAATTTTCCAATTTAAATATCGGATTTCAAAATCGACAAAATTGACTATAAAAATTCTAATTTCATTCTCTACATTCCACGTACAAAATCAGCCACTGCGGTGAAACAATAAAATTGTTTTATACTTCTATATATTAGCCATTCACGGAAACCTACATTAAAACCGGTTCCTACTGCCCGAGCAAACGTGTTCTGTTACTTCTTATTACGAGAGGGAAGACAGAAAATCCAGCTCTTAAGACGAATTGAAGGACAAGTTGAGGTTTCAATGAACAGAGACCGAAGCGGCGCGTTTCCTCCTCTTTCTATAATATACGTTTCTTATGTTCGATATCGAAATACAGATGACGAATTGTGAGAAATACTGGCGTGTAAGAGATTCGCTTGAAATATACAATGGAAACGTTTTTTTCTTTAAAAATATTATTGACCATTTATAATAATAATAATAATACATTTACATCCAATTACAGAGAAAAAATAACAAATTGTACACAAATAGAAATGAATAAGAAAAATGAACGAGAAAAAAAAAAGAATAAGCGAATATATACAACGGAAAAATTAATTTGAAATAAATTGAAATAGTATTGAACATTAACCAGATAACTAAAAATAAGATAAAATATCGTCTATTACAAAGTTACGTATGGTCAGGAGAAATTGACCATATAGTGACGAAATATGTTTGATGAATAAAAATAAAATTTATTTCATAAGTTCACAAAGTCACAGTCCTTCACTGCGAACAATTTTATATCATTAACATGATATAAAATTGAAGTTAAATAATTTACGATATATTCAATTGTGAAATTGAATAATTTACAACTGTGCAAAAAAATAATAAATCAAAAGTCACATATGAAGCATCTGCCACAAAAAACATTTAACACGTTTAGTACGGAACAGCAAACTTTGAGAAACTGAAAACTTGTATTGAAAGACTTTAATCAATTGGCCTCCTCATGAATGAGATACAACTTCATTTTCAGAAGTAATAAAATTATT
This sequence comes from Henosepilachna vigintioctopunctata, assembly GCA_030704895.1. NCBI lineage: Eukaryota > Metazoa > Arthropoda > Insecta > Coleoptera > Coccinellidae > Henosepilachna > Henosepilachna vigintioctopunctata. The sequence goes on from JARQZJ010000121.1 coordinate 12,035,392, forward strand.
CAGTTATCATCATGATGATTTTTGACATCAAAGTAATCTAAAACCACTAGCGCCATCTAATTGTGACAAACTTTGGTATGAAGGCTATTAGACGTAAGACGGTTCAGCAAACGTATTTCATGAAATATAAGTACTTTGTACATGCGATACATACGATAATATCAATGTAAAAACCAATAGTTGATTATAGAACCTCTCACTTAGTGGAGTAGCATTTAATTATTGAAATTTAATTACTTGAATTGAAAAGACTACATCATAATCAAATACTCTTCGTAATATGAGTTTTACAGTGGAAGAAGTACTAATGTATTGTATTATTATGCGCTAAATAAACATATAATCATTTCTACATAAAATTGAAGCAGTTTATCAAATACAATTCATTGAATGCAGGAATAATATTATAAGTTTGGTATATTTGTGACACCCAATAATTATTCTATACTTAGTCTATTTTTTCTACTTATTGAGCTACAAATATTTTCTTAATTGGATGTTCATATTCCAGTAATTACTACATGAATACATAGTGAAAATCTCGCGATGAAGCATATAAAATCGCTGCATAAATTACGATTAGAAAAATTACTCGAGCCCTCTCAATAAATGATGGAGCCAATGATAGCGGTACCCACACGATAAAATCTATAAATTATAGAATAGCCCATTGTGTTTCACTTAACCAAATGTAAATGACAAAAGTTGTGTAAACTGTGTCGACTTTACCTTGAATAATAATCGACTTCATTTCCTTTTTTTTACGAAAAGTGATTCATTTCTACATTTCACACATAATATTCATGAGTTTAATGGATCATAAACAAACCATTTTTCAGTGCATCACAACGGCTCGAAATTATTCTTTCCATGACGAAAATAAATAGTCACTTGCATATTACTTACATTAATTACGTCTGGCAACGTTTACTATGTGAGACTAAGAACGTTCAGAGTTTGATTTAAACGTTCTGATATTGAAATAGTTTAGCACAATTTAAACCATTGCAGTGAAAATCATAATATTCTCAGCATTGTTATCAAACTGTAACACTTCATCACATGGAACAGAGTGACTATCAATGCAGAAATTATGAGTTCAATTGAACTGACCAGAAATCACTTCGTTGTGTTCATTTTCACCATGTTAACTTTCACTTCAGTTCATGCAAAAATTTCAATAAATCACTGTAGAGTGCTATACAATGATCAATGCCACTGATAAAACGCATAAATATCACTGATGGTGGATTATCGCTGCGACTCGGTCAGTTCATGAGAAATCACTAAGAATATGAAGACAAATAGGAAATAGTCTGCAACAAATCAAATTAGTTTTCTGTGACAAAGAATATACAATTCTTGAAAGAAATTGTATAGATCTTCAGTAACAAAGAAACATTCACATGACAAATGGTCGATTATCTTAACAACGAAGTGGGACATTCTTAAAAAAAATCACTTCGGACAAACCAAATAGATAAACCCTCCGAATTAATTAAATTAGGTTTTTGATATAATTTAATGTCAAGATTTAGAAGAGACGTTGGAGTATTTCTAAGAAATCACAACGAAAATGACAACAAATACACAAGACACTAATCAGTTTTTTATAGTATTGACGGACAAGATCTAGACATCACTGATAGCCCATTAGTGCAATATATCTTGTGTTACGTTTGAACAAACAAGTTTAAAAAAATTGCTGGAACATAGCGGTAGACACGATAATAAAGCAATTCATAATTTCTTTTTCAATGAAGTCAAACGCCAATGACATCTTATCACTGCAATAATATGCTGAATCACTGTTTCAGAATTGAATCAAGTTGTTTTAGATATTTACCAATAAATCTTGGACGTCTAATAATAAAAAATTATGAACAACAAATAATAGAATTTTGTTTTTCGGCATCATTGAAGTGTTTCAATAATTGAAGTATCTCTCAGCAAAATCAGTTTTGATAAATCACTAATAGTCATCTGGGAAATTAATACGCTTTAGACTCAAAGCAGGTTCCGCCATAGTGAAACGTTTTCTCATAAATCTCAAAAATTTTAATTAGGTAATGAAATATTATACTTTTCAAGAAGAGGTTTCAATAATTCCTGTACGAAAAAATATCCGACAAAACGAAGAGCAGACAAAACAAACTTTCGGTATTGAGTAAGTGAAAGTTTTGTGAGCTCTTCGATATCATTAAAATTACGTTTGTAATATGTATCTGGCTTTCTCAATGCTTGTATAACTAATGAAAATCAGGAATTCAAATTCAACTTCACGCACTGCGTAGACTATGTAAAATATACGTGAGTTAGGTAACCAAAGTTGACCTAGAAATTATTCGTTTGGCATTATACGAGCATTTACTAGTTTTCAAATATCAAGTTGTATCCTATCTTAACGTGAAATTCATAAATTATTTATGAAAATATTAGGCTGTTGCCGGAATTCGACTCCCTTGCTTGATGCTCAGTATTTGTGCTAGATATGCTAAAATATCATAGAAAGTGCCAGAAAGGATCTATAAGAGTTACTCAACCTACAGACAACCGAATGCACAACTTGAAGTGGGGTGATCTTACCACTACGTTTATAATCTTGGGTGATCTATTTTCAATTGATCTAGGTCAGCGGTTCCCAATCAGTGGGGCGCGCCCCACTAATGGGCGTATGATGACCAGAGGGCGCAATAAGCGGCTTAGAAATTTATTGAAATCCATCAATAAATGATCTGTTCTTCGTATTAACCAATATGAATTCCACAATTCGTATTGGTCAGTACAAAGTTACAATGTTTACACTTGTCATTTATAGTACATATGTTCTACTTCAGTTATTCGATTATATGCCCATTATTGATTAAGTTTTCGTCGTTTGTTTTGCCCACTTTTGTTTAATAAAGTATTCATCGTTTGTTTTATTTCTATCGTAGTTGAGTTAAGGCAAGGGGGTGCAGTATTTACACGTAAACTTGAGCGAGTCGCACTGAATGATAGGTTTTTAGGAACACGTGATCTAGGTGATTTATTCACTCGAGGTGGGGACAAAATTAGTCATAGAAACTCAGAGGAAAATTCTTCAGAACAACAATCAGACAGTACATTTTGCTTGTTGAGACCTTTTGCTTTCTTTCTATTGCTCGTTGTTGATCTATCAAGAACGTAATGAATATCATTATCAACGCAGTTCTTTTAGAGGCCTTCAGATGCAGTTTCAACAGTTTTTTTGTTTTCTTATAGTTGTTCAATATTGTGTGATTGTACTATTGCAATTATTTGAATAGTATAAACTTTCTTCAAGAGTATCTAAACAACAATAAGACAGTTCATTTTGCTTCATAAAACTCTCTTCAATTATTATGAAAATAATAGTTCAAGAGAGTTGTGTCTCTCTGTTGTTCGTTAGTCATCCATAAACTCATTTAAAATACTATCGATACAGCTCTTTTAGAGGCTAAGTAGTAACGTACTCTGTTTCGACAGTTTTTTTTTAACTATGTTTGGTACTCATTAGGCTCATTTAAAAATGTTACAATGTTTTCTTGTATACACTTTCTTCAAGAGTATCTGAACATCAGACATTACATTTTGGTTCATAAGACTTTTGTTGTGACTCTCTGTTGTTCGTTGGTGATCCATAAAACTCATTTGAAAAGCCATCGATGCAGCTCTTTCAGGTGCCACCACGTAACATATGAAGTTTCGACAGTTTTACTATTTTTTGTACTCATAAGGCTCATTTAACATGTGTTACAATGTTTTCTTGTAGTTGTTCGATATAGTGTAATTGTATTGTTTCAACTGTTCGAATTGTATACACTTTCTTCAAGAGCATTTCAACATCAGACATTACATTTTGGTTTATAAGACTTTTGTTGTGTCTCTCTATTGTTCGTTGATGATCCATAAAACTGATTTAAAATGCCATCGATGCAGCTCTTTTAGATACCACCACGGAACATGTGAACTTTCGACAGTTTTTGTTTCTACTATTTTTGTACTCATTAGGCTCATTTAACATGTGTAACAATGTTTTCTTGTATTTGCTCGATATAGTGTGATTGTATTGTTTCAATTGTTTGAATTGTATACACTTTCTTCAATAGCATCTGAACATCAGACATTACATTTTGGTTCATAAGACTTTTGCTGTGTCTCTCTGTTGTTCGTTGGTGATCCATGAAACTCATTTAAAATGCCATCGATGCAGCTCTTTTATAGGCCACCATGTAACATATGAAGTTTCGACACTTTTTGTTTTTACTATTTTTTGTACTCATTAGGCTCATTTAACATGTGTTACAATGTTTTCTTGCAGTTGTTCAATACAGTGTGATTGTATTGTTTGATTTGTATCCATTTTCTTCAAGAGTATCTGAGCAACAATCATATATTACATTTTGCTTCATGAGACCTTTTGTTGTGTCTTTCTATTGTTCGTTGCTGATCCAACAAACAACTTGAATACACTTTCTTCAAGACTTCCTCTACGAGTTTCAAAGACTGTAAATCCTTCTCGCTACAAATTGTGTCTACAATAAATCAGTATTTGAGCTCACGCTCGAAACATGTTGACTATTTGATATTGTTAAATATAACCGTGAAACAATAAACCAAGTGTTTAAATTAATTTAATATTTAATTGTGTTTCGCCAAGAGTTTAGCGAGAATTCCATCTCAGTCACAAATCAGTATTATCTTCGAAGATTTCCTCAAGCATAGTTCTCAATATCTCCGATAATTTTCTTTTGATGAAACTGCCTTGGTATCAGATGAAGAAACAATGTGACTCTGAACATTAAATAAACCAAAGCATATCAACATAAATTATGATGTAAATCCCAAAAAGCAACAATACATCAATCTACACAATATGTAACATTACTATGCCTCCATTTTTCACACCCAACTGACCAGGTACCCAGGTTTTTATACCCACATTTTTACACCCCAACTGACAGTTACATTACATTTTTATCAAACTCACCTTTCCTATTTAGAGTCGACTTGGGCCGACTTTATAATTATGTGCCATTTCAACTCCTATTAAACTTAATTCAAAATTAAAACGAAGACTCGTAAACCTAGATGACTTGCCGGCATTCTCGAAATACTCGAGCCGACTGCGCAGCTTGAGATAATCCATGCTTTCGACCAATGAGATCGCCGTTGTATCATAGCGCGAGGTATTTCAGCGAAACTATAAAAATGCGCACTGCACGGCAATTAAACAATTTCGCCGAATGAAAAAAACAACAGGTGGCCATGAATTTACGGTCAAAAGTTGACGTCGTTTCCACGTCGCGAACAAAACGACAGGAAGGAATGACGGGTGCAAGGCGAATTTCTAAGCTCTCTTTCCCGAATCATCTAAGCCTAGATTGTGTATCGGACGCATATCTAATTTCACGGTAACCCATTCTTTTTTATCGCTCCCCGACCGTACGGCTAAAACTCCACACAAGAAATCCAAGGTGATCTAACATCTGCTAAGCAGGCGGCCTTTCGGTTTGTGCTGTGTGCGCCGTGGTTTCTTACCTGTAGATATAGAGATGCAGGTGCGCCAACTAAATCTAATTCTGAAGTAAAATATCCCCAGTCTCCTAGGTAGTAAATATTTTGTTGTGAATATATCGCCTAAGAAATATGTAAATATGAGAATGAACTATCAAGTATTTTAGTAGGATTTTATTTATGCTCAAAAAATGAGAAAATTGAAGTAGATATACAACTAAGATATAAATTCAACATGTTTATGAAATTAATTCAAGTTTAATGTTTTTAATTATTCACAATTCATTTCATGAATTTCTACAAATATTCAAGACCATATGGATTGAAATGATTTATTAGATAAAGTTAATAGACAATTGGAATATACTAAACAAAAATTAGAGGATCAAGAGAATAAATAATTTCTACATAAACGTCAAAATTCCGAGTGTACACCTCTATTTTTTTGTAAAATTATTAAAGATCCGTTTTGAAAACATTCCGTTGACTAATATTTTTAATTTTTCGTATTTCAAAGTCGGTATGGAAACATTATTCATTGAAAGAATACATAACTGATAGTAAAATGTTCATTTCTTTGAATTGTTGCATATATTGTTCAATGAAACAATTCAAAGAGATTGAGATTTTCAATTACTTTTTAGATTTGGATGACCTATTTGATAACCATAAAGTTCAACCCTTATAAAGCTCTACAGGAATATTGCTACTAGTTTCTCTCTGAAGAAGTGAATACAAACTGAAAAATTCAAAACTGCGATTTGAAACTTATCTGGTAGAGTAATAAATGAATAACATTTCATTTTATTAAATTCTATTCGTGAAATAAACCGCTTACAAAACAATCTTCTCACATTTTCATTTCACAAATAGGAATTTTATTGGAATATACTAAACAAAAAATTAGAGGTTCTATAAATAATTTCGATATAAACGTCAAAATTCCGAGTGTAAACCCCTATTTTTTTGTAAAATTATTAAAGATCCGTTTTGAAAACATTCCGTTGACTAATATTTTTAATTTTTCGTATTTCAAAGTCGATATGGAAACATTATTCATTGAAAGAATACATAACTGATAGTAAAATGTTCATTTCTTTGAATTGTTGCATATATTGTTCAATGAAACAATTCAAAGAGATTGAGATTTTCAATTACTTTTTAGATTTGGATGACCTATTTGATAACCATAAAGTTCAACCCTTATAAAGCTGTACAGGAATATTGTTACTAGTTTCATTCTAAAGAAGTTGTTACAACTAACCATAAACTGAAAGCTTCAAAACTGCGATTGAAAATTATCTGGTAGAGTAATCAATGAATAACATTTCATTTTATCAAATTCTATTCGAAAAATAAACCGCTTACAAAACAACTGTTGGTGAAACATAATTAAATATTAAATTAAATTAAACTCTTGGCTCAATGTTTCACAATTATATTTAACAACATAAATTAGTCAACATGTTTCGAGCGTCTTTAGTCAAAGCTCGAAACATGACTAATTCATGTTGTTGAATATAATCGAGAAACATTAAGCCAAGAGTTTAATTTAATTTGAAAATCTCTTTACATTTTCATTTCACAAATAGAAATTTTATAATGAAGAACTCAGTAGTGTCTCAATTTTCAATTTCATATTGAGGAACAATGAGTAATGATACCATTTTGTTTTTTTTTCCCTCATTTTTTTATTCATTATATAAGGTTTAATTTGACAATGGTTGTCATATTCATTTTGTTGAATTATTGTTAAATAATGTTTACTTTATATATATATATATATATATATATATATATATATATATATATATATATATTTTCTATATTCTATTATTTACGTTTTTTTATTATAATTATTACTATTTTTTCCCCTTCATTTTTTTGTTTCAAGAGGTTGAGTAAAAATAGCTCTGCTAAACTTTGCCTCTCACAGTTGTAACACAATTTGTGTATAAAAGTGAATAAAGTCCTTATTATCATTAATATAAAAGCCTTCGATAAAGTTGACTTTATTCTTCCATTTTTTGCGAATTAGTGCTGAAAACTGGTTATAAATAATCCCCTTCAAGATGAACTCGTAGATCTTCATTGTTCGTTCATACAGCTTCAAAATAATTCAGTCGTTTTTCGCAATGAATTGATACATATGAAGTTACCCAGTTATTCGCCACCCTTTTTCGAATTTTTTTTCAATATTTGAAAGTACCTTAGGATACCCAGGTACATAAATACGTACGTGGAATTAACGTAACAATAAGAACTATGAAATATATCTATTACATTCAACTCAATGAATTATATGAAAATTGAAGAGTTAACAATGACAATTTTAAAGAAATTTTCATTATGTGGGCACAGGTGTCTGTTTCTTCATGATTCGAATAGTTCAATTAAAAATGATTGATTTTTGGTGAAGTAAATAGAATATAAGCCAATTGGACGTTCGTACTAAACTGCAGATACTCTAGGTTCACTGAATTGAAAAATAAATCAATTTTTCAAATATTTCCAACATAAAAAAGATTAATCATTCCACCACATTTTTGAATTTAATTTAGGAATGGCATTTCTTTTCGTTGCCATTTCTTATCGTTTTGATTGAAACATGAATTCATCAAAAAGGAATTCCATTATTTCACACGTTCCTCTAAAAAAAAAACAATTTCACCTATATCCCAACTCGTTTTCTATCGACCAGATATTCATGAAATGTAAATTTAAATAACTTCTGGGCTAAACGCCTTATTATTACTTGTGCCTGTTGAAACTTCTTGTCGGCCAGTATTTCTGTTCAACCGTAAAACTCATAAAAGTTCTGTAGTAAAAAAGGAAGTCAACTATTCGTTGCGTTCATCCTGCATCCAAACTTCTTTTTCTAACGAAGGTAGAAACGCAATGTGGAAATTCTGGTACCAAAAAATCTCGTCGCAGTACTTGGCTCGGGCATGGAAGCGTAATATAAGCTAGTGAAAGTGGCGGTAGAACGATTCAAGGTCTTATGATGAAACGTGATTTGGTATTTGGATACCAAATATTCAGTCCCGACAGCGGTAAACGCCTATGCTTGGGTACTTGTGATATTGATGCAAACCAACCAAAATGAGTATCAGAATCGAATGAAATTCTTGTAATAAGCTCGCTGATTATAGGTGATCACACATTGAAAAATAATTTAAGTACCTTTGTAGAAGAAGAGATATTGTTGAAGGAATTCGAAATCATAACCGACTTTGAAGTGATTCACCAAAGTGGTGAAATTCAAAAAACACTAATCATACACCAAAATCAATTTCTGAAGAACATATGAGGGAGTTTGTAAGTTGGTGTCAAATGAACAATCTGATGGCGAACGTTGGCAAAACTGTATCTGTTCAGTTTTGTCTGAAGGGAAATGGAATTAGTACCTTGGATGTTAAATAAGGGGGACAACACTATATCATCATCCAAATCAACGAAGTTTCTTGGAATATATGTAGACAGAAATTTGAGATGGACATCACACATTGAGGTCTTATGTGAAAAATTGAGTAACTCATTTTTTGCAATCTCTAGAATCAAGAACATCGTACTTAGAAACTGTGTTATGAATGTGTATTACAGTCTTGTATATAGTCATCTAAATTATAATATTCTGCTGTGGGACTGCTCTACAGAAATAAATAGGGTGTTTATTACACAGAAGCGAATACTTCGATTAATATTCAATATTCATCAGCGAACATCTTGTAAACCTATCTTCATTAATAATTACATACTCACCTTACCGTGCTTATATATTTATAGATGTTTGTTATATGTTAAAGAAAATGAATATAGGTTTATTAAATTGAATAGGAATCATAAGTATTCAACAAGGAACAGGGATGTGCTACTTATTCCTATGCATAAAACAGCTAAATTTGAGCACTCTCTCTATTGTCAGAGCATTAAAACTTTCAACCATTTACCATCGAATTTGAAAGTACTGAAAGCTCATTTGTTTAAGAGGAGAGTTAAATCTCTGCTCTTAACAAAGACATACTATAGTGTGTCAGAGTACTACGATGATTCGGATGTAGGCAATAATGTATGAATCAATTTTTTGTATCATATATTTGTATATTTTTTTAACACAAATGTTCTTCACCATGTGAAATTGTCTCAAATGTTTAATATCTCTGAGGAAATTTTTATTTTCTTTTCTTTTCAATCAAACTTGTATATTATTGTAAATACGAATTTAACCAAGATTTTTGTTTGAACCAATATTTTTGCTCGAGGGCTGAATGGAAGATCAGACTCCAAACTGAATTCGGTCCTTTTGAGAGCATTTCTCTTAGTTGTAATTATTTATCAATTGAGATGAATGTAATTTTACTATGTAAGGAATGTTTCTCAATAAAATTATATTATTATATTATTATTATATGGAAAATAAAGATATTGATCTAGAAATAAATACTAACCAAGATATTGATAAAGAAAATCAAGATGTTGCACAAGAAATAAATACTTACTATGATTTGGAAAATATAAGAGACGTATGGCTCCCAGAAAATTATAATTATATTATGGATAATGTGAAAGGCATAAAGACAGATTGTTAACTTGATCCAATTAAAAATAATATTGAACAAGACGAGACAACAAATATACAATTTGTACTACACGACAGTACCAAAAATATAAAAAGTAATATAAACGTAATGTCCAATGTTATTGTAAAATCAGGAGACATGTCAATCATTTTAAATGAGTATTGTCTGCTTTAGCTACATCAAAAAAGAAGATTAATCAATCAATAGAATAAAAGCTATTTCTTCGAAAAAGTGGAAACAATTTGAAAGACAAAAAGAAGAGATGAAGGACAGAAAATGTACGAAATATTGAATAAAAAAAATCAAATACTTGAGATTAAGGCAAAGGAAAAAGAAGAGGAACATAAAAGAAAGAAGAATTACGAAAAAGGAAAGCGAAAAAGCAGTTGTCTTCTGAAAAAAGTAAACATGCGAAGAAAAATAATGCATGTAGTATAAAGAGAATAAGATGTAATAATAGTGAAGAGAAATGACTAGCGATACCGAAATTATCACGTTAACACAAACATTGAACACATATATTCAATCGAAAAGCAAAACGTTTTTTAATTAATTGTAAATATGCATAATTTCAAGGCCTTTCTAGCTGTAGATGTAAGGTTTGGATTATAAAAAATCAAAAATAATTCAATATTTCAGAATAAATTGTTCAATATACTGAACACAGTTCTGATATGTGTTTTTTCATTTATTGCAAATCTGGTAACATAATTTCGAAACAAAATTGAGTTGGCACACTTTTTAATCTTCATTCATAACATTCTTATCAAGATTCATGGAGAGTAAAATATACTCCTCAACAATTCCCACCCAACGTTGTGCGAGAAGTCAAATGACAAATCAAAAATGTTACAAACGAAATGAGTAGTTATCACGTCCTTTTTTCTGTCGGATCCTAATAAAATAGCAACGCAACGCCTACAAATAAAAATAAAACGGAAAAATACTACTAACAACACTCATTATAACACTATTCAACACTAATTCCATCTAAACGACCACAAGATTGTGATCGGTAACAACGTAAAATAACCAATTTCGCAACTGTAGAACTAGTATACACGTACAATTCATCAGTGATTCACAGCACCGCTAAGATTATTCCACATCTCCTGATAACCATCTGATTCGAACAATAGTTAGGCAGAGATCAAAAATGCGAAGATAATTATAAAGCCTGAAACGATGACTGAAAAATTTTTACCACGTTCCGCGTCGTAATTATAGTAATTGGCGAACGTGCGGCCCAGTCTTATCGCGCGAAATTGTCTAAAATGTTCTTCCTGCTCGAGGTACACACCTTAATATCGTCGATGAAGTAGCGATTAAGCATGGAAACATTGAAACTTGGTTTTTTTTAATTGGAGATGAAAAAACGAACGAACACTCCTGAAAAGTGCATTTCAAAGTTCCGATGAGAGCCAAAAAGCTCGAAACACGTGGCAAGTCCCTTCGCTAACAATGATCAAATCTCCCAGATCGGAGACTTCATTCTGAAGCGCGAATGGTTAGTTCCTTCGTCATCGTTCATTTTTACATCTTCTAGTTCTTATATATATATATATATATATATATATATATATATATATATATATATATATATATATATATATATATATACCGAAGATAATATATCCAGAATACCAAAGAAACTACTCGAAATAATTATGTGGCTGAAAGAGGTCCAAAAAGATCTACAACAGATCAATATAAAAATCTCGAGGACTGAACTGAATGTCGCTATAAAATCGCACATGTGAAGTTTGAGCAAAAATCAAATCGTCAACCTAGAATAAAATGGACAGATGAACCGAAGAAACAGCATTCAGGAGGATGAAGCGTTTTTTAGAAGCATAAAAGATAAAGCAAAAGCCCCAATTCGAAAGTTTAATCGCTGCCCTCATGGGGAACAATTGTAAAAATAATAATAATAATAATTCGGTTCGTTCTTGACTACAACTTTGTTCAAAACTGATGAAATAACGAATTTCATATATCAAAATGGATTCAAACGTCAATTATTTTTTTCAAATTTACTTTGCGTTTTTTCCGTTTTCAATATCCAGAGAAATGTTTCTGGTTCAGCATTTGCTTCAGAAGTCTTTCAGTCTTCTTCCTCATGAGGAAACCTTCGAAAAAGTCATGTTAAAACAGTTGAATCAAATGAGGGATATATCATTTTTGAACTACGATGTACATAGTTGTTTTATAATATAGTAATCCAGAAAATTGATTTTTTTATTCATTTTTCGTTTATGTATTCGAACGATGTGTTATGGTAGAGTAATAATGGAAAGAATGGGTTCTGAGATATGCTATTCAATAATTGTGGCGTGTTGATATCATTAATGTTATTTGAAACGTTTATCGAAATATAAACTTTATAAACGTTTATTAAATCGTTGTATATTTATTTAGTGAATTGTTTATTTTCTTCTTTAGGGTTACAATTGTACGAGTACAATATTTACAGTTTATGTAACAAGGCACTATTGAAAATTTTTCTTACAATTACTGTGAAGTTAGTCGAAAGGTACATTTTTACATTTAGTATTAAAATTCAAGAAACAAATGTACCTTCGGAATAAATTGACAGTAATTTTGACAGATTTTCGAAAGCTTAGAAAGACCTCAAGATATATATATATATATATATATATATATATATATATATATATATATATATATATATATATATATATATAAATTAGAAACTTTTTCAAATCGGTAACGGCAACATCGCAAAAAAAAATTCAATTAGTAAATGAATACTGCAGATATATCTTTGCGTGTCCAATAATTATGTAGAAGCAACGGAGAAAGAAAGTTGAAATATACCTTTACATTTCCACTAATTACGGACAAACATCGAGTGCGGGAGGTTTAACTGCGGCTTAACAGCTCAGTGCAACGTATTGCGACTGCATGGATTATTCTCTATTGATGTGAATAAATTAATTAATGGAGGCTTTGTAAGGTTTCATTCCGTACATTGAACGTGTAAAAAAGCTAATTAGTCAGAGACGCCATATGGTGGACTTAATTCCCACAGTCGGCGATGGTCTATGCGCTAGTTGGGCTGCGTTTTTGTATTGGGAATAGAAGCGGCAACGATGTCAAGTCTAGTCAGTCAAGTTCAAGCTCGAACGGTCGCCACACACGAAGAGATTTCATCTGCGATTTGTCGGCGAGGAACAGTAATTTGCTTAGAGCTGGTAATGGTTAATTAGCGAAGACTATACAATATTTTCTTAATTACAAAACGTGAATTATGCTCACAGTAACCATTTTCCTCCCTATTATAATGGAATATTAAATATAAAAATATTGAAATGCAAAAATTCTTTGTCTTTATGTGTGATACTCAACATGATTTTCTACTTTTCAACTACTACCCATTCGTCAGTAGTTTGAATCTAATGTGCAAATAACAAAGAATTAGGTTGAATATACTTTGATTTCATTAGTATGAAGTTAAACGTCAAATCTTAGATCGACAGAGTAAGTACCAATTGAGCGTGAAATAAAGAAAGGGAACCTGTAGAATGTAAATGTCTTCCACATTTTATCTGTGATTGTAAAAACTACAACAACCCCTACAATAAGACAAGTGACCTTAACAATATTGTTAATCTTTTTTATTTTATTAGCCAGATGTTATGTTATGAGTAGACTTAGTATTACCATGGTCTGTTTTGATATGTGTATGGTTTTACTCATTCAATATTGAATCATATGAAATTATCTGTCCATGTTATCTATTATAATGAATTCTTGCATCATTTAAAAGTTTTTTCCAATTTCAAGTTGTAGAGATACTCTTACCAATACTCTTCCTCTGTATATTATGACATTTCTCTCAGGGTAATTGTCAAAGAGAACAACAATCAACAAATCAAACTTGAAATTAAATTATATTTCAGTGTATTAAATGACGAATTTGTGGAAAGTGATATGGACACAGATATTTCACAAATTCAAGATATTCCGGTGAGTTCGTTCCATAAAAGAGATTCTGTGAAATTTGTTGAAGTTAACAATGTAAAATTATCTGAAAATCAGAGTGAAAAGTTAATGCATAGTCATGTAGAGCAAAATCCGTCGATGAACAAAAAAAACTTGTCAGTAAACAAAATAAAAATCTCAAGTAAATATGATCTCACAGATGTGGGTCCATTTATTATCTACGTTGAAAGTATTGATAAAAATATAGGGAATCTACATGCAATGTCTATAGGAAAAATGATTTACCGTAATGAACCGTCATTATCAAGTAATATAATAGGCATTGAGAAAAACGGAAAGAATAGAATAAAAATTAACTTTAGGACTCATCTTAGCGCTAATAATTTCCTTACGTCAAATTTCTTGTCTGCCAATAATTTAGATGCATATATACCGCAATATTTAATTCGTAGACAGGGAGTGATTAGGTCGGTTGATTTAGATATAACTGATCACGAATTGAAAGAATGTATCGAGCCAGTTTTTGGAAATACTTTTAAAATTTTAGAGGTCAAGAGATTGACGAGGAAAATGAATCTTAGTGATGCTGGGTCTGAGATTGTTCCATCAACAAGTGTCTTGGTCACATTTAAAGGTCAAGCACTTCCGAATAAAGTATCAATATTCAGTTGTATTCGAGAGGTTCACCCATTTATACAAAAAGTTGTTCAGTGTAAATCTTGTCTCCGATTTGGTCATATCAACGACAATTGCCGTAGCCAACTTCGGTGTCCAAAGTGTGGCGGTGGACACTCTTTCAAAGATTGTTCAGCTGAAATGTCGATCTGTATAAATTGCAAAGGAAATCACATCGCTATTGACAATAAAAATTGCCCGGAGTTCGCAAAACAAAAAAAAATTAAGGAAAAAATGGCGGTAGAAAATATTTCGTACAGGGAAGCCTCTCAACATATAAATAATAGTTTGGCAGCCATAACTGCTAATACTAGTGATACCGAAAACGTTTATATTTCTCCATCTAGAAATCACATAAATTTCCCACCTATCAAAAATATCAAAAGACGTATAGTTAACAGTCATTCCTCAATTGAGTTAAAAAGAAAGCACGCAGAGATTATAAAGGATGTTCCATCTTCCTCTGGTAATGGTGTATGTTTGGGTGGCGGAGATACTAGTTCTATCTCGGTTCCTCATCATTCAATCTATCCCTCCCAAATTGATTCGGTTAATACATCAGCCCTCACCAATATTATTTATAATATTCTTATATCCCTTTTAAAAGATCTTAGTGGTTCAGTTCAGAATATAGAAGAAGTTGCTAATGAAACATTAATAAAATCAAAGGTAATAGAACTATTGAATGGAAAGTAAATTGAAAATAATGCAATGGAATTCACGATCATTAAATTCAAACAAGGGCAATTTTGAACATTACATTTTTGAAAATGATATAGATCTATGTATGATTTCTGAAACGTGGTTAAAGCCTCATATAAACATCAACTTCACTGGCTACAATATCTTTCGTAAGGATAGAATCGATGGGAAAGGCGGTACAGCTATAATTTTCAAGAAATCTATAGCATTTGTTAATATCAACTTCCCTTCCATCCAGGGTGTTGAGGAGTAGCGGTTGGTATAAGATTGAGGGATCAATCGATACTTTCCATTTACTCAATTTATGTTCCACCTAATACTATGATCGATAAAGCTCAGTGGGATATATTTTTCACATCAATTGGTCCTTATTCAGTGGTTGGTGGGGATTTCAATTTCCATCATTCTGCATGGGGTTCTGTAATGGATGGTCAGTCCGGTGTTTTATTTTTATCGGCAATTGAAGACAATAATTTTTTTGTTATGAATGACGGTTCTCCAACAAGATTAACCCCGCCTAATCAAAATAAATCAGCGGTTGATATTACAGTGACATCCCAAGGAATTTGTCCATTTGTTCATTGGTTTATAGATCAGGTAACACTAGGCTCAGATCATTTCGTGATAAGGTTCGACGTAAACATCAATGTATCAAAATCAAATTTTAACTATCGCTCGAGATTGTACAATACAAAGAGAGCTAACTGGAACAAATTCTATGAGATAATGGAATACAATACTGAAGTTTCATTTAGAAATAACAGTATCACATATGATGTATTCAAACAGAATCTTCTCAGTGCAGTTGAGGCTAGCATTCCCTTGTATAATAGTCATATAATAGGTAATAATAAATTCAATAAATCCTGGTGGAATGATGATTGTCGAAGAGCAATGAATGATAAAAAGATGGCTTACAATAATTACAAACAACACTCGACATTGGAGAATTTTTTGATTTTTAAAAACAAGGAAGCATTAGTTAAGAGGGTTGTCAAACAAAGCAAACGAGAAAATTGGAGACAATTCTGTTCATCCCTTAACAAAAACTCCTCAATCAGCGACGTTTGGAAATCAGTTAGAAAAATTAAAAATCTCTCCTCGGTTTATCACCCTGTGGTAACAGGTAACTGGACTGAAAAGTTTTTTCATAATTTGACTCCTTTAGGTTGTTTTGAGAAAGAGAAAAATTATCGTATGGTGAGAACACAGATTTTATGTGCAGTCCATTCGAGATCTGGGAATTAGAAAGAGCATTAAAAAGTAAATCGAACACTGCTCCAGGCATTGACAATGTTCAATATATTATGTTGTATAATCTTCCACCCAATGCAAAACATATGTTGTTGGAAATTTTCAATGATATCTTGAAATCAGGGATATGCCCGATTGATTGGAAGAAATTTATAATCATTCCTATTTTAAAATCAAACAAAAATCCTGATATAGAAGATTCATATAGACCAATATCTCTAGGTTCGTGTATAATGAAAACATTCGAACGAATTCTTAAATTCAGATTAGATTGGTGGCTTGAATTCCATGGAAAATTTCCTAAAACTCAATTTGGTTTTCGTAAAAATCATGGGACTTATGACAGCATTTGTCATTTAGTTAGTGATATTTATTTTACTTTTACTCATAAAAAGATTTTAACAGCTCTGTTTGCGGATATAGTTGGTGCTTACAACAATGTTGTTTTAGAAGTACTCCGACAAGAAGTGATAGAGATTGGTTTGAGTCCCCATTTTGCAGATTTGATATTTAATCTTTATATCAATAGGCAATTATTTTTAAGAATAGGTCAAGAAGTTGGAAGTCCTCGGGTCACAAGTCATGGTTTACCACAAGGAGGAATCCTCTCCCCACTTTTATATATTATTTATTATCACAAGTTGGAGAAAAAAATTAATAACCCTAATATTAAATTGTTACAATACGCAGACGATATTGTTATTTATAGTATCAATAAAAATATAGCAGCATGTAAACAGGATCTACAAGATGCTATGATAGGTTTCTCTTCTTTTCTATTTAATCATGGACAGTGCCTGTCTAGTACTAAATCTGTTATGTGTTCATTTTCTCTCAAGCGTATTAATTTTCCATCTCAATTTAAAATAGGAAACTTCACATTCCAGCATAAGAGTGTCGTTAAATTTCTAGGAATGTTACTCGATAGAAAGTTACTATGGAAGGAGCATATTGGATATATAAAACGTAATGTGGAAAATCGCTACCAAATTTTGAGATATACTTGTCATAATAATTGGGGAGCAGATCAAAACATGGCCCTTCTCTTTTATCGTAGCTACATAAGATCAGTAATGGACTATGGAAGTTGTTTCTTCGGATCGGCCTCTAATAGTGTTTTAAAACCGTTAGACTCTTTACAGAGAAAATCTATTAAAAAATGTATTGGATTCTTGGGAAGTACTCCGAATGATGTTGTCTGTTCCGAATCGGGGGAAATTCCCTTAAAAAAACGTAGGGAATTCTTAACAGGTAAATTTATTATCAAAAAAATATCCACTTCCAGTAGTGCAATTACGAAAATTCATGAATTGTTTATCAATACCTTAACTCACAAGTTTTGGATCGTAAGAGCAGATCCATTAATTTCTTCCTGTTACTACACGGCTCAATCTTATTCGGAAATTCTGAAAATTGACAATAAATTGCCTATTTTCACTATGGATTATAAATGTTTTAGCATCTCTCCAGATGTTCACATTCCATCATACAGTAATATATCAACTAAAGAAGAATTTCTGAGCATAATTTCAAGTTCTTTCGCTGATTACTATCAAATATTTACAGATGCTTCGAAATCACCCTCTCTCCAGTTGGAGCTGCAGTCTATGATCCCTTCAGAGATTCATATGTCCATTCAGCGTTTCACAGACAATTTTCTATATTCTTTGCAGAACTGGCCTCCATTTCTATGGCATTGAACTACATCCAGGAGCTTCCTCATGTCAATAAGTCTACACGATTTATTATTATTTCAGACAGTCAGAGCGCCCTTATGTCATTGAAAAATGTGAAATTCGATTCAAGTTTTTCGTACATTCATAAGGATATCTTCATCTCCTTATTAAATTTAGGACAACAAGAAATATATGTCAAGTTTTTATGGGTTAAAGCTCACATGGGTATTCCTCCGAACGAATTAGTAGACAAAGCTGCTAAACTAGCCTCAAAAAATGAAGTTGCGGATAAAAAATGTGTACCTTCTGACATCTCGATAGATATAAATTCATTAGTTTGGGAAAAATGGCGTCAAGAATTTCAAGAAGAAGCAAAGGGGCATTTTACAAGTGCATTAATCCTGTACCGTTGGCCGTTACCTGGTATAATAGCATCGGTAATCGCAGAGAGTTTGTCCGTATTTTATGTCGTCTCCGAAGCGGTCATGCAATATGTCCACAATATATGTATAAGATTGGTTTAAAGGATAATCCAGAGTGTGAATGTGGTGAATTGGGAACAATTGACCATCTTTTATTAGCCTGTAGTAAGTTCAGTCATCAACGCATCGAATTGATTTCAAATATCAATAGAATAATCAAATTTTATCATTAAATTATATTTCAATGAATAATTTTCATTTCCTTTTTACTTCATCAACTTCAAAATAATTCTAGCAGAAAATCTCGTTGTATTCTTTATTTATATTCCATCGTAGACTAAATTTTAGATGACATGCACATTCGGTTAACATTAGACATGCTGATACCCTTCATTTACCTCGGTTTCGCCTAAATATTTTTAAAAGATCTTTCACATATAATGCGACCTCAATTTATAACACATTAGATAGTGACATAAAAATCTTTTGCCGTCCGGATTTAGAAAAAAGATCAAATACCAGCTCTTATCTGCCCAGTAAAACTGGATGCATACACTTAATAGACTTCATTTAACACACACTCTTTGCAACTTTTTTTTCCTCATTTTTTGTTTCATTATATAAGGTTTAATTTGACAATGGTTGTCATATTCACTTTGTTGAATTAATGTTAAATAATGTTTACTTTATATATATTTTTTCCATATTCTATTATTACTGTTATTTTTATTATGATTTATTATTATTTTTCCCTTTTATTTTTTCTTTTAAGAGGTTGAGTAAGAATAGCTATGCTAAACTTTGCCTCTCACTGTTGAAACACAATTTGTGTATAAAAGTGAATAAAGTCCTTATTATTATTATTAAAACTGATGGTATAAACACATTTCTCGATAACAATCAATTTGAAATTTCTCCTTGCTCATTAAAAAAAGAATACATTTATCAAAGTCTGTTGACGTATGTTGCATATCGTCTGTCAATTTGTAGCATGAGCATCATATGTCAGACAATTCGTTTCGTGTGGATGAAACCCAAGGGAATATCCTGACTCTTTCAATAAATCATCTCGCCACCTTTGCGAGCATTCGTTCGTTTTATATCGTCGACAAGACCCAAATGAGCGTTGATTCATCAACTCGATAATTTGCGGCCGTTATGTTGAGAACCTCCGTCTGGTCCGGAGTGAAAATTTGTCTACCTCGAGATCAACATACTGGCGCCGCTTACGGTGGAGCTCGTCCTAGTTATGAAATCAATGTGAAGTGTTGTTGTTATTCCCAGTCACTTCCTGGGAAGTCGTGTTTCCTCCATTAATGAATCTAATTGATTGAGATGATTACTGATTGTAAGACACGATGGGAGATCCAATCAATTTGCAATATGTTCAGGTTATGTTGAATTATATCTTTTTATATAAAGTAGGTGAAAACTTTTTTTGGAGCTGGTTCGAGATGCTGGACTTAATTTTCTTTACGTTTAGTTTCGCATAGCGATGGAATATTTTCATAGGGCTTCAATTTACATAGGCCAGTCCAAAAATTACGTCACAATTAAAGGGTTGGGAGGAAGGAAGACATTACGTGACGAGGGGGTTGGATTAGAGGGTTAAATCCTTAATTTCGTGATGTCACATTTCGAAATCTATTAGGTATTATTAACGGTATTTATTAAGTATTATTAACGAAAATATTTGTAACTTCACCTGAACCCTGAAGATAAATTCGCTCCACTGTTACTTCAGCTAGCTTTGGATCTTCGAGTGTTATCACATTCACAGCTAATGAGATCCACTGATTTTTAATGAGGACGGGAATTAACTTCCATATGCCTCTTCATCGTCGATTTGTACCGTTCTTCTACATATTACAATTTTGCCCCCATTATCCTTCTAGGGATAATTGTTAAGGATAACGTATCGGCACTTTCTGCTAAGCTGATAACGTTCACACAGCGTCCAGCAGATCGTGCCGATGATGAGACATTCACAGCAAGCTCCATATGATAGCTATTGTCTCAGTGACGAGGCATATTTGTTCAAGCGATCATGTAGCGCCATCTGTGCATCATAGTTCATGGCATATTTGACATTATACAAGGCAACTAATCAACACAAGTATCACATGAGAGTGAACAAGAAGCTTTGCTCATTGTGAAGATTCGTCCTGAAAGAATTGCTGCTAGAAGTGGCAGAGAAATTCTTCGTTTTGATAAGGCCGATGATGCTTGCGATGATGGCCGGCATCATCCTGGCCGATATAGGTGTTGACATAACTACGGAGTGTTCCTGACATCAACACAAAACGAGAACCAAGTGACTGCTGTGCCACTTAGAGAAAATTTAAAAAGGGGTTCAATGTCCATGAACATAAGATGATAAAGTTATTTACACTTTAATCAATATAACTAATTTTGTTGTTTATTTCGTTAAATATTTGACTTGATTCAGATTTTCCTAAAAAAAGATTCAATTCTGGAAATTACTTCTTTAATACAATAATTAGTAAATGTAAAATTTCAAAATATCTATTGCCACTAGGAGGGGTCTCACAAATGTGATAAGGACAGAGAAGGGGTGAAAAATCCTGAAATTCTTGTGACGTAATTCATGGGTGTCACCATATGAGTGCTGTGAAGACAATAGTACAACTGTTATAACAGGTATAATTGTTTTATATAATATACATCAAACTTAACATAACACCAAAACAGAAACATGAAACTAGAACATTCTTAGGACTAAAGACGAGAAGCTTTCAGTTCACCACCGGATACTAACCCCCAACAAATATAACCATGTCATAAATTTAGATATGCAGAAGTCAGAAATCATATCACATGTTGTTTCCAAGAAAAAGTAGTTAATATCTTCCTCATAAGTAGTGGTGAAGTCCAACCTGTCCTTGAAAGCATATTTCTTCGTCTGGAAGTCATCGAGGAGTCAAAAAAAATTGAAGGTAACGTTATACTCAAACACTCCCATTTGCCTACCTCATCGGGCGTTATACTAGTCAAATTTAATAGTGCCAACATTTCATAGATGAGAGAACAGCTACGTCGTACAGGAAGGTAAGGCAGGTAATGTGTCTGTTGGACCATAATTTTCAAGAATGACTTGACGAAGTGGGAGGTTCGTTTCATTGGGATCGACGAATCGTGAAATATTGCATTATGATTAGGTGGCTGATGAGACGTTTTGATTTTCCGGTAATATTCTCCAAGTATAGAATAGTCCAAGTGACAGCGAATTATACAATAAAAATAAAAGAGATGGTAGACGAGAAATGAATATTTACATATTATACGTCCTATCATTCAGTGGAATTAATTCGATATTTAAATGAATATAATCATTTGAATTACACAATTAGTGTCAAATATGACACTAATTGAAAAATAACACCAAGATTTCGAATCGCGAAATTTATCATACTTCTGTTAAATGACTGAATTAGTAATGCCTAATTTCATGAGACATCCCACCTTTTCACTTAGAAAATAAAGTAAAATCGTATTTGAAAGAAATATTTATAGATATGATTATATACCTACAATTTGAACATACTCCCAAAATTTATGGCGTTATGTAAAACATATGCCACGAAGAATTAAATCATCAATGAAATTTTACCATGAACTTTTCATTAACATAAATAGTATTATTACCAGAACTTCTTTACAACCAAAAATCAAAGTAGTAGAAAAAAACTCTAAGGGCGTCTTCTTCTGTATTTTTCGTGAAAAATATATGAAAAATCCGTATAAAAATTCGAATATATTGTTGGAAACATTGACAAGTGATCAACTCTTAATTGCCAGTTGTTTCTTCAGGTAAGTTGAGGTTTATCGTCAAGTTAATTTGGTTTTCATTTTTAATTAACATATGCGTAAGCATCCAGCTAAACCTTTCACCATATATGAAATCGTTACACAATCTTATACTAACTTTCACACTATATTTTGATGTACTGCATAATATACATTTTAAGCTCCTTCTTCTTGAAGCTGCCAGCAGAAATATTCGTTCAATAAAAAGTGATTAACATTAGCATTGAAGCGTCGTTCTCTCTAGTCTTAGAAATGACCGTTGATGCCCAACTAGTGCGTACTTTCACTAATAGATGGCTAATTATTATATTCACTAATAATTTAATAATGTAATTTGATGAGCCACAGAGTTGTGTATGTATCCGATATTAAAATTGATTCTTATAAGCTCTTCATGATTTTTAAAACAACAAAAAGTAAAGATCGTTTTAAATAAACTAATGCGTACATTCATCAAGAGATGGTTGATTTTCCAATATGATTTAATGAGCCTTTGATTAAATGCATTCAATATTAGAATTGATTCCACAATTCCCTTGATGGTTTTCAAATCAACAAGAAGTCAAGATCGGTCAGTGTGAACTTATGCGTACATCCACCCATAGATGGCTGATTTTCCTATATGATTTAATGAGCCACAGAGTGGTATACATTCAATATAAGAATTAATTCCACAATTCCCTTCACAGTTTTCAGATCAACAAGAAGTAAAGTTCGTTTAATGTGAACTAATGCGTAAATTCACCAAAAGATGGCTGATTTTCCAATATGATTTAATCAGCCACACAGTAGAATGCATCCAATATTAAAATTAATTCCTCAATTCCCTTCAGTTTTCAGACCAACAAGAAATAAAGATCGTTCAATGTGAACTAATGTGTAAATTCACCAAAAGATGGCTGATTTTCCAATATGATTTAATCAGCCACACAGTAGAATGCATCCAATATTAGAATTAATTCCTCAATTTCCCTTCAGAGTTTTCAGATCAACAAGAAATGAAAATCGTTCAATGTGAAGTAATGCGTAAATTCACCAAAAGATGGCTAATTTTCCAATATGATTTAATCAGCCACACAGTAGTATGCATCCAATATTAGAATGAATTCCTCATTTCCTTCAGAGTTTTTATTATCAACAAGAAATTAAAATCGTTCAATTTAAACTAATGCGTAAATTCACCAAGAGACGGCTGATTTTCAATAATTTAATCAGCCACACAGTAGTATGCATCCAATATTAGAATTAATTCCTCATTTCCTTCAGATTTTCAGATCAACAAGAAATGAAAATCCTTCAATGTGAAGTAATGCGTAAATTCAACAAGAGACGGCTGATTTTCCAATATGATTTAATCAGCCACACAGTAGTATGCATCCAATATAAGAATTAATTACTCAATTCCCTTCAGTTTTAAGATCACCAAGAAGTGAATATCGTTTCAATGTGAACTAATACGTACATTCACCAATAGATGGCTGATTTTTCAATATGATTATCGAGCCACACAGTAGTACGCATCCAGTATAAGACTTAATTCATCAATTTCAATAAGAATTAATTCAGTTCAGGGTTTTCAGATCAACATGAAGTGAAGATCCTTCAATATGAGATATCTTTTCGAAAAATCAACTGCTTTCGTAGAGGAGCTGTATGCACTAGGCTTTGAAATAACAGCAGAAACATTCAAATTCGGGATAACCGAGGTAGGTTCTCTGCAATTAGAGACATCATTCACTGAATTACTAGACAATCTTCACGCGAATTATCTATCTTTCGTTTGCGAGCTCCCTAATGTGTTTTCGCGGAGTTCGGGAATTTTCCACGAAAGAAATTCAACGGCTCGGAAAATTGAGATCTTATAATCCACAGAAACTTCTGGAGGGTAAACAAATCGCAAGTAATTACCGTGTAACTAGGGACGACAAATTGAACACGCTGAGCAAACCGCAGTATCAGACATATCTCAATTTCATCGAACAAGTTGGGGTAATTTTTACGATGGAGAAAACCGAAGAGGTTTATTAGGTAGCACCGACAGCAGCAATTGCGTCTCATTACGGAAGATAATATCAAACGTGTCTACGACAATTTGCATATATAAAACGCCAGTCCTCGACGGTACGTATCAATGTTGTGTAAAATGCATTATTATGCGAAACTCCGGTGCATGACTGCGATATTACTACTGGAGTTCGGAGCTTCGTATTTCCGATTGAATTTAAGTTACGCGATCACCACATTAAGGTGAATTGAATCAATAGAATTCTATTTTAATATTCGAGACAGTTACTAGTGAACATATTGAAATTCAGGGCACAAATGACGTATGTTTCGTAGCCGTCTCACGCATTACGCCTTCAGCATGACATCAAGGGTTGATACATAATAATAAAAAAAATGTACGTATGTGTTGAAATGTTAGTGTTCAAAATATTCACTTGAAAATCTTATTGGAACTAACGGAAATGAAGAAATTTACAAAACTGATATACATTTCACTGTATTTCAAGACAATTTGGAATGAAACTACCCCTAACTGTTATTGGAAAAATCGTCCCAGACCTCACATAAAAACATGAGAAAATTTTCTTAATTGAAAACTTTACGTTGGTTTGTATTAATTATAGCATAATAATAAATGAAGAATAAGCGGTTCTATAATTCAGTTTTTGAGTTGAATGTATCTAAAAGAGAGGTATCTACCTGAACAATATTACCTAGTTTTCTACACAAAATCATTCAAAATCTTACACAACTAATTTGGGAACACCATAACAATAATTTTTTATGGTATTAATTAAATTATGTGATACACCAGACTAAATATAATTGAAAACACTTGATCAATCAAATTCCACAGATATTATTTGGACATCATAAATGAATTTATATCTAGTAATTTTTCCTTAAATGAGGCAATAATCTAGCCCAAAATAACATTTTTTCAGTATAAAATATTTTCATTATTTTTCACTATATGCCCATGATATGTTGTTTAGATATACATTCACAAGATCTCTTCACCAACATAGGTACAAAAAACTTGTTCATTCAGCAACATTTTCGAAAGCGTCAATCGACTTTCGTATCGGAAAAGAAAATTTGTTCAATTTTATAAAGGGTAGTTAACAAAAGAAGTTTTAAATCACTAAGCGTTTATCTCCAACCAAAATGTGCATTGGCACAGAATGTATTCGTATCCTTGGTTAGGAAAATTTTTTGTTTGTTTGAATCGTATAGTGGTTTTGTATGATATTTGTATTCTAAATTCTTTTTGATGAATTTTTACGTTACTCGATCAGTTTATGTTTTTACACTTACATAATGTATGTACGTCTTTTTAAATTTTCCTGATGAGTTATAATAATAAGTTCTTTAACTTAAAATAAGAACTTATAATGATAAGTTCTCAACAGGTAATAATACCCAATTACAGAAAATATGGAATTATACACAAACACAATAACATAATATGGAATAATAACTGAATAAATAAAATGAAAAGAGTTTAACAAAGAGCTAAATCTAATCTAAAAAAACTAAAAAAGGAATAATAGATAAAAACTGAATAATAGAATTAAATCAAATATCACAAATAACTCAATCGCAATTAATTTTAGTCAATTTCCATGTTCACATAACTCCCAGTAACAACTACTATGGAGTCAAAATGAATGTCACAATTATTATCAACTCTATTGAATGTAGACTTAATAAACCAAATTGGGGATTGTATTAAGGTGGATTTAGACTAAAAGAACATAGAGCTAGAGCTAGAACTAGAGCATTCTTTCGTTAATATCCAGTGTAAACTAAAGCTCGACGTATCTATTTACATTAAACGAACACCGAACTAGAACTAGAGCAAGAATGTTCTTTCTTGATCTTTTGGTGTAAACGAGAGCTAGATCGAATGTTCTTTGCTCATTCGAGTCAATTCTTTGGTTGGTATTGGTAGTGCTTTACTATGTCTGATTCTGACAGTGAAATCATTATTGCAAGTGCGGCATTTATTATTTTGAAGCAAAAACTCAAAAATAAAAGACGGAAGAGACGTTGGTGGGTTACAAATTTAATGCAACGAAGGACACTGGATAATGTAGGTGACACAAAGACGTATATGCAGAAACAAGAAGAAAGTGGTCAATATCAAAATTTTTGTGGAATGGCGCCAGAGGATTTTGATCATTTACTTTCTCTGATCGGCGACAAAATTCGGAAATCAAATACGAATTTTAGAGATTCGATTCCTGCATATGACAAACTAGCAGTGACTTTGAGATTTTTGGCAACTGGAGATTTCTATGAAAGCCTGATGTATTTTTCTAAAATAAAAGTTATATTTTTATAGTGTTCATATGTCGGATCCCATAGACATCTTGCATTTTGGTAGGCTTCTATCATTATTAAACATTTTTCTTGAGACCAATCCATAATTTAATCTATACGATACGTAAACAATCGCTAGAACACAAGAACACTTTGATGAGACCGCTCAGTGGAGCGAGCGCGTCCGAACACGCTAGAATGTTCTAAGCAACTGTTCACGCGCTCTTGCGCCGTTTACATCGAGCGAGCGACCATTCTTAGAATATTCTATAGAATCTTTGCGAACGCACTAAGAACAACGAAAGAATGCTCTAAGCCTGTTTACACTAGAAGAATTTGACGTAGTGGGGATAAAATGAGCATTCACTCGTTTGGTGTAAATCCACCTTTAGAGAATTGGTCCTTGGAGTCTCTTGGTGGAATAATTCTGTGCTACGAGAATTTTGTCTAGGAAGACTAAATTTCAAAGTGGACAAGAGAGGAGAACAATCGATATGTACCGTTGTATAGTTATTCGTACAAAAATTTCAGTGTTTTTAATGAGAATAAGCAGTTTTTCTCATAGTCGATTCGGCGACTTCTTTTCGAAGCAATGTGTAACTTGCTTGGAATCATGAAAATTGGAAAAAAATATTCGATTTCAATAACATGATTTGAATCTTTGCAGCCATGCTTTCAAGAACTCTTGGCAATGAGTGAGTTGCCCGAAAGATATATCGTGTAAATTTTAAACACTTCGTAGAATTATTTGATCAATGGTTACTAACTGTAAAAATATCTAGAACGCCACCTAAAACAATCAGTTGTATTCTTGTGGTCATATGCAGCAAAATGCTCGTAAACTCGATAACAATGTACTACAAACACATTTCTATTGCTTACTAAACAGAGGCGATTAGTATCTCGAGATTTACAAAGTTTGAAGTCCAGTAACTCATCAACGGTCGTTCAATATTGACGAACAATTCAATTTGCACCTCAACGCCACGATAATTATTAGTACCTGGCTTCAAGCGGTTCATAAGAATAAGAAATGTTAACTACTGTATTAATTATATGCAGATAACTTTGATTTATTGTTTTAAGATTTTTAGCATTTCTATTCATTTTGTTGAATGAGGGAGGAGAAGATAATAAACAATCTTCAGGTAACTTCGCGAGTTCTACGTACAAATACTGATTTGTAAATTGCAACTGAATAATTTAAACACATGGTTTGGTTCCGCTAATGAAGGTTTTACCACCCAGTGGGAGTAAAAGTCCGCACAAGGGGAGATCTAGGTTCGACTCCTCAGTAGTTCATGAATTTGAAATTTTTCACACATGGTGATAATTTGTTGCAATTCAAAACACAGACAAGCCAGAATATGCTATTTCTTAATAATAATATTTATTTAGTTGTAGCTATACAAAAAATTTACATTTTTCGAACTGTCAATTTTGAATTACATACCTATCTCATTATTTAAAATAATTTCTTAGATCACGCTTAAATATCTTAATATTAGTACTAGTTTTCAATATACTTGGTAAATTATTGAAAGCCTTAAATCCGTCGTAGTATAAGCTATTTTTAGATTTAGAAAGTGGATATATCCCCTCTTTGATATTCTCAATATCTTTGCCACATATATAGAGCATAGTATCATCACCAAATAAACGTATAGAACATTTTCTCACATGAGAGACAATATCGTTTTTATATAAGGAGAACAACAACGGACCTAAGACAGTTCCTTGAGGTACGCCTACATCCACTTTTATGCTATCCCACTGCATACCATTAAACTTAACTTTTTGTGTTCGTGAGTCCAAGTGAGATGCGTACCAATCATTTACTATACTCCATCAAATCCAAGCTTATTCGGTTTTTTTAATAATAATGATCTACATAACGTTTCAAAATCTCTTTTAAAATCTAATAATTCTACTATAACCGTTTTCCTTTATCTATAGCATATTCTTCACATATGTTCACTATTGCTGTCCCACAAGAGCAATTTGTTTTGAATTGAAATCAATTCTTCTGATTGATTGAAACTCAGAAATTGCAGAATTTTTTTTTCACATTACATTTCTCAACAATGGAAACTCAAATACGCTATTTTCAAACAGAAGCAACGGATGAAATTGATGACATTAGCGATTATAATAATATAAAAGACGGTAGACGGTGAAGGTTTTCCTTTTTACAAATTTTGTGTATCACGAGATGTGAATACATATTTTTCGATGAAGTGTTACAATACAATTTTATAACAAGTTATAGAATACTGATTATAGAACAGTGATAAACATAATGAGTTTGAAAAGATTTATAGTTTTAAGGAAAAATGAACATCCTTTAATATAAACAAAATTTCGCTGTATGTAAAACAATTTATTATCTTTTTAGTGTAGAGAAGAACTGGTAGATGGCGTGAGGCTTGATAGGATGAAAGACTTTTAGTGTAGCTCTTTGATTGCCAATTTAATTGAAACTTAGTGGAATTATTGGTAATTGTACAGAATTTTTTCGGGGATGCTTGATCTATATATTCACCTCGAGATGGACAACCAGAATATGCTAACATTGTGAATACTACGTGATTATCACAAGAGTGAAGACTTCGGAAAAAAATTTGTGGTATCCCTTAAAGTAACGTTGAATGACTCGCCATCATATGAATGAAATTATATTTTTTTCGGCATTGAAGAACAACACAGTTAAGATAACGTTCATTCATGGACGTAACCGGCGTAGAAAACTAACAGTTAAGTGAAATAAGATAACAAAATATTTCCATTAATTTCATTCGACGAGAGCGTGGAAATTCGTGATACAATACCACTGAGGATCAAAGTTCAGTACATAGACAACCTACATAATTTGCTGTTTCCAAAGTTTGTCAATGAATAGACAAACAAACATAATTATCGTGTTTGAAAAAACTATAAGCATGATTAAAACTTCAACTTCTGATTTTTGAACAAATTAACTTTTGATAAACTTTTTGAAACTACCACACAGAGTGTTATATAATGTTCTACCAACACAAAGACATGAATGAGTCTTAATAGTCACTTTCAATTGGATTACATTGTAAAGAATACGAATAGCGCTGAGGCCCAGATAAGATATCTGTAACTTATTACCTATTATATATATATACCTCCAAAATTTTACGTATATTCAAGATAAATTGTGAATTATGAGGAACGGAATTATAAACCAACCGAAAAATATTATTCAGTTTGTTAAAAGCCTTCATTCAATACGAATTATACAAACCAAATACCACTTAGTGAAATATTATGTTAATAATAAATTTAAATTGAAACACTTGGCTTGAGTTTCACTCAATATATTAGCAATTATACATATAGTTCGGATGCTTAGCCCATTATCAAGAGTAATAACAATAATAACTAAAGTCAATAAAAAGATAAAAAATGTTGGGAAACACTGCACTCGATGTTTGTCACTAAATATAGAAAGGATGCACAGACTGCGACTATGATAATGTTTCATTTCAGTAATATACGAGTACACTATTAACACTAGATCAGTGTTTCCAAATGTGGGGCCCTCTTCCCACAGTTGGGCAATTTGATTGTCAAGGGGGGCAATTAAAAATGGGCTAGATACGAGCTTAAGCTTTCACCCTTTTCGGGGGCATAGGAATTTCATGAAGGCTAAGAGGGAAACATGGCACAAAAAATGTTGGGAAACACTGCACTCGATGTTTGTCACTAAATATAGAAAGGATGCACAGACTGGGACTATGATAATGTTTCATTTCAGTAATATACGAGTACACTATTAACACTAGATCAGTGTTTCCAAATGTGGGGCCCTCTTCCCACAGTTGGGCAATTTGATTGTCAAGGGGGGCAATTAAAAAATGGGCTAGATACGAGCTTAAGCTTTCACCCTTTTCGGGGGCATAGGAATTTCATGAAGGCTAAGAGTGGAAACATGGCACAAAAAATGTTGGGAAACACTGCACTCGATGTTTGTCACTAAATATAGAAAGGATGCACAGACTGGGACTATGATAATTTTTCATTTCAGTGATATACGAGTACACTATTAACACTAGATCAGTGTTTCTCAATGTGTTGGGCACAGTTGGGCAATTTGATTGTCAAGGGGGCAACTAAAAAATGGGCTTAATACGAGTTTGAGCTTCCACCTTTTTCGGGGGGCATAGGAATTTAATAAAGGCCTAGGGGGAGGGGTCATGGCACAAAAAATGTTGGGAAACACTGCACTCGATGTTTGTCACTAAATATAGAAAGGATGCACAGACTGGGACTATGATAATGTTTCATTTCAGTAATATACGAGTACACTATTAACACTAGATCAGTGTTTCCCAATGTGGGGCCCTCGCCCCACAGTTGGGCAATTTGATTGTCAAGGGAGGCAATTAAAAAATGGGCTAGATACAGGCTAAGGGGGCATGCCAAAAAAAATGTTGGAAACACTGCACTCCATGTTAGTCACTAAATATAATTTGACACGAAATTTGATTGTTAAGGGGGAAATTAAAAAATGGGTTAGATACGAGTTTAATCTTCCACCATTATCGGGGGCATAGGAATTTTATAAAGACTAAGGGGGGGCATGGCAATGCTCAAGTCAATCTATCTGATAAAAATCAACAAATTAAAACACGTACCAAAGAAATCTTATACAAATAACAGGCAAAATTTGAAGAAAAATTCAATGTCCAAATAAATTTCAATATAAAGCACTTCGATATTCCTTGTGAGTAAACCGAATTACCAATTCAATTCAGTAAAGATTTCTGTGTGACAGCAAATTATCATCAGTAAACAGTTGACTCGTGACAGATCGTAACATAAACAAGATGTTAGATATCAGATCAAAGTGGAGGTAGATGTTTGTGCCAGCAACACGTGCCCAACTCAATTGCATATAAACGACGAAATAAAATCGTATCTTCGGCGAAACAACCGGAGTTTCATTTTAACGAGATCCCGGAGAAAAATTAAGAGAACCAGCGACATGAAAGTCAATCAAAGAAGACGCTACACGTGTCTTTGTAAAAATAAATGCAAATTATGTCTTGGAGACTGGGAAATGCAGAATTCTTATTATATACATACTCTATTTGAAAATCTTCGTTTTTCCACGCTTCGAGTTTATCTATTTTTTCTACTCTTCAATACTTTATCCAACTTTAGACCAGTTACTTTCCCCGTATATGTTTTTGTTATCTCAAGTTATTTTGATGAAATGCATTAACAATGAAAATATATGATATAAGATTACATAAACTGCTGAAAATAGTTTACAAAAATGACAAAATCCATTATAATTGTTTGAAGATATCCATCCTTACAAGAAGAATTTGAAATAAAATGCTGGTTGACAGTGTGAATTAATCAGTAATAAAAATACGTGAATGCATTCCATAGCAGCTTTTGAACCAACCATCGATGAGCATTTGGTGCTAAAACAATATAATTGAAAAAACTGTTTTTCTTTTCATCAGAACTGCCTTTCATGTTATGATGGAATAGAATAACTTACGACCATTTTCATTCTTTTTTCATTTACTAACACCTTCAGTGAATTTTCAAAGAAATATTCGATAAGCTTTCATATTCATTATTTTCTTATTGAATATTCGGTAAAAACATATTGTATAAAACTTCTACTGCAGTATTGCCGAAACCTTACAGTGTAATTGTGGCCGTTTAAGCATTACGTAAAGGAGGTCTTACCTACGTAAATAATTACTATAGGGGGTTGGGTGGGCCTTTCCTGTACCTATTTTTGATTATATCTTGCCATAATTCGTAAACCTATTTCCTTTATTTTCAGAATTATAACTTCTGCTCATAAATCAATGAAAAATGCGAATACATAAAAATAAAGATGCATACACCGATGTTAACGTAAGCATGGGAGGGAGGGTAAGAACTTTGCTTATTTTTGCTGAGAAAGGAGCAGGGTAAATATTGTAATGAATAAGTACGCAATACTTAAGCGGCCCCATCGAAATATTTCGTTAAATTAGCTGAATCATGTTACATAATTTCGGAAAATTGTAGAGATCTCAAATTGGAGGCTTTATAGACCACACATATACATCTATCGTAAATACTGCCATCTTCTTTCATATAATAATACTTGAAATCACAGAACTTTTCAGTGTTTCCCTATGATCTGTCAGAATAAATTATATACTGAAAGAAGTTTTGTCACTGGTTAATAAAGTTTTCAGCAAAGCGTATTAAAGTTATAAAAATAAAGGGATTACTATCGTAAATATAGAGAATTATAAAATGACTATAAACAAAGTTTTAGGAGTTTTAAAAATACTGAATTTAATATACCACGATAATCATTAATCGATTTGGGCGATACTTGATGAAAATCTAAATACATGATTTGAATAAAACTAAGTAGTTTTTCGATTCTCAATATAATTGAATCAAAACTTGACAATATCGTTTCGCCATCACAGTGGCTTCATCAGATGTTGATGATAAACTGAGCTATTACATTGTGGACTGCGTATATTTATCCTGAAGTGCGTTGGGTGGGAGTGACCATAGAATACTGTTCTTCTTTTACAGGGGGATGACTATAGAACATATTTCTTCTGAATTGTGGGGGATAACCATAGAATACTTTTCTTCGATTGCATATTTACTGGAATAAATTTAATAACGGAGAATTATTGGTTAAAACTTGATCATTTAATAAACTGTTCGATTTCTTCCTCTTATTGATTTCCATGACCTCTAACAATGTGTTAGAGGCCATGGAAATATAGAAACATGTTCTATAGCCATCCCCCTGTAAAAGAAGAACAGTATTCTATGGTCATTCCCACCCCACGCACTTCAGGATAAATATACGCAGTCCACAGTGTAATAGCTCAGTTTCTCATCAACATCTGATGAAGCCACTGTGTTGGCGAAACGATATTGTCATGTTTTGATTTGATTATAATGAAAATCGAAAAACTACTTAGTTTTATTCAAATTATACCACGATAATCGTAAGAAATAAGGTGGATTTCACTTCAAAAATAAATCAATTCTAAACATTACTTCAATAATGAACCTGTATAATCGTATCTCAAATACAAAAAAATATAATATTTCATAATAAATAGGTTCATTAACCTTGGCTTATAATTCAGTTTATGTTTATATGGCTATTATCAATTGAAATTAAAACGTTTTCCTTTTGTATGCAACATCGTTGTAAATTAAGTACAGAACAATAAACTGGAGATAATGATGACTTAAGGTAGTTTGGACATTTAATTGAATTGATATTATGATTGCACAAAGTCGTTGAGCAATTTTCACATCATTCAACATATGAGAATGAATCGTTATGTTAACTAAGATTTTTAATTCGTTTTCTCAACAATGAAAACGCAAATACGCTATATTCATACACTAGCAAAATATGAAATTAATAACACTAGCGGTTATAATTATATAAAAGACGATAGACGATCAGGTTTGCATATTTTTTGAATGAATAGTGTTACAATACAAATTTATAACATTAATGAATATGATTATATAAAAGACGATATACTGTAATGCTTATCCTCTTTTTAAATGTTGTGGATTACCCAATATCAATCTTTTGTTGTAATGAAAAGTGTTATAGTACATACAGTTATAAGGATAATGAAGATGAAAACATTTATTGAGTTTTAAGAAGAAAGTAACAGTCATAAAATAAACATAATTTCGCTCTATGTAATACAATTTATTGACTTCTTACTTAGTACAAAGTGGGACTGGTAGATGGCGCGAAATTCTCTGAACTACTGACGACAAACCGCATATCTTCTTTCGCTCAAAAGGAAAAAAAGATTTTGATTTTCTAATTGCCGAATTTATTTCAAACTCAGAGGAATTATGCTTATTTTATAGAATTTTTGGGGATATTTGATCTATTAAAATCACTTCGAGATTAACATTATCAACAGAATATGACATTTCCCTAAGGTATGTGGTGTATTTCCGTTTAACGTGCCTGAAACAGAAATAGATTCGAGGTAAAGTTTCGAATTCAGGTAATTATTACATCACAAAATGAAACAATACCTCCAAATCTCTGTTCGAAAGTCCCTGGAACTTACTTTGCGAATTACCTAAGATCAAAGTATTTACAGTGAAGCGTTCGGTCTTTATAGGGGATCTACGTTAATAGAACAACATATGCGAATGATTGGGAATAATTAACTTTATAAACAAAGTTGTAAATTAGTTGAGCTGTTGTTCCACATGAAACTGGTAGGTAATTAGTTGGGTGAGTGAAGACTTCCGAGTACTTTTCTCAGTTCTAGGAGTTTCTAATAATATATCGACATTGTTAGAAAAAAATCACGAGGACAAAGCAGAATATTTGATCATCAAAATGCACCTTTGCAAATTGAGTGATATACTTAAATGAAATATCACCTTTGTTAGTCGAAAAAAATGGTAAAATCATCAAGTGTCAAGATTGGTATGAGTATTCAAAATAATAAACAAGTACACAAAAAGTGATGATGGGACATGATAAGCGAAAATTCTAATCATTGACAAACAATAGTTTATTCAATAAATTAGTAACACCAAGCAGTAATCACCTTGTGAATTCGAACTTAAAATTAGCAGTATCAAGAAGTATATATTGAAATAGGAGTATAAAGATAAAATTCATATAAATGAGATTGAATTCTCGCTTAACTTTTGGTGAAACATAATTGAATATTAAAATAAAAGTCTTAATATAAAAATAAAGTCTTGAAAATGAGCTAACGCTCGAAACATGTTGACTATACATATTGTTAAATAAATCGTGAAACATTAAGCCAAGAGTTTAATTTATTTCAATGAAATTCATATAACTTAAAAACATGAAAAATGAAGATTTTGCAAAGCTTAATTCACTAAATTTACAATATTCACATAAAAATTAAAAATTTACTCAATTGTTTTAGGTGAACATGGTGGTAGACAGGACTTTTTAGCAGTTCCGATGACTTTCTGTACAGTAAAGTGAATAAAACTTGAGCGAATATGGATGAATTCAAAGAAAACACCTCCGAATTGAACACACCCAAGAAAGTCCACTTCATAAACATTACTGTCAGTTACTAAAATGTGAAATACAATGAATTTTCAGATACGAGTTAGAAAACTCGAAAGAAACTCTTCGAAACGGTCAAATTCTACTAGAACTCTTAATAAGGAAAATTACTACAAAATTCGTGTTTCATTGGCCAAATCTTGCACTTTAATGGCAACTTTCTTTCTTCATCCATCACCATTATCATAAAGGTCGGATTAACCGCCCACCACCTAAAGCTACCCAGGTAAGACCCGGGTTGCGGATCCGAATTTTCGAATTTGCGATGGGTTCGTTGACCAAGACGACATCAATCTTTGTTTCGGCCAATATCGAATAACGGGAAATAAAAGGACTACATTTCTGCATCAACGTTCAA
Source organism: Henosepilachna vigintioctopunctata (assembly GCA_030704895.1). Classification (NCBI taxonomy): domain Eukaryota; kingdom Metazoa; phylum Arthropoda; class Insecta; order Coleoptera; family Coccinellidae; genus Henosepilachna; species Henosepilachna vigintioctopunctata. Next base: position 12,071,826 of record JARQZJ010000121.1, read on the forward strand.
CCTAGGGACTCGAAGTAAACTCACGAAAACTGATAACGGCCACATTGCATACGGATATTAAGGAATATTCTTCTCGGTCTCTCGATATTATTCACGCACACGGTCTCCAAATGAGAAAGGCGTGTCCGGCTTGTCAGTCAAAACCACCGGACATCATTCATCAAAAATAAAAAGAAAAAAGGTACCTATTTATTTCGAATGTTGATTTTCCAGAAATTGCGTGTGAACAAAGAAAGATTCACGATCTTTTCATTAAAAAGTCAGTATACAGCAAGTCAGTATACGAAAGAAACATTGATCCATAACTGGATAAATTGACGTTGTGGAAAGGATGCAAAAGGTTTTAAAAATCAGCAAAACATTACCTGAAGTTTTTTGTGTGTATTTTGAATAGTACATTCAACACCTCGAATTATTTCAATCCGATATTGAAATGACATTGTGATGTATTTTCTTGCTTTTTCTCATTAATTCATGCTTCCAATTTCATTCATTGCCGAGAAGAAAACACAAATATTTACTTCTACTTTAAATTGCTTCGAATACCTACTAAAGAAATTGCTCTTGGCCAACGTCAACATGAAGATTTGAAAAGAAATAATCACAATCAGAATTCAATATTGCAATGAAGCTGCAAATTTCTTTTTTATGTTGAATACATCCAGGTGAGTTTCATGAAAATTTCCCCGATTTTTTAAAATTTTCTAGGGAATAACAAAAATGTTCATGTGTGCCAAACATTCGGTTTATTATAAAAATTTAAATGATTATGACACTTTGAGCTAATAAAGAGAACAGTTGAGTATTTCTTGATTTGATCAATTATTCAGGATAACCATCTTATCCAAAATTTAAATTCAGTTTCTAGATGCTGAAACTATCATGTCTAATCATTTATAACAGTTGCACAAGATTATTTCTCAAAAACGATTCAGAAGCAAGTAAACACTTACAGTTTATAGGCAGAGTGGATGAGTCCTTTTTGATGTCACAACTTACCTAAAAAAAAAGAAAAAATTATCATTATTACACAATGAATGATTGTTTTTATATTATCTATACGAGTATATTTAATAAGAATGTACTATATTCTTTCTTTTATTTCTCTGTTCAATAGCATTGACTGAAACTTCACTAAACTTCATAATAATGTTATTCATAAAATTAAAGAGACCCATATATTACTAGACCTATATAGACCAAGAAGAAGCTCTGGTATAGAGCGGTAAAGCAACAGAAAATATGTAGGTATGTGCTGAAGAAGCTGCCTTCCAACTTAGGTGAATGACTGTTCTGACCGGATATGGAAGTGGCGAGATGAATCGTCACTGACAGTCGTGACAGCGTGAGAGCAGTGAACTCGGCATCTCAACTATATCTAAATATTAAAACCAAAGGCGTGTTATTCATAAAAATATTATGATTAAGACATTGTATTAATTTCATTGCGGTGATTGAAATCATCAATTACGTTGTGGTAAAAAGTATATCTTGAATTCATTGAACGAAAAAGCAAATATTTACATCGACATAAGACGAGAAGTTGAAAGGGGGTATAACAAATGGTTCACTTCAAGGATGATTCTTTTATCATTTAAATTGGACTATGGAGTAAAACAAAAGGTTCATCGAACTGAAAACAAATATGAAAAAAAGATTTTCGATAATTACAAATTGTCGAAAGAATCCAGAACACTGAAATACAACTTTAAATCGCAGCGAGTTGAGGTCTACCTTCATTTTTAGATGAACATACTCCTATCTACGAGTATACGAGTATCGTTCAATCACGTCGTATAATCAACACAATGGCTTTTACACCCTCTATGATGTTTTCCGATAAGGTCTACGTTCAGTTAATTACTTCCATTTCAGAAACACTTGCATTGAACTCTGGTTTCGTGTCTTCATGTACTGAAATCAATTTTCTACGTAATGGACTTTAAAACAGTCTGAGTTACTGAAATTGCTTTGCGGTTGATCTTAGAAGAACAATATTTTTGAAGAATATTATAAAATTAGAGTATAATGAACCCGATAGCTAAAACAAGAATGCTGGAAAACGAAACTCTTGATATTATCACTGAAGATTTCTGCACTAAAAAAGGGTAAGACTGAAGAGTACCACATCCGAAATAGAAGATATACACCAAACAACATATGAGATATAAATCAAGACTGATATTTAATATACGTTAAAGAGGAAAAAAATTAAGCTGGGTTATCATATCTATTTTTGAATGTCTGAATTATAAAACAATTTCTCATAGATATAAAACTAATATGAATAATTGAAAAATATTGATTTTTATTGATGTTTCGAAACTAATCATCTGAGAGACTAATATGTTTCAGAATGATCATGAATTTTGAATTATTTATCGAACAATAAAACTTTAAATATTATAATAAAATTCAATAATGAATTATTGAAATTTTTAAGTTATTAAGTTGTTTTTTAAAATTCGTTCGAAATGGAAGTTATGATATGAAAATTTCATACACTTTTACCATAGTTCCAAAACTATTTTCCATCACAATTATTTAACCATTATCAACTTTATAATAGGTATTTACTTTTTATCTTTAAAGTGTTAAACTCATTATCATGATTTTTTTACTCCATACTTTCCACAAATCCAGTATCAAGTATCAAACTCCTAATAAAGGCTTAGTAACCCGAACCAAATGGAGAGTGTATGAATGAAATCATTTAAAACTATTTAATAGTGTTGGCGTTTACTTGATGTAAATGCATTATAATTGAGTATAAACTTAAATTCAAACACTTGAACTTATGATTTACACTTTATTCACTGCATAGCATGACGCGTTTCGTCGTTATAAACAACTTCTTCAGATTATTCTGTAAGCATTTAAAGAAGTTGTAACGACGAAACGCGTCATGCTATGCAGTGAGTAAAGTGTAAATCATAAGTTCAATTGTACAATTTTTTTTAACGTATACAAGTATTTATTATTATACGATATATTCAACTCAATTATTTGATTTTCATCTGCAAAAAATTTAAATTATTTAATTTTTAATCGATAATTTAGCTCGGAACGTCATCTTTTATGAATGTCTTATAAAAAGTTCGAACATCACATACATATTTATACACAGCAGATCAGTCTGAACACAAATATCCTTATTTCCAGGAAATAGTTCAGAGTGTAATTATTTACAAACAAATTTGATTGCACTTCGTTATATTTTCCAATAATAATTAATAAATATAACTGTAATGAATTGTTGCCTTTACAATCATCAACTTTTGCACTTCTCATTCCAATTTTTTTGCCCCATTTATTTCAATTGAAATTAATGAACCAAGACAAATACGAAAACGTAACTCCAACAAAAGACGAAATGATTGTGAGCTTCAATAAGAACGGTCGACTTCGAATTGTTCTAGTTTATTTATTCAAATATATACAGGTCATAGAAATACTCACGTCCAACATGATACACAAGTCTCCAAATGAAGTGTTTTTAGATGCAAATGCCGAACATTTGAATTTTCTGATGAAAATTCAAAAGGAGATATTTGTGATTTATGTTTAAGACAGACTAAGACTTGTGAAATGCATAGAATAACGCAATTATCTTGGAGTGTTTTCATAATCGCAACGATCGTAATATATGGAAACTAATTTGATAGGAAATGTTATTATTTGCATCCTCGAACGGATAAATATTTCAGATAAACATACAAACAGTATTGGTGCTGATACACAATCTTCGGATACGTGTTTTCCAAAACCGCATGTTGTTTATGACAGATATAGACGATATAATCTTCGGCCAGACAACGTTATCATAATAATTTGGTGGTAAATTAATCGATAAGTCTAAACGCTATTGTTTCCGTTCACATAAAGATAGGTATATACTCCGTTTTTTTCGCAACAATACAAACAGCACATAATAATGAGTTCTTTATTTTCAACAGGTATAATATCCAAATACAGAAAATAATGAGATAATGTTGAATAATAACTAAATAACTCAAAAAATAAAATGAAAATAAATATAACAAAGCTCAATCTAATCTCAAGAAACTAAAAAAATTACTGAAAACTAAATGAAATATTACAAGGAACTCAATATAATTCAATTGATTTTAGTCACTTTTTCTTGTTCACATGACTCCTAATAATAATAACTGTCAAAGGAGTCAAGATGAATGTCACATTTATTACCAACCATATTGAATGTAGACTCCATAAACCAAATGGGGATTGTATTAGCCAATTGGTCCTTGGAGTCTCGAGGTGGCATAAATCTGCGTTACTAGAATTTTGCCTAAGAATACGAAATCTCAAAGCGGACTAGAGAGGAGGACAATCAATACTGTTGTACAGTAATTTGTGCAAGGATTTAAGTGATAAAGTTTCTCTCCTGTCCTGCAATAAGATTAAAATAAATTGACTCAATACTTCGTCATGATTGACTCCTCTCTGTAGATAAAATTTATTCTTTCACCAAACTAAAAATTTCAAGAACCTTCTCTGAATGGCCTCAAGATGGTGTTGATGGAAAGTATAAATAGGGTGCCAGATCATGCTGCCATACTCCAAGGGGCCGTTCAAGTATTACATAAGCACTAGAGGGGAACGGGGGTATTTGCTTTGCTTATTATGGATGACATGGGGGGCAGGGGGACCAAGATAATGATTATATCATCAAACTTTATTTCCTTTTTTACACATAAGGCAACCCTCACGTTGTCTTTGCTTGAAAACTAAAGGCACTTTCTGCGATTCACTCAAATAATTCATATGTTTTATATTATATAATTATATGCTCGCTGAGCAGCAAACATCCAATGTCATCGTCATCGTCCATGTTATCTGAGGACTGTTAATTCGAATAAATATCTGTAATAAAATTTTAAGTAAGTTTTTATGTTCGTAATATTACTTAATATTATAATATTTTTGTACCTTACTCTATAAGTTAGTTTTTATGTTCGTAATATTACTTAATATTATAATATTTCTGTACCTTACTCCATGTTGAATACCGTATCTGCAAAATCCAATCTCTATAAAAAGCTATTTTATTATTAGAATTATTATAACTTCAAATCATTGAAAAAATCAATATATAAATTAAAAAATGTTTACGAAAGCATGGGGGAAGGGGTAGAAGTTTGCTTACTTTTGCAGACAAGGGGGATGAGGGGTAAATAATTGTAATAAATCTGGTTACCTAATACTTGAATGGACCCCAATTTGCTACGGATTAAAAATGTTTTATAAATATTAAGGAATTATTTGAAGAGCAAATTCTAATAAACGACGACCTGCAGACTACGACTGGCTCACTACTCAAAGACAAGGGGTCTTCTAAGAGAAAACAGTCTCGAGACGAATCTCCGAAGGACAGGAGTTTAGGAGCAATATCACAGAAAAATCACAACGAGTTTCCGATGGAACTCTTATCACAAGTGGACACCAACGTTGTAGTTCTCGCGCAACGTTTTCATGAATACTAACTTTTTCATTCCTGAATTGAACAACCATGATGTCCAGGAACTGTGGTTTCAACAAGACGGCGCAACATGTCACACAGATCCTGCCACAATCGATTTATTGAAATACACGTTTGGTAACCGCCTAATTTCACGTTTTGGACCTGTGAATTGGCCTCCAAGATATTGTGATTTAACACCGCTAGACTACTTTCTGTGGGGCTATGTAAAGTCAATGGTCTATGCGGATAAGCCACAAACGCTTGACCATTTGGAAAATATTCGCAGTGTTATTGCCGATATACGACCACAAATGTTAGAAAAAATCATCGAAAATTGGACGTCCAGATTGGACTACATCCGAGCCAGCCGTGGTGGTCATATGCCAGAAATCACATTCAAAATGTAATGCCACAAGATTATCTTTCGAATAAAAAAAATTCTTGTCGATCGATTGTTTTATTGCAATTAAAAGTTCTATACTTAAAAAAAAACACCCTTTATAAAGTACCTATGTTTCAATAGACAAAGGTTTTTTGTAGTAGGTACACAATATCTTGGAAAGATACTTCAAATCCATGTAAATGAATAATTCCTTGAAGCTACCTCCAAAAAAATATATCCCTTCTCTGGGTCGTCGACGTTTCAACAAAATGAGAGTTGTCCAACTACTTGTCTAGAAATTACTAACTGAACAATTCTTTATTCGACTAGTTTCGCCTTTTACGGCATTATCAAGAATAGTTTCAACAAAATCTCATTTGTAGTTTTTCCGTCAACAGCGATAAAATTGTGGACTTGAAATGTTATTGAATATATGATTGAACCTTTAACGGTTGGATTAAAAACTCAACTCGCATCGCTTTCTTCGCAGTAATAACTTCCTGTGATAAAGTGATAGTTTCCATCATCGATATCGTGGGAATGGGAGTAATTTTCGTTATCCTAATCAGATCTTCGAAGCTTCAGAACGACTGTTTTAGTGGTTTTTTATATTGATATTTCGTGTAATCAATAGTTCGTGGAAAAAATAGGAAAAAAACATCGTTATTGCAGATAAAAATGTGTATCATAATCAGAAATAGTTTTCCTAGAAAAGCTTCCTTATATCAATTTCATCTGTAAACTATGTTTAAGTTTGAAGTTAGGCAGTCGTGATGACCTACTTAGAAGATCTCAAACTTGCAGGAGTATATAAGTAAATTGAGAGCTAACACAATAGTTTCGTTTATGTAATAATGAACAATTCGTCAGAGTATTTCTGTCGAAAAACATACAGATTATTCACTGCGAAATGGCGAAGGTGCCGGTCACAATTGAAGAAAAATTGTGAAAATTCAATTTGCAACTTATAACCATAATTCAAATAATGTGCACGCAGCTTTGAACAGTATTTAAATTCAAACAAAACATGATTCTTGAATTTTTTTCAACAATACGATTTCCATGGTGTCTACATAATAATATACCTATACGATTTTCTCCATAAGAAGTCTACTACCTCAATAACTGTAGAGCTTTTGGTACTCGAAGAAACATGATTATTAGAACTGAAGTGTAATATAAATTCGACCTGGAACTTTCATACACTTTAAATACGCATTACTACTCGTTATGCACGCAAGTTGAAATCTATTAAGCAACTTCGCAACATGATTACGTTAGGAATATCGTCCTTAATGATCAGGTGTAAGCGGCAACGCCACTGCATAATATATGGAGTTTATTTATAACCGACGTTGGTCAATTGGAATAGTTTTCCAAGTAGTGATGTGAGAAATAGCTGGGGATTTTCGGTTCCAATTAAAAGGTCCTAAGGCCTCTGCCAATCAGTTACGCAACAACTTTCTTGTATAACGATTTATATTGAAGAGCTAACTAGCATACAAAATAAACTACACGAATTATTCAGCATAACTATGCATAACTCAGGCAACCCTATAAAATACCTTCATACGATCTGGAATAAGCTAGTGTCCTTTGGAATTCACGATACGTGGTTTATATAAGGAATCTTGAATCCTTTTGAAGCAGTTTTGTTGTGATTCATGTGTTGTGGTATTCAACGATCAGATTCAATGTTCACAATCACTTGAAACACGTAGGAATATTTGGGAATTATTTCTGTAAAAGTTGATCAGGTCTTTTGTCGATTGTTGTTTTCTTTTCCCTTATAAATATCCGTGTTTCCAGATTACTTCGAAAAACGAAAATTTTTTCGACCTCTAGCTCGTACAAATCTCGTCAATAGCGCGTCTAAGCCTTTTTCACCACTTCATAAAACTTGTGGTGTTTTTCATCTGTACCCTGAAATGCTTTGAAACATTGCCTGACAGTGTAAAATATTGCCAAAGTTTGAAAGACTTTAAAAAGCGTGCATTATTTATGCAAAGTCAAATATTATAATGCTTTGATCTGAATTATTTTTTATGTTCGATTGGAATTTTATATTTTTTGATGTAGTTCTATCAGTTCCAAATTTCATTTTACTTATCCCTGACTGCCGCGGATCTAAAAAGCAGTTTGGGGGAAGATGTTTTATCGCCCTTCTGACTTCAACAACTCTTCAAATTATTGAAATTGTCATAGCTATATCGGGAAGATTAAGCAAGTGACATGCGTTATAATTATCCCCATAAAAAATTCTACATTCTCCTCTGTAAAAAGGCAGAATATCTGCAATGAACACTCCTTTTTGAATTGAAATATGATAAATTGTGAATTACGAGAAATGATTTATTGCGCAAAATAAGAATGAAGATTACATGCGAATTTCATTTCCCTGTAAATCCCATTTTTCAATAAAAATATCCTTGAAACAGGGCTCATGAGACTAAAAATGTCAAAGATGAATTAGACTTTGTCGAAAACAATGAAAGTCAAATGCCAGGCTTAAACCGATGGTATTTTGGGTGTAAAATAAATTATATTTTTTCTTTTTTGTGTGAACGGTACAAAATTGAATCATAAGGGCACCAAGCCTCAGTAAAATTGAATAGAGGTTATATTTGATACACAAACTGTAAATTCAACTCAAAGACGTCTCCAGTTACAGCAATTGAGGAAATAGAAGAATAAACTTTGCCCTATTAACATCGTTACACAGCCATAACTTACAATTCTCAGAGAAACTACGACTGAAGAAAATCTTACAACATTTAACATACGCTCAAAAATTAGAATTTAAGACACGGCATTCTTGGAAAAATAGTCAACATTGTTATATGCGGACTACAATTTACGAGTTTCGGAAACGTTCGTTGCGGCTCGTGCCTCCAACAATTATGAACAATTACACTGCGGACCCTACCAGAGATCAATTGGCCAGAGGCTTGCGGAAATGCCGACAATAATGATAAATCTCTTAGGCGATCGTAATAGAAATACTACGTATGCATGCAAATTAAACTGATTGATATCAATGTTTATCAATAGAAATATTTCTATTGCATTCCTTCATGAAAAATATCTGAACCTCTACACTTAAGTGAACACACACACACACACAAACACACACACCGTTGCCAAGCTGAGTTGTACTCATCAAAAAAAGAAATAAATAATATCCTCAGAAAAGTTCAACTACACGATTTCTTTCTTTTCTTCCCACCCCATGTTGGTAAACTAAAAATCAACACAGTATTTATAGAACACTCATCTTGCATTTGCAGAAATAGAGATTACCTGGAAAGTTTTCCGGGAGTTTTGAAAATTGGCAATTTGATAGATTATGGCATGGTCCTTCCGAATTTAAACTTTGCTATCCCGTATCTAACGCTCGCGCCGAAATATTGGAAAAAAGGAGCCTAAAATCAGTTGTATGATAACAATTTTTTCATACGCATTTTACAGAAACATTATATATCTATCTCAACGCGCAGTTTTTAACTTATACTGCTCATATTTCTGAATTGTAGAATCTAAAAATTATTTTAACTCTAAATATTGTACTATAGATTGAAAACCAGGCCTGTACCCACAGGTATAAAAGTCTTGGTTCCTTAAGAAGAGTGAAGCGACAGAGATTGACCTAAATTTTGAAATAGTGGGCCATATGTGGATTAGTCCGACTGGAGATACCACGATAAAAAAAGCGCGCAGCTTTTTCTACCTCATGGAGGTGTGGAAATGAGTATTTTTGCCGAAATGTGTATTGAACTACACTTTTAGGCGCTCGTACTCCGAAACTATTGATTTTAGAAAAAAGGTAATGTCAGAAATTGTAGGAAATTTACTCTGGTTTCATTTTATATAGATGTTTTTTCTGTAAAATGCGCCGGAAAGGAGTTAACATCTAAAAACTGTTTTGAGGCGCAATTTTTCCAATATGGCGGAGCGAGCGGCAAAGATACGAGGTGGCAAAGTTGAAATTCAGAAAGAGCACGTAAAAATCTATAAGATTGCCAATTTTCAAAACTACCGGAAAACTTTCCAAGTAAAAATACCAAATGACTAAGTACTATTATTCAGAAACCCAAAATGCTGTGTCGCTTAAAGACGAAGATATTCCTGAAAAGTTATTTCAGCAGCTAGGGGCTGCTTCCTTGAAGAAGATATGTACATCTAGCAACCTTCATTTTTTTTAAATATTAAATCAAACTCTTGACTTAATGTTTCACGATTTATTTAACAATATGAATAGTCAACAAATTTCGAGCGTTAGCTCATTTTCAAGACTCCAGAAAAACTCAGAAAGTCTCAAAGAAACTCAAAAAACTCGAGAAAAAAAACTCAAAAGACTCGAGAGTCTTGAAAATGAGCAAACGCTCGAAACATGTTGACTATTCATATTGTTAAATATTTATTTTCACAACACATTTTTCCTTTGCTTATTTTCTGTATCTCAAGTTTTCTCATTATTATTATTTTCTTATTCTTATTATTACTAGTTTTCTTTTTATTTCTTACTTTGAATTACATTATTCGTTTTTCGATATAATTTCTACTATTGTTGAAACATTTTCATTGAAAGAGTCGATTATCTTACAACCAATTAATTTTTTTTTTTTTTAATTCAGTGGACCTACAGTTTAACGCCGGTTCCGAACGGCCATTGGGCTTGTAAACGATGTACATTACCCAGCATATTTCATAATTCAAACTACTTAAATCATAGACAAACACAAACATCCATGCCTTCAGCGGGGCTCGAACCCGGGTTCTTCCGCACCATAGTCGGGAGTTCTACCGACTAAGCTACGGAGACTGGCTCAATTAAATTTAATTAAATCATTATGAATTCAATGCCTAACTTTGAAGTTGAACAATGTAATTATCAATGCGTATGACGATTCCAAGACAACCAATAAACTTTTCGAAAAAGAGTAATTCATTACAGATATAAAATGTTGTAATACCGGCTATTATGTTGTGCAAATCGTCACTGAAATTTTTGACAATCATCTATAAATAATTTCATTCATTCTCGTAACAGTCAAGATAACATGTCAATAAAACGATTTTGTGTTCGGTAAACGAGCGTTATAGCGTAATAATTCCATTCGAGAAATGATTCTAATTATTGTATTCAAGAGTTGAAAAAACGAGGAACTCGTAAAAAATAATTACTTCGAAACGATTATACACAAAATATTTATGCAGCATTGGACACCAATTAATATAATATCAAGTCGAATAGGTACCCAATTAACGTTTGTTGGGAGCATTGTTAATTAAGTGAGACTTTGGCATAAATTTGAAATTGAGAACGTTGTGTTTAAGCGAAAGGAAATTTCTGTTTCTGATAGCCAATTAAAAAACACCTTCTTCTTTGAGTCGATTCTGGACGAAGTAATTACGTCACTTTCAAAAGGACGGTAATATTGGAAGTCGCAAAACTTTCATGAAAAGAAGGTAAAATAAAGCTTGTCATCGCATTCGGACGATATATTTTCCTATGATTTAATTAACTCGACTTCAAATTGAAATCATGAGCAATTCTGAAAGTCAGCAACTGGAATTAAAATGGAATGGAAACAAACAACGTGAACAAATACAACGGATATAAAATACGAGAAGCGTAGATACGATCTTGCACGCTTCATCCTTGAAAATGAAGTGCAATTTATGTTAAAACTATCGGAAAAAAATCGAAATACTTCTTAGAAATTGCTAACTAGTTCAAAAAAAGTATCCAAGATACAATAAGAGGCAGAGCTTCAGAACAACTTGGTTGTGTCTGAATAGTCAGCACATTGGAATAAAAATGAGATGTAAATATCAAATGAATAATTGAATATAAACTGAAATTCACTCTTATTGATAACATAGCTTTTTACCAACGACTTCCTCAGAAGCTACTATGAACTATACAGTTCATCTGAAAGTACAGATGAACTGTATTTATCTAAAGAAGTCGTTTGTAACGACGAAACCCGTCATGCTATGTTGTCAATAAAAGTGTAAATCAAAAGTTAAAATTTTTTAATTTTATCTTATATTCAATTATAATGGATTTACATCAAGTAAACGCCAACACTATTCAATAAATCAAATGAATAGTTCCAGCATTTTTCAGAGAGTAGGTTAGAGAGTTTCTAAAAAAACATTTCTAAACGAAATACCCCTCACTAGCAGTCATACAATACCCATATTCGCAACTGTTTCTTCTTGTAACAATTGTTTTTTCTGCTGTAATTTCTCCTATAGAAGATCTGTTTTTGATGATTAGATTGTATAACCTTTTCACTTGTGAGAAAGTCGCAATTTTAATCAAATATAAAACATTTTGAGTATAATCCATGATATTCTATAGAATACGGAATAAAAGTGATAAAATACTTTACGTATTCTGCTTCGAGTCAGAGTTAGGAAACAATTGGTGTAACCGAATAAACCTAAAGCGATACTGAGGTTATAAATTGTAAATTTGGTACTCAGAAAAAAAGATTATGACAATGAAAATGACCGTATTGTTCTAACAAAATTTAATATTGATTTGGGGAAACAAAAGGAATTTTTCTTCTAATTAGAATTAATGAATTTTAAAAGTGTGTATAGTAATGATTATTATTGATGTATGCATCGTTAACATAATGTACTGAATCAAATTCAGACCTTAGCAGAATTCATATACAATGTTTGATTTTTCACTATTGAATAATTATGGAATTTTACCTTTTTCACCATATTTAATACTTTTAATAATTTTACTATATTTAATACTTTTCAAGACGATAATTTCCTACCCTTCATTGAACGGCAAAGCGCTGTAAAAATTGTTTTCGTAAATGAAGATGTCCTCGCTGAAACATTTGATAATGAAGAGGACAAATAAACAAACATTGACACTTGTAAACAGATCAACAAAATAACTAATCAAAAAGCCGGAAAGCTATCGTGATTCCGTTCAAGTAAGAATATATAAAACTATGAGCAATGAGATAGAATTTCCAAAAATTTAACATCATGAAATTTTAAATTCGATAGAAACAATAACTCATTCGAGATATACAAAAGAATCAATGAAAACAATCAAACCAGGTTTTCCTTAAACAGGTTCGAATCAACAACTACAAAAAATATCTGCATTAAGTAACTATTATACCAAAAGAAAAATTATAACGTCATACTGAAAAATATATAAAAGATTACAGAATCGCAGTACCATTGCTGTCAAAGTTACCATTCATATCAGGCAGTGACATGTCATAGAAAAGTCACATTTAGCCCCATTCACAAAAAGAAGTACATTAATTACTTTAGCGTAAATTATATATGGCGAAAACTTTGCAATTTCATTCACTACCGATTTGTTCAATACTGAAAGAAAAACTGTCAGTTAAGCAAGCATTCATAACCCTTCTTTCATTAAACAGTGATGGCATCTTATGGAGGAACAAAAACGCTTGAGAATATCCTAAATCGTCCTAGCCTCCTTCATCATTTTACACACCAATAATGAGGTGCAGCATAGTGTTTAGCCAAATAAATCATTTCTTCACACCTTAGTAGCCATTTAAAATACGAAGTGGAAGGACCAACGCACACGTGAACGTTAGAGTTGACCACACCCACCATGTGAAGTAATTTATTTCCTGAGAGAAGAAATGAATGAAACAATCAGCAGAATGTATTATATAACTCAAGTGTTTCATAATGCAAAACTAACGACTATTATCTTAACTATAGTCTGGATGGTTCCCGACATAAATGGTAGGACATAAAGCGGACCCGAGGCAACCAACAAAAGAGGGTTATATAGAATATCTACCTACTCACCCATAAGTCTGACTTATCAGGTGGTATTCAACAAATCGAGCTACCGATATGTTTAAATCTTTAAGATATTTACAAAATTACATCGACTATAATAACTGCACAGTTTCTAAAGGATAACTCTAGGAGGAAATGAAGGAAGGGAGCAGCTGTTTATATTTCTGGTTCTGCTAACACTGGTGTTTTAAGCATGATCTGACTATTTTATTAGAGCTCTTAGCTCTTTTAGATTTAGATATAACATCTTCATTAGTTTTATACAAACGCCAAAGAACTGAAGCAAGTCAGCAAGTCATGGTCATGTATGTGATATTATTTTTTTACGTCAGTTAACAGCAAAGCAAAAAAATCCAAGATGGTAGCCAAAAGCACCGTTGTGGCAAAAACATTGATGAGGGGTGAACTGATAAAGCAGGTTCGACATCTTATAGCGTCAGGGTCGATTCAAGTAACTTTGGGAAGTATAACAAACGTAAATAAGATCATAACATGACCGTAAGTGAATTATTCCATTGGATGCCTCAAACTGACAATAAAAAGGCTTGAGTAGATAAATACTAAGAAATTTTGGATATTTTCAAGTTCGAAATGAAAAAAGGATTTTCAGAAAGAAGTGAAAAAAATATTAAATCACTCGAATTTCGAAAAGTTACATATATAACGAAAGTTAGTTGCAAGTCAGTAAGTCATAGTCATGTATGCGATATTTTTTTACGTCACTTTTAAGCAAAATACAAAAAATCCATGATTACAGCCAAATGCATCGTTGTGGCAAAAATATTGATGAGGGGTGAACTGACGAATTATTCCATTAGATGCCTCATAATCTGACAAAAATAAAAAGACTTGAGTGGATTAACACTAAGAAATTTCGGATATTTTCAAGTTTGAAATGAAAAAAGAATTTTCAGAATAGAGTGAAAAAATTATGAAACTACTCAAATTTCGAAAAGTTATATATAACGAAAGCTTAGTTAGCAGTATTCTCAATTCACTACGGATAACAATTTTTCGTTATGTGACGTTAATTTATAAGAGTCGATACCACGCTAATGGACTGAATTCTATAAATCTGATGAATCTGACACTCAAAATGAAATTTCTCTTAGTTCAACGAAACGAAAACTTTGCATCAAGAAGAACCTTTTCAGGAATTTGATGAAAAATCCCTGATGAAGATAGCTGACGAGCTCATTTAGAATCATTATAAGATATCGTAATACTCACTTCAAATCTTTATTAAAATTATAACTTAATGTCACTTTTCATGATATCAACTATAATTTTAGAATCTAATAATGAGATCTGAGGAAATGAATTTATATTACCGAAATCATAAATTCACTGTCAACTATTGTTCTTCAAAGAATAGATCCGACCGATTCGTTGGTTCTTTGAGAAATAGTGTTCTAATTAGGGAAAAATGATTAGGACGTTAAGAAAGAGACCACGAATTCCGCGAAACAGAGCGATAATAAACTGGTTCCCTAATGGGAATTGAATAAAATTATGATTAAGCCTACCGAATTCCACAGGAAATGACTGTCGTAATGATTTCGTCCCGAAATTCTTTAAACGAATAATATTTATGATATTTTATTTTTGATATATAGAAATGATGGAAAGGATAAGGATGTAACCACAGCCCTTTTATGATGCGACATGTCCGAAATATCTATGCAGAAAATATGTTATGGGTAATTTTTAAGAGTTAAGTTTTTCAGGTTGGCGGCACTGGTTGGTAATGCCATCCAAACGCCATCTGTCAAAGTGAAAAGTTTTCAGTAAACTCTGCCATTTCATCATGGAAACTTACTATCAAAATTCGTGCTCTGTGAAAAATGTGTATCGTTTGTTACGACCAAATTATCGTCGTCATAATCGACCTGGTGAATCTACAATTCGTGCTGTTATCACTAAATTTCGCACCAAGTTTACTTTGTTGGACATCAAACCATTGTCTCGCATGCGTACAATGCGTACTGAAGAGAATATTGCAGCCGTAGCGTACAGTGTTAATGAGGATCGTGAAATGTCAATTCGTCGCAGTTCTCAGCAATTGGGCATGTGTTACTCAACAACCTGGAAAATTTTACGTGTTGATTTGGGTTTTAAAGCCTATAAAAATCAACTTCTGCAAGAATTGAAGCCGAATGACCTACCACAACGTCTACTTTTTGGCGAATGGGCCTTAGAACAGCTTAATGAAAATCCGCTGTTTTATCGAAAAATTGTGTTCAGCGATGAGGCTCATTTCTGGCTTAACGGATATATAAATGAACAAAACTGTCGCATCTGGAGTAATAAACAGCCACATGCCATAAAAGAAATACCGATGCATCCCGAAAAAACGACAGTTTGGTGTGGTTTATGGGCTGGTGGCATCATCGGTCAAATTTTCTTCAAAGACGACCATGGAAGAAACGTTACCGTCAACGGCGAACGATAACGAGCCATGATACGCAACTTTTTTTTTTTTTTGCCCCAGTTGGTGGAGTTGAACTTGGTTGACATGTGGTTTCATCAAGACGGTGCCACACGCCACACGGCTCGCGAAACAATGGACATGTTGGAGGGTGAATTTGGTGAGGAGCCTATCTTTCGAAATGGCCCTGGGAATTGGCCGCCACGATCAAGCGATTCGCTGTCTCTGGATTATTTCTTGTAGGGTTATGTAAAATCGATAGTGTATGTAGACAAGCCGAACACGATTGAAGCCTCACAGGATAACATAACACGCGTAATTCGTGGGATACAGACCGAAATGCTCGAAAAAGTGACGTAAAATTGGACCTTCCGAATGGACCATTTGATACGGAGCTGCGGTCAACATTTACATGAAGTTGTCTTTAAAATGTAAATGGCAAAGGTCAAGTTATCAATTTCACTAAAAATTTTGAATGTATGATGCAAATTGATTTTACGTGTTTTATCGTCATTGTTTTACGCTTCACCCACTTGCTTCGAATTATAATTGTTGAATATGTCCTTTCAAATATTGTTTTGTTTGTAATATTGCATAAGATTATAATATTTGTACATTAACCTATGGTGATTACTATATCAATAGAGTTTGTTCAAATAAATATTTCTAGAATGAAAATTGTTGCTCATGAATCAATAAAAAAAGAAAGATGCATATAGGTACCAATGTTTACGTAAACATAGGACATCTGGAGGGCTGACACCTTCCTCTTTTTTACTGACAATGGAGGATCTGCTTACGGAATACTTGATCCCCAAGAGTATGGAGCAAAACACGTTCTAACAGAAGGAAAATGGGATTGTTTTCGGACACTACACATCAAGAGAATTTAATTAGAAGCGAAGTGAATAAACATCACTGACTCAATTCGACTGAGCCTTTTACAAAATTATTTTGAGACTGAATTCAACAGTCAGTGATTTTTAGAGTACCTTTCATTTAAAAATTTTGAGACTGAATTTTCATATATTTGAAACATGAAATAAGGTAATGAAGTCTGTGTTGGTCCCGCGTCATTAATTTTGCACATTGTTTGTGGTGAATTTATGAATATATATTTCGTCGCTGGAGATAACCCTCGCGATAAGCGGTTCGTGACAAAAACACTTTCGCGTTAAAATAGCTTGGCGATAATTATTATATTTCACTTCCTGTGACGATGAAATATTCTTCGAGCACGCGTGTTCGCGTGAATATCCGAAGAAGGGCAAAATCAGAACGAGAAGAGGAATTACGGCGATGAACACAGATACCTATTTAGTTTTTACTCTTCATCACGTGTGCTGTGATAACGACAGATGATGTGAAATTGCATCTAAATCAGATTTTAATCATTTAACATGGAAAAAAACTCAAGTAAAATTCACCTTGACTGCTAAATGGAGTAACGCTATCAGATTTTTAATTCAGCTGAATTTGCTGAAATTTATTTAAGATCATGTTTTGTTTAGTTGTATAAGTTGTTTCAGTTTATCAATTTTGTTATTCCACAGCACCACCGCTAATAACTCTTGCGGGCTATGAATAAAAATGAAAAAAAAAATTTCATCACAAGCATGAATCAAAACAATAATATTTATTTCCTAACATCCCTTACATCGTACATATTTCATAGAAATTACATCTAAGAAGAATACTCACAAAAGGACTGAATTCAGTTTCCAGTCTGATCTTCTATTCAGTCCCCAAACCAAAATATTCGTTCAATTCTACATGGAATTCACAATGGTAAAAAACCACATTTGAGCAAGAAAAATTACCTTGAAAATATAAATCCTTTAAGACATTTTCACTTTCTAAAGGATAGTCGTTATTAAAAAAACAAACATATGCAACAAAAAATTGATTCATATATTACTGTCTACATTCGAATCAACAAAGTACTCACCACACTATATTATACCTTTATTAACATCAAAGATTTAACTCTCCTCTGAATCCAATGAGTATTTAGTACTTTCAAGTTGGACGGTAAATGGTTGAAGATTTTTGATACTGTGATAAAGAGTGAGTCCTCAAATGTTGTTGTTTTATGCTCAGGAATAAGTAGTACACTGTTTCTTGTTGAATATTCATGATAACTATGTAATTTGATAAAACTATTGTTTTTTTCTTCAACAATAAAAATTTTCTTTGCTTTAAATAAACATTTAAAAATCTATAAACAAGGTAGAATGAGTAAGATGATTTTCAATGAAGAAAATTTTACAATATGCTCGTCGATGAATATCGAATATTAAACAAACTAGTATTCACTTTTGTGTGGTAAAAATCCCATTTATTTCTATAGACCAGCCCCACAGCAGAATATTATAGTTCAGATAACTATATACAAGACTGTAATACACGTTCATAACAACTGGATGTTCTTAATTGTAGAGATTTAAAAAATGAGTTAATCAAATTTATACATAAATATCAATGCGGGTTGTCCATCTCAAATTTCTGTCTACATATATTCCCAGAAAATTTGCTGATTCGTATAATGCGACAAGGTTTAGATATTTAATAACATTCAAGGTACTGATTGCTTCCATTACCTTCACACAAAAATGAACACAATAGCAACGCAATAGATATACTTCAAACTGCTGATGAAAATGATATTATTCTATTTTGTCTTCCTAGCCACACCACTCGAGCTTTGCAGCCACTAGATCGCAGTTTCTTCAAGCCATTTAAATCATTTTTCACAGCAGAAACTAGGAATTGGGTAATTTCAAACAAGGACAGAAAAATTAGTAGATTAGTTGCAGGAAACTCATTGGCAATGCTTGGATACGAGCAGCCACAAGTAGCAAAGCGATTTCAGGATTTAGGGCATGTGGCATTTACCCTTTCAATCCCTATGCAGAAAACTTCTATTCTGTATCTGACATATCACTGAATGCCGAAAAATGTACAGAAGACCATGTACTTCAAAATGAAATTTCAGAACAGGAAGAAAATACAACAATTAAGGAAATTTCGGTTGTCGATAAAGCATGTGTTCAGGTACCATGTCCATCCAATGTCCAAACCCTGGAAGTCTCTCTGAATTCATTTCCTGAGAGAATGTATTCATCTCATGAAAACATTTGCGAGAGTGATATGAATGAACCAAATAGAAGACTTCCCAATTCGAGCCCATCAATGCTATCAGATAACATCAACATAGATGATTTAAAGAAAGAAACTCCAAGCAAATACCTTCAAGAATGTTCTCCAGTGCCAATTATTTCAATTCCTTTTTACAAGAGAGGAAAGCAATCAGCTGCAATATTGAACTCGGCTGAAAATATCGAAGCGAAAAAAGCTGAATTTGAAGGGAAAGCTACTACAGGAATAGCTTGCAAAAATAAACATCGATCACCTGAAATTAATAAACATAAATGGACTGAAATTAGAGCTCAGAAGATAATTCCAGCCAAAAAATTGAAAAAGAGAAAAATAGACAAATTTGAAGAATCAAGTGAAGAAATATCGCCGTCAAATTCGTCAGATGAATCTGATACAGAGGTAGCCAATGTTCTGAATGTAAAGAATGTTTTGAGCTATACAAAAAAACACAATCCACTTCAGATACAGTTTTATCAACGTTCACCATCAAATTCTTTAATCATTTTTTTTTTTTTTTTTCTTTAGTTCTTAATTCGTTAATTTACAAACTCTCACAATGCATCCACATGCCTCTAGAAATTCCTCATGAGTTTTGCCAGAAACAAACCCCATGAATCATCGGCAAATAGTGTTACCAAAATCAGGTACAACTTCGCAGGAAGATGGAATTTGCAGTATCGGCAGAACGTATTTGGTGTAAACGCATATCAATCTGTGCTAGAATATGAAGAAAAATATTTGAAAATTTTCACTCGTTCACTATTGGTGAAGCGATTTTCAAGAACTTCGGAAAACTAGCGGCAATTCAGTAATTTTTGCGATCGGTAGAATATAACGACAAAATCAATTGAAGTACCTGCATATCAACCTGCGTACTCCAGAATCTACAGTAGATTGTTGAGAAATAAAGAAAAAAATTATACCGCTTCATACAGAAATAAAACGAGCAACGAAAGCTTCTTTTAAAACTTATCTAGGATAAATTCATTCCACAGCTTAATAATACTGAACATTTTCATTAGAGGAGTTGAGAAATGACAAGCGGGAACGTCATATGAAACAGACGGAGTCATCAGAAACCACCATTTCCCTTTGGAATACCAGGAATTCGACGCGGCACATTGGCTGCATGGAATATTTAATTTTAACAAAAATTCATATAATCCGTATGGATAGAGGGCTGTGAGCGAGAACCAGTTTCGACAACGGCACATTCCGCTAAAATTGCAGGCGTCCATGTCATTCTTTGGCGCCAGATGATCTTATCACGTTGCTTACACTGACTGCAATTGAGAAATATCCCGGTTTACCCTATATCCGAACTTATTTCACGTACACAGGTCCGCATTCAGGATTTTTAAGAACGACTGACATCTAGCATTCAATAATACAATTCGAGGTAGTCTCTTTCGGGTAGGAATTTTGAAATCTACTTGCGAAAAGCTTGACAGATCCAAATTTTCGAAAAAGTGAGAACTTAATGAGGTATTTTTCTTCACGGTCATTCGGAAAATCATCTCGTTCTTCACATCAATGCTTATTTGCTTATTTTTTATATTAAAATTCAAACTTGATCCGAATGAATATCATATATTTTGACAACTAATAAACAAAACTTGCTGGATTAGAAGTCCGACTGATTCCACCAAGTAGGCTTTGGTTTTCTATAAAAATGGAACTCAAGAATTAATTGACAATTAGACAATACTTGCAAAAACAACGTGTATAAAAACTAGCTTGTCAAGTTTGAATAGAGCAATTTTGAGATTAAAGATGCACAACATTGTCATGCCATTGAGGATGATAAAAAAAAGGTATTAACTTATGCAAATCGAAAAACGAAACATAACATTTCAACAAAGACTGAACTATTGCATCAGAATGGCCGTAAATACCTAAAAGAGCTAGATTTTATCTTTAAACTAATTAATATGTTTGTGTATATTCAATAGAGATAACACCTGACGTCATACAAATTTGTGTTTAAATTTCGCCAAAAGCATCAAAAAATTATATAGGATTTACTGTCGCATCCATAATATCCTTGAGGTATGATACTCTAGCTAAAACTAGTTATTTGCAAGACATAGTAAATCATCTTCAACAGTTTGTTGCAACTTTCAGGGTAAGATCACACTACAACCAAATTATGGCAAAATTTGATGATCATAAAGCACTATAAATAGAGCAGTAAAATATTAATTCACTCCATAAACACGAAACACAAGAGATAATGTAATCGACAAACCCCGTTTGAAAAATGTTTCGATCTCATTAACACCGTTATGAAGCAATTTCATTGGTTCTTTTCGTATATAAATAATATTATTCAAACTTCGCCGCCTACAGCGCCACCTATGCGCAGCAATCCGAAATTTCATGTCTAGACAGGTCTGGACTCAGAATGTATATCTTCTAGTACTGAGTTCCTGTAGTATCCGGTACTAGTTTTCATCCAAAGATTTCTTCGAAATTTCAACTTGTTTCTAAACCACCTACTGGATTCGATAAAATTATCATACTAAAGAAACCAATTAGAATAATTTTCATTTCTTGCTTGTCGATTTTTATGATGAATTTTTAAACTTTATATTCAACCGTAAGAATAATAACCAGTGTAGAAGAAATTCAAATTCAAAATTAAAAACTAAAAATAACAAAGACAAAACAGAGAATTGTTTTCTTGAGTACTTCCCTGTTATCTTTTCCAATTTACATTTTGTGGAATTGTAAATCCAGTTTATCCGATATGGTATACAAGAAGCCCGACATCATTCTCTATTTATTCGGGTAAACAAAATCCATATTTCATGTCTTTGTCTTGGTAATCTCATCCGTTATATTCTTTAACGGTAGTCCATATATATTACACTAATAAAAGTGACCTTTTATTCAATGAGTAAAAGGAGCTTTTTAAAATCTACCTTTACGTCATATTCCTTGTTGGGGAGGATTAATTATGCGGACATAGAAGAGACATAATTTACTGGCAACGAGCTCTAATTTAGTGAAAAAACTTTTTGTTCGCTAGAAAGATCTTTATATATTTTTCCCTATTAACCGTAATTGATACACATTGCAGAAAAATTGAGCAAAGAAGTTGAACAGAAGGCGTATTTTAATTTGAAAAGTATAGAGCTAGACTATTATCATTAAAAAATTATTTTCTGGATGATGGATGAAGGAGCTTGGAAGATTTGAAAATAACTGCAATACATTTTAAACCAAAAATCAAATTATTATTGAGCCGTATTTGTTTTCAACTATTCGAAATAATTCGGGAATTGTTTTCATTCTACATCGAACTAAACACATTTTGAAACTTACTACTATTGAAAAAAAAAATGATGTGAAAATGCGACGAAAAAAAGAATTTTTTTTCATATTTTCAATCTAATTGATCATCTTAATAATACTTCGATATAAATATTTGTTGCGCCACCTTATATATAAAATTACGACAAATTGAATATTAAAGACTGATAAAATTTTTTCCCATTACTGCTAAGACTATTACATTGGACTATATATGGAGATATAATTGAAGTGAATCCATTCAAAGTACTGTCACGTATTTAAAATTGAAGATATATTCTTCTCATTTTCAATACATCCCGTTTTTTTTCCATCAAGAAGTTCGAAGATGTTGGGCGACGTGAAAAATTTAATAACGACGTAGGAAAGTTTACCAACCCGCATTTTTACGAAAGTTCTAGTAAAAGTCGAATAATAATCGACCTCTGCTGCCTTCACGCTAAAAAGTTGAAACTTGTTTGACGCACAAGCCTTCGTTGTATAAATAATTGCCATAAATTTGAAAGCTTTTTCGAAATATAATTTATCTATTACTAAATGTACTCTTTTCAATCTTTCACTCCCTAATGAATTTATAATAGCTTGGGGATGATCGAGACTATCTGAAAAGTTTCTGCGAAATTCGATATGAATAACTTATAATGATTAATTTAGCATAATAATAAACTTTCAAATTTCACCAATAGTAGGAGAGCTGGCACCAATTTTTGGGTAGCGATTTTTGGCAAAATGAAAACTTGTCACATACCTCGCCTGATATACCCCAATACGGAATTGCCAACCTGGCTGGTGAGTAGCGGGGCTAAATCAACCCCTAAATTTTTAGGGAATTGGCAGCTGCAGAGTCCCACCAAAATAATCTGTCTTTTTGGAAATCTTATTTATTGGTTATGAATAATACTCCATTAAAATTTCCAGCTGCTCAAATACATTTTTTACAATTTTTTGCAAAATATTTTTGCACGTGTCTTGCAATGTTAAAACCCCGATTCAATTGCCTGGCTTATTTTTTTCCTATTCGTTAATTTTTGTATACACTGCAACATATAAAAATTTTGTTTTGCCTCAAATATATTTTTGAAGAAAAAAAAATATTTTCAAAATTTAGGGGTTGATTTAGCCCTGCTACTCACCAGCCAGGTTGGCAATTGCGTATAGGGGTATAGAGTGGTGACAAGTTTTCCTCTTGTCTCAAATAACTAGCCAAATTTGGTTCCAGCTCTTGGACTACAACGACGACAATCCATATCAAGATTAAAATAGTCTCATCTGCATAAAAATATTTAGATTTGAAATTTTCATGAAAATTATCTACATCGAAAAACGTTGGCAGTTGTTTACAGTGAAGTGATTACCTAGGCATTCATCCGTTTTTTGTATGAAAATGAGTGGACTACGGTTTCAAGTTTTGATGCTACATCTAGAAATAGGAAACTAGTGCATTTCGGAATGGGTCAATGGATGCAATAATTCGCCTTACAGAGATTTGTTCGTTCAGAATTTTCAATATCGCAAAATGTTTCTCGTATTGATAAGCGATGGCGCTGTGGTATTTAAATCGCGAAGTACTGGAACATCATAAGCAAGGAACACGTCGATTGGAACTACTCACCGAAAAATTAAACAACACGAAAATGAAGAAGAGAAATGAATTGCTAAAATAAAAATCTGAAAATCAGATAAAGGACCATCATGAAAACGAAAACGTAAATCGAAACAAGAAAATTGTGAAACATGCAAGCGAAGAACTCTTCGAAGCTCCCAACTAGAGCAGAATCACGGCCGACTCTAATCAGACCATGAAATGAGTATTCACCACGGTATCCTAGTGGTCTAACAATCCCGCCATTAGTTGAGCTGGTATACTAATACAAATAGGACGCTTCTCAAAACTTTCGCAGTTTGAAGATAAATAATGTGAGCTTTTGTTATAAATTCGATATTTTTCAATTCTGTACAGTTTAACACATGTGTTGATATTGATAATTTGTTGAAATCCCAACATCAAACTATAAAAAACAAACCGTTTAGTGTGCTCACCGATTTCAGTGAAACATGTTATAACCTCTATTCATCAATTTTCTATAGTGTAATTCAGGTGCTGGTGATCATAGTTTGTGAACATAGAATTTGTGAACATAGTTTGTGGATAACATAACATCAAATCGAAATCGAATTTGTGTTGTATTTTGAGTACGGATTACTTACAAATAATTTTTTGTGAAATATAGTGTAGATGATAGGTATTCTGTAGATGATTCAGTAAGTTTCAAGATTGGAATAGGTGAGGTTCTAATGAGTATATTTTCTTAAAATGACGAAAACTTGTTGCATTCCTAAAAATATACCCTGAGCTAGAAAAAGCCCAGAGGAAAAGCGGATAAAAGTCAGCAGTCTTGGTTAAAACATCTCAATCAGTAGAGAAAAGAGTAAAAATCAAATGAAGAGGCGTCAGAAGAAATTCCGGACCTCATTCAAATTAAAATATCACCGAAGGGAACTCACCAAAATGATGATTTCTATGTTCAAAATGCATTCATGGTAATTCTGAGGAATTTCGGTGAAAGATTGGACTCGAGTGGAGTGTACCATTAGATATTTTCTAAATATACTGATGTAGTTAGTGACTGTAGTTTAATGAGGTGAATATTGATCTTTTTAAAAATTCTCACTGTACCAGCTATCCCCTTTTCCGACTTCACGACCAGGAAGACATTAATTTCCATAATTCTCTTAAGGCGAAGCAATTGTTGAAACTGATTTGAGACAAAAATTTGAAAAAAATTATTTCATTTCGTTCCCTTCATGGATCTTCCATTTGTGTCGAATGTCGCTGAAGCAATATCAAAGGCGATTCCGAAAAATATACAGTTCATGCTTTCTTCGGGTAATTTAACAAACGAACCTAACACTAATGCTTTTATTGGTGCTTCAGTAACAGATAATTTTTTAAGAGTATACGTTCACAATAATAAAATTCACATTAAGCAAACAACTCTTTCGTTGATGTAATTTACCTGTGTTTGAACCAATATTAATGTCTTATTAACCTCGAGTACCAGAACAGTAAATTGAGTTATTACCACTCAAATATATCAAATGAAAGCAAATATAAATAACCAAACAGAAATTTGCAAAATCATCACCATCAGCATGAAGGTATGCTGTTGATTTTTCAAACAAGCCGGTGGGAAGTCAATCTTCGATTTTCTGTGGTATTTCCCACGTCTTTACTGGATGCATACGCAACGGGTGTGCCCGCAGCTCGGGGCTATTATTTGAGTACAGTTAAACGAATGAGAGAATTATAGAGCCCGTTTGGTATCAATATGGTTACTCGGTGTGATGACCTGGGGCTAACTATGACTGTTCAATTTCCTCTACTTGACCGGTAGAGAGAATAATTGATCAAAATCATTACAGGTTAATTTGCAAACTTTTATCGAATAGCGAATTAATAATGCAGACAAAAGTAACTAGATACCGTAACCTACACAGAGCTGACAATGATAGTTTAATTACAACAGCATTGCAAATGATGAAATTTCTGTGCCATTCGGTGGATTTTTTCTCTTGTGAATGCTGATCTCCAGTTCATTTCTATGTATCTTGTAGCTCAAAACATGTTTCTTTCATGGGCGTGACTTCTAAGTACACTAAAGAGTTCAATTTTCGTAGTAAGGCTAATTTTCCGCTAATGTACCAAATGATATTGAATATCTCTTGTCTCCGAGTCAACTCAAAGTATAGATGGGGCATGAGACAAATTTTGTTGATGGCAAGTGTAAATAGGATACCATATTTTCTACGGATTAGGGCATTAAATAGTCTTATGAGTGTTGAGGAATTATTGAAATATTTGCCATTGCGGATAACGAATGCATATATTTTCGAGGCAGATGAAATAAGTTGGGTGATGTGTGGAATGAAAGAAAGCTTCTGATCGAAGACTATACCAAGATCTCTCACCTTATTAGAACGACAAAGAACCTGACCACCGACGATATAATCACGCCCAATTAGGTCTCTTTTCCTTGTGAAAGAGAAAACATTATAAGACCTTTATAAAATAAAAACAAATAAGACCAAGATCTTAACGTCCATGTGTATCTACAAGCTATTTTATGAGAAAATAACATTGTCCTCTTTTTTCTGCAAGGTTGTATATTTTTAGAAACTTTTCGTAACAATTCGAATAGTATACCCATCATGAGCGCCTCATCAACCACAAATTCCATCAAATATACTTCAAATTTCTTTCGACCTTGAAAGCTTGAGAATATACAATAAACCCATATCGATTTCCGATTACATGTTCATGATATTCAACCAATTGTTAGCAATTCGTAAGACACTAAAATATGAACACGTTTCAGTTGATATCTAACAATATCTATAATGATACCACTAAACTCGAAAACGACGTATCAAAGTCTCATATTAACCAGCTTGAAATTTATGAGGCATAAAACTCTCATTTCGAACAAATCGAACGAGCACACAAGAATCGAGTCAAGTTAATAAAAACCACATAAAATATCTGGTATTCTCATTGAAACTGCGAATAACAACCGACAACATTTTCCGATATTATAAAATATTTCATACTCGTATTTTTCAAATTCTCAATGCGAAAGTTCTGAGCTTTCCGATAAGATCGCGATAAAGTTCAAAGCCGACTAAGATTGTGGGCGGAATATCAAAACTGCATGCATTATGAAATATATAACATGCAGTTAGTTCTAAGATCTTTTAAGTGGGGCACGTGTACACAGTAACTTGGAAATTGAGTCTCATCCACTTCGGAAGCGGAGTACGAATTTGGAATAAATCACAGACAGTAACGAAGCTCTTACGTGAATGGTGTTTACCAGGAATAACTGCATTTGCTTTGTTAGATCTAAGAGACTTTGAGGTAACTTGCATCTAAAACAACCTCTTCGATATATCTACGTACACATCGCCTTAGAACAACAATTCCAAATAGTACGAAACACTTCAATTGTAGAAGAGAATCGGGAATACCTGGAATTTATTAATAGCTCATCAGAAAATTTCATAGACATGAACTCAATAATATCATTCGGAAATGCATACATATTAAATACACCGATAACGTGTACCAGTTCTTTAAATATTAGCGAAGTTGTGAATGAAAAACACCATACTTTTAATTTATATTTGGATAAATGTATTCGCTTAACTCTACGAAGAGAAATATTTTTCATGACTCGTGGGTAAGAAAAAAGGGGTACATATATATTCACCCGTTTTGTTTTTTGTGTGTATACTGCTCTTCAGTTTACGGAATACAGAATTGAAATTCTATATTCCGAAGTATATAAGTATATAATCAGTAAATTTCATTGACATGTTCTCTGTAGTATCATTCGGAAATGCAGACATATTTAATACACCGATAACGTGTACCAGTTCTTCAAATTTAAGCGAAGTTGTGAATGAAAAACACCATACTTTTAATTTCTATTTGGATAAAATAAAATGTATTCGCTTAACTCTACGAAGAGAAATATTTTTCATGACTCGTGGGTAAGAAAAAAGGGGTACATATATATTCACCTGTTTTGTTTTTTGTGTGTAAACTGCACTTCAGTTTACGGAATATGGAATTGAAATTCTATATTCCGAATTATATAAGTATATAATCAGTAAATTTCATTGACATTTACCTACTCTGTAGTATCATTCGGAAATGCAGACATATTAAATACACCGATAACGTGTACCAGTTCTTCAAATATAAGCGAAGTTATGAATCAAAAACACCATACTTTCAATTTCTATTTAGATAAAATAAAATGTATTCGCTTTACTCTACGAAGAGAGATATTTTTCATGACTCGTGGGTAAAGAGAAAAGGTACATATATATTCACCCGTCTTGTCTTCTGTGTGTGAACTGCTCTTCAGTTTACGGAATATAGAATTGAAATTCTATATTCCGAAGTATATAAGTATATAGAATCAACTTGAAATTTTATGGAGAAAAATCTTACGAGATGGCATAGAGTAGCAACTATTGACGTAAGTTGCAAGCTTCTTCAAAAAACAGTGTAGCAAAATTTAAGTTGCTCTAACTGGAAGATGAAGCATACAGACCACATATTCTGCAAAAGATAAATGCTAATATCATATCAGGCAGTCAAAGCAGACGATATTGTGAAATTTTTGGAAGAAATTGACCATTCAAAGAAAATTTTATTACCTGAATTGATGTTGTCTCAGTTTACGTTTTCACCAATTCAACTATTGTTCTAAATGCCTGTTGATAAACGAAGTGACAACGTAGAACGTAGTCGCCTTTAATCTTGTACATCGAATGGGTTTGATAGGTTTTAATTACTCACGTAAAATGAACCTCGTTCGGTTTGCAGTCAATCTGATGATAACATCAAATTCGCTTGGAAATTGATCAGATCTGCATTCGATTTTCACACCGGAATTTCGCGAGAGTCGACTATAATTAAATCCGTCTGTTTGCATTGAGTGAGGCAAGTCCGGCGTATTTGTATGGGATTACGGTGGACCGCAAAATGGTTGTTTGTTCGAGAGGTACAGTCCTCATTTTGGAAATCAAAGTTTCATTTTGACTCAATTGCAGGAAGGAAGCATTCATCATTCTTTAGTTTCAATGGAGTTGAATTTCTTACGTGTATTTCATATATACACACAAAGTTTAAGTTGTATGAATATCGATATGAAAGGAAGAAACGAGATCTTTGGCAGATGATACTCGCCTATATACAACTACCGCATGAATCTAAAAGCTTGAACAACTTGAACTCAAACAATCTAGAAACAAGTATTATCAAGCACCTTGAAATTCGGACTATATAGGAATTAGTACCTTGAATGTTAAATATGGAGACAACACTACATCATCATCCCAATCAACTAAGTTTCTTGGAATATAAGTAGACAGAAATTTCAGATGGACAAAACACATTGATGTTCAATGTAAAAAATTGAGTAACTCATTTTTTGGAATCTCAAGAATCAAGAACATTGTACCTAGAAACTTTGTTACGAATGTGTATTACTGCCTTGTATACATAAACGTACAGTGTTAATGAGGATCGTGAAATGTCGTCAATTCGTCGCCGTTCTCAGCAATTGGGCATGTGTTACTCAACCACATGGAGAATTTAACGTGTTGATTTGGGTTTGAAAGCCTATAAAATTCAACTTCTGCAAGAATTGAAGCCGAATGACCTACCACAACGTCTAATTTTTCGGTGAATGGGTTTTAGAACAGTTTAATGAAAATCCGCTGTTTTATCGAAAAATTGTGTTCAGCAATGAGGCTCATTTCTGGCTTAACGGATATGTAAATAAACAAAACTGTCGCATCTGGAGTGATGAACAGCCACATTCCATACAAGAATTACCGATGCATCCCGAAAAAACGACACTTTGGTGTGGTTTATTGGATAGTGGCATCATCGGTCCATTTTTCTTCAAAGACGACCGTGGAAGAAACGTTACCGTCAACGGCGAACGATATCGAGGCATGATAGGCAACTTTTTTCTGCCCCAGTTGGCCGAGTTGAAGTTGGTCGACATGTGGTTTCATCAAGACGGTGCCACATGCCACACAGCTCGTGAAACAATGGACATGTTGAAGGTTAAATTTGGTGAGTAGCTTATCTCTCGAAATGGTCCTGTGAATTGGCCGCCAAGATCATGCGATTTGACGCCTCTGGATTATTTCTTGTGGGGTTATGTAAAGTCGTTAGTGTATATGGACAAGCCGAACACGATTGAAGCCTACAGGATAACATAACACGCGTAATTGGCGTAAGATACAGGCCGAAATGCTCGAAAAGTGACGCAAAATTGGACCTTCCGAATGGACCATTTGATACGGAGCCGTGGACAACATTTACATAAAGTTATCTTTAAAATGTAAATAGCAAAGGCCAAGTTATCAATTTCAATAAAAATTTTGAATATATGATGCAAATTGAGTGTTTTATTCGATTTAAAAAAAAACTACCCTTCAAAAATCACCCATTAATTGCTATGATCTATTGAAAGAATATCAGAGTTCTCAAATTCCCGAAATACTTAGCATATTCTTAATTAAGTTAGTAATATGCAGATATAGATTCAAACCATTAGAATTCAGTTGTATATTCTCGAAAATGAGTTATGGGACAGAATCAAGTCAAGAGTCAACTGAATATTTTTGGTGTAGTTTACAATGACATTATGATATATTACACTAAAAAATACAATAAATGAAGAGAAGCACCAGGGTCAGGATCACCAGGACATATAAACAATAGATTCAAAAAGAACGAGATGAAATTCGCCCTTATCGAACTCAATCGTTACATGATTCTTTCCACCGTCATTGCCGTATTCCTCGTGTTCATTAAAATTATTTCTAATTGAGCCGTAACAATGACGTCAATATTGAATAGCACGGCACTATACACGTTCGGTGTGCATGTGACAGCTTCGTTTTAAACCGGAACGCGAAATGAAAAATAGCGCCGATTCCGGAACTTGTTGCATCTACAATAATGCGGAAAATACTTTTCGTAACTCTGATTCTGTCAATACCAACAATTTTTATATGTCCAAGTTGGCTATTTTCCCAGTTAGTTATATCCTATTTGGACGAAGCTATATTGAGTTATACCTCTTCAGTAAACCGTGAAAGTAGCTTCCATGTTTCATTGATTTTTTATGAAATTCTATTTCTCAGTTTGATTGTCAAATCGAATGAAACATCAATTTCATTCAATATTTTCAAGAAATTGAACATTCTTCACTGTATGCTACTTATTTATCCTTTTTTTTTTTTATCTTTATCAATAGAGACTTGGCAGCAATAAATTAATGGCTAAGCGATTACAGTTTATCTCTGAATGTAACAGAGTCTAAATTTATAGTTTTTGTTACAATTAAAATTATTAAGGTAAATAGTAACGAAAATAATGAACATTAAAATTGAAAACCAAAACACTGACAGGGTGAAACTTGTTAAATATTTAGGAGTTATGTTAGATGATAAATTGAGTTTCAATAGTCATGTCGACTTCATATCCTCTAAGATCTCCAAGAAAATCAACATTCTTAAAAGAATAGGAAAAAATTCTGACGATATATGTGAAGTTATTGGTCTTTAAGACAATAATAATGTCACTTTAGAATATTGTTCCACTCTGTTATGGGAATTGAATAAAGAGAACATTCAACAGCTACAAAAGTTACAGAATAGAGCTATGCTAAAAATTTTGAAATATTATAGGTATACCTTAATCCCAAGCATGCTTGATTGTTTAGAACTAATGTCAGTTAAACAGAGAATACTTTTTGATACATATATATTTATATATTAAAATAAATTAAACTCTTGGCTTAATGTTTCACGATTTATTTAACAATATGTATAGTCAACATGTTTCGAGCGTTAGCTCATTTTCAAGACTGTCAAGACAAGTCTTGAAAATGAGCTAACGCTCGAAACATGTTGACTATACATATTGTTAAATAAATCGTGAAACATTAAGCCAAGAGTTTAATTTATTTTAATATTCAATTATGTTTCACCAAGAGTTAAGCGAGAATTCAATCTCATTAATATATATTTATATTTGAAATTAAAAACAAATTGTTCCATATAGTGTAATAAAAGATGAGAATGCGACTAATGCTGACAATTTCTACATGCAAGTTTGGAAGAACCGAATGGCCATTGAGCTGGCAATCGATGTACATTACCAAGCATATATCATTAATTAATTTTTTAAATAAATAATTAATTACCCAGCATATTTAATTTTTCAAACTACTCAAATCATAGACAAACACAAACACCCATGCCTTCAGCGGGGCTCGAACCCGAGTTCTACCGCACCATAGTCGGGAGTTCTACCGATTAAGCTACGGATACTAAGCTTTCGAAATCTAGAAATAGTATATTTTATGAAGAATGAACGCATTTAATAAATTTCCCAGCTCCATAAAAACAGTTAGTCACCGACATTCAAGCGTGAATTAGCTAAATTCGTCTTAAACATATAATTGTAAATAATATATTTTGAACCTAAATGTATATATGATTGTGTAATAGCTATTGCTGGATAAACATTATTATTATTATTTTCCGAGAATACTCTTGAATCAGATCCGATTGAAACAGTTGAACAATGAAACATAAAATAAATTCTTCTTTTTCCTATTACGAATAAATGAAGGTATTCCTTTATTTAATTCGGTTAATTTGTATCGATTTAGTAATAATTAACTTTGAGCAACATTCTAATTAATCAGCTTAATGAGCGTTTCTATAATTATAGACAAGTGATAGTAAACGATTTATAATAACCGCGAGTATTTACAAAAGCAACAACATTATAAAAATAACTGTCGCCAATCGATCAAGCTCAAAATATATAATTAGACTACTACAGAAATTATTATAATTACATCCCGAATTATAGGACAATTGAATTAATTAATAATAATTGCATCTAAAATTGAATTAGATCAACC
Source organism: Henosepilachna vigintioctopunctata (assembly GCA_030704895.1). Lineage (NCBI taxonomy): Eukaryota > Metazoa > Arthropoda > Insecta > Coleoptera > Coccinellidae > Henosepilachna > Henosepilachna vigintioctopunctata. The sequence goes on from JARQZJ010000121.1 coordinate 12,104,948, forward strand.
CAAACTGTTTTACCAAAAAATTTGATGATTTTTACTGCTAGTTTATACTAACGTTGCTACTCTCGCTGCCGGCGTAACACAATGTATATTTTAGGCAGCTTCTGAAACACTAAGGCCGTTCTTTTGCGTCTTCTATTGGTCAACTTCCCAGCCCCAGCAATGGAGGGTGTTGGCTTGCTGTAGATCATTCTCTTTTGGTGCTTAAGAGTTTGCGAAATTGTCATACCTATAGAAATGGTTTATCGCGTTGGTGGTGACAAGTAGGTAGTAATTTATCATTGAGAATAATGGTTTTTTTACACTATGTTCTTAAAAGGAATTATAACCTTGCCAACAAATGTATTTCACATCAACTAGTTGGTTTACGAAAATAGGTTCTTCTTTTTCCCTTTGGAATGAATGCCAAAAAGTTTAATGCGAAAGTGGGATAAGCATTAGTAATGGTAGTGCGAGATACAGGCTTCTGCATGAATGGTATGAAAACCCATCAAGAATCCGCCAATGTATTCCGTAGTACATAAATCTTCAAGTACCAGACTCAAGACTAGACTCAACTATACCTACAAACGGAATGTCAACTATTCCTTTGGAAAGGTAAGACAATATATATATATAATAAATTATTCATCTTCAGTAAAAATTCTACTACGAGCCTATGTAGATAATGTAATTTAGTTAATTCAGACCATACAAAAAACACGTACAAAACGTACAATATTGACTGGAAGGTGAAATATATGATACAGTTCATCTGGTAGATATTGGTCCTAAACGAAATTTTTAAAGACATGCTCCACACTGGAGTATCACAATTTTCGCCGAAATCAATAGGAAGGTATTTCTAAAGGAACGTTGCTTAATAGTTATCGACTTCCTGTATGTGTTCATCCTGTATGCAGGTTCCTTTCTACTTTCCTGGACATAGCTACTCCAGTTTCAACAATTATTCTTTCAGATCTTCCTTTGTCAAAGTTCAAATACTCTAAAACTACCAACTGCTTCAAACTGGTAGTTCGAATGAGTTAAATCGCAAAAGTATGTATACGAAAATGGTACAAAAAACATACTGCTATAAGAAACAACCGTTGAATACTAAATGGTGAGGAAAGACTGTAATTGGAAGCCTTTCAAGAGGCTATGCTACTTTGGATGGTAGAAAAACAAAAGCTCCTTCTGGTAGCCCTCTAAGATAAGTTTTAATCGTGAAAACGAAGAAGCTGATACTAGATTTTAGAAAAACTCTTTGTTGACTGAGATTGAATTCTCGCTTGACTCTTGATGAAACATAATTAAATATTGAATTAAATTAAACTCTTGGCTTAATGTTTCACGATTATATTCAACAATATGAATTTGTCAACATGTTTCGAGCGGAGCTCATTTTCAAGACTAAAAGAAAATAAATAAAAAAAATTTTTTTTGTCTCGAAAATGAGCTCACGCTCGAAACATGTTGACAAATGCATATTGTTAAATATAATCGTGAAACATTAAGCCAAGAGTTTAATTTAATTTAATATTTAATTATGTTTCATCAAGAGTTGAGCGAGAATTCAATCTCAGTCAACAAAGAATTTTTCTGAAATCTAGTATCAGCTTTTTTGTTTTCACGATTAAAACTTATCTTAGAGGGCTACCAGCAGGAGCTTTTGTTTTTCTACCATCCAAAGTAGCATAGCCTCTTGAAAGGATTTCAATTACAGTCTTTCCTCACCATTTAGTATTCAACGGTTGTTTCTTATAGCAGTATGTTTTTTGTACTATCTTCGTATACATACTTTTGCGATTTAACTCATTCGAACTACCAGTTTGAAGCAGTTGGTAGTTGTAGAGTATTTGAACTTTGACAAAGGAAGATCTGAAAGAATAATTGTTGAAAATGTGGTAGCAATGTCTAGGAACGTAGAAAGGAACCTGCATGCAGGATGAACACATACAGGCAGTCGTGAAACATTAAGCCAAGAGTTTGATATAATTTAAAATTCTTTGTATATAGTTCATTTCAAAACCATTACAAAATCAAATTTTTTGCCACGCAAATTTCTAATAGGTAACATTGATTTCGTTATTCAATTTTCCAACATAAAGGCATTTCCATCCGCACGTAGCAAAATGATTAATTACCCCGATAATTGAATCAAATCCGTAATAAAATCGAAGAACAAAAAGGTATACTGAAATTTACGAATATTAAATTTACGCGATGACTCATTTAATCCCTGTGCGAAAAATGTAAATGTGGTGGTGTTTTTGCAAGTTCCGTTGAATTCATTTAGTACGTGTATACGACGGTAATTGAGAATTCAACTAACGTTGCTACATACTGACGGCCTTTTGCTTGAATAGCGCTAAATAATTGAATGAATCTGACGCAGCAGTTTCCTTACGGATGCGAATTTTGATTCGATATGTATTGTTATTTTTTATACAGCGTGTACGCTACATTACACTAGGTAACATCAATTAAAATAAATGAACCATTCGTATTTAATTAACGTTGTAACGAAATTAAATCAGTTGTATTATTCTCTGCGCGAATCGGTGAATGAATTTTGCAACACCATACGTCATGTTACACAAAATAGATATCAAAGTGATTTAGAATAATTATGAAGTTGAAATAACTTCATTGAACCGTGAATGAAACATACGCCCTCAGTTTAGCCAGCACAAACGTCAAATAGTGTTGCATTTGATTGAAACCGTTGAAAAATAACATTAGCACATTCAATATCACAAATTTTTACTCGGAAATACTCGGTGATGATGGACCATAATAATAATAATAAAAAAATAAATTTATTGAGAAACATTCTTTACATTGTAGAATTACATTCATTTCAATTGATACAATAATTACAACTAGGAAGAATGTTCTCAAAAGGACTGAATTCAGTTTTGAGTCTGATCTTCCATTCATCCTTCGAGCAAAAATATTGGTTCAAACAAAAATATTGGTTAAATTTATATTTACAATAATATACAACTTTATTTGAAAAGAAAAGAAAACACAATTTAACATAGTGAAGAACATTTATGTTAATAAAAATATATGATACAAAATATTAATTCATACATTATTGCCTACATTCGAATCATCGAAATACTCTGCCACACTATAGTATGCCTTTGTTAAGAGCAGAGATTTAACTCTCCTCTTAAATAAAAGAGTTTTCAGTACTTTCAAATTCGATGGTAAATGTTGAAAATTTTGATACTCTGATAATAGAGAGAGTGCTCAAATTTAGCTGTTCTATGCATAGGAATAAGTAGTACATCCCTGTTCCTTGTTGAATACTCATGATTACTATTCAATTTAATAAACCTATCTTCATTTTCTTCAACATATAACAAACAACTATAAATATATAAACACGGTAAGGTGAGTATGTAATTATTAATGAAGATAGGTTTACAAGGTGTTCGTTGATGAATATTGAATATTAATCGAAGTATTCGCTTCTGTAATAAACACCCTATTTATTTCTGTAGAGCAGCCCCACAGCAGATAATAATTTAGATGACTATATACAAGACTGTAATACACATTCATAACATAGTTTCTAGGTACGACGTTCTTAATTCTAGAGATTGCAGAAAATGAGTTACTCAAATTTTTGAACAGTCAGATTTAATTGTCGATTTTCAAGATTCAATTTTCATTACTCCAGTAAAATAAATATTCCTTATTGTTGGAATGTTAAAATGTGTTCAGTTAACAACAAAATTCATTTTTACCTTCTTAATTTAAGTGGATAAATTATTACCTCAAGTAACCAAATCATGGTGAATGGAGACATGTTAGTAACAGTATTTTTGAGTAGAAAAAAGTTGTTGTTCACTGATTTAAGTTGGATTTTACCTATTGACTTCAAATTGGATAGGTGGTCTCAAAAAGAAAATTTGTTGATAAGATACAATGATATTCCAGTGTGCATCAATCTTTCAAAAATTTAATCGAGAAAAGTTTGTTATTCAAATTAGGCATCGTTTAAAATTAGTTGTGGTATGCTTGAAGATTTTTCAGAAAGCAGGAATACTTGTTTGAATAATCTACGAATTTTAAATGTTCAAATAAAATTATTACTTTCAAAGAAGAAACGATACTCGACTGATAGAATAATTATGTCTATCATCTATCATTTGTCTATTTTTCTCCCTTTGTTTATGATTTAATGCGGAATTACTTCAATTTTCCGACAAAAAGATATCTACAATATTTGTCTGCAAATCTTTTATGTAAATTTTTATGTAAATAAGTCCCACTAACTCAGGAATAATATTGAGTATATTATAATTACCAATAATATTTTTATCCGTTAGGAATATACAAAAAGAGTTGAGATAATGCTTAATACTTTGGGAACAACCGACTAGGAGAGTAGACCACCTACTCGGTTTTGGCAACACCGCCGTACTATGATATTTATTGCGTGTTTGAAGTCGGCCGTGCCACTACTGTAGATATATTAACATGGATACTCAGGAAACATTATTTCAATGCTATACACTTATAGGTATATCAAACCAATTTCTATTTTTGTACAATTTTTACGAAGGTAATCCCATAGTGCAAACCTGAAGCACGTACCATTGGCACATGACAGACAGCAACTAGACCAGGATGAAACATATAATCCCATGGAATATATGGCCAAAACAACTGCTAAAAAAATGAGGGAAATGTTCATTACTTTCTGAGTTGATTCTTTTTTTACTTATGGTAGCGCATTCTATGAAATACAAAACTATATTCAAAGTACATACATATTGTTAAATGAACCATTTCAATTCTAATCGATGAACCATTTCCAGGGTACTATTTTCCCATGCAAAAACTAATGAAAATCCCCATCTTCAACATATTTTTGATCAAGTGAAAACTATCGAAAAATATCCATTGATATCAGTTGCTCAAAATTATACGTTATTTTTCCAATTTTATCGAAATAGTCCATTTGGAATTCATAAAAAGTGAACAGTAAAAGGCTAAAGAGAATTAAAATTTCAAGATTAATTCAATACAATTTGTATTTGTATTTGATTTGAAGTTCTTTGAAGATCGACTTGAGTTGAAGAGTAATTAGAAAATGTGAAGTTAAAAAAAATTCGTTTAATGTTTGGTAACTAAAATTTTTCAGTCACCAGATGCGATTTAACGAAGTTAAAAAATCAATTTCCTAGTCAACATATTTCAAAGATTCTAATTTTGAGCGTATTCACAGCCCATCTGATATCAATCACGCGAATAATCCACCTAAACTTCAATCGGTTAAACTATTCTGTAGTTTGAAATTTTCTTTTTGCACCCTTCACAATTCAGTTATTTCAAAGCTTGTCAAATTGCAGAAATGATTTTGCCCGAAAGAACCATTTTTATACAAATAGACTTAGATCCATAAATTGACAGTTTTTTTGGCACAATTTCCATTCTGAGAAAAATTACCATGTTTTAAGTACATAACTCGATTAATATTCAATATTCATCCACGAACATCTTGTAAACCTATCTTCTTTGATAATTACAAACCCACCTTACCGTGTTTATGTATTTATAGATGTTTGTTATATGTTAAAGAAAATGAAGATAGGTTTATTAAATTGAATAGTAATCATGAGTATTCAACAAGGAACAGGGATGTGCTACTTATTTCAATGCATAAAACAGCTAAATTTGAGCACTCTCTATTATCAGAGTATTAAAATTTCCAACCATTTACCATCGAATTTGAAAGACCTGAAAGCTCATTCGTTTAAGAGTAGAGTTAAATCTCTGCTCTTAACAAAGGCATACTATAGTGTGGCAGAGTATTTCGATGATTCGAATGTAGGCAATAATGTATGAATCAATTTTTTGTATCATATGTTTTTATTTTTTTTGTTTTTTTAACACAAGTTCTTCACCATGTGAAATTGTCTCAAATGTTTAATATTTCTGAGGTAATTTTTTCTTTTCTTTTCAAATAAAGTTGTATATTATTGTAAATATAAATTTAACCAATATTTTTGTTTGAACAAATATTTTTGCTCAAGGGCTGAATGGAAAATCAGACTCAAAACTGAATTCGGTCCTTTTCAGAGCATTCTCTTTAAGTTGTAGTTATTGTATCAATTGAAATGAATTTAATGACTGAGATTGAATTCTCGCTTAACTCTTGGTGAAACATAATTGAATATTAAAATAAATTAAACTCTTGGCTTAATGTTTCACGATTTAACACGATTTAAATCGTGAAACATTAAGCCAAGAGTGAAATGCATTTAATTTCACAATATAAGGAATGTTTCTCAATAAATTTATTTTTTGATATATTATTATATTATATATTATAAGATCTTCTACATAATAGAATGTTCTTGAAAATATAATTGAAACTCAAAAATTCGTGATATTTAGCATTCCGCATATATTATAATATTAATCATTCTCTAAATAACACAAAAGTATTTCAAAACAAACAGATCGATGTATTTTTCGTACTATTAGGAAGTTTGAATTTTAATATGAAAATTAGAACTCCAACAAAACAACTGAATTGTTTGTACTTTTCAATCGGAAATACGTGGAAACATAATAACACAGTTTTCCTGTTTACGCGTTTTTCCAACCTGTGGTTCAATGAAAACCCAAATGGGAGTTTTATTCTCGAAACGATAGAAATTCTCTCAGCGCTAAGAATATTTAATTACCTTCACATTAAAAAGCGTACCCTGTGACCTTTGAAATTAAATATTTAACATACCACGACTTCGAAAATTGCGAAAAGCGACAAGTGCAAAAATATCTAAAACGAAATATCTGTTATAGTAAGTATTTCACATTTAATTGTATGCGTGGTATAGTATAAATTTTAGTAACTAGGACGTAAAATATACGCTTTTGTCGCATTAATCTGCTATCAATAACAAAAGCCACAAAGACCAGAATGTTCCGAAAAATAAGCGATTTTCTAAGAAAGATGATCGGCATTAATCATCATGTCAGTCACCTGTCTACAGTGCCAATGAACGGAAATATAACGACATAAGACATTGGAGCAGGTAAACGTTCGGGTAATGAATAAAAGAGTTGATACTTATACAATGTCTCTCGCCCACAAATTGCAGTTTTATATTTTACGACCATATAAAGCGCATTATAAATATTGAAAGTATGATAATAAAACAGCCTTGACGAGATGAATACTCTAAAACACTTAATTATACGGAACTCGTGGGTCCTTTTTCACATAGTATAAAAGTCGAATGAGATCAATGAACCAGATTATATTTCGGAAAAAGTGAATTTGGAACCTTTTATATACATCCGGATAGAAAAGCTGCAATAGGAACATTTTTGACTAGATCTAAAGGGTGCTTTTTTTAGAGGTAAAGAAAGATAATCTTGTGGCATTACATTTTAAATATGATTTCTGGCATATGACCGCCCCGGCTGGCTCGGATGTAGTCCAATCTGGACGTCCAATTTTCGATGACTTTTCCAACATTTGTGGCCGTATATCGACAATAACACGGCCAATATTGTCTTCCAAATGCTCAAGCGTTTGTGGCTTATCCGCATAGATCAATGACTTTACATAGCCTCCCGAATAAAGTCTAGCGGTGTTAAATCACAAGATCTTGGAGGCCAATTCACAGGTCCAAAACGTGAAATTAGGCGGTCAGGAAACGTGTCTTTCAATAAATCGATTGTGGCACGAGCTGTGTGACATGTTGCGCCGCCTTGTTGAAACCACAGCTCCTGGATATCATGGTTGTTCAATTCAGGAATGAAGAAGTTAGTAATCATGACTCTTTACCGATCACCATTGACTGCAACGTTCTGGCCATCATCGTTTTTGAAGAAGTACGGACCAATGATTCCACCAGCTCATAAACCGCACCAAACAGTCAGTTTTTCTGGATGTAACGGTGTTTAGGCATACACTTGAGGATTATCTTCACTCCAAATGCGGCAGTTTTTTTTGTTGGCGCAGCCATTCAACCAGACGTGCGCTTCATCGCTTAGCTAAATTCACTTATGAAAATCGGGAACAACGTCAATCTCGTTTTGGAATAAAATTGCACTATTTGCAAGCGTTGTTAAGGCGTGAGTCTATTTTCATGATGAATTGCCAAACCAAACTGAGAATAAATCACTTCTCAGCTGTTAAATCGGTCGTCATCTTCAACAGTAAAGCCAACATAAAGTTCTATACCTCTAAAAAAAAATCTTATAAAATCTTATAATCATAAAACTGGTTCAAATACCGCGCTTCTGTTTTGAACATTTAGATATAATTCGAAAAAGAAAAGATTACCGATCTCACCCTGTCACAAGTGTCAGTGGTGAGTCATAGCTCCTTGTTGAACTTCTTCAGCAAATACTTATTTCAGTTACTTTACCGCTCTATATCAGAGTTTTTCTCCATTTGAATCCGAAGACTATTCTGATGACTCGCTACGGAATGCAGAAAATTTTCTTCACAAGTGAGCTGCTGACAATGGAAATTATCCGAGGACTCAGAGCCCAGGTCCCGAAATACTCCCTTGTGGGATTCCAAATTGAATTTGTTCTACTTCAGACTTCGATGTTATTCCTTCTCTACAAAACCTCACTCTTTTTTGTCTAATGCTTAGATATGATTCTCAATGGTTCAAGTAATCTTCATTATTAAGGTTAGTAATGTTTCGGTCAATGATACTGAAGAATGAATGATAGGTATAGATAGTTTAACAAATATTTGACGTGATTCTTTAAATTGGCTTTGCTCTTTTATTTATGGACAGATTGACATGAAACAAAAACGGAATGTTAAGTTGAGATTACAATAATAAATAAGTGGATAAGCAGTTTATGCGATTAGCCTGCACACACGATCAGACAAGCAGACAAAAATTTCAACCATCATAATTTTGGGTGCTATTGTATTGATAAAGGTCCACATAAAGGTCCACTGAGTCGGTGCAAACTTTGAGGGTTTGATGAAGTTTGGGCTTATTTCCATTGTCACTTACATGAGTTGACAAAAAATGTGTCCACTTAAAAAAACATGTTAAACTTATAAATGTGCTTCAAAAATAAAACAAATATTCACATCCTATACAAATATTCCAGGGGTGACTTCACGAAAACCGAATCGTGAGTTTTAAAATAAATGGCTCCTTCACGTTACCAAATTGAAAGGGAAAACACCTCCGCATATTTCATGCAATACGCATCAACTCGTTCATATATGGTTCGAAGAGAGCTTCTCTAACTTTCATTGAATTAATCACTGGCTGTCAACAAGTTTTCAATTGAAATACGATGGAATAAAATAAAATTCACAGCATCACTTGAAATATCTTCGTAAACAAATGATAGCGTGGGCAGTTAATTCCGAGATAACGAAGAAACTTGGTGCCTCTTGTAACACATCAAAATAGTTTTCGACAGCAGTGTACCTACAATTTTAAAAACAAGACGATACAAATCTTCAAAAAAATTGTTTTTACTAGTACAAGCAATTGAAGAAAACTGAATTTAAAGAGAAGTATTTTCTAGATTAAATATCTTTTAATCAGTTGAAGTTGTAAAATAGAACACTTCTTAATGAGAGTTTGACTACCAACAAACAGATGTTAGGCTGAGGTATATATATATAAGGTGGAACAATAGTTAAATTCCAAAATACTACAGGGCATACTTGGAAGTATTAATTTTTTGTTGTAAAATTACTTAATTATTCTGTTATAATTAATGAGATTACAGAATGCTTTTCTAGGTTTATCGAAAGAATGTTCTTATTTCATTCTACAATTTATCCTTACCACTAATTGTTTCTCTACAAAAAAAATGTTTCAAACCACATAATCGAAATAGTTGCTCACTCCTTACAAATGTTTACTGAACTTACTATAATAGTAAAATTCTTAAACCAATAAGAAAATACTGGTAATTTATGATAAAACATTTTGCGTAAAAAAATTGGAAACAATTTTCTTGGAAAATTACGATAGCAATTTTTGAGGATCTACCAATTCAGTTTTTTCATGAACATTCTGAAAACTTTAATAACTTCATTTACACAGACAAAAAACACCGTAATTACCATAATCTATGTGATGTTTCCTTTAAGTAATTTTAAAATATGTAATTGTCTAGTTTAAAGGAATTATGGATATGTTTGGTGAATATATGCATTTCTACTCCTTATATATGTAACTAGTGTTTTTTAAGAGGTATAGAACTTTAAGTTGGCATTACTGTTGAAGATGGCGACCGATTTAACAGCTGAGAAGTGATTTATTTTCAGTTTGGTTTGGCAATTCATCATGAATAGACTCACGCCTGAACAACGCTTGCAATTTGATTTCGAAAATAATGGTTCTGTGCGGAATACGTATCTCGCACTACGTCCATTTTATTGTCGACAAAATTGTCCATGAATGGCTACGTCAACAAAACTGCCGCATTTGGAGTGAAGATACAAAACACCATTACATCCAGAAAAACTGACTGTTTGGTGCGCTTTATGGGCTGATGGAATCATTGGTCCGTACTTCTTCAAAAACGATGAAATCCAGAACGTTACAGTCAATAGTGATCGGTATAGAGCCATGATTACTAACTTTTTCATTCCTGAATTGAACAACCATGATGTCCAGGAGCTGTGGTTTCAACAAGACGGCCCAACATGTCACACATCTCGTGCCACAATCGATTTATTGAAAGACACGTTTGGTGACCGCCTAATTTCACGTTTTGGACCAGTGAATTGGCCTCCAAGATCTTGTGATTTAACACTGCTAGGCTACTTTCTGTGGGGCTATGTAAAGTCATTGGTCTATGCGGATAAGCCACAAACGCTTGAACATTTGGAAGACAATATTGGCCGTGTTATTGCCGATATACGGCCACAAATGTTGGAAAAAGTCATCGAAAATTGGACGTCCAGATTGGACTACATCCGAGCCAGCAGTGGCGGTCATATGCCAGAAATCATATTTATAATGAAATGCCACAAGATTATCTTTCGAATAAAAAGAAATTTTTGTCGATCGAATGATGCATCATTGTTTTATTTCAATTGAAAGTTCTATACCTCTAAAAAAAACACCTTTATATGGAATAGTTATCAGGAAGTCTTATGTTTAGGAAAACTTTTAGAATGTTTTCAATATTGCTGATTAAGTTGAAAGTGGCGGTAATTTCTAACTATTGGAACAAGAAAAGCAATCAATCACAAAACAATCAAGAAACAATTCAATTTCAAAATTTGAAATCCGAGAATACAAGAAATAAAAAAAGAATTATTTCCTTTCAATTATTATTATTGGGAATGGACTGCACAGTAAATTCGAATGATTTACATTGTACTAATCAAAACCATTAGAAGCAAAATCTTGTTCGAAGGAATATAAATAGATATATGACTGATTGATTGGTAATAAGCCCTGAATAAAGCTGAAGCCCTAATAATATCACTGAAGAACACTTCTTGCTGATTTTGATATTGATATGTGGTGACCAATTGAGTATTATACCTATAAATATAATAACGGTGTTTACAAGATATGTTCGCGTGGAAGGTGTTTACGTCTTTTACGTATAATATATTCAGAATTGCAAATCTTCAGACGTTGGAAAAAAAATTTAATCATTGCATTAATAAAGATATTCTAATTTGTAGATACTCTGATGAATAATCAAGTATTCCATAAGTTTAGAAAAAAAAATAAAATAGCCTTCTATTAAAATCTGATAAATATTATCGTAGACTGATCGATAAAAATGTTAGAATCTTATAACAAATCAGCATTAGGCGACAAAACTGGCACCATAAACGCACTGCACATCATCAGTTATTTTTAAAATATGCCATAAATAGGCTTTCATAAATATGTAAGTCGTAATGTATGTATCGATATTCCGATTCTGGACAATTTTACGAATAAATATTTCAAATATCATTGATATTCAATGACAATAGCTGGAATTATAAACAGTGAAGCATCAACAATGTTGTTCAATCTTAATTCAATATGCATTGATGCCGATACAATTGATAAAGAATTCTATATGAAATTTTAAGTGTGAGTTATTCCTAATGATCATAAATTTTCTCGCAGGAAAAACTTTGGATATAGACATTATTTTCCATCCCTATATTGTTTTTGTTATATATGTTGAAAACGCGAATGTTTTTTGTTAAGATTTATGTTTTCAACATAACCGTTCTCGGTTTTCCAAGTGAAATTGAAGAACGGTTAGCGGTACATTAATAACCAAAAAGTCGCATGAATTCAATTTCTGATTCAAATCTCGGTTTGTTCATCAACATTAAGAATTAATTTTTTTAACTTCTTTAATTTTTAATGTAATTTGTATTTTATTTGCAAAAGATTCATTTTATTCATTTTTATTTCATTTTCAGCCCTCAGGATACTTATTATTAATGTTTTTAAAATCAGTAGAAATAAGTCCGACGAAATAGTGAAGAATTTGCCCAACACCTTTAAACGCACAATTTTATCTAGTTTGACAGGCATTGATCTGATATATGATTAATTCCAAAATTTTATGATTTTCATTTTATCTCGAAGTTTAATAAATAATAAATCAATATTTAAAGCCGGTAGATTCCAAGGAGATTTTCCGTTACCGCATATTTATGCATTTTCGGAATGTCATCCATCAAACTGCCGATCTGCTGCTAGTGTTTAGCTGTAGATGTCACGTCAAGCGGGAGGAGGATGAGCGCAGGTTGGTTTGGGGGCCAGTGGGACAGCGTTGGGGCACCGTGGAGGGGACGGGACGTTGGGATCACTAGCCGCGTCAAGGCCAAGGCTGACTAACGAACGGGCAAGTAGCCTTCCCTTGGACGGGAATGAACTGCGTTCGGGGCCAGCTGTTTTATGTTGAATTTTGTGGAAAATCATGAGCGAAGTCGTCATCCCGAATTTCGAAGGATGAATTTTCGAAAATGGTCCGCAGCTGGCCAAAATATCTATCGCCCACAGAAACGATGTTCTTGTGTGGGTGCGAATTGCGCGGATACTTGTGAACATAAAAACAATATACAAGATAATATCGAAATGATGTCGTAGTCAGAAAAAGCTTTTCCACTTTGTGAAAATGTTCAGCTGAGGAAGGGATATAAATCATAAAATCTCATAGCAATTGTTTATCTTCAACAACTTGAATGGTATAGAAAACATTGTTTCCTAGATTTTTACGTTTTTATTTTGATATTATTTAATGATCGTTGAAAGAGTGTGCTAATTCAAAGAACAGTGTTTTCTCCACTATTATAATTTTGAAATGGAATGAGCAGAAACATTCAAACAAAAATGTTTATTTTTGAGATAGTTTTCGTTAAAATAAGTTTGAAAAGGTAATGTGAAAATGTAAACAATTTCCACGACATGAAAAAAGTTTTGGAAAACTGTAACAGTCTATTACTTCAAATACCTACAAGTTTTGCCAAATATTTGCGGTGCTTTAAATACAAACAAGTCAAATTAGATAACACAAGATGAGGAACAAATTTGGATATGCCATTACATGCTCTTATTGGTTTATTATTCAAATAACTCTCATATATTCACTTCAATACATTCAATAAAATTAACATAAAAATAATCATCCTACCGTTACCAATTTTATACAAGATTGAAGTTGTAAGATTTTCTATTCAAATAACTTCATTCATTTTTCGGCTATATGTTTATGGTTTCAATATATGTATCTACTAAGTATTTATCTTAGTCTCGATGGACTAAGATGTTGTGATGAATAAGTAGACTGGATATCCTTTAAATTATTTGAATATATTGAATTTAAGTTGTATTGAGAGAACTGTGTTCCTCATTATTTCATTTAACAACCGATCTGTGTCGGAGCTCTACAAAATACAAAACATAAACTAGGAATTTTCCAATAATATTTTGCCTTATATAAGAATCACCCTTAGTCGTGTCGTTGAGAGGGATACTTCCTCCCACTCTGCGCAATAGAACATGACCAGGCAGGGTTACCAACTCGTGGAATCTTTTCCCCCGTAGTCAAGTTGAAAAACCCCTAAAATCCACTAGAATCGTTTTTTAAAATTGAAATTCAAAGAAAAATACATATTAAGGTTTTATTTTGCAATTATAAGGTACTTAAGATTGGGGAAACCCCCCAAGTTGTTATCCCTGTGACCAGGCTAATTTTTGGTAACCTAAAATAAGATGACAAATTCTATAGAATTGCCTTAACAATATCAAACCAGACACTTGGCTCAATAAAGTTGATTGAAAACCAAGCCAAGTGTTTTTATTCAATATATTAAGACACTTGGCTTAGTTCCATAGAATTAGGTATATTGTTGCTTGACTGGTTTCGATATGTTACCCCTTTTCAAAATTCAAACTGGTGTTTAGCCAGTCAATTATAAAGCAAAGGGATTTCTTTACCATATATCAAACCATGTGTCACAAATAGAATTATCAGAGAATACTCAATTAACGTCAAATTTTTGATTCATATTGTTTCTGTTCAAAAAAAAAGCTTTTTTGATTGAGATTAATAACGGGTGATTTTTTGAGAGTTAAGTTTTTTAGGTTGGCGGCAGTGGTTGGTAATGGCATCCCAACGTCATCTGTCAAACTGAAAAGTTTTCAGTATATTCTACCATTGCGCACCAAGTTTACTTTGTAGGACATTAAACCATTGTCTCGCGTACTGTGCGTACTGAAGAGAATATTGCAGCCGTAGCGTACAGTGTTAATGAGGATCGTGAAATGACGATTCGTCGCCGTTCTCAGATATTGGGCATGTGTTACTCAACCACATGGAAAATTTTAGGTGTTGATTTGGGTGTGAAAGCATATAAAATTCAACTTCTGCAAGAATGGAAGCCGAATGACCTACCACAACGTCTAATTTCTGGCGAATGGGCCTTATAATTGCTTAATGAAACTCCGCTGTTTTATCGAAAAATTGTGTTCAGCGATAGGGCTCATTTCTGGCTTAACGGATATGTAAATAAACAAAACTGTTGCATCTGGAGTGATGAACAGCCACATGCCATACAATGATTACCGATGCATCCCGAAAAAATGACAGTTTGGTGTGGTTTATGGGCTGGTGGCATCATCGATCCATTTTTCTTCAAACGACCGTGGAAGAAACGTTACCGTCAACGGCGAACGATATCGAGCCATGATACGCAACTTTTTTTGCCCCAGTTGGCCGAGTTGAATTTGGTTGACATGTGGTTTCATCACGACCGTGCCACATGCCACACAGCTCGTGAAACAATGGACATGTTGAAGGATGAATTTGGTGAACAGCTTATCTCTCGAAATGGCCCTGTGAATTGGCCGTTAAGATCATGCGATTTGACGCCTCTGGATGATTTCTTGTGGGGTTATGTAAAGTCGTTAGTGTATGAGGACAAGTCGAACACGATTGAAGCCTTACAGGATAACATAGGACCTTCCAAATGGACCATTTGATACGTAGCCGCGGACAACATTTACATGAAGTTATCTTCAAAATGTAAATGGCAAAGTCAAAGTTATCAATTTCAATAAAAATTTTGAATATATGATGCAAATTGATTGTTTTATTCGATTACAAAAAACTACGCTTAAAAAATTACCCATTAGTTCCATTATGAACAGAAACCTACATAACCTCAACTTTAACACCTCCCTCCAGTTCGTCGCACACTGGTTGTAATGGTTCAACACCATCTTTAAAATTAGGATTTTTTCTTCCAGTTCCTCGATTTTATTGTTTTATAGATAAATTGTACTAGTATTTCGTTTTTACCTACTAAGCAAAACATATTCTAGAAATCCTTGGCCCAACTAAAAAGCATACGGCTTAAATATAGATTTAGCGTCTGGGAAATATAAACCTCAATTTCAAACCGCCATTTATAAACTAAAAGTTCGAACATACATGCAGCCACAAAGAAATCAAAGAGACATTCCCGTGGTGGAAAAAATCAAAGAAATGCATAACAGTTTAATTACATAGAAGAAAGCGATAAAACGCATCGTAAGTCCATCAAGAAAGTGATCCCTCCAAGTCGACGTTTTTCTTTTCGATCGGTTTGCATTCGAACGGCACTCCAGAAATTCATTTTGAGTGAAGAGTGTTTTATGTGTCATTTATACGCCTATAAAGTGAAAACCCCTATCAATCTTCACTTACCCCACTAGCTCCAGGAAGTTCTTCGGTTATTGAGCAATAAAACACGTGCATACGTTCGCGAAGATTGATGTTCAAGTTATTGGTTACTCTGAAGAGGTATTTTTGTCGTTTTGTATATTAAATGTAGAGTGTTTTATAGCACGCACGCTGGTTCTATTCATATTTTATATCATGGATGCATTGCATCGAACCAAAAGTAAATCAATACATGCTGCCGCCGATTTAATTATAATATAGGTATATTTATCAAATTATAGCTATTCGTTTCGATTCATCAGATATATGAACCAAAAATTTATATTTTTAGCAAATAGCAGACTGTTAAAATGGAATAATTCATTTGTGTATACGTTTCGCTAAATATTATAGTTATGTCAAAATTTGGAAATAAATATAGTTCCCTAAATGACAAAACAATCATTTGATTCTTAATTGAAATTCATTGATGAAACTTAACCTTCGTTATTGTCCAGGTTTCTACCTACAACTTCCAAAATGTTGGCATAGAACAGTTTCAATTAAATTGCTACCATTTTAGAATGAAGGCAACAATAAATTCAGAAGAAAAGTCACAAATAGTTGACTACAATTTATGAAAATTTATACTAAAAAGTACATCGTCGAAATTGACAATGTAATTGATGAAATATTTTTCCAGTGTTCGATTTTTATTTCTAATTTATAACTATTTAATAAGCGTATGTGGCAATGTTTATTATAACATACGATTACACAAACGTTAATAAAAAAACACGCAATGAAGCAACCGAATGAACAATTCGTTAGTTCGAAATGAAAACGACATTTGTATATTAAAATCTACGCAATATTCGGCAACAGGTGAAAGCTCCATTATAAAACATGTCCGAAATCATTGGCACGATAAATTTATGTGGGATTTCCACTTCACTTTCCTTCACATTCAGAGATTACCTTACGAATTATCGTTGAGCTTCGAATTATATGCAATTAATGTGATTTCATTGAATATAAACTTTAATAAAAACACTTGAACTTATGATTTACACTTCATTGACTACATAGCATGACGCGTTTCGTCGTTACAAACGACTTCTTCAGATGCTAACACAATAATTTTCTGTTAATATAAGAAGATGTTATTCTGTTAATATAAGAAGATATTATTCTGTTAAAATAAGAAGATATTATTCTGTAAGCATCTGAAGAAGTCGTTTGTAACGACGAAACGCGTCATGTTATGTAGTCAATAAAGTGTAAAGTTCAAGAGTTTGAATTTAAGTTTATATTCAGTTATAATAGATTTACATCAAGTAAACGTCAACACCATTAAATAATGTAATTTCGTTTGACTTAATAATTTCTATCTAGTCTACACTCACTGAAAATACATAGGAATCAATTTTGAACAATTTTTTCATTATGCCAAAAAAATTCTTCCATAAAAATTAAAAATGTATTGACACGAAAGTTCCTGTTGCATTTTATTGAAGATATTATGTAATATGGCGCTTAGGTGACTTGATAGTCACTCAATAAATTCAAAGTCCATATATAAGTCTGGAGACCTCCAAACACATCCTTGTGGGATCCCTGGACCTCAAGTTGAGAAACACCAATCTCGATGATCTAATTTGAAACCTATCTACCTAAAGCGATGAAAAATGCGTTTCAAATTCAGACAAAGCGTATAACACGGACTTAACAAGAAAAAAACAAACTATTCACATCGACACTCGTTACTTTGATAGTTTACAATAAAACAAGGAATATTGTGTAAATTTGTCATGTCGGCGCGTGTTCAAAATGAAGTCATTCTCCTCCAACACACACTACTATAATAGTCGAGCATAGCCGTATAGTTTCACTTTCCGTAATGGCCTTACGTAGGAAAAACAAGAATATAATGGCATTCATAAAGAGGTGAGACCGTGGACATCACACGTTTACGTTGGGTCGGGCACGCAGTTTGGTCGGTGAAGTGGGATGCGCTCAGAGCAGCCGAGAGATACGAGGGGTGATCAAATATTTACGAGACATTTGCATTCATTCATTCATTTTTCGAACCATAGAAATTTGAAATTGCACAAAAGTTTTCTTCACATCGCTTAGTGTCCTCTCAAATTACTTTAACATCTTTCTCCAAGCCTGCCTACCGCTAAAGGTGTATTTATTTCGAATTAGGAAACCTGCAATTGACGTATTTTTATTGCATTTCGTGTCTTAGAACTGACACTACAATTTCGTCTTCTAGATTAACGAGATAAGGTTTTTAGGTTTGTGTCTTGTTGTCCCGAAAGATGATCCAGTGGATGTAACAAAATGGCGTGAACATTTTTCCGACTGAACTACTTTTAGAGCATTGACAATTGTCCCATGTTATCGAGAGTGAACCTTTATCGGCAATTGAAGCTGCAAGAGCAATCGGTCAACTAAGACAAGTTGGCTCTGAAACACAAACATGCCGATAACATTCACGAATCTTCAACAATTTTCAACTAAATTACGATACACAAAACCAAGCGGATAGAATGATTGAAAAGTTTCTACTGAAGCTCGCTAGTTTGGAAAAATGAGCAAATAACGTACGCCTGGAAAAACCGAGTTACATATTTCACTTTTGGAAGCGATGTTGGTAGTTTGAGTGAATATTAAAAAGGTGCCAAAAATCGTATTCTTTCATAAAAAGCTCACATGTTGTATAAATACAAAAAGTGATTGCAAAACCATTTTGAATAGTATTTTCATTCATAATAAAAACCCTATATATTCAATAAAGAACAATTAAAGTGTTAGTGTTTAAAATTGTTTTTAATGATGCAAAATCATGTTTTGAGTCGAGAAAAATGGTTACATTATCTATCCTACATCTATTCTTTGACACAATATTAAGGTAGTCATTGTAACATAAATATTACAAGCCATGTACACATCCGCCAACCCTCTGAGGTTCGGATTTAGACGAGGACGAAAGTAGGACATAATGAAACCTATTGAAATCAAGTCAGCATTGAAGAAACCTATTCTACAACCTATTATACAAATAATAAAGTTATATACAGCGAATGGATTTTACCTGCTATGAAACTACGAACGCCATGTCTAACCATATAATTGAAGCTGAAATCAACCTACTATTCAATCAACATTTGATAATGGGTTAATAAGCCGAAACTAACTTTGAGAAAATTAAAAATTTTCTTGGGAATGTACACCAATTTTTGAATTAAGATAGGGTACTTATAGTTACAAGTATCAACAAAATCTGACGAAGGCACTGGGTTGGCGGAACAATATTGTAATGTTTGACTACATTATAGTGAAAATTACAAAATACTTACTTAGTTTTATTTAAATTATGTTGTTAAGTTCTCGTAAAGTATCAGCCCAATGGATCATTTTGAGATCACGAGATTGAATTCTAGCTTAACTCTTGAAGAAACATAATTTAATATTGAATTAAATTAAACTCTTGGCTTAATGTTTCACGATTATATATTATGACTTTCAGTCTTGAAAATGAGCTCATGCTCGAAACATGTAGACAAATTCATGTTGTTATATCATGTTTAATTTAATTTAATACTTATAGGGACTCACAATTTTGTAATTAATCAATTTAGAATTAGAAATATATATTGAATTGGTTTGGTATGATATTTTATAAACTCTAAGTGATTATTATCAAGCGTCTTACAGTTTTGTTCATTGTATTTGAATTTTTAATGAACGACATTTGACCATTTATTATTTAAATTTTGCTAACTGAATTGTAGAATTATGTGTTGACTATAAAAGTATTCTTAATCTCTTTTTTATTTTTACGTTTTTATGAGATCATATAAATTTGAAGAGTTTTAATAAATGATATTCGATAAAAAGAAACTTTCTTCTTCGAACGTAGGCTACCATAATTTCTTTTTCAATAATATTTATTCAATCTGAAGTTACAACGACCTGTTCGTCACGAAAATATATTTATCATCTCCACTGAAAACACTTTGACACAAGATAAGATTGAATGCAATTATCGAAAAACGAAAGAGTGGCTTTTTGATCAAACTTGAATTCCAACTGTCCACTTGAGTAGTCACCCCGTCGTCGACGCTCATGGCCCCATGGTTTTACCTGTGCGGTCGCTGGATAGTAATCTTTTACCTGCCCAACCTGTCACCGTCTTACATCGGCCACTCTATATATATATTCTTTTCAGTGTGAATGCCACACGGCCAGTTTTCATGATCTCATGCGATATAAGATATGGGACCAGATGAAACCATTTTCAGCACTCGTGTAGCTACCGCTTAAAATCAGATCGCAAAAGGTACAAATGAGGAGTGAAGGTGTAGGTGTTGCTGCAATCTTTTGTAATTACAAATTGGTTCACGATCACGTTCTGCAGATAAGGAAATACTGCATTCGTACATAATTTACCACAACGAAGACCACGGACAGGAATCCTCTGATCTTATATTCCACCGAAACTTAACGTGATGATAAAATTTTGTTCAAACTTTTCAATAAAAGAGAATTGATTCCATTGGTGTTTTTACTCTAACACTCAATTCGAAATGAACATGTTGAAACTGAAATATTTCAAAGTGACATGACACAAATACAGTCAACGTGTCCTGTGTTATTGATCATATTATTATTATAAAGATTGTTCCCCATGAGGAGAGCGATTGAACTTAAATTCGTGCGATTCATATGTGCCCTACATGTGATTTTATAGCGACACTCAGTGCGATCTTCGAGATTTTTTATAACGATCTGTTGTAGATCGTTTTGGACCACTTTCAACCACTCTGTTTCGCATTTACTCTTCATAATTATACCGAGTAGATTCTTGGGTATTCTGGACTCTTTCATTCTGTAAACATGTGCATGGAACTTTGCTCGTCGTTTTCTGATTTCTTCCGTTATCGTATTTGTCTTTTGATAAAGTTCATTCTAGAGTCTTTTCATCCAAATGCCGTTTCTATTGATTGGCCCGTGAATCTTTCTGACAATTTTCCGTTCTTGTTTTTCTATTTCTCTCATTCTTGAATGACCGTCAAAAACCATTGTTTCAGATGCGTAGATTGCTTCTGGAAGAATCGTTGTGTTATAATGACTCAATTTGGCACCCCTGGAAATGCACGTTTTGTTATAGTACAACCATGTCAGCTTCTAGGCTTTTTGGGGCTTGGTAATTCTCTGATCATTAGCGATTCGGTTCAAACCTGAGGACTGTATAACTTCTCCCAGGTATTTAAAATGGCCTACTTGTAGAATTTCACGGTGTTTTGTGATAAGAGAAGATTTATTTTTTGGTTTTCTTTCCATGTATTTCGTTTTATCATAGGAAATTTTTAACCAGGTATTCTGCGCAATTTTATAGTTTTTCTAGGACTACAATGGCTTCAGTTCTGTTGTTTGTGATGACAGCAATATCGTCTGCAAATGCGAGACATTTATTCCATTTTCTTTTTTGATACCCACTTGTATGCCCTTTACATGAAATTTTCATCCCCTAATATATTACGTTATTGAACATATTGTGATAGAAAGAAAATATCTTGTAATTTTTCTGGGAACGTTTCCAGAGTATAGTAAAGAGTTCTTGAGTAAAGTACACGTCATCAGGGAATTCATACTTCATGAAAACATTCTCGAAATTTTGGTACACTCAATCGAGTTATAAACACCCCCGGTTGGATTTCAGATATTTCGTGAGAATCAAAAGGAGAATTCAACAAAAAGAAGAATAAAAGAGAAGAAACGATCTAAAGCAGGGAGGTCTTAGCTTTTCTACGATGGAAACAGAACATTATTTATCTGATCTTCATAATTAATTTCTTGACGGGTTCAAATAATTTTAATTATTCACTGAAAGATCGTATTTACTTCAGTGAATCTTCCAATTTAATACTGGTAATTACATATCAACCTTGAATGTATTCTGTTATATGATTTTGCAAGAGATGCGAATTCCACATGTAATAAGCACTTTAGAATTACATTGCTGGCAAATAAATCACAGGCCGCATAGTAGAAATATACCAATGATAAAATATGAAAACTGATCCATTTAGATAAAAAAAATGATAGATATGTACCTTTATTCCAACATCTTCCTTCCACTATTGCTTCCTGTGGTCGGTTTGAAATTTTCGCATACTCCTACTATCTTATTGAAAAAAATCGATGGCCAAAGTATACGAGGGTGGGGTGAAAAGTTTAAGGCCTGGCCAAAAAAAACGTTGTTCCAAATTTTTTTTGCTTTATTTTTTAACATAATCTCCATGAACACTGAAACATTATTCATAACGGTGTTCTAATTTAGTTATACCAGTTTTAAACGTAGATTCGTCAAGCTTCTCAAAATACTGATTTATAGTTTCGAAGACTTCTTGGTTGTTCTCAAATCGTTTACCGCCAAGCCATTTTTTGAGGTTAGGAAACAGGTAATAGGGACCGCTGCGGGCTAAGCCTGGGGAAAGGAGTAGGGAGAAAACCCTTCAAATAGAAGTATTTGATGATAGGACTTTTCTCCAATTTTTTCGTTTGCACGAAAACAACGGAATCTTCTCGCGCAATGTGCTCTCAAACGCAAACCAAAGTAGCGATTGGGCTGAAACTTTACATACAAACTCAGTAGGAATTTTACTGTAGGACGCCGCTCCAAAAGTGGACCTAGTGGCGCCATCTC
Organism: Henosepilachna vigintioctopunctata; assembly: GCA_030704895.1. Lineage (NCBI taxonomy): Eukaryota > Metazoa > Arthropoda > Insecta > Coleoptera > Coccinellidae > Henosepilachna > Henosepilachna vigintioctopunctata. Next base: position 12,127,791 of record JARQZJ010000121.1, read on the forward strand.
TTGGCCAGACCAGAAACTTTTCACCCCACCCTCTACGCTAATCATTGCAGAAAAACAAATCGATTCAAATTAGGGTCAGGATCATCTTAGTAGAAAATAATAATACGGTTGATTAAATTCATTTGATTATCCCGGATTTAGTAGGATCAAAGAACGATGTTTTCTGCAACATGTGTGGTGCATAGTGAAGTATTGTATAATGTAAACAAGTATTTAATTGCCCTTTCAAAATGTTATTTTTCCAAAATGTATGCAATCTGAAGTATAATATGATGAAAACCGGATTTCAATTGCCCTATTAAAATCGCATCACGAAACGAACCAGTTGAATAATATTCGATTGAAAATAGAAGAAATATACGTAACTATATTTTTAATAAACCATATACTTCTTCATTTCATATGAGAATATTGAAAAATATTTTCCAAAAACAATAACTCAATTCACGTCAAATTGAGAGAACTGCCCGATAGAAGAAAAATCACGTAATTTTCATCTGATAGAAAAAAGAACTCCACTATAACAGTAAATGAAAGTCCGTGAATTTAAAAATAAAAGACCCCTCATATGTAAGAATTATTCGTAACTCACCACAACATTTAGTATATTCGATGGTCCTTACCTGAAAAAGGAAAAAAATGCATCAATTCAATCAATTATTTCACAATAAGAGAAATAAACATAACAACATACACCTTAATATTTCGAATAGACCTTTTTCCTATTTAGGTCTACCACTCTATTTGGGCCCGTATAGAGTGTAAGTCTTGTCTTTCAAGACTTACACTCCATAACGATGTAATTATAAGCAGCACGTCTTGGAGACATAGATAAACATCTATATCTGACACAGTATTCGAACACCGATCTTAGTGTAACAGTTTTATCTGTTAAGCACTGATCGATCCACTGGGATATTGATTCAAATAGGTTATAAACACGTATTAAAGGTTCATCGTTCAAGAAATAAAAAAAAATGACGCATTGGCCCGGAGTAAATCCCGAACAAACACGTTACTGTAGACTTATGATAAATTGCACATTGTGGAGGGTCGTCTTAAGGATGATTTAGACAAATTGAACCCTGAAGTCATTCGGTGAACAAAGCTATTACAAGTGGTAATACATCTCAATCAAAACGACATTCAAAAATGTAAGTGGACAAGATAAATATGCCCATCTTGCAAATTCATCAGAACAATTCACGTTGTTGTCATTTTTTAATCGAACATTTTGAGGTTTAAATGATTTCACATTGTGTTTGCACACAAAATATTCTAGTTTTTCAATTAGTAGTCAATAATTAGGATATCTCTATATACGAATGTTTATCTCAACAACTTACGTTTCATTTCAAATTATTAAATCATTGAAGTTTTTGAAGACTCTAGGTATTCATTGACAGAGTACGTTTCTAGTCATCAGTAGATCGAATATGCATCCTGTCCCTCCTGTCCACAAATTTTGTAACTTTCGGAAAGATGAAAAACTCGAGCAAAATGTTTTAGTTGTGAAAGGACACAATTATGTAGTCTTCTAAGCATTTTCGAACTTTCTAACTTTTTTAAAGGGGCTAATGTTAATGTGAGATTTCGAATAAAAACAAGTACGAATAAAAAAGCAGTATTCTATTGTTCTTGTATACTTTTTTTTTACTTGTCTCATTTTCTTGCTATTCGGCCAGGCCTTTTTATGAAATTTCCAGTTTCTTGACATCTTAAAATGCCTGAAACTGTTGACGTTGCTATAAACATTTTTTGTATACATTCTTCCTTACGAGTATATATAATTACAATGTGCACCACTTCAATAACATTGCTATGTGAAACATGTGGCATTATATGCTTTCAAATAAAGGAAATGAGAATATAAATCAGTACAAATTTATTAATTTCAGTGGGAACAATTTGTGAGATAATTTGACAAACTATCATTCGACAAAATATAAAATACGTCATTACATAAAACGTGTCAACTACGTCATCGACATAACTACTCTCAACTACGTCCTTGCCACAACAACTCTCAACTACGTCATTGACATAACCCTCAACTACCTCATTGACATTACAACTCTCAACTACGTCATTGTAATAACAATTCTCAACTAAGTCATTGACATAACAACTATCAACTACGTCATCGTCATATCAACTCTCAACTACGTGATTGACATAACTCTGAACTATGTCACTGACATAACAACTCTAACTACGTCATAGACAAAATCTGAACTACGTCATTGACATAACTCTCAATTACGTCATTGATATAACTCTCAACTACGTCATTGGCATAACAACTCTCAACTACAACATTGACGTAACAACTCTCAACTACCTCATTGACACTACAACTCTCAACTACGTCATTGACCTAACAACTCTAAACTAGGTCATTAGCATAACAACTCTCAACTAAGTCATTGACATAACAACTATCAACTACGTCATCGTCATAACAACTCTCAACTACGTGATTGACATAACTCTGAACTTTGAACATTGACATAACAACTCTAACTACGCCATAGACAAAATTCTGAACTACGTCATTGACATAACTCTCAATTACGTCATTGACATAACTCTCAACTACGTCATTGGCATAACAACTCTCAACTACGTCATTGACGTAACAATTCTCAACTACGTTATTGGCATAACAATTCTCAACTACGTCATTGACATAACTGACTGTCAAAACATTACAAAACAGCGAATGCATTCACCTACTAGATAAGTATCAATGTTTCAGACCCAAACGTGTAGAAATATATCACAATACATTCAAATGCCCAGAATAATTCAAAATAACCGATAGTTTTGTCTACGAATGTAAAATATAGATGTACTATGCACTGCATTTCCAAACAAGAAGGTGGCAGGTAAGCACTTCAACGTTATATCGCAAATAAGTAACGTCTGCGGCGTAGTATTATCGAGGTAGGTGTTCAGGCTCATTCAAGATTAAAATCAAGATCTCCGACTAAAGCAATTACTCCAAGAAGGTTCAAACATAAACGTTTGTGCGATTTTATCAGTTTAAATAGAGTGCGTTTCGACATGTTAGAACAATAGACGTTTTCCCAATCAGTCGATAATAAATTGGATTGATTTGTTGTTCCTCTATGCGCTCGATGATTATTTAGTGATTTATTGAAGTTTCAAAGTAAATAACATTTTCATTGCGTGAAATAGTTACTCGAGTCTGCATTCAATTAACAATTTACGACTATAATATAATTTTAAATCGAAATACGTAACCAGAAATAATCTATCTAGACGTATATCAATAGCCTTTTTCTTATTGTCATAATGCCTAAGTATTTTACACTCTACATTTCTAATTTTTTGTTCAATAATCTCAATAGTTATATCCTCATTTTTATCAATTTCAAGGGATTTTACTTGTACCAAACACTATGAATGTAGATATTTGCACATTTAGGGATAAGCTATTGTCACATAACCATTCATTAATTGCAGAAAGGTCTCTATTGATCCCCTCTGTCATATTCTTAATATATTTGCCACATATATAGGGCATACTATCATTAGAGAATAAACGTATAAAACATTCTTTCAAATGAGAGACAATATCTTTTATTTATAATGAGAACAACAACGGACCTAAGACAGTTCCTCGAGGTACGCCTACATCCACATTTGTGCTATCCGACAGCATGCCATTAAACTAATTTTTTTGTGTTCGCGAATCCAGGTAAGATCAGTATAATATTCCTAAGAATGTTTTGCTTTCCCTTTTTTCTATTTACTGGACAATAACTTTTTCATTTGTGTTTTGAAATTCAATAATTTCATCATTTTGTATCTATTTATTGGACACTAACTTTTTCATTTGTGTTTTGAAATTCAATAATTTCATCATTTTGTAGTCATTTACTTTGGATATTCAAGTACGAAAATGATGCGTTGATCCATATTTAGAATTTCATTGGAATTATATATACGACTTATATGATCAAAACGTCTTACATTGTAGTAAGAACGATTGCATATATTTTGCAAAAGTTGTAATTCGCTTTCGAGTTATACCGTTGAACAATGAAAATATGCGGCATTAGCATTATCAAACCGTGATAAAATTAGGGAGTTAATCAGAGACAATTTCGATTTATTGTCTAACATATATTCAAACGGTAACAGAGTACTAAGGTTTATATGTTTTTCGAATGTTAATTTTTGGTCCATTGACAGACCGAGATTTTCAACTGTGGTTACAGGTTTTAAATTTGGTCCGTTTAGAACAAACGGATATGACAGAAATTATTTCGAATTGAGGAGGAACCGATGAAGATAAGTTGTGTTCTTTCTACATTAAATTTCAGACCATGATTTTTAGCATAAACATTAATTCGTTCAAGATCCTTATTCAATGATTCGCTTGTTTGGGTCACCCGAACAGAATCTGTGAATTTGAAATCATCTGCGTAACAGTTCATAATTCCTTCAAGATGCCATCATGGAAAACCGAAGGTGTACATAAAGTACAATATGAGACCTAGAATGGTGCCCTGTGGAATACCCTTCGTCATATTGGGAGGCGTGAATATTTGATTTCATTTCTACAATGTAACTCTATTCTTTGAGATCTATAAAAAATAGAAATGTAAATACCTTTGAAATTAGAAGAATTCGTTCTCGGAAACAATGAAACTAAATATAAATTGATTTTGATTGAACATAATGTATCTTTTTTCGATAGGTATCATATAATCATCTAAAATTTTCGTTGAATTTTTACAAATTGTGGTGCGAATGAATATATTTTAATGTGAACAATACTTATTTGGTACTGTTAATTGTTCGTAGTTTAACGAATTAACTAATGTTTTCGTCATATACTCCTATTTCACTAAAAACTAGTTTGTAATATATTATACGTTATACTTTGTATTGATTTTATGGCATGTATTTCAAGTCATAAAAGGGTAGAACAATGCTTCAGTGGACGCTTTATCATTGTGAATTTAAATGTTTAAACTTACAAAATAAATTCATTATTATTATTATTATTAGTTCTGAAAAATTTCTTTTCAAGTTCGATAATTGAGCAGGCGAAATTTTGAGCAAAAATTTAATGGCCACATCTTCTTTTATTTTTTGTGCTCTTTTCAAATACAGATCGAAAATTTTTAATATACAAGGTGTTTAAAGGTTTCAATTACTTCCTACATTTTTTAAATTCGGCATTGGGTTTTTGTGATTATTAAGTGGCTCAATTGGGCTCTGTATGAAAATGCCAAGTAAATATTTTCGCTTATCAATGAAATACCCTGTATTAGTTTGTTAACAAGTAAATGAAATTGCAACAAACATTTACTAAAAAATTTCATTTCTAAGAGATTATGTGGATGATAGTTTCGCTCAGTTTTTCCTAAAAATTCGGCCATTTTCTGGATTACTGTATGAGAGCTTTCATTGTCCGACCATATCGCATTTTTAAGCGACGTACAAACAACGAAAATTGATTTATTAGCGACCATCCAGCCTCTTGAATTGCTGTGAACAGCAGCCATAACGTAGACGCACAAAACATTTTTCATAAACAGTCACCAATGCGAATTACGATCTACTCAATAAAACTTAATCACTATAATATCAACAAAAGCCTCAACGGACTGACGATAAAAAAAGCTTCATGGTCAGCTCGGTGGTCCTCCCCTTTCAAAACAAAAATAAGAGAGACAGGCGAATTATACCCCTAACCTAAATATTCGCTTGTTGGTAATCGTATGTCAAAAACGGAAATTTAAAGCATCGTAAATCATACTCCACTATCATTAAGCCATGCAATGTTAACTTTATTGCCGTATTAAAACGAAGATCCGGCTAAGTGCTTTTTCTTAAAGCGGTGAAATATGAAAATGGAGATGTATTGCCTTCACTTAGGAAAATTGACAGATAACCGGACAGAACTATTACGCTCTATAACAATTTCATTATTGTGTTATATGCGGTCATTACAAACGATTTGCTATTTATTATATTAAATATTGTTGTTTAACCTTTGATAAAAAAAGATCGTGTCTCGATCATGTTAAATGCAGTAATGTTGGCAGAACTTCTACACGAGGTCAGTTTCATGTCAACGTCAACATTCACAATTTCAGAATGTATCAAAAATTGAAAATAATTCAGCTGTCAATAACGATTTGAGTGGTATAGCGAAGCATGAAAAAACTTATACTCGGTCCATTTCAAAAAGGCAATCTGAAATAAACAGATACGCGAATCTTTCGTCTAATTCGTAAATCTTCCAGAGTCGAACTCAGCGTTTTTACAATGACCAGAATGGACTTCCTAAGTATGACGTCATACCGACCCAAACAAATGAGTTTATTAGTGTAAAAACCCATAAAAAATGTCAATTCACTGTTTTCTCATTTTTGGTGATTGGAAACAAATTCAATTTGTGTATTTTGTTTAATCAGCCTCTCGAGAAAATCGTATCAATTTTCATCAAATTTGAGTTGATTTAATTGAATCATTCGGCTTGAAAACTTTTCGATCAAATTGCAAGTTCCAAAACAAAATATATGAAGAAGTCTTATTGTATCGCCAAACATTAAAAAAAACACTGAATATTACATTTTTTGTGGGACTTTACCGTTGAACCCTTTTTTGTTTTGAGCCAATTTTTGGATCAGCCCCTTTCTGGGAGTTAGGATTTAGGCCGTCCATTAATTAAAGAATACCACAAGATAAATGAATTTTAATTCAAGAACAGTGCAGATTTCTCAGTTCTTTATGCATACTTACATTGAGATAGTTCTTTTTTTCAACTATGCGAAACTGGAGCTTTGAATTTGAATCTTCCAGTACATAAAGTTCTTCAATTTGAAAACTTATTTTTGTTTGATATTTTGATTTCGTATTTCAATTTCTTAGAGCTTTATGAATTTAACTTGCTGACCCGGCCAACGTTGTTTTGCCATATAAATTATTTTATATTTATATATATATATCACTACATATAAAACGAAGTCGCTTTCTCTATAAATCTGTAATATCTTCGAAAATAATCATTTAAATCATATGATCTAAAGGCCATAAGATCTATATTAAAACATCAATGTATTTAAGGTATTTAATTCGATAAGGATTAATGCTGCATGGGTTAAAATCGCTTCGAAAATTAGCCATTATTTGTCGTAAAAAGTAAATGACAAAAAAATGTTATTGTGGGATATTCACAAAAGGTAGACATATCGGACATATCGGAGTTTTCTGTAGACCTTTTCAATGTGTACAATACTTAGTACACTACTTTGATAAATGTCGTAGGATAAATCTCGTCTTTTTGGGTTCAGCCTGCGTTTGCAATGTAATCGGAAAACATGTAACTATTTACATCACATTTGAAACCTCAAAAATAACAGTATTTCTCCACTATTTAATGGATGTTATTATACATATAAACCTTACTCTTCAATCACTCTATCAATTGAAAAAACCGCTTCAAAATCCGTTGCGTAGTTTCAAAGATTTAAACATTCATAAGGATATAGGGACAGAGAAAGCGACTTTGTTTTATACTATGTAGTGAAGAATAAAATAACAAAATAATTTGTAATGTAAAATTAATCATACTAAGATATCTATCAAATTCAAAATGAATAAATATTGAATGTTTACCAACTCAAAGAAATAAGAAAATCTACTCTTCTCGAAACCTATAAAACGTTTCGAGACAAATATTTTCGCGAAACGCTTTTCGCTAACATTCCTACGTATAATCATCAGAGCACTAATGAGGTTAGTTGATTTTTGTATAATTTTCGAAATATTTGATTAAATTATGCAAAAATTACGCATTACTCATTTCTTTGTATTCAAAATAAGGTTCATGCTTTTAAATCTGAAGTAATGACACAAAAAACATTCCTCATACAGTGTTTGTACTTTGAAATCGAGTTCATAAGATTAAAGAAATATTCTCAATCCAATCTTGAAAATCGGACATACCCGAATGTTGCCAATCTAACGAACAACGATCTCAGATAATAGTGACTTCTAAATTGAAGTGGCATGCACGAAGTCCTAACGAGAAGGTACATTTATCAGATTCGAAATCTCTGCACATCAATTATTACGTCATGATGATATTTTTAACCTGACGCTGGTTAGACTGAACAGCACGAACGATACGATAGATTGAGGCTTGAAAATGGGTAGGAGCAATATTAGCAGAAACTTGTTTGTATTGACTCGCTTGCTATAAAAAACGATTTGCTAATTGTTTGTATATTGGAGTCGATTGTATTTACCTAAAAATACACGTTGGGTAGGTCAGGTTTATGATCTGGCACCGTGTTACTTCATTAAACGATTCAGTAGAGTACACGAAAGTCCGGAGGAAAACTTAATAAATCCATCGCAAATAAAAAAATTTATCAATATATTTAATATCGAAATGCATGAATATATTTATTGTAATTGACAAACATGCGGGTTTCTGTGTTGAATATTAAATAATGTAAATTATTGCCTACATTGATATTATCCCACACTAACTAATAAACAATCAAATGACACAATATTATTACTATTATTTATTGGTAATTATCATCGTTATTTCTATTCCAAATTCCCATATTATCGAAAATATTTACTAACTCTTATAAAATCACTGCTTAAGGGCTTTTAAGTATTACGTAAGCTCTATAAGGGTTAAGGGATCTTTGCTCTGCTTATTTTTATCACATGGGGGTTAAAATGCATTTTCGGGGATTCCAACAAATAATGAATAAGTTCAGGTACTAGCTTAGAATCAAGTAGGGGAATTACCGAACTTTATTCTCTTTTATAACGGGTGTTTTTTTAGAGGTATAGAACTTTAAGTTAGCATTACTGTTGAAGATGGCGACCGATTCAACAGCTGAGAAGTGATTTATCCTCAGTTTGGTTTGGCAATTTAGAATTGAAGCCAAACGATCATCAAGCAAGGCGTAGATTCGTCGAATGGGCCCAAAACGAGATTGCCGTTGTTCCCGATTTTCATAAGCGGATTTTGTTTAGCGATGAAGCACAATTCTATTTAATGGCTACGTCAACAAACAAAACTGCCGCATTTGGAGTGAACATTATCCTCAAGTGTATGTCAAAACACCGTTAACACATCCAGAAAAACTGACTGTTTGGTGCGCTTTATGGGCTGGTGGAATAATTGGTCCGTACTTCTTCAAAAACGATTATGACCAGAACGTTACAGTCAATGGTGATCGGTATAGAGCCATGATTACTAACTTTTTCATTCCTGAATTGAACAACCATGATGTCCAGGAGCTGTGGTTTTAGCAAGACGGCGCAACATGTCACACAGCTCGTGCCACAATCGATTTATTGAAAGACACGTTTGGTGACCGCCTAATTTTACTTTTTGGACCTGAGAATTGGCCTCAAAGATCTTGTGATTTAACACCGCTAGACTACTTTCTGTGGGGCTATGATGTCATTGGTTTATGCGGATAAGCCACCGCTTGACCATTTGGAAGACAATATTCGCCGTGTTATTGCTGATATACGGCAACAAATGTTGGAAAAGTCATCGAAAATTGGACGTCCAGATTGGACTACATCCGGGCCAGCCGTGGCGGTCATATGCCAAAAATCATATTTGAAATGTAATGCCACAAGATTATCTTTCGAATAAAAAGAAATTCTTGTCAATCCAAAGATCCATCGTTGTTTTATTGCAATTTAATGTTCTATACCTCTAAAAAAACACCCTTTATATTTCTTCCTTCAATATATCGTTTCGTTTCGATTTGACATATTGTTAACAAAGCAAGTTAATATTTGTGTTATCGCTCATCAACTTTCGCCAAAGAAGAATTGTTTCAGATATCGTTTCGAAGATACAAATTCCAAGTTATGCCAAAAATTGTTCGAAGATTTTACTCACATTAAAAAATGAATATAACAATATTTATATAAGCATAGGAGGGGGCTGGGTAAGAGCTTCGTGTCCTTTTGTGAGAACGGGGAAGAGGGGATTTTGAAATTCTCTCCGATTACATAAAGAAACTCAGTTGGGTAATTGCACTATTTCATATTCTTTCAATTGACCTATGTCGTGGACGTCAAAATCAGAAATGATTATAATCTCTATGATTCTTGAAAGTCCGGTCGATGTTAAGGTTATATTCTATGTTTTTCCGGTTAGCGAAAATACGAACAAATCGATACTTTCTCAATTTCCTGTTGATACGGTTGGTTGGATGGATTTTTTCAAATAACAGTACGGAGTCACCAAATAAAAACTACAGAGTTCTTTTCACGGAAACTTTCGATAGATTTATGAAAAAAGAAACAAACGATTATTTTCACATTAAAAAATAATCAGAAATATCAAATCATTAAGTAACTCCAAAGACAAATCTATTTAACCAGTTATCAATCCTAAATTCAACACAAAGCAAAACTTTCCATTTCGTTTTTTCCATCATCTCGTTGAGAATATTTGTTATTGGTTTCGTCCTAAATACAATCCCGACAGAAGCAAAACAGATACCATATATTTACTGGAATTGGAAGCCGACTTATGCCGACGACGTCGAAGGAGAAATAAATTCCTAGTCTCGTCACACATACTTCGACGAATTTGTCGTCTAGAAAACCGGTTGAAATATCGACTCCATTTAAATGCACCAGCCGATAAACAATCAACCATCATTTAGAGATGTTTTTTCAATTGTTGCTACTCAGGATAAAGAACTCGCGTGTTTAGTTTCAAAATTTAACGATATTGATTTGAATGCAACTGACACATTAGTAGAATGCGTGCTGCAACAATATAACTCTTGTCCTATGAATTTTATTATTTATTTTTTTATGTACGTGAATCGAAAACTTGTACCCCTTTTGGAGAAAATTGTGTGAACGGATGAACGTGATATTTGATAGAGTTTAAATTTATTTATATATTATATATAAATTTATTATTATTATTATTTATTATACAAAAATTTTATAGAAACCATTTTCAAGTTATCGGGCTCTTGGTGGCGAACAGCATTGATTTATGAAAATATTTGTAGAAACGTTTCTGTAGTTCCAGATCTGCTTCGAATTTCACTATATTCTTTGGCACTTATTGGACTTTGTACATTAAAAATCAACGATAAACGACTTCTTTTAAACGTTTTATTGCATAATTTTTGTTCCATAAGGTTTTGAGAGATAAAAATGTCATTTGCTTTAAAAAGTTGATGGAAAACTTTTGAAGCAATATTTTCGTCGATCATTTTCGTGAAATTTTTCTGAAACTATTCTGAAAACTTTGGATTCTTTCGTTGGAGTTTTATTTTGTTTGTTTTAATATATCCTTCGTGAATTGTATAATTTTCAGGATTTTTCCGTTTTACTTTCTTCGAAAAAAAAACAGAAAAAGTTATTATAATTTTTCAGAATTTAGATTTTTCGGTTATATATTTTTCTGGTGATAATTGAGCAAAACTTTCAACTTTAATTGGGATTTTTAGTTATTTTAGTTTAAATTTTTCAAGATTCTGCATTTAATTCAATAAATGATTCTAATGATAATAGAATAAACAGAATTTAGGATCTGATGGATAAATGAAACACAAGCAGTAGTCAGAAAAAATTGTGCAGCCACGAGAATGAAATAAGGAAACATAACAAGTTGAAATCTTCAACTGGGATCCGAGGCAAAAATGAAACACAAGCATTAGTCACAAAAAATTGTGCAACCACAAGAATAAAATAAGGAAACATAACAAGTTGAAATCTTCAACTGGGATCCGATGAGAAAATGAATCACAAGCATTAGTCAGAAAAAATTGTGCAGCCACAAGAATAAAATAAGAAAACATAACAAGTTGAAATCTTCAACTGGGATCCGATGGAAAAATGAATCACAAGCATTAGTCAGAAAAAATTGTGCAGCCACGAGAATGAAATAAGAAACATAACAAGCTGAAATCTTCAAATGGGATCCGAGGAAAAAATGAAACACAAGCATTAGTCAGAAAAAATTGTGCAACCACAAGAATAAAATAAGGAAACATAACAAGTTGAAATCTTCAACTGGGATCCGATGGGAAAATGAAACACAAGCATTAGTCACAAAAAATTGTGCAACCACAAGAATAAAATAAGGAAACATAACAAGTTGAAATCTTCAACTGGGATCCGATGGAAAATGAAACACAAGCATTAGTCACAAAAAATTGTGCAACCACAAAAATAAAATAAGGTAACATAACAAGTTGAAATCTAGAACTGGAATGCGATGGATAAATGAAACACAAGCATTAGTCAGAAAAAATTGTGCAACCACAAGAATAAAATAAGGAAACATAACAAGTTGAAATCTTCAACTGGGATCCGATGGAAAATGAATCACAAGCATTAGTCAGAAAAAATTGTGCAGCCACAAGAATAAAATAAGGAAACATAACAAGTTGAAATCTTCAACTGGGATCCGATGGAAAAATGAAACACAAGCATTAGTCACAAAAAATTGTGCAACCACAAGAATAAAATAAGGAAACATAACAAGTTGAAATCTTCAACTGGGATCCGATGGAAAATGAATCACAAGCATTAGTCAGAAAAATTGTGCAGCCACAAGAATAAAATAAGAAAACATAACAAGTTGAAATCTTCAACTGGGATCCGATGGAAAAATTAATCACAAGCATTAGTCAGAAAAAATTGTGCAACCACAAGAATAAAATAAGGAAACATAACAAGTTGAAATCTTCAACTGGGATCCGATGGAAGAATTAATCACAAGCATTAGCCAGAAAAAATTGTGCAACCACAAAAATAAAATAAGGAAACATAACAAGTTGAAATCTTCAACTGAAAAGTAACAATACGCACAAGCCTTAGTCAGAAAAAATTGTGCAGGCACGAGAATGAAATAAGGAAACATAACAAGCTGAAATCTTCAAATGGGATCCGAGGAAAAAATGAAACACAAGCATTAGTCACAAAAAATTGTGCAACCACAAGAATAAAATAAGGAAACATAACAAGTTGAAATCTTCAACTGGGATCCGATGGAAAATGAAACACAAGCATTAGTCACAAAAAATTGTGCAACCACAAGAATAAAATAAGGAAACATAACAAGTTGAAATCTTCAACTGGGATCCGATGGAAAAATGAATCACAAGCATTAGTCAGAAAAAATTGAAATCTTCAACTGAAAAGTAACAATACGCACAACAAGAACGAGAATGAAATAAGGAAACATAACAAGTTGAAATCTTCAACTGGGATCAGAAAATATTGTGCAACCACAAGAATGGAAAATCTTCAACTGGGATCCGATGGAAAAATGAAACACAAGCATTAGTCAGAAAATATTGTGCAGCCACAAGAATAAAATAAGGAAACATAACAAGTTGTAATCTTCAACTGGGATCCGATGGAAAAATTAATCACAAGCATTAAGCCAGAAAAAATTGTGCAACCACAAAAATAAAATAAGGAAACATAACAAGTTGAAATATTCAACTGAAAAGTAACAATACGTACTACCTACTAAATAAAATAAAATAATCTAATACGTAATTCCGTCTGTTATAGAGTGCATAATATGAAAAAAGATTCAAACGCCAAAGAAACCAATAAACAATAATTTACCTAATAAGTACTGACCACTTATTACATTCAAGATATTAACGAAAGTACCCCAACATCCTCATTACCAATCAATCTGGACTATTTCAAACAACCTACAAAGATAACAACCCCAAAGATAACATTCCAAAGTACTCTTCGTAAAACTCATTAGTGCGTCTGCATATGTTCCACGACGATAAAAAACTTATAAATTATGGTTGAAGCGGTCATAGCCGATATTTAATATCTGGTATTCAAGTAATGCGTGACATCTGTCAATGTACCTAAGCCATTTCTGAAACAGTATGGTTCACATTTACATTCCTAAGTTGAGAATAAGATGTGAACATACTTCTACCCATATAGAATTACAAAACATATAATATCGTCGTGACTGCTTCCGTACATTGTCGAGCTATAAGTCTGTAAAACAAGAAGTTTGATATGACATATATTTGAAGAGGATATAAGTAGAATACGTTGAAATATTTATTAATGATTTGTAGGTGTTGATCTACTGTTGGAATAAGATTACCGTGTTTTGGGTCGGCAGTTTATAGTAACATTAATCAAGAGTGCCACACGGGCATTGCAGATGTCTGCATGTTGTAATTTAGATATGAATATCTTCTTTTAGTTTATCAAAACAATCGTAGCTCGTGTATATTAATATAATCACATATGAGAACGGAAATTGATTATATTGTTAATCTATTCCTGTAGTGATATTTCGTCTGAATAAATCTTTTTCTGCTTATTGAGGTTATATATAAGAATAATTTTTTTAGTGGTTTCCTTCGTATTTCCATGGAATCAGAGTTTGTTGGTTTCCTTATTATTTCCATGGAATCATAATGTTGACTGGTTTTTCCAATTTTCTATTTGTAATTCAAGTTTCGTATTCATCTCTAATATAATATGTATCAAGTAAACTAGACATAAAAATTTCCTTTTTGTTAAAATTTGTAATAATTGAATGTATCTTTGTAAAAAATATGTATACCATGCATACCATAATATGTATAAATATGTAAAAAATATGTATACCAAATTAATAATTACTTACACGATTGTACGTTTGAACTATCTATTTATTGAATTAAACCTTCGTTCAAATTTCCACATATTCAAGCAATAATAATTACTTATTTTTCAAAATAATATATATTCCAAAATTTTATACTAAAAAATTTTTGGAATATTTCATTAAATAAATTCGAGTGACATATAGGGTTTATACTAATTCGATATTTCACAAATGACACGGGGTTTCGCTCATCATTTGGTGAAACATAATATTAAATAAAAAATTAAAATTGAAACACTTCACTGAGTATACTCAGTGAAACTTCGGATAAATGTTTTAATTTTAATTCATTATTTAATTCTTTGTTATTTAAAAACTCGAAAATTTGAATCAACTTTTGGAGGCACATTAATTTTCTCATAAAAACTATGCTCATTTGTAATTACAGGTTTTTCAAAATCACAACAGAACATCCAAGTAATTGAACATCCAGAAAATCCATACTTTTTTCCAAAAAAGATGAATTAACGTGAAGTTAACACAGTATATTAGTGCTTGTTCTATGACGTTGAATACATCTAGAGGTCTCATGACATACATGTTCAGCAGGGTTACCCCATTTATACTCATTAGAATTTTTTTGGAAATACTTTCTGATACGTTTGAAGCAAAATCATAGTTCCTCTATAACGTTTACAGTACCTACTTCAGAAAGTTGCACAACAACTCGAAAATCCATGGTTCTATTGATGTAGCTACCTGAGTAAATGAAGACGATTTAGGCAATATTCATTAATTGAATTTTCAAATTTTCATATTAAATTTATTTCATGAAAACCAAAACCGATTCGCAAACAATCTAAGGAATGAATAATTGAAAAGGTTTTGGAAGATATGCTACTCTACTCGTTTACATCTTTGAGGGGTGAATTTTAAAGGGTGGTAATCATGGGTTGAGACTGTTGGAGGGAGCCCAACATGAATTACGATAAGAAATGAACATGTTAGTAATTTTAGTTGCTCCAAAGTTCATTTGATGCACTATTTGATGTTATTTTATATTCAAAGATGAAATCGAACTGTCTGAACTTTTTTCTTTAAAAGTGGAAACCTTCTTCTGGTGTCATCGACAGCTGATTAGTTTTTTTAATAGCCATTGATGAAACTTATGGAGATGAATATAAAGATACTTGGTGTCTTCTTCAAGGCGTCTCTTGATTATTTCTTTATATCACTGGGAAGAAAGAAGTTACATTCATGAGATTTGAAACGCAGAGTATTCCTAATGGAACGGACAAGTATGAATACCGTTGAACAATGCAATCGTTCTGAAATTTCCTGAAGATCATCCACGTACCGATCGAACGAGGAAATGAATTCGCCGTAACGCTAACCAATTCAACATCAAATCGTTTTCCCTTTTGCCGCCGATCCAGGAAACGCCATATTCGATCTTTCAAGGTTAATCCTGAAAACGCATGAAACCAATTAAAAGTTAAATAGGAAACGCGTTACGGACATTTTCCCATGTAAGTCAAGCGCCAAGTTCAAATGGCGGAGTTCCGAAGAGATGTGTATATTCAATAAAGTTAATTGCAAAGTTGAGGGGTCAGGCACGTTTCCAATATGTTAGATGATGACTCTTAATACAAAAGATTTTCAACAGATGATAGATGCGAAGACGTTGGGCAATAAATTCGCACATACAATTAACGAGAATTATCATTCCGTTCTGTTATGTCCAGAGGCGGCTTTCAATGGTAATAGGAGGAATATTTCAGTTTGTTGTGGTTGATGAATTCATTCCATATTTTGATGCTCTATTACTGTTTTTGTTGTTCTTTTTAGAGGCACCGGATAATACAGATGATGGCGTTTTACTAAATGACATACTCATTAATAATCTAAAGCACGTGCTGACTACACAGACCTAATTGCAGACAGAGTTGAGGCTTTCCAGAGACTAATAGACAAAGTAACACAAAGTTTGCGAAACCTACAATATTCGCCTTATCAGTCTTATGGCCAGTTTTACGCAAAGGGATTCCAACATCCGTGTACATCGACAAAGTACCTGGACCCATTTCTTAACAACAAATGGCAAGGCCACGGACTACCTCGAACAGGCCATGAAATAAGTATATGGCACTGTGGCGTTGGTGGTCTATGAAATTTTAGTTAGTTTAGCTTGTTTACTAATGCAAATAGGACTCTTCTCAAAACTTCCTCAGTTTGAATAATTTGAGTTTTTAGTATAAATTTTTTATTTTTCAATTGTGTATAGTATAATGCATATGTTATTGTTGATAATTTGTTAAAATCTCAACATAAAACCATAAAAAAACAAAGTGTTCAGTGTGCTAACCCATTACCCGGATACCGGTGTGAAACCGGTATTTTACGGTTTCAGTATTAATCGTCTATTCATCAATTTTGTATAGTGTAATATACAAAATATACAGTGTGTATAGTTTGTGGATAACATAACATCAAATTATAAAAACGAAGTGTTTTGTGTGTACCGATTTAATCGAATCGAAATCAAATTTGTGTTGTGTTTTGAGTACGGATTACTTACAAATTATTTTTTTTGTGAAATATAGTGTAGAGGATAGGTGTTCCGTAGGTGATAAATAAGTTTCAAGATTAGATAAGTTTCTAATAAGTATATTCTTCAAAAATGACGAAAACTTGTTGCATTCCTGGTTGTAAATTAAATTATAACAGCACCCTGAAGGCGGGTGGACAATTAGTATCGACCTTCAGTTTCCCTAAAAATTAATTTTTAAGAGTGAATGAATGAAATCTATACCACGAGATAATTGGACACCATCGAAATATTAAATTCTTTGTGAAGAGAAGAGAAAATATTCAGTTCATCAGGGAAGAGAAATTTGTTTCACCTGGTGGGATTGTAAACATACTTAAAAGAACAAGATTAGCGCCTACGCGGTTCCTTCTATTTTTCCAAATTCACCGCATTATTTGTCAAAAAATGTGCTCTTACTTAGGAAAAGCCCAGAGGAAAGGCTTGGAAATAATTTAGCTCGCAATGATTATTTGAATAATATTTTTGAACAGTCAGATTTAATTGTCAATTTTCAAGATTTAATTCTTCATTACTCCAGTAAAATAAATATTCCTGATTGTTGGAATGTTGAAATGGGCTCAGTTAACAACAAAATTCATTTTATTGTCATTGGGTGAGACGTTGAAAGATTTTATTGTTGCTGTGTATGTGGTAAAGATAATAAAAATATTCTGAACATGCTGTTTACCATTTTTTCTAATATCTTATTGAATTACTACAAAAAAAAAATAATGAAGTTTAACAATAGAAAACTAAATCAAAAAATAAACGAAGAAAGCTTAATACTTTCATATAGTAGGTTGTTGGTTGCGCTTACCAGAAATATAATATTTATTTATACTAATAATTCAATTTGAGTAATTCCTACAGCGTTTTTTTCAAATTTCCTTTTCTCTCAGATAATTGAATAAATTTGGTTAGGCAACTTTTTATGTGAATAAGTCTGACTAGAAGTATTTTTTACGGAGTGGGGCTTTATCGAAAACATCGTAGTTTTCTTGTTAATGTTTTACATTTTTCTGTTACAGTAATATTGCTCAGGAATAATAGTATTTGGTATGTTAATATTTTGTTATATGTATATAATGCTACATATTTTGGTCACATATTTAGTATGTTATAAATAGCAATAATATTTTTTATCCGTTCGGAATATACTAAAAGAGTTGAAATAATGCTTGAAACTTTGAAACAACCGACTAGGAGAGTAGACCCCGGCACGATTTTGGCAACACCACCGGACTACGCTCTTCATGGCCTGTTTAAAGTCGGCCCAGGCAAGACTCTTAAAGAAAAATGTGAACTAGGAATAACTAAGCATTTTTCCCTGAATTTTTCTTTCATTTTGTTTTTGTACATTTTTGATATTCATTTCGATTTTGTCATGTATTCTAGTTTATGAAAGGGTAGAAAAACACTTCGGGAACCATGTCCCTTTGTGTATTTGAATGTTTAAATTTACACAATAAAATCATTTATATACAGGTACATGTTTATTTTCACATATAAGTGCGGAAAATTTTATATTTTGCCTTGGAATGTCTTTATGTGGTGGATATATTTTCAAGAATGACGCTTCAAAGTAGATCTACCATTTCAAATGTAGATTGCTAACATTGTGTTGACTATTTTTTTCTACAAGTTTCAGACTGAATTTCACCTCACATACATACTACATCACTCAAATATTCTTAAAGTACAAGAAATGGCAATAGAGGAGTACCTACGCATAAAATAAACGCCAAATAGTCATAAATATCTTCCAACTACTATCACAACCTGTCAAGAATAAGTGAAGAATCTACACAGTTTCTGGCACATCCGAAGAAAAGACAATGACGAAGGACCCGACGCCCTAGGTGCGAATGAAAATACATCTTCAAGTCACGGTCGTTCTACGACTTGCACAACCGGACTCGGAACTAAACCAATTTCGTACGAAGTGGACCTCGCGACGAGTGCATATTTCTTGGTCCATTTGACCAAGTCCCGCGAAGAGTTAGTCCCCCAATATCGACGAATAAATATTGACCTCTCTCTTTCGCTCGCTCTTCTAGCAAGTTTCAGGGCCCAGTTCTCAAACTGACAAGTCATCCAATTGTATTTAATGAGGCATTTTGATTTATATTCCGATTACTTTCGGCGTATTTTGTGCTGGATATTGCGTCTGTCTTAACGAATCTGTTGGCCGAACGATAAATGCAAGTGGCCAAATCTTTGAGCGAACCGAGGAAGGAGGAAATGACTCGTTTAATTTTCTGAAACTGAAACAGTGTTGAACCTCTTGTCAACTCCAAATCAGTGAAAATTCTCAAACAGCAATCAACACAATGTAGTTAGTTCATTACTTTCAACAAGTTCAGTCCAGTATATCATGAAATCTATATGTAACGGGTGTTTTTTTTTTAGAGATATAGAACTTTAATTTGTTGGCATTACTGTTGAAGATGACCACCGATTTAACAGTTGAGAAGTGATTTATTCTCAATTTGGTTTGGCAATTCATCATGAATAGACTCACGCCTGAACAACGCTTGCAAATAGTGCAATTTTATTCAAGTGTATGTCAGTGTATTTTGACATACTCAAGTGTATGTCAAAACACCGTTACATCCAGAAAAACTGACTGCTTGGTGCGCTTTATGGGCGGGTGGAATTATTGGTCCGTACTTTTTCAAAAACGATGATGGCCAGAACGTTACAGTCAATGGTGATCGGTATAGAGCCATGAATATTAACTTTTTCATTCCTGAATTGAACAACCATGATGCCCCGGAGCTGAGGTTTCAACAAGACGGCGCAACATGTCACACAGCTCGTGTCACAATCGATTTATTGAAAGACACGTTTCTAATTTCACGTTTTGGACCTGTGAATTGGCCTCCAAGATCTTGTGATTTAACACCGCTAAACTACCTTCTGTGGGGCTATGTAACGTCATTGGTCTATGCGGATAAGCCACAAATGCTTGGCCATTTGGAAGACAATATTCGCCGTGTTATTGCCGATATACGGCCACAAATGTTGGAAAAAGTCATCGAAAATTGGACGTCCAGATTGGACTACATCCGAGCCAGCCGTGGCGGTCATATGCCAGAAATCATATATAAAATGTAATGCCACCAGATTATCTTTCGAATAAAAAAAATTCTTGTCAATCGAATGATCCATCGTTTTTTTTACTGCAGTTTAAAGTTCTCTACCTCTAAAAAAAACACCTTTATTATTATTTGAAGTTCTTCAGTCAATCACTAGGATAAGAGATTTAAGCGCTGAGATACCTTCAACTGATCTGCAACCAACGCTTTCATCGTAATCACTCATTAATCATCTTGGAACGCATCCTCGAACGTCATAGAATTCATCGCTCTGTCCTACGTGATCTATTATGTCGCTAGAATACAATGTATTCATATATGTTCTTATTCGTATTCTGGTCAGTGTGTCAGTCATTTTTGCTGCAGATGAACGAAAGTATCTACCCGTAAGTGTAATATCTCCATAAAAGTTTATGATACTGAACACACATTTTATTCAAATATTTTCTTAACGGTTAAATATTTTATTACAAACAATGCATACATAGTACGTTTGATCTTGGTCTGAAACAGGTACAAGAATGTTCTTTAATGGAAATTTACACTTTTATTATTGAAACCATATTTGCCAAAGAAATCATCAAACTGGTTTTTCCTTGAAGTTTTTCTGAGGACAAAAAAATTAGACACCGATATCTTATATTTTATTTTTTTTATTAATGGAACCATTCTTAACGTGGAAACCTCTGTGGGAGTCCAGCGGAATAACTACTGGTAACAGTCAGAAAAACAGCGAATCTATGTTTTCTTAATTATTATGAACAAGGAATCCACATGATCAAGTTTTTGTTCATTTTGGAACATTTTTGAAAGGGTTTTAGCCGGCAAATGTTAAAAAAAATGATTTAGTTTTTGTTTATTTTGGAACTCTGCCAGAATTATCCACTTTCCACAGGGATTAGCTGGCTAAAAGATTGAGAACCGCTATAATAATGGTATTATCTACATTCAACTACAGTGATGACATTGATTTATCGATCAAATACTTTTTCTTGAAGTTCTTTTAAGGACGAAAAAATTACACACCGATATCTAATATTTTATTTTTTTTATTAATGGAATCATTCTTGATGTGGATCCCTTTGTGGGAGTTCCGCAGAATACTGGTAATAGTGGGAAAAACAGCGAACCTATGCTTTCTTAATTATTATCAACAAGCAATCCACATGATCTAGTTTTTGTTTATTTTGGAACTCTGCCAGAATTATTCGCTTTCCAAAGGGGTTTAGACGGCGAAAAGATTGAGAACCGCAGTAATAATGGTATTATCATTGAACTACAGTAATGACATTGATTTATCGATCAAATACTTTTCCTTGAAGTTTTTTCAAGGACGAAAATATTAGACACCGATATCTAATATTTTATTTTTTTCATTAATGGAATCATTCTTGATGTGGATCCCTTTGTGGGAGTTCCGCAAAATACTGGTAATAGTGGGAAAAACAGCGAACCTATGCTGTCTTAATTATTATAAACAAGGAATCCACATGATCTTGTTTTTGTTCATTTTGGAACCCGCAAAAGATTGAAAACCGCTGAAATAATGATATTATTTACATTCAACTACAGTGATGACATTGATTTATCGATCAAATACTTTCGAAATTGAAAAACTAGAAAAAATGAGTTTTCTACAAATTTCATAATATGTATTGTATAACCTTGAAACGTAGGATAATAATCGCCCGAGTTCCACCCCCTAGTGTAAATATTAAATCTAATTGATTAGACTCAATAAAAAAATCACGGTGATTTTTACCGATAATTCATCAGCAGAACTCACCCTGCGTTTTCCGCTGGCCCGGCAGGAAATCCGATATCCGTCGGTGCGGGTGTTGCAGCCGCGGGTGGCACATAGTCGAGCCTGTCCAAAGAACTTAGTAGAAACGGAGGCCCCACAGACTCAGTTAAAGGAAATTCCTGGGAGAACAACTCCACGGAGTCCGAAAAGGAGCTGCCGTCTCCGGCCTCTCTTCCCCACGTGTAAAACAGCTTGAAGGCGGTTTTCACGATTTTCACGAAAGAAAAGTGGTAGGGAAAAGCGTAACACGCATCTACATGTTACGAAGAGTTTTTGTTGTTCCAAATAGAAACTGAACAACGCAATATCACTTGTAAAGTACGTTTCAAATCGTAGATTGAATGAATTGTTTATTTTGGCATATATTCCTTTAAATATTTGAGAGCACTGTCAGGTATAGTTTACTTCACTGAAATCAAACAAGTTGTCAAACGTTTGGACCTCACAATAAGTATTTATCAACTGGTTATACCAAATATCCTTTCGTATAATTAATTCGCTTTTCAAATTTTGAATCAATAAATTTGAAATATTCAAATTATAACCTGAAAGTAACGTTCCGCTAATTTCAATATATTTGAACTAAATAAACCGCTATTAACTTACTTAAGTCACTGTTACTTAAGTCAAAAATTGCAATGAAGAATGTTAATAAGCATTCCGATTTATCCTTGGACTTAATTTGTGCTATTGATTATTAGTTTAGTGAGCCGGTAGAAACTATTCTCATAAAAACCATCAGAATTATTAAATTCGTGGAATAATAAACCATTAACATGGGAAGATCGTTAAAACATGATAACAACGAAAATATACGTTTAAAAATTCGGAATAGAAGTTAAGTATGCATAGTGCCTCTCTTCTTTTGATTGAGCAGGTACGATCTCAAAGTTTCTTTTTAAAATGAATGAAAGAGTTATTGTTTATTTCGATTACGTGACTGATGGTCTATAAGAAATAAAAGACAATGCTGTACTCCTGACGGATGCGTCAACGGTTTATTTAAATCTGCAACGAAAGTAAGCTATTCGTTGGCACCAGTCTAGAATTTAAGGCACAAACACATGCATTGTTTGAATTCGCTGTGCGAAAATTCCAGCGGTGAAATATTCGAACGACTATAAACAGTGAAAGATTTAATGCAAGATCCAAACGTCGCAGACAAAGCGATATCACTGACCCATCGAATGATCCTCAGTTATCATACAAAGACGAAGAAATGCACATCGCACAAATTTTACAAACTTGTCAACCACTCACGACTGATAAGTCTCCAGTGACAGATGTGGGGGAATCACACAAGACACAATACAGACGATTTTCAATCACAATAACGGTCCTGTAAAAGTGGCGAACGTCATACTCGATTTTAATCAAACCGTGATGGATTTATTTACCGGAATACGTGGGAATCCGATAGCAGTTCACACTACGCCAGTTGTGTGGAGACTGATATTCAAGCAGTGTATCAACGCCGCGCCGCTAGAGGGCCGCCTGAAATGTCTGGTGCTCTGGAGCGTCTACGCGAACGATGACGATCGCTACACAATATTGCCGGTGCTGTTTTTCTTTCGTAATGTGTGATAAACACAAACAACCTGAGGCGTTAGAGCTACAATACAGTAGATTCGTGAATAATAATATTATGAAAAGATACGCTGTACCAAACATTCGTTTTCACGATTCTACGGAAGGAGAAAAATTGCGGGAAAACCTGGAAAAAATACAATCGTTTGGAATATGAAATATCAATACGAAGTTGGTTGGTTGGTTTGGGGAATTCAAAGAAATTAATTATGAAATTGATCACATGCATTTTTCATTTTAAAATTGATTTGATGAAATATTTAACATAATCTCTACGAACATATAATGTTTATTCCAAATCACTTAGAATTTCAGATCAATAATACAGTTATTGTTCACTCAATGATAATATCGTTTCATAATAGAAAAGATAACATCAATTTTTTTCGGAAAGATGGAAACCTTGGATAAAAAGTCCAAAATACTTATATTATATAGTATTATACAGTACCTCTATATAATATAGAGGTACTGCAAAATAAGTACCTGAAAATTATTTGTATATACTGAACTATACTGAAATTACCTATCAAAAATGTGCCTTTTTAGGAATTTCTGCTTCATACTAGTACATTTAGTGAAGGTATTGCCTGTCAATCAACAAGAGGTTGTTTTTTAAGAAGTTGGTGAAGATTTTGTATAATTTTTTGAAGATGAAACTAAATGCTTATTCTTATAAAAGTATTAAAATGCTAGAATTATTTCACCTGAGGAATAATTTCATGATTATTTCACACATCTGTGATTCTTTATATTCATAATTGTACATTTCAAACTATAGAATCATAAGCAATAGATGTCAACCTATTACTTTGGATAAGATGCAGCTTTTTCGAAGTGTCCTATTATAACGTTAATTTTTTTTCAAAATTAAAACATGGTTCCTTTCATTCGAAATTAATTAATAATTGAAGGGCGATACCTGGAGAAAATTAATATCCATAATGGATTCAATAATTAACATAAATAAACAAATTTGATATTGAATAGTATTGGCGTTTACTTGATTTAAATCCATTATAATTGAATATAAACTAAAATATATAAATAAAAATATAAAGTAAAACTTTTGATTTACACTTTTATTGAAAACATAGCATGATGTTTCGTCGTGATAAACGACTTCTTCAAATACTAATAGAATACTAATAGAAGTATTCTATTAACATCTAAAGAAGTCGTTTATAACGACGAAACTCGTCATGTAATGTTTTCAATAAAAGTGTAAATCAAAAGTTCCAGTGTTTGGATTTTATCTTATATTCAAATAAACTTAAATTATCTCATGTATTAAATAAAACGTATGTCGCGAGTTTCGAAGTACAACTTCCTCTTCAGATAATAAATTAACACTGATACAAATTCACAAATACAAATGTCTATACAAGTTCTAGAGTGCCAGAAAATGGAATAAATAAGAACAAGAATAGAATCTAAAGTCAAAATTAACATTGACAAATAACTGGTCAATGAAGGGTAGGTTTTCCTCCCTCGTTTGGTTTTTATACCTACATTTTTCAACTCATTACTTACGACTGTTCTGTCAGCCCTGAGAAGTATCTTCAAATTTTCTTTGAATATTGCATTTTTCCAATTCGTCATCACATCCAGGAAATTTACACGTTATTAACGTGGAGATTTCAACACACGTAACCTATACAACCTTAACCCAGATTCTTGACGGTTCAATTTCAACCGAAGTAGTTGTGGTGTAATGCTGCACTGAAAATTTTTATGGACGCAACAATTTTCATAAATTATTCTGCTCAGTGATATTGTCGGTAAATTATGTTTTTTATGGTTGTACGTTTCAGGAATCGGCAAGAACTGTGAGTAATTTATGGATAGCATTCGGTGCATGTTTGTAGAAATCGAGCAGATGAGATGTCAAGACATGAAACAATTCAACAACTGATATGAATATATCAAGTAGAATACATATGGAAAATTAGCCATGTCAAATAGATATGAAGTTGATTGAGTACTCGCTGATCTCTGAAACATTGTTTAATATATTAAATGAAAAATAAATGACTAGATTTCACAAAATTTATAATAAATAAATACTTGACAATTGTATCGGGGTATTTTCAAATTTTCAAACCCCATTTTCAAATCGGTCAAACTTTTCAAAATGGGGTAACACCCCAAAACAATTGTCAAGTATTTATTTATTATAAATTTTGTTTTTTAAAAGTGTTTTTCATTTAATATATTATATAGATATGACATTCCTCTCCAATTCTTGTTGAATATTACTAAAATTTTCTTCATTAATTATATTGAAAGTATGTATAATTGTCATATAATTGTGGAACTCGTTTACTTTTACAAATGTAATTGATGGACTGTGTACTGTTTTCATTTTGAATAAATTAAAATTAAAAATCTGGGCTTAAGTTTGCACTGAGTATATTAACAACTCTACACATGTTTCGAGTAGTTAGCACATTATCAAGAGTCATGAGGTATTTATTTTGATTGAAGAATAATATTTTCACAAGAATTGTGAGCCATTTTTCCATTCAACTGTCCAATGGAATCTTGGCGGCAGCCACTTTCAGTATAACTTCTATCGGAAGTAAGTACAAGTGATTTCTCCAAATTTCGATATACCATGATTTGCATTACCCATTTTATTCCCATGGATTGCCCATCTTCCAGAGATCTTTTCGATTTACAATATTTTAAGATGTGCATTCCGTCATTCTACCAAGCATTGACTACGTCTAAATTTAGAGGAAAAATTTGGAAGTATTTTTTTGAAAATCGAAACTAGGGCAACTGTACCTTGTAGCTGTAATTTGTTTTTTACTTATCAATGATTACATTAATTTTTTTCATTGTTTATCTGAACTATGTATATTTAATTCAGTTATTCATTTCGCAATAGTATTTCTGAAGTGATACAACTCGAGAATCGGTGTTTTTTAGTTATGACTAAGAGAGAAATTGGTGAATATCTCTTTATCAATCATCAAAGCTGTATCAATCTAGTTTTAAAATTGTCCGTCAGAGGACAAACTCATAAGATTGCCCAGAAGTTGCCTTTTGCAGAAACACCGATTTTTGAATTGTCACTTTAAAAAAAATAGTACGATTTGATTTTTCGGTTTTCATTTTTTACATATCAATAATTCTGTGAAATTGCCAAACAGGGTGTGAGTGCCAGAACAAAGGCACTTATCTACTTAATCAAAGACACTCATCTACCTTTTTTTTTGTTACCTTTTTTGCTGTAATGAAAATAATGCTGTGAACGTAAATTTTAATGAAGACCTATTATTATCATCAAACTGTGAACATTTCCTTTCTTTTCATAGTTACTCAATTGTAATATCTTGTGACTGTAGAGTTATATTTTTCTTTGTTCATTTCATGTCATTAATTTCGTGATAACGATCAACAACCTATCATATCTGTATTTGTAGAATTGTAACTTAGAATCTGAAGATGAAAAAAAGTTATTCGAAACAAGCACCAGGTGTTAACTTCGTATAACATATATGCTGAATATCAGTGAAACCATATCCTTCTAAAAATGAATTATTGGAGAGACATGGATCTTTTCCGGAAAAACTTACATAACATTCCAGTATTTTCAAAATTTTAGCACAAAAATGATATATCTCCATTTCAGAGGAATTTCAGGTAACATAAACGCCTTGATGACTCAAGTAATAAGAAAAAAACAGAAATAATATGCTTACTTATATTCCATACTTATCTAAGTCGTAACGTTCAAATGGTAGGAAGCCATTAACGAACAACAATTCCAATAACATCCTGAATTCCTCGGGAATGTGACAGTTCTATGAAACATTAAGCGATTGGTATTTGATTTATGAGTTTCACGATTCATTTTTGAGTCACACAAACATAGTAATATAAATGTACATGAACTTTGTTATTTGGTACCAAATTAAACCTTTCTCCAAATAAAACAAGACATTAAAATCAGCAATTTCCATCGAGGAGACATAACACCCCTAGTAGAGCGTGACCAAATATCGAAAGAACAGCACTTTGAAAAAAGGGTTTATAATGTAAACTAAGCATAATTATATCAAAGTGACAGTTTTAAAACACGAACAGTGACTTTTAAACGGGTTCAGAGAAGTGGCAGTTCCCAAAGTTTTCAGCTGACGACCCATCTTTCCATAGAAATATCTTCAAGAGCAATCAATCGACGTTAATAATCGAAACCACATTTGTATGAAACTCTTCCTTGAATTTCCATAAATACCACTGAAATATATAATTATATTGAAGATGCAAATCAATTATGAATAACAATATGTGTTCTGATATCGATTAGTAAATGACCAGATATAAACACTATGTAGCAAAATAGTAATTTGAATATCAAACTAGGCATGCATTTGTAATATATGCAAGAAATGATGGATGCATAAAAGTTTTCCTAGATACGAAATAAGTCATTCAATAAGAAGCCAATAAATTGTTAAAATTGAGTTAAAATCGATTTCAAATTCAACAAAACATTTTGATTTTACTAAATTTCTTATATAATCTTTTATTTTTATGATAGTCACGACCCATCTGTAACCTCTTTGCGACGCTCTAACGGGTTATAACTCACCCATTGGGGACCGCTGATTGATATCTATCGTTCAGAAAGCGATTTCAAAGTTTTTTTTCTCAAAAAACTACATACAGAACTAATTTTGGAGTTCCTGGAATGAATAAGCCCAACTTCAATTTACTTTAATGTGAAGCAGGTTTTTCTGCTCAACTTTTCATTAAAACGAAGCTGCAAAAATTAACAAGACAAAAAATTAAATTTTGTCGCAGACAGCAAAAACTTAATATATACCTGATTCGCCAAGTTGTATAGAGCATGCAAATTCTAGTATCTCGCCTAGTTCTCTAATTATAGTAAATAATTTCGTCAAAATGTTCATACATTTGGTTGAAGTTAATTTTTTATAACTGATAATTTCAAGAAAAATTAACAAGAAATGAAGTACCAATAAAGAGATTTTCTTCCCTATCGAAAATATTGAATGGAAATTATTTAAGAATATTAGTTATATATTGACAGTACGCAGGAATCTGACAACAAGAATGGACAATAACAACTTTACACCATGAATCGTTAAAAATATTAATTTTATGCTTGATGGCACCAAGAATAGTACGCATTTTCAAATCTACTCATGTCCTATGAAAGAAGAAAGAATTGAAACTATGACGTCAATTTTTTATTACAAAGCTATCAATCTCATGACTTTTCACTCATTCGGGAGATTTTAAAAAAGTTCAGAAGTAAATTGTTCCCGAAAAAAATTTTAAAAAAATAGTTAGTTGAAAGATAGTAAGAAAGCAGTTAGGAATATTTTTTAAGTTTCAGTAGCTTGTTGAATATTAAGTCGATTGAAAAATCCTGAAATATTTGTAGGTTATATAATCACGCAAATGCATCGAAATGTCTGAAAATAATTACAAAATAGTAGAGCATCCCTATGAAAAAACCAAATTTGATGACAAAAGATTATTTCGGAAAAAAGTTTAAAAAGCACTGTTCTTCTCATTTTGATTTAAATTCATTAATCATAAAGTAAAATTCAATTATCATATAACTTCAAATTTATTAATTCATTCCACGTAACAAAGGAAGGTTTTATAACATCTTACTAAACAAGGGGTGTCCAAATCCACATACAGGTATAACAAAATACATGCTTAGTATTTTCACCTTTGAAACTTGCACCTAATAAAGAATTGTAAATTTCACAGCGAATATTTCAGCAACCTCAACATAAGAACATATTGAAATGATAATGCATCAAGTATACTTATTATATCTCAACAAAAGGCGATTATATTCAATATCATGCATACTTAACAGGAATAGCAAAGAGATGTTTAACGGCAGTTTATATTTGACACGTATACATATTTTTATCTTTGGTTAGTGCAGTGGTTTTTCAACTTGTATCTTTACATCTAGTATTCTGTTCGATGCCAGAAATAATTATGAAGGAGATTTCTCACTTCAATATTCTGTGTATATAGTTTCAGCAGAAACTATTCATTTGTATTGGTATTGACAGTCGAGTTTCCAAAAATCTAGACAATCCTATCAGGACATTGGATTTTTACGAGAGTGGGGTGAAAAGTTTCCGGCCTGATCAAGAAAAACGATGTTTTGAATTTTTTTTCTTTATTTTTTAACATAATCTCCATCAACACTGATACATTTCTCATAACGGTGTTCTAATTCACTTATACCAGTTTTAAACGTAGATTCGTAAAGCTCCTCAAAATATTAATTTATAGTTTCGATAACTTCTTCGTTGCTTTCAAATCTTTCACCGCCAAGTCAATTTTTGAGGTTAGGAAACAGGTAATAGTCGCTGGGAGCTAAGTCTGGAGAGTAGTGAGGATGCGGCATCAATTGAAACTTCAATTCGTGGATTTTGGACATAGCAACAATCGACGAATGTCCTGGTGTGTTATCGTGATGAAACAAAATTTTTTTCTTCGCCAAATGAGGTCGTTTAATTTGCACCTTGTCCTTCAAACGTTACAATAAGTCTACTTAGTATTGACCAGTGATAGTCTTAGCATTTTCAAGATAATCAATGCATATAATTCCTCTCGCATCAACAGTAGCCATAACATTGTTTGCCGATAAAATTGTTTTTGCCTTCTTTGGAGTTAGTTTCCCCTTTCCAAACCACCGTTTTGACTGTGCTTTATTTTCAGGAGTGTAGTGGTGAACCCAAGTCTCATCAACAGTTATGAATCGACGCAAAAATTACTTTGGATTACGACTATACAGCGCCAAATTTTCGGTAGAAATTTTTTTATAATGACTTTTTGATCGAGCTTTAGCAAACGCGGCACCCATCTTACACACATCTTTTCCATGCTCAAATGGTTGTGCAAAATATTTCGCACACGTTCAGCTGATATCCTCCAGGTCTCAGCTATCTCGTGCACTTTCAATCTGCGGTCTTCCAATATTATTTGATGGATTTTCTCAATCATTTCTGACGTTGGGACCTCAATGGGTCGTCCTGAGCCAGGCTCGTCAGAGGTGCTCACACGACCCATTTTGAATTCAGAAACACACTGCTTAATAGTTGAATATGATGGGGAGGAGTCTTCTAGTGTTGAATTCATCTCTTCTTTTATTTGTTTTGGTGTAAAACCTTTCAAATAGAAGTATTTGATGACAGCACGTTTCTCCAATTTTTCCATTTCCACGAAAACAAACGCAAACTAGCGTTTTGCAAACGCAAACAAACGTTGAAACTTTACATAAAAGCTCAGTAGGATAGGTACTGTAGGACGCCGCTCCAAAAGTGGCGCCATATCTTAGTCAGGCCGGAAATTTTACACCACACCCTCGTATAATTTATAACAACTGATTGACTAAGACAAAACTCAACCATCTAATTATAGAGATATGCATTTCTGAGGGTATGTTCATTTAAAAGCTCCTTAATATTATTCAACCAGTTTTATAAATAATACACGATGAGTACACTGTTTCATATGTTATTTCCGTAGTTTCGATGGGTGAACAAGGAACAACATGAAAAAGGTTTTACCTCTTAATATACACAATCAGGGCACTTTTAACACGCCAAAATATTTCAAAATATTACCGTGAACAGAGTTGAAATTTTAAAGGTATTTTATTCGAACTGAATGTGATAAATATATGTTTTTTCTACATCATTTTATTTCACACCTCAACAAAATGCAATAAGTGAGCATACTCAAAAAGGTAAACCAAATATAAATAAAAATCATACATCATCAATAAATTCTGAGGTCACGAATATTGTATCTTCAACTGTATACATTTTTGTAAGATTTGTGGTGACTTTTCCGTTTTATTTGTGTTTAAACAATACACCTAAAGACTAAATTTGAATACAAGCCAGTCAACTTTCTCAATTCAAACATAAACAGTTACAAAGAGTTCCATTATATACGTATATTTAAGAGTTCTGAAAAAAGACAGAATAATCTCGAAAAATAAATGATTTATCCTGAGAAATGTCATAAAATGGCTGGATGAATAGCATATAGTTGTATTGCAGTTAATGTACCAGATGTAACGCTTTTTCGATACGTGACGAACTTATGAAGTTATAGGTATCAAGTTATATTTGAAGAATCTACTTTCTGATATATGGCGAATGAAGAATATTCAAAATAAGGAATAAACAAGTTTTCGTAATCAAAATTTGTCGTTGAACTTTATTAATTCCATAAAATATTACTATCAAAACTTTGAATCATTACAAAAAACATTTTCTAAACATTATTAATCTCCAGCGGTCTATCAGACCGGAAACAATTTGTCGTCGCGATATCTTCCAACAAAATGGATAGTGCTGAAATATTTGAATTAGCTGATATCTAGCCGGGAAACTCATTCTATTCCGAACACATATGAAGGAAGACAAAGATAAACAAAAATATAGTGTATGAGAAATGACGACATGTTTCAATTTCAATCTCGAATGTTAAGAAGGAATTTGTATTCGCGGCACGAATACGGTCAAAGGTTTGAAATTCTGATATTATTGAAATTATGTGTACTTCTTATCGAATATGTATTTTAAATTGATGCTATGTCATTTAATCAACATAGAACACGTAAAGGTCGATAAGTTTTCGACCCACCACTTACAGCAAGCGCATCAAACAATGACAAAATTATAGTCACTCCATCATATCTTATCATAAAAGGCCAGTAAACTGCGTTCAAGTCATAAACGAATTTTTCCTTAAATATGTTCAACAAGGATCTCTTCTGGGACCCATTATTTTCAAGATATATGAATAAGGCAAAACATTTTATAGAATTAAGAGACGGGAAAACCACCAATAGTACCAAAAGTAATAGCTTGAGTTGTGCTGATGATACCGACTTGAACATGAAGAAGAACCTGAAGAACTGATGAATGTAGTACAGGAAAAAGTATTGAAGTTGAGTATGCAAATCAAACGTAGATTTGTCGAGACTAATTAAACGCAAAACGACGCGGTTTCAACGAAAAAACAGAAGAATGATAAGTCAAAATATTTAATAAAGGTAAAAAAAAATCAAAAACCACATCAATTTTTGCTATAATACAATGCATATGACATTCTTGAATGGCAGACAACCATTGTTTAGTAAAGGATGCTCAACAAAATAATTTTCAACATCTAACTAAATGTATCAACATTCTCGATTGATCTTCAGTAACTTTTGTACACTTAGGTACATCAAGCACTATTTTAAATATTGAAGGAGACAATTTTTCCATTCCAAAGTCATGTTTTGGAACCTTCACAATGTGAACGGAAAAAAACGAGATGAAGTCTAACCCATACCACCTTGATTTGTAGCTACCACCAATGAAAAAACATTTTCTATGACACTTATTTTTTTCCATTTTTTTTTCATTATTTAGGAGGAAAAATAAACAGCAACTCTCGTATATTCATCGAGTAGGATGTCGAGTTTATTGTAAATTGATATTTGATCTGGTAGTTCCATGGAAATATTAGAAGAACACGGTACGGTTATAGATCAAAGAAGTCAAGTACCCGTTTGTAACGAAAGGACAATAGGAGAGAAACCGTCCCGAATGATTTAGTGTTGCTGATATTTCGCGGATACCGATTAGATATAGTGTAGAATAATGGATCAACTTCACTGCAAATAATTATGATTAAAGACCTGCACCTTCATCTAGAGAAAAAACCATTTGACCCAGGAAGTCATGCCTGAAGAGCTTTTCAAGTGCCGCCAGTATGACAGATTGGATTGGCAAACGATTGGTGAGAAAAATAAACGTTGACTCTCTTTATAATGAATGTTATTTATTTACCTAGAGGAAAATTACAATCCTTTACTGATAGTCATGTTTTTTCGTTAAACTCAATAGTTTTCTGCTTTTGCAGCCATAAAACGAATATTTTGTGCAAAACATCATGCCGTGTGAATAATACAGGAACGTTTTTTACTACAACGGGGCATTATATAAATACCTACTTGTTCATCTTCCACAAATTCTTTCAACAAGCACAACGTAGAAAGACATTCTCCTGAAATACACAAATTAAGCATACACAATTTCGACAGTGGCATAAAAATATTAGTAATAAGTTCTTTATTCTCAACAGGTATAACACCCAATTACAGAAAATAATAACAATGTTGAATACTAACTAAATAATTCAAATGAAAAAGATATAACAAAGAACTCAATCTAATCTAAAAAAATAGTAACTAATAACTTCATTATAGCATTCAATTGAATATTACTAAGAACTCAATGTAAATTAATTCATATTAGTCAATTTTCTTTGTTCACATAACTCCTGATAATAAATTCTATGGAGTCAAAGTGAATGTCACAATTATTGGCAACTCTATTGAATGTAGACTCCATAAACCAAATGGTGGATTTTATTAGGGAGTTGGTCCTCTGAGTCTCTAGGTTGAATAATTCTGTATTACAATTGTATTCTGAATACTATTGTACAAAAATTTGAGTGATAAAGTTTATCTCCTGCTCTACAATGAGATTACCAAATCGACTCAATAATTCGTTATGATTGATTCCTCTCTGAGGATAAAGTTTATCCTACCTCCAAACTAAGAATTTCAAGAACCTTCTTTGAAAAGCCTCAAGATGGCGTTGATGGCAAGTGTAAATAGGAGGCTAGATCATGCTGCCATACTCCAACTTGCTACGGATTATGGTATTAAATACTCCTATGGATGTTGAGGAATTATTAAAATGTTTGCCATTACGTATAACGAATCCATATATTTTCGCGGTAGATAAAATAAGTTGGGTGATGTGTGGGACAAAGAACCTGACCATCGACGCTGTAATCACACTCAATTTGGTCTCTTTTCCTTGTGAAAGAAACAACATTACACTTTGACATATTCAAACTCAAATAATTGTCCTCACACTGTGTTGAAACAATGTGGCATTGAATGAAGATAAAAAATAATGCACCACTTTTATTCCCTTACAATTATACCTAGGTTAAAAAGCTTATTTAACATCAACTAACTTGCAGTTTCATTTTTCACTGAAATGCAGTGATTTTCACGAATATGCCTTTCATCGATTCTAATCGCATTAAAACGAAAATAAGCGAAGAATTAATCTTTAAGAAGAACTAATTTAAACAAAGCAGTTTTATGAAAATGAAGTAGGCTGTTTCATTTTCAGAAGTGTGATATCCAAACTCAATTATTCAACTGAAGAACTTCAAACGTTAACATCAGCTTAGCGTTCATTATTGTCTGAAGGAAAATTCCAGTCGAGCTCTGATAAATTTATCGACAGATGATAAATGAAATCACTGATGCCATTGTCAAGTATATTTTTCCTCTTTATGACGATCAAACATGAAGAGTAGCCAAACAGCTGCCTGAAATGGAAACGTTAAGTGGTTATGAACAGACAACTGGCAGGTCGATGTTGCGTTTTAATTATCTCTGGCTGGTTAACTAACGAATTTCCGGTTACCAGTTTCAGAAATTACATATGTACATACAATACATGGTCATTATGGATAAGTAGACGATATTGAATTTACCTCAGAAAATTTAGGAATCTCTTCATAATGGCATTATCTCCAGTAAAACACATACATACACACACACACATATATATATATATATATATATATATATATATATATATATATATATATATATATATATATATATATATATATATATATATATATATATATATATATATATATATATATATATATATATATATATATATATATATATTTCTTGAAATTGATTTAATGCCTGTTAAAGATATTTTACTTTGAAAGTTTTTAGCAATAACAGGCTTTTTTTGATATGAAAAAGTTTATTTTTGTTGACGTTTCGTTGTTATATTACAACTTTGTCAAAACTAATGAATAATTGAATTTATGAGTTACTATAGATATCAAATGTCAAACTTATTTTTTTAGAAAAATCAATTTAGTTTTTTTGTATCTTCACTCATTGATTTTCATTATCAGAGGAATATTTCTGGCTTAGCATTCGCTTCGGAAGTTTTAGTCTTCTTCACTATGAGGAAACCTCTAAAAAACTCATGGTAAGCCAGGTGATTCTAATAAGCGTGATTCATATTTACATATATATATATATATATATATATATATATATATATATATATATATATATATAATAATAGAAAATATATATATATATATAATTACATATAGTTTTTTATATACTTATCCAAAATATGTATATTGTTGGTTTATGTGTGCGAAACTGAAGGTAGATCTGGAGAAAAATGAGTTTTGAGATGTGATGTTTGGTGATTGTTGTGTGTTTATTTTACGAGTGTTATTTGTGATGTTTATTAAGTTGTTGTAAACCTCCAAAAGAAAAGATAGTTGTATCAAATATAAACTTCAACATTTCAAGAAAATCATCCCTTGGTATTGGACAATTTGGTTCTATAT
The DNA here is from genome assembly GCA_030704895.1 of Henosepilachna vigintioctopunctata. NCBI lineage: Eukaryota > Metazoa > Arthropoda > Insecta > Coleoptera > Coccinellidae > Henosepilachna > Henosepilachna vigintioctopunctata. Next base: position 12,164,018 of record JARQZJ010000121.1, read on the forward strand.
CTGTCCATTTATCTACAATGCATTGTTTAGTCATCGTGAATGTGATATTTGTAAACAATGAAACCACATCCCAACTGACAATCACAAAATCCTTCGGTAGTATTAAACCATTAACGAACAATGCAAAATCAAATGAGTCTCTTGTAAAGTACGCATTAGACGTATCATACGAGGTTGTGAGAATCTCTGTGACATATTTTGCAATCCCGAAATTTGGACTATCAATCGAGGCAATAATTGGTCTTAAGGTGATGGGATCCTTATGGAGTTTGGGCAACCCATAAAATTTCGATGCAGTACCTCTGTAAAATGACAAGTCTGATGCCTGTTTTGGAGTTATTTTGTTCGCTCTCACACTTATTTCAACCTGAAGAGAATTAAGATGTTTAATGTCTGTTCTTTCATTTACTGTGTTTTTTACGAGTGTTATTTGTGATGTTTATTAAGTTGTTGTAAATAGAATTAAATTTTTAAATGTGTAACATTTCTAAAATTTCTCTACTTTTTTTGTCCCTTTCAGTTGCCAAAATTTTCGTATTTTTGTAATCAAAATCATGTTTTTCTGTTATTTTATGTTTATGTAAGGCTGTGATTTGAGTTTTTACGTATTTATGCGCTTTGATTCTTTCTTCGAGATTTTGTGCTGTTTGTCCGATACAGCTTTTATTGCAATTCTTACACGGAATATTATAAACTGTATGAGTTTTTCTCTGAGTTACAGTTTTACTTTTTAATTTTATATATATTTCTTCGATTTGATTTTTGGCAGTATGTGCTATTCTAAAATTATAAGGTTTTGATATTTTAACAATGTTTGTACTGAATTTTGGAATATATGGTAAGGGAATGTAATTATTTTCGTTAGATTTACTTCTTTTTTAATGTAAAGTATTATATAATTTATGAATTCTGTTTTCCATGATTTTGTTGATTAAATTTAACGGGTAATTATTTTTCATGAGAAGAGTACGAACTTCTTTAAGTGTTTCATGTCGTAAACATGATGATGTTAATTTTAGTGATCTATCTATAAAATTAATTATTATACTTTTTTTCTCTCTCTCTCTATATATATATATATATATATATATATATATATATATATATATATATATAGAGAGAGAGAGAGAGAGAGAAAAGAAGGCTGTAGTTCTCGTGCTATATGAATTATATAGCATATATATCATATAATAATAAAGCACGAGAAATACAGAATTCTTTTTTTAAATTTCTTTCATGTTTTATGTAGCCACTTCAGGATATTTTGATGAATGATGAAAGAGCGTTTCTACGTTAGCAACCTAGATGGCATTATTTCATGATTTTAGATGAAATTGTTCAAAACCTAGAGTTGTAAAACGTAGTATCTTAATTAATAAGGACGTATGAAACTTTCAATGTTAGATGTATTCATGTGCTTTTTTTTTCATTGATTCCTAAGATTTGAGGTGTACGTTAGTCTGTGCATTATATGTGCATACGACTTTACCGTATATTTCTGTTTTATTATCGATCGAAAAGTATGTAAGGAGTGAAGTCGTTGGCTTTCATTTGTTGGACGTAAGTGATGAGTACCTTGCATTACAAAACAGTTAATTGTCTTACGCTTCCAATAAATATAGGCATAGATTTCAATATTCTCTAACATTAATCCCTGGAAGGATAATGGAAACATCGCATTGTTCATGTTTCATATAACCAGCTCTGCTATAATGACCTTTTGAAAAAATTATCAAAAAATTATTATCGAAAGAAAGTTATGGATTAATTTTGATATCTATAATATAAAAACGAATCGCATAATCTGTTGGTAATATCATAACTCAACAATGCCTGGACCAATTTTGCCAATTCTTTTTATTGAATGTTCGTTGTTGAAGTCCAAGGATGGTTTTTACGGCGAGAAGCATTCGAATAATTGCCGGCAAAACCCTAAAAACATCCCTTTTCTTTTTCCCATACAAACGTTTTCTAACTAAAATTTAGAGTCAATTTGAAATTTATTGCTATTCAATAAAGTTTTTTTTTAAATAGTCTTGGCGTTTACTTGATGTAAATCCATTATAATTGAATATAAACTTAAATTCAAACACTCTGATTATTCTCTGGATTATTCTGTAAGCATCTGAAGAAGTCGTTTGTAACGACGAAACGCGTCATGCTATGCAATCAATAAAGTGAAAATCATAAGTTCAAGTGTTTGAATTTAAGTTTATATTCAATAAAGTTAATAATGAATTACAAGCACTCAGTGTTGTATAAGCAATGTAAATGTGTTCCTAACGTCAAAGAGTTAATTTGCACTTTATTATCGTTGCACAAAGTTCAAATTCAACAAATCTATCAAAACAGTGTGCGTCTACGCGTTGGAGAATCTAATGTCGCGTTCCGAAACTCAACAAAAGTGATAATATCGCGAACCCGACCAAATTGAATAGTCACGAAATGTAAGAACTTTAGATCATTAGTACTGATTTTCAATTAGGTCGGCTTTGCGATATTACTTCTTCTGTTTTAGTTTCGCCACTCGACATAAAATGCATCAGAAACATCAAACAGAAACCGCGTTACCAAATGTGTTATATTATTTTTAATTATTAATTTAATATCTCCATCTGTGCAAAATTATTTAAATACATACTAATATTATGTGAATGAGGTGAACTCGTTGTTCATCTTATATATATAAAAATGAATCACTATTTCCCTTGGTCACGCCATCAAGCGTGAACGAGTGGCTCGATTTTACTATTTTTTAAGTTGTGTTTGTTATTGTCAGGAGAAGGTTCTCATGAAAAAAAATTTTTTAAATTGCACGGAAATTAGAAAATCTAAGAATACTTAAGAACCATATAATATAATATTATTTCTAACTTAGAAATAGGGATTCATTTATATATATATATATATATATATATATATATATATATATATATATATATATATATATATATATATATATATATATATATATAATATCCCTATTTCCCTTTGTCACGCCATCATGCGTGAACTGGTGGACTGATTTCGCTATTTTTTGTTGTTGTTCTTTATTGTCCGGGAAAAAATTTAAAAAATTGCGTATGAAATTATATGAATTATTATGAATTTGTATGAAATTAATGTAATATAAAGAAGAGGAAATAACAACGGAAGTCTCAAAATATTGGCAGAAGGAGCAGAATACGACTTTGAGAAAGTAAGCTATTTTAATTATCTGACAGCTGTAATAAACGATAATGGTAACGACGATTGAATACGAGGAATAAAAACAAAAAGTGTGAAAAGTATGCGAGGACTGTTTCATATCTCGAAATCTAAAACTTTTTCAAGAAATATGAAGAAAATATTACCTATGATGTAACGTTTTAAAATACTTTTACACTGGTTGAAGAGTGAAATGCTAAGACCGCATCGCATGAGAAAATCGTAGTTCGAAATACATCGATGTAATACGCATGATATTCTTCTGGATTATTATAAAGATGCAAGATAAGAAGAAGAACTTCCATTCAAATTTGTCATCTGGAATCAAAACATTTTGAATAGACGTTTCAAACATAAGTATATAGTTTCACTGTCTATATTTGAGATAAATTAAAATTTTTATATATAAAATTGGCGCCCAACGTAGGGCGCCATTATATATATATTTATATATTGGATCGAAATTTCAAAATATTTTAGGAAAGCACACTGTAACTCAAACAGGAGATATATTTCATCTAGGTGACTTGGGTTATATCTTCATATTTCGAGGTCATATCTATATAGTTGATACATTTACAATAATAATGAAACGCCCTGTATACGAGGTGTTTGTGCATTAACTTTACGGTAGTAAACGTTTAATTGGTTATGGATGAATATATGTATTATCATAGTTTTCATTTGTTGGCAAAATCTAGGTGAAGAGCAAATTTTCACCGAATTGCTGAAATTGATTTTTGCTTCAAGCTGTCACATGAGTAACGTTTCAATTGAATTCATTCCTATTCAGTTCAATTTCACAACATGTCACCTTTTGAAAGTCCATGTTCCACATGAATAGTCTCAATAACAAGGTACCGACTTTTTTATTCCGACGATTTCTCGGAATTTCCTGAGTGGGTGTATGTGTGAATTTTTTCTTTAGTCACCCCATCTCAGCTGTAAAGTTTTTCGTATGGTCGTTTTATTCAATGTCTGATAATTCTCGTAACCCTATTACGGAACCTTCTCGAGCACCGTATGTAGTTAGAAGTTTCATCTCCATCTAACTAGAAATACTTCAATCCTCGACTGTATCCCGGCATGTGAAAGTTTATTATCAAATAAAGCGAAGGGTACAATTTCAACTTACATCAGTGAAGCTACGTATGTTCCTTCGTGTTTCTCACTGAGAAAGGCAACATAATATCTTAATTTCGGGCGAACAATAGAAAGGTAAGATTATGAGAATGGAAAAAACGACAGCAGTTACTCGTAAAAAAGATGGAACAGAATATTACCCGGGGATAAATGATTATTTCCTTGTATGAAATTTTACTTCGTCGACCATTTCAGAAAAAATAACGAGAAATAAGGAAACATATCACACATGTTATATTAGAATTTGGTAATATTCGAAATATAATGTTTGAAAAAAGAGATATAAAAAAAAGTTTTTTTTCCCATCCATCCAAGAACCGATTTATTTTTCAAGAATATAAAGTCTCCCGCAAAATGATCCATTTTCAAATTTCACCGTCTAGCAATGTCACTTTCATTTTTAACACATTACCTTGATAAAAACATGCTCGAACTACAAAAATGAAGAATAAAATGAAATCACCGAAAAATGAAATTATCGAAAATTTGATATATTTCTCCGAAATATTTTTCGATTGATAACGCATTAATAAAAACTGGTTGTCTGAAACAGTTGTTAAACTGCTTTTATTCAAATTAAAAACATAAAAATTTAAATCAAATTCTTGACGTTTCACAAATATATATTTGTCCTATGAATCCTATAGGGGGCAGGGGGTCTTTATTCTGGAAAACTTTGATGACATCTTGCCACGACTCCAAGTCTCTTTTCTTATTTCCAAAATTACGACTGCTGCTTTTGAATAAGATAAAACGGAAGAAGAAAAATTAAAAGAAGAATGCATATACTTTGCTTACTTATACTGACAAGTAGGTGATGAGTATATTATTGTAATAAATTTGCTCACGTAATAGTTGAACGATCTTGTTTTTTTTTTCAAATATAATTATATTCAAAAATTTTACGATTCAACACAAAATCTAAATTAGTTGTAAACCGTATTTACTGATACAAAAATATCTTTTGAGATTTTGGTTCTATTCTATCAGCGAGTATTCAGAGCACTCAAAGGGAAACTCTTTGACGTGAACATGCTCACCCACCACATGTTTATGAACTTCTGAATTAATTATTCAAGTATATTAAGTTTATATTTATTAGTTTTCAATCATTAGTTCTACCTAGTGAGTGTATCTTGCTACTTCTTTTTACTATTTGGCCATTTTATGTAAAGTTTATTTCTGGAGGAGTGGAAGAACGATTCATCAAATTCCTACCATTTGTAAGATAGAAATTTCTCTACAATAAAGATTACTCTACTTAATAATAAAAAATATATGATAATATTATGTTATGAATGTGTCTTACAGCCTTGTATTTAGTCATCTAAATTATATTCTGCTGTAGGGCTGCTCTACACAAATAAATAGGGTGTTTATTACACAGAGGGAATACTTCGATTAATATCAAATATTCATCAACGAACATCTTGTAAACCTATCTTCATTAATAATTACATAATCATCTTACAGTGTTTATATATTTATAGATGTTTGTTATATGTTAAAGAAAATGAAGATAGGTTTATTAAATTGAAAAGTAATCATGAGTATTCAACAAGGAACAGTGATGTCTACTTATTCCTATGCATAAAACAGCTAAATTTGAGCACTCTCTCTATTATCAGAGTATTAAAATTTCCAACCATTTACCATCGAATTTGAAAGTACTGAAAGCTCATTTGTTTAAGAGGAGAGTTAAATCTCTGCTCTAAACATAGGCATACTATAGTGTGGCAGAATACTTCGATGATTCGAATGTAGGCAATAATGTATGAATCAATTTTTTTATCATATGTTTGTATATTTTCTTATCACAAATATCCTTCACCATGTGAAATTGTCTCAAATGTTCAATATTTCCGAGGTAATTTTTTTTTTCAAAAAAATTGTATATTATTGTGAATATAAATTTAACCAATATTTTTGTATGGAAGATCAGACTCAAAACTGAATTCAGTCTTATTAGTTGTAATTATGATATAATATAATTATATTATAATTAATTATAATATAATTAGTTGTAGAGCATTCTTCTTAGTTGTAAGAAGAATGCTCTTAGTTTCACACTTTAATTCTGTATATATTTCTTTGGTTTGATTTTTGTCAGTATGTGGCTATTATTAAATTATAAGGTTTTAATATTTTAGCAATGTTTGTACTCAATTTTGGAATATATGGTAAGGGAATGTAATTATTTTCGTTAGATTTACTTTTTTTTTAATGTGAAGTATTGAATAATTTATGAATTCTGTTTTCCATGACTTTGTTGATCAAATTTAATGGGTAATTATTTTTCATGAGAAGAGTACGAATCTCTTCAAATGTTTCATGTCGTAAACAATACTTCAATTTCACACACATAAACCAATTAATGTACATATTCTGGATAAGTATAAAACGCTTACCATGAGTTTTTCGGAGGTTTCCTCATGGTGAAGAAGACTAAAACTTCCGAAGCGACTGCTAAGCCAGAAATATTCCTCTGATACTAAAAACCAATATGTGAAGATACAAAAAAAACTTATTTGATTTTTCTAAAAATAAGTTCGACATTTTGATATCTAAAGTAATTCATAAAATTCAATTATTCATTAGTTTCGATAAAGTTGTGATATACAACGAAACGTCAACGAGAATAAGTTGTGATATACAACGAAACGTCAACGAGAATAAGTTTTTCATATTAAAAGAAGCCTGTCATTGCTAAAAACATTCAAAATAAATTATTATTATTATATATAGATATATATCTCAAATGTATATTTATGAATATTTCAATTAAAACTGCAACGAATTGACGTCGTATTTCAAAACCGTTTTGTGTTGCAAATCGTCTTCCCGCTATTCTCGTCCTGTAGGTAATTCGGTACCTGACGTAGATAATAATAGCGGCCACACCCCCACATCTGAATTGAGTCATTCATCATGCTTCAAATCGATAAAAGCGTGGGTTAAGTTTGAACAGAAAAAAATATAACGCCATAGTTACTTGTGTGTCAATGCACTCAGATATGGATGTTATAAATATATTATGACGATAATGATTTGCCAATATTGACATCTGTATCCACATATCGTTGAAATATTTTTATTGTTATAGATTTTCGATTGTTCGATATTCATAGAAAAATTATCACTGAATATTGCAATAAATTAAATTTTTAAGTATAATTGTTTATGAAAGTTTTTTTTGTTCAAGCCGAAATAGGCTTTAACAAGTCCGGAATTTGAATTTTTATACGCCCAATTAAAGGTAAACTGACGTGAGATGCATGGCATATTGTTGATATAATGTACGATATGGTAAATGTTATAGAATTCACATAAAACATACAAACAATCTGCTACTGTCGAGACGGACGAGTAACATACGTCTAGGGATAAAGCCCTGGGGTAAGATAAGACGGTTTTGTTTATATTTCTGGCCGTGGCAACACTGAATGTTTCCAGTGACATCTTGCGGTTCCATCAAAAGTTCCAGGTGTTGTCAATATAGCCTACTGTTCTATTTGGTGATGCATTGAGTTCTGCGCAGTAAATAAATGAAAAATTGCCATACAGAATTGAATTTATTTGTATCATTAGGAATAATAACATTCGCTCAATTGGTTCGGAAGTGTATTGACGTGTATTTGTATGGAATTGAAATTTACATATAAATCACTAAAATCTTAGTGGAAGTTTGGGAGTATCATCAAATCATTTAAACGTTTGACATGACCCTATCACAGCCCACTCTATGGTGTTTAGACTTTGCTGTGACTCTACTGAAGACGGTCAAACGTATTTTGGCAAATACTTGGTCGAGTAAACCATGCTTAAAGTATTTTCCCAGAAGCTAAGCACTAACTATTATGGATAGTTATCATTTGGAGTATGATAGGAAGCTCTCGATTGTGAATTAAGAATCCGAAACATCTCAATAACATATATAATAAATGAGGTTAACTCGATAAAAATGAGACATTCGTTTAATTTATTTGATCCTTTTTACTTCTGCATCTATCCTGACAAGGAGATTTCAGATCTAACAGAATTCAAACAGTGTTTGGTATATATATTTATCGTCTTTTTGTCTTCCTCAAGTTGAAAAGAAGTTATTTTTTGCTTTAGGTCAATGAAAATAATACTCGGCAAGTAGCAAATTTCCATATCTTTTTTCTATTCATGGTACCAGTAGATTTGAAAGGGACAGAATTCAAACAGTTTTTGGTATATATATTTTTATTTGTCTTTTTGTTTTCCTCAAGTTGCAAAGTAGTTATTTTTTTCCTTAGGTCAATGAAAATAATACTGGGCAAGTAGAAAATTTCCATATCTTTTTCCTATTCATGGTACCAGTAAATTTGAAAGGGGGCCACTCTATATAGCCATCAGTTAATTTGAGATTTGAGATAATTTTGAGAAGTTATTGAAGATATTATGTTATTTTGAATGCGCATTTACAGTTTCATCTTGATCTGTGAACCTTTTTCAATACATGAATGTATTGCCTTTCGTGAAAAATGGGTTATTTCCTCTCAAGGCGTCTCTATTTCATTGAGTTCAATATTGTTTTTTTAATGCGAATAATTTTTGATATTAATAAGAATTATTATTCATGAATATCAGATTAATTTTTTATGTCTATGAACTAAGTTAGTTGGATCATTCAGTTTCCAATTTATTTAATTAACTTCACTAATGAATTGATAATGATTGAATATTATGCTCTCGCCCAAACACAAAAACCAAGCAGTATCTAACCAAAAACTTCTGAAATGGTTAAAGATCTTCGATATGACCTACTTCATTTGGTGCTGGCTCAATATGACTAATATTCGCTTTAAATACCGATTCTACTGAAAGAACTGAAATATTTTTCGTAAACGTATATCTCAAGAGAAATAATAATACTTCTTTAATATGAAAGATAACAACTGATAAATCCCTTAATATCACAGAAATGGATATTAATTTTCTTTTATTTATTGTTTCATTTAAATAATAATACGTAAATTAGCTAAGTTCGTCTCAAACAATAAGTCCAAAACTTATGTTGTCATGTTACCTTATATCAAAATTCTCACTACATTCAGACATTTTATGTGAATATAATGCAACATTTTATAGTGTTACATTTACGTGTTATCAAATTCCAAAATTTAAAACAAAAGAATCATTGAATTAATGGGAGTAAGTCTAGACAATATAACACGAATTATGCTTATAATCTGCCGCTCATTGGCACAAAATATCTCCTATTACATCCATTAAGCTCTTCACGGTGAATGAGTTTAGCAGAGAATTCAGATCTTAATCTATACAATCGGATCTGTACTTGACCAAGCTCTACAATCCATGTTGGTACACGACTTAGAGAAATGGTGAGATTGATGTAATGAAACTGGGGCAATATCATGAAAGCAGGTCACATAAAAGAGTGAAAGTCATGACCCTCTCTGTCACGCCGTGAACGTTGCTTTACTGGCATCTCTATCACTCTCACTATCTACCTTATATAATCTACAAGTACGATTCGCTCTCGTTCGACCAAATTCATCTCTCTTTCGTTGAACTGGATGGAGCACAACTGAAATTCAATTGTAATGTGATTCATCCCAACTGTTATATCATGCGGTCGAAGAAGAACTAGACAAACCAGGCTGCTATTATGAACATAATTACGAACGCTTCAGCTTCGCCTTGAAAATAATACGGGTATGATATTCTATTTATGATATCATAATTTAATAACAACAGTGGAAATTACAGAGAAACTCCGACATGAAACATTTAGTATTAAAAATCTCATCATCAAAAATCAGAAGAAAATCGAGTAGTTTGAATTATACAAAAATAAAAAGAATGACATTTAGCGGACTTTTCAAGAATTTTCTGATTATTTTCAACCAATAATACAAATATTTTAAAAATTCTGGGAGTAGTTAAACACACAAATGAAGATAATATGTATAAATTACGACATATTCTTAGGAAACACAAATTTGGACATGAATATTTTTTCAATTTTACGTATTACGACCTGTTGTTGTGAAATCAATAAATTAATTTATTTTACACATCAACTTAACGATAAAAATGAATCTTCGAGAATCGAATCTATTTTCAATTGAATACAAAATCACCAATAATAACAATCGGTCGAAATCGACATGTACCTAACTGCATCATAAAATTACTTATTACATTAATCAGTTATTCAATGATTTCCGGCAAAAATGAATCATCTTACCTATAGTTTACACCCTGTAGAATGCGAATCACGGTCAGAAGAAAATTGATACATACCTGAAAATAAAAGAAACGAGAAATTAGGGAGATAAAAAAATTGATTCTAAGCATACTTAAATATATGAACCGAATGCTAAATTTTTTCATTACAAAGTTGAAATGGTACGAACAAGAATGATATAACGTATGGAAACATATATCATCTTCTATTGATGCAGATAGATGGAGTTGTGATGTTTCCAATATTTACTCTTAGAAAAGCGCGACTGATTTTGAACTATAACTTCGACCATAAAACTAAGTTTTATGGTCGAAGAAAATTGTTTTAATTAAAAGAATGATTTACTGATAAAATTTAATGATTTTCAAGCAAGAGGCTCAGTCTTGAATTGAAAATGTTATTCTCTTCTTTGCATTATTTTCATATTAATTATGAGTTATTGAAACTTAAAATTAACAACTCCGTTGTAGGAGGAAACCTATGATTTTTTGCTAGGTGAAAATTGCCTCGATCATTTCTGACACTCTAACTAGAAGTAGAGCGGAGATATGATAATATATGGTCAACTCTATGATAACTTCATTTTCATTATTGGTAATATTCTAATGCATATCCCAATGTTTATTTTATCATTGATTTTACCAATTATTAAATCAAATTGTTCAACCTATTGATCGATCATAAATTCTGAAACAATTTGTAATTATTATTATATTAAAGAATTGCTATTATTTTTTTTAGAGGCCTTAAATAATATTCACGAACAAAAACTACATACTACAGAAATGCGTGTGTTGCGATGGGCAGAAGGAGTTACAATGAGAGACAAAATAAGAAATGAAATTCATTCGAGATAGTTTTAAAGTTGCAGCCATCTCGGACAAACTCACCGAGTCCAGTCCAGGCTAAGATGGTATGGTCACGTTAAACGACGATCTCGAAGACCATATAATAAAAAAGAACCTTTCCATGGCTACACAAAATAGAGGGAGAGGTAGACCACCAACTCCTTGGTTGACGAATGTCCAGAGGGGCATGATGAGATTGGAGCTATCGATGCTGACCAGCGGAATGAATGGCGCTTCAAGATCAAGAAACCCGACCCCGCATAACGGGAAAAGGCAAGGCCAAAGAAGAAGAAAGAATTGCTATTAATTTTTTCAGAGGTCTTAAAGAACATTCACGAACAAAAACTACAACAGAAATGCTTATGTTGCGATGGGCAGGAGGAGTTACAATGAGAGACAAAATAACGAAGGAATTCATCCAGGGTAGTTTTAAAGTTGCACCGATCTCGGAAAAACGCATCGAGTCCAGACTAAGATGGTATAGTCACGTTAAACGACGTCCTGAAGACCATACAATAAAAAAGTGCCTTTCCATGGCTACATAAAAGAGAGGGAGAGGTAGACCACCAACTTGTTGGTGGATGAATGTCCAAAGATGAAGAGGTTGGGACTATCGTATGACGATGCTGACCAGCGGAATGAATGGCGCCTCAAGATCAAGAAATACGACCCCTGGCAACAGGACAAGGAGAGGCCAAAGAAGAAGAGAGAATTGCTATTATTTTCGGTTAAAGGATTGTTATAGATTCCATATATTGTATTACTTGTACACTTCATATAAAAGTACTCATAATTTCAGTAGAATATTATTACATTCTGAAAACAGAATTTTCACATTTTGATTTAATTAATCCGAAATCCACATTCAAAATGTGAAATGAAATTAACATTTTGTGAATTGTGTGTTGCATCAATTTTATGCTATTAATTCATCGACACACAAGCTTTGTATAATTTTATCTAATGCATTTACCACTTCTACATTCGAAACTCACAATAAAAACATCGGAATAACATGCAATTACCCTCGCCCATCGGTGCATTCACAGCAAAACATGTTGCTATTCCATAGAGAATTGTCATTTTGACTTTGAGAAATGAAACTTCCACTTCCCCCGGGCCACAACAATGCGGGTCACGTGGTTTATTTAATATACCCCCATGAACGTTACCGACTTGTTCCGTTTGAACTACGAGTATTTCGCATGGTATTTTAGTTATCTCACATCAAAATCTAAAGGGGTCCTCGACCTATGGATTGATATCAATCGTGCCACTAGAATTCCTATTATATTTTTATTATGCACAATGGAAGAATTTTTGATATGACGAACTTGAATAGGGAATCGAATGAGGGTAGCATTAATTTACTGTTAGAGATCGACTTCGTTTTGGTGGCCCAAACGATTCAAGTGTTAGAATCATTAAGCATTGGAACAGCTAAAATCATTCAGCAAGACATAAAAAGACAATTTTTTATACTTTATACACTGTAGAATATATTAAAATAGCAAGATTTCAGAACATTAATTTTTCTACTAAATTATATTTAGGTCAACGATACATTTTCATTAATAAAGCCTTTGCAAATTTTGTCATATTATCATAAATTTTACGTATTGTCATAACAATAATTTTGGTACTAAATTATTTATTTATATTCATTATATATTATATACAATATTATTATATTTTCATTGAAAACATCAAAAGTTCACATCAGCACAACAGATTTTTCTGAATAATTTTTCTTTCTCACAATTTGTATTTTATTTGGTTTGGTGCTGCATTATACATTATCAAACCTCTATTGAATGAAATTTTTATATATTGCATTGAGGAGGTAAGACTTTCATGTCAACTTATTAATAAATTACGCACATTTTCAAGAATTTCGTAAATACATTATATACAATATATATTCACTCGTATATATCATCCATAACATCCATATAACATCATAAGGTTTGATTCGCCTGATGAAGGTATTATATACCGAAACAATATTGTGTTGTCGACAATTTATAGAATATTTTTGAAATTATGGAAAATGTGTTTATATTATTGAAAAGTTTTCATTATTCCTGCTTGCTTACAAGAATCTACGAAAAAATTATACAGATTTAATATTTTCATGCTAGTATGACGGAAGAAGTTTCAACTTGAATTTAAATATAAACTTTAAATACGTTTTTCGTACATGATTCTTTGTTTAATTGATAAAGGTTTGAAATATTCAAAAGTTTTACAATGATGTGTACATATTTCAACTCAAAATTTATCGTAAAGCCCTTTTGAATCGTATGTAATACCTGTAAGCTACCTGGTACATAATTTTCGAACAGATTTCTAAATGCGACAGAATAATTGCGTGAAAAATGTGTAGATTGGCCTGCACGCTCAATGAATTTCGAACTCTTCCGAAACGCCACGTTTTTTTTTATTTTGAAATTATGTTTACAATTCTGTAATTATGTAGTTGAGTGTTATGTTTATTTGAAAAAAACAAGTGGAAATTACAAACGAATTCATCTGATTCGATTGAAAAATGTAACCACTTTTTAGTGCCGTTCTTTATCTACATTTCAAATTGGACGCCAAAACAATATTTGTTCAATCAAATGAAAAAGTGTTTCCACGACGGTTTTCAAGTCGTCTCAAATGTATTGATGTCACTAACAGCATACACAACAATAACAAAGTAGATAAGCAGACTTATGATACTTAATATACAGAATAATTCCCTTCAGAGCTTCTTTGGGAACCAATTTAGTATCCTTTCATAGCCTTGCCAGGCTCCTTCGCCATTTAGTATCAGATGGCGAAGAGAATATTTTTTCTGAATCATTCATTATGTTATTCTTATAACGAATGAATTTATTGAGTTTCTAATATTATAGATACCATTTCTGACATTTCTCAGGGATTTATACTACTAACAAATTCAAACAAGTTTACCATAAACTCACTAAAGTAAGGAAAGTACAGATTTATTAATGGTTTAAATAAATGTTGATAATTCCAGCAATCCAGGTGAATTATTGATCGCTGTTCCATGTCTGGAAAACATTTCGTTCTCTTGGTTGTCCTCGAATGTTGTTTATGCATTCACCTGCTGGTCGGATCGATAGTAAGAATCGCAACAGTGGAAATTGCAGGATTCAAATTACGTAACCTGAATATTTCATTTCATTCATAATTTAAAACTTTTCAACAATTATGCACAACTTTGAAAGTTACACAACTAATATCAAAAATATGTTATATATTGATTCTGAAATATATTTATTGATATATTTTTGAGCTATCCTCAAAAAATTGAGACGGACTTTCGTAAAACCGACATCTTTCTGAATAATTAAGAACAAAATCGCGTAAGACAAGAGGAGAAATTTGGAGGGAGATTTTATATGCTAATTTCGAACGGAAATATTTCGGCGAAATGAATTTTTTTGGGGGAATCGACGATAGGGGGTCATAGATTGAGGTCGGGGCTTTCGAACGAGGTTCTTTTCGAAGTCGCCGTGGCCCCCGTTCGGGGGTTACGGCCCTTCGACCATTAAGGTCGAAAAGTGAGTCCAGCCCAAACGGGTCCACTTGGGGCATTCAGTCCTTCGAATTTTCAAAATATAAACGTTCGTAACGAGAAAAGCGCTTTTTACCGCTTCCAAATCGGTTTGAAAACGGCCGAAAAAATTCTTGAAAAAAACGCACTTTTCCGACCGAAAAAGGTACCATCAAAGTTTGCGTATCTCCTCCTAGAATAATTAACGGATCGCGTCGGGTTATGTTTTTTTTCGAAAAGCCTGGGGTTCGAGAACGGTAGCCGCAACATTTTCGTCTCTATCCGTGCGACTATTCCGAAGATACGAATTTTCGTAAAGTTGCGACATTTTCGAAGCTCCGACGAGCCTCCGGAGGCTCATAAGGGCTAGGTTAGCACAAATTCTCGAATTTTTGCCGAAGGGATAAATTTCATACAACCGCACCTTTCTATTTTCCGCGCGATAAAAAGAGACGTCGAACGTTGACGAATTCTCCTACCGTCTCTGATTGGTCAATTTTCAGAAAGTCGGAGCGTCAGTTTTGTCAGCGTCATTTCGTTCGGCGACATCTTAGAATTTGCAATTCCCGATATATTTCGTGCAATTAACGGAAGAAAAAATTTGTTAGCGGCTCTACAGGTAAGTTTTACTCATTTGAAACGAGTGTAAAAATACCTTTCGTACATAGATAACATCTTTTTTCTTTTCAGATAATTACTTTTTATGGCAATATCTCCAAAATATACTGTTTCGCGTAGAAAAAAATCAATTGAATAATTGAAAAATCGCAACAGCCAGAATTCCATGGGCGTGATCCAACCAATTAAAAGCTTTCGTTTTATAATTGCGGGAAGCACACTAGTAAATTTCAGTAATTTATGCAATGATTACAACTTAAAGAAATATTAAAGACAACCTTAACATCAACTAGACCACCTGAAATTTTTAGCTACTCTCCGAACACAGAATTGCGAATAGGGGTGAACAAACTCACCCATATCTATTTTTTCACCCCTCCACTACTCATTATGTCGTTAAAAAGAGGTGATCTACATCAACACCATTTCAATGCGGTCGTATATCTATAGTTATTTATATTGCACTAGGTGACCTTTATCACCGTGCAATACTAAATTACTATCGAATAAAATGCTTCAATTGAAAATAATAAAACAGAACCGTATGTTTGGAAAAAACACAAAATCCCAAAATTAAGGTCAACACTAAATTCACAAAATATATGTGTTCATATTGCATTTTATTCCATTCACATTCGAATGCTCATAAAACTAAATAAGCGTGTAATGCGATAATAAAATCATTAAAACTGCATTAATATAGCCCATGCGAATAAATGCAAAAACAGAATTTCACCATACTTCGTTTCGGAAATTCGGATTTATCTTCATCAATTCAGTCGGTATGTAAATCTACGATGTTACAAATTCAATAATTTCGTCATGTCTTTATCATCGGCAGGTCATGCGAACCGTACTCATCAAATTGTGGCCGGCATTGTGTTTCAACTAAACACAGAATCCTATGCATAATTGAATACGAATAATCTTGTCGTAATTCAGTTTGCTCGATGCCCATAAAGGTCTATGATATGTAATATCTGAACCGCGTTCGCGTAGATACCCGTGAATTTGATGTATCGAATTTATGACAGAAGGGCGATACTCGATTTACACAAAGATGTTATTCTACTTGATAAGTACCTAATAATGTCACATAATGAACTGCCTAAGTCCTGACGTCACAGAGGGGGGCGGATCCAAAAATTTCTCGAAACAAAAAGCTTTCAACGGTAAAGTCCCACAAAAAAATATTATATTCAGTGTTTTCTTATTTTTGGCGATAAGACTTCTTTTTTATACATTCTATTAAACTGTAAGAAGATCGTTAAGAAGTTTTTGATAGATAAAGTCATCTATTCTATAGATGACTAATTTGAAATTGACTTAACTCTATCTAATGTTATATCTTGCTATTTTTGTATTTTATATTTGTTTATGTTAGTGTTTTTTTTTTCATAATCATCTGTGATGTGCAGGGTTTTTCCCGTTTCTGAGAATATTATTCTATAACTAATGGGGATTTTTTAAGCGTAGTTTTTTTTAAATCGAATAAAACACTCAATTTGCATCATATATTCAAAATTTTTATTAAAATAGATAACTTGTGAGAAAATTCAGATTTTATTGCATGTATAAACTGATAGAAACCGTCACGTAACGAAAATGTGTTATGCTCATTGCATTCAACTTTTGACGAATCTAACATAATAATAAACGGAGTTTTAGTCGATATTGGTTTCTGTATTTATGAAATGAACGTAATATATTACAATATGGCTCGATACATGGCTACACAACATAAAAGGCTGTCCAAAAATTAATGCAAGATTTTAATCAAATAGGAAACACAGCTTTTAGTCTTTTCATTGTAAGTTTTTTTATTGAATAATAAAGTACATAGGATAGATTTGTTTATGGAATAATACATAGGGCAATAATAATAATAAGTTCTTTATTCCCAACTGGTATAATACTCAATTACAGAAAATAATAACATAATGTTGAATAATAACTAAATAATTAAAATGAAAGAGATATAACAAAGAGCACAATATAATCTAGAAAAACTGGAATAGTAACTAATAACGGAATGATAGCATTTAATGAAATATTACAAAGAACTCAATCTAAATCAATTCATTTTAGTCAATTTCCTTTTTCATATAACTCCTAATAATAACTTCTATCGAGTCAAAGTGAATGTCACAATTATTGGCAACTCTATTGAATGTAAACTCCATGAACCAAATGGGGGATTGTATTACCGAGTTGTTCCTGGGAATCTCTAGGTGGAATAATTCTGTAATCACTGCTTCGATATTGACATTTGAGTGTCTTTTTTTGGACGACCAGTTTTCAATTAATCTCTTTTCATTTTATAACCTACTTTTACTATCTAGTTATAGATTTGTATACATCTTCGATCTCACACACACAAGATGTGCACCTGCGATTAACATCTGGTTCAAAACCTGAGTGACTGCTAAGCGAGAATTGAATATTAGTGAATCGTACCACACCACAGTTAGCTACAGTGAAGATGGGGTGGGCTAATTCATTAAGAAAAATTTAATTCCAGGCGCCAGAGGTTGAAAGTTCTCGGTACGATTCAATTGGTTTTCTAGTAGATCAAACAACAACTCCGCCAGATCTAACAGTTCTTAATTTTAGTTCTCCCAAACAGTGATATCCAGTTGGTTCAATAAATGAAATATAATTACATATATGGATATATATTAAATATGAGAGAAAATTAATAATTTGAAATACTAAAAAAGAAATAAAAGTTAAATGAATTCTCTGTTAGCTGAGAGGACTTAATAGTCGCAACAAAAATATATGAAGAATTTTTAAATTGAAAGGAATCTTTGAAATTACTATAATAGAAATTACAGTAAACTCAAGTTTAATAAAATAAAAATAAAATCAAATATCAATTGTCTCTTCCAAACAATGTACTGCAATACTCTCACCACACCAAGCGTACTCAAGCTTCCAGCTTAAGCCTCAAAGATCTATTCTGCCAAACCTTCTCAAAATGGCGATTCTCAATAATACCAGTACACAAAAAAACGGCGAAATCCAGAAGAAGGAACATAAAGTGAAAATGAAAATAAAAACCCTGAAACATAAAAGCCTCCATCAAACAATAAACAAAACTAAACTGAAAATACCTCAACTTACGCAAAGATGTAGTGTGCGGTATACTGTGTATCAAGAACACGTGCTTTGATCCCCTCAAGTATTCTTCTGTTCACAATTTCCAAATGCCAGAAGAATTCAACGACCATCAAATGATCCGAATACTGGATACTTATTTTTTTCAAGAAAGCAAAATTCCATAAAAGAAAAAAGTACATCATTTGATGAAGGTCTCAACAAGTCTCCTATCTTGATGAAAATTAATATCTGATCATTTTTCAAAAAAAAAAAAAATACCGAACAACTTTTTTTTCGTCAGGTTAACTTTTCAAACAACACAACATGACGATCGGCCTACTCAACAATAGGCCGAAAGAGTACTAACTTAACCTATCAAAAAAATTTCTGACGAAAATATATAAAACTAAACAAAATTATAACGTTAAAATTATTTTTGAAATATTGTTCAATAATCAAGACAAGTTTTTCTCTGGTGAAACGCTCCATTTTTACTGACCCTAAACTGTCACCTGTCGATTTGTTTTTTTAGGGTTGTCAACACTTTACTGCAGAAACGGCGGCAATTCAAATCTTGTGTTAATTTGTGTAGGTAATTTATATCCAAAAGAATTCCTTCAAAATTGTGCTACTCATGATTTTATTAGAAAAATCTTCTGCCATAACTCAGTAACTACAAAACAGTGAAAACGCCTCATGTTTCTGCTGCATGAAGAAAACATCTCATTATATTCTTCTACGTTTACAATTCTAAAATATCAAGTGTTCTCGCAACTCAGGCGGATTATACAAAAATGTTGGACTAATCGCGTATTGAAGTGTTTCAACAACTGAACAGAATCTCAAACAATGAATCTGCGAAATAAGTTTCGAATTATCTCCTTTCAGCTTCAAGTCTCTCTTTCATCCTTGAACTAACCGATACAATCCGACCAGGCAATCTACTGACGTTCCGAAGGGAACTCAGACTATCATCGGCGTGCACTTGAAGGCTTATTATTGTTTCTCAAGCAGATCGTAAGAAAATATCAACGGGACGTACATCCCGGAGGACTTGGAACACGGAGTCGACTGTTTTTCCCATGAAACAAAACAGTGTCGGTCCGCAGGGAATTGGATCGTGTGCCCCGGCTAAAAGCAATATATTGCATCTCTTAATTCTGCAAGGCCGCGTGTAATTACATACGAGCCTTCAAGGAAATTGTGCAGGCAATCTTATTATATACGCTTGGATTTTCTTTGCAATAGTTTTCATAAGAAATCCTTATCTTAAGTATGCTTCGGAAGTTATATGTTGTGACATTGACGTTAATAACCATGTATATAGAGAGTAATTGAATATAATGAAATATATATAATTATATTTTATTATATTCGAGTCTAGTAACAAAAGAAAGAACCACAATATCTGTTTTGCGATGTTATTGTTCACTTCTTAGTTGATGTCTTGGCGATGCTCTTCAAGCATACATATTTCTCACTTAAAACTTCATGTCTGGTTAAGTCATTAGATTTTGATATTTTTGCATCATTCCATTGTCGAACTTGCTTTGCACTTTGTTACACCAATTCTAAGTGGGTTCAACTATCTTTCTTGTAGCAAAACAGAAAAACCGTTCCTTTTAAGTTTCATCTTATATCTGCTGTTTTTTTCTTCCCAGATTCCAAGACTCCGAGTTCTCAGTGGACCTGTTGTGTAAGACTTTAGTCTTGTGGTTATTCTTGACGATTGCAGGTGGACCTATTCCCATGTAGGGGTAATCTATTGGTGTGGGTTTTTTAAGCATCCTGATATCCAGGAACTGTTCCTGCAACATCCTGTTTACTGCAACATTCACACATTTCTCGAGGAAATTTAATCATAAATACATTGCATATTCTACGGCTGAAAAATTAGTAGCACATGAAGTTTAGCTGCCTTGTCTTCTGCTACTCCTAGCATGCACTTTCGTCTTTGTGTTTAGGAAGTGGTGTCTAAAAAAAAGTGTTTTAGCTAGCATTATTTCCAAGTATTTTGGATCATTGCAGTGATCAATTTCTTCTTACCATGAGCTAACCCTTAATCCTCTCCCTAGCCTATCTATTTTTAAGAATAGCACACACTTGTAATTTGCTGGTATTAGGATTGAGGATCATTGTTCTTGTAATTTATCACTAATTAACCATGGGCCCTCTTGGTCGACCATAGCAGTGCCTATATCTATATAGATTGATCATCTTATGTATAATAGATATAACCGTGTTTCTGCTATTGAAAAGTATTCGAACTATCATAATCCCTTGTGGAAGACAATGCTTTTCGGTTTCACATTCTCTGTTTTTTCTCTGGAGCGTTTTAAAGAACTCTTTTTTGCGTAGCACACCCCAAAAAGTTATTTAATGTATAGTGTCATTGTGAGCCAAAACACCTTTCAAGTTAGTACTTTTCGGTTTACCATATAAAACGATACGTTTTATGCAATTGTTAATAAAACTAACATTACATTGTGTATAATATGGTATCAGATTTTCATCGAGTTGTCTTCAATAATTTAGTGATATTGTCGAAATTGTATAAGCCGTTTAAGTTTTGAATAGACATTATATCACGAAGATAACAAAAATAAAAAACAGTTGAACAGTTAATTGAAATCTTTCAAAAATAACGAAACTTGAGTATAATGGAGGTGTAAATAATAACAAAAAATAAGACGCCTCTAATAAATGAAAGGTAATTCCATCTTGAAATATAAATATTAGCCATCAAATGCTGATGCCATGAATGGTTCTATTGACGGAAAAAATAGGGACCATTAAATATATTATCAGATAATTTGAATATTTGGACGAATTACCTGTGTGAAGACGTAATTACAACAAACTGAACTATCTGAGTAACTCATCGAATTAGTTGCAACAAAGACTTGAAAATGATTGGTGTAATTTCAACCTCCGTAATTATGTAAATTTGCCATAATCCAGTTTACTTGGTAATTAGTTCATCATATCGCCTTATTCCATTTTTTTAATGATAGGTTTCGAGAACAATTCGCTTCTTCTGGTACCTAGCTGGGCATTTTATTGTTTGGAATTGTTTCTGGTCTTGGTCTCGACACATTTCCCAGATACGGAACTACTGAGGCATTATATTCCAAGAAACGAGCCAAAGCATGGCAAACTCTTCGGAGAAAAATCAAAAGCCAAATATTAATTACCAAACAATTATCACGACGGGTTGTTGATAGAAAGAAAGGATGACTAATTCTTGATTTGCAAGACAACTGACACGTAGACATATTTTTCTTTCAAATGGGAGGGACTTCCAGTGAGGAGGGACCCCTTAATGATCTCATTTTACGTCCACAGACATAGACTCTGCGATATTTTTTAACAGTTGCACAATATAATCATTACTCACGTCTACCCAGTTGAGAATTGAAGGCAACAGAAGACACACAGAGACGCGTGTGCGTTAATAACGCTATTGTGTTACGTGATTATTCTTACTACTAACAAAAACGTTTAAGGAATGCTGCTTTCGAAATAAATTCATTCCTTATCTCAAAAGGAGAAAACTTTACTTGAATTCAAAGCTATAATTGAAAATTTAGATTTTAAATGATCGGACCAACTTCTCAAAAAAAAATGGGATTTTGGTGGATAATTTGGTAATTGCGTGTAATACTCTGAAAATAATTACATTTAAACAGAATGTTTCAAGTATAAGTATTGATAAGGGTTGCATAAAAAGGGTGTTTTTTTACAGGTATAAAACTTTAATTTGGCATTACTGTTGAAGATGGCGACCGATTTAACATCTGAGAAGTGATTTATTCTCAGTTTGGTTTGGCAATTCATCATGAATAGACTCACTCCTGAACAACGCTTGCAAATAGTGCAATTTTATTTCGAAAATAATGGTTCTGTGCGGAATACGTATCGCGCACTACGTCCATTTTATCGTCGACAATATCGTCAATCAGAGCAGTTAATTCGATTAACCATGGAACGTTTTCGCACCACGTTTACTTTTATTGATAACTCGCATCCCCAGAGACGCCGTACGGTGCGTACAGAAGAAGCTATTGCTACTGAAGAGCGTAGCATTGATCAGTAGCAATGGACTCATTGAAGACACCGAATGAGTCCATCCGCCATCGAGCAAAGGAATTGGATCTGTGTCCATCCAGTTTATGGAAGATTTTGGGAAGCATCTTGATTGTGTGCTTACAAAATCCAACTCGTGCAAGAATTGAAGCCAAACAATCATCAAGCAAGGCGTAGATTCGTCGAATGGGCCCAAAACGAGATTGCCGTTGTTCCCGATTTTCATAAGCGAATTTTGTTTAGCGATGAAGCGCACTTCTGTTGGCTACGTCAACAAACAAAACTGTCGCATTTGGAGTGAAGATAATCCTCAAGTGTACGTCAAAACATGGTTATATCCAGAAAAACTGACTGTTTGGTGCGCTTTATGGGCTGGTGGAATCACTGGTCCGTACTTCTTCAAAAACGATGATGGCCAGAACGTTACAGTCAATGGGGATCGGTATAGAGCCATGAATACTAAATTTTTCATTCCTGAACTGAACAACCATAATGTCCAGGAGCTGTGGTTTCAACAAGACGGCGCAACATGTCACGCAGCTCGTGCCACAATCGTTTTATTGAAAGACACGTTTGGTGACCGCCTAATTTCACGTTTTGGACCTGTGAATTGGCCTCCAAGATCTTGTTATTTAACACCTCTAGACTACTTTCTGTTGGGCTATGTAAAGTCATTGGTCCTTGCGGATAAGCCACAAACGCTTGACCATTTGGAAGACAATATTCGCCGTGTTATTGCCGATATACGGCCACAAATATTGGAAAAAGTCATCGAAAATTGGACGTCCAGATTGGACTGCATCCTAGCCAGCCGTGGCGGTCATATACCAGAAATCATATTTAAAATGTAATGCCACAAGATTATCTCTCGAATAAAAAAAAATTCTTGTCAATCGAATGATTCATCGTTGTTTTATTGCAATTTAAAGTTCTGTAGCTCTTAAAAAACACCCATTAGAATTCGATTACTACTTTTGTTCTCTGTATGAAATTTCCATTCAGAATACGTTATTTCATCCTCTTATTTTTGTCTAACGTATTTAACATTTCCATAGCCATAAGGGTTATACAGTGTATATATACACCCTATCGATACAGTATATAAGCCTGAAACTTTAAAAGTGAACTAGAACTGTTGATAGTTTTGGAGCATACTGCTTAACATTTATCGAATTATTAATACACTGTTGTGTGCACCTCAGATATAAATAAATAATAATTATAGCCGACAGAAATGTTAGAGAAACAATTCCAGGTAGCATAAAAAAACCATTTGCATACCAGTTCTGATTCGCAAATCGGTAGTAAATAATATAACTATCATTTTATTATGATGTCCACAATTTATAGCTCAAATCCTCCAATTAGTTGGAACATAAAATCGAAGTTAAATGAGACGAAATTGATATTCCAATGTTTAGAATTGATATAAGTACAAGTATAACTCATAATAATTAAGTTGAATTTTCCCAATCAGCTCATAATTATGTATAGCATAAATACGTATTAGCAAATAATCGAATTGTAATTCTCAGTGTCGTACGTATAATTATCAATAAATTGTTGGGGTAGACAACCGATAAAAAGAGATAACAAGACTTTATGTGACGGAAATGACGAAGTCGACTTACGAAATTTTTTTATATATCTTTGTAAAGGGGCCCATTGACGTTGAGTTATGTAGGCATGTGTACATAACAAGGATACATATTGCAAGAATCAGTATTTTACTACAAAGCTTACAATATATATCTTGGTAATTTATATGACTTGCTAACGCGGTACCGGAAACAATGGTATCATAATCTGTTACATCCTGAGAAAGCTAGTTTAAAAGTGCGATCATGCCAGCGAAAACAAGAAGTACTTAGGTCCTGAAAATTAGAAAAATTAGAATTTGAAAATTTAACATTTAACTTATAAACATTTCTATTGAAATACGATGCATTTACATCATTTTAATATCGCTCAAACCTCAAAAAGCTTCATACATTTGTAATAGATAATATCCTCATTCCTATTTGCAACATTAAATGGTATTGCAGTGCATTTTTGGTTGCATACCTACTCGGTGCGCTGTTTGTACAACGTTGTACCATAATTAATTTGCGCTTGTACAAATTGAACAGAAATATCCTGAATATCGCCGAAAAGAGCTTGACGCCGCGCAGTGACTGGTTTGAAGACCATATTTCATGCACACTCTGTATACAAGAATTTCTTTGATATTCAATTGATTATTGCAATATTGTTGTCTGTATGAGACCTTATCGAATTGATGGAAAAAGCCATATGAAATAACGTTCCATGAAATCGTATCATATTATCAGAAATATGGAAATTCAAGTAGATCAAATATAATAACATGACGTTTCAAACCTTGGAATCATCCGAGATGTCATCTAAGACATCTGTCAGTTATCTATTACAACGACAACAAAACATTATAAAATATAGTTAGCAAAGTTGAATATGACAAAGAAGCTAGTCAAATTCCTTAAACTAAAGAATCTGCATATTCTGCATCAATTATTGTACATTATTTGTTTCAATGAAACTTCAACATTATGGGATTGTAAAAACGTATTTCGTTTACGGTTATCGATTTCAAAATTGATTGGTTAAAACAGACGTAAAATAAGAAAACAGCTTTCAATTAAATGGTGGATGCGCTTTTTTGCGGTCCCAATTTTTATCAAGTCCCTTTTCTTGTAGTTCACGGGCCGTCACTGGTTTTACCGTCAAAAAGTGCGACCAGCACGTTTCTAACAGGTATTTGTCGCAACGTGTATGTCGATACACGTCTTGTACATATAACGTTATTTTGCAAATTAAATATTTGATGTCAAACGTGTAAGATCAAGAGTTATGAGAAGAATTTTCGAATGGGTGCAAATTATTCTGTTCATGGACTTCAAACAGTCTGTCTGGCGTCTTTGCAATGAGTGGAGCCTCACAGACTCCAAACAGATAAGTTCATTAGTGTAAAATCCCATAAAAATATTTCAAATTATTGTTTTCTCGTTTTTGGTGATATAGTAAGAACTCAATTTGTGTATTTGGTCTAAAGAGTGTGTCTTTTAAGCAAATCATATCCGTTTTCACCCAATTTTGTTAAATTTAATTGAATAATTAGGCTTAAACACTTCTCTTGTCAAACATAGGTTCCAAAAAGAAAATATATAGAGGAAAAGTCTTATTGTATCGCCAAAAATTAGAAACTATCGAATAAAATATTCTTAGGGACTTTTAAACTTTTTTTATAAAGCCAGTAATGACTCCACGGATTTCTGTGACGTCAAGACTTACGTAGTTCATTACGAAGAACATTCAAAATGAATTCTTGGTGTAGCCAAATATCTAAGGTACAATTCATCTTCAGTTTGCACTTCACTTAGTACGAGATCCGACTGCAGAATTAGTGCATTCATCGAGTGTTTGCTAAAAACCAAATTTTTTCGCATATTTATGATTAGAATATATCTACAAACTTGCCTATCAAAATGTGGCCGCTAATATTTCTAATTAAATTATTGCTAATTGATTTTTCGGAAAAAATTTCATTCGCTTGTTTTTCAAATAAAATATCGTCCACATCACGGCAATATACATCACAAAGACTGAAGAATCACGGTTGCCGTTGCGCACTTGGTAGCACCTTCTTCGCAGCCAGGTGTTAACAGGTATGACTTTGATACATTTATGCGTTCATAACGTACATATATTATTTATAAAGGGTGTTTTTTTTAGAGGTACAGAACTTTAAATTGCTATAAAACAACGATGGATCATTCGATTGACAACAATTTTTTTATTCGAAAGATAATCTTGTGGCATTACATTTTAAATATGATTTCTGGCATATCAGCGCCACGGCTGGCTCGGATGTAGTCCAATTTTCGATGACTTTTTCCATCATTTGTGGCCGTATATCGACAATAACAAGGCGAATATTGTCTTCCGAATGGTCAAGCATTTGTGGCTTATCCGCATAGACCAATGACTTTACATAGCCTCGCAGAAAGTAGTCTAGCGGTGTTGAATCACAAGATCTTGGAGGCCAAATCACAGGTCCAAAACGTGAAATTAGGCGGTCACCAAACGTGTCTTTCAATAAATCGATTGTGGTACGAGCTGCGTGACATGTTGCGCCGTCTTGTTGAAACCACAGCTCCTGGACATCATGGTTGTTCAATCATCGTTTTTGAAGAAGTACGGACCAATGATTCCACCAGCCCATAAAGCGCACCAAACAGTCAGTTTTTCTGGATGTAACGGTATTTTGACATACACTTGAGGATTGAATTCACTCCAAAATGTGGCAGTTTTGTTTGTTGACGTAGCCATTCAACCAGAAGTGCGCTTCATCGCTAAACAAAATTTGCGCGATACGTATTCCGCACAGAACCATTATTTCCGAAATAAAATTGCTTTATTTGCAAGCGTTCTTCAGGCGTGAGTCTATTCATGATGAATTTCCAAACCAAACTGAGAATAAATCACTTCTCAGCTGTTAAATCGGTCGCCATCTTCAACAGTAATGCCAACTTAAAGTTCAATACCTCTAAAAAAAACACCCTTTATATCAAATTAAAGCTAATTTTTTTCTGTTTATTGTGATATACGCTTGCCTAATTAAATCTGGCCGCAAATAAGGGTTGCTGGCTGTTAAAGATGGTAAATATTTAAGATAAAGTGAAGAGAGCTAGCGCGTAACATCACTAGTCAGACGAGAAAAGCGATTGCCAGCTGTACGACTAGTGATATTTTCCTAATCATAAATATGCGTAAAAATTTGGTCTTTAGCAAAGCCTCGATGAATGCACTAATTCTGCAGTTGGATCTTAGATTAACTTTACAGCGTCCTTCCATTACGGTATAGACAAGAACAGTAATGCATTCCACGGAATTTCAAACCCGGAAAACCGCGGAGATGATTGATGCAAACAGTTGAAAATGATCTCTACCGATATAAAACTTACGCAAGATTCCGAAACCTTTGTTGTTACCAACTGCATAAGTCATCGATTACGCACAACTTCAACCTTGTCCAAATCGGTCGAAACGCTTCGTCCTTTGACAGGTGTTTGATGAGTATCTACAATTCCGCTGTATCTCTTTGTTCCCTTTGAAACCAGCTGCGACAGGAACCATCAAGATGATAATGAGACCGTCATTACCGACATAATTTCATTGTGAATCGAGCTGAAAGGTTCCACCAACCATCGTGCAGTACACAAGCGGCTACGAGATTACAACATTGGTCTGGTAGCCAGACGAGGACGGAAACGCTAGAAAACCGAAAGTTTTACTTATTCGGTCGAATGAAACTGTAATTTCACGGGAAGGTCGCTACTTTCGTCTGCTACTACATTTATATGAGGTATTCGAGATCTCCATTAAGGATAAATTTTCATATGAAGATATCTTGAATATAAATTATTACACTGGAATCCCCGGTTTGATAAACGTTTCGTAGTTTTTGCATTAGTCGAATTATCAAATTTGTCGTAATTTTTGCGTAAAACCCCCTTATGTTCCGGAAATTTTCGTGAATAGTTTCTTATAATACGACAAATTACATGACAAAATAATAAGATTCCATATGAACTACAATTCATACTACCTGCATATGTATAGGGTGTTTTTTTTAGAGGTATAGAACTTTAAATTGCAATAAAACAACGATGGATCATTCGATTGACAAGAATTTTTTTTTATTCGAAAGATAATCTTGTGGCATTACATTTTAAATATGATTTTTAATAAAACCGCCACGGCTGGCTCGGATGTAGTCCAATCTGGACGTCTAATTTTCGATGACTTTTCCAACATTTGTGGCCGTATATCGGCAATAACACGGCGAATATTGCCTTCCAAATGGTCAAGCGTTTGTGGCTTATCCACATAGACCAATGACTTTACATAGCTCCACAGAAAGTAGTCTAGCGGTGTTAAATCACAAGATCTTGGAGGCCAATTCACAGGTCCAAAACGTGAAATTAGGCTGTCACCAAACGTGTCTTTCAATAAATCGATTGTGGCACGAGTTGTGTGACATGTTGCGCCGTCTTGTTGAAACCACAGCTCCTGGACATCATGGTCGTTCAATTCAGGAATGGAAAAGTTAGTAATCATGGCTCTATACCGATCACCATTAACTGTAACGTTCTGGCCATCATCGTTTTTGAAGAAGTACGGACCAATGAT
The DNA here is from genome assembly GCA_030704895.1 of Henosepilachna vigintioctopunctata. Classification (NCBI taxonomy): domain Eukaryota; kingdom Metazoa; phylum Arthropoda; class Insecta; order Coleoptera; family Coccinellidae; genus Henosepilachna; species Henosepilachna vigintioctopunctata. Next base: position 12,193,035 of record JARQZJ010000121.1, read on the forward strand.
TCCACCAGCCCATGAAGCGCACCAAACAGTCAGTTTTTCTGGATGTAACGTTGTTTTGACATACACTTGAGGATTATCTTCACTCCAAATGCGGCAGTTTTGTTTGTTGACGTAGCCATTCAACCAGAAGTGCGATCCATCGCTAAACAAAATTCGCTTATGAAAGTCATCGAAAATTGGACGGCCATATTGGACTACATCCAAGCCAACCGTGGCGGTCATATGCCAGAAATCATATTTAAAATGTAATGCCACAAGATTATCTTTCGAATAAAAAAAAATTCTTGTCAATCGAATGATCCATCGTTGTTTTATTGCAATTTAAAGTTCTATACCTCTGAAAAAAACACCCGTTATTTACGAGATTTCAGGGAGATTTAAAACTCTCGATTAACTTTCACCTTCGGTTCCGGAAAATTTCAGGAGGTCGATGAGATATCTCTTTCAATACTAAATGACTATTGTCTATATTCAGTCATCTTCTACTATTTAGTAAATTATTATTTTTTTGTATCCGTGCCAATTATTCGCTCGGGGTTTTCAGTTATTATTGAATTTCAGAATAGGCACTAGTAATTCAATAATAGGAGATTTCAAATTCGATTTTTTTATTTTAAGCAGGTAGGTATAAACCGACGTTTATAATTTTTTGAAATAATCAAAATATAACTGATGAATAATCTTAATCCTAGGCAGGCCTTACGAGTCATCTCTCCTTTCACCTTCGATACCAAAAAACTAAATGGAAAATCCCGGTTCCGAATTTGGCACAACCACTTAAGCCGCATCTTTTTTATACAAATTATTGTTATTATTATTGCGATTATTCCCCATTAGAAGAACAGAAATCATTTTTTGGGGCTTCTGCTATTCCGTTTTCCAAAATCGCCCCATCCTCTAAAAATGCTATTTTTTCTGTTCATATGTCCATTAAATTCTAGATTGTCGCGATGTTCTTAGCACGAGCTACATTTGCAGTATTTTATTCGAGATTTTTTATATTGATCGGTTGTAGATTTTGTACCTCTGAATTAGATCTAGTATGTTTTCTGCTCTTCTGCAGTGTTTCACTCTGTACATCAAACTCAACTGGTCGTTTTCTAATTTCTCAAGCTATTGTAATTGACTATCAATTAGGTACAAAAACGGAATTATTTATGTCTTTCCATCCAAATGCCGCTTCTACTGATAATAATTCTATTCACTTTTTGTTCTTGTTTTTGTATTTCTCTTATTTTCTAATGACCGCCAATTACCATTGTTTTGGCTGCGTAGATTGGTTCTGGGAAAATCGTGTTACTTATATTACTTTAATTTTGCACTTGTTACCACATCCAGAGTACTTAAAACTAAAGTTGATTACTGAAAATGAATTGCAGAATAAAATTCACTGATTTCGCAATTTTTTCGCGACACTCGGTCCGCTCTTCGAGATATTCTATAAAGAAAATATATATTTCTATTTATAGGTATATCCCCTTGGGCATACTTAATTTAATTTGTGATTTCTATTGATTGGTTCATAGATGTGCCTCAATATTTTCTTGGCTTAATATTTCACAAATATATTAAATCATAAAATAACATACAACGTTGAGTCGACATGTTTCAAAAACTATTGCGTATATTGCTTTTGGTAGAAGCATTTTGTTACTTATAATGCATTTGTTACTTATAATTATAGTACCACGGCCTACTGTAAAATACAAAGTTACTTTAGATATATTAAAGTGAACATGAGTCCAGTTTAATTATTTCTATTATTATCTTTATCTACTTTATCTACTTTTCTTGGAACTATATATATTTTTTAAATGAAACTAATATATAATGAATTATTATTATATATGAATTATAGTTGACGGTAGTAATTGAAATCCAATATTACCGGCATTTTCATAGCAATTATTATTGATTTGATTCTGTTCAGCACTAACCACCTACAGCTTTCTTCTTGAATGTGTTCCCTCGGAAGCAATCAAAGAAAGTGTATACATCCACTAATGTACTTTTATCTCAGGGAAACCTTTTAGGAACACACACACAACACATGCCGGTTCGATGATTTCATTGCCGAATACAATGAAATAAAAGGTTTCTTTTCAGAGAAAATTGAGGGAAGCTTAATAGATGTCATTTTGTTTGCATGAGTTCGCGAAATAAAGATGGGAAACTGAAAACATTCTCGAAAGATGTAAATAGGAAATTACTCTTCACAAAATGCATTATCGAAAAAAACATTTCAGCAAATGTTCGACAGTATATCAGGTGTCCCTGATAAATTAGTCAACCTTGATATTTCATTCAATTTTACGATTTGTACGCAACCTTGTGAGATATAATTTATATACTAAGGATAATGATTTACGCTACTATAAGCTTGTTCTGTCGATCTATCTGAAATTTTCAGGATATCATAGAAAATGTGATACGTCTCTTTGAAAATTCATCTGAAATGAAAGAACTCTTATGGTAAAAATTTAAGTTTAGATAGATGGGGCTAATACGGTTTTCCTGATTTCAGTTTGAACATAAATTTTTAAAAAAACTTTTAAAGCACTAATTGATAAAACGTAACAATAAAATCTCGAAATTTTCACGATATGTCAGTATATGTATGAATATATTCCATAAGATAATTCCATAAGAAAACTCACGTATTGTTTATATTTCACATATAATTTATAATAATGTTGTTAATATAATTGTCATTGTAATACCTTTTATATTCAATCAACTTAATTTATATGAGGAAAGAATATAAGAGAAAAACTCAAAGATAAATAAGTATATAACTTCACACGTCAATTTTACTCCACCACGTCTAATTTTGAGGAAAAACTAATGACAATCAGATTTTGGCACAAATAAAAATACTTAAATTAAGAACGATTTCGTCATTTTATGTTATGAAATAACATTATTGAAATAGTAGTTTAATTCTGTACGCATAAATTTTATAGATATGTAAAACAACCTCCAAATATCTATGACGAAAATGTTAGAGACCACCGCAGTTGGAAATACCCAAAGAGAATATAAAAAACACATAAATTTCATCATTTTGATGATGTCTTTGAATTTTGTGATTTGGTTAGAATAAATATCACCGTGAATTTTGGTCATCGTAGATACCTAGTCGCCAAAGTTTATTGTGCAATACTTGAAGTGCTTTGAATTTCTTGATTGCTCTATTAGCAGATAACCCAATCCTACGTTTTTTACGTTTATGGAGTCTGAATATGGATTATTTCACAATATTGTTTCATTTTATCGCTTTTTTCGAATAAGGGAATACAGAAATCGGTTGGCCAATGGAACACTTGAAAGAATTTTCGATAATTCCACATCATTATCAACCTTTTCTCGAATATGTTTAAATAGGTGAAATATTATAATTTTTCTACGTCTCATTGTGACAATCATTGAGAGAATCGTATAATTACAAACAATTGGATTAATTCTACAAAATTGTTTTACAAAGTTTCGGGCTACTAACTCATTATCAAGAGTTTAAGACAACTTTATAACAGCAGTTATACAGCTTTATAACAAATAAAATTAAAGTATTGAACATAGGTTATTAGCTCGGAACAAATATCACTGTATTAAAGAGTTTTGTAGAATTTAGTTGAATGTTTTACATTAAACTATACGACACAAAGAAAAAGTGTTGACTAAATTTACATCTTGGAAATACGTATTTCGTAATTGGGTTACTCACTAGTAGATAATTCATAACCATTTAGTATATTTCAACAGTATTTTCTTGAATTGAAAAAAATGTTTGAAAAATCGAAAAGGGATTTATGAAAGAAAATTCTAATAATAATAATATGTACATTTATTCCCAACTGATATACATCCAACTACAGATAAAAAATAACAAATTGTACATGTACACAAATAATAATAAATAAGAAAAAATTGAAGAAAAAAAACTAAAAAGAAAGTGTAAGCGAATATATACAACGAAAATAAAATTAAAATAAATAATATCTAATAAACAATAACTGCATTGAACAAACCAAAAATAAAATATTATCTATTACTAAGTCATACGTAGCCAACAGAAGTTAATGAAATATAGTTAAAGAAGTCAACGGAAATAAAATTGAAATCAATTGCAACAGCAATATAAAGTAACCAAATGGAACTTGTCAATATATATTCAAATACATATAAAATTAACTAGAAGTAAGGATGAAAGGAATTTTGTTATTTATCCACACCATCTATTTACGACTACACTGTATAAAAAATATTTTCAAGCTTTTCTGTTCATATTCACTTGTATCATAAATATTAACGAAATATAAAATGCAACTGTTGATAAAGTTCCAAATTCATCAGGTAAATTGAAGATTCTCCTCGATTTTGAATTATCATCTAATGAGAAATTGGAAACCGGTGGAAGAGCTGGAATAAGAATTCACGTAATACCAGGTAGGTAACATCACCCTAAAGATCCTTGAGCACGATGTCAGGCGCCTCCGCGGGGGTAACAACCGGTTACAGACCCGAACAAGGCCGCTACAACGGAGCATACTCATATTTAGAGATTTTGGTACCGCGACTGTGGCAGACAGCGACACCTGGTGCAGAGACTGCGTGACGTATAAACCACATTTCACAAATAAAATTAATGATAAGCTGTTCCGTCGATATTTTCGAATTCCATAGCAGGGCGTTAATAATTTAAGACAAGAAAATACGAAATAAAACCGATGCGATTTTAATTCATAACTTTATCAATTCACCAAATTATTGCAATTCCAATATAAATTGAAAGGAGCTATCCCCTAAATTAAATAGCTCCAGAAATGTTACAATTTATTAACAGAATCTAGATTTATCGAATGAATTTCTATTGTTCTTCTTTTTTTATGTACGGTTTGATTCATTACTGATCTAATTAATTGACAGTTGAATCCTCATTTGCAATTATGAAGATTTAATCCTAGATAATTGAAGTTCCTTTCTGGTCTAAAGGTATCGCCTACAGGATGTTCTATTTAAAAATTGAAAAATTATCTAAACAGTAATTTAACAAATTTATATAACGTGTGATTGTCGTAGTTGTCGAAAAGTTAGCACGATACCTCCTACTTAATTATGTAAAAAGTTCCCTACTACCACCAGAGGCGTCCAACAGACGCATATAACTGGCTGACCCAAATTGTACGCCACTGGCAAGATCGCCATTTCAGGGCAATATTCCGATTTTCCAACTCTTTTTACGTGAATAACCACAATAGTCGTAACGCTGAAGCCTATACTTTTCGAGATATCTCGAGTTAAACGTAGAGCTATACAATTTCTCAAATTATTGAATTTTTCATCTAGAATTTTTCGAAATTTGAACAATTTCAAACAAAAATAATACAACTTCTCTAATTATGTAAAAAGTTCCTTACTACCACTAGAGGCGTACAACAGAGGCAGCAACTGGCTGACCAAAATTGTACGCCACTGGCAACATCGCCATTTCAAGGCAATATTCCGATTTACCAACTTTTTTAGGTGAATAACCACAATAGTCGTAACGCGAAAGCCTGTATTTTTCGAGATATCTCAAGTTGAACGCCAAGCTATACAATTTTTCAAATTAATGAATTTTTTATTCCAAATTTTTGAATTTTGAACAATTTGAAACAAAAACAGTATAGCATCATCTTCAACTTAACTTGAATTATCTGGAGAAATATTGACCTCAGGTTTATGGGGAAAGAATTCGTAAGTTACCCAAAAAGTATGGGAGTATCGAAAAATTGCAGTCAAATTCCAGTGGCGTAGAATTTCTAAGAGCTAACTATTACTTTCCGATATCGTAAGCTTATACGTATCGTTCATTTACGTATAATATTTACATTTGCCGTTAATTATGACAAAAAATACGTCAAATATTTTCAAATTATTGGCCACAAATTATTTTTAAAATTTCAAAATGAAAACCTTGTTAATTCGAACGGACGCTCGTTTCATCATAATTTCTACTGCAAAATTATTCCAGTCTTTTAATATTTTAGTCATGCACTATTCAAATTCATTCTTCAAATTCTTTAGTCAAATTATTTAAGTAATGTAATATTTTAGGAGCTAAGGTGGATATTTTCAACTGTTCTGTTACTGATATTAAGGCAAGTTTCCTTGATATGTCTCTGGTATATATCTCTGTTAGAACAATCATTTCTGTGTATTCACGAACATAATTCATATTCACTCATATAATTTTGTGTGTAAAGTGTTAATATGTGAATGTATATGTATTTGTGTGTTTAAATTTATATGTATGTATAAGTTTGGTCAGCATTTAAGTTTTTTATTCCTATAATTATTATATTTCATTTAATCAGTTGTGATTCATATCACAAACTCTTTCATTTAAAATGGAACTTTATAATTTGAAAGTACAAAATTGAAACTTTTGTACTGTTGTGTTTCCTGTTTTGTAATTAGGACCTGTCCTGTAAAACAGTGTATGTTAAATAAATAAAGTCTTCATATAAGTAATAAATCACCATGTATACTGGTGAATTACAGTTTGAAATGGAAATAATTTCTTCACGGAAAAATCGATGTATTCGAGAACATCAAATCGAAGTCATTCACATCGTTAATTTTCTTACCTTGCTTTATTTTCGATTCAAAATCGGGGTTTAAAACCGATATATTTCTATAAATGGAAACACAAGTCATCTCAAAGCGTCTCATTCATGCAAGCGTTCGTCCCCGTTCATTCTAAAGGTGTCCCCATGCGTGCAGGATAATCGGGCCATTAACGAACAGACCAGACGTATATGAATGGAACCCTAACAAATTCAGAACCTTTAAAAACGTACTCAATTATTACCAATCCGAAAGAAATATTAGCATATTTTTCGAATTAACGTTCGGGATTAAACTGTTATGGTAAACCATTAGGATATTATGAAAATTACAAGTAATGCCTTATGAACTAAGACATTCATTATAATTTTCAATGTTTCAAGGTCTTTTTGAGTTCCATAATTTATCTAACGAAATCGTAGAAAACTGGTACCTATTATTCCTCAGATGATTCGAAAATTCCAAGCCGAAAGTTATTACGGTTGCCTTTATTTGCGGTTGAGCTAGACATTTCGTTCACATAATTTGATTCCGAATAAATGATAAAATGTCTGTGGCAGGTACGATTCAATATTATTAGTTAAATGATTGTTTGTCATTACAGTTTTCGGGGAAATCCTAGTACATTGAAATATGTAATTCTAAAAGTAAACAAAGCAATATCTTATCCATTTATAATAAGCCAAATTGAGACTCCGTCATTATCGAGTGTTCTGAAATGTATTTTAAATATCTAACCGTAATATGAATAAATTGAATATATATGAATTGGAAGGGGTGGCATTCGCTCGGTCTGGAAAACCAGAAAAACCGAATACACACGGAAATGTTAATGTTTTGATAAATAAACATTCAACTTTAAATAGTTAAGAGGGAGATACTTATTGAAATTCCATGTCAATTTATTAATAAATTAAAATTATTTTTAAACATTTCGAAAATATTTCGTATATTGTCCACTACACTGAGTGAAGTTTTCTGATTATTTCCAGTTTGGAACAAAAATTTCAATACTATATATATAACGGGTAATTTTTTAAGAGTTAAGTTTTTTAGGTTGGCGGCACTGGTTGGAACTGCATCCAAACGTCATCTGTCATGAAAAGATTTCAGAATACTGTGACATTCCATCATGAAAAGACTTACGAACGAGCAGCGATTGCAAATTGTTGAAATTTACTATCAAAATTCGTGCTCTGTGAAAAATGTGTATCGTTTGTTACAACCATATTATGGTCGTCATAATCGACCTGGTGAATCAACAATTCGTTCTGTTATCACCAAATTTTGCACCAAGTTCACATTGTTGGACATTAAACCATTATCTCGCATGCGTACAGTGCGTACTGAAGAGAATATTGCAGCCTCAGCGTACAGTGTTGATGAGGATCGTGAAATGTCAATTCGTGGCCGTTCTCAGCAATTGGGCATGTGTTACTCAACCACATGGAAAATTTTACGTGTTGATTTGGGTTTGAAAGCCAATAAATTCAACTTCTGCAAGAATTGAAGCCGAATGATCACAACGTCTAATTTTTGGTGAATGGGCCTTAGAACAGCTTAATGAAAATCCGCTGTTTTATCGAAAAATTGTGTTCAGCTCATTTCTGGCCTAACGGATTTGAAAATAATGAGTAATGAACAGCCACATGCCATACAAGAATTACCGATGCATCCCGAAAAAACGAAAGTTTTGTGTGGTTTATGGGCTGGAGGCATCATCGGTTCATTTTTCTTCAAACACAACCGTGGAAGAAACGTTACCGTCAACGTCGAACGATATCGAGCCATGATACGCAACTTCTTTTGCCCCAGTTGACCGAGTTGAACTTGGTTGACGTGTGGTTTTATCAAGACGGTGCCACATGCCACATAGCTCGTATTGGATCAACAATGGACATGTTGAAGGATGAATTTGGTCAGCAGAATTGGCCCCCAAGATCATGCGATTTAACGCCTCTGGATTATTTCTTGTGGGGTTATGTGAAGTCGTTAGTGTATGTGGAAAAGAAAAACACGATTGAAGCCTTTCAGGATAACATAACACGCGTAATTCTTGGGATACAGACCGAAATGCTCGAAAAAGTGACGCAAAATGGGACCTTCCGAATGAACCATTTGATACGGAGCTGCGGACAACATTTACATGAAGTTATCTTTATAATGTAAATGGCAAAGACCAAGTTATCAAGTTTAATGAAAATTTTGAATTTATGATGCAAATTGGGTGTTTTATTCGATTAAAAAAACTACACTCAAAAAATCACCCATTATTATCTACCGAAACATACATCTAAATATTTTTGAAATTTTTGAAAATGTATTCGATTTATTAATAAATTCAGCTTTTACATTTTTCTGATAGCAATAGCACAACCACGGATTTTTTCTACTGTAAGTACAGCTATCGATATTTTCTTTCCATTTTGTCTGGTCACGTTTGGTTTTTGGAGGCTCTTTCACATAAAGGGTTCTAGCCCAGAAAAACCTACGTGACTACGACACTGAAACCTTCCTTATTCATTTCATTAACTGTGATTAAAACTGTTAATTACTTTAACAGTGGATCATTAATGTTAAAACAATACTTGTTGGCGAACATATTTTTGAATTTAAAAAACTCATAAACAACGGTTTCGTTTAAAAAAAGAATATGAGCACTAACGTTAAATTAATCAGGGGCAAAAAAGTGCAACACGTGTAACGGATCAATAAGGCATTGCTAAGAACGAAAAATAAATACAATTAAACACGACGCATATTCCAAGAATTAAATGATTGTGCTATCCAAATTAGAAAATTGCATGAAAAGTTTCAGACGATCGCGAAAATTAGAAACAAGTTCATCTTCAGTCCCTAAACTCATTTACATACTTAATCGAAAAAAACTTAATTAAAAATGTTAGAAGTCGAAATTCCATCGTATCTTGCTTCAAGTCATTAGTTTTATAACTGCACCATAAGAATTAAAGAGCAGATTTTGAATGTCACTTTTATGTGAACGAAAATGTGAATTTTATTGGGCTCATCGTATGAGATCGTTTTGTTATGAATGAGTTTCTAGTAGTTTGGAGGAATTAATAAACCGCAGGATATTGTATATATTAGACGTTCGAACATCCTTGAACTCGGGCAATACTCAAACATTTCACTGCTACATACAAAATATGTGCATACATATTAAACTCATTTACATACTTAATCGAAAAAAACTTAATTAAAAATGTTAGAAGTCGAAATTCCATCGTATCTTGCTTCAAGTCATTAGTTTTATAACTGCACCATAAGAATTAAAGAGCAGATTTTGAATGTCACTTTTATGTGAACGAAAATGTGAATTTTATTGGGCTCATCGTATGAGATCGTTTTGTTATGAATGAGTTTCTAGTAGTTTGGAGGAATTAATAAACCGCAGGATATTGTATATATTAGACGTTCGAACATCCTTGAACTCGGGCAATACTCAAACATTTCACTGCTACATACAAAATATGTGCATACATATTCCATCAATGCTATTATATGAATCAGTGGTTCAAAAACACCAGCTATGTGTGTCCCCCCTTATGCGGCGCTAAAGGGGAATAAAAATTGACATATGTCAATCTTATCATCGCACATTCTGGAACATTTTATAATATATCGAATAACTAAAACTAAAAATTAATGCTGGAATCTAATATCAGTACAATATTTATTAAATTCTCAAAAAGTAACCTACTGGTGAAACTTTTTAGGAAATTTGGTAACCTCAAGTTGAAACACTTAGTGTTTTTTAAATGTTTCAAATTCAACATGATACGAGGGTGAGGTGAAAAGTTCCGGGCTGATCAATAAAACCGATGTTAAAAAAAATGTTTTCTTCTTTATTATTCAACATAATCTCCATCTACACTGATACACTTCCCACAACGGTGTTCTAATTTAGTTATACCAGTTTTAAGGTAGATACCTCAAGCTCCTCAAAATACTGATTTATAGTTTCCATAACTTCTTCGTTGCTCTCAAATCTTTTACCGCCAAGCAATTTTTTGAGGTTAGGAAACAGGTTATAGTTGCTGGGGGGCTAAGTCGGAGAGTAGGGGGGATTGCGGCATCAATTCAAACTTCAATTCGTGGATTTTGGGTACGGCAGCAATCGACGAATGCACTGGTGCGTTATCGTGATGAAACAAAATGTTTTTCTTCACCAGTTGATGTCGTTTAATTTGCACATCGTCCTTCAGACGTCACAATAAGTCTGCGTAGTGATAATCAATTATATAATTCTTCTCGCAAACCAAAAAACAGTAGCCATATCCTTGTTTGCCGATAAAATTGTTTTTGCCTTCTTTGGAGTTGGTTCCCCCTTTCCAACTCAGTGTTTTGACTGTTCTTTATTTTCAGGAGTGTGGTCGTAACTCCAAGTCTCATCAACAGTTATGAATCGACGCAAAAATCAGTTTTTGGTTGAGCGTTATCAAAAGCGGCACCCATTTGGCACACAGCTTTTACATGCTCGAATGGTTGTGCCCAATATTTCGCACACGTTTAGTTTGCACCTTACAGGTGTCGGCTATCTCACGCACTTTCATGGAGCGGTCTTCCAATACTATTTGATGTATTTTCGCAATCAATTCTAAAGTTGTGGCCTCAACGGGCCGTTCTGAGCGAGGCTCGTCAGAGGTTCTCACACGAACCTTTTTTAAAACCCACTGCTTAATAGTTGAATATAATGGGGAGGAGTCTTCTAGTGTTGAATCCATGTCTTCTTTAATTTGTTTTGGTGTAAAACCTTTCAAATAGAAGTACTTGATGACAGCACGTTTCTCTAATTTTTCCATTTTCACGAAAACAAAGGAAGCGTTGTTTTCGTGTAAGTAGACCTAGTGGCGCCATCTCTTGGTCAGGCCGGATACTTTTCACCCCACCCTCGTATATGGAGTGCCATCCTTGAAATTTTATATTCTCAAAATTCATAAAACAATGACAAGAAGAAATAATGAGAAAAAAAATAGATACTTTCAAATTGGATACCATTGGAACCAATAAACTAACAGCAACAAAAATATTGGAAAACCATAAACACCTCACAGCAGGTTCCGTGTGGTGTTTGAATTGGGAAAATTTTCCGATTTGATTTTGAAAGAGCTTCTTTGAATTAAAATTATTGAAATTTTTAAAATTGACATATGTCAATCTTATCATCGCACACTCTGGAACATTTTATAATAAATCGAATACCTAGAGCTAAAAATATCAAAAGTTTCATACAATGGAGTTGTATTTGATACAACAGAATATTTTATTACATTGTTGTATTCGATACAATAAAATATTTATTAAATTCTCAAAAAGTTACCTACTGGTGAAACTTTTCAAGAAAATTGGTAACTCCCAAGTTGAAACACCTAGTGTTTTTTTATATTCCAAAATAACACCATTAATGAAATATACATAGGTGCATTAAACATGATATATAGAGTGGCTTCCTTGAAATTCTTCATATTCCCAAAAAGAACAAAACAATGCCAAGAAAAAAAATGGAAAAAATTAGATACTCTTTCAAATTCATTACCAATAAACGTACACCAACAAAAATATTGGAAAACTTCAAACGCCACACGGTAGGGCCTTAAATTGGGAAAATTTTTCGATATGGTTACAAGAACTTCTTCCTAATATCCGATGGATTCGAAATTTCAGGATCGAAATATCATTTTCAGGATTTCCACTTCTGAAACGAATGAAGTCCTGCTTGAATGAGAATGGAGACAAAACAATATAACTGGTTCAAACTTGCTAATGATATACTATATACATCATCAAAGATACCTCCAAAGATTTCACACATTCTACAGTAACTGCAGATCCAGTTCGCAATAAATTCACAACTCTGAATTCCATTGCATTAAACTAAAAAATTGTCTTCTATAAGTTTTCCTTTCTAGACTTCACGAACACAACAAAAAAATTTTGAGAACCACTGATATATAAAGATCCACATATTCCACAGCCAACGCGATGGAAATTCGGTTCAAAGGAGTTCCAAATTTATCTCATTTGAAAATATAATGATAACGAAAGAGTTCGCCTTCGGTACCGGTTCCTAAGACCAGATTTCAACGAGTTATTCCTAGGCTATCATTAGAGGCTAGTTCAAAACGGAAACTCATTTATGTAACAGCCTGCATTCATATCAATATCTAGTAGACACTCTGCTAATGATACGGTCGAATGTCAAATTATCCACGTATAATACCTCATTAAATCCAATTTGAAATCTCATTCTGAGACTATTATGTGTACTGAATAATCCGAAGAAATTGACGACAGTTATTCGGCTCGACGGTGATTTTCTTCAGAGATCGGTTCGGTTTTTGCGTCAGCTCGATTTGTAACAGTTATAACATGTATAGATTGAAAAGATTGCACCTTAAAGGCAATAAACGATGAAAATTGAATCTTGCTGTATTTTCGAAATTTTTAAATTTCTGGTTTTATATACAGGCTGCTTATTTAGTATTCGAAAACTTGCAAAGTGACAAAGTTGTCACTCTGTAAAGCCATTTCACTTCCTCATTTACAATTCTGTTGTTCCTTATTGTTTAATTTTCCTCAATAACAAATAAGTTGATTAGAAAAAATACAAAATAGAGCTATGAGATTTATATTAAAATGTAATAGATATACACCTGTCAAATCCATGCTTTATGTGTTAAATATGTTATCTGTTAGCCAAAGAGTTTTGTTTAATGCACAAGTGTACATTTTTAAACTGAAAAGAAATATGTTACCAACCTACATCAGTGATAGAGTTCGATTATTTAAGTACATACTTATAATACGAGATTCAAAACAGACTTTATCCTTGAAAAATGTAACACTTTACAAAAGCTAAAATCTATTTTGTATGAAGGTTTAATAGAATTTAATGGACTTTCTGCACATATAGAAGAACTGTGAAAGTTTAAAAGTATTTGAAAGACTTTTCAAAACGTTCATCTTGACCAAATGCAATACAGTTTAAAGACACTCTAATTCAATTGGGCTTTGTTTCTGCTAGTACTCTAATTGATGTTTATTATGTAATATTAATGAGGTGCTAAGTATAACGTTTTTGTTGTTCTACTATATTATGTTATTTATATTGGTACTTACTTAATTCACAGTATTTTACTTTTTATTTTTTTCAATTAACTTGTTATTACTATATTTTGTAATAGGGCAAGCAACAGGGAATTTGTTGCGACATTATTCATTTCAGCAAACCGTGCCAATAGAAGAATGGTATTTCATACATTATTTTTGTTATAATTTGGACAAGCAAATACCAATATTGAATTTTTTATTGACGATTTATACCAAAAAATTTTATTTTTTCTAGTTTTTTATTTATAACATTGAAAATAATTATGCAAACTCAATGACATCAATGGATATATTGCAGGCGATTCAATAACAAACAAAATGAGCCGTCACTCTACCCGATTGAATTATAAGAAGCGGATAAAATTCAGATATACTCGGAAATTTATTGTTTATGTAACTAATTAATTACTTCGTTAATTTTCATCTTACCTGGCTGCGATTAGGTGGAAAAGAAACAATCTTGGCACTTCTCAAGTTGGAAAAAAATGGACTATGGTGACATAATAATTTTTTGCGTAATTGGCGGTTTCAATAAATCAATTGGCTTAATTGCAAAATGTCTGGATGCCACACGAATCGTCCAATTCGGTTTGTTAAAACGGATTTCCAAAATATAAGCAAAGTACAACAAAATGCATATCTTGAATTCTTGAAAAAATATACGAAAAAAAGGTGTAAACATGACCCGAACGGCCAAGCGCTCGCAAAGGACGCTGTGGAAGGGGGTACTGGACAGTAGGAGAGGCAAGTATATATAGAGTAGTACTTGCCTCTTCTTTTGTCCAAGACCCCCTTCCACTGCGTCCTTTACGAGCGCTTGGCCGTTCGGAGTCATGTTTACACCTTTTTTTCGTGTATTTTGCAATATTTTTCCAAAAATTCAGGATATACATTTTGTTGTACTTTTATTTACAATTCCATACCATTTTATTTTCAAGTTGTGGAAAAATTCAATTATTAAACATATTTATATGTTATATTTAAGTATTTATATACGTTACGGCTAAATCCCGATATTGGCTAATGTTAGGTTTAGCCGGCTAAACCTAGTTTTTTCCAAAATCGCTGGATAAAGCTGTCGAAAACATCTCCGAAAAGATCTCCATTTCAAGCGATGTTTGGTACCGATGCCAAATTAAACATCACTACCGAAATAACTTTAATTTGATATTCGGAGCAAAGAAGAATTAGAAAAAATCATGAAAATTTACAAGAAATCAATTCACGCCGTGCAATGCTGAGTTCGTCGAAATAACACAATAAATATTCATTTATGTAAAAATTCATTCGTTTTTCGAAGTTTAGAAGTTTTTTTCAGTTTCCGAAGAAATATCTTAGAAATAGATTTTTTCAAATACTTTCGAGAAGGACAGAGCAAGTATATAAGTTTTTCGCATTAAGTTAAATTTACTTAAACACTGTAGATATTATATTTTCAAGTTGAGCGAAAATTGATGCATTAAACATATTTATGTTTAAGTCAAGTTTTCATTACATATAAATCATTCGTCTTCAGACTTTTTAAGGTTTTCTTTGCAGTTGCCGAACGAATATCTTGAAAATACATTTTTTTGAAGGGCAGAACAAGTATATATTTTTTTCGCATTGATTTCAATAATTCATCCAGAATGAATTATTGAAATTATTAGTTAAATTTAAATAGTGTAAATATTATATTTTCAAGTTGAAGGAATTAATGCATTAAAAACATATTTATATGGGGGCCTCCATAAATTACGTGAGGTGTTTTTTTAAATTTTCTGTACCTCCCTCCTCCCTGGTGAGATGTCGTGAGATTTTATTCAACCACCTCCCCCAACCCCAATCTCACGTGAGATTTTTCAAAATGGGGTTTCTTACGTAAACACGTTGGATTGTTATTTTATAAAGAAAAAAAAATTGGCTTCCTCGTTTTATTTAGGACTAGTTAAGACTAGTAATAAATATTGCTGAGAGTTTAATTATAAGTGTAATAAAAATTTAATAATAGAATACATAAAAGGTAACTATACTGTGATTAAAAAAAGAATATCTACTCTAATTCAGTCCATGGAGAATCATGCGCAAATGAAATGAATCATGTGAAAATGGACAAAAATAGTATAATTTTTTTTTGTTTCAATCAGAAAAAAAATTGAGTGATATTTGCCAAGACCCCCCCCCCTCTCCAACGTAAGATTTGATGAGATTTGACTCGACCCCCTCCCACCCTTAAACACCTCACGTAATTTATGGACGGCCCCCTATGTAATATTCAAGTATTTTTATGCATATGAATTCATTCGTTTTTCGAAGTTTTCAAGTTTTTCTCAGTTGCCGAACAATTTCTCATTTTTTTTTAATATTTTCTAAAAGGACCGAGCAAGAAAATATGTTTTCGAGTAAAATTTGCACCAAATGAAATTTTCAAAAATGATTTCCTTCAATACTGCTCTGGCATGTCTGCTATATTATATCAATAAACTACTTGAGCGTCTTATGTAGGTATGTGGCTGCCATGAATGCGTGCCAGTTTCAAGTGAATTGCACTCGAATTTCAAGTATAATGAAGAATCGAGTAGAGAAGCCTCTCGTGGGGTTTTGCTTTTCATTAATACGACACGAATGACGAAAAATCGATGAACGACGGAGACGCAAGCATGACCCGTTAAGGATGAAACACACACACACATGGGCAGGAGCTTGGCGGGCAACGAATTGAACGCATATCGCGGCGGATGGACGGGCCGAACCGCTTGCTTGCATTGCACGCCAAGACATGGATAAACATCGGTAACTCGAAGGTGAGTGCACCATCCTGACATACCTACCCACATTCCGGCGAATCTACCTGATGCGATCTCAGTGTGCAGCCCACATACCGATTTTCATTTAATTAATGCACGGTTTAGCTATAATTTTCAGTCAATTTCAACCATCATTGATCTCGAATTTTATTTATCGCTCTTCTACTTGGCGGAGTGGGTGTTGATGTAGTGTACCACTGAGAAATATTTTTTCACATTTTTCCGATTTCACTGATGACGTATTACCTGTGCAATTGACGTAGGGAGAAAGTGCCCCTCGGTTGTATTTCTGCAAAAATTGCTTACAAATTTATTCAATATGAGTTCGACCAAATGAAAATTATTACTGAAGTATTTCAATAATATAAATATATCTGCCCTCATCGGTTAGTGGTTAAGCCTGCCATAGCAAAGATATAGGCTTTTGAATCGGTCTACGAGTGTTTGTATAAACACTTGTTTGTGGAGGGGTTATTTTTTGATATATCTTCGGCATTTGATTCACTATCCTTTGAATTTATACTTGATAAATGCTACAATTTAAGTTCCAGATGCGTTTTCTGGATTGGTTACTTAGTTACCCTGAAGGAAGAACAATGGTAGTGACAATAGGCGAGAGTTTTTCTCAGAGACATGTCATTTCTCTTGGGGTGCCGCAAGGCTCTGTACTCGGACCTCTTCTCTTGATATTATTTGTAAACGATCTGCTTGCGAAGTTGTCCGGATTTTTGGTGACACTAGTTGCCGATGATTCATCGGTGGTATTTTGGCAGGACTCCTGAAGAACTTCTGGAGACATGTGAATGCATTGTAAGGGAGTTTGTAAATTGGTGTCGAATGAACAATTTGATGGTGTACGTTTTATGGAACTGTATGTGTTCATTTTTGTCTGAAGTGCAATGGAATCTGTACCATGATTGTTATATATGGAAACAACACTGTATCATCATCTCAATCTACTAAGTTTCTTGGAATATGTCTAGACAGAAATTTGAGATGGGCATCACACATTGATGTTTTATGTACAAAATTGAGTAACTAATTTTTTACAAACTCTAGAATTAAAAGCATTGTACCTTGAATCTGTGTCATGAATGTGTATTTCGGTTTTGTACCTATATAGTCATCTAAATTATAATATTCTGCTAAAGACTACTCCATAGAAATAAATAGGGCGTTTGTTATACACAGAAGCAAATACTTCGATTATTATTCAACATTCATCAATGAACATCTTGTAAACCTATCTTCATTAATAATTACATACTCACCCTACCTTGTAAATGGCCTTTAAAATGGCCGACTTGTGCAATTTCACAGTGTTATGCTGAGTAACGTCCTACATGCTATGTTATTTCATACCTGTTGGATCAGTAAGTTAAGAGAAAAAATTGGTCTTTTCACCTCCAATTAGAGCAGCAGATAAGCTTTATTTGCCATTTACCAAATTTTTCCTTTTTTCACTTCCAGTCAGAGTAAACGTTCTGTACTTAACCAAAAATTAAGGCCAACGATTTTATTAATATTTCGTTCCAATACAGAGAAGTTTAATCGAATACAAAAAAAACCAGGCTTAATGCTAATTATTTAATAGTGTTGGCGTTTACTTGATATATATATATATATATATATATATATATATATATATATATATATATATATATATATATATATATATATATATAAATATTATAATTGAATATAAACTTAAATTCAAACACTTGAACTTATGATTTACACTATATGTATGGACTACATAGCATTACGCGTTTCCAGAATTTTTATGACGATTTATTTCCACTATTTCCAATAAAAGTTTAATTGACTACTTTTCTGTATATTATGTGAAATTTTAAAACTCATATCAAAAGTATGGTTTTCTGTTGATAAATGGTTAGCATAATTCGAATTGCTTTTGTTATGCGCGAAACTAATTTATGTTCCGGAATTCTAGTAGGTACTGAAATTTCTACTTGTTTTCGCTATATATATATATATATATATATATATATATATATATATATATATATATATATATATATATATATATATATATATATCTTGAAATTGATTTATTGCCTGTTTGAGGTATTTATTTTGAAAGTTTTTAGCATTAACAGGCTATTTAATATGAAAAAGTTTATTTCTGTTGACGTTTCGTTGTTATATTACAACTTTGTTTTGATTATTTATTAAATATTAAAAATTAAATATTCATTAGTTTTGACAAAGTTGTAATATAACAACGAAACGTCAACAGAAATAAACTTTTTCATATTAAATAGCCTGTTAATGCTAAAAACTTTCAAAAAAAATAAATATATATATATATATATATATATATATATATATATATATATATATATATATATATATATATATATATATATATATACCGTGACATGTTCCACAATTTAATTGGTCAGATAAGACAAATCAGGTGTTAACCAATCAAATTGTAGAACATGTCCCGTTATATATATATATATATATATATATATATATATATATATATATATATATATATATATATATATATATATAAAACAAGTAAAAATTTCGGTACTAGAATCCACGAACGTAAATATAGCTTCGCGGATAACAAAAGCAATTCGAATTATACTAACCATTCATTAACAGAAAACCATACTTTTGGTACGAATTTCAAAATTTCACATTACATATAGAAAAGTAGTCAATTAGACTTTTGGGAAATAGTGGAAATAAATCGGCATAAAAATTCTGAAAATTTGCTCAATGAACAGATAGAATTAAACAATTCACCCTTGTTAAGCCTTTTCAGGCAATCAAAATTAGATTTCAGAATGGAATATCTTACGTAAAATCTAAATTCATAGAATCTCAAATTCTCTTGATATTTATACCTGTTTTTTCAAATTTGTTGTTGCAGTATCTGAAGAAGTCGTTTGTAACGACGAAACGCGTCATGCTATGTTGTCAATAAAGAGTAAATCACACATTCAAGTATTTAAATTTAAGTTTACATTCAATAATACTAATTGATTATAATGTGGCCAAAATAAGTAAAAGTTATTATTCGCCGAAAAAGTCACATTTCATAGATTTACCCTCCGATTCTCAATAACGGCTGATGAAAGAGAAGCTAGTTTTTTGAAATAAAGTTTCCTAAAAAATTTCGATAATCTTCTGATAATGCAGTAAAATATGTAATTATTCACATAATCAGGTATTTATTTATTTATTTATTGCGGATATAGGGAAACAAACAGGTACAAAAGAGATACCCAATAAAGTATCCAAAGTTACACCTGAAAATTATTGAATTCGATTCAAAATTATTAGCAGGAACTTGTTGCAACTCATTTTCAATAAATAACAGAATGGAAAAAGAGAGCCAAAAAACCGAAAACTAGTTTCTGAGTTTTTTCTCGTCCGAAAGCAATTTCGATTGTTATAAAACCGAGCGGCGAACTGAAAACAATTAAAACGTACAATGAACAAATTAATTTACGAAATTCACGTTGTCCTGACACATTCAAATTAAATTTCAAAGGGCCAGTGACGTGCAGATATAAACGACTTGACACTGACATTCAACGTTAACTAAACTTCGTTAAGTTAAAAACACTACGAAGAAATACATAATTTGATGTACCTAAGAAGATTTAAAGGCAGACATCGCAGTGAGACTTGGAAAACAACTGAGCCAATAATTTCACCTGTGTTGACTGAGATTCGGCTGTTTTTATGAAACAAGTTTCATTTAAATTCGAAAACGAAAGTAGTTAAATTCCACGTTACGAGAACATATCTCTTTGAGCCGTAATTGTTAACACACATTCAAAACGACATTAATTACGTCTTTAGTGCAAATCATCGGCGTTTGAGCACGTCCCAGTATTCTGAGTCATATGAAGTGAGCCCCCACTTTCACTCCAACAAAATTTATTAGGCGCGCGAAAAATCCTTTGATACTTTTGCCACGTATGAAATACGCCATGCTATATCAGAATTGATGAACTAGCGTAGTTAATATAAATAAAAATATATCAAATTCAGATCTCGGTAAATGTGCTCAGTTATGAGACGAAATCAAATTTCATAGAACGTTGGAAATTTTTCAAACATCTAAGTACTCTTCGTCGCTTTGATGGTTTTGAAAGTATACAGTGTAAAATGAAATGGAATTGAATGAGAAACGAGAACATAAGAAACCGACAAAGAAAATATCAATAATAAAAAATATAAAAAGGAATTAGTTAAAATTACTACGCACACACAAGAAAGTGTCAAAGGACTAACTAGAAAAACCATGGCTATGAGAAAACCATTTAGACAAAGGCAATGGATAGCAAATAGAAGAACGACAAAGAACAAGAGTAGAAGGCTATGAAAATACCATACATGAATAGTATTTTCCAGCAATAGCAGTTATATATCCTTCGGTTTAACAGCGTGAGAAGAATGTCAAAGAGAGAAAGCCTACTAGGTATATCTAAACAAATCCTTCAGTCTAACGAAACTCTAAAGAGACTTCTCTGAGTTAAAGGACTCAACATAGTTACTACAATTTTTCTCTCTGTACCCATTCAGATAGTTGACATAATTTTCTGTAAAAATTTCATCTAATGAACGATATTGTTCTGCACAGACAAAACAGTTTTCTATAAAATATTTCATTCAAATAAACGAAATAAATCATTAAAATCCAAAATTATCGTATAACTATTCACCGAAGATCACAATGGAGCCCAAAATCGTATGCCTTTGGGTGTCTGGGTCTCAAATTTCCCCAATTCTCCATTCATAAACCATAAAGAAACGCCTGACAATCGTTAGGAAGTTCCATTACCATAGTGATGACCATAGACATTCTTAACACATGCAAGATTATATACAAAGCATCTATACAGATGCAAAATTATTTCACCTCGATGATCGATGTAAGACTATTTTACGTCCACCATACAAAAAACTAATGATTTTGCAAGCTTTATCAAAAATTAGTACATAACTAAATAACGAAAAACTTTGCACTTTCAAAGTTACCACTTTGATTTGAACTAACACTCAATTCGTTTTCACTTTCACTTAAATATAGGAATATATTTATTATTTTTAACTCGTGTTTCTATAAATTCACATAACACTTTTGAAGCGTAGGTAAGTAGGAAAACGTGTAGGAATAAGAATAACTGATAATATATCCTAACAATCTTCATGTAAACAAAAATACGTTACCGCAATAGGACATATTATAGGAGATCGCATCCATTTCATGTCAAACAATGACTTGATTGCATGATATTGAAAGTATTTACCTAAAATTAAGTATTTAAATTATAGTTTTCACGTCATAATTTGAAAAAGCTGTTTTACTCATTCAATATTTCAAAACATCTTAAAATATTACTAAAGCAACATTTCAATCTTTTTGATCTAGTTTTATCTAGAAAAATAAAATAGACAAATATATACACAAAATTTGTTTAAAACCGAAAATATTCTGAACAAAAATTTAATCAACATTAAAACAATTTCAATGTTTCAAAATGTACGATTGTCATAGCTCTACTATTTATTATAGATGAAAAATATTTTGGATGAATATAACCTAACTCTTCTGTCACACGCTCTTTACGTCCAGAGAATAGTTAAATTTCTTTGATGATAAAATTAAACTACAAATAAAAGTGTTTTATCGGTATAGAAATTACCTGTATTAAGAAAATGCATACTGAGATGTATCCTAAAACTTCTTGATAGCCCTTCTCAAGCCAAACATTTATTCAAGGTCTCTAATAATCTCCGTCCAAAACACGTCCGTGAAACATTCAACTATTCGATTTTTCCGCACTCACACTGATTGGACAACACAAAATTATCAGTAAGGCTGCTGCGAATAATTATTTTTCATTAAATCCACCCAAAATTAGTAAAATTTCAGAAAAATAGCACACGTAGAAGAAAAGGTTGTTTTCAACATGGCCGCTACAAAACTCGGCTATTTCACAAGGATTTGTTGACCCTGGTGAGTAAACCACTTTCATTGGTCGCAGCAACGCGGTTCCGATTCTTATTGGTGGAATTCAAGGTTAGGGGCAAAACATGGACCTGCACCTGTCACTTCAATATTCGTCGAGCACGAAAATTGTCAAACTGATCTGTTACAGGTTTACCTTATATAAATCGTTGAAGAATAGAAATTCCAGCCTCAGATTTATCTTCATTTCTCTTCGTATATTTTAATACGTTCACTGAATTATTCATATACCCTTCTCGCCATCTATTGTACTCTGGAAATACTATTATGTTCATAATCCCAAATAAACTAATGTGAAATCGAAATATTTTCACCCAATTATTCAATAAGATTTATAATAATTTGTGTTAACTTACAGAAATTATAAATGCATAATGTTTATAAGATCAGTAAAGGCTCATGAAAATGAAGCTTGCATATACAGAATGTGGCGCCATCTAGTGCACAGTAGAAAAAAGTTTAGGATTTGAAACTGAAAATTCATTGTAATGTTAATACAACAGCAATGATGAAATATTTCATGGAATGAAGTTTCCTTTTCCCCAACTGAACATATTTTTGCTAGTTTTCCTTTCAAACTTTTGGATGTTATTGTTTTTGAATTTTTTTATTGCTGAGGAAGTCTTTGGCTTATTTAAAACTTTTATCGAATTTGGCGACTTCTAGTGAGAAATTTATTATAGTATCATATATATCGATAAATAAATGAAGAGTGAAATATTATGCAAGTTCATATGGTGTGAAAACAGGATTAACTTTTTGCCGTACCTATCTAATGTGAAGATACTCAAATGGAATAGACTTGAAATGCACTATTTTAATATGAAATTATACTCAACGAATTCCTGGTTACAAATTAATTCTTACCAGACTATAATTTTACTGACATTAGCTTATTATAAAAAAATATTTCGAGTTAGGAAGCTGACTTTTACATTAAATTCGAATTTGTTTTCGAATCCAATGTAAAATTGTAATTAATAAGGTATCATTGATTTAGAATATTAAGAATTGATGGCTTGTTTATAATCTGCAATTAGATGAAAAACAACATTGTTTTTTGGAAAATAGGACAAAGATAAAGAATTAATTATCATTCCTTTCTATCTGAATTATATATTGAGAATGTTTACAAAATAATCAACCTCATAAAAAATCGAATTCTAGTGAAAATGTTTGGTGATTCAAAGAATAACTATAGTTTAGTTTTCTTTATCTTTGCGATGATGGGCCAGTGAGGCTTAATATGAAATATAGATACATAGTTACTAGAGGTTCTATTTTCTTTCTCAACTTTTTGTAGGTTCAGAAGATAGGGTTTTCCCTATTCATATTGCTCACAATTTTTGTTCAATTTGGGAACGATCAAATATTGGCGGATGTACGTACAAAGTACTATGCTGATCGAATTGATTGGGACAAACATTTTTTTTCTTTGTTTGAATTACTGTAAGTATGTGAGTACCAGGGTGGACCAAACGCCCTCACAACTGCTTGTTTACTACCTGAGGTGACGTGAGGGTTCCTCCATGACCATCATTTACATTCTGACCGGCTTCACCTCGCCAGCAATTCAGTTGTGAGTCTACCGGTTCGACAGTTGGTGGTTTCAATTTTGATATGTGCTGTATTGTCTTGTCCAAAGATGGATATCAATCCGAGAAAGCGTTCCAAAATTAGCACGCTTAATGAACACACATCAATGACTGTAAGAGATATAGCTGAAGCTGTTGGTATGGAAAAGTCCAGCGTTACGCGAATTTTAAAAACATCTGAAGAAAGTGGCTCATCGTCTCCAAAAAGAAAAGCAAGCTGTGGCCGCAAACGCAAAACTACTCCAACAACAGACAAATTGTTGAGAAATAGCAAAATTAATCCGAGAAAGGCAGGCACTAACCTTCGAAGGGATTTAATGCTTTCTGGTGTGGAGGTGAGCACCTCAGCTGTGCGAAAACGACTGCTGAAGGTTGGCCGTAAGGCAAGAAGACCAAGAAGAAAGAAATTGTTTACCCAGAAAATGATGAAGAAACGTTTGACATGGGCCAAAAAGTACCGTGCGTGACGACTGGAAGAAGGTGGTTTTTAGTGATGAGACACATTTGTTTGTTCAAGGGTACAAATCAAGTGTTGTTAGACGAAGTGATGGGGAAACTTGGCTGGCTAATCACATCCAGCAAACAGTAAAACAACCTTCGCAACAAATGTTCTGGGGTTTATTCACAACCAATGGCACTGGACGATTAGATACTCTAACAGGGATGATGAATACAGTGAAATATATGGAAATATTGCGCACCAGGATTGTCCCATTCATGAAAACGATTGATGGAACATTTCAGCACGACCTAGCTCCCTGCCACAATTTCACACAAGTACAGGCCTTTATGCCTGAGAATGAAATAAAACTACTCAATTGACCGAGGAATTCACCTGATTTTCAATCCCATTGAGAATTTATAGAATATTTTAAAGAAACGACTGGCAAAAATGGATTGCACTACAAGAAAAAAATGATTATAAGTGCAATTCAGGTGTGCTTTCATGATGACGAATTGAAGAAAATCTGCGCTACGCTAGTGGAATCGATACCTAGACGAAGTCATTTCTGCGAAAGGAGGACATACTTCATATTGATATGAAGAATTAGAGTTATTTTGTATGTATTTACTTCATTAAAAGGTAAGATTTTACGAAAACATCGTTTTTTATCGTCTGTCGCAATTAATTCGAACAGCATGGTACTAGAAGTAATGTCTTCTTTTTCAACTTTTTTAAGGTTCAGAAGATAGGATTTTGGGTATTCATATTGCTCTCATTTTTTTTTCAACTTGGGAACAATCGAATATTGAGGATGTAGTACAAAGTACCTACTTGTTACTTGTCAATAATAAATAGCTGGTATAGTAAGAATCAGGGAATAAACCGAAATTTAATCGAAAGTATTGTATGGACCACAATACTTTTTCAGTTTTAAGCATAAACCGGCCAAAAATATGGGAGAATATACGATATTTGTTTCATTTTTGACGTTTTTTCCTAAAGCAAAGAAATAAAACAAAAAATAGAAACAAATCATTTATTAACAATCACTTTAACTGATGTTTCCAGGTTTTTGGAAAAAATTGTAATCTGGGTACATCTCCATACACTTGAAGTTAAGTTAATCAGTTGAGAACTTTGTTAACTAGATAATATAGGATCTACAAATGAAGCAACTACATCTGGGTCTATTCATTTTTTTATTCGAGCTTAATATCCGTTTAAATACAATCCTAACATATTCATTAAATTAGCAATTCAGAAATGAAATTATATAAATAAAATAACATTATAGATCAGTACAAAATATACAACAAATTCATTTCAATAAAATTTCTCAATTTAAGGAAACAATCAACTTTGCTTACATTTTTTCGAGCTTCTAGAATGACCTATACAATTACCATTAATATCACAAAGATTATTACATCAACACAATTAAACTAATGAAATTCGTAACAATTTAACTATCAATATAACGTTGATACATTTATACAATCGAAAAAAATATTTTCAAAAAAGGAAACATTTAGGTACATACATTTACCTACTATTTAATTTGATTAGAAATACGAGTATATAATGTTCAACTATTTCTTTTGATGTAAAATTGCAGCACAAATATTACAAAAAGTAAGAAAGAAGTATAATTTAGATATCTATTATCTATTTCATCGAAACACGTAGGATAATTATGGGGTCTTCTGTCCTTGTAGACTTCGTTCAACAAGTTCGACTATTCTTTGACATATATGACTTTGGTTGTGACTAGGTGCGACATCTGGGGAAAATTACTTCAATCTCAAATCGGTGTGATTCATTCCATGTGATCGGTGAGAGCGCTTGTCCACCCGCTGGATGTCGCTATAGGAACGTTCTGTAATAAAGAAAAATCTTTTAGTTGCAATTCTCAAAACGAACATCTGGAACAGCAATATGAGTGTAACACATAATTAAATTTGAAGCATTCTTGTACTAATGATCTGTTTTTCATTAATCGAAACCATATTGAAGTAAATTCTTGAGATAAACACATATTTACGCATTTATTGATAGTAAGTTTCAAATCAGAATTAACATGAGGATATTTACAATGAGAAGAATAAACTAGATAATATTATTTACTACAATAAAAACGTACTTTAAAAGATTACAACTTTTTATTCAATATATGATTTCTCCTAAGTAATAATTTTATAAGAGCAATTATAGTTTTTAAGAAGCAATTCCATAGCAATTCTTGACATGGAAATAGTCTACAGGTATCTTTTGAAAAAATTATGTCATTTTTCAATGTGTTTTGATTGATAGATAGCGAGGTAGTATAATTCAAACGAAGAAGCAATATTTTTTTATTACATATTTTCATTTAATTTCTGTTCTCTATGTTGTTTTCTAGGTTACAGATTTTTTATGATGAAAAATTATTATGGACTATTTTTTTCGCCTACATATCAACACAGTGTTTACAGACGTTCAATGTTAGAAAAATATACAACTGGCATCGTGTGAAAGGCAATTATTGTTCTTCGGCAATTTCGAGATTACATGAAAAAATTTTATTTTGCAGACCAGAACTTTTTCTACTGATTGGTTCTGATAAAATCAGATTCTGCCTGACGTAATTCAATATCCTCAAATACCTACACAATGTTCCGACTGAATTGTGCCTGTTGTTAGTCTGATTGTCATGACAACGGTTTGAACTAGACTTTCAGCAAAATCCATTTAAATTCATTGATTCTATTATTTCCAGGGAAAGAGAGAAGCGATTGAATGTAAACTTTCAACCACATTGCCGATTTCTATTGATCATCCATAAGAAATAAAACAGTTAGGTCACATTGTTCACGAAATCAGGATGGAAATTTATTTCGGGAAATGGAATATTTTAACGAATTTTCCCGTTGAAAGCTAATTCCAAAAGTTTCCAACAAATTATCGAGTACCTTCGGATTGATTCACCAAATGAGTTTCTGAAAACTTATTATTATTCGATAGATGAAGCTTTGATAGAACGTGATATTCATTCAGAAGACAACGAATCGAATATACAAAAATCTTCGACTATTACGGAATACCTAAAAGGGTCATCAAGATACGCAAAAATTGCAGATTGATGACTTTGGTCAATATTCTTCATAGTCAATTTTAATTTACAATCAGTTACTCTCAAATTATAAGAAGGGTCAATTTATTCAAAGATCTATTTCAAAACTGTCCTCTTCTGAGATCGCTCTACATACAAAGAGGTTCGTTTTTCAAAGCAATTATAATAACCTTGTCACTCTTGTGACAGGTTAAAAATATGTTATCCGTTTGAATTTCCTTTCAAAATTGGAATTTTCTTTGGGTTAATGAAAATATTTCTACAGGGTGAGATAATTGATCGTTTCTGTGCTTTCTTAATTACCCCATGTCGTTCTTCTATGCTCATAACATTGCCCGGAAAGACTGGAAGGTAAGATTATCTCTATTCATGGTATATTTTCAATCTCTTAGGATTAGATCTTCTTGACTAGTGGTACCTCTTCTGTAATACAAGAAGAATGTGCAATATTAAGATAAGAAAAGCGTCTTTTCATAACCTGAGGGTTCAGATTTTGCGACACTCCAACAGCGTTGCAGGTTACTAGATGACTATTTGAAACGGATAATTTTCTTTGATGGTATATTTTGGTCTTTGCTTTTATAACCACAATATCTGGCATCATTTGAAACACTAATTTGTAGTTTTAAGAAGAATAATTGCATCCCAATTAGCTATAAAAACCTTAGCTGTTAAGTATACACTTAGGTATTCCTTACCTAAGTCGATATAAGACTTTGAAGTAGATGTTCTAATTTGAAAGGATGTTTTGTGAAGGAGCTATTGTACAAGGAGAACTGAAACTCAAATTAAATATTCTCGAAGAATAAACTCAAGCGTTATTGATCAAAATAAAGAATTAGCAATACGAACAACGAATAAAACAAGCATCAGAACAAATTGATTATACTTATCCATCCCAGCAAAAGTGGGGAGATACCACCAATTGGCTTTACGCAAGAAATAACTGGAAGGACGAAATCTGGTTATTTTCTTTAAAAATTAAATTGTAGATATGAGGCTAATAAAAAATCTTGATAAGCTTTCTTAGGCGGTCTAAATATTCATACATATACTTTTCAGTACTTGATGGAAGACAAATCAAATACAAAAGATGGAAGTGATATTGCAGTCGTTCAGTTTTGTATCCATTGGCACATGTTCTTCAATTTTATTGTAGGTACACATGAAAAATAATACCTTTCAAATTTAAGTTTTAGAATAATTTTTCGTTCTACTTTTGACTCAATTCACTCTGTCAATTCTCAAACTCAGATAAATATTTATCTCGCAGAGATTAGAAGTCATCACTGTGTCAATGTCAAATACTTCTATATCATCATGATTCAACTAGCGAGGTTTTCTGATAGTTCTGTTATTTTCCGTTATTTTTGAGTTAAATAGGTGTTGTATTTGAAGATGACCTTCTGTTGATGATCGACGTGAACATGTTCAGAAAAGCATATAAGACATAATATCTAGCGTAGGTTTATATACAAAAACGTCTTAACATTATTTGATTTTGAGTTTGAAAAAACAAATATTTATATTGTCACAGATAATCTTTCCCATACTCAGTAGATATTGTCTGGTTTCATCTTCATTTATTATGATCACTATCGGCAATCACTAAATTTCCACTTGCGTTTATTGTTATTTTTATTATTAAAAGCTACTCCATCGTGAAAAAGAATAATTAATTATTACTAACCTCTGTATTTGATGAAATGACAGGGCCTCTCCTCCATTTTCGGAACACACCTCTTTGTAGAGTTGGAAGGTATTGATTCCCTTGTTGATCTGAAAGATCCTGAGGGACGTAGTGAAGGTGGCTGAATGCACAGAACGTCTTGATTCATTCTGTAGGATGTTACAGATGGCGCTTCAAGAGTACTGTCATCGTAGGAGCTGATGTCGATATCGGTAAGTACTGAAAACGATAATTTCTGTTTTATTTTCTGTAAAGTTCAATGATGAACGATAACATTCCATAATTCCATAGTATATAATACCGTTGATTATTTACATAATTAATGGTTCATTCTTGCAAAGAGCAATCATTACATATATAATTGTAATATTCACGTGATCTGGGTTTTGATCAATTTCTATCTCAATTTCATATTTTATTTGATGGTATTGTTGGAAATTGATAGGTAGAAGTTTATATTTGTAACTTTATATAAATTATAAAGAAGAACGTCTTGTAATTTATTAAAAAACGTATCATCGACTGGCTCTTTCTCGGTACGAAATTACAGTAAAAAACTAAAATAAGGTAAAAATTATCGTGAATCATTTATTGTTAAACTGAAGTTGTCGATGTAATGAATATGCGTAGTTTCTTCATTAATGTTGAAAACTCAAATATTGAAGCTAATTAGGTATTTATCAAAAAATTGGATGATTTTCTAGGTTTATTTTACAATTAAAATTACTCATAAAACAGAAAAAACAAGGTGAGTTGATTCACCATCTAAAGAACTGTTGAAAACGATCATTCCAACCGCAATTTCACATGAAGGTTGAATACAAACTCTCCATTAAAACCCTACTTATTACAATGTTTAAAGAGATTGCGTTGAGTCAGACTTGACATAAATTATTTATTGCATGTTATAAAATATTTCAACATGACACACCCACAATGGCTGAAGAATTATTACACCTCTCTTACAAAATCTATATATTGAAATAAAATCACAAATAAGCATCAATAATTCAAATATCACCTGTTGTACTTGGCTCCACTTATTGCGTCATTGTATAAAGTTCGACATAGTGTACATAACTACTTAATAGCATTGGCAATTATTTATTATATAAAATGCTTTTAGGTTGATAAACACCAAAAGAGATTCCATTATATGTTGAAGAAAACTTCAATATATTCCCAAAATAACAAGAGTTCAGAATGAAGCAAATGATTATTATCCTTGCGATATTTATTCAAAACCGTTTTTGTTTTCGTGAAGACCTAACTACTTAGGATTTCTTAACCCAACGTTTTCAGCACTAGAATTTCTATATGATCATCGATTCTCATGAAAACGATCACTTTAGACTGAGGCGTTTTATTATTTTGAGCGCCATCTCTTATATTGAAATGCAACTGATTTCAATGATATTTCGGAAGACACTGACAGGTAAAGGTAGGCGTACACTAAACATTTTTGATCGACCAATAGTGAGATTGCTTTAATTACCATGGAGATATATATGAGTGCGCATGCTCAAAGAACTACTTAAAAGGTCTAGTATCTAGTTGATAATGAAAAGGGCAATTTAACTGTCAATCGAAAGGCTATATCGTGCATATCTGGTGTATTATAGGTATTGACATTATGATGAGATCGATCATATCCAGATATAGGCAAGTAAATAGTTTGGAAAATATACAACTTCCTGATTATTTTTATGAATTTATTGGATTCAATATTGATCGCACTTTTACTTGATGATTATTGGCCAAATTCATATAGCAGGTATATACCTAGTACTCCCACATAAATAATGCTGAAAACATTCATCAGTGAAGGGGAGGAGACAATTTGATGGTTAAGGGGACAATCAGAAAATGTACTCGTTATTCTTGATTTTGACTTTCTCATCCTTTCGGAGGGGCATGAAATTTGAAAAATCTAAAGTTGAAATTTTAGAAAGAATAAAGGGAGCGTAGCACAAAAAAGGTTGAAAACACTGCACTAGATCATGAAACCAAAAATTCAATTTTTTAACAAAAAATAATTCCTTTATAACTAAAGCCAATAAACTGGTGATACACAAATAATAATTTTCAGAAACTACAATTGCAAATATTGAAAACCTATGTGATATTCCACGACATTCAAATAACCCACATATAAAAATGAACATCATGTCATCAACAAAATCTATTAATAGGATCTGAGATGATACAAAAACACTATGTTAATTCGTTAACTACATATTTTTACTTCCTCAAATTTCAATTTGAGAATGACTCAGATGATTTAATGAAATATGTTCACAAATATTTAGGTTGTATTAGTCACCACATTTTGTCTGAAGAAAGCTTACCAATTTCCCAAGAGACAGTCGCGACTTTAAAATTATTTAGGGTGAGGTAACCGGCGTATCAGATCAATAATTATAGATTTCTAGTGGTTGCTCAGTGGTAAAAATTCCACCCTAACTTATTCAATTTTTAAATTAA
This sequence comes from Henosepilachna vigintioctopunctata, assembly GCA_030704895.1. Classification (NCBI taxonomy): domain Eukaryota; kingdom Metazoa; phylum Arthropoda; class Insecta; order Coleoptera; family Coccinellidae; genus Henosepilachna; species Henosepilachna vigintioctopunctata. Next base: position 12,224,909 of record JARQZJ010000121.1, read on the forward strand.
ACTGTGTTATGTCTCATTTCATAAAAACTTTACCTGTATATCACCCTTACTGAAATAACTTAAAAACAAATTCAAATTTTTTTTTCATCGATATTCAATGAGATTTAATGTAAGTATCTCTGAAGCATTTTATATAGAGCTTTTATACTTTTTCGCCATATAGGTAAGCTTTAACTTTGTCAAATATCACGTTTATCTTTTCTCACAATTTTCTTGAATACAAAGATAAAGTACAAGGTTTTTCCACTTATTAATAAATAGATAACATATCCACCTAACAAGTGATAGAATGAAGTTAATATGGTGACATTTTATTTCTGGGCTTATTGGCAGAAGGGTGGTTCTTTGTTCCACTGTGTTCATTTCAGGAATAACTGAAACAATCCCAAAAACGTTTTGGGGTTGATTCTGAATGTTTATGATTTTCGTAGTGAAATAACTCGATTTCTTCTTTGAAACTGATCTCAGGATTGAAAACCGTAATAAAAATCGAACTAAACGAATAAAATAATAAAAACAATATGAAAATTCTGAAGTAAAAAAAATAATTAGAACATTAAAATGATCAAAGGTGAAAGTGTAAGGGAAATTAGAATATTTTCTTCTATTATAATTCTGATAACGTATTTTGAAATTGAAATAGAAAAGCTTGAAAAAGTACTTTTTCGTCGCAAAGTTAGTGGTCAAAATAATATTCTCTTGGTCCGAATTGATATTTTATATTTGATGTTTTTTCTTCAGAATATATTGAGCTACCCTAATGAAATTTTACGATTACTAAAATATTCAAGAGGTTGAATATCTTATAGAAGATTTACAAAGTTCATCTCATTTATGGACGATATTAAACCAGATCAGTATCAGAGTAGCTTTTATTAATTGCATATCTTCTATACTAAAATCATTAAAACCTGAACTCATCGATGTTAATCGTAAAATTAGATTGCAGATATAAATAATAACTACCTTAGTTTTAATTACTTGAGAAACCAATCTCATGTTTTACCATTTATTCATATTTATCGTTAATTCCATCTCTAAAGAAACCTTAAGAAAATCATTGAATCGAAACAGAAATGATCTTTCTCGTTGGTATATCAAAGATTGAACAAATAAATTAAAATATTTAAAATGGTTTTTAATGATGAAGACATATTTATACCCGTAGGTGTTAAAATTAATAAATTCATCAATCAGTGTATTTACAGATACATAAATATTTTATTGGCTTACATATTTATGATTATATCTATATCTTTATGTATGAATGCACAGCAATGTTTACGTTAAATTTCGCCCACTTCTAGTTGTTCAAATAACATTAAGAGTTTCTCACGTGTGAGAATTATTGACCTCTATTAGTTTGCCGAACATTTTTGAGAAATTCGTATACATCGGTTCTTACTGAGTAACAAACAGTGGCGTAGAGTAGTACTTGTAAAGGTAACCATTCTTGTTCAAATTGTGCCCTAAGACAGGGTCTCTTAAACTGCGTGGCGACGCGACGCCGTGGGCATTATTCAGGAACATAATGGAAAACGAAAGTCTGGACTATCATTTTGAAAAGCATGCACATTCTATCAAGGTTATTTATTTGTTGGTCTTTATGCTTTTTTATATTGATTACTAAAAAAATTCAATAAAACTTTAAAGCAGTGTAACACTTGAAAAAAACTTTGAGATATGTAAGGGATGTAAAATAACTAATTATAATTGTTGTATTACAACCATATTATTTATACAAATTAGGCTGAAAAATCAGTTTGTTGAATATTTCTTGCTTTCCGCCCTTGAAGGAGCCGATGCTCTGAAGATGTGTTTTATGTTGGGAATTATAAATAATTTTTTCAAATTATTTTATTTAATATACACTACCATATAAAGAGAGAATCTGATTGATTTATCAACGTGGAGACTATCAACTTTGATAAATGAAGCTTTCAAAAGTCCTAAATATACGTTGGGTGTTGTTATTTTTCTTTGTTTTTGTTCGGGATTGTTTCTTAATTTTCTGTCAGTTAGAATGATGAAATTTCGATAATAAGTACATATCATTAACTAGAAGATTTCACCCTAAGTGATGGTAGTACCCCTAATATATTATGAATGGTATGTACTTTTGGTACATTCATATTTGAATCGGTTATTTACCAAAGGAAATCAGTCAGCATTTTTCGGATATGGCAATTTTGATGCAGTTCGATACGTTTTAGGTAGTTCTTGAATTGTAATCAAGAAAAGAAATAAGTCAGTTCATTTTACGGTTCAATGTATGGACTTCTTTTTTTCGTTAGTGTACAAAAAATGATAAGTCAATGACGTATTCCTTTTCGTTACTATATTGGCACCAATGCCTGGTTAATGACAAAATCTCTCTCTCTCTCGAAAAAAAAGCTCTCTTCCGATTGCAGCAGTTACTTCAACAAGGGAAATTATGACGAATTGAAGAAAATCTGCGCTACTCTAGTGGAATCGATGCCTAGACGAGTTCAAGTAGTTATTTCTGCGAAAGGAGGACATACTTCATATTAATATGAAGAATTTACGCTATTTTGTATGTATTTACTTCATTAAAAGGTAAGACTTACGGAAACATTGTTTTTATCCTTTTTATTTTTTTACTTTTTATTATATTTTTGTTATATTTTATTATATTTTTTTATATTTCTGTTATTCCTGTAAAATTAAGTAAGCTTGACTTAGTTTTTTCAGTAAATAACCGATTCATTTATCAATGAAGCTGATAGAAAATGTCTGCTTCCACAAATAATTTTAAGAATCCATTTTGCAACAGAAATTTTGAGAATCCGAATCATTGTAATATTGACAGAATCGATAATTTCATCCATTTAGAAATTCGTTCGAGGCACTACTCGTTATTTTGTGTATGCAATCAATATTTCCCAGCGACATAATAAGCAAAAAATTTCCAGACAGGGTATCGATTATGTAAATATGAAAATCAACTAATTCACCCCACATCTACTCAATTTATTCTGGAATGAATATTCTCCCTATATTTTGCGTTCTATGTAAACTCCGCTCTCTATGGAGAACGATTTTCGGAGACATATTACCACTTTACTATTCAATTAGGTCGAATTTGCCAATGCCATCCCATTGAAGTTGTCGAATTTAAGCCTGAATTATCATTCCGACCGAAATATCTGTCATATTCAATACTCGAACGAATTTGAAGTTTTGCATATATTTGAGCGGATGGTTTTACACAGTGAACGAAAGCTTATAAGAACTATGAATACGTTAAATTAAAGAACTAAAAGCTTTCGTTTTTTCGTAGTTTATAGATCGTGTTTATTTCCATTCAAAAAATTCAATTGAAGTTGAAAATATACATTTTATCCTCACTTTAACTTTTATTGAATTTTCAAGGTTCTTCAAGGATATCCCCGAGACAAACACCAGAAGAAGTTATATATAGTTCACTATTCTTCTTCTCGAGCCGATATCTTGAAATTTATCGAGATCTTTGATGAATGTTTATGTGTGTTCCTTACTTTCATCTACTTTATAAAAATAAGTCGGGTTTTCCTTCCTGACGCTATAACTCCAGAACGCACGAACCGATTTCCACGGTTTTGCATTCGTTGGAAAGGTCTCGGGCTCCGTGAGGTTTATAGCAAAGAAAATTCAGGAAAAAATTTCGACAGAAAAGCAGGAAAATCATTTTTCATACAGCGCTTACATACAGCGCCATCTCTGATACATAGCATGTACTACAATCCAATATTTTAAGTAGATGACGCCGGTGCGTGATACATTGTTTGACAGCTACTCGTTGTTAGCATCATCTGGAATTGCGGCGACTCTTCTAGATGGCGGTCGTACTGCACATTCTGCGCTTAAGTTGCCACTCAATTTAAACACAATTGATACTTCAACATGCAATATTTCCCGATCCAGTGCAATGGGAAAATTGTTGTTGCAATGAAAGCTCATTGTTTGGGATGAGTGCACAATGGCACATAAGAAATCACTTGAAGCACTTAACTTCACACTGAAGGATCTTCGGCGAAATAACAACATTTTTGGAGGCTTGATGATATTCTTGGCAGGCGATTTCAGGCAGGCGTTGCCAGTAATTCCCCGTGGAACGCCTGCAGATGAATTGAATGCTTGCCTGAAGGCATCACCTTTATGGAATAACGTAAAAACATTACCGCTAACCACTAATATGACATTTCAACTTCAAAATGATCAAAGTGCTGCACAATTTTCCAAACAATTGTTAGCTGTTGGAAATGGAAAAGTCCCAGTTGATGGGACATCTGGATTAAATACTCTTACCAACGACTTTTGCCGATTTGTAGATTCTCAATTAGCTCTTATTGAAAATGTTTTCCCAAACATTAGTGAGAATTATCAGAATTATGCTTGGTTAAGTCAACGAGCAATTCTTGCCGCAAAGAATAATGATGTACACGCACTGAATTTCACCATTCAATCAAAAATGGCTGGCGATTTAGTGACATACAAATCCGTTGATCCATAACAAATCCCGATGATGTAGTAAATTATCCAACGAAGTTTTTTGAACTCTCTGGAGTTACCAGGATTTCCACCACATAACTTGCAACTCAAAGTTGGTACAGTTATTATGATATTGCGTAATTTGAATCCTTCGCGACTTTGCAATGGTACTCGACTTTCGATAAAAAGACTTATTCCGAATTTGATTGAGGCAACCATTATTAACGGAAAGTACGCAGGTGAAAATGTATGTATTCCTCGAATATCAATGATTCCGACTGATCTTCCGTTTGACTTCAAACGATTGCAATTTCCAGTTCGTCTTGCGTTCGCAATGACAATTAACAAGTCGCAAGGCCAATCGCTTAGTGTTTGCGGGATAAATTTAGAAAATCATTGTTTTTCACATGGGCAGTTATACGTTGAGTGTTCACGAGTTGGGAAACCATCTGCTTTGTTTGTGTTAACGTCAGACCAAAAAACATAAAATGTGGTTTACCAAAGAGCACTTCAATGAAACGGATAATTTGCGGACACGTATAACGCTTCGATTCAGTATTTACTTTGGATTCACTTTCATTTACTTAGAGAAGTTCAACTAAATAACACTTCATTTTTGTAATCGAAATGAATTCATTACTGTTGTGAAATGAAATAAAATTTTTCCTTTTCAAATATAAAACAAAAAAAATTTTTTCTATATCTTTTAATCACTAAACGAAATGTTACATAAAACGAAGCCATCTGGTGGCGAAACGGAGTTCGCCGGGTTTGCTAGTTTTATATAAAATTAAGAATATTCTCCCGAAATTATTTCGATTATGTGATGAATAAACCATGACACGAACCATCAACAGTTTATTTGATTACAAAATTGAAAAGAGCGAGAGAGAGAATTGATATTTTTATAGAATTTTTTCATATATTTTATTGTTATAACTAGAATTTTGTTTTAGTTTCGGTTGCGGTTGAAGAACTTTTTCAGGCTTTTTTGAGTGAAACAAATGTCACCAAAGTTAGTTCATCTTAGTATTTATTGTTCTGGTTTCTATTTAAAAAGGTGATATCGAGAATGTACTCGTTAACAATTTATATTCAAAATTCTTGTATGGCTAAAAACATTTGCTGAGAGATTATTTTGACTTCGACTGCTACCTTCTGTGTTTCATCCAAGTGAGTAAGATTGTATCAGATGCATTCAAGATTGAAACAAATTAACGTGCAACATGGAGTATATAGTAAACAATTAATTGCAGAGATTCAGTTGCTTTAGATGGAAGTGCACAGTTACATTGTAACTGCTTCCAGTATACATTACACGGTTAGTGATTTCAGAGTCAATTTACTTCGAAAAGTCAGTTAATTTTCAAACGATACGATAATCTTGGAGTGACGGAAGGACTTCTGTTGACTTCTGATTAGCATTGCAAAATATTCTTTGCGTTAGAAATGAAAATGCATTTGTGAGAATTTCAGTTGAAAAAAGATAATACAGAAATTATTTCTTCACAAGTATGTGGCAATATGAAAAATATTTTCATAGCCACCATATATATTGACTGACTTATATAATATAATATGTAACAATATAAAAGATAAGAAATAACATTGTTACTATACTGGTTGATGATTATTATCGTAGAAAAAAGTTGATCCTAGATATTAAAATGAAAATTTTCCATTTCAAAATTGCATAATTCTCCTCTATATATTGACGTTTCGTTGTATATCACAACTTTGTCAAAACTAATGAATAATTGAATTTTTGCCCCTTTAGTATTCACAAAAATATTCCTGGCTCAGAATTCGCTTCGGCAGTTTATTAGTCCCCTTCACTACGAGTAAACCTCTGAAAAACTCATGGTGAGACAGGTTTTCAATCCTCAAATCTTTGCCTTTCATTAGTTGAACGTGGCGTGACTGATGAGTACCTTGTAGTAAGAAACAGTACTTCCTCACGTTTTCAATAAATGTAGGCATCGATTTCAAGATTCTTTAACATATTTTCCATGAAGGATGATGGCGAATCTATTACTCTTTAACATTGATCCCTAGAAAGACAATGGAGACGTAGGATTGTTCTTTAGAATAATTCGTCAAAAATTATCGAAAGAAAGTTATTGTGTACTTTGATAGCGAATATCTATAAGTAGTATTATCAACAAGTGCGATAATATAGCAGGGGAACTACAGATTTCTTTTTCTTGTAGTGAATTTCTGATATATATATATATATATATATATATATATATATATATATATATATATATATATATATATATATCTATATATCTATTTATATATAACGAATATTATTACTCTTATTGATACATCAAAATATCTACTTATCAGTACAATGTACATTACCGTGGACATTAAACGTATTATCACTGTTCAAATCCATGGAAATACACGTTACCTAATTCATCTTTCTAAATTCATATCCCATAACAGTCAACAATTCGCAACTTGTCGCCAGATGGCGTTTTATCTCAACTTCAATCCATTTAACGGGAAATAGACATATCTGAAGAACGAACTCTTCGAATCGCTGTTCTCTACTCTTACCAACGAATTCCAGAGATCATCGAAGTAGGATTTTCACCCTTATCGGTAGTTCTCGATCGAAATTGAAAACGTCGAAGTTTCCGCATTTTGAAGTAGCGGAAAATATGGGCGGACAGATCCATCGTGAAATGAATATCCGATCACGTGATTTCATAGCAGCCTGCGTGGGGATTTGGCCTTTGCAGGAATTTATTAGCCGAGTTTTACAGAACGATATTTATGCATCTGAATCCTGGAATATCTTTGGAAAATTTCACGTCGAGATAAATTAGATGAGCCGCAAGATGCTGTTGATGAGATGCAAGAATTTCCAATAATCCGAATCATTAAATGGATGTCTCTCGATAACAATAAATGGATCTTGATCTTGATGTGCAATTGAACATAAAATGGACGTTATTTATTTTGTAAACTTTTGATTGATATATAATTGGACTGCACATTGAGGCAATTTTGTCAAACCTACCGAATTGAAGTTATTTTCACCCACTTTAATTTCCGCAACTAACCTATAAATATCACGGTATAATTTCAAAGACAAGTCCTCTGTGGTTTTTTAACCACGGCCAACTTTAGTACAGGCCATGAAATGAATATCTTCCACGGTATCTTCAGTGGTCTATACAATCCCGCTATTAGTTGAGCTGGTATACTAATACAAATAGGACGCTTTTCAAAACTTTTGAAGTTTGAAGTTGAATAGTTTGAGCTTTTGGTATGAATTCTCTGTTTTTCTATTGTGTACAGTGTAATACATATGTTGATGTTGATAATTTGTTGAAATTTCAACATCAAACTATAAAAAACGAAGTGTTCAAACAAAATCAATTTTGTGTTGTTTAAGACTTCGTAGTTTGAAATTGAATATTTTACGATTTCAGTTCTAATCCTCTATTCATCAATTTTGAATAGTGTAATATAGGTGCTAGTGATAATGAGTTTGTAGATGACATAATATCAAATTATAAAACGAAGTGTTTTGTGTGTACCGATTTAATCGAATCGAAATCGAATTTGTGTTGTGTCCTGAGAACGGAATACTTACAAATAATTTTTTTGTGAAATATAGTGTAGAGGATAGTTATTCCGTAGATTATTCAGTAAGTTTCAAGCTTGGAAAGAGTGAGTTAATAAGTCAATTAAGTATATTTTCTAACCTATTTATAACCGATAACCACCGAATAAACAGATCACTATTCACAAATGTAACTAACAATATAAAATTCTTTCAAAATCCAAACTTTCCTCAAAACAGAGTATTTGTAAGCTATGATTTTATTTATAATATTTCAATTATTTGCAACGGGGAGGACTGAATATACCTACAGATTTAGTTAAAAATGTGTAATTTCACTTATGTGCCATATTTGAAGAAATTATTAATGACATTTCTCTCGAACGGGCCTTTTTGAATAATACACACCACAAAGCAATTTTGTGTAATCTCACTATTTTAAGCGTGCCATTGGATGAGTACTTGAAAGATTTTTTTGTTGCTGTTTATGTGGTGAAGACAATAAAAATATTCTGAACATGCTGTGTTCCAGTTTTTCTAATATCTTATTGAATGACTAAACAAAAAAAATAATGAAGCCAAACACGAGAAAACTGAATCAAAAAATAAACGAAGAGAGTTCAATACTTTCATAAAGTAGTTTGTTCGTTGCGCTAATCAGAAATATAATATTTATTTATACTTAGGTAAATAATTCAATTTGAGTAATTCCTTCAGCGTTTCTTCCAAGGTTCCCACAAATAAATCCCACTGACTAATAGAAGTATTTTTACGCATTGGGGCTTTATCGAAAACATCGTTGTTTTCTTGCATTAATAAATATTTTACATTTTTCTCATACAGAAATATGTGCTCACAATACCCAATATAATATTCTATATGTTATTATTACTAATAATATTTCTGTTTGTTCGCAATGTACAAAAAGAGTTAAAATAATGCTTGAAAATTTGGGAACAAACGACTAGGAGGTTAGACCACTAACTCAATTTTGGCAACACCACCAGACTACGCTCTTCATGACCTTATTAAAGTCGGACATGGTTAAGTCTTCTGTGGTTTCCTTTACCATCAAATGTCAGTAAAATTGAAATATGACATTCGACTGATTGGCACGTCATTAAACCAAAACAGCCATATTGTAGTTTTCAATTATGCATTATTATTCTTTATTCATTTATCTACAGTTAAGATAATGAGAAATTAAATTCAGCAGGGTTGAAGAAGGTTGCAAAACCTTATAACCCCTCATTGTCATGTACAAATTGAAAAATGTATATATCTTGCCAAAAGTATTCAATGAACGTCTCAAATAAAATATCGAAAACTGAAATATGAGTAGATTAATCAGTTTTAGTATTTCAGGGTTAAATAAATTTCTGAATTGCGTGGGATATGAGTAAGTATCCGTGGTCAAGTATAGAATTTTATTTATGATATATATCTAAGTCTTTGGCGCCATCTATTACTGAAAAAAATTGATCATTTGTTTATCTTTCGCATTTATATTTAGACACATATGATTAACCAGTAATTTCATCATAACAGCTTTTACTTTATGACTCTCATTACTTGAATCATATTTCAGCAGTTAACCAACCCATTATTCAGTTTGGTGCTGTCAAGTTCAATGTGGGCGATAGAGGAAATGGTATTTGGTGGGAATGTATTGATAGAATTCCAGAAATACAACAAATTCCAGTTTGATTCATTTCTTGTTTTTACTGATATCCTTGAGCACATAAATATTTTGCAAGATATTTTATATGCAATATATCGACTTTATAATTTTATTAATTTTATTTCATTAAACAGATTTTTAGGTGGACATGTAGCCAAAATTTCAGGACTTATTCCTAGGCGTACTGTGATAATATTTTGCTCTATGTTGATTCTTGAAAGAACAATTGTTTAGAATATATAGGGCGAACAAAATTTGCAACAACATTTAATTTTAATTTTTTTAAAATTTAACAGTTGCTCAATCAAGTTTAAAATGTCTTTTTTCAGGCTTGAAAAAGGCATTCAATATTCCTGTGATTGATAGCCGAAATAAGTAGCCCTCCTTATTATCCGGTTTTTGAAGTCTCGACATTTTCCACTGGAGTAGGGTACAGAAATGACTTCAAACATCCCCAGAAGAAATAATTCATAGACTTTAGGTCTGGTGACCTAGAGGGCCATGCGTGTGAATAAGCAAACAATTTGAAACATGCTGGGAGACCCGCATAAACCTCTTCTCAATTTTTGCACCGTTTGCTGAATGACTGGATCCGAATCGTTCAAGACAGAAAAGAATGGACTATACTACGGGAGACCTATGTCTAACAGTGGACTCAGCAGACTGATTGATGATGGTGATGATGATGGTTCATTCACCAGAAACAGCGATAGCCCCAAAAACAATCAGTTCCAACAAATATCGACTATCGTAAATTTTGTTTGCATGTTCTTCAAAAGAAAAAATGTTTCCAAAAAATTGTTCATCTTCGGATAAAATAAGCTTAAAATAGGGGAAGAAGTTTCTTCTTGAAGTGTTTTCCCAGCAAGTGAAGTGAACTCCCAAGAAAATCATAAGTGAATAGAAGAAACCAACATCGTAAAAATAATTTAGAAATTTATCTGCGAAGATTTCCACTATAACTGAAAGCGCCGACGAGTCTCGATGAAAATAGGTTAATAAAGTCAACTCTTCAACCCCTTTTTCATCCATGAATTCCCTCAACAGAACTTATTTCCTAATTTAATCAGAAACAATTGGAAACTTTATAAATTCCAAGTTTGCTGATACCCTTCGAACTCTTAAGTTCAATAGAAGAAACCTCTTACCTATAATTCAAGTTCCATTTCTCGAATTGATTATCTGCAAAGTATGGAACGAATTCGTTGTCCTAGCTCACTTTTAAACTAACATGCCGGTCTCAGTGAGCCGTGAAATCATTATTCATCGTTTTTATATCGAGTCGTAATTGCAGAAGGTAATCACATTCAGTGTTACTTATTACGAGTATATCTTAAAACTGGAACAAACTAGAGGAGAGAGTGTACGACTTGTATGTATGAATTTCTAATTAATAATCGACTCTTATCTAAAATACTCTTCCTAATTGCCATGGTATCAGCTATACGTTTGTAGGAATATTATTGAAACATTGATTGTTTTTATTTGTATTTGTTTATCCTTATCGTTTAAACATACATAGAGAAAGCCGAAATTTGGGATAAATGTCGTTAAATTTTTTGGATTGAGTATCTTGAGTAAAATTGCAGTAAAATTTTCAATCAGTGTTGAATTAGTTATATGGTGAAATATTTTACATCAGTACATAAAATTGTTTCTATACATTTCTGCTATTTAAGGCATATATAATTCCACAATTTCAACATAGTTCGAAGATTTTTTTTTTTTAACAAATAACAATACATTCAAATTTTACTTAGTGAAATGATATATCGTAATTTGTCTATATAAAAGCTATATTTATTGTATTTAAATAGGTGATATTCAAGAGTTTTCCTGAATGAATATTTCTCTGTTTTTGATTTTAATATCAAAAACCTTCAATTTATTTCGGAAATGTTCACACTGCAATTCTAAGATAATAATAATAAGTTCTTCATTCTCAACAGATATTATACCTAATTACAGAAAAAAATAACATTATATTGAAAATAACTAAATAAATAAAATGTAAAGAAATATCACAAAGATCTCAATCTAATATCGAAAAATTAAAAAAGTAACTATTAACTGAATAATAGATTTAAATGAAATATTACAAAGAACTCAATCTAATTCAATTCATCTTAGTCAATTTCCTTGTTCACAAAACTCCTAATAATAACTTCAATGGAATCAAATCGAATGTTAAATTTATTAGGAATTGTATTGAATGTAGACTTGATAAACCAAATGTGGGATTGTAAGCGAGTTGGTTCTTGGAATCTCTAGGTGGATTAATTCTGTTGTACGAGAATTTTGCCTAGGAACTCGAAATTTAAAAGCGGACAAGAAAGGAGGACAATCAATACTGATGTGCAGTATTTTGTACAAAAATTTTAGTGATAAAATTTCTCTCGTACTCTGCAATGAGGTTAAACTTAATCGACTCAATAATTCCTTATGACTGACTCCTCTCTGTGGATAGACTTTATCCTCCCTCCAAGCTAAGAATTTCAACAACCTTGTCTGAATGGCCTCAAGATGGCGTTGATGACAAGTGTAAATGGGATGCCAGATCATACTGCCATACTCCAACTTGCTACGGATTAGGGTATTAAATAGTCCTATAAATGTTGAGGAATAATTGAATTATCGTTACAAATAATTACAATGTTTCAGACTTAATCAGTTCAATTAGTTGCCAACCTTTGAGAAAAGATTTATGAAAACAGAAATTTAAAAATGTACGATCAAAACAATATAGAAAAATATATAAATGTGCCAGAAAATTAAACAGACCGGAACAGTTACAGATAAAATATATAAAAATACCAGAAAATTCTACAGATAAATCTTATTGCGCATTAAAATTTGAATATTGAGTTATCATAAACAATTATTGAACGTAAAAATTTGATATCGTGTTTTTAGGAAAATAATTTCGTCTGTATCGATGTATGAAACTTTTAACTCGATATAACTTCCGAATAATACAATTCCTTTCAACTCTCATATCAAAAATGATTCATTGAAATGATTGAAATTGCTAGGAACTAATTAATTTTTTCCTTTCTTGGTTAAACTTCCTACTTCTGAGAAATTCATTATATTATAATGGAAAACAAACAACAATACTGGTATTCTGAAAACAATAATTAACAATCTTAAAATATTCAATTTTTTTTAACGAATAAAATATGAAAAAATCAGAAACTACTTTTAATCGACCGGAAATATACGGGTATTAAGAAAATCGTGTTTTATCGACACAGAAATAATGAATGGCACAACATGAAGCTTGAAACATTATCATCTTCTAAACATAAATACGGTTGGCTAGGCAACAAATTTAATTGAGTTATTTTCTTCGATATTTATATTAATTCAGAAAAACTTTCACATCATAAATTTACAAATTGAATCGTGAGAGATTTAATCGAGTTTGAATAAGTAGATTAGCAAAAATAAGTGAAACTATGGACATACGTATATGGAGACTGTGAAACAAATCTCTCTGTTGCATTACGCCACATATATTTAGCGGTTGCATGGCATTCTTCACCGACCAATTTTAATTTGAATCGTCCTATTGAAGCGGTACCACGCCTTCGAACATAAGTCTGCACATTGCAGATCTGGGTTCGAATCCACGGTGAGATATTGATGTTAGTCTGTGTTTAAAGATCTATAACATTTAGCGATTATACCTATATATTTGTATGTGCACATGAGTATAGAGCCTAAATAGAAAAATATCCAATTTTTGTGTTGAAATTCGCATAGAGAGAAGCTAAGTCATTAGTGAAAAGCTTTATATGGTGGTAAGTTCTATTATATAAGTAAAAATTATCAATATATGAGTTTCATTTCAAAATATGCTATCAGTGGATTTTCATCAAATAACTGATACTGAAAATAATAAGAAAAGTGAAAATATTAAATTGTCCGTTTGTATTTTTCATCTTCATTTTGCACAGCTTGTCTGATGTGTAAAATAATATGTGCTCGATTCTAATTTTGGATTTATATTTAATAGATTAATATATACTCAAATAGACAAACAGTGATTATGCCCTACATAAACACAAATAAACAAAAAATTACAAGATCTTTAACAACTAAAAATAATGAATATATGGATATTTCAAGATAAATACTAGTGTAATACATAACAGAGTGATATCAATGATACGAAAGATAAGAATCATAAGTGTTGATTTCTCATTGTATTGATCTCTAAATGAATTGTTTTCATCTCACGATCAAATGGCAAAATGTCAAAAATTCATCTTCAAGTAAATCAGCACAAAAGAGCGAGATAATTGCTATAGAAACAACAAATCAACAGAATCTATGACCTTAATTGTTATAAAAATTAAATTCTCAAATACGTAGAGAATATCGAGTGCAATTTCAAAAACTCTTCAGATACCATAGAAAATCATTAATAGAAAAACATAAACCTCGAGAATATAGACTGATGATTTGCATGAACGTTCTATAGATATAAATTAACATTCTGCTATGGTTTAATTCTGCGAGAACGTGAGTCAGATAATCTTTCCTTAATTGTATTCGATGATGGTACTGTATAAGTAAAATTGTGACATAGATGTCATGACCGCGTTTACAGGGAACATTTCAGTTCTGTTTATTTTCAGTTTGAGACCTGTTACAAGTGAATTTGGATAGTTTGATAAATATTTAATCTTTTTCTGAACTATGAAGGCCGTTACATGATGTAAATTCATATCAAATATGAAATGGTAAGAAAACTGTGTTTTTTAGATTGACACACTTTTATTAGATAAATGTTACGTAACTTCTTCTGACGTTAATGTAAAGTCAGAAGAAGCCACCGCAATGGTGAGAATCCAAAATCATTCTAATCCAAATATTCAACAGTAATAAAAACTTAACATTACAATAAATTAAAAAAATATTCAATGAAATGCAGACATATTTTATGAAGCATAGAAATATGTTATTGACGGTCATTCAAGAATTATAGAAATATAGAAACAAGAACGACAAATTCTTAGAAAGATTTATGAACTTTATCGAAAGACAAATACAATAACGGAAGAAATCAGAAAACGACGAGCAGAGTTCAGAGAAGAAACCACTCGATATAATAACAAAAAGTAAATAAGTCACAGGTGGTTCAAAGAGGTCGAAAGGGATCAACAGATCAATAAAAAAATCTCCAACATCGTACGGAGTGTCTCTATAAAATGCTTATGTAAAGTTTGGGCAAAAATCATCACGCCCACTTGGAATAAAATCGACAGGTTAAGAGCTTTCCGAGAGAATGAAGCGTCTTTGGGTGGCAAAAAAGTAACACAAAAGTCTTGAAAATTGTTCAAGTTCAATCACTTTCCTAATGGAAAATAATAGTTATCATAATAATAATATATTCATATATTATGCGAAGGTAAAATGATGTTACAATTATGTCATCATGCCTCTGTCAATTATTTTAACTATGAGACATTTGATTGTTTGATGAACTGCCGTTATTTAAAGTAGCTCCAACAAAATGGATGTACCTACTCTTACATATTATAGCCATAGGTTGCATATTTTTCATTCAATTATTCTGAGAACGAAACTGCGTTAGCATCGGCACTTAAAGTAGAAAGCCCTTGACAAAGCTAATGTTCATTTAATTACAACATTGAAAAGTTTGTAGCACTTTAGACTTCTCTACTATGGAATAAACTCAACCTTTTTATTCACATTGGCTTCGCTTGCCTCATAAAATGAGACTTTTGTACATATATATTATTTTGTATTCGCAATGATTCATCGATTATTTTTCAATAATTCAAATGGTTGACTATTTTTCTTGAAAACTGTACTTTATTCTATACCGAAGGAAGAAATGGCGACATTATAAATGTATTATTACTTGCTTTCGGGAAAAAGCCGACGATGAAGGTTTCTATTTTGACACATTCATTGTGATTCGGGAAGATTTTTGACAATTTTTGGAGACTTCTCCAAGTCGAGTCATATATCTATAATAAGCTTTAAGAGATGAACGTGTTGTTGTGTTTTGGAAGAAACATTTTAGATATTTTGAGTGTAATTGTCAATATAATTGTTACTTCAGTCGACTTTTGTGTCTGAGATATTCGTGTTTGTGGTAAGATTTTCAATCATAAGTGCCTTTGTAGGCAATATTTTTATATTCATTTTTGTTTTACCGATCATATGACAATTTGTACCAATTTGATGAAGGTTAAAATGATAACTGAAACGTTATTGGAAAAAAATTTATTATCATTTTGTTTTAATTGAACCAAAAAACCCGAGAAGCGAATTTTTACAATATAAATAAAATGGTTCACGAATCAGATAGATTATTTTCAATGTTAGAAGCTTTATTTTTGTTGACGTTTCGTTGTATATCACAACTTTATCAAAACTAATGCATAATTGAAAAGTTTCTTTTTCCTGGCTTTGGTCCGCGCAAAAACGTCGATTATATCGTCATAACTGATTTCTTGGACTAGTTGAGCTTCAATGGACAGTAATGCAAGAGCATTAAGTCTCTCTTGGCCTATGCTTGCACGTAAATAGGTTTTAACCCTTTCGAGAGTGGAAAAAGATCTTTCTCCGGAACAATTCGTAGCCGGAATACTCAAAAAAATACGTAGAGCAATGTCTACATTAGGATAAACGTCTCGAAGACACCTTGAATGCAATACATATATTATACTTATTGCAATACTTATATTTTTTGTGCAGGGCGCACACCAATTATTTTGATAATTCAAAAAATTGAATATGGAAAAAAACGCGATTTACTTTTCATGAAAAATTATTTTTATAAACAAAAAATGATCTGACCGTTTTGAATGAATATCAAAATGATATTCAATACATGCAAATCTACGATATTTTTATTTCACACTAAAAATAAATTGAGAAGTTATTCATATTTAGTAGTTTCAAAACGCTTCATACACGTGAGATTAAATTTTATGAATTACCATAGATATCAAAACGTCAAATTATTTTTTTGAAAAAAATCGAATTGGCTCTTTTGTTTCTTTAGTGTTCAGAGGAATATTTATGGCTCAGCATTCGCTTAGGAAGTATTAGTCTTCTTCACCATCAGGAAACCTCATTGTTAGCCATGTGATTCAAATGATTATGATATATATATATACATATCTTCATTTCCTTTAGTTGAGTTCTATACATTTATACAGAAATAAGTAGATTGAAATATTTTTATTGGTTTATGTGTGTGAAATTGATGGTAGATCAGAAAAGAATGAGTTTTGAGATATGATGTTTGGTGATTGTTGTGTATTCATTTTATGTGTTATTGTAAGGTTTATCAAATCGTTAAAAATGGAATTAAGATGTTTTTAAAATGTTTTTTCATTTGCTGTGTTTTCCAAATTTTTACGAATGTGTAACCAGAGTTTTTTAACTCTATATTTCTTGTCTTTTTCAGTTGCTAAAATCTTTGTGTTGTAACCAAAATCTTATTGTTCAGTTATTTTATGTTTATGTAAGATTGTAATTTGAGTTTTTGCATATTTATGTGCTTTAATTAATTTTTCAAGATTTTGCGATGTTTGACCTATAAAGCATTTACTGTAATTATTGCAGGGTATTTTATAAACGGTTTGAGTTTTTTTGTGCGTTATTGTTTCACTTTTTATGTTGGTATATATTTCTTTGATTTGATTTTGTAAAAATTATGTTATGGCTGAAAATATTACAATTTTAACTATATCAAAAAAGGTAATGAGTTAATCTTGAAATATATATATATATATATATATATATATATATATATATATATATATATATATATATATATATATATATATATATATAACTCGAGTAATTTGTAAAACATAACCACTTCTTTTATCGTACACTTCGTTGAAAAAAGTAGAAGGGAACAAGAAAAGAAAGTCATGCATAAAATGTACTTAGGTCTGTGTACGGGCTTTTAGAACGAATTCTTTTTAGCTTTCCTTTCATATTTATACTTCATGCGATTAACCAGATCGTGTTTGCCCGGATGAACAAAAAGCTCGAGTGTTGTTAGCAGCAAAGAATTGAGTTTGACGAATGAGAAAGAAAGAGCTGTACAAATAAAAAACTGGAGAATTGCAGCGTATTATTTTAATGGGGCAGTTGTTGTTTTGATGAATGAGAAAATAAAAAAGCACCATGCTTTTCACTGTCTACTAGAGCATTTCAGGAAAGTAATATACGAGAGAATAATGGATTTCTAGGAATCAACAATTGGCTACACTGGAGTGTCTACCAAACCAGAAAATTAATCAAAGCTTGTAAGAAGCCCTTCAATTAATCATACTTGTTGAAGCAACTGGATTCGTCGCAAATTACTGAATTAATAAATCCAGAAACAGGATGGAGTTGCGTCGCTTTATTATTGAACTATATTATATGCACTAAACAACCGTATAAATAGAATGGGCATGCAGCAGTATCTTTATTTTCACCTCAATTTGGCAATTTTTCAATTGTTCGACAAAATCTCACCCAGAAAGTCTATTAATTTTCGAATCCAATGTACTGTTTGTTCTTTGAATATACGACAACCTTTTACATGAAAGATTGGGGTAAATAAATCAACATTCATGATTAATTTATGTTTGAATTTCATAATTAAAATCACTTCTGAGAATTGCAGAGACATTGTCCATAATCGATATTTTTTCCGAGCTACTTATTCATTATAAAAAGCTATTAATATCAAACTGCCTGGAATTTTGAAGAGAATGACTCGTCAGTAGTGGATCTCTTTTAGGTAATCATTTTATGTTTATGGTAAACACGAGTATTCAACAATGAACAGTGATGTGCTACTTATTTATACCTAAATTTGAGCACTCACTTAGTGGGGATGCTCTACAGAAATAAATAGGGTTCTTATAACACAGAAGCGAATAGTTCGTTTAATATTCGATATTCATTGACGAACATCTTATAGAACTATCTTCATTAAAAATAACCTACTTACTCCACTTTGTTTATAAATTTTTATTTATTATATGTTGAGAAAAAGAAGATAGGCTTATTAAATTAAACGGTAATCATGAATATTCAAGAAGGCACAGTGATGTGATACTTATTCCCAAGCAAAAAACAGCTAAAATTGAGTACCTACTCACTCTATTATCAGAGTATTAAAATCTTCATCGATTTACTTTCGAATTTGATAGCACTAAATTCTGATCTGTTTATGAAGAGAGTTGAGCCTTTGCTGTTAACAAAGGCATACTATAGTGTGGCAGACTACTTTGATGATTCGAATATAGACAGTAATGTAAAATCAATTTTTGTATCATATGCATATTATTTTACTACGACTATAGTTTCCAAGGTGAAATTTTTTTGAAGCATTTGGAGGTCATTTTTATTTTTCCAATGTCGTTTATACTCGTATACTGTTGTGAATTCCACGTTAAATTGAACCAATGTTTTTTTCGTGGTCTGATGGAATTCAGTCCTCTTGTGTGCATTCTTCTTAGTCGTAATTACTATATTGAACCAATGAATGTAATATGTACATTGTGAGGAATGTTCTACAATAAATATCTTTATATATTAAAAAAATAAAAACACTTGGCTTGATTTCACAAAATTTATAATGAAACCTCGACAATTGTTTCGAGGGTATACCATTTTCAAAAGTTAGACTGAACAACATTTAAAATTAACACACTTGACTTAAGTTTCACTGAATATATTAAAAACTCTACATATGTTTCGGGTGGTTAACCCATTATCAAGAGTATACAATACTACTGAAATAGAAATTTCAATAATATTGTATACTCTTGATAATGGGATAACCACCCGAAACATATGTAGAGTTTTTAATATATTCAGTGAAACTATACAGGGAAAAGTATTAAAGAAATTGGGAACGTTTTAAATAAGAAATTGAGGAAAGTAACAATGGTGATAAACTGAAGGTAAGTTATATAATATTGGTTTTTTCTTTCGGTGAATCAGAAATTCTACTTGTTCAAGAAGATTGAGAGTTTTACTTTTCATCTGTGGGTGCACCAATTTCAATGAGTTTGAATCTATGAAATGGTTATTGTTAATGCAATGTGTTGAAAGTCCCGTAGAATATTTGTTATTTAATATGGAGATTTAAGTTCTTTTATTCTGGTTTCGATGCTTCGTCCAGTTTGGTCTATGTACTATGAGTCATAATCAGCACAATTAATTTATTATAAATTTTGTGAAACCAAGCCAAATGTTTTTATTCTTACTCAATATATTAAACAATGTTTCACCAAGATATCAGTTATCATTATTGTAATGCACAATGCTTCATTGAAAAATGTAGAATAGGATTGTTAAAAATATTCATTCGATATTTCTTTTGGAGCCCACAAATTGACCATTGTCTTCCTCAGAAAATATCAATATCACTCTCTTATTGAAAATTCTCCCCGTATTTCAACTAATCATTTATATTTGCTCCATTGTGGCCGGCCATCCTCAAAGGTTCCACATTATTCTTTGTCATCCTTCGCTGAAGCGACTCGTCGATTTTACTTCATTATTAACGTCATATTTCACCCGTAGCCCTTAGAGGGATTCATCAAAGTCTTTTCGGGTCGTACAATATGAAATAATGGTAAGGCCTCGACCGTGTTCAAGAAATAATTAATGAGAAGATGGTATTCACTACTTCGGAGTGTGGGGGTTGAGCATTCAAGCTCGAACTCAGAAAATTCGATACCATTCTCAGTATTTAATTCTGAATATTGAAATAATAATGATTATTACCAAAATAGATGTGATAATGAATTGATAAGATGACAATAAAATATACAATCGATGAGTTGAACAAATCTTTCCTACAATAATATGAAATGAAAATTAATTTAGTATGTTATTCGACTGGTATTTTATACTGTATGATAAGGTTTGATAATAAATCAACTTGAAACATTTTTCGTATTTTTACGAAAGTTTTGAGAATAACAACTAAATTTATTATTTAAACGAGTATAATTCGACATTATGTATCAAAAAATTTGATTGAATGTTGAATATTCAGCATATAACAAAAACGCGTGAAGGTTTTAAATTTATTCGTTGTACTTTTTTATATTACAAAGAAACTTTGGAAATTGTAATGAAAAATATCAACCTTTTCGAAAAAAACCTAAAAGTTGAAAAGTTGATGAAAATTAATTTCCAATAATATTATTTGAACAAAAAATACTCCAATAAGTATCTCTTCTTTCTCAATTGTGCATAGAACCTAATTTTCTTCTTATCTGCCTTCTCAACATCGAGAAAAATGTATTCTTTTTTTTTCTCGACATCGACAATTTCACACAGATAAAAGCAGACACATTGACGGAAATTGTGAATGACTAGTAAGTTTTATAAATCAGGTATGTAATTCACTCAGCATTCAAAATTTGTAAAAGATCAAATTAATTTTTATGACTCAACACACTTCAAGATTTTTCCTTAACGTGTAATACCTAATATGTACTGCTTACTGGATGTGAAAAGAAGAAAATCAAGAAAAATTACTCGAATTGATTAGGTCCTATGCAAATATTGAATAGAAGAAAGCAATAGAAGAAGCAGTTTAAGTTTTGAAAATGGGGTAGCACCCCGAAACAATTGTCAAGTATTTATTATAAATTTTATGAAACCAAGCCGAGTGTTTTTTATTTAATAAAGAAGAAATAATGAAAATATTTATCATTATTATAATATTAGTCTTGATAATATTAGTCTTGAGCTTTGATCAGTCCGAATATATCCTCTGAAAATGTTACATTGTTAGCGAAACTAGTCACAAATTTTTGAAGAGAATAAAAATGGAAATGAGACTATTGTCTTTCATTATTATAACAGCTATATGATAAAGATTGAAAATTTTATATTACAGTGGTAAATCTCCATATTTTTGTAGGGTGGACCCATTTTGGAGAAGTCACTTTTCATATTTATCAATTCAATTTTCAAAATTAATATGCCTCTGTCGAAGCCAATCTGAGGAATTTTCCTAAGTAACGTCATTTGCTTTAAAGTTGAAAGATCGACAAGACTACAAGATGAAATTTGCCTATGCCAATATGGTTAAAATCAATGTCTATCAAATTTACAGATGCTCCACTCTTCCATTTTTAGGAAGAAAAGCATTTCGGTGAAGTAGACTATGTTTCTCGAAATAAGATTTATTTCATGGTTGTTCATACTCGTAGCTCTCATACTGAAGTAGTTCGATTTGCTGTAAAAATGGGAATGATGTTATTGTTTAATAACATCCGCATCATAATAAAATATTACGGATAAGGGAGACATATTTTGAAACAGACATTCGAAATTCAAGAAATATAATCATAAGTTAATGATTTAGTACAGATTCTAGCTTTGCAAATGTCAATCAAATTTTAATTATTGGTTTGTTTTTTGAAATGAGAGGTGTATTCCAATTTTCTGTTATTTTCTTTTTCATTATCTATATTCATTTGAGTATGGAAGTACGCAGTAAATATTATCTTTCTGAAAGCATTATACTAGATTTGAGATCGTTTATCTTCTTCCTCCGACAGAGGGAGATCAAAAGTATTAACACTGGTTTGATCCCACCTTTTGAAGAGATAGAAGCTTTGGAAACAAACATCGAACTTCGATTGTTTGGATGCATGCCACTGAAGATTTCCAAAATTGAATGAAACAGCACTGTATCGTATTTCCAACGAATTCGATATTCTTCGGAATGCACTAAATATTCATTTCCAAAAGTTGATAATTTGTGTTTTCTTAAGTATTTTCACTTACTAATGTGAAAACTCAAAATTTATTTTGAGTTCTAGAGCACTAATTTATATAATGAAATTTCATTATTTTTCCTTTATTCAATGATGAAACATGATTACTAATTTAGAGATATTTAAAAGATGGTGTTGTTGTCCTAATATTTTCAAATAAACAATGTGATAATAATAATAACAATATAGTTTTTTTATTTGCTTTTTGGCTACTTTTTACAAAATTTAACATATTTCGTTCTTATGTGTACTTACAGCTATTCACTCGATAAAAAATGATCTCCCAAACGTTTTTTAAATATGAATACATTTTGTGGTAACTTAACATACTCTGGTATTTGATTATAATACACTATGTGATATTCTTCCATATTTCTCAATTCGTATGATATCATAGTGGACTTTTTACCAATGGTGCCAACAAGCATTTTGGTGTTAAATGATTTACAATTTTATATATGAATAATAAGTTGGACTCATAAATCAAAAGTTCAACACTAAGAAAATTTAGTCTTTTTAACATATGTTGCACTGCAGTGTATCTATTACAATTTAATAACATTCTCATTTATTTATTCTGCAGTAATTTACATATATCTTCCTTATCACATTAATATAATTATATTGAGACATACAATATGTGAATTGGGGAGAGTAATCCATTATTGATCAACCGTATGGTCCACCCTGTTAACTTATAAGATAGTTTACACAAAAAGCCAATCTTTTCACCCAGTTTTGTACAAATTAAATCAACATGCTGACTGATGTGTCTTCATATGTTTATAACCATGTGAAACCTTTCTGGCTTCATAATCGTATTATGTGGTTTCCATACGTCCAACAAAATTCATCCTCTGTAAATTTAACGACTGCGGGTATTAGGATATGAGAACTGTAGTTTCGTTTGCACATTGGTCATGTTACTTCAAACGCCGGAGTTTCCCAGACTAGTAGGACATCATATGGAAGTATGAAGCCATCTGAAGTAAAATCAATATTGGAAAATGTACTAGTCTCATGGGAAGTGTCAAATTTAAAATGGAACTGTCCGCACTACTACGCTTTTACCTAATGAATTAATTCAGAAAGCACGTGTGATGTATTTCCTCAATTAATTGAGAAATGGAAAGCTTTGTTTGTGAAATAAAATAATAAAAACATCATTTAGCCGCAGTGAAAGTATAGAAGTTATATGTCATTTATGGAATACAATAGTGGCATTTCAGCAAATAATTTTCAGATTGATATATCATGATATGTCTCGTATTCATATTTATTGAATATAAACTGAAATTCAAACACTTGAACTTTTGATTTACACTTTATTGACAACATAGCATGACGCGTTTCGTCGTTACAAACGACTTCTTCAGATGCTAACAGAATACTAACAACAACTTTGAAAAAACACATGTATATAAAAAATGTATAAATATCAAGGAAATTTTAGTATTCTATGACTCTGGGGTTTACCCAAGATATTGCATTCTAAAATCTAAATTTTGTTACCAGAAAAGGTTCAACAATGGTGAATTGTTTATTTCTATCTGGTCATTGAGCAAATTTCCAGAATTTTTATGTCGATTTATTTCCACTATTTCCCAAACATCTAATTGACTACTTTTCTGTATAATATGTAATATTTTGAGATTCGTATCGAAAGAATGGTGTTCTGTTGATAAATGGTTTGCATAATTCCAGAAGACACTGAATTGCTTTTTCTACATGTGAAACTATATTTATGTTCCTGGATTCTAGTACCAAAATTTCTACTCGTTTTACAGCTCTTGGATTTCTGTATATATATATATATAGGATCATGGTGGGGTCCAAATATATAAGTTATATGGGTCTGACGATGGTTTTATACACTTTGATTTTTGAGGTCCTTGTTAGATTTTTCGACTTCCACGATTCAAGCGGTTTCAGACTGGATTCTTCCTTTGATTTCCTCAGTAACGTCTTTGTCAGCTGTAATTGTGGCGCCAAGGTACTTGAAGCGTTCTACTCTTTCGAAATTGAAAGAAATCGTTCTATTCATGCACATGTACTTCGTCTTCTCTTCGTTGACCTTTAGTCCTACTTCACTTGTTGTTCTTCTGTTGATAAATGTTGATGATCTGAAGATCTTCAGTGTTTACCGATTGAAGGATCGGTAAAGATCGGTGAAGAATCGGTGTTTAACGATTCATTCAGAAGATCTGAAGAAGTCGTTTGTACGACGAAAAGTGTCATACTATGTTGTCAATAAAGTGTAAATCAAAAGTTCAAGTGTTTGAATTTAAGTTTATATTCAATTATAATGGATTTACATCAAGTAAACGCCAACACTATTAAATATTCATATTCATTGATACATGTTTATATGATAGGTAACATAAGGAAGCATGGACCAGTATCCGATGTAGCTTCTCTGATGAGAGACAAAATACTCGATACGGCAGCTGATTTTTTTTCTGAATGAAAATACCGATAACTGTTTCATTCGATTCCATAATTTTTCTAGCGGTAAAGCTCTATGACTATCTAAATTCTTTGTTCGAATTTATATGAACAGTAACTGTCGATTTAGCGACGAGTGAATGAAATCTCCTAATCCAAAGTATTTCAGAAAAAGCCACATACTTTGCTTGTGCTTTGCAGCGAATTTCGTTTGTTCCTTTCATCCCCAAGCTTGTACAATTAAATCTTGGGTTAAACGTTCTGATGAGAGACAGAAAGATCAAAACATGTGTCAAAGGTGCTTCATTAGGATGGACCTGACGTTTACACGCCCGAAACACGAAGAGCTGTTTTAATTTTGGGCTATTTTATAATCATTTGAGTAGCGTAGTTAGGGCAAAAAAAATATGGAGGTATGACCTATAAAAGATTCGAAATTTGGTGTTGAAGACTTCAAGTGATGAAAACTCAAATATACGAACTGTACACGATCATGACAAAATATGAATATGATTATAATTCAATTGAAATAACAATTGATATACATTTATATTATTTGTGGGTTGAGTTCGTATCTACATAAATTTCAATGTACTTGATTTTTAACATTAGGTATTCGCATTGTCATCATAAATTTCAACAATAATATTAAACAATAACAATTAGAACAATTCGTTAACTGTATAGCTACAGATTACTGTTATAAGGATGTCGGTGATTCAAAAGAACGAGATTTCGCCCATCAGAGCTTCTAAAGAGCAGATCATATGGCGTACCATGTCGGTGACGCGAACCCATAAAACTTTCACCTGCCAAAAAGTGCCCAACACGGCTAAATAAGTTTTCACTTCGAAAATATGCAGTTTAACTTTTTCTCTTGTAGTTTGCCTTAAAAGCTAGTAGAGCTTGAATTTTATTTAGTTATTTTCATTATAACACCTCATGGTTGAAATTTGTGTTAACTATTGCGTTTCTGTTTGCTTTACTATTTCGTCAGGATTCCACGAAAAATGTTTTCTGATTTTAAACCATCAGAATATATTAAATGATCATAAACACAATGAAATATACAGTAAAACCTCTTTATTCGCGGGGTATACGTTCCGAAAATATGCCGCGAATACTGAACCGCGATACGTTCCTGGGTGACAAAATGAAAAAAGTGTGAAAAAAAATAATTAAATGAAGTTTTTGATCATATTGATTGATTATTATGTTCAGGCTTAGGCAATGTTTTAAAGAAATTCGTAATTTGTTCTGGCTTGGCAGGATTCAGAAATTCTTTCAATTCAGACTGATATTAAGCAATGACTTTAGCAATTTGCCTTTTAAGAATAAGACTTCGTTCGTTCCATAGACGAATCGATTTCATTGAATAAAATCACCTTGCTCATTAGCCATTTTTAAACCTACACTAAGAATTTTCAAATAAAATGTCTCTTTCCCGTGCTCGTTGAAGCCTCTTCCTCAGTAGGCTAATAATTCAACATTTCCTCCAAGTCGGTTTCAGTCAAGTCTTCATCTTGCGATTGATGCATCATCTGAATGTCACTTCTATATGTTCGAACCCATCGCTTCCTAATCCATTCGCAATTTCGGTTACTTATGTTTGCAGTCAAAGTTTGAATGTGCACAGATTCTTCGTCATTTTTCGCAGTCAAGGTAGGCCACAGTTTTTTCCAGAATGATTTCAGTGTGTATGAATTGAGTTCATCCAATGATTCTTTTATGTTTACTATGCATTTTGCTATGTCAACATTTTCTCAGCATTTCATAACATTCATATCAAAATTATATTCCATATTGTTCTCGATGTAAATGTAATAATGTCCATGTCTAATGTAATAGATCTTAAATGCCTGGATTATTCCTTGGTCCAGAAGTTGAAGAAAAACCGCTGTGTAAGGAGGCAAAAATGTCACCTTTATATTTGAATGCTTAATTTCGAGTACACGAGGATGACCTGGTGCATTACCCAAAACTAGATCTGCTTTAAAGTCTGAATTCTTTTTTTAAAATAAGTTTCAATTTTCGAAACGAAACAATTCCGTAACCAGCCACAAAAAATAGCAATTATATCCGCGAATAAAGAAATCTATTGCCGCGAATATAGGAATTTGGTGCCAATGTTTTAAACCGTGAATAGTGAAAACGCGAATAAAGGAAGCGCCAAGAAGGAACTTTTACTGTATATCAAATGATATGATGATATTTTACTCAAATAAACAGCATTTCTTTGATACTCCAAAATCAATCATGTTTAGTGTCAAAAATCGATATGGTGATATCAAAAAAGTAAAATCTAAACAATGAATCATCCCGTGAGGTGAACCAATTTACACGTATTTCTAAAAGAAATAAACTATGCATCGCCATAGACCAAGGATTCGTTCATATAAGCGAATAGCAGATGCACTTCAATTTCGCGAAATCCCTCGAAACTCATACAAGAGAAATATATACGCTGAAGGCTTTTATTTTCCCCTTTGTTTTACCAACCCTGCTTCACCCAACAAGTCGTTCTCACATTTCGAGGAACTCGTACAAAAGTTGTTAATGCCCCGCAAATCCTCATGTTCTATTCATAAAAATCTATAGATATTTGAACGCAGAAAATATATCCAAATATCATATGGCATTCGATATGAAATATTTACAGATATATATATATATATATATATATATATATATATATATATATATATATATATATATATATATATATATATATATATATATATATATAATTCGTTTAGTTTTCTTGGTGCTTTGCTTAATATCATAAGTAAGAAGGTTTCTTGGGAATGAGCACAGTTAAAAATTGATGGAATAATTGTAAATTCTACATATGTTTCGGCTCTAGGCCTTTTTCAAGAATATTACAATTTACATTTTTTTAAAAACATTCAACATTAAAATAGCCCATAAAAATAAAAATAATTTACAACACATATACTTCTTCTTTCATGTGCCTTGTCCGGTCTCCCTGACGTTGGCGATCACCATGGCAAAAGCTGTACGGTCCTCCGCCAAGCGGAAAAGTTCACCGGCCCTTCTAATGCCGGTCCAATCCCGAATATTTCGGAGCCACGACTGTTTCTTTCTTCCAGTTCCACGGCGCCCCTCAATCTTGCCCTTTAATATGAGCTGTAGTAGACGATATTTATCACCTCTCAAAATATGTCCCAGATATGATGTCTTTCGGCATTTTACGATCGCCAAGATTTGCCTTTGGATGTTTGCTCTTCGTAATACATTCTCGTTTGTAACATGTTGTGTCCACGGAATACGAATCATTCTTCTGTGAAGCCACATTTCAAATGCCTCCAGTTGGTTCATCGTCCTGACCTTCAGAGTCCACGTCTCTACTCCGTACAGCAATACCGACCATACATAGCATTCAACCATACGTTGTCTCAACTTCAGATTCAAGTTGTCATTGCAAAGGAAGGATCTCATATTATTAAAAGTTGCCCGAGCAATCTCTATTCGGCACTTAATCTCGCAGTCCGGGTTCAGATCTGCTGTAATAATACTACCAAGGTATTTGAACTTAGAGACATGTTCGATTTGGCATCCATTAAGTTCTAGGGTGGTGCCATTGTGGGGTTGCCTGCTGAATATCATAAATTTGGTCTTTCCTATATTGATTTTTAGACCTTGCGTCTCTCCCACGTCACCGATTTGGTTTATAAGCAACTGTAGTCCCTCGATTGTGTTTGCCAAAATCACTGTATCATCAGCATATCTGATTGCTGTTATTGGCTCTCCATTTATTTTGATGTCGAGTATAAATATTTCTAAATAAATATCTAAGTATTTCGTTTGATTCCAGTATAGATTTTTAATTATACGCATGTCTCTATCATCTATTCCAACCCCCCACAGCACATCAATAAGTGTATTGTGCTGTATGCACAATACACAAAACTCAAAACAAATATTCCCACAAACAAAACATCAAATTGCATATACCAAATCAACTGTTCAAATTGCCCTAAAGTATATATCAGCCAAACATCACAATACATAAAAGAAAGAATAAACGGTCATAAATACTCCAAAAACAACACGGCTTTAAAAAAACACGAACAAGAAAAAAATCATACATTTGAATTTCAAAATTATAAAATATTGAACAAAGAAAAGAACTATAAATCTAGAACTATATTGGAAATGATTCATATTGAGAAAGAAAAAAATGCCATAAACGATAAAACAGATACAAATAGTTTATCTAAAATATACTATAATCTCAATAAAATAAAATTTAAAATACAAGAAATGCACGCCCATGAAACCAAAGATAAGAATTCATCGGAAGATGCGCATGAATACTTCCTAAACAAACGAATCTACAGATGTTACCCATAGACCAGAATTCTCGCACTAATCAATTTTACGAAAGATTTGTGAAATTGAAGTCAATTTCCAACTAACATGAAACTGTA
The DNA here is from genome assembly GCA_030704895.1 of Henosepilachna vigintioctopunctata. NCBI lineage: Eukaryota > Metazoa > Arthropoda > Insecta > Coleoptera > Coccinellidae > Henosepilachna > Henosepilachna vigintioctopunctata. Next base: position 12,254,360 of record JARQZJ010000121.1, read on the forward strand.
ATATTCTTAAAAAGGCCTAGTGCCGAAACGTATGTAGAATAAACAATTATTCCATCAATTTTATACTGTGCTCATTCCCAAGAAATACATATATATATATATATATATATATATATATATATATATATATATATATATATATATATATATATATATACTATTCTATGATTTCTAAGATAATTACACAGGTTAAACATGAGACAGTTTTCACTTTTATCGATTAAACACTCTTGCAAATGAATTTAGAAGTCTAGATTTATTTATACGCGTTATTGAAATGTCATTTTCTGATTAAGATTATTTACAGGTATATATATTATTCTATGATTTCTAAGATAATTAAACAGGTTAAACTTGAGACAGTTTTCACTTCTATCGATTAAACACTCTTCCCAATTGAATTGAGAATGAATTTAGAAGTCTAGATATTTATACGCGTTATTAAAAATGCCATTTTCTGATTAAGATATTACTTCGTCAGTTTGACCTTCTTACAATCTTTCAATTGAAAACCTCATTTGAGTGATGGAATATTATGTATTTCTTCGTTTTGGATCTTCGGTTTTCTACTTAATATTAATTTTTTTAAAGTTATTTCCTTGTAGACCAAACAAACTAATAAGTGCAATTCTAATTAAGAAGTAGGAACAATAGACAAAGCGGAAATGTTGAGATAAAAGTTAAGGTTTCTTGAACGAATATAAAATTATAATGACGGGATATTATTCGCATTCTTACCAATTAAAATCGAAAACAACTTTCGCTATCGTATTAAATTGAATTGTATTCTCGTTTTTAGTGAATTAGCATTTTTTGCACATTTGATATTAATAATTATCAGTGACAACAAAAACTTATTGACAAAGCTATTTCTTGAAAATTTGCCGCCAATAAAAACTGTATATTTCTGCGTTTTGTTTTGCAGAGGAATGCATCTCTTCTTGAATGAAATTAGAAAGTTAACTGATTAAATTTATATTTTGAGGTGAAATTATTTGTCGATGTATTTTTTACTTTCATCTACATTAGTAAAAAGAACTGATTTTTCCAGTAATAAATGAATAAAAATTAGAAGAGTAGAAATAGTAAAATATGTAGGCATTATGTTAGACGAAAAATTGACTTTCAATATTGAAAATAATAAGAAAACATATGTAGACATATGACAAATTTTTGTTGTTCAAATCAATAATAATGCCAGATTTTGAATATTGTTCCACATTTTTATTTGGTTTGACTGAACCAAAAATTCAACAATTACAAAAGTTACAGTGTAGAGCCATACGAACAATTTTAAAGTGCATTAGATATACCCCTGTTGAAATTGTGCTGAAATCTTTGGAACTGATGTATGTTAAACAAAGAATACTCTTTGCTTTATATATATTCATATTTAAAATAAAAAATCAGTTGCTTCTATGTAACGTAATAAAAAATGTAACACATGTCATTGATGTGCAAGGGTATAATACTAGAAATACTGATAGTTTTTATATCCAACTTCAAATGAATATTTGAAAATATTCGAATAGTATACATATACTTGACGGATTTAAGGCTTTAAATAACATACCAAGTATATTGAAAACTAATACTAGTATTAAGATATTTGAATGTGTATATTTTAAGTTAAGAAAGTATATTTTAAATAATGAGAAAGGTATATATTTTATAATTGACAGTTCAAAATATGTAGATTTTTTGTATAGCTTCAGCAAAATAAATATTATTATTATTATAAATATAAAAATATTTATACATATAATAATACAATAATTGCTATTTATCAATTCCTATATGCATTGAATATATTTCTGTATGAACTGAAGAATAAATGGAATTTGGTAATACCAACTTCCAATTTGATTACCTCAATGCTTTCGTAAGGGATGAACGAGACTAATTTAACGTTCAAGGATTATTTCTTTGGCACCACATTGGAATTCGAACGTGAAACGTAGACTTTCTCAGACGTGACGAAAGGGCGTAAGGTAAATATTATGTCTACTCACATGATAGTCTATTATCTAAGGAGGGATGATCCCAGTCATGCTCCCTTGGAGTCCAATCCCGCTTTCTAAGAAAGCTGCTGTAATCTTCCTGATGTCTTGTGCTTACTGTGTCTGTGGACATCCGGGCGGATGCTGAAAATGACATGTTTGATAAACATGTTGACATTGAACCAGATGGATTTACAATAAAGCAAATAAAATGAAAAATTTTAGGTCAACAAAAGAAGAATCTTAAACAAACTAAGACTGGAATGGTTTTCTCGAGCTCCTTGTCTTTCAGTGGTAAAACATGGAGAATGAATATGCAGAATGCAGTTTATCATCAACATCTGATGAAGCCACTGTGTTGGCGAAACGATATTGTCATGTTTTTGAATTAATTAAAGTGAAAATCGAAAAACTACTTAGTTTTATTTAAATTATGAATATCATAATAATAAATATTTTAATTTTATTTTGTGTGGCTTATAAATTTTTAAAATTTTTGGATTGCAATCAATATCATTTTTAAATAGATTTATCACCCATAAATTATCAATATTGAGTATGAATACAAATGAGGATGTAATGATTGATATTAACAAGCGTAGACTTGAAAGGGTGAAAAGGGTTGAAAATTTTGGCATTGTAGTACATGAAAAATGAAATTTCGAAGATCTTGTTGATTTTGTAGAAATAAAAATATGAATGCTTCGTATCGAATTAGAAAAATATGACAATATATGAAGTAAAGATGATTTAATGTTCGCTCTTGGTGAAACATTGTTTAATATATTAAATAAAAACAAAAACACTAGACTTGGTTTCACAAAATTTATAATAAACACTTGAAAATTGTTTCGGGGTGTTACCCCATTTTCCTAAATCAATTGTCAAGTGTTTATTATAAATTTTGTGAAACCAAGGCAAGTATTTTTAATTAATATAATATATGAAGTTGTTGTAGTCAATAATAATGCCACAATTTAAATATTGTTCCACTTTGCTATTCGGTTTGTCCAAAAAATAAACCTCAGCAATAACATCAATCACAGAAAAAGGCTGCCAAACAATCTCAGAGTGTAATGATGATATCCCAGTCAAACATATGCTGAAATCTTTAGAAATTATTTCTAGTAAACATCGAAAAGAACATTCTTCGCTCCAATTTTATATATGCAGTTAGTACCATGCGATGCAATACAAAATGTAATATATGTCATTGAGGTGCACGGCTATAATAGTAAAATATTTATAGTTTTTACATCCAAACTTATAGGCTTTGTGAATATAGAAATAGTAAATTTTATGGAAGCATTTTATGAATTATCTTGTTTTTAAAAACTAATACATACTCAACAAATAGAGTTGAGGTATTAAAGAGTAAATTAACAAAGATATGTTAAACCAAAATATTTGATTCTGCAACATATGTAAGTTTTTGTATAGCCTTTGCTAAGTGAATATTATTATTAACATAGATAGTTCCTCACAAGATGAAAAAATTCTTGAAACTCAATTTTTTTGGGAATCAGTGTTCAAAATTTGAAGTATTCTGAGAGAATTCTAAAAATATACATACAGATGATGTAGGTACACTAAATTAATTAAAAAATGCGAATGAACTGATAGAAATATGCATATTTTACAATTAATACATATCAGTATATTCTTAGTCAGATGTTATCTTGGCATGCCACTCAGAACAGCGCAATAGGATGTCGTGATATTTTCCTGAACTTCTGTTGTCTACATATGACTTAGTTATAAATATTATTTGAATTTTAGTTAATTCATTTGTTTACTAGATAGTACTATTGCAATCGATTTAAATTTCATTTTTATTCATCAAATATATTTCGTTACTATATGGTCAACTTCTGCTGACTATACGTAACTTTGTAATATAAAATATTTTATTTTATTTTTAGTTATCTGGTTATTGTTCAATACTATTTCAATTTATTTTAAATTAATTCTGTCGTTGTATATATTTGCTTATACTCTCTATTTTTGTTTTTTTTTCTCGTTCATTTTCTCTCATTTATTATTATTTGTGTACATTTTGTAATGTTTTGTAAATTGTAATTTTTTCTCTGTAATTGGATGTATATCTGTTGGGAATAAATGTATTATTATTATTGAAAAGATGTGCATCATTCTTTGTATGACAGATAAGTAATTGACTTCTGAGTGATTTGTTTTCTTGATAATTATTATGATTGAATATTTAGATATTGACATTATAGATTTATTGACATTATAGTATTATTATATTTGATAATGTTTATGATTATTATAATTATTTTTTAATATTGTATATCTATGTTGTTATTGATATTTTTAGACACCATATTTATTCATTATGTATTTTCCTGTAATTGGGTTACCTATTGAAATTATATGCTTATATCTGATAATTTATTATTATTATTATTATTATTAAGAATTGAGTTTGAGTGAACTATCGTTATATGTTTTAGAGTCCTAAATTTGCGATAGTTCTTTGATTTTATCATCGATAATAACATTATATTCGGGCAAATGAATAATGTGAATAGACCAGAACACAATTCACCACTGCGTACTGCTTTGGACAGCACTAGAATCTAGAAAATCATCGGAATTTCTTTGCGGAAACTACTTTAAAGGAGTGAAATTGATTGCATCAATCCTTTCTTCATTCCTTGTTTTCATGGAATACCGATGGGATAAAGATTCATTCAATCTCATATAATACAAATAATGGGATAAGAACTCCAACAAATCAGCTCACCCAGGCATGGATTCTAGTTATCGTTACTGACCAAAGGCTTGTTCAATCAGCAACATCTAACTCATGGGGAGAGCAATTTCATAACGTGGAATTTCAATATAAACGAATTACGGTTGCATGGCTTGTCTAAAGAAAATTGGAAGAAGATAAAATCAATATCGGGCAGCGGAAGCAACGTAAAACGAGATAACCAAATTTAACTTTGCTAATTTCTGTCTTTTCCTCAATAGCTTCCCTAGAGGTTATTAAATCATCTCGAAGAACACTGGAGCACAAATTAAAAGATACAATCGCAATTTCAAGTTTATAGATTCAATCGATAGAATTACAGAATGTAATCATGACTTTCAAGTCTTCGTAACGAAAAATGGAAATGTGAAAATAATAATTTTCCGGTACAAAATATCTTATATGGATCGTTATGTAGTGCGTGCGATGTATAATTACTGTTATTATTGACGGAATATACGGGATTTAATGTACGAAGAACGTTAGTTTAGAATTGACGATGTTGTATACTGATACGCCACTATGTGAAAGACCATATGGCATTACATCGATCAAAATGATGGATTATAGTAGACATCAAATGTTGCCGCCGTTTCAATAATTCCTTCCCTTTTCATTTCCACTGAAACTAATCTTATACATGAACAACTATATGAAATTGAGGACTTCTGAACTACTTGATATTGAATTATGTATTATATTGCAAAAAATCATTATACGGGATTCATATTGTGAACGTTTAAAACTTTCTAAAAATTCCAGTGATATTTTTAACTTTTACTAAGAAATGATTATTATGTCAGTTTTGTTTGACTTGAAGGATTGTCAGCTAAAGGTGCCACACATCTCAAGATATGTATGATCGAAAGAAATTCAAATATTTCAACTAATTTATAGTTGAATAGGTATAATTTAATCGATATTGAATTGTAATGTATGTTGGGGTTCAGAATCAGAGGTAAATGACCAGCGAAATGAGCAGTCATCAGAAATATGTTTCTATCCAACAACATCCATTGGTCCAACATGAACTGAAATTTTTTGACTATTAAAAGTCAGGTGATTAACTAAATTGTATAGGTATATTCTTGAGGGCTTTTTCTCTGTCTATAATTTAAAATTTTATAATTTTAACAAATAAAAGACTGAAAAAATGGAGATTTTGATTTCTTGTTTACGTTTAGCTACAAATTGATTCTTGGTAAGAACTTTGAAATGAAACATTTACATTCGATGGCAGCATTTATGATAGAAACAAAAAAATTATTCAATTTTTGAATTAATTATTTGAATTTGTCAATGAATCGTTAAAACTCCCAAACATATATAAGTTTACATATTGGCTTCATAATTTTCAGGTATTTGATAACTTATTTGATTTGATTATTAATATTATTTTTGGACTATATTTTCTGTTTAGCCTGTAGACCTCTTGTTTAATTTCTCAACTCTTGCGAAGGTATTTGCTCTTATCTTCAAACAGGTAAGTAATGTTTGTAAAGAGATTTCGTTTTATTTTCTAACAAACCATAGATAATGCAGACTCTCAGCTCACAAAGAAGATTCCCCTTTTTTGATTCAGATTATCAGATAAAAACTTTATAGCCAATAGGGAGGGTAACTTCTAAGTGAAATCATTAATTCCTAATTTAATAATTTATTTATTACTTTTTTCAAACGTTCTATCGAATACTTCATCTCCGAATATTGAGTAAAGTACATATATCAACATTCGATTATCCAGTTTAAACATTAGTTATCGCTTTGAATTATTGGGGAAATTGGTATTAAGTGCATAACGTGTGAAATTTTCATTTAGATGCTTGTCAAGCACTTCGCTCTCTCAAGCTACTCGAGCACAGTTTCATATATAGAACTCAATTTCCCTTGTTACTGCATATTTGCGTAACATTAATGCTTGACTGCCTTGGCTTTCTTTTAATTATATAGAAGATAATCAATCAACCAATTGAGATGGCGTGGTAATTTATAAACTCTAGGATTTATTCAAGCTTATCTTTAGCAGTCGTTTGTTTTATTTATTTGGAATCACTAGTTTTGATATTCTTCCTTTTTCAGTTTTTATGTTAAAGAAATATTTGAATTCAAACAATAAATACAATTTTTCAATATAAAAAATATCAGACATATGTCATTTGTCAATGCAGTTATTAGTTTGTGTTATGGAAATGGCCTCAATTATATCTCAAATGAACCATCTACCGTCATACTGACCGTCATATCACTTAGTTCTTTCACATATTGTACATATTTCTTTCACATATTTTCATCTATTGTAGTTTATATTTTAACATTATTGTAGTTTCATCTATTGTCAATGTTTATATTTTAACATCATCTTCGATGAGGTTTTACCATTTTGGAATATTTTGTGAGACATTTTTAAGCTATTGCATAGCTTTTATCGCGGGCTTTGAGCGCAGCGACTGAATCAAGAAATTCCGTAACGAAAATAAAACCTAACACCCCCCACTCCGCCTACCATGTAGCTCGGCCGAGCGTTCGCTTAACGTGTGTGTATATGATACGACTGTACGAAGCTCGCACGGATCGAGACGAGCTGCTCCGAAAGCGGACGAATACGTAAACCTTGGCTAGAGAATGAATACACTTGTATTGTTCAATTCGAACGAGATTCAAACGACTGTTCCAAAAGGAGGGGTAGCTATTTACCAAAATAATAATAATGTTATTAATATTAGTATTCTGAATATTGAAATAATTATTGCACACATTAGTGATGCTAATTTTAGGCGCTCATTTGTGCCTACACATAGTTATGGTAGCAATTTACATTTCTCCGAATCCAAAATTGGACGAGGTAGAACATTTTATTCATCGAACTTTACTGGAGTACACTGAAGAAGGGTCGAAAATACTTGGTATAAATGGTAATAAATTTCCACTTATCTTGGCTGTCCAATTCAACATCAAATTCGCTGATAAAAAATCAGAGCGGTTGACAACTTTTTTTCGAAAAAATTGAATTCGAAAATGAATAATGATCCACAAGAATCCACAACAAAATATATAACCATCCTTGACGCAGTATTTTCCAAATATTTAGCGGATATCAAGTCTCAAATTTATGTTTCTTATTTCAATAACCATAAACCTATAGTTTCAATGATAGAAATTCCTGAACAACCTAAATGTATTGTAAGATAATAAAAATATTTTAAACGATATTAACTTCTTATTTATTCAATAAAAGAAAAAAGTTGGTTTTCTTATCGGTCACCACGCTCAAAAAGTGTAACTTGAATATCAAAGAAAAAACTTGAATTGATATCAAAGAAAAAAATACTGCATAAATAGAAAATAAATGAGTAATTATAATTGCATAAGTTGTTGAAAAATATTATGCAATAGCTTTAACGCGGCAGTCCCCGAGTGCTAAACACTTTTTTTTTATTGTTTGTGGAATTTGTAAAGCAGCAATGAATTTTTGCGAAAACCTGGCCGAGTGAAAAGAATAACAACAATATTTGCTCAATTGAGTCAAAAACACAATTTATGTACCTAATCACAGATTAAATCGAAACTTGAAAAGACAGAAACACTTCGATGTTTATTGGGAAATATTCAATATAATTATTCATGAAGCGTGAAGTTGTAAATCTTAACACATAATAAATCTTATTTCCTTTGAAATCTATTCACGTTCTTCAATGTAGTACTCACGTATTTTTTGTCGATTCGTTAACCAGTCGTCCAATGAGGGCGTTACATTATTATTCTCCCTAGGCTTACCGTCGTGAGAATGTCTTAACGCACGTCGTCTCTCTTTGCTCGCCAAGGTACATTCTTCCAAATATTCGAACCATTCTTCTAAACCTTCTGTAGATCTCAAGAAAATCCGGCCATCTCTTCCAAAATTTAACACCACCGCACTATAAGTCTTTTTGTTCTCCCATTCCACTTTCTCGACGTCGACTAGTTTTATTTTCAGAAGGAATTGTCCCATTTCGGATATACGTTCGGAGCCTGAAGCTCTTCGGAAGCAATGCAGATAATCGCGTGTGAGGATGAAGTAACGTTCCTTCCATCTACTGAAAAGTCTGTCTCTCTGGTGCCACAGTAGACCTTTTTTGATGGCATGAACTGTCTCCTTGTCGAACATTGGAGATAGGACACTCTGTAAGTAAAATATGCAAAAATTAGTATCTACACGTACAACAAGAACTGAAATGTATTTTTATAAGCTTAATGATAGTGTAACTCAAACCAAGACATTACCAGAAGGAGAGGTCGAACTTGGCAACCTTTGGTAGATTGAGTTGAATTTCAAGAGTTAGATATTCCTGAGGAGTGTAAAAGGGAAGCATCCATCAATGTGTTTTTTCTGCGCTAACTTTGAAGTCGAAACACTACAGGTAACGAAAAGGCCGTGAAAAAAGAATAATTACACGAAGAAGTATGGAAGGTATATTGCCCGGTATATACAGAACTAAATAGATATACAGTTCTGTATATACAGAGGATATACAGAACTAAAAACGCAGAGATATAAAGGAGAAGTGGAATTGCGTATGATATCACAATGGTATCAGATCTTGAAAAGAACTGGTCAGATCATCTGACCAGAGTAAATGATAGCAGATAGACGAGAAGCATGAATAAATGGAGACCAAGGAATCACAGAACTACTTACAACAGAAGCACTAGATATCGGATGATTTGAAACTCTTTCTCACAAACTTTATGAATGCAACATAAGAAAGGTGAAAAGACATCTTCCCGGGATACTGCAGAACTCTGCTCAAGTCCAGCAGTAAACGAACAAATAGCTGTTCGAGGATAATCACAGGTCAACTGATCTGTGTGTCATGAACACTGTGATTTTCACTCAAAAATGTTTCAGACTGTCTACAAATAATAAATAGTTGATACAACTCAGCAGTTCACTTAACATGAAGATCATAATATAATTCAAAACATAATAAAACAATTGTTAAACTTATTTACACATATATTGAAAAGAATACTGCATGACGTACGTTTCGATGAGATTCACCTTTTTCAAATGCTACGTGCAGACTGATGACATTTCTCGAATACATACAATAGGTAAACTTAAATTATGAATTCAGAGAAAACAGGTAGATAACAGGTAGAAGGGATCAATTCATACTGAACTACTATAGTAAACTAAGTCATTTTGAAAAGATTGAGAAGGGGGCTTGAGGTATGATCGATTTGGCTGTTCAAAAGGTTGCCAGAATATTTGTATTTATTAATTTGAAGTGATTTATCACTTGTTACAATTAACAATTGTTTTATTAACAATGATTAACAATTGTTTTATTATGTTTATCGATTTACATCAAGTATCGGCCTCATCAATTATTAATTCAAAACATTTGCAAGTGGCACATTTTTAAGATCCTCTTAAGATACTCTTGATCCATGATTTTTTGTTTCGAATGATTAAATTCACATATGGCTATAAATAATACGTTATGCTTGGTTTATTTCAACATTTATCCTGAAGATTATCGATAAATCGTTCAAGCAACAAAATTTCAGATGTTGAGATTTTGGGAGAATAACGTTTTAAAGACCATTCCCTACATGGGGTATATTTTACTACAAAATTGTAGTGTTGAAACATGGAACGTTTTTTCGGCGGATCCATTCATTTGTTTTGGGTTTTCAATTTTTCATTAAGTATTAAACACCTAAATTCCATAAGTATGAAACAAATTTTCAACTTACGCCGTTAAATTTAAGTGTTAAACGAGAAGTGAATTCAAGTTATTAATTTTTTAAGCGTTCAAATTGAAATTCGGAGTTTCAGGAAAGTCTATATTAGAGTTTCTCCGATTGAAGGTGCCTGAGAAATCTTCATTGCAAAACTGCTTTCTAGTATTAGGTTTTCTTATGGAAAACTGCTTTTCCCGAGGGAAAGTTTTTCGATAATGCAATCAGAAAATAGTCCACGCAATATAGATCGCAGATTCCGAAGAACAGATACACCAGCTGCTTTCTAATAAGAATTGGGCTATTTTCCGCTCTTTGCCATGGGACCGCTTGCGTGTCAAAGTGGAGTATCCTCGTTCTTTCACTGAAAAAGCGTTCCGTATTTGATGCTATAATAATCCTTTGTTTATTGCGTGTACACCGTCCTTAAACGAACGAAACGAAAAGAAAATGGAGCAAAAAAGCTCTATGGTTATTTTTAGTATATTTTCCAAGTCCGACGTCACATGTTTCCATTTCGATTGCTAAAATTTAAGATATCAAACACGAATCTAATCTCACGCAGAAAATAAAGTCCACTGTTTTCGTGCTCAGATTATTTTCAACTATAATTAAATGGAAATATGAACGCAAAAACTGAGTCTATTTATATCATGTGTCTGACCTTCACATTACAAATGAGAAGTAATTCGTTCAGTTTTCTATTTTCATTTTATCTATAAAATCATTTCAGATTTTTCACTCAAAGAAACATTTGTGTTATGTTGTTTTTCTCCGGCAAAATAACTTAATTATATTATTCATTTCAGTGGTTTACGAATTATCACTTCATCATATACGAATAATAAATATTTTTGAAGAGAAGTTAATTGAATTTATGAATGTTCAAAAATTTATGAATGCTTTGTACAATTTTACAAACAAAATGTAACGTTATGTATTTACGACAAAATGTTATTTTGAAATTATACAAAAATAAAACGCCCGATTGATTCAATAAAAATGAAATTATGATCACATAGATCAGTGTTTCTCAACGTGGGGTTCACGCCCCATAGGGGGGCAATTTGATTGTTCAGGAGGGCAATTCGAAAATGAATTAAACACGCATTTAACCCTATCGCACTTCTTATTTTCGAATTATTCACCGATTTCGGAGGAGAGGCTCATAACAATTTTACAACGGCTGAGGTTGGGCATGACACAAAAAAAGGGGGAAACACTGACCCAGAACATATTATACCAGTAGTTCTCAAAATTGTGTCTGTAGACCTCTAGGTGTTTGTAATAATTTGCAGGAGGTCTATGTCCTTGTAGACTAAATGTAGAAACCTACGAAATGATTTCAGGAAACATCTGTTGATCTATAAATTTTTGCATAAGTTTTGGTGAAACTTATTTCTATTTTGTTGAAAGAGTTAAGTCACTATATATAAAATACCTTAAAGTTTATATTAGAAGAGAAGTGATGTTCTCTCGGAAAAACTCAATCGATAAGGAGTGTACGGGAGCGAAACAGTTTGAGTACCACTGTCTTATATGAATTTTCAGCTGTTGTGACATATGTATTATAATCTTCAGCATATTTATAAGATTTAGGCTATGTTACCAATTTTTCATATATCTGTTTGGCGATATTTCATGAGTAACGCAATAGTTATGATAAATAATGGACCATGATGACATCTAGGACGATATATAGATTTGCTACATCCAGCGAGCACCTCTAACGGTTCGAGCTAATTGTGAAAAATAATGTCTTCGTATTATTAACTTCGAATGAGTTGGTGATTTGTAACTGGAATTTTCCCCAGCATTAATCAGAATTATTTTCGTCTCTTGCAGTGACTTTATTACATGTTGGGTGAATCTCTCTTATGAAAGTAATATTTAACCTTCTACTCAAATGCTTCTTGCGCAGATTTTTAGTATGATGTTTGATAATTAGTGTTGGTCATAATGAATGACTAATATGGTTAGACAATGGGGCAAAGAATCATCACTTATGCACCAGGAAATTGACTTCTTCATAGGCGTATTAATGGAATTATAAGATTTTCAATTTTGTATTAGAACTTTTAAATAATTTCCTATTTAATTTAACGCCAAATTTAACTTTTGCCAAATGTGGAATACTCTGGCAATCAACGTCTTTGAATTGATTTGAACTCTAATTGGACATAGTTGACATAGAACATGATTGACAAGTTGAATTCAAGCTACAATATCTTGAGAGTATTCCTTTCTTCTGGATCCACTGGTCTGATACTTTGAATCTGTACCAGTAAACTATAGGTAGCACTCTGAACATCATATTCAAAGAAGAATTGAAAAGATATTTGACATTTTCCAGTGAGGGCTCAGTTCTTATCTTCCAAATAGTAGAGGTCAGTGCTCATGGCAGGTGTTCTTCGGACATTTCGTCCATTATTTCACCAGGATGTGAGTTTGAAAGATACTTCTCACTCACCATGAAACTTTTATTTGTCAAATTGCAACATAGCAGATTTTGCACTCCGATGTTCCTACATCTAACTTGTAGTCACCAAAAACCAGCTTAAAGATAATTATGAGTAATTCTTAGAATTTTCATTTCTAAATATCGAGACAAATTGTTCTTTTGAATGATAAATCATTTCGAGAACTTATCTTGATAGAGTCCTTGTATTCTGAAGTATAAAAGGTCTACATTAAATAGAATCATTCATCACCATCACAATTCGAAGTCGACACATCTTATTTTTCATTCAGAAGGAGTGGATATCTTGCCTTTGCAAGGTGTTAATTTTCATCCCTGTGAGTGATATCTTTTTAATCTTCTGAAAGCTTTTCCGAAAATTAAAAACTATTCTCAGTGAAGTTTTCTTCCAATCTCAATCAATATTTTCAGGATTCCGCTACAGGAAACTGACGTTTTTATTTTAGTATTCACCTCCAGGGCATAAAAATTTCAACAAAGATATAATGATTGAATATAAACTTAAATTCAAACACTTGAACTTATAATTTACACTTTGTTCACTACATAGCATGACGCGTTTCGTCGTTACAAACGACTTCTTCAGATGCTTACAGAATAATATTATTCTGTATTAACATAGTATTGATTGTTGCAGTAGTACAATTGTAATAATTATTCTGTAAGCATCTGAAGAAGTCGTTTGTAACGACGAAACGCGTCATGCTATGTAGTCAATAAAGTCTAAGACATAAGTTCAAGTGTTTGAATTTAAGTTTATATTCAATTATAATGAATTCACATCAAGTAAACACTATTAAATACAACCTTAATTAAATACAACGCCAACACTATTAAATATTCAAAAGATAAAATGACAAATGACACTTAACACTTTTTGGAATATCGTCAAATGTATAGTAAAATTAAAAGCACTATGTTAAATTACGCTCGACTTATATCAGTTGTATTGAACTCTCGATAATTATTAGTCATCCGAAAAATATGTCCAGTTATATTGTCATAAGACAATGATTGTGGCGTTTTGAATAGAATAATACACTCAACATAGATATTTGAATAGATTTTTATTGAAAGCCTTCATCATTCAGATATTGCATTTGATATTGAAGTATAAATTTAAATCGTTGTATTGTATTATCAAACAACTTTGTGAATAAAAACTACGTATCAATTGTTTATGTCCAGACAAGTGAATAAACTGGTTGTTGATAAGTAATCGAGAAATAAAAACATTTCCAGATTCTTTAATCTTTAAAGCACTTTATCAATGAGATATATTAAATTTTTAATCGAACCAAAACAATAGTATGAAAAAAGTGAAAACAATTATGACATTGATTAACAATGAATGATGATCTGCCAATTGTTGAACTTCCATTGTTTGAATAAATTTTAAATGAATGATGAAATGTAGAATATATTTTTAAAATCAAATGTATCAAGACAATTGTTTTTTCTCACTTTTAAAATAGCATAAAATTGTCATTCTTTTCCAACAGAAGGTTTGTTGAAATTTTCATTCTGCGTACTTAGAAAAACGTCGATGAAAAACGTTCATTCTGAACACTTTTCACATATAGTTTTCGCTAATATATTTTGTAAGTTGCAAAATATAGCGGAACTTGAAGAATCCAAATTGAACGAAATATTTTTAAAATGACTCATCGAATGTTTGCATTGAGTTCAATGATTATTATACAGCATTATTTGAAAATGATCTTTGAATTTATAGAATGAATTTTCTTCAATGAAATCATTTTCCATACACAAAATATCTGCAACTAGTAAACAAACATACTTATTTTGGAACTGATTGCGATAAAAATAATTTTCATAATTCTATTTCTGAAACTATATTGCAGAAACTATACAGAATTTATACCTTCTTTATCGAATGAAAGCTAGACAGAGCTTGTTGGAACTTGGCCATAATATATATTTCAAAACTTATCATTTGGTGAAATATCTCAAAGAAAACTTTTAATCCTTCATTATAAATCCTAACTTGGCAGAGTATCAAAACATTTCCTTCCTTTAAAGATAAACGAAACTACTAGGCAAATAGGTTCTCGGTGGCAAAATAAAACCATTATAAACTGTCCACAATATTTTTATCGTTGCGAAACTCGCATTTGAATAATTTGTGGACGGTTTCCTCCTCTGGGATATGTTTTAAATTTATTTTCTACAAATAACGTCACAAGGAATGATTCAATTCTTGGTTTGTTATATATTTTTGAACTATATCATGAAATTAGATCACAGGATAACTGTGTTCAACTTCAGCTCGCGCTGGACCATGTTGCTAGTTGGTGTGAGGACAATTATTTGAGTTTGAATGTGTCAAAGTGTAATGTTGTTTCTTTCACAAGGAAAAGAGACTGTGTTGACTGTGATTACAGCGTCGGTAGTCAGTTTCTTTCTCGTTCTGATAAGGTGAGAGATCTTGGTGTAGTCTCGACCAGAAGCTTTCCTTTGTCGCACACATCACCCAACTTATTTCATCTGCTGCGAAAATATATGGATTCGTTATACGTAATTGGCAAATATTTTAATAATTCCTCAACGTTCATAGGACTATTTAATACCCTAATCCTTAGCAAGTTGGAGTATGACAGCATGATCTGGCATCCCATTTACACTTGCCATCAATGCCATCTTGAGGCTATTCAGAGAAGCTTCTTGAAATTCTTAGTTTGGAGGGAGGATAAAGTTTATCCACAGAGAGGAGTCAATCATAACGAATTATTGAGTCCATTTAGTTTAATCTCATTGCAGAGCAGGAGAGAAACTTTATCACTCAAATTTTTGTACAAATTACTGCAAAATGGCATTGATTGTCCTCCTTTCTTGTCTGCTTTGAAATTTCGTGTTCCTAGGCAATTATTCTCGTAATACAGAATTATTCAACCTAGAGACTCCGAGAACCAACTCCCTAATACAATCCCCCATTTGGTTTATAGAGTCTACATTCAATAAAGTTGCCAATAATTGTAACATTCACTTTGACTTCATATAAGTTATTATCAGGAGTTTAGTGAACAAAGAAAATTGACTAAAATGAATTGATTTAGATTGAGTTCTTTGTAATATTTCATTGAATTATAAGTTACTATTTTTTTCAGATTAGATTGAGCTTTGTTGTATCTTTTTCATTTTAATTATTTAATTAGTATTCAACATTGTTATCATTTTCTGTAATTGGGTGTTATACCTGTTGAGAATAAAAAACTTTTATTTTCACCTACGAACATAAATATTTCTGTTGCAAATCCATCTTTCGTAAATCAAGTGGTGAAAAATTCAGCAGACAAATTTTCGTTACATTTTCTCCAACCAGATTCAATTATCGCAGCTGGTCTCTGCAGGAAATTGATTCCTCAACTTCAGATACTGTAGAAATAAAACAACAGATTTCTCCGCAATAATTGAATTTTCTGCGGGAAACACGCAATAAAGTATGATTTATTAATGATAAAGTGTATGAAAAAGTTTGAGAGGAAACGAAAACGAATATTTCCTGATACAAGGTATCCAAGAATCTCATTAAAATATCTAAAGAACATATGTATCGCACGAAGTTTCAGTCATAATTCAATTAGACTTGCGTAATGTACACTGCTAGTAAATGAAGTTGTTAAGCTAAAAGCGTTTTCTCTTACCAGCATTCGTTTCTTTGTTTTAATTGGAGAAAGTTGGCACTTTTTGTGTAGTCTGGAGGAAAGATGTTATTCGAACTGGTTCTGAGTTTTACAGAATATCACAAAATTCAATCTCTGACTTGTTCATCAACATTAATATTTTTGGTAAACTAATATAATTCAATTGAATTCAGTTGAAACACTCTTATTCTTCCAATTTCAAGAAGAATAATAGAGCAAGATATTTAATAAATAATTTTTAACTGTAGTGAATAAAATAGAACATTTTTTGATACAACTATATACGGCTGTTTAGTCGCAGTTTTAGGTATAAAAAAGTTTGTACTTCCGTTCATTCTTCAGTCTGAGAATGATTTCTCGAAACTTGATGACTTATTACTTTTAATTATTACAAGTACCTACATATCCCGATTTCAAGTCTTATTTTCACACTTCTTCACAGGGGAACTTCCACTCATTCCAGATATTTTAAATCAGAGGGATTAAACTCTGTGAAGGTTCTTTTCCAATTATCAGGCCCGTGGCGGCGGTATCCATGGCGGTAACCCATGTGGCGTTGATTTTCTGTATACCCTGGAAACTTCCTGACAGTCATTGCTGTGGCAAGTAACTAGTACCGATTCTTGTAATTCATTATAAATGTTCAAGTTCTGGTTTCCTTTATTTTTCAAGAGATATTTCGGGATTACACCAGTGGATCCCAAGATAATTGGAACAATCCTGACCACGTTCATGTGCCAGTGTCCCTGCATTCGAACTTCTCTATATTAGGAGATTTTTGCGGCTTTCTTCCCAAAAGATTGTTGGCATTTGGAATAACCACCTCCAAGTGGAAGGACCACGTCAGGCCTATTGTGGCACTTCTTTCTTCTGTAGAATATGTAATTTCAATGCCAGTACTTGATGCACAATCTTTGTTACAGCGTCATGTCTATCTTTGTATTCCGTTGGTGCGAATACTGACATTTCCCTGTTATATGTTGGATTGTCTCTGCCTCAAAATATTATTTTCATCAATTATAGTGATAATAATTTTTTTTTACAAGTATTAATATTATCACTATCAGTGTAGAAGCATTACGCAATTAATTCTCTGAAGAATACTATATAACAAGTAGGCAGTATTGGCTGGACTTTCACAATTATCATATTTTACACAGAATAAAAAAGAATGTACAAAAGTAACTGCAAGATTTATGTAATTATTCATTGAGGTTAACCAAAGACAATAATTATTGGAGGAAGTACGGTTAGTTCAGTTTTGTAGATGTTATTTTCACACTTCAATAATTATTATTTTATTTGATTGGGAATATTCGAATACATTTTCTATTAGATGAAAGTGATCCATATGTAATACAGAGTGTTTCCATAGTAATTCACCTGATTGTTGAGGGCAATTCGCCTTTCTTTATAAACATGTGTGGTAATACTTGTTATCAGTGAACTAATGGTTGACTTAATTTTAAATGAGTTAGCTCTGACTCTGAATATTGTTGTTCTTAGTGACACTAATAATTTTCATATATAATAAGAAAGAACATCGATCTAGATGAATAACAACATCTAAGGGTTTCAAACCAAAAGCACCGCAAAGTTAGAAGAATGTAGTTCTGTTATTTTGTGTTAACAACAATACATGCTTTCAATAATGCAGGGAAGCCTTATTTGCACTCCTTATATGGATTTAGAAATGGATTAACAAACGACAAAATGCATTAGATGAAGAAGATCAACATTTATGGCCCTTAAGGCAACCTGAACCCAATCCAAAGAATTGAGTTCAGGTTGTTTTGAGACAACCTGAACTCAATAACCTTTCAACAAATATTGAAAAGTCGTTTGAATAAACCGAATAATTGAAAAATCTTCAAAATCTACTCTAACAATTTTGAATGTTAATCATGAAAATCTTGGATTTTTGAACGTATTTCCCCATCCATTAAATGTCGACCTAAAGAAGATAGCTGCCTTTTTCGTATTTTGAACATCTTATTCAGTTTTGGTAAAGGAATAGGTGTAAACTGTTCTCAGTAGGTATCCAGTGAAGAACACCCAATAGTAGTAGAGCTGGCACCAATTTTTGGGTAGATAATTGAGGCCATCTGAAAACTTGTCACATACCTCTCCTGATACACCCCAATACGGAATTGCAGACCTGGCTGGTGAGAAGCGGAGCTAAATCAACCAGTAAATTTTTAGGGGTTGGCAGCTTTAAAGTCCCACCAAAATGATCTGTCTTTTTGGGAATGTTATCTTTTAGTTATAAATAATACTCTAATAAAATTTCAAGCTGCCTCAATTACATTTTTTACAATTCTTTGCAAAATATTTTTGCACGCGTCTGGCAATGTTAAAACTCCGATTACATCGTCTGGCTTATTTTTTTTCGTATTCATTAATTTTCATATACACTGCAACATATAGAAATTGCGTTTTGCCTCAAATATATTTTTGGGAAAAAAATTATATTTTTCAAAATTTAGGGGTTGATTTAGCTCACCTAGCCCACCAGCCAGTTTGAAATTCCCTATTGGGGTATATCAGAAGAGGTATGTGACAAGTGTTCAGCTTGCCTCAAATACCTACCCAAAAATTGGTAGCTCTTGGACTACAAGAACTCGGTACACCGATAGCGGTACAGATAATACAAAGCTATAATAAAATTATTGCCTCGTATATTATCAAGGACAGAACTCAAACATATTTAAAAAACTTTCTTCTTAAAAGATCGATATCATCCACAAAATATAATCAAGTATGTTGAAACTCCCTAAATTATTATATTTGTATAAAATGAATATTTTATACAAATTTCATTGACTCATTTTGAAATTTTTCCATTTCTTATTCTTATTTCATATTTGTTGAGTTAATAAATTGAAAACTGTTCAGATATTGATGATCTAATAACGACATATCAATCGATCTTTTGCACACAGACAACGTTTAGCTATATTCATTCATATCCTATTGTATTCCTTGAGTTTATCACTCATATTTTATCTCTGAAATTACTGTGTCAGTGCAGGCGTACATTGTTTTATACTTGGTTAGAATTTCTTGTATTGCAACCAAGCAGTGGTGTAGTTGCTGCAATATTTCCTGAAGTATAATTAATGTTGTTTTTATATGAAATGAAATACCAACTCATTGTCAGAATATCAATTATGGACTATGTTGCACTAATTATAATGAATTGGTATCAGGAAATTATAAATTGGTTTTTGAATTCATCAAAGTGTTTATTAGATAATTTGAGCAATGTTCAACCAAGTGTTATATGGGGAGTCGATCGGAAGTAGAATTAGAAGTAGAAGATGCAAGTATTCGGTAATTAGGTTCAGTTAAGATGCAGAAAAGCTTTCTGAACATGGTATATTCTCAATATTCTTCACCGAGAAAGGCAATAAAAGCATTACAAGAACTGGAAGTACAAGAGTGTAATAGTCTGTTATATCCATACTTAAGTTTAGTCCAATTAAGGGGCAAAAAACAGTCTTTATGTAGGAAATATGATGTGCAACTGTTATTCTTGATATTTATTTACATTGGGGACAACAAAAAAATCAGAACAACATTGAGTGAAAGTAAAGTTACAAGAGGCTAATATTCTAGCGTATCTGAAGCTGACTTTAATGCAATTAGGAAGTAAAAAGTTTTCTATTTGTGGAAAATATTGGACTCAACTGTTTTGATCGCTATTTCTCCACATTCTCGGCAATAAGAGGATTAAAAGATCATAAACTACAAGATGCTTATATTCTGATGTATCCATAGCTAAGTTCAGTCCAATTGAAAGGCAAAAAAGCTTTCTATATGTGGAAGACATTGGGCAACAATGTTATTTTCAATATTCCTTGACATTGAAGACAATAAAAGGATTAGAAGAGTATAAATTACAGGAGGCTAATATTCTGTTGTGCCCTTAGCTAAGTTTAGTCTAATTAAAAGGCGAAAAAGCTTTATATATGTAGGAAATATTAGAGGCCACTGTTGTTCTCACATTGAAGACAATAAAAGGCAAGAGGCTAATGTCCCTTTGTTGTTATTTTATTCCAATTGAGAGGCAAAAAAGCTCTGCATATGAAGGAAATATTGTGCACCACTTGGATTATAAATATTCCTTGACATTGAAAGCAATAAAAGAATAAGAAGAACATGAAGTACAAAAAGTTAACATTTTGTTGTATCGATAGTTAATTTTAGTCCCGTTTAGAGTCGAAGAAGCTCTCAGTAGGTAGGAAATATTGTGCGCCACTGTGATTCTCAATATTCCTTGACATTGAAAGCAATAAAAGGATAAGAAGAACATGAAGTACAAAAAGTTAACATTTTGTTGTATCGATAGTTAATTTTAGTCCCGTTAAGAGCCAAAAAGCTCTCAATAGGTAGGAAAAACTGTGCGCCACTGTGATTCTCAATATTCCTTGACATTGAAAGCAATAAAAGGATAAGAAGAACATGAAGTACAAAAAGTTAACATTTTGTTGTATCGATAGTTAATTTTAGTCCCGTTAAGAGCCAAAGAAGCTCTCAATAGGTAGGAAAAACTGTGCGCCACTGTGATTCTCAATATTCCTTGACATTGAAAGCAATAAAAGGATAAGAAGAACATGAAGTACAAAAAGTTAACATTTTGTTGTATCGATAGTTAATTTTAATCCCGTTAAGAGTCGAAGGAGCTCTCAGTAGGTAGGAAATACTGTGCGCCACTGTGATTCTCAATATTCCTTGACGTTGAAGGCAATAACTAGCACCATGCGCGTCGCAGGAAGTATTGTTCCCATATTACAAATGGTCGCCAATGGCTTTAAAACTTATCAGTATTCTGTGAGCGTCCTAATTGGCCATCCGCCTGAAGTGCCGTGTTTACAATAGAATTTCGCATTTGTCATAATCAGAGGATAGTTATCGTTCGCTATACATATTTATGCGTTGACAATTAATAAAAGGAAAGCGCAAGAAATTTATTGCTCACGCTTTTGATCCCTTTCTGATGCAGACCACCTGAGTTGGATTATGAATTCCTGATGGCGTTATTTCATGGTTTCCGGTTAAGTCTTTCCGAAAAAGCATTTGGGAGGTTTTCTATGAATTTTGATGTTTACCGGAACGGTATATACATATCTATTCTAATAAACATAACTTTTTTCCTGTAGGTGTAAGGTGTCTAAATTTCTCTTGATTGTAATGAAGAGTTGGCTTATCCTTCTAATCCCTTTCAATTTCTCTCATTTCTCTAGTGTTTGTTTACTTTTGTGTATTTCGCTACTATACCTTTATAGCTTTTGTCTCGTAGTCCGCAAATTCCCTTTGAACTTCATTCTGCCTCGTTGGTTTGCTTGTTACCTTAAATTCTTTGCAAATGTATGAACCTGCTCAGTTGTTGTCTTTCTAAACGTTTTATAACTGGTTCTTCT
This sequence comes from Henosepilachna vigintioctopunctata, assembly GCA_030704895.1. Taxonomy (NCBI): domain Eukaryota; kingdom Metazoa; phylum Arthropoda; class Insecta; order Coleoptera; family Coccinellidae; genus Henosepilachna; species Henosepilachna vigintioctopunctata. The sequence continues at coordinate 12,276,427 of JARQZJ010000121.1, forward strand.
TCTGGTTCTTCACTTATTACAGCGTTACCTATCATGTCTTTTTTGTAACTCATTCAACTTTTCTCAGGATCATCATTCCTGCAGCATGTAATTTACCTTTTTATGCTGAGTGAGGTATCAATTTTTGCACCATAAGATCTGGTTTATATATGGTTCATAAGTAATCAACATTGTTTTATTTGATATTCATCATCTTTGAGCAGTGTTTTCCTCATTGAGTAGTAGAGCTTTGTCATTCTAATCGGTTATTAATTTTTGCTGAGTTTGTTCCATCCCTATTTATTTTAGATAGGGATGGAAAGTTTAAGCAAATAACTGAAATTTTAAACATTTCGCAGTCTAAGTGCAACTTTCACTGTCACTTATATAAGCATACGTTATGATAAATGCCAATACTAATGATAAATTATGAAATCATACTGTACTGCACATTGAAGTGACATACACTGTAATACACCTTTGTGTCAGCCAACTTCATAAATCGTAATTTTGCTTTCTAAATCAATGTATTCTATCGATGTGTATAATAACAGCCTAACAACAGACGAATATCCCTTCTAGAAATAACTATTTTTTTGATTGATTTGTGAAAACCCTCTGAGATTTGAGAGGCATATCCCATTCGCCAATGGATTCTTATTAAATTCCCTTCCGAAGCTTGATATCAAGACTCCCACATCAATGATGACGTTATTACTTTTGATTGGTCCAGTTTCAAAAATAATCTGTAATTCAAAGCTCCCGCATACTGTTATATTCTTCATATCATAATACATTTTTGCCGTATTTGATATTATTCTCTGTAGAATCAAATAAACATTAATATGTCAGAAACCATAATTCACAAAGCCAATATGTATCAAAAGTAATTTCCTGTGCTGGTCGCCAGGTTTCTATAATAAACAATTGGTGTCAACTTGAGCTGAACTTCCTTCCGTTGGTGTTCTTTATCTGGATTCGATAAGAGGGAAGCGGCTTCCCTTTGTTTGAGTCAACTATGTTGCAAGAGATGATAACATGCAATCTATTATGGTAGATAATAATTATATGGAGAAACATTCATTCAAGATAAATCCTTTTCACAATATATATATATATATATATATATAATATATATATATATATATATATATATATATATATAGCAATACCAGGCTTTATAATGTGAAAACTTTATTCTCGTTGACGTTTCGTTGTATATCACAACCTTGTCAAAACTAATGAATAATTGAATTTTATGAATTACTATAGATATTAAAATATCAAACTTATATTTTTAAAAAAATCAAATTAGTTGTTTTGTATTTTCACATATAGATTTTTAGTATCAGAGGAATATTTCTGGCTTAGCATTCGCTTGGGAAGTTTTAGTCCTCTTCACCATGAGGAAACCCCTGAAAAACTCATGGTAAGCCAGGTGATTCTTATGAAAATATATAAACATATATTTAAAATATATATAAACTAGAAATCTTTCACCGTACCAATAACACCAAAGTTAAAAATTTATTTAAAAAAACGCATATGTGCCAAGTTTTTTTTCTTTTAATTCAGTGGACCTACAGTTTATGGCCGGTTATTCCGAACGACCATTCGGTTTGTAATCAATGTACATTACCCAAGATATATCATTATTTAAATTTCTCAAATCATAGACAAATACAAACACCCAAGCCTTCAGCGGGGCTCGAACCCGAGTTCAAAAACACAAAAAGAATTTATACTTTCGGATGATATTGAATTGAGCAGTGAAATACATCAATGATAACGATTTTCAGCTTTCAAACAAATTATTATATTTCAATTTAATAAATAATAAACACCATCACTTCTGAAAATAGGAATTTATTATATCGTGTTCCAATTTCTTATTTTTTTGTTATTTTTCCGAAAATAATTCCAATTTACATATATTTTTGAATAACTCGATATGAATTCAATTAATTTCTTTAAAATCAATGATTTCAAAATACATCGAATTAAAAAAATTCCAGGAAAAACTGTAATTTTTACAGTTATAATATATATTAATAAATATATCAACTAATTGTTGGAAGTGTCTCTATACAAATAATTTCGAAGTCATAATGGAAAATAAAAGAAATTATTTAAGACTGTGAAAAACAGAGAGTTATTGAAAATCACATATTATAATTATTGTAATTCACAATTCGTGAAAAAACTAAATAATTTTATAAATTCATATATTTAATAAAAACCGATCGATGATATTGATACAATTAATATTTCGCACTATTGTTTTCTTTGTCAAAATATTATAGTTTTCTATAATTACTGAAAATGTATGAAATCTGATTCATAATATGTATTTTATTTCCTTGAAAATAATTTGAAATCAAAATGAACTTTAATTCTCCCTTTCAACTCAACATTTTTATTGAAATATCATTAGTATCTGGATTCCAAAGACTGTATTTGAGAGCAAAAACCTGTATCGACATTTAGCGGGGTTTAACTCCCCTGAACCCCTTATATATACCTAGCTGCAAAGCGCACTTGTGAAGAAACTAGAATAAGATAGTTAAAAAAATTAAGACACGTAATATTAAAAATAAAATCAATAAATGGATAAATTCAGAGAAATGAGTTACATTCCAGACAACGCAATCAGATATACTTAAACTCTGTTTCAAATATGCCTAAATTACCTTTTATCTCAATGCCTACTTACTACTTAAAAATATTGATAGATTCAGGAGCCAGCAATAGTTTTATGAACCCTGGCCCGGCAGAAGAATTTTTTCAAAAATATTTTTTCAAGAAAACGTTTTCAGTGAAATCATTAAACCAAACAATTACTGATAACAAAAATGTTAACTTTCCTATTTTGAGAGATTTTGGTATCAAAAATAATATAGAATTTTATATTTTAAAATGGCATGATAGACTCGATGCATTCCTAGGGAGTCACGATCTCCAACGACTACACGCCAAAATTGACTACACCAACAATATTTTACAAATAGGTGCACAAAAAATGCCTTTTTATATTGAAATGAATCCAATGAATTTTTCACCATTTTATCAAACGGTAAATAATCATGTAAAAATTCCCGTTAATATTGAAAACAGACCAGTCATTATTCCTAATTTAGATATAAATAATTTTTCAATACCTGAATCAATAGCTAATGCCAAGGTTTCTGCGTCATACCTACTAACGAGGAACAAAACCTTCAAATTTTTTTTTATGAACAAATTAATGTAGAATTCAACAAAAATCCTAACTTTGGATGTCAAAACAATTTCGATATTTGTAAAGCTATTAGAACGGAACACCTCAACACCGAGGAGAAAGAAGAAATGAATAAATTATGCAAAAAATATAAAAAACATATTTTATAATGAAAATTGCGATTTGTCTTTCACTAACGCCGTTAAACACGATATTAGAACAAGCGATAACAATCCCGTTTATACTTAATCATATAGATATCCGTATCCGGTAATAAGTGATGTCTTATTTATGAAATCTGCTTCATAACATGTATTCTATTTCTTGAAAAGAATTTGAAATCAAATTGAAATTTAATTCTTACTTTCAACTCCTTACATATTTATATTAAATATCATCAGTATCTGGATTCCAAAGACTGTATTTGAGAGACTTATAAAGAGATATAAGATATTGAAATAAAAATTATATCATTGAGATAGGTAATATCAATAATAACAATATTTAGATGAATTCAGAGAAATGAGTGAAATTCCAGTTAAGTCATGTCTTTATATTCCTATTTTTCATGGCATTCAGAGCATATTCGTCTGCTTGCAAACGGAATAAAATGTTTTATTCGAGCGCAGGTCATGGAATATTCATATATAAGTCGCCCCAAGCTCTCCAATAAAAATGGAATATTTAAGATTTCTTTCGGGCATTTTTCATCGTAACAGATCTCAAGTGAACGTGCTTATTTTGATGTGAATCTTGCTAGCTCCAGTCCATTCCTCGCATTTTTCGGGTTTGTCAAAGACGCCGGCGACGGTCAATGTCCCGGAAGAAACTCCTGCAGTCCAGCCACTTCCGTTCTTAGAGCACGTAACTTTCTCCCGCACCTTGTGCAGTTCAATCGATATCTATTCCATGCTACATTTAATTGGTCGAAAGTCTGCACGAATGTTATATTCAATTATAACTAGCAAAACTGATTAAGAGTTTGAAAATGTTACGATCAACGAAGAACCGTGGGATGGTTAAAATGTTGGCAACATATCCAAAACTTTCTGTTCGTCTTGGGTTATAGAAAATTTACGGACATCGAATTGCTTAAAGTTGTTTAATTTATTAGCCCAGGGGTTCCAAATTTATTTTTCTAGTGTCTCTTTTTGAAAGAGTAAAACGGTTATTAAAATGCGTATTGCGCATCAGTGTATTTAACATACTCTCTTTTACAGGACAGGTTCTGATTACAAAACAGGAACGACAACAGATAATAAAAACAAAATTTTTAGTACAAAAGTTCAAAAGTTTCAATTTTGTACTTTCAAAATTCAAAGTTCAATTTTGAAAGAAAGATACATATACATTCCCATATTAACACTTATACACACATACAAGTATATGAGTGAATATGAATCATGTACGTGAATACACATAAATGATTTTTCTGGCAGAGATTATGCATGTCAAGGAAACTTGCCTTAATATCACTAAAAGAACAGTTGAAAATAACTTACTTCCAGCCTAACCAGCTTAGCTTCCAAAATAACACATCGTGTGCAATGGAGAAGATTTTAGAAAATTCGTCCTAGCTGCTGGAAGGTAGAACGTGAATTCGCTTCTGGAAGAAACTCTTGGAACAATAAAGTTAAGCTTTTGCAATAATTCATGACATTTCACTTTATTGTTAATTATTTTATGCAAGAAGATGGCATGGCATTTCCTTTGCGCACTGAGTGTGTCCATATTATGTCGACTTGTAAGCGTTTCATGTTGTATGCCTATAGGTGGATATATTCCATCAATTCTGAAGCTCAAAAGTTTCAGGAACTTTCGTTGAATAGAGTCCAGTTGATCAATATGTAACTGATAACTAGGATTCTAGACTGTTGATTCGAAAGTTTTGAGAGAGCGTGGTTTAATGAAATAAAAAATAAATAACACAACGACGATTAATGTTTTTGACATTTGCAAGTTCTGTGACATCTTCGAACTTCAGGCATAATTCATGATCTAAATTAGTACGATAAAAAGTACTTGAACATCAAATTTTAGGTAAATTTCTAAACTTTATACCTCTTTGACTCTATATTTATATATAACTCTATGAGAACGTTCTGAGGAAAAATGCTTACATCAAAATGAAAGAATATTTACATGTTAACCTTGCATATTATGCAAATTGGAAAAATATTGATTAAACTCATTGAAATGACTTTTTAAAGGACACATCAAATTTGTTTTCAACTGTTTGTTTTTTCTTAAATTTTCATGTTTTCCCCAAATAAAATGCTGGGTTACATCCTTTAATTCAAAAATCGGTGCTCTATACCCTCAATAGGGTATTTTATTATTTTATTAATACAGAAAAAGAAATAATCGAAAATTCCTTATGCTTGCTTATAAGACTTTGTAGTATTGCTGAAATAGGTTTAACATAAAGAAAGACAAATCTAGATCCATGCGTTTATAGAAATTCCATAGAACACCCACATATAGAACTAAACCCCCATTTAACTTTCTAGGTTTGAACATAATGTTTTAGAATTGTAAACAGTAAACAGAAAAATGCAGAGTATTTGATATAGACATCAATAAATATTGGAGTAAAATATAAAACATTATCTTTCTGAGCTTTTTTTGTATATATTCGAATAGATTCCATCAATTGTTGACCGAAAATAATTCGAGATAACTCATCAGAACTTAGTGTGAAGGATATTTTAAACAAACATTAAATAAAAAATGAACAGACTATCACAATCAAATGATAAATACTGAACAATATTGTTAGGTCAATATTTTAAACGTGAAAGATAAAATGTTTTTTATATGTTAAACGTTTTATGTGCATATGGATGTTTGTTGCACAATAACGATAGAACGGCTGAACATATATGAGAAAGGTTTGGTATACATATAGAATACAGTCGGAAATAGAATAAAATTGCGTTTCTTTCACACAAAATGTGATTAAAAATTGTTTGAAAACAGAAATACAGAAACACATACCTATTGTTGTTATTCACTACGTAAAGAACCAGAAGCTATTTTTATAATAATTATACTCTTATCATATTTTAAACTGAATAAATTCTCTTCGAATTCTTCCTTTTTTGTTATTTCAATGAATCCCTTTGAAATGTTTCGAAAGATTCATTATTCTAAATTTAATGTTTGGAATGTATTCCGTTTAATTGACATGCACTCCTTCAAATTCATCTTTTCAAGATAATTCGAGGCCTGTTCGGAAATTTTAATGAATAGATAAGTGCATATTTCACACGTATATTTAGCGAATGTTGCTTGCCTCAGGTTTTAGAATTATCCTGTTCTGAATGAAAATATTTTCTTTTCATACACTTGGAAAACTGATGTTTCGCTGAATAATTTTCAATTACGTCGAGTCCACTTCAATTATTTCATCCTATTCAGTTTCTCGTTGCATACCAGGCAACCAATTTAAAAAAGATTAATCGAAAGATTCGTATCATTGTGTGAGAGCTCAGAACTTAATGAGAGTATATAAATGTATATAAATATTATTTATAACATACTATAACGGTCTTTCGATAATTTTTTTATACAAATTATTCAAAAGAATATGAAAGGCTATAACATGAAAAATTTAATGTCTCAATTATCCTTCAAGATATAAATATTAGAAAATGTTCTAATGAGTGCCTGCATTTATTGGAAACACAAGACGGTCACTGTTTCGTGCTACAACGCACTCTTCAGTTGCGTCACGTCCAACAAACGAATGCTCCATATTTCACATAGCCAGCTCTGCTCTAATATTCGTTCGAATAATTTTTTAAAAAATTGTCGAATGGAAATTATAGCATAGTATTATAGTAAAACTATAGAATACTTATGATATTGAATATCAACAAGTGTGATGATATGAGCACGATAACTATAGAATTCATTATCTTATAGTAGATTCCTTCATGTTTTAGTAGCTCTTGATAGCAACCTCTAGAAAGGCGAAACTGAGCGTCTACTATCGCAACCTAGATGGCATTAGTTCATCAAATTAAACAAAATTGTCTATTAACCTGAGTTGTCAAATGTGGTATCTGAATTGATAAGGACGTGTGAAACTTTCAATATTAGATGTATTCATGTTTTTTGTATTTATTTCTATGATTTGAGATGTATAGTAACCTATGCATTATATATGCATACGACTTTACAAAGTATTTCTGTCTTCTGATTCATAAGAGGATTCTTGAAAATTAAAATCGATCTCTTTCGTTTGTTGGACGTGACGCAACTGAAGAGTGCCTTGTAGTACGAAACAGTGACTGTCTTGCGTTTCCCATAAATGTAGGCACCAATTTCACTATTCTCTAACCAGTGGCGTGGCGTGCCTTGTCGGGGCCCCGTATAAAAAATTCGTTTGGAGGCCCTTATATGGGGGTAACATAACGATGTAGTGTTGCCAACTTTTGAACGCACGCTTAAGGCGGGAAAAAAAGTAATTGCTTTATAGAATTTTGTCAATTGTAAAATAAAATAAATTAGAAAGTTTTTATTTTTTTCCTTACACACTTTGGGGGCCCTCGTATAATTGATACGGCAGATACGGCGGTAGCTACGCCCCTGTCTCTAACATTTATCCCTTGAAGGATAATGGAGACATCACATTGTTCATGTTTCAGATAGGTAGCTCTGCTATAATATTCTTTTGAATAATTCGTAAAAAAATATGGAAGGGAAGTAATAGTATACTTTTAATATTGATTATTTATGAGTGCGACCATATAACGCGCAATAACCAAGAATCCATTTTTTATCGTAGATTTCTTCATTTATATATATATATATATATATATATATATATATATATATATATATATATATATGATTGTATATTGAATTATAAATTATTCGTTGCTTGGCAATTCTCATGCAGAATCATAAAAAAGTGATTTTAGATTGAATTCATTGCCTCGTTTGACGATGGTCTTGTCACAACTGATGAGTTCTTTATAGAAGGAAACAGTCTGTCATCTTACATGAAGTGTTGATCATTTCTATATTCTCTAACATTGTCCCTTGAAGAATGATGGGAACATCACATCGTACATGGTCAAATAGCCAGCTCAATCCTAACATTATTTGGATTATTTTCAATTTGTCCAATGAGTAGCCTAATATTTCCTCTTATATTCAACCTAGTGTTAATTTAGTTACACATATTTTCGTTCTCATATATAAGTAAACTTGACGATCATATTACTTCTTATCTGTCTTCAGAATACGGATTTGGTTAGAACAAATTTCCAAGTTTCATAAAGCCACAAGTTAATCATTTGCATGAATTTTTTTAGACAATCTTGTGGTTTTGGTATTGTGGACTTTACGAACATATTTCAAATAGAATTTAAACTGACTACTTTAACATATTCACGGATGTAACTTCTCAAATAGACTTCATACATGTATAGAAATCAGAAAACTCTTCATTTAAGAACCCATTTTCGTATAACTTTATTTGCGCAACAAGACCAATTTCTTTTAGGGGAGTTGAATTATGACGAAATATTTACACTTTTATATAAGAGATTGAGGAAAAACTGCATTAATATAAGCTCCAATCTGTGAAGTTGCAACTACAATACTTTTAAATCAAGAATTTAACGTACCTATATTGAAAAAACAACAGTTGTATCATAAGGTTGCATATTTGTATTGAAAAATATGAAGTTCAATGAAATTTTTGGCGACCTTTACATTTTCATATGACAAATATTTCTATCTCAAACTCTTGACGTCTCCAAATGTCTTCGAATATATGATACAATTAAGTTTCTGCTTCCTACATTCATAATTTTATTTGAATATGACTGAAATACTGATTCTCCTGAAGTGGAAGGATCAAAAAGAGACGACATGTAGCACGAGAAATTTATGAATTCCAGAAATTTCATCAAGAGTAGAATAATAACGAGGCTTAAAATTCAAAGCACAAGCTGTAGAAATTAATTCACTAATGTAATACCCTCGGTTCAACGGAAATTCGGAAATTTAAGGACTGTGGTTTCCTGAGGCTATTAATTCTAGTAGTTGGAGATAATGTGGGTTCTTTCTGTTGCTGATGGCACCTACAATTAGAGAAACATTTACTGCGTCCTTCATTTGTTCCTATTTCTTCGATCCACTGACGATTCAAACTTTTTTCGAGTGCTGTGCTTAATGGTTATTTTCAGAGGCTAACATAGTCTGAAATGTCTCTAGAGATAGATATTCCATCATCATTATTTCACCTCAAATATATATTATACAGAAATAAATATATTAGACGCATTTCAGCCTATATACAGGTTGTTTCATTGGTAACCGGAAATGAATTTTTGCTATATTTGCTTAGACGAATGAGAAATATAACGAGCATTACCACATTAAGAATTACATACTTCTCTCTATTCCATTCATTTTTGAGTTATGGCGTTGTTCTGTGGGGAAATTTTGCCAATATCTTGGTAGTTTTCAGGTTGCAAAAAAAGGCAATTCGAATAATGGCAGGCGTTGATTACTTGGATTCATGCAGAACATTATTTATGAAATATGAAATAATTCCCTTGCCTACATTGTGGATATATAACGTTCTTTTAGAAATACATAGGGATGTAGATACGTTGATCAAACAGTCTGATCTACATAATTACAATACAAGAGGCGTAAATAATATCCTAACAACTAAATATCCTCTAAGTAAGTCAAAAAACTCGATTGTTTATAATTTATTCAATATCTTACCTTCCCATTTCAAAGAGCTTTCTTTCAATAAATTCAAATTAAACATCAAGAAATATCTTCTGAGATTTTGCTTCCATTCTGTCAGCGAGTATTCGTAGCACTTCAAGGCAAAGTCTTTATAATAATATAATAATAATAATATCTTTATGTGTTACTTTTCATGTGTTATTTTTTGTTCATGATATGTATTCTTTTTTCAGTTTTATGGTTGATTAATTACCTAAGTTTACTGAGTTTCTACTTATTTCCGACTTCAATCATAAGTTTTACCTAGAATTAAGTGTATCTTCATCTAGTATCGCATATGATTCCCTAGTTTATGTTAATTTTATTTTGGAGGGGTAGAAGAATGAGTCGTCAAATTCCTACCAACTGTAACAAGAACATTTCTTTTTCTACAATAATGATTACTACTACTACTACTAATAATGATTACTACTACTATTTTAAGTGTGAAATATCACCCTTTATATTTAGAGGCCAATAAGGCGGTTCTAGAAATACACTATTTATTGCGCCTGCCAATCTTAGTTAGGAAGTACATGGTTTTATTGTTTTCGCTAATTTCTTCTTAGGGTCATTACTGCCTCATTAACCTGTACCTTTTTCGTTATTTGGCGCTTATGGTTCTTATACAGATCCCAAATGAGTCAATCAATAATCACAAAAAATCTAGTTAAATAAGATGAATAAACAGAGAGAAAGCAATAGAGACCATAAAACAACAGCCTGAATATTTTGTGCAAGAGCACAAAAAAACTGAATTGAAATATGTTCTTATTTTGAAAATTACACTACTTAAATTTTGAACAGAATGTGGAATTTCGAAGAATTTAGAGTATGCAAAATGATTATTATCAACATTTTGTGATAACATTTTTATTGAAAATTTTCAATCTATACTGATTCAAATGTTAACTATTGACTCTTTTGTTGTCATATATATGTATTTTTCCCCAATGCAGTGTGTATTTTCCAAGCTCGTACTCGTAATTGTAATTTTCAAATAGTTTGGCCTCCCAATTTTTCAATAGTGAAAAATCGTGAAACATAAAATCTAAATTTAACCGAACAAGAAACTAAATTGAAATATTTCAAATTGTTTTTTCAATAAAATTTCAATTTTGAAAGTACTGATTTTTTCATGAATTTTTTCATTAAGATAGTACTATTAGATCGATTGGTATTAGAATATATTTGCAAAGATAAATATTCACTGCATGTTTTACTGGTACATGCGTTGCACAGAAGTGATTACCTAAAAGCTTCTTTCCATTATATATACAGATCCGCAAAACGGTTGGCTTGATAACGAAATACAGGGTGTTTCTTTTGAGCGATTCATCATCCTATTTGAAGATGAAACGTTTTCAGAACATGTGTGAAAGTCTTGCTGTTAATAATAATTACCTATTACAAGTATTAATGAGTGGTAAGATATTGATTTGTCTTTGATAGACAAGTTCTAGCTCTAAGTGAAATTTATTTCCATCATAATCACGTACTTACCGACGTCACTGGTTTTTATAGGTATTGACAAAGAACTTGATCAGGTACTCTAAGTGTGCTTTGGAAATTCGACAATATGAATTAAAATGAGTAATTTGTTTAGCATATGAAGAGAAAATTTGTAAATCCACGCGTGTAGAACGGATGGATTTTTATCGTAATATATACAAAACTTTTTATTTTCTATGTTTAAAATTCAAAGAGAATTCTATGAAACTCCACAAAACAATCGAAGCGGAACAGCAGGTGGTACAAATGATACAGTTTTTCGAAGTCGTGACAGTGATTGATCTCCATTCAAAATCACGCTACAAAAGTCACAACAACAAAATCCGCAACACCCGCTAATGTCGAGATAACGTTATTTATCCATGTCACGACTGAATTAACCTCAAGTCGTTTGTTTGAATTTCGTTAGAGTTGAGCGAGCGAGCAAGTCAAGAGTTTATGAAAAAGCAACACAACTTCCTGAACTGTATACACTTGCCGATCGGTCTGTCGAAACTTAGACACAAAAAATAATTTCTGTTTGAAGATTGATTAGATTCTTATTGACAGAATAGCAATATCAACAAATACACGTTACGAGATGAAAATCGTCAGATTTATCTTGAAGTTATGATCTTATTTTCAATTTTTATATATTGAACAGATCCATCACACAAGCGAGGTTATGTAATTATCGTTTAGGTTTGATAATTGAATTTAAAAAAATTATTTCAAGGAATATCTCTTACAGTTTTAATTGAGTTTCATAACAAGAAGAGAAAAAACTCTACAACAAATTTAGTTCTCTATTAAAATTTTCAACACTATCAAGTAGTATACAGGGTTCAAATCCCGGATTGGATAAACGTTTGTTCATGTTTATGAATTTAGCAGTTCAAATTATGATTTAGTTTATTTGTAATGTTATTGAATTCAAAGTTCAATATTGAATTTCAAGTGTTTTTTCATCAATAAGCGTCAAATTCCAGAAAATCTTCAAACTAGCTTCTAAATGAATTTGAAAAATTGCAGTTTCGTCTTAATAGTATATATTATTCTATTGTATAAAGGACGGCACTAGAAATAAAAAAGCTGTGCACCTGCCTGAACCAGCAAACTGGCTGTATTTAACTAGTTTATGAAGAAATTTATACATAGGGGCAGCATTTCACTCTTTTGCATATGGTGACGAATTTTCTAGAGCCGGACCTGTTGAACATTTTTTAATCACGGATAATTTATTGATAATATTTGGTGAAAGCTTATTATGGACCTTTCTGGATAAATGTGTGAATTTTGTAAGGAACAATTCGTTAGAAAAACCTATATTTATACTATCACTGCTGTGATTCACATTTAATTGAATGATTTTTGAAAAATAAACGGAATTTGTTATCAGAGGGTATTTATTCTGTGGCATTACAATCTTAGGTGAGTTTTAGTAGAATTCCTAACAATCATCCACGTATTTCAGTTACAAGCAACCCTTATCTAATGCGCACTACCCATAACTTTGAGAACATTAGCTATAATTTCCCGACAACGGAGTAGACGTCATTCTAGTGGTCTTGTTATCCTTGCTGTAAGTCTTTTGACGTGACCTCTAGAAGACCTCTGAATTGGGCCATGTCTCAATGTCCTAATATGCTGAATTAAGTGTACACAAAATATTTTCATTGTTTGGTGAAATTATATTTCGTTCTGTTACTTAAATACGCAGAAAATAAACGGTAGAAACAATTCAATTTTTGTTTTTATTCAAATTGCAGAAAATGGTTAGAAATTGAAAAATTATTATAACGGGTGTTTTTTTTAGAGGTATAGAACTTTAAGTTGGCATTACTGTTGAAGATGGCGACCGATTTATCAGCTGAGAAGTGATCTGATTCTCAGTTTGGTTTGGCAATTCATCATGAATAGACTCACGCCTGAACAACGCTTGCAAATAGTGCAATTTTATTTCGAAAATAATGGTTCTGTGCGGAATACGTATCGCGCACTTTGTTTGCGAATTTTGTTTAAGAATGAAGCGCACTTCTGGTTGAATGGCTACGTCAACAAACAAAAGTGCCGCATTTGGAGTGAAGATAATCCTCAAGTGTATGTCAAAACACTGTTACATCCAGAAAAACTGACTGTTTGGTGCACTTTATGGGCTGGTGGAATCATTAGTCCGTACTTTTTCAAAAACGATGATGGCCAGAACGTTACAGTCAATGGTGATCGGTATAGAGCCATGAATACTAACTTTTTCATTCCTGAATTGAACAACCATGATGTCCAGAGCTGTGGTTTCAACAAGTCGGCGCAACATGTCACACAGCTCGTGCCACAATCGATTTATTGAAAGACACGTTTGGTGACCGCCTAATTTCACGTTTTGTACCTGTGAATTGGCCTCCAAGATCTTGTGATTTAACACCGCTAGACTACTTTCTGTGTGGCTATGAAAAGTCATTGGTCTATGCGGATAAGCCACAAACGCTTGAACATTTGGAAGACAATATTCGCCGTGTTATTGCCGATATTCCGCCACAAATGTTGGAAAAAATCATCGAAAATTGGACCTTCAGATTGGACTACATCCGAGCCAGCTGTGGTGGTCATATGCCAGAAATCATATTTAAAATGTAATGCCACAAGATTATCTTTCGAATAAAAAAAAATTCTTGTCAATCGAATGATTCACCGTTGTTTTATTGCAATTTAAAGTTCTATACCTCTAAAAAAACACTCTTTAGTTAATACCTAAATAGTATGGAAAAGGTACCATTAAATTTTCATTCTATAATCTGTAAATATTATCATCACGTTCAATGATTTCCATTTTCAAACAATGGTGGGACAGAAACTAACAAATTGATAAAATCAATTTGTATTTTTCATTTCGATGCATGGAAATGTGTATGGCAAACAAATAATATGTAATTATTGAAGAAAATTCAACTGGAATTTGAGCATTCAGATGACAGAGACAACTTCGACGGTATTCGTATATAAAATTGATCATTATAAACATAAATTTGAAAGCGCCGACTGCATGCAAATAACAGAAATTTGAATTGAATATAAATGATGAGGGATGGTATTTTTCGTTATTTGCTTGAATAATGCATCGAGCAAATGAAAGACCTTGTGCGATATTCATATGAGTACAAAATCAAGTGTAGAAGATCTTGTTTCGAAGAAAATGATTACAAGTACCTTCGAATTATTCGACTATTTGAAATGTAATGAAAAAATATAACATATCAATTACATTATATTCAATTATTTTCATGCAATATTATTTCCGAATATATTTTTATTCAGAACGCATAAAAGGGAAAATATGACAGAAAAATTTCATATATGTTTGTGCCTGCTAATTAAAATATGTTTACACTTTTTGAAAGCAACATTCAACGTTCACAAAATTTGTTGTTTGAGCTTCGCATTTCACCTTGATTTTTCTACAAACACTTCGATTGAGTTCTTCTAATTATTTTCAATGAATGATTATTTTCATTGGTTGCCCTCACTTGATTTTTTTAATGAGAATGCATCGGGTCGAATTAAAAAAAATGGTGAACGTATTTGTATCAAATTTATCATGAAAATTGAATTTGAAGTAGGATTTCAAACAACCCTATCTGCTTCTTGATTTAGTACAATCTTGCCTTTCATTTTTATCTTGCGTAATGAATGCCCCTAAACCAGATCTCACTGAGGGATGTCCAACACATAACCTCAGAATATATTTGAGAATCCAATGCATATATTTCGAAGGTGTTGGTGATCCACATACACCTACGAAATATTTGCTGCAATTTTTTGCAAACAAGATACACTAAGCTTAAATATATGAAATTTTATTCCAAAATTTGCTCATAGGACCTCAAAAACTTAAACTACTAACACGTTATGAATAATTCAATACAACTGAGTTGTTATATTAAACGAAATCGTGGGTTTAAGGCTCGAAACAATTTTTGTGCGATTGTTCAAGAGAAATTATGAAATTTAATAACTTTTTCAAAACGTTCCAGGTAGTATTGTGCAACGAGTTCAATAATATTATCGAAAAAAGTTTAATTTCAAGTTCTTTATTGTTGTTTGCTCTGATTGAAAATCTGAAGATTTACAGATCTTTACAAGTTATAGTCTTCGACTAAATCTTAGACGTCAAAGTTAATTTTTTAGTACCCCTTTGAAAGGATACATTGATAATTTGGTATTTGAACCAGGACAATAATTGTTCTGACATTTGATTCCCTCGACCAGCGATGTATTCGACGGGAGGAAGATAATGTGGAACGTGAAATTAAAATTGGGAAGTCATCGAGCCATAAAATTGCTGATATAACTTCAATGTTGTGATATATTTCGAACGATTCAGCCAGTTCTTTCATTTTGAAGCACGTCTTTCTCCGCAAAAAGATACAGTATCAGTAGATGATGAATTTCAGTTTGAAAACATGAAAAAAACAAGTAGAAACTGTATAAAATGTACTTTTTCAAGAAAAAATTTGTAATTAAAAAGAGATTGTAAATTTCCAACACTTCTTATATTTAATAATTGTGCACAATAATTTGAAATAAGTTTTTCAATGTTACAATATGATTGGCATTTACTGAATTATCAATTAATCGATGAATTATGTAAATAAGATGCCTCGTAAATTTCACGGTGCAATAATAATTATGAATTATCTAATTAACCTTGAGCGAGAAAGCTGAATTGCATTGTATAATTATAAGTATCTTTATTCACAGTGAAGCCTTCAAATATTTAAAAATAGATGCTATGTTACACTTCAAATAACAATAATAAATAGCTAAGCAGTTTTTTGTGTAATTATTATACGATCGAATTTATAAAGGTAGTTACGAAAGTTGCAGAAGTATTATTTCACTGAATTTATGTCTTATTAAGACGTGTTTTCTATTAAATATAAAACAATTAGAAAGGAATCGTCTGCATAATAAACCATCGTAATATTATGCGGCAAGTATTTTGGATGGGGATCAGATATTATTAAATATAACACTTTGTTGCAAATCTGCTTGTCGAAATGATTTATTTTCATATAAAATTGATCTCGTTTTAAAAATAATTGAGAATTAAGTCGATTGAATGTTCGCTGATCTCTTTTTTAAAAAAGTTAAAACTCATTTAACTTTTGAAAATGGGGTTAACACCCCGAAACAATTGTCAAGTACTTATCATAAATTTTGAAAAACCAACCCAAGTGTTCTTATATAATATAATTGAGAATTATTATTTTATTAATCTTCAATTAACAATAATTATTTGCATCTTCATATATATATATATAATATATTATATATATATATATGGAAATATATATATATATATATATATTCATTATTGTAGGTAAAAATTATTCAGATTTCTTAGATTAATATTTTCACTGCAAACCATATTCAATGTTTTCATGCATATATGACGAAACAAGCTTAAACTTGATTTTTTTATCTTAGTTTCATGACCTCGGATAATTTACCGTTCAGTCATCAGCATTTTGCAATTAAGTAATTAAAAGTGTGTTTGTTAGAAACATACGAAAATTTTGTAAAACTTCATAAATTTTTAAGGTATTATAAGAAAAAATTACATTTATATTGATAGGGCCTTCTTTTCTAATCGAATATATGTGACCAAGTATTCGTTTTCTTTCGTTTAGGTTTTGTGGACAGACCATAAATATGTGTTCTAATAATTCAACTTCTCCCCGCAGAAACAAAGTGGTGATGACTTCAAACCTCTTCAATGCATATATATATTCCCCGTACATTCCATGTGTAGCACAATGGAATGCGTCCAATGGTTGCTATGAATTTCCGGTGACTTTGTATCTTTTGAAATCATGGTTTTAACTTGATTTTAGATATAATCTTTGTTGTGTACATAATTTTTTGTTCAATTGATAACAGGTTCAAATACATTAGCATTTTCAAAATGGGTCTGTACCTAGTGCAACACAAATATATAGCATAGACTTATTTCGAACCCTCTCTGTAACACCTGTATGCTAATTTGATAAATGATTGTACCTAAAAACCTCGTTCATATATTTTATATGTGATCGTTAACTTTTACATTCGATTTAGTATTGATTTTATTCAGCAGATACTTTGTTCCAAGAATCATGTACTCTCTCTTGTTATAGCTTATACACAAATTGTTATCCCTTAGCCACTTGTAAATTTTAAAGGAGTCATGATTGATAGCATCAAACGTATCGTCAATATTGTCACCAACTAAGAATAACGTCGTATCATCAGCAAATAAAGAACTACTGATATGCTCAATTAAAGTTACAATACCATTTATATTTAACAGGCCAAATAAAACCAAAGGTCCAAGGACAGTTCCTTGGGAAACACCATAATCATTTTCAGGTGATACAAGATTGCAATTTTTTAAATATAATAATAATGCTTATTAAGCAAAAGCAATACAAAACTTACATATGTTCCGAAGTCAAGTATTTGCGTTTAACATGATCTTAAATAAACTCTGTAAACTTACACTAAAATACCTTCGCATTTCGAATTAAATATTACAAAGAACTATCGAAGTCAACTATAAATATCAAGATGAATTCAACTAATAGTCAATGAATTGAATGTAAATTCCTAATCTTAGACTATTAACTTTTTGTATGAAGATCTCGGCGTTGTAATAGACAATGACATGAGATAACTGAGCAGCTAATGATTCACCAACACTTGTTTCAATTAACCAAGTTGACATTCATGAACCTAGTCGCATAACGAAAGGAGGCGCTATAAAAATAACCTTATTTTAATACTGTGGGGTTCGACAGATATAGAAATGCTCATTTCTCCATAAACTTCAACCATTTTGTATTTTTTCTCTTCTAAAACGGTTCATGTGAATTAACGTGATATAGTTTGAAGTGTGGATTAATTAAAGGGGCATTAACTTTGTTGTTGTACTTTAATTTCGTGTTATATGAGCGATATATCAATTAGAAGTGTGGATGAATATTTGAGAAAATAAAATTAAGAAAGAATTCTTACTAACATGAAAATTGAAGAGAAATTTTTGAAATGAATTCGAATCACGTGAATCAAGAAGCTATTTCATATAATTAGTGGATTATGTTGTTACAATGTAATAATTTGTCATTTTAACAAACGATGTTGTGTTACAGCAAGTCATTTTATTCTTGTTATTATTTTCGTCTAGAGTTATAAATTGTTCTAGTCTAAAAACTAGTTTTGTTGAAGTTTGATATAAAAACTTATTAATCTGATCGTTTCATCAGGAATATGGATGATAATATTAAAATATAGCTTTAATATAAAATCCATGAAATATAAATAATGATAATATTCATTTAGCTGAAGCTATAGAAAAAATCTACATATTTTGAACTGTCAATTTTGAATTACATACCTATCTCATTATTACAATACCATTTATATTTAACAGGCCAAATAAAACCAAAGGTCCAAGGACAGTTCCTTGGGAAACACCATAATCATTTTCAGGTGATACAAGATTGCAATTTTTTAAATATTATAATAATGCTTATTAAGCAAAAGCAATACAAAACTTACATATGTTCCGAAGTCAAGTATTTGCGTTTAACATGATCTTAAATAAACTCTGTAAACTTACACTAAAATACCTTCGCATTTCGAATTAAATATTACAAAGAACTATCGAAGTCAACTATAAATATCAAGATGAATTCAACTAATAGTCAATGAATTGAATGTAAATTCCTAATTTTAGACTATTAACTTTTTGTATGAAGATCTCGGCGTTGTAATAGACAATGACATGAGATAACTGAGCAGCTAATGATTCACCAACACTTGTTTCAATTAACCAAGTTGACATTCATGAACCTAGTCGCATAACGAAAGGAGGCGCTATAAAAATAACCTTATTTTAATACTGTGGGGTTCGACAGATATAGAAATGCTCATTTCTCCATAAACTTCAACCATTTTGTATTTTTTCTCTTCTAAAACGGTTCATGTGAATTAACGTGATATAGTTTGAAGTGTGGATTAATTAAAGGGGCATTAACTTTGTTGTTGTACTTTAATTTCGTGTTATATGAGCGATATATCAATTAGAAGTGTGGATGAATATTTGAGAAAATAAAATTAAGAAAGAATTCTTACTAACATGAAAACTGAAGAGAAATTTTTGAAATGAATTCGAATCACGTGAATCAAGAAGCTATTTCATATAATTAGTGGATTATGTTGTTACAATGTAATAATTTGTCATTTTAACAAACGATGTTGTGTTACAGCAAGTCATTTTATTCTTGTTATTATTTTCGTTTAGAGTTATAAATAGTCTAAAAAATCTAGTTTTGTTGAAGTTTGATATAAAAACTTATTAATCTGATGTTTCATCAGGAATATGGATGATAATTTCAAAAAATAAATTCAATGGACGATGAATATGGATGATATTTAAATTAATAAAAATCATAATAGCTAGTTTTTACTTACTTTTCGCAACTAGATTCTTGATAATAAAAGGCGAAACTAGTCATGAAATATATTATTACCTCTCAATGATAATATTCATTTAGCTGAAGCTATAGAAAAAATCTACATATTTTGAACTGTCAATTTTGAATTACATACCTATCTCATTATTTGAAATAAACTTTCTTAGAAATGAAAGCGAAATTGAAAATTTCGCTATCATTTCTCGAGGTGGTTAAGAAAAAGCTATTAAAATTCCGTATGAGTTGGAAAACTGAAAGAATGAATTTTAAAATAAATCACAAATATTTTTTCATGTTTCGCTTCTCACTTGGTGAAGCATAATGTTTAATAATAGTAAATTGAATCAAAACACTGGCGTAAGTTTCACTGAATATATTAAAAACTTTACATATGTTTCGGGCGGTTAGGTATCAAGAGTATTCAATTGTAATATTTTTGGATACTCTTGATGATGAGATAACTGCCCGAAACATATGTAGGGTTGTTGATATATTCAGTGAAACTCAAGCCAAATGTTTTAATTTAACAAACATGAAAATTTCAGAGGGTATTTTGCTACACTACTTCTTGAATATAAGAATTAAAATTTATCTCTGTTAACGATTGAAGTAACAAAAATATCACTGTCGTCTCTAATAGGGTCCGGTTATATGAGGCCAAATTAAACCATAATCCTATTATACAACTCATCTACATTGTCAACGGAATTAATCCAGGATAATGATTCGAAATCAGGGTTTTCATTTCGAGTTTAAATGAGGCATTTTTTTTTTAGAGGTAGGAAAATTGGCTTACTCCATGTATATTTGGTGCCAAACTATATATTTGTTTGCTCACTAGGCAATATGATAAAATGTACACCATAAAGCTAATTATTTTAGTTTATCTACCCATTTCATTTCAGATTATAAATGAACGTCTTCAAGAAAATCAGGTAGGGTGTTTTCTCATGGTAAAACTATCTATTGGATTGAAAATTAATACATCGTTCTAATTCTAACAGAAGTGCATTTTTCGAAAGGAACAAGGATAACATATCAATTATAAATTATCAATTATGAAACAAAGAAAACATTCCACTGAACGATAAATTTCTACTAAATATTTTTTTTTTCGATTGAAAAATATCATTTCTCTTGGAATACTCATGAGGTTTTTTCGCTGAATTCTCATTCTTTGATGTGACTAACATATAAGGTGTGGGTTGCATAAAATATGAAATATATGCAAATTGATGAGTAATTTCACAGTCATTTGAAACTTCTAACTGATTATTCTGAAAGTTTTGCATGATTTACATTTATGAACTCAGATTCTCATTCATCTCTTTGCAGACAAAAAACTGCACAATGGAGGATGACAAGTTCAACCAAACTATGTCATTCGAGAGAAATTTTTTATTCTAATATATTTTACGAATGTTTCTGAACATTTCTAACCTTATAATACTGATTATTTAATCCTCACAAAAAAAAATAGAAAATGATTGGTGACCTGAATGCAAACGATAAATATACAAGTATAAAGTTTGCAAACAAAGAAGCATATGATATAAGAGAAAGATTTATTGTGTTATCTGAGGTTGCTGTAATAACTATTTGATGAAACCTAATTGTTTTAATAGATTTCAAATGACTATTGACCGACAATTTCATTCTTCAAACGGAAAGTTCATGAAATTATTCCTCTATGAAATGTCGAAGTGCAATTTAATTCGAAATAAAAACGATAAATACCAAGAAACAGAAATTAGGAATGACATTCTTTGTAACAGTTTGAAAGCTATTACTACATGTAAATCCGTTTGAACAATAAAATGGTGATTAAAACACTTTTGTTTGGATTAGTACACTTTGATTTGAAATTTAAGAATTTCACGGAGGTTTCGCTTATCTCTTGGTGAAACATTATATTGAAAACTATAAAATTAACATACTTGACTTAAGTTTCACTGAATATATTAAAAACTTCACATTTGTTTCGGGTGGTTCACCCATTATCAGTATACAATATTCATCAATAATCAATAATGGATGGGTTAACCACCCGAAACATATGTAGAGATTTTAATACATTCAGTGAATATTTTGCATTACAATGAAGTCTGAAGAAGACATTGAGGTGTTGAAACGTACGTCATGGTTGTTGAATTGAAAGTTGAAATATATTAAAATGAAGAAGTGTTTTCTTTGCCTTAGTTTTCACATATATTTCACAATATATGGTGTTGTGATTCATGTTTCTTCTGCATGTTCTAAATAACCCATGACATCCTATATTCCTCGAGTCACTAGTAATAATGTGGAACACAAATAATCATCCTACTCCCACATGTTCAAGTTTGCCGATTAATATTGAGATTTATATTCAAGAAAACAGCAGGCGGAAATACGTTACCCGAAACAGAATTTAATAGGTTGTTTAACGCCATGAAAAGGAGGCCAAGAGATGAAACATCATTTATTAACTCTGTACTACAGCTAAGAGAATACTCCTAATTTGTGATGACATGTTATGATGCAATGGGCTGTCTTAGTAACTCTGGCTGAAATAAAAATATGGCGAACATCGTTTTGAAGAAATGAGTTATGAATCTCACGCCCTTTCGAAGTTTCAATTATCCGATATAACCGACATCTGGTGTTAGCTGATGAAATATTAGCGATTTTGAAAGATTTTCGATGTCCAAGGTGTCATAATTTAAAAATTCATTTCAACAATTTTCAAGACAAACAAAAACTCAGTCAACGCGAATGAATATATTCACTCCCTTTCGAGAGTGAATATCAAGTGCGCTTCGAAAAATTATCGAATTTGTTGAATGATAATAAGAAACAATTGATTCATCCTTATTAGGAATCATCAGTCTTATTCAATCAATCAATCAAGAATCGATAACTTTCGAAACGCTCCCAGATCTTATATCCGAATGAGGAGAACATCAGTTTGTGAACTAATCACGTGAGCTCCCTCTATCGGAGAAAAGACGTATAAACTCTCTCTAACATTCTAGATTTCCCCTCCTGGAAATATTAGTGAGAGTACGTAAAGGCTTTGTAGATTTTTCATCCAAACACCCCAGAGCTTTGTCTGTAATATGTAAGAATGGTCCCATGCCTAATCGCTCCAGATCACACTCAGGCGGGCAAAAAGACTCTCGATAAATCACTCTCGAAAGTGATAAGTTCGTAAATGTCTATAAAGCCTTACACTCGCGATACTGTTGTCATGACTAGGAATCTAGAACGCTAGGGAGAGTTAATACGTATTTTCTCCGATAGATGGAGCCCACGTGAATTTTCACTGAGAACACTGTTCCCCTTATTCTGGTATAGGATGTAAGGGCGTTTTGAAAGTCATCGACTCTTGATTGATAGATTAAATATGGACTGATGATTTATAATAATGATGAAACAATTGTATCTATTATCATTCAACAAGATCATATGAATTTTTCGAAACGCACTTAATACTCACTCTCGAAAGTGATGGTTCGCTCTCGTTGACCACATTTGTGTAGACAGCTCCCTGAGAGTTTTATTTGAAATATTTCGATTAAGAGTTTCATTATTGACTGAATATATACAACGATTTATCAATAATACATAGTTAGTCGCTTATATCAAAGCATGGACGCGTTAGTTCTTGCATTCAAAGACGCAATAAATTATGAAAAATTACCACTGTGGACAAGGCCAAAGTTTTAGTTTGTTCGACCATAATAGCCTTCAATTCATGAGAATATATAATGAGTTATTCGCAGTAACATTCCATTCGATTTCAAATGAATTGTTTGTATTTGATTCTTGATAATGTTATTGATGCCTATCTGCTCTTTAAACAATTAATACTACATCCAAGGGGAAAAATTCTAGAGATATTTTTTTAGAGCACGAAAGTAGTCAATTTAAAAAATTTCGAAAATAGAAAACATGGGTAGATATTATTTTTTCTATAAAGTCAGTAATATAGTTTTTTGTATAAGTAATGAACATTGAATATTTGAAACATGAATCATAGTCGAACAAAGATTTTCATGTAGAATGTATAAAGAATTTACAAGCTTTAGATCATTATTCATTCACAGGAAAATGTTACAGTGTTCTCCACCATTGCCTCAAGGTATCGCGGGTTTAAATTATAGAGATTATAGATTTCATAATAGCTAAGCAAGGTTTATAAGGAAAAATTAAACTCAAATCTCGAACAATCATTCATAAAGACGGAAATGGGCAATCAAAGTGATAAATCCATTGTTGGTATGGAAGAAAAAAAGAAAATAATATACTAATATACATGTGTAAAAATGTGGAAAGGAAAAATATACATCTAAGCCACCAACTGTTTACAAAATTCATAAAACGACACGTATTTTCCCAATGATAAAAAATCATGACCATGAAAATGAAAATGTGGTAACATTAACAGAATGAAGAATTATTTTCAATATATGTTATGAAATTTCTTGTATGTGTTATAAATATATAAGTTATAAAGTTTCTTGTAGTGAAGAGTGAGAGTTTCATAAAAAATTAGGCCTGTCACATTTTTGATGTAGTTGGGGAAATGCTCGACAAGGAGAAATAGGATAAAGGTTCAAGTCCCGATGAAGGCATAGGTGTTCTTGTTTGCCTATTAAAATTGTTTAATGGCAAATAAATAATTTCTAGGTAATTTACATCCATAACAAAGCTATTAATTTAGAAACCAGCGTTAAACTATAGGTCCACTGAATCGAAAAAAATGTAATTATTGCTAAAGTGAAAACAAAAACTCTTCATTTGTATTGGTGATATTTGTTCGAAAGAATGTTTTGAAATAGGATGGTTAAGATGTTAGAATGTAATAACTATTGTACCCAAAAACATCAGTTAGTGTCTTAAAATTTATGAAAATATTGTTGAGGAATTTGCGAAAAAAATTTTTCAAATGAAATTGCAGATATTGTTATACACTGTTCCTAATTATGGAGTAATTAGGTAGGTACTTACAATATATTCGTAATTGTTCATTTTAAATTTTTATACGAGACTACTTTGTTATTGAATCAATAATTTATAAATACTATTTATAATTACTCGATGTCAAAATAGAATATCTTTATGGAAACTCAAACTACAAGCGAATAAATACTAATAACAATGTCTATCTGGGGTCATTAATGATATTCAGAGAGAGGTCAGATAGTTGACTCCACTTTCATTTCTAAACGAGTATATTTTCAATTTCAACATGAATATTCTTCTCTTTTTGTGTCGTATATATTCAATAAGCTGAAGGTCAACAGATAAATCAAATTAACACTTATTGAATTTGGAAATATCGTTCGATCTCCATAAATTATTATTTTTCAGTAAACATAATAATCTGGTTCATTTTGATAATTCGTATTTTGTTTGGATCTTTATTATTATATTTAGCATAACAAAATCAAATTATGGTCAAAATACACATTTCAACGTAGTTTTGATCATCTAGTAGTGAAAGTATAAATCTTGAACCAAATTTTTATTAATAATAATTGAATTTAACTGGGAATATAAGCAAAAATTCTATTGTAGTCGAAACATTATAGTAGTAAATTAATGCTAAATAACTTAAATACGGAAAGTCTTTTCATGTTCATTTGATTTTTCAGGAAAGTTCCCAAAAAAAATCACGGTCGGTTTGGATCTAGAAGAAAGAGCTAATTCAAAACGAAGAAAAAGTTATGAACTGAATAAACCTTACTAGTTCAAGCAACATTACAAGTAAATAGATGGATTCAGAAATATAGTTTCTGATGAAGTCTCATTTAAAAACAGTTTATTATTTTAGTTCAATAATATTTTGAAATTTGTTTAATTTGAAAAAATTTCATTACAATAATAACAATATTGTTTTGATTAATGAAATTCTAACTTTGACCGTTGTAAATAATATAAAAAATAATTCGGACATTCATGAAATTTTAAAAATTTTAGAAAATCATTATGAACCTTTTTTATAAGTCTATAAAAATTTTTCTGTCAAGACAGAAACTTCGGAATGAAATATCAGGAGTGATTTAAAATACACCATTCATAATCATTTAAATTCGAAACTTCAAAAATTTTCTGACAGAAAACATTATCTACTCATAGTGAAAAAAATTTAAACCATTTAAATTTGATAAGAGTAAAGTTTTACTGCAATCTAAGCACCGTATGTAGAGGAATTGACAGATAATTGAACAAAATAAAAAGCTCACTATAAATTGCCCCCCTATTCCTATTGGAATTATTTTCAATTGTTCCTTCAAAACGAAACTAAGACCAAACTATTACTGCCTAAATTGAACGTAAATGGTCAGCAATTGCACATACTTTATACTTCAGATTTTGTTTATTTTTCAATTTGTATTCTTTCTAATTTCAGATTAGAAAATAAATATTGATGTTCCAATTTTTTCCTACTCAAAAACAATGTTATCTTGAATACACAATTCAGTTCAAATAATTTAAAAACACGTTATTCCTACTATCTGAAAATTTCACCAGAGTTTTCAGAATGAAGAATTAATTCAAAGAACTACTTATACTGTGAGTAATACGATATACATTTGATTCATTAAATATTCCAATAAAACTCTATTGTCAATAGATAAACAACAATTATTATCTGATTCAATCAGAACGATTCATACTAAAATGAAACTTACTATTCTTTGATTGAATTCATTGAAATTTATGCTGTTTAATTTATAGTTATCGATATTATTAACCTTGTACAAACAAGGATAATCATGATATTCCAAAGTTATACATTCTTAAAGTTCACTGCATGTGATATAAATTATTATTTTCCTGGTGAATTAGAATTTCGAGGAACGCAGGTAGACACTGTTATCATTTCCTTCCATCTCTTTCGTGTGTTTAATGACACCTGAGGCCCTTGAAACACCTTTATAGTATAAATTTATCAAAATGTATGTTTTTCATCATCAACACTTGGTTATAGGAAATAAAAAGCAAGAGGACAGGGGCGATGAAGAAAATATCATAAATTTCTTTCACATTTTATCTGATATAATATTTACCCAACACAATTACAAGAGAAATGTGTTGTTGAATTAGACCGTGTTGTTACTTTCAGGAAGTATGTTGATATTATGTGATCCAACATTACATTTTATCTAGTAGCTCTTGTTTTCATTATAGCAGTTGAATTTACGTGGCTGAAGACGCTTAAAAAAAAATAAAAAGTTTGAGATTACTGAAGCATCCACCTCCACCTATGATACGAATTCTATCACGTCATTTTTCTAAAACATAAGTTAGTTTTGTCGATTACTTGATGGAAAACTCTCATCACATCTCTGAAGATAGTTTATAAAAGATTCCCATGAATGAAAATTTTCGCGTTTAATAAGTAAGAATGAATTTAGCTCTTATAATAATTAAAAATATAAACAAAGAATTATTCTGTATTTTATAAGTATTAATTTCATTGCTGTAATGAAATTTATAGCTAGATTGAAGACGGATAGTTATTTTTCGTTCAAGATATCAACTTAAAATATAAATTATATCAAATTTGTTCCTACTACTTTGAAAACTTGCACGACCTCTCGAAGACCAAATGCATAATTGATTTCCATTTTTCAGAACAAAACCTTCAAAAAGCATATTTTAAATCATTTCGAATATATGGGACATGTGAAATTGTTAATTTGATGATGGTAAGGTTTCCAGAATATTCCAGAACATGGTAATGTTGCATATTTCTAGAAAAGAGTAGAAAAATTTCATGATTGACTGTCAGTTTCGCTCAAAACTTAAGAGTTATATATGAAATAAAAGAAAAATTGGAAAATTAAACTGATCTTCATTCTTACAAAGTAAAAATCTACTTTGAAGTGGAAAATTAACGAAAAATGATTTTCAATCTTCAAGTTGTTAACAAAAAAAGAATAGAATCCTATACCTGTTTTGTTTTCTGTTAAATATCACTTGTATTTTATGGTCCTCATTCCAAGTTAGTCATAGAACCTACCTGATATGTTGTGTGAAAATAGCTTTAAGTAGTGAGTTTGTAAAATTACAGCTAGTATTAATTCAGCATTTGATAAAGAAGTAGTACTCTGAAACGTCGTCATGCGTATTTGTATTAAATTATGAGAAAATTCTAAATATTGGTTCATTATGGATATTAATTTTCTTCAAGTATAGGCCTCATCAATTCAAGTTATTGCTCAGAAAAACGAAGTGAAAATACATGACAGATAGAATATATCACTTTAAGTAGTCCATTTATTCAATAGCTTCTATAATGTATCTGTATAAACAATAAAGTGGTATTTTCAGCTTCAATGTTGTTGCTAATTATAACTAATGGAAATATATTCGTATCTTTAGATGGTTTTCAAGCTTCCCTAATCACATTCATTGAAGAAATTCTCCAAACCTTTTTAAAACATTAGATATGTACATTATTGCACTTTTTACCACAGTGAACTCATTATTTTTCGAAATATTTCGACTTAAACTTGACGCTGTTTAATTAAGTAGATATTTTTATGCGTGTTTGTTATGTTACTTACTCTTTTTTGTATGATTGGATTATTTTGTTACGGCAATGGGACTTTCATCTTCAACAACAAATATCACAATTTTTTAAGAAATTTCGGAATTTCAACACCCGATGGGGGACACATTTTATTAATATGATTTGGATCAGATCATGATATTTTGAACTTCTCTAGTTGAAATATTTTCAAGTTATGAAATAACTTGTGTATATATCTGCGTATGTTAACCGCAGAAATGTTTTAAGAAAAATGATTATTGACTTTCATCCTTGTGCATTTAAAATCGAGAGTGATCATTTGGCGCCTTCACTATCGTCGAATTTGCGATACAATAACCAATATTTGGATAATATCGGCATACTCGAGAAGATTACATTATGACATAATGGGCAAAGTTGCTGTATACATTGTAGATAATGATTACTAGCGGAAATTGGTTACAGAATGAGATCCGCCTATAATCGATAAATTTAATACACAATCTGTTGACATATGTAATTCTACAGAAGGTCGTATTTATCTTGTACGTTGAATTCAATAAGGAAACACAAATTATCTATCAGAAATTTGTACAATTCTTCAGTTTATCGCGTGAAACAAACAACACGAACCTGGAAGAAAGCGAGTTTCGAATCTGGAACAACTCGGTCGAACGATTTTGGGCCATGAAGTTGAGCTTTCACTTCACGGTGCATCATAAATCTTGTGCGTTTCTTATTGTAAATATTTATGAACTATACGCAACTTGGCATTAAGCACTTTAACCTGTAGGTAAATACTGTGCTAAGATATCACGTATACTTTTAGTATTCGTTTCTTTAGTTTTAGTTTCAGAATCGTCTCAAAAAAATCAGGATAGCACCGAGTTTCTCTAAATGTTCAGTGAAATTATCAATAAATAATTATTGAATGTTCGCTGATATCTTGGTGAATCATTGTTTAGAATATTGCTCGAAAACACTTGCCTTTTTTTAATTCAGTGCACCTACAGTTTAACGCCGGTTCAGAACAGCCATTAGGCTTGTAATCGATGTACATTACCAAGCATATATCATTAATTAAACTACTTAAATCATAGACAAACACAAACACGCATGCCTTCAGTGGGGCTCGAACCCGAGTTTTAACTTACCATAGTCCGGCAGAGACCTGCAAACACTTGCCTTCGTTTCACAAAATTATATAAATTGTTTCACATTTGTTTCGGGGTGTGTTCAAATTTTGAAAATCTAAATTGAACACTTGTTTCCTCCACTAAAATTCTTGGAGAGTGAAATAATGATAGTCGAGAAAACAAGTGTTCAAGTTAGCTTTTGAAAATGGGAACACACCCCGAAAAATTGTTGGGCAATTAAAATATTTTCGTGAATCTAAACCAAGTGCTTTTCATTGTCCAAAATATACAAATTTAAAAAATGACCAATGGATAGTTTTCTTATCTAAGGATTTGTCTTGAAACAAGTTAGATTGCTGGATAATTGCTGATAATTTTTTATATTTTGTCAATAAATCATGAAAATTGTCATTATATTTTTCTTATTATATTCAATAGTAATTTTAAAAAAAACAGCACACTCAGTTTGTTGATTCACTGTTAAAATGATAACTGTATTTAACAGACATTGACAGACGACTTGTTTCTAGTTATAAAATAATTATCAAGAGTTGTAACAGAAGAGTTACATCAAGTTTTCCAGAACTGATGATAACAAACGTGATACGTGAAACGAAAGAACATTCCTGCAACGGAAGTCACCAATTTTAGGCTTCAACAAGATCTTTCTGAGTTGGGAGATTTGGTCGTTGCTTCTCCTTTAAGGAGACCGTTCTCTTACCGAGAATGAGAACTATGAATGGAACAACTTTTTTCAAAAACACTATTCTCTCCGATATCTTTATTAATACCTGTGGATTGAAAACGTATTAATCCTCAGTCTTTATGCTAAATCTTTTTTTAGAGAGAGGTGTAGCTTATGACAATAAAATTGAACGAAATACCTCATATAGGTAGGTAGATAAACTATTGAAAATCTTCCGAATGAATAGGTTTCATTTCGTATTTCCCTTCAGTATTAAATTTGGAAGTGTGCGCATAAATAATTATTCTTAATTTTTAACATATTACCACAGTGTGAATTTAAGATACATTGTCTACTTGTATTTTTCTCTAAAATTAACAAGTTAATGTTTTTGCCACATTTGAAAACGATTTAAGGGTGCCATACGTCACTACTGAAGTAGAAAACCTCCAGAGAAAATACCTCCAGAAACTATAAGGTCTCGCGAACCAACAAATAGATCGACTCATTCAAATTGGAAAAAATAAAACCAATCCAGTTTGTTTCGAACGAAGTTTCGTGATGAAGTATTGATTGGCAATACTCCCTCACTCACTAAATGCAAAATATTCACTTGATACTTTTTTATATAAAGTTGATTTCAAATTTGAAATTAATGATAAAAAAATATATATAAACGCGAATTGAATATATTTATGTCAAAAATACAAATTAAAAATTCAAGAAATTAGACAAATGTTGTATACTACAGAAATAAGGAAGAACCTAAACCAATATCATTATCTAAGTGAATTTGAACGTGTTTCTCACCGTAATATATGCTACATAAAACTTGAAAAAGAAATGGAAAAATTGTCGTCTGGTTTGAGTATCATGTATCTTTGAGGAAAAGTTTTTTTTAACCAAAATCTCACGCATTGAACACTTCAGAATAAATCTTTAATGTACTCATTTGTGACATCAACATCGTATTCAAAATACCTTATACCCATAGTGCATTGAAAAATGCCTTGACTTCCTTCAAGTCACCTTCTTTGGAAAAAAACATACCATTATTTTCCTTGTAAAGCATAATTGCCTATACGTTGATTCTAATAATTCAGTACCGTAGTGCCTACGGTTCTACGCTTTGTAATTCATTGTAGCCATAAAAAAACTTTCTACTATAATTTTCAACTCCTTGCACAAGTTCATCGAAATGAGCATTCGGTGGAACCATTAGCCAATCTTCAAATGCACTCACGAAGGTAACATAAGAGGGTATGGAGAGCCATCTTCAGTAGTTTCAACCATGACACCGTTCAAATATTTAATGGACGAGACTTCAAGTATATGATGTTAATCGTTACGAAAACATTAAAATAACACTTTACTGAAACACATCCTGAATTATAATCGGATTTTTGTTTATCGTCATGAAATGAGATGAAAAAGATATGAGTAAGTACACAAATGGTTTGCTTCCTTCTGGGAGACAGTGTAAATAAAACGTGAAGAGTGAGGCATAGAGTAAATACAGATCATTGATATCAGTTGTTTGGGTATTTTTTTAGGTCTCAGGCATAGGGTTTTATCGTATTCGTAAGGTGTTGCTTAGGAGTCCAGGATTAACCCAAGGGGGATCTATTGGAATACCGTTTGTGTATCTTATTTTGAGTTCATAGTATGAAGGAGGTTTGGAGGGAGGATAAAGTTTATCCACAGAGAGGAGTCAATCATAACGAATTATTGAGTCGATTTAGTTTAATATCATTGCAGAGTGGAAGAGAAACTTTATCACTCAAATTTTTGTACAAATTACTGCATAATAGTAAAGATATTTCCTCCCCTCTTGTTGGCTTTGAAATTTCGTGTTCCTAGGCAAAATTATCGTAATACAGAATTATTCCACCTAGAGACTCCGAGGCCCAACTCCGTAATACAATTCCCCATTTGGTTTATGGAGTCTACATTCAATAGAGTTGCCAATAATTGTGACATTCACTTTGACTCCATAGAATTTATTATCAGGAGTTATGTGAACAAGGCTAAAATGAATTGATTTAGATTGAGTTATTTGAAATATTTGATTGAATGCTATAATGTAGTTATTATAATGTAGTAAAAAATTATTTAGTTATGTATTCAACATTGTTATTATATTCTGTAATTGGGTGTTATACCTGTTGAGAATGAAGAACTTGTAATTATTATTATTATTATTATTATTATTATTATTTTATTATTATTATTATTATTATGAAGGCCATCATGGTAATAAATTCAGACTATAAGTCTAAAGATCGGTATTATTCATCGACTGAACGAAACAAATGAAAACATATTCATTTCATGAAAAAAATCATAGCTAGATATTCCAGCCACAGAGTTTTATCTACAACGAAACAAATGAGACACCTTTTTTCATCGTAATTGTTAGAAGTAATCCAAACATTCTAAAGGTCTTTCATTTTGCTGATAATGAACGAAAGTCCTTAAACTTAGCACAAAATATTGCAAAAAAGTATACTTAACACAGATCAGAATGATTTTTCTGTCTTCATAAAATTACTAACAATATGTATTTATATCTATAAATACGTATCAATACAAAGAAAAATAACTGGTAAAAGTAAAACTAAAATAGTTAAAGTAAAACTAAATAGTTAAAAAACTCAAATATACGAAAATAGAGATTAATCAGTTGAACTAAAGAAGGAGAACGTGGCATTTTCATTCGACATTAGTGGGAGAATATTTGAAAACGTACTAAAATTAAATCCAATTTAGCTGTCATAAACATATGTAACAACGAGAAGCTTCACAATGAATTACTACTCTCCAAACATCAATAAGGAAATCTGATTACCAAGAAAGAAACATGGGAATTGTGGTGTTTACTATACAATTGAGAAACTCCGAAAATTATTTATTGTTTGAAAATTCCACTATTCCACAGAAACTCGTAGAGTGCTGTGCATTCGTTCCCAAATGAAATCGCACAATCTGTTTTGTGTACTTTTCATGGGAAAATAGGGAGAAAATGCATTGTGCTTCCTACGCTGAGGTTTTCATTGTTCAATGTGTATTTAGATTTTATCCTCATAGGTAAGGTAAGTTTCCCTCAGATGAGACAATATATATTCAGAGGGTTGGTAGACTCAAGTGGTGTTTTTTCACCACTTTTCTGTTAATGGCATTTTATAGTTTAATGTACAACAGTCGGAAAAGTACGGGAAATTCAACCGGTTTTTTTATCACATAGTGCTGATAAAAGTGCATAGAAATTTGACTTTGTATTCGAATTTGAACACTGAAAAACAGTAGAACAATGTGTAATATTAAACTTAAAGAACGAATATATAATGAATAATTAACTTAAGAATACTTGAAATCGTTTTTCAAGTTTAACTCTGAAGTTTCTCAAAGTTTTAAGAAACAGAATAACACGAAGAATAAACAATTCAATGGGAGACAGAATTCTGAATTATAAAAAATTGTTGAAAACACTATTATAATCTTATACCTTGTAATATCACCTATTTATTGAAACTTTCAATAGAATTTCCGAAAATCATTGAAGGTTTTTTATGATTTTTTCCTGTTACTAATGCTCTTGTGAGACAGCAATATTGAGCATATGTGAGGAATGGTATAGTGCTATAGATAAAGGAGAAATGGTTATAGTAGTATTATTGGATTTTAAAAGAGCTTTCGAGACGTTATATAAGTCATTATTATTGAAAAACCTGAATAAACTTGGTGTTCAGGGAGTACTAAATGGTTGGTTCGGATCTTTCTTGGATTCGGGAACACAAAAAGTTAAGTTTAATAGCATGCTGTCGGATAGCACGAAAGTGAATGTAGGAGTACCTCAGGGAACTGTCTTAGGTCCGTTGCTGTTCTCCTTATATCTAAAAGATATTGTCTCTCACGTGAAAAAATGTTCTATACGTTTATTCGCTGATGATACTATGCTCTGTTTATGTGGCAAAGATATTAAGAATATGACAGAGGCGATCAATAGAGACTTTTCTGCAATTAATGAATGGATATGTGACAATAGCTTATCTCTGAATGTGCATAAATCTAACTTCATAGTTTTGGGTACAATTAAAACCCTCAAAACCAATAAAAGTGAGGATATAACTATAACGATTAATGAACAAACAATTAGAAGAGTAGAAACAGTAAAATATTTAGGCATTATGTTAGATGAAAAATTGTGTTTCAATGATCATGTTGATTTCATATCATCTAAAAATCTTTAAAAAATAAATTTCTTCAAAAGGATAGGAAAAAACTTGTCGACATATGTGTAATTTTTGTTGTTCAAATTAATTATAATGCCACATTTTGAATATTGCTACACATTGTTATTTGTTTGACTAAAGAAAAAATTCAAAAATTACAAAAGTTACAGAATAGAGCCATGCGAACCATTTTAAAGTGCAATAGGTATACCCCTGTTAAAATTATGCTGAATTCTT
Source organism: Henosepilachna vigintioctopunctata (assembly GCA_030704895.1). Classification (NCBI taxonomy): domain Eukaryota; kingdom Metazoa; phylum Arthropoda; class Insecta; order Coleoptera; family Coccinellidae; genus Henosepilachna; species Henosepilachna vigintioctopunctata. The sequence continues at coordinate 12,311,200 of JARQZJ010000121.1, forward strand.
TGAAACTAATGTCTGTAAAACAAAGAATGCTCTTTGCTTTTTATATATCCATATTGAGAATAAAAAATCAGTAGCTCTCATGTAATGTAATAAAAATTGTTAAATATGTCAGTGATGTGCAGGTGTTTAATATAGAGATAGTTATAGTTTTTATATCCAAAGTTGTAAGCTCTCTAAATCTAAAATTAGCATTACTTTGACGGATTTGAAGTTTTCAATAATCAACCAAATATATTGAAAACTTGTACTAGTATTAAGATATTTAAGCGTGATCTTAGAAAGTGTATTTCAAATAATGAGATAGGTATATAATTAAAAATTGACAGTTCAAAATATGTAGATGTTTTGTATAGCTTCAGCTAAATAAATATTTTATTGTTATTATTATTAGCAAAAGATTGTGCAGTTCAATGAACTTTCATGTTTCATCGATTCTAAAGATTCGGTATAGCAGAAAGGAACACGATTAGATGAGTTGCTTGAGAACATTTTACCGATTCATATTTGCAACTTTCATTTTTCGGTTGATTTGGTAACGGCACTTATTCGAACGTAGCAATAAGTCCATTATAATTATATAGATTATTCGAATATCCTGACAAAGAGGTTCAACAAAGAGTTATGAGTAATCGCACGTTTCTCAAAAGTTTTGTGCTAGATATCTCGTTTAAATGTGGTTTAGATGGTAGACCACATACAAAATGGACGGAAATACCTTTAACTTTCCTTAAGATAATGGTAACTAACTCATGAAAAATGTTATGATATGCATATATGAAGTTATGGTTTAGGTCAATAATAACGCCGCACTTTGAATATTGTTCCACCCTGTTATTCGGTTTGAGCAAGGAGAAAACTGAACAAACACAAAAGTTACAGAACTTATGCTAACAATTTTAAGACGTAATATAAAGAGTGTTTTTTTTAGAGGTATAGAACTTTAAATTGCAATAAAACAAAGATGGATCATTCGATTGACAAGAATTTTTTTTTATTCGAAAGATAATCTTGTGGCATTACATTTCAAAATATGATTTTTAATAAAACCGCCACGGCTGGCTCGGATGTAGTCCAATCTGGACGTCCAATTTTCGATGACTTTTTCCAACATTTGTGGCCGTATATCGGCAATAACACGGCGAATATTATCTTCCAAATGGTCAAGCGTTTGTGGCTTATCCGCATAGACCAATGACTTTACATAGCCCCACAGAAGGTAGTCTAGCGGTGTTAAATCACAAGATCTTGGAGGCCAATTCACAGATCCAAAACGTGAAATTAGGCGGTCACCAAACGTGTCTTTCAATAAATCGATTGTGGCACGAGCTGTGTGACATGTTGCGCCGTCTTGTTGAAACCACAGCTCCTGGACATCATGGTTGTTCAATTCAGGAATGAAAAAGTTAGTAATCATAGCTCTATACCGATCACCATTGACTGTAACGTTCTGACCATCATCGTTTTTGAAGAAGTACGGACCAATGATTCCACCAGCCCATAAAGCGCACCAAACAGTCAGTTTTTCTGTGGATGTAACGGTGTTTTGACATACACTTGAGGATTATCTTCACTCCAAATACGGCATTTTTGTTTGTCGTAGCCATTCAACCAGAAGTGCGCTTCTGGTAAAATGGACATAGTGCGCGATACGTACTCCGCACAGAACCATTATTTTCGAAATAAAATTACACTATTTGCAAGCGTTGTTCAGGCGTGGGCCTATTCACGATGAATTGCCAAACCGAACTGAGAATAAATCACTTCTCAGCTGTTAAATCGGTCGCCATCTTCAACAGTAATGCCAACTTGAAGTTCTATACCTCTAAAAAAAAACACCCGATATATTCCCCAATCAAATGAATGCTGATGTCATGTGGGGGTTTGTATTTGTCTATGATTTGAGTAGTTCAAATAATGATATATGCTGGGTATTGTACGTTAATTACAAGCCGCTTAACTAAATAATAGAATTTAATGAAATATTACAAAGAACTCAATCTGAATCATTTCATTTTAGTCAATTTCCTTTGTTCACATAACTCTTGATAATAACTCCTATGGAGTCAAAGTGAATGTCACAATTATTGGCAAGTGAATGCAACTTTATTGAATGTAGACTCCATACACCAAATGGGGAATTGTATTAGCGAGTTGGTCACTAATACAAAAGAAAGTGACCATACATGGTTGCTGTTTGAATGCATTCTCTTTCTTTTAAATGTCTTCATTCTGGCAGCTTTTTCTCTTCTCCACATTTACATGACTACCGAAATACTCTTCGATCGAACCTCATCCTAATAAATTTTTCGAGTTCTTTCCATTTCCGGCATGTCTTGAATTGTAATGGGTTGATTTTTCAGATGAAAGTATAAGTGGCCCAAAATTAACGCAATATTTAAATTTTCCCATTTATGCGACACGATAACACAGTTCTTTTTGCCGAAATTGATGTTCAGAATTGACCCCCTAGTTCGTGTGGCTTGTATTAAAGTAGAAGGTTCAACGTTGCATCAACGAAATTTGGCCACAGTTATGCAGAATGACCATGAAAACTTTTGAGGAAAGAGTGCTTATGTGTATGCAACGCCGTGGAGACGATTTTCCGATGTTTTATTCCATAAATAACCCTGATCCTTATTTATGATTCAATAAAAATTGTTGCATTACTTTTGGAACACCTATTTTACGTCAAATTACGATGATGATTTCCTTCATGTTCAAACTCACATCACCGTTTTAGACACTTAAACAAATACTGAGGTATATTATTTTACAAAGTTAACCTTTATAAACTTGGACTTTCTATCACAGCTTCATTGAATATAAATCGGCATCTATATTAGGTCGGTTACATCTTATTATGCCCCCGTATACACATTTTGAATATGAAAATTGAAGTGAATCACTGAATATACATATTTAACAGCGTGACATACTGCGGTGTTGTATTTGATTTATAACTAACTATTGTCATGGATTACTGGATGATTCAACCGCGAATTAATGAATGTATAGGAATTAATTGAACAGTATGCTGTATGAAATGTCTGAGAAATTTCGATTTGTCACACTTTTAAGCGAGATAATAATTACAGATTTCCCATTGCGTATATGACGTAGGAGTAATTTTGATTAATTTCGCGTTTTGAAACTAAGTGTATCTCAGAATAATAACGTAACGTAAATGAATTGATGTGAATCATATGTTTTATGATAACAGTGCCATACCTACAACGACACCTTGCCAAATATAATGTCACCCGTAGCAGACCCGGCAGGCGATGACGTTTTTACAGGCATTTTTAGTATCATCCGGTGAGCTTTGGTTGATTCATTATGTTGTTTCGGGGCACTATGAACTGTCCAAGGTTTGGCAACAAATTATAAATAAATGGGATTTTTATTTGTCTAGACGCGGTGCTCGTAGATCGAACGTCAAGTAGTTCGACGTACCACCTGTCATTTCAAAATTTAATGAATATTGGAATGTACAAGTAATGAACCTGTGTCAATTCGTGTTTGAAAATTTCCATTATTCAAAGCTAATGACTTTTGATAAGGCACAAAGATAAATAGATAAAACAAAGTGAAGTCCTGTTTTAACAAACCTGTTTATCGATTTCCGCAAATTTTTTGTATGAAATTACGTTAACCTTTCCATTTTAATTCGTTAAAATGAACTTCCGATGAACACACATTTAGGCATTTTTCAAGTTCGACTTATTATTATTATAACGATTGTTCCCCATGAGGAGAGCGATTGAACTTGAATTAGCAATTATTAGGACTTTTGCTTCATCTTTTCTGCCTTCCAAAAACGCTTCATCCTCTCTGGATGCTCTTTCTTCCGTTCATCTACCATTAACGATTAATTATTGGAAACGAAATAACTATTGAGGTTGTGGAAGGATGATGAACTTAAGTTTTCTTTGATGTTAAACTGTTGTTCTCGCCAGTAAAGTATAGAATTGATGAAGATAAGTGAGTGGTATAGTTTATTGCTTTCCTTGTCAGACTTGTTAAATGTCATATGTCGGTCAGACGTCTCAACAACTCAAAAAAAGAATTAGCCAACACAAAAGTGACATAAAGAATCCAAAAAAGATTTGTGCACTAGCAGAACATTGTAGAGTTACTTACTATAACATGGACTATATAATTCTGCAAAAATTTGAACATAAAGATCAGTTTCAGACATGTCAGTTTATCACATGTCTAAAGCTGATCTTATGAACTTAAGATCTGAAGTACGATGGACATAGAAAACATCATACTTTACACGAAAAATGTTCGAGGACAATAAAATCAGTGCCACATTTGATCGAAGCTCAAGAAAAACTGAAGGAACTCATCAGTTTTTCCAGGTCTATCGTCAATTCTGTTCACAAAAAGCTACTCCAATTTAGTTTTTCCATTTCTCGATGTCAAACGTCAAGACTAGCGTGGAGTTCTATTCATAGATTTACTTTTCTTTTTCTTCAGTTAATTTATTATCAAAATTTAAAATCCTTCGTATCGCTCCGTATTAACTTTGTGTATCAAATGCATCTAATAATGTCTAAGAGGTATTATAGAAACAGTTATTGAGTCAATTTATTGAAGCAAAATTTCAATGTTACATGGGTAATTTATGGACGAGTGGGGTGTTGATCTTCTATTTCCAAGTCCAAGGTTACACAGCTTAAAATAAACTCGTGCAATCTGATGATTGAAAGAATAGGAGGTTTTCATTTTTTAATGTTTTAAACAGGAAAATTATGGTGTTTATTATTTAGAGGATACCTCTCTTTTGGCACGAAGGGATAAACGATTCAGAAGTGTTTCTTTCGAATGAAGAAAAACTTCTTCAAAGGTAGGAATTGTACTTCGCTAAAAAAATCCATTTTCTCTCAATCCATAACGATCTATTGATATTTTTCTGAATCGATAAAAATATGGGAAATATTTTATATCCGACGACTGAACAGGCATGACCCCTCATGCCTTTTTTCCCTCATTTCAAGACGAAGAAAAAACATTTTACATAATAAATCAAATTCAAAGCACTTGGGACAAGTTTCACAGCGTATAAGAGTTTAATCAGTGTTTTAATTCCAATTCGTTACATAATGTTTTACCAAGTGATCGAAAAGTCAGTGTCATTTAATAAACATTTTACGTTTTGTTATATTAACTTCAAACTATTAAATTTTTCAGTAAGTTTCGCTCAAATTATTTTTGTTTAATTTTCAAATCAGTGGACCTATGGTTTATCGTCGGTTCCGAACGACCATTGGGTTTGTAATCTATGTACATTAGCCAACAATTGATCGCTAATTTATCACGAATCTATTGAAAAATGATAGAATAAAATTGATAATGTTGAGTGAACATGTTTCTAATGGTCAACTCATTATCAAGACTAAATTGATATCAATCACCATTGTTAATTATGAATAGATTACTATTTAATAATGTTTCACCAAGAGGTAAGCGAAAATTCAATCTCAGTTATCAACAATTAATCATTTATAATTTAACCTCTCAAGTCATATACAAGCACAAACACCCATGCATACAATGGGAATCGAACCCAAACCCTACCTCAACATAGTCGGGTATTTCCCCAGATACGGCGTGGATTTGATCAGATCATGATATAGTAAGAACTTGAGTTTTTGCTGTTAATTTAATTCCATAATACCTGAACATGAAGCGTATTCATATATAAATAATTGATTGTTTATGATAAACACATACGGAAACAAGTTTTTACCGTTTTAGCAGATTTTGCATATTAGAAAAGCATAATCTGAAGGTTACAAAGTGCTTGATCTGATGAAGTAATCAATTAAAAGTAACAGTTTCATGTAGTCACGTATATCATGACAATAGTTTGTTCACCGATTTACGCTTCTCAGTGTGTGGTACTAGTAGAATTCATTGCTGGAGACTTTGGGAATGTAAATATTCATCCAAGCTGTTTTGCATTATTTTTGTTTTTTTTTCTTATCTTCTTGTATCTTAACCTTCATGTAAATTATCATATATTATCATTTGCACACAAGAAAACTAAAAAAATTAATTGAAAGCTAACCTTAGTTAATATTTGTTACAATTAAACCGTTCGAGAAATTTATGTGATTCATTAATTTAATTACGAAATTACTAATTAAGTTTTGGGGATGAATATCTACACTCTTCATTAATTAATAAATTTGGAGGAAACCACGTTGAGTTTCGCGTGTTTTGATTGCATTTCATATCATCTTCACATGAGTCCAATAAAACGCATAACATTAATTCTTATCAGTAAACTAACCTGTGCTAAGAGAGATCTTTGAGGTCTTAGAGACTCTTCCTCCTGCCTTATCATAGCCCTCCTCACCCTTGCTAGTAAAGGTGAATCTTTGAGACTGACCGGCTGGTCAGGAGTCTGGGTACACTTATGCATTTCACTTTGCACCCACATACAATTTCACTTAAAAAAATTTCCTGGTACGATTCTTATCGAGAAAGGTTTGTAGGACACTTTACCATCGAGTTTGTCACGCTGGTTTTCGTAAACTAGTTCAGAAAATCTGCGCGCGCGCTCAGGATTTCGTTATCGTATCGATATGCTTCCTACGAAAGTTTCGGAGCTACTACACTTACTCGGTCTTGGCCTAGCATGAACCGTACGGAATTGGTGGGAGGAAACGTGTGCGCTGTATGATATCACCTCGGAAAATGCAGCACGATTGGCGAGTGATAACCCCGATGCAATTTTAAGATGTGTTTTCTGGAGATGATATGCAGAGATGTCTAAATTTTTACGAGAATGATTCATCAATTATTGATTTTCGTGCTTGTATTTTCTCTATATGCATTTTTGTACTTATTTATTATTTATTTGTAATAATAATGATAATAATAATAGTACTTTATTAGTACTCCATTGTAAAATTCATATAATAATAATATAATAATAATTTATTGTCCAAACAAGCAAGTTTAATTACAGGCTATCAGAAAATACGAATATCACATTATATACAGTTGATATACTCATGTGGGCAATATAGCTCCTAATATTATAGTAATCTTTATCTTTATTGTAGAGAAAAGAAATTTCTTACAAATGGTAGGAGTTTTACGAATCATTCTTCCAATCCTCCTCCACAAATAATATCCGTGCACTTCACCAACCCAAATAACAGAAAACGTGAATTAAATTTTTATAACACAAGAATTCTGCATTGAAAAAGCATAAAATTTCAGGGAAATTTTAGAATTCACAAAAATTCAATTTCAATTAGGAATGATTTTATATAACATACAAAAATTACCAAAATAATACATTATAAGCCTACAAGGCTGACCTTTGATTATTCATATTATTTTCCATTTTAATTTTAGAAATTCGAAATGCTATGAATCATTGAAAATCATTTTGAAGCTTATATGTCAACAACTAGAGAGAATTTTCACTTATTATAACATTTTAAAAAGAATGGAAAAAATAAAAAGTGAATGGGGTACTTTTAACTTTTTTAGTGGCTATCTAGTTGTCTAGTTCTTACGAAAACGGCGTCTTTTAGTTTAATTTCTTCTTCAAACATGTCTTTTATGATGACAGAATAGATTATTTATCGGAAATTCTAAAATTTGACTGTAATCTCAGTTTCTTTCGTCAAATGTTTGTTTTCGAAATCATGTCCTAATTATATTATATTAAATAATGAAAGACAATTGCTAATGGCAAATAATGACGTTTCACGAGTTGTGAGTAAATTATCAGAAATGTCATACGATTTGTCCAACAAATTCCAAATATTGTCAGTTGATAAGAAAGGCACGCATCTCTTATGAATGAACATTGAAATCAGTAATGAATATTATTTAAATATTTGTCAATGGCTCCAATTTTTATGTGATATTTGTTAAGAAAATAATTTCGCACTCGTATTTGTTTCAAAACAACTGAATATTGGAAATCACGTCAATAAGAATGCGTCTTTCTATGTTTCGTTTATGCTGCTGTATTATTTGATATTGACTTGTCATTTATTATTTGTGATTCTCATCAAGTATTCTCGCTATTTCTTTTTTTATTTATCTTATTAAGGCAATTTTCCCTGAACTTGCTTTTTGAATTTGTGTTTTGTTCATGTTTCAAAATCAGGAAATTATAATAATTAAATCAAATATCGAATTCTCAAAAATGTTGTTTCAACCAAGTACATTTTCGGAGGATTTTGCTCTCGAGGAAATCGAAACACATTGTTCTCTGCATACTAGCAATATATCTAGAGAAGATATGTTCAAGAATAGAAAAAAATATTGCAAATTGAATATTTTTCCGAATCAGTTCGATTTCAAAATGTATACAAAAGATATGTATGGAAAAACTTTCTTCAGATTCATTGGAAAGGTGAAATGACTATCTAGCTCCAAGACTCCAACATAATGAGCCATATTTTGACATCAGTTTTTCGAAAAATTTTAAATTTTAAGTCGGATATACATATATCCTTAAGTAGGTCAACATTCTCTGTTTGTTGCCAGTTTTAGCAAAAATTCGTTGAAATGAAATACAAATAACTGAAAATGTGAGGTAATTTTTTAGGTTAATTGTTTATACATGAAAAACGATGACTATTCATATGAAACTCTCTGTATATGATATTAAAAATAATGGAGCAATAATTCAAATGAAATCTGACTTTTTTGGATTTTCATATACCTAACCACCAATTGCGAAATATAAATTAACTACAGAAGACATCTAATTATTTCTAATAACTGCTTACTAGTCGTGGAATTATCAAATTATGTGACCACAATCTGGCTGAAGAGATTTTTGTGAATTCTCGATTAGTTATGCAAAATTAGATATGAATAACTTATACCTCGCAATAAAACAAAATAGTCGTTGCTGATGCCTATTTGACAAGTTGTCGTAATCAACAAGATACCACAGGCCACTCTGTCTCCATATTATAATGTAGAATTATGGAATTAACCATGCTCTACTTACTATTGCATTGAATATTATTTAAAATGATTTGCTAATTGAAATTTCGTCGAAACGTTTCTTAGGTTTGAAATACTCTCAAAATGTAAAGTCTCGAAATCGAAATCATTAATCTGATTTCAAATAATTCTTCTGAGTGATCATCAGGTTTCAGTAGAAACTTTTATTAATATTCTTGTACTATTTCATACCAACACAAGTCTGTAATATAAGAATTTCGATATAACCAAATAATATAAGCAGTTCTTTTGATGAAATTAGAATAGAACGTCCAATAAATTTACAATCCCTTTAATCAGAGCTCGAATAATTAATTTTACCTAATCCAATATAAAACACTGATTTCATTAGTTCAAAATAACGAAAATTTAATTGAATTAAGCGAATTACTGCGTCAGGATTTAATTTAAAGGTGTAATGAACACCTTAGTAAGATCCTTTTTTCGTGTTATCTTATTCAAGGCTTGATTGAAAAAATCACTATTAAGACCTAATACAGACCTAATTTGTAACGTATATAAGACCTAATATATAACGTATACAGACCTAATTTGCTGACAAAGAAAAGACCCTTATTAGACCCTCTTCTTCTTTAGTAGAAGAGGGTATAACACCTCACTCATAAATGGTATGATGTAAGGCTTTGGCTGGCTGCTCTCGAGGTTGGCTGTACTTTTATCTGAACAATAATCGCCCTAACTAGTCAATGTATTGTGTAACTGGCTATTTCAATTCTCCTTCTTTTCAATATAAAAATCGAAATAAAATCAGGTACAAATGAAGGCGTTTAAGGATTAATAATGCTCGGTATCATTAGCTACCAGTTCTGTTACTATCATTGTTGTACATGTGTTGTTTAATTTTAAGACTGATCATTTAGTTATTAACGTAGATTTTTGAGGAACTTCTAGAATTTTGGAGCTTTATTCGATACCGTAGTTCGGATGTGTTTAGTTCCTTTGTAGTTTGCTGTCGTTCTGTCAAACCTGACTTTTAATAATGTCATTGTTTTGTAACAATCAGACATAACCTACACGATGGGTTATCAATTGGAGCTAAACCATGCGGTCTGGTACAAATTTCGTTTATTTTATGGAACAACCTTTTAGAATAAACCTCCATTTCGTAAGTTAACCTTTTTATTGTTTGAGTCACCATGTTGATTGTAATATTTCGTTGTAGCACTCCTGATGAAGGAACAATATAGTTTTGAAAGCTCGAGTTAAGGAAAAAAGAGTCTTCTTATTTGACACCACCTGACTGCTATCCCACGAATATTTAATTTATGTCTAACTAGTCAGTCGCGACTTACTTACATATATATATATATATATATATATATATATATATATATATATATATATATATATATATATATATATATATATATATATAATATTGAAAGTATTCCTTAACTTCCTTTCGATAATTTTTTACGAATTATTCAAGAGAATATAATAGCAGCGCCTACTTGCCTAAAATGCAAGACAGATATTGTTTCGTGCTACAAGGCACTCTTCAGTTGCGACTCCTTTAACAAACGAAAGGCATCGATTTCAATTCTTAATTTGAGTGAAGAATTATTGAATGTTAATTTATTCGATCATTTTTATAAAATAATCGAATTATTGATATTTTTAGTATTGAATATTTTCAACTGCTATGATATAACCACGATAACTATAAATTTAATTCCGTATAGTTTTTATCTTCATGGTTTAGTAGTCCCTTGATGTCATATATATATATATATATATATATATATATATATATATATATATATATATATATATGATATATATAATAAACACCATTCTTGCACACATATTTATCGAATTAATTCGAGTAGTACTTGATATTAGGAAATTATAATTAAAAATAAAGTAATCTTATAGATTATTAATACAAATTCGGGAACAGTGAGAAAGTGACCAACAATACCAATGGGAAAAGAAATCGTCAATGATAAAAGGGAATGAAAAATTTAACATTTTTCTCATAGTGAGGAAGAACTTGAGTTACTAGTCAACGAAATATACCTATTAATTATTCATACTTATATAAGTACTTCTTATCATTATACACATCCATAACTCAAGTAAATAGTGATATGAAAGAATTCATATATTATATTCACTTTTTTACACTTTCATTTGGTAGAAAAGAGAACATTAATATTCGAAAATCACTTTCAGAAACTTAAAAGGGGTTGGAATTTCCATCATCCCCTACGTAAATGTTGTACATTTTCAGTTTTGCATTAATAATTGCTTACGTTCACTAGTATTCGATGAATAAGTAGTTCATTTGTTCTAGTAATCATAGTATTTTTTCAACATGGATTTCAGTTTCATAATGTTTCAAAATATTTGCTATCATTTTTCATATAACTATTTCTAATCCTTCTATTATTTTAATACTGAACGATATCAATCATATCTCTATATGAAATGAATCACAATTAATAAAATTAATAGATACTCGTATATGTTTCACTTCGTGTTCACTTTGAAGAATTTGATACACTAAAACGCAAGTCTAAAAGCTACTGAAAGCATTTAAAAATAATTTAACTAGTTTGTCTTATTAGGAAATCATCAAATGACTCGATTATATCTTTATAGGGGAAACATTTAACAAATTATTATTGAATGATTTGAGTGATTTTTAGGCTTGTTACTGTCACAATTTATTGAAACACCTTTCAATATAAGATAAATTATTCAGTTAATTTGCTGCTTGAATTCAAATCTGCATAACTACTACTATAACAAATCACAAATCACTGTGAAAGATTGATCTGAGAAAGTAAAAATTGACAGTATAGTAGTAGAAGTAGAGAGATGAATGAGTCTTCCACAAAAGAGTTGATTTTTTCACTCCATTGGTATGCATCCACTGTTCCAAAACTAGAATAAGTTGTAAATAGTGTACGTGCTGAAATAAATGAAAGGAAGGTATTTGTACCTTCGGAACAAAAATTCCATGGTTTTGTCAGAATGTAAGTGTCTAATCTATGAGAAATACGAATAGCATCTTTCTTTCATATAATTCTTGATTTTTGTGATTCTCAAAAAGATAGAGATGACTTTGGTATTTGAAGGCTGAATTTCGATGAATTTATGATGTCTCAATAATTTCGAGGAATGAAGAATGTATTATATTTCTGCACGTTTTGAAATCAAACCTGTGTTAGTTGTATCTTCAATTCCGATCAGCTCTTCTTATATTGTAGTATTATAAAAAATTTTTAATACAATATGATAATGGGCTAGTTGCCCGATATTAATGTCGAATATATCAAGTTTTGTTGTGGAAATCAGTGAAGTAATGTTTTATACGATGCTTTTAAACAATGTTTCAAGAAGTGTTGTGTGAGAGGTCAGTTGGAAGTATAAGCTCTCAACGGAATGTCGATACTTAGAGTACCTTTTCGATATATTTTAATTTAGTGAATTGTCGAAAATTTTCTAATACTTCGGGAAATTTCATATGAATATTCTGCGTCACGTTATCACAATAAGAGTGCAAATCAAATTCAAGTGTTTGAATTATTCTCTAGTTACTAAAATGGATACTATTCAATATTTCGAAGTACATTATTTACATTCTATCATTTTCGAACAAAAAACACTTTATTTAAAATATGCTGAAACGACTACTTTTTGTTGAGGAACAAATCTTCAAAATACAAATGTAGTTTGAAATTTAGTAAGAAATTCAAAGAAACTTTGATTTTGTTTCTGATGTGAACAGAATAATATTTCGAAATGCTGAGAAAGTGCTTGAAATAAGAGACAAGGCTTTTATTAGGGTGAAATTAGGTTTGTAAAACGAAGATCGAATAAGATCATTATTTAGAATATTTTCGAACCTTCAAATAAATTGAAATTATTATTTTACTCAAGTGATTATTTGACTCAGTTGAGTCTGAAACACCTCGATGAAATTGATTACTTATAACTTGAAAAAACGAATCATTATGAGTATGACTTATAAACTTTATCAAATTTATAACATTTCTATCAATTTCATTCTTAGCAAAAAAATTCGAGATATTTATCACTGTATTTCATTGTTTCGTTATCTTACATTTTAATGCAGCGATATGAAAAAGAAAAACTGAATTTTTAATTGTGTCTATTGTATTTTCTTTTGCAGTATTTGAATCTTAGCTCAGTTTAGTTTTGCCAGATTGTAAACTACATAATTTGAATTGAGATTTTCGTCAAATAATTTCTAGGCAAATTTTCTAGTTGGAAATACAGAGAGACAAGTTATTATTTCAGCAATGATTATTTCTTTCATTTTATTAAACTAACACTACATTTGTATATCAAACTCTAGAGTTAATATACTTATTTCAACAAAAACTTCAGGGAGCTCAAATTATAATTTCACAGAACTAACAGAGATTTCTTATTATTATCATGGACTGTTTAGTACTATTGAATATTTGACCTCATATTCTTTAATTCTTATGCCTCCTAATTAGAAACTCAAGCTAGTCTCAATAAAAAATTTTCAAATAGAAAAGCAAATAATTCTTCAATCTTCAATCTTCATCGTAAATTTGGTGGTAACTGCTGCCTCCAAAATTCTTGTCTTGCGTTCAGATAATCAACAGTTTCTTGTACATTTTTAATAATCGTATCGTCGTTTTCTTTAAATTTACACTTGATGTCGGGGTTTTTGAGAAGATTGTCCAAGTAATCCTTATCAGGTCCAAGTTCACGTAGCAGCCTGCTATCTTTCGAAGACCTTGCTCTACTTACGGGAGTCACTCTTTTACTTGACATTGAATTTGAAGTACCAGTTCTGTTAGTTGGTGGATTGGAAGAAGGAGTAGTCGTCCTCTTGGTTTTACCGAATAGTGTAGATCCTCCAATAGCATTTTCGATCGCTTTTTGAGCTTTATGAACTCCCAACTTGAATTGCTCATGATCTGGTCTGATGTGTAACCCTCTATGAAAATACATGAGACTGTATTCGAAGTTGCCTAGAAAGTAAAGCGACTCGGCCTTCTGGTAGATTGCTTTCAAGTAATGTTTGTCGATGTTCAATGCCATTTCTGCATCTTCAAGAGCCTTGGCTGGTTGTCCAAGAAGAATGTAACATTTGCTTCTAGCTACTAATGCGTTCTTCTCTGTTGGATTCAACTCCAGTGCCTGTAAATATGAAGAATAAAATTTGACTGAGATTGAATTCTCGCTTAACTCTTGGTGAAACATAATTGAATATTAAATTAAATTGGACTCTTGGCTAAATGTTTCACGATTTATTTAACAATATGAAATAGTCAATATGTTTCGAGCCTTAGCTCATTTTCAAGACTGGAAATCATTCTTGAAAATGAGCTAACGCTCGAAACATGTTGACTATTTCATATTGTTAAATAAATCGTGAAACATTAAGCCAAGAATATAAACTTAAATTCAAACACTTGAACTTATGATTTACACTTTATTGACGACGAAGCATTTAAGTAAACATAATTTCAATATTTCATTTAAAACGAACAATAATTTATCGAGACACATTAAGAACAATAAAAACAAAATTAAAAGAGAAGACAAATCAGGTGTTTACTAATTGAATTGTGGAACATGTCCCGGTATATATATATATATATATATATATATATATATATATATATATATATATATATATATATATATATATATATATATATATATATAGGTAAAACTAGTAGAAATTTTGGTACTAGTATACAGTAACATAAATATAGCTTCGCCCATAATGAAAGTAATTCGAATTATGCTAACCATTTATTAACAGAAAACCATACTTTCAATACGTATTTAAAATTTTACACAATATAGAGAGAAGTAGTCAATTAGATTATTGGGAAATAGTGGAAATAAATCGGCTTAAAAATTCTGGAAATTTGCTCAATGAACAGATAGAATTAAACAATTCACCCTTGTTAAACCTTTTCAGGTAATAGAAATTATTTTTCAGAATGGAATATCTTGGGTAAAACCAAAGTCATAGAATCCCAAAATTCCCTGATATGTATACCTGTGTGTTTCAAAATGTTGTTATTATTCTGTGAGCATCTGAAGAAGTCGTATGTAACGACGAAACGCGTCACGCTATGTAGTCAATAAAGTGTAAATCATAAGTTCATTGAATTTAAGTTTATATTCAATTATAATGGATTTACATCAAGTAAACGCCAACACTATTAAATAAAAAAAAATTAAGCCAAGAGTTTAATTTATTAATATACAATAAAAATTGGCTAATCATAGTTTTTGATGTTATGAATTATTGCTGATATGAAAATTAACCCTTAATCGTGAAAAGTGATTCATAAAAAAAATTATAACGAATTTTTGATAAATCGATACTTCAATTGCTTTTTCTTATCATCTATATTCTCTCTTGGCAAATTTGTCTTACATATTGATGAAATTCTATTTGAAAATTATGCTCATAAATTTAATAAATTCAAAATTTATCCCGATATTCATATTAACATCAGAATATAAGCATACTGACGATAAATACTGAATTGTGAAATAATGAATTTCACAAAGTAAAAAATATAGTAAAATTGTGTTAACATTTCAAATTCTATTATTATTATATCTATTCATATCAAATATTCTTGTCCAGTTGGATGAATCATTAATTCAGAATAAATTTATGGAAGATTTATATTTTTTTCATCATTTCAAACATTCCTTAGTCAAAATGATTTAATTAATGCAAATGCACTGCATTTCAATATTAGTGCAATATGAAGTAAAAAGTTCAAATGAAAGATTAGTGGTAATATTACCACATTGACGATCTTCGAGTAGATTTTATCATTTTGATAGAATTGATTATTTAAATTTTTTTCGATATTATAAAAATATTTTTGAATGTAGTGTAATTTTCGATGAAAGAAATCCCTTCAAAAATTCTGAATACCCACATAGTAAATATAGCAGCGAATATAACCAATTCAACACTGAAAGATTTAAATTTCAAGATCACGGTAATACATGATATAGTTATAATGTATTATAAAAAAATATAATTGGAGAAGTGGGATGCAGAAATTTATATCCAGTATTATTAACCGATTGTGTGATTGATATGCTGACGACTTCATGATAAGCGCAAAGAATGAAAAATATTCAGAACAAACAAATGGTTGTCAGTATCTTCCTATTACAATACGAAGAGAAGGAAGAAACGAAGCAGTTATAAAAAACCGATTAGAGAAGTTAACAACGCCTAACTACTCACTAAGTTAATACTGCAGAGAAATAAAGTAGAATGAAATAATGAACTAAAGTTCTGTTTATCTGAAACCATATATAAACCAGTAGACATCTGATGCTAAAGCTGGAATTTAACAAAACAACAAATAAGTAAATTACAGGCTAAGAAAATGAACTCCCTGAGGAAGATAGGAGGAATTCATTAAGGAACATCATACGGAAGCCTGAAATTGAAGAACGAAGTAAAATCAGCATAAAAACTATAGAACCACAAAAACTAGGTGATTTGGATTTTTTGAATGAAAGATAGCAGAAAAACAAATTGATATGAAAGGTAGAGTCAAATCTGAAGATAACGGAAGCTGACAAAAAAAAAACTCAGAATGTGATTTCATGTAACAATATTTAGAATTTTCTCATAATTTGATACGAATACACATGACGACGTTTCGACGTTAATACTCTCAGTATTAATTGATAAAGAAGTAGTACTTCGAAACGTTGTCATGCGTATTTTTATCAAATTATGAGAAAATTTTAAATATTGTTTCATTATGGATATTAATTTTCTACAAGTATCGGCCTCATCAATCATCAAGATGTGTTTTCTTTTTGAAAGGTGTTTTTTTAGAGGTATAGAACTTCAAATTGCAATAAAACAACGATAGATCATTCGCTTGACAGGAATTTTTTTTATTCGAAATATAATCTTGTGGCATTACATTTTGAATATGATTTCTGGCATATGACCGCCACGGCTGGCTTGGATGTAGTCCAATCTGGACGTCCAATTTTCGATGACTTTTTCCAACATTTGTGGCCGTATATCGGCAATAACACGACGAATATTGTCTTCCAAATGGTCAAGCGTTTGTGGCTTATCCGCATAGACCAATGACTTTACATAGCCCCACAGAAATTAGTCTAGCGGTGTTAAGTCAAAAGATCTTGGAGGCCAATTCACAGGTCCAAAACGTGAAATTAGGCGGTCACTAAACGTGTCTTTCAATAAATCGATTGTGGCACGAGCTGCGTGACATGTTGCGTCGTCTTGTTGAAACCACAGCTCCTGGGCATCATGGTTGTTCAATTCAGGAATGAATAAGTTAGTAATTATGGCTCTATACCGATCTCCACTGACTGTTTGGCGAACATCGTTCGCCAAAACAGTCCATTCTGAACGTTATGGCCATCATCGTTCTTGAAAAAGTACGGACCAATGATTCCACCAGCCCATGAAGCACACCAAACAGTCAGTTTTTCTGGATGTAACGGTGTTTTGACATACACTTGAGGATTATCTTCACTCCAAATGCGGCAGTTTTGTTTGTTGACGTAGCCATTCAACCAGAAGTGCGCTTCATCCAAAATGGACGTAGTGCGCGACACGTTTTCCGCACAGGACCATTATTTTCGAAATGAAATTGCACTCTTTGCACGCGTTGTTTAGGCGTGAGTCTATTCATGATCAATTGCCAAACCAAACTGAGAATAAATCACTTCTCAGCTGTTAAATTGGTCGCCATCTTCAACAGCAATGCCAGCTCAAAGTTCTATACCTCTAAAAAACCACCCGTTAAAATTCAAAGCACATGGCTAAATTCAAGAGTTTTGAACTCGCCCCACATATTTTGGGCTCTTATCAGCTGTCAATTGTTCAAAGACAACATGGTTAGTAGCCTGAAACATATATGAAGGGAATTAAAAATTTTCGTGGAATATTGTTTACTGTTCTGAGTTGCATTGTCATAATTTTTAAATACGTAGCACAGGGGTCAGTTAGCATTAAAATATTACATTGCCTGCACGTAAAATAGAAAGTTATTCTGACCTTGCTTATAAAATCAACTGCAATTTTCAAATCTCCCTTATGCATTTCATAATTTCCCCATGCTAAAAATGTACTAGGTTCTGTTTCTTCAGGCATCTGTAACGCTTTACACCGATCTTCTTTCCTTTTCAATTTCAGCGATTGCTTGATATCCCTTGACCCCATATTGACTGCAGCTGCTCTATCTTTATCGCAATAGAGCTCTTCATGTTTAAGACCACTGAATCTCTTTCTTCTTTTCTTTCCTTTCTTCTTGATTTCTTGATCTATGTCTTGCAACTTCAAGTGTTCCTCCAACTGTGCTTGCTTTCTAGCTTTTTCTTCTTCCAATTTTTCTAGAGCTGCTTGAGCTTTTTGTTTTTCCAAGTGAGCCTCTAAACGGTTTTCTGATTCAGAAGCATCATCAGTATCATCAACGTTTACACGAACGAAGCTTTGTAGAAGCTCTGCTTCTCTGCTAGTGTTCAAACGTTTGTCAATGAAACTTTTAACCTCGCTTTTAACAACGTTCTCAGATTCACTCATTTTTGGGTGCTTTGACTTGACAATATGAGTTTTTTCTTTTGGTAACAATTAATTCAACCTATAAAAGCGTCGGTTTGAAATTGATATTACGTTTAATATATATATTTTCGAATTTAAATTTGAAAATGACCCAAATAGAAAAAATTGTACTTCCTTTCGTGTTTATACTTTCAGTACTAAATTTGTTGAAAAAATGCTTGAAATTGCACTACGATTAAAATTCCATAAATTGTAAACTTATTATTAGTAATCAAACGTTTACAGTTGTGAAAATTATTCATAAGGGATTAGAACTACGAACTATATCTACTGTGAAGAATTTTGTAATGTGTTTTATTTATACTTTTGTAATCAATTTTGAAGAATATTTAACCAGTATTGCGCGAGATGTCAATCGATAATCATTTATTATATGGTTAACAATAAACTAACACTAAAATAGAATGTACAGTAAAGTACTCAACATCTCCTACAGGTAGGTAAGACAGGTAAGTAATCGTCTAACCACCAGGGTGGCTGACCGTCCCAATATTCCCAAGATCAAACTAATCTGAATGGAAAGAATCTTCAAGCACCTCGTTTGTAGCTCTGAAAACGGGAGGTAGTTCTAACATTTAACTTTACCAGCAAAACTGGAGCAGTTTGAGAATTATACAGCTTCATGTCTCAACAAATAGTGAGGGCAACTTCTTAGGTCCTACGACGAAATGTTGAACGAGAAGAGTTTGTGGCCGAATAAGTTCAAGTATTTATTAACTTATTTTATATATTTCTATTCTTAATTTTTTTTTAATTATCAAGAAGCATTCAACAAATAAATACAGGCGTACTATTCTTTCCAATTTCCATATCGAAGCCACTGACCTCGCTTTAGAGTGTCTTGGAAAACTAATTTGTGTATAAAAATTATAATTGAATAAAAATTAGAATCATGAAGCAGATTAAAACCAGATATGTACTTAAATTGAAAAATATTTGTAGTTTATGTTTACGAACTAAAGTTAGTCAAAGTTTTTTTTCATTGTCATGGACACTTTCACTCACAATTAAATTATCATTATTGTTTTGAAGCAAATGTGACAAACTTACAATCTTCAATTTTTGAATTCATTTTACTTTTAAGAAGGAAAATGTTGAAAATTCAGATGTCCACTGGAAAAACGTTTTCTGTTTTGTGCAGAATCGAAATGTTATTCTTTGAATTAATAACAATCACTTATAATTGTGTTCAAATAGCCCAAACTCTGTATTCAACGAATTGAACCCCAAAAGGCAGAAAATACTCAAAAATTGAACATATAAAATAACTTTAGTCTCAAGTGTAACACTTTATTTATAAACAACGTTTAGATGATATAAGGAAGCACCTTTTCAATAACTTGTTATCTAATCAGTTACCTACCCATATTTACAGTGACCGTTTATATATCAAACATATTTGTTTCTATAAAATATAATGACTTGGTTATCGCACTGTGATAAATGCCATTATTTAAACTACGATTTTTTATGTTCCTACAAAATTAGTTTAATAAATAATAATATCAATTGACTTCCTTCAAAAAATTCGCTTGGAATATTGTGAAAAAACGCCGTAATGCAAAGTATTTCATGGGGTTAAGTATATAACCCGGTTATTTGTTATTTGCTGAATTATATAGAAGTTTATTATTTATTTATTTAGGTATATTATTTGTAAAATGCATTAAAACATTTTCTCGAATCAGAAGAAATTATTGTATTCAGCTCTTCTTCCTATTGAAGGAACTATAAGTTTACTTCCCAAATTACTTGTGACTGAAAGTAAGAAAGGACCTCTTCATAATTTTTTTAAATTTTCAAAGACAAATATTTGAAAGGTTGGTATTTTCTTCAAAATGTTTCATAATTAGTTTTAAATATGCGAACAGAAGTTTATAATTCAATATATAAATATTTTTTCAACATTATTTTAATACTGAGGTTTATTGAATAATAAAAAAAGAAAGAAGTTAAAAACATGGAAAATACATCAATTCTACAAACTGAATGATAAAAATTCCAAACTTTTTTAAGGACCTGGAACTTCGTATTTGATAACTCAAATGAGTTTTCTAAATCTCTTTATGGTAATCATATTTATTCTTATAATTATCATATAATTATAAGAATTATATTATCATATAATATTTTTTCACTTATTTGCAATGTAATCGGTTTTGAATTTTTTTTGAAATACTAAGTAGTTTTAATTAAGAAATAAGTATTAATGATACATTTGTTTTATTAATTATATATAAATTCAGACAAGAAAAATAGCCATTTCATCCTCATTGAAAGTGCTCTTTCTTGTAGACCTTTTGAAAGAAATATATCTATCTCATTTTATGTAGGTAAAATTCTGCGTTAGGAAGACATATTTATATTGAGAATGAAAGTACAAATTTATTCTAAGTGGGCCAATTTTTCGTATATATAATTAAAACGGTAAATATAACTCACTGTTATGTAACACCTTATCATACCACTAATTCACAACTTCCTTTCAAAGATAAAAGGTAAGACGTTTTCAAAAGCTTTCATATTATAATAACAGCAATTTACAAATATTTCGTGCAAGGCGAATTTAGCACTAAAAGTAACACTTTGGGTGTCGTTGCTATGACTACTTAAAAGGTGTGATCAATTTTCACCCTGAGCAACCAAAAGCTATGAATTGACTCCATTTTGCCGAAATTAACTATGAAATTAATGCATTTCCGCCTTTATACTAATGACATTACGGAGTGTTCAGAAAAGCGCGGACTTTTTGGAGACTTTAAAATATCAAATTCAATGAAAACTTTCATTGTAATGTCAAAGCTGGATAAAATTAAATTCACGAAAATATCTTCAACAGTTATTCAGAAATAATACGAGTATTTGAAGTGATAAATTATATCTAAACATATTTTCATTTATCTTATTGTATCATTTCGGAAGAAGTTATAATTTATATATATATATATATATATATATATATATATATATATATATATATATATATATATATATATATATATATATATATATATATATATATATATATATATATATATATATATATATATATATATAAAATATCCGAGGTCAGAACTATGTATAAAACTTGGTTCTCGGAATGAGCCGCGTTCTAGATTTATATAATCTCGACGTTTCGGCTTCCGTTGTGAAGCCATCTTCAGGAGTTCGAATAAATTAGTAAAGGTAAAGATTATATAAATCTAGAACGCGGAAATCTAGAGAGCGACTGAACTTGAATTCGCAATCATTAGGACTTTAGCTTCATCTTTTTCGCCTCCCAAAAATGCTTCATCATCTCTGAATGCTTTCTTCTGTTCATCTGTCCATTTTATTCCAGGTTGGCGATTTGATTTTTGATCAAATTTCACATGTGCGATTTTATAACGACACTTTAGATCTTTTGGGCCTCTTTTAGCCACTCTGTTCCGCATTTACTCTTCATAATTATATCGAGTAGTTTGTTCGGTATTCTGGACTGTTTCATTCTCTAGACATGTGCATAGAACTTGCACGTTGTTTTCTATTTTCTTCCATTATCGTATTTGGCTTTTGATAAAGTTCATAGTTTTCATCCAAATGACGTTTCTATTGATAGGATCGTAAATCTTTCTAAGAATTTTCCGATCATGTTTTTCTATTTCTCTCATTGTTGAATGACCATCAATAACCATTAATATATATATATATATATATATATATATATATATATATATATATATATATATATATATACTCTATTAGGACTCTTAATGTCTTAACAAATATTTCAAATGAAAACCCATCACTTTCGAGAGTGAATATTGAGACAAATTTCGAAAAATTCATGATCTTGGAATTAATAGGATACAATTGTTTCATCATTATTATGAATCATCAGTCTTGATTTAATCTATCAATCAAGAATCGATGACATTCAAAACGTCCATAGGTCCTATGCCAAATTGAGGCGAATTTTTCTCAGTGAAATATTCACTAGAGCTCCCTCTATCGGAGAATATACAATGCAATCTTTAGCTCATTAGTCTGTTGTTTTAGTAAATGCGCCTATTAGTCATTGTACGTAAATTGAAACAAGAAAGCCTTACATAATGATTTTTGAGATTATTCACCTATTTATTGATAAAAACATAATAATTAGGTTTTCCTGATAATAAACCAACTTCTCGACCAAAATAACAGAATGTCTATTGAATATAAACTTAAATTCATACAATTGAACTTATGATTTACATTTTAATAACTACATAGCATGACGCGTTTCGTCGTTACAAACGACTTCTTCAGATGTAAACAGAATAATGACAAAAAAAATTGAAAAAATATGAAAAAATAGGTATAAATATGAAGGCAATCTGAGATTCTACGAATTTGAGGTTTTACCTAAGATATTCCATTCTGAAATCTAATTTTGATTGTACCTGAAATGTTTTAACAAGGGTGAATTGTTTAATCTGTTCATTGAGCAAATTTACAGAATTTTTATGCCGATTTATTTCTATTATTTCCACTATTTAAAATCTAATTGACTACTTTTCTGTATATTATTAAAAATTTTGAAATTCATATCAAAAGTATGGTTTTCTGTTAATAAATGGTTAGCATAATTCGAATTGCTTTTGTTATGCGCGAAACTATATTTATGTTCCTGGATTCTAGTACCGAAATTTCTACATGTTTTACCTGTATATACACCGGGACATATTCCACATGTTAATTGGTAAACCCCTGATTCGTCTTCTCTTTTAATTTTGATTTTATTGTTCTTAATGTGTCTCGATAAATTATTATTCGTTTTGAATGAGATATTGAAATTATGTTTTTTTAAAAAGGTTTTGACTTTTTGACTGACTGTTCCAAAGTATGTTAAATTATTAAAGTTACGATTTCTATCTTCTATCTGCGAGGAAATACTAATCGCAGAGCTTTCTGATAGAGTTTTTTGTAAAGAATTTTTGACACTAGTTCGCTCTATTAATTATTATTAACCGTAATCTGTTTAATAATGTTCAATTCTTTATTGAAGTTATCTTAAATATTTTAACCTAATTTTCAACTCAAATATTTAACAGAATGTCGTTGTATTCAACGATGGATTCAAGACTTGGAGATCTAAGAACCTAAGCAGGCTCTTAGACCTTCAATCAGTCCTGACTGATTAATCGATCAGTCCTGACTGAGTCTCGACGAATACATGAACCCCCTATGACTCAAAAGACTGCCTTGAATAA
This sequence comes from Henosepilachna vigintioctopunctata, assembly GCA_030704895.1. Classification (NCBI taxonomy): domain Eukaryota; kingdom Metazoa; phylum Arthropoda; class Insecta; order Coleoptera; family Coccinellidae; genus Henosepilachna; species Henosepilachna vigintioctopunctata. The sequence continues at coordinate 12,335,059 of JARQZJ010000121.1, forward strand.
ATAGAAGAGTAGGTATGTTTTGCGTATATAAATGAAACTATAGGTGTATCATATGTTGGGAATGCTTTTAACGAATAATAACATGAATGAGAAGAAAATTTCTTTTCTTCCAGAACAAAAATGTTGGTCTTACCCCTAGCACGAATTCAACCACATCCTTGTATTCTGAAAGTCACCGCTCTTTAATCTGGGTCATAATATTCTTTACTTGACGTTAAATATCCCTCCAACAATTCATTGGGAGATTTGAATTTAAATTAGGGATTAACTCCTTACCCCATCTTGCCAGTAAATTTATTGGTGCACCAATATTATTCGAAGTTACGTGAACTATATTCAAAAGAATGAAATGAATTCCTGAATTGATAACTTTAGAAAATTTCAAAATATATTGATTGCATGAGGAAAAAAGTTGGAGAATTTGTTCGAGTATTACCACATAAAATTGAGATGCTCCCATTTTTGACGATGATATAGCAAATGGTAGCAATTTGGGGATTTTTTTAAATTGTATTGTAGACGCTTTTCGAAAACGTGCATTCAATACTTTATGCAAATCATTGGATAATTCAATAGTTTATAATGATGAAGTTGTTACTTTTGTCTTTTGGGAATATGGAAATTCGAATTTGATTTTGTAATAATTGAAATAAACAATAAATAAAATTAAAATAGACACTGAGTACATATTCAAAACAAAGTTCATTTCATGTTCAAAGTGTTCATTTTGAACATTTTCAGTGTTCTGAGCTACGTATGATAATTTAAACTGTTGCTATAATGTAAAGTGCAGTATCTGATCAAGTTTTCTTCTTTTTTCTTCGATAAAACTTTTTCAGGACATCTAGATCAATATACCTCCAACTTCATAACCTTATTGAAATGACAAATAAAACAGTGTATTCATGATTCAGAATTTACGTATTTTCATTAAACATTTGTGACGTAAGTTTCACCATTACAATAGCTTCACCATTTAATTTTCAAATTCCAACCAGAGCCTTGTGATAGGAGTGAATGTGGAATAAATGGAAGACTTGAGTAAGAATCCTGGGGGACACTGGAAGTTTGTCTCTAATTTAGGTGATTATAAGATACAATTTATAATTGAAAACGTAGTAGGATATAAGCTAATTATTCGAAATTGGAAAAACTGCCAAGGAATATTGGTAACCACAACAAAAACATGAATAACTTCAAAAAAATCAAGGTCTGGTATATCATATCTTGTTGATATAAATGTGAAATTTTATTCAATCATTACAGTACAACTGAATCTCGAAGATACAAGCACTAGGCTGATTTAAATTAGGCAAAATCACATTTTCATCGGAAGTGGACGAGAAAATTTTCATCAATTTTTTTTCCAACGAAAGTGGAGAAAATTTTTCAGGAATTTTGTCCTGAAATTGACTTTTCTCATTGAATCAGGGCGCAGATCACGAATTTATCAGTGATTTATAACCCTTATAGTTTCCTCAAAAATTCGATTGCAATGAGAAATTGCACTAAAAATTCCAGAATCACGTGAAATGAAAGCTATCTTCCAAATGAAAGTTTTATTGAAAATCTGATTCGGAATACGAGTTCTTCGACTTCAAATTAATCAAAAGATATATTTTCATCGAAATCTGAAAAAATATATTTTTGAACTTTTTTTTTACAACGAAAATGATGAAAATGTATGAATTTTGTATACAGGAAATTGAGTTTTTGTCATTGAATCAGGGACGCAGATCACGAATTCATCAACTTAAAAACAGAAACTTCATAGTTTCCTCAAAAATTCGATGGGAAATTTCAAGAAAATTTCGGAATCACGCAAAATGAAAGCCATCTTTCAAATTAGATATTTTATTGGAAATCTGGTTCGAAATATATGTTCAACGACTTCAAATCAGTGAGCAATTATACTTTCATCGAAATCGGCAGAAACATTTTTTTCCAACTTTTTTTTCGATAAAAATTATGAAATTTTTTTTTTTCTGGAAATTGACTTTTTTTCATTAAATCAGGAGCGTATATCCAAATTCATCTACAGTTTCCTCATGAACTATATCGTTTCCTCAAAAGTTACTTCCAAAGACGTTTGATTGGAATTAATGAAATGTGATTAAATATATGTGTTCTCTTAATTCAAAATGTGTCCTTTTGGATGAAATAAAATACCAGTCAGGCCTCGTGTTGCTGAAATTGACCTGAAAACCGGAAATCTCATGTGCTGTAGGCGTAAAATACAATGTAGGTAAATCGACAACAGTTTCAATCACGATACAGTATAAAAATAAATTTGCAATTCTATTAGAGAGGTTGGCTTGCGTGAACTGAAACTCCGACGAAATTGTTAAAAAATGCAGCGCAGCAAACTTTTCAGTGAGATTTAAGGGCAAGATAAACACTCGAAATCCTGAAGTTTCCGGATTTCTCTATTGGTAAAATTTGAATGCCATTCACAAGGCGCTCTTCACATCTACAAGACTTTAAGGAACTGGAATATTTTGGATGCGAGATCACATTTAAATGCTGAGTAGGATATGTGAGTTCGAATAAATGAAGATATCAATAAATACATTCATTCAAAGAGTTGTTATGTTTACTTTCAAGAAATATGTAATCTGAATCATCCGGTGGGTGTTGTACACACTTTTCAAAAAGAATTTTACAAAATAATAATAATAATAATACAACTTTATTGAATGGCAGCTCATTACAGTGTTTCCTTAAATATTAACAACAAACAAGTAGAAGCACATAAGCAACGGAAACATTTCAAAACGTGGTTAATATTGGTTTTCGCCAGTCTTACTATTAACCCCATAGAAGCAATATATTATACCTAAAAATGATTTGCTTTCCCTTTTTTCTGTTTATCTAACAGTAAATTTTTCATTTGTGTTTTGAAATGCAATAGTTTCATCGTTTTGTATTCATTATTCAGTTGGTTGAAATATTTAGAGACCAAGTACGAAAATGATGTCTGAAACTTCACGGTATTATGTTTTGGTATATTTATCATCATTTTGTCACGAATATTTCGGGAATGTAATTTATTTCTAGAAACAATTTTTTCGGCCAGATACTTGGGGCAAGATGTTGATGAAATTTTATATATAAATACATAAAATTGTGATTAAAACTGCCACATTTAATTTTGTATACCCCACACATTTGATTTTTATTAATATTTGATTTATTATTTTTGATTATTTTACCAATGTTATTAGAGGTCCGAAAAGAAATATTAATCTTATAGCTTGCTAAAAGTGATTTTAATTTCAAACTAGGTGCCCCCATATATGTTAAAGCACTATATATTGACTTTTCTTTAATAAGAGGATAAACATCTCTTACCGCTCTTTTGAAAAGTTTTTTGTTTATTAAGTTGTTTAAAATTTCGGGTTGGTATTCATTGTTTGAGGCTATTTGCATAATTAAGCTTTCTTCTTTTTTGAAATCACCGTTCGAAAGCGGCAGTTTAACAAGTCTATGAACCATACTATTAAATGATGACATTTTTTGTTGTATGGGGTGAACCGAATTATTATGAATTACTGTATCCGTGTGTGATGGTTTGTGATAAATAAAGAACGAATGTTCATTATCAAAGTTCTTCTTCTAATGTAAATTTTATTTTGGGGTGTAGCGAGTTAATGAAATTTTGGAAAGAATGAAGTTGTCTTTTCGAACCTGTAAAGCAACAAATAATATCGTTAACATATCTGAACCAATATAGAAAACGTTGGCTCAACGGATGGTCGTGGATGGTATGCTCTAAATTATCCATGAATATCTCAGCACATAAGGGACTAAGCGGGTTTCCCATTATCAGACCTTCAGTACTGCTAAAAAACTGACCGTTAAAACTAAAAAGTTTTGTTCTAGACATAATTCCAAAAGCGAAAGAATGTCTGACTTCATTATTGGATCTACAAAGTTATTATTGAGTGACTTTTCTATCAATTTTAATACATCGTTCGGTGGCACACTTCGTAAACCACTGGTATTTGTGTAAACCACTTCCTGAGAGTTTTATTTGAAATATTTCGATTGGAAACTTCAGTTTATAAAACTTTTTATTTATATATAATCATTTATTTGAGCCTGAAAAGAGTGAAAATTAATCCCTATTTCGGACTTTTTGATTCGGCTTGAAATTTGCTATGGTAATTCCAACAACCTCAATATTCAGAACTGCAATTTATATCAGATTAGTCATGTTCTAATTTCCGTGTAAGATAACAACAGCAAATTACATTTTCAGTTCATTCGTACGCATTCACATTACCGTAAAATAATCAGAGCTTCTCATGATACGTTCTGAGAAGTTTGAATCTGACTATGAATGAAATTTCAACGATAATACCTATTACTCATATTGTGTGTCCTTAAGTCCCGAATATAATAGTAATTATATTCATCTAATCATTCATTCAGATCAAGAACTCTGGTATATAAATATACCGTAAGCAAATCGAAAGATTGGTGCCTGCTCACCTTATTATAAGAGGAAACAGCCTTCTCCAAGTTACCAACTTTTACGTGACTATTTGCTTCTTCATACCATAACTTCGATTCTTTCTTTTGGCTGATAGCTTTGGCCATTGACTCCGTCCTTTGACGTTTCCTTTGGTCGCTCATGCTTGAATTTTTTATGGTTGGCTGCAAGAAATTGAATGATAAGGTTTTTGGAAAATGCTATAACTGAAATTTGTTGGTGAAATTTATGTCGAACATGGGATATTCAGTAGAGAATTAAGTCAGAATATAATTGATAATAAGTTTCTGTTAGTTAACATTCTCTAATATTTTAGTATAGGCGTAAATACAAGGATATTTGTTGATACTCAATCAACGAATGATTAATGTTAAATTCTGGCCTAAATATCCAAAGAACATTGTCTTCTATAAGCGATATATTTTCAGAGAAATTATGTTTCACTACCTTGAAGTCAGAAAGTATACAAATATATTCTACCCATAATTGGGGCTTGCAAATAATGTGAACGTGTTGGGGCATTAATATTAATTATGTCAATTTTTTTAGTCAAATTTTGAACCCTGGTGAAATGTATTCTATATATATATGTATATCGTGTATGGTAAGCACGAATAATATTCACTTCAATTTTATATATATATATATATATATATATATATATATATATATATATATATATATATATATATATATATATATATATATATATATATATATATATATATATAGGAAATAAAATTTTTTGTGCTTATGGCACTGAATGAAATATTAAAATAAATATCGAAATTGAAAAAAAATAAATTAAAAAAATTCGAGAAAGAAGATATGTGAAATTTCGATGCTTGGTGTGTCTATAATCTGAGAGGTGTTTTCTACTGATTCCCATAGATGGAATTTTGGAAAATACATAACACTACGATCTTCCACTTGGAGTCACAAGAAGATGCTTGGGGGTTGAAATCGTTGCCTCACTTCGATGGACGTGGTGCGACTGACGAGTTCCTTGCAGAACGAAACATATATGTTTCGCATTTCCATCAGGTGTGGCATCGATTTCAATATTTCTCTAACATTTATCCCTTGTAGGATAATGGAGACATCACATCGTACACGTTCACATATCTAGCTCTACTATAACATTCTCTTGATTAATTCGAATTTTTCGAATGAATGTTCTAGTGTTCATTTTCTTATATATCACACGTAAGATTGTGTGAAATATTTTAAAGTGCCTTTTCAAGGAAAAATCCTGATTCTGAATGAACTTTGCAGGCACTCTTAGGTAAAGTATCTGTGTTAGTTTGTGTCGTTTGCTTATCCGAAATACTTAAAGGTTCTTGCGTAAAATTAAGGAATTATCATAAGTTTCGTAGTTCAATATAAATTTGGTGCAATTTCATTATTTTTCTTTTCTTGTCTAATAAAAACTTTAATAATCACTAAATTACACATTCAAATGCAATCGAAAATAAATTTTGTTCAATCAAATCATTGATTGGATCATTCGAGTAATTTACTGATTGAGGGTACTCTAACAATTTAACTATATTTTCAGTTCTATAACAACAAATTATAGAAAATAATAATATATTGTATATTAATAACGAAATGAATGAAATGAAAAAAAATATAACAAAGAGCTCAATTTTATCGAAAAAAAACTGAAAGAGTACCTAATATAACTGAAAAACTAAGTTCAAATGCAATGTTACCAAGAACTCTAATCTTACCAAGAATCTAAATCCATTCATTTTAGTCAATTTCTGTTGTTCACATAACTCCTAATGATAACTTCTATAGAGTCAAAATAAATGTTACATTTTTAGCTATTGTATTGAATTTAGAATCTATAAACCAAATGGGGGATTGCATTAACGACTTGGTCCTTGAAGTCTCTAAGTAGAATTAATCTGGGGTGCGAGATTTTTACCTAAGAACACGAAAGTTCAAAGTAGACAAAAGAGGAGTACAGTCAATACTGTTGTGCAGGAATTTGTAGAAAAATTTGGGTGATAAAGTTTCTCTCCTGCTCTGCAATGAGCTTAAACTAAATCGACTCAATATTTCGTTATGATTGACTCCTCTCTGTGGATAAACTTTATCCTCCCTCTTAACTAAGAATTTCAAGAACCTTGCCTGAATAGTCTCGAGATGGCGTTGATGGCAAGTGTAAATACGATGCCAGATCATCCTGCCATACTCTTACTTGCTACTTATTAGGAAATTAAATAAATGAAATCAATTCAAATGATTTTTCATTAATGTGATTTCATTTCTAAAGATTATAACTATTGCTGGTTCTGTGTAGTCATCAGATTTATATATTCAACACTTAATCTGAATGCTATATCAAAAAATAAACATTTATTTCACATAAATATAGTAATTTAAAACAGGATTTGAATCTAGACAAATCAGAAAGGAATTCTATGCTCAGCCTGGTTTAGGAAGAAATTTAAATGCATTATTTCAAATCTTAAGAATTATCATATTAGATTTTCAACTTCTGCAATATATCTACTTATATACAATAGAATGAAGTAGATAAACGATGTTGTACTAAATAAACTTTGCATGATTCATTTTGATACATTTCGTGATACAAGATTGATTTGTGGAAATAGAGCACATGCATTATAAAGAATAATGGGGTTTTCAAAATGAAGTAAATAAAGTATATCAACTCGTCATGCAGAAGATTCATTTCGTTCTAACCATTTACGATTCTTCGAGCAACCAAATGAACACGAAACTGTTTTCATAAGAATGTAAATTCAATTTAAGTCGAATCAGAAATTTTTTTTAATTTTTGAATAAAATTTCTAAATGTAATTCTTTAATTTTCCAGCCATGAGAACTAAAATATGTTTTATCAAACAAATCCTTCACATTTTCGTTGATTGCGAAAATTTTCTTCGTTAGGAAAGTGCAATTAATTATTTTTTATATTTATTCTCATTATGTCAACTAACTTTTTATTATTATATTTTTATAATATATTCTTATTTTTATAATATTATTAAATTTTTATTCGCAGTCAACTAACTTGACCTTCTGCTCTTATTTTGTAACATGCAAATTGCTATGTTGTGTTGAAAAATAATTTTTCTTTCAACCTAAGCAATCGAATCAAAGTTCAAAAAAATTATACCTACTTCTATCATAAATAAAAATTTCAATGAAATTACAGTTTTGCAAAAATAATTTTCATTGAAATTTTTTAAGAATTATTTTCTCCAAAATTTTAATTTGCCATAAAATTTAATTTTGAAATGCCTGAAAGCTAAAAATCAATGCGTTGTCATGTTTTTCAATAGAATTCTGGAACAGTGTCAGAGTTTATTTCCAGGAGTAAAAACGAACAGTTTGGTTAACCATTTTCACTTCAACTATTTTATGGAGTGAATATCTGAACAACCATTCTGATGTTTCTGAAGCCAAGATATTGCTTCGAACAGTATTCTCGCCAAATAAAACATTCACTTTATTGTTGGAAATATCCAAACATCCTAGATATACATGAATAGTACTGAAACATCGTCTTCTCCCTAGAGAAGGTGTTGAATGGAAGTTGCTGAAATATTTGAAAAATTAAATTCGAAGAGAAGCAAGTTTCAGCAATTTATAGACGTGGTCTTTTAAGTTCGAATTCTGGGATACTGTATTTCTGATAAATAATTAATCTTATCAAATCCGATCAAATAATAATTAATACTATAATTCCGATAAATGACCACGAATATGTCATACAATCTATACCAAAAATGGTGAAAATGCCTAATTTTGAGAAGGTAAATATGAAGTATTTGGATAATATCATTAAAAGTTTGAAAAATACAGGTAGTTGCGAAGTTGAAATAACAGTCAAAAAAAAGATACTGAAGGATGCTTTTGATATTTCTGGAAATACATTTTTAGATTTAGTTAACACATCACTGACACGTGGAGTATTTCCAAAAATTTGAAATACTGTTCAAATAGAGCTATTTCACCTTTAAATTCACTACCACCTCATGAGAAAATTTTAGAATTAATAGTGAAAAACCAGGTATTAGAATAATGTGAAAATTTTTCTGTCATTTCTGAGTTTCAATCAGGATTCAAAAGAAATTGCTCTTGTGAAATAGCAATATTGAGTATATGTCACGAATGGTATAGAGCTATAGATAAAGGAGAAACGGTTATAGTTTTATTATTGGATTTTAAAAGAGCTTTTGAAACGTTATGTAGATCATTATTATTGAAAAAACTGAATAAACTTGGCTTTGAGGGAGAAGTAAATGATTGGTTCGAATCTTACTTTGATTCGCGACAAAAAAGTAAAGTATAATGGCATGCTGTCGGATAGCACGAAAGTGGATGTAGGCGAACCCCAAGGATCTGTCTTAGGTCCGTTGTTGTTCTTCTTATATATAAACGATATAGTCTCTCATGCGAAGAAATGTTTATTCGGTGATGATACTATGCTCCATATATGTGGCAAAGATATCAAGTATATGACAGAGGGGATCAATAGAGACATTTCTGCAATTAATGAATGGTTATGCGACAGTAGCTTATCCCTAAATGTGCAAAAATCTAAGTTCATAGTTTTGGGTACAAGTAAAACCCTTAAAACCAATAGAAATGAAGATAAAATTATAAAGATTAATAAACAAAATATTAGAAGAGCAGAAACAGTAAAATGTTTAGGCATTATGTTAGACGAAAAATGGAGTTTCAATGATCATGTTGATTTCATATCTAAAATCTGTAAAAAATTAATTTTTTGATAAGATAGCAAAAATCTGTCGACATATGTGAAATTAGATTGTTGTTCTAATCAATAATAATGCAACATTTTCCTCCACTTTGTTATTTGGTTTTACTGAAGAAGAAACTCAACAATTACAAATGTTACAGAATAGAGTCATTCGAACAATTTTAAAGTGCAATAGGTATATCCCTGTTAAAATTATGCTGAACTCCTTGGAACTAATGTCTGCTAAACAAGGAATACTCTCTTTGCTTCATATATATTCATATTTAAAATACAAAAATCAGTTGCTTCCATATAATGTAATACAAAATGTAACATATGTGAGTTGTACATACGGGTATAATGCTAGAAATATTGATAGTTTTTATATCCAAAGTTGTAAGTTTTCTAAATCTAAAAAAGCATATATTATGACGAAATTCAAGGTTTGCAATAATTTACCAAGTAGTCTTTTAGTCTTGAAAATGAGCTCACGCTCGAAACACGTTGACAAATTCATGTTGTTAAATATAATCGTGAAATATTAAGCTAAGAGTTTAATTTAATTAATATTAAATTTACCAAGTATATTAAAAACTAGTAATAGTATTAAGATATTTAAGCGTGATCTGAGAAAGTATATTTAGATAATGAGAAATGATGTGTATTTCAAAATTGACAGTTCAAGATATGTACATTTTTTGTATAGCTTCTGCTGAATAAATATTGTTATTATTATTAAATAGTGGTAAAAATATTCGGGCATATCAATTACATTAATCCATTCAATTTAATTTTGTAAAATATATCCCTCACTTTTAGTACTGAAATTTTTAACGAAGCTAAATTAGTTCAATTATTTTTGGAAACCATTCTCTGAACTTTTCGGCTGCTCCTATTTCATATTAAAACTGGCTGAAAAAATATAATTTCAATTACAGACTAAAACTCATGGAAATTTTATATGAAAATATTGAAAAAGCCTCCTTTGTTTGAATTTGTTTTTTCGGTTGTTTCAATCGCAAAAGAAATCTCGGTACGAAAAAAATTATCTTTCCATATTTTTTATTAGCAGGTCTTTCTCGTTTTTTTGTGTGATTCATAAAAATAACTGATGTCCAACCGTTTCCCCTGTTTATTATTTTTTTCGATATCCAATAAAAATAGAACATCAAACCTTCTTTTTGATTTATAATATGGAGATAGATTGAAGAATATGAATGCAAAAATGCCAGATTTTGATTCTTTTATCGCTATCTGACTATTATCTGAATTATTGCGTGATTTCTGAACATTTATGAATAAAATCGATAAAATGGTAGTTTTTGTGAGGTATGCGCTGCTTTCCACTCTTTAAGATTTATATTTTATACGTGTACGAATCAACTGAAAAAAATATATGGCCCTATAACTCAATAAAGCTGAATGTTTCTCTGTAGTACAAGAATTATTTGAAATGGCAGTGAGCTCAAAAAATAATTTTTCTTAATATTACAGATGAAAGAATTTATCAATTTATAAGGACAATACTTGGTAAAATTGATCCATATTTAACCAGTTATATGTACTGATAATTTATAGCTACTGAGTTAACTCCTGAAGATGATAATGTCTGAAACGGCATCGCGAATTACTCATGAAGATGAGAGATAATTAGTATGTCCATTAAATTGTGCGAAACATTCTAGAAACTTATGAATGCAATAATTTTGAAGCAATGTATGACGAATTTCCCAATTCTCAAATAATTGTATACAAAATTCATTATTTTCAGTTCTCAAATTCAGTCTCAAACTTCTAATCTCATAGTTTGAAAAAATTGAATCAAATATCTTGAAAACAAATTTTATTTGAAATTTATTAGAAATTGAATGATTCGCGAAAAGAAAAACCTCAAAAAATAATTGAGATTTTAACTGGTGTCTCAGTTTTTAATCAGTACTTGACTCATTCTGCATTATCTGTTTTGAAATTTCATTAAAATATGTAATACTGGTAAAGCCGTCTAGAAAACAAATTCTGAAAATAATAATAATAATAACAATGTTTGTTTAGTTAAAGCTATACCAAAAACTTTAGATGTAGAAAGTTTAGAACTTTAGATATAACAACTATCAGTATTACAAGTATTATACCTAATGCACATCACTGACATATGCTATATTTTTTATTACATTTCATGGAAGCAAATGATTTTCAATTTAAAATATGAATATAAAGAAATATATAAAGAAATCAGTAGTTCTCGTGCTATATTATCGCACTTGTAGATAATACTACTTATAGATATTCGATATGAAAGTACACTATAACTTTGTTTCGATAATTTTTGACAAATTATTTTAAAGAATATGATAGCAGAGCTGGCTATGTCGAACATGAACAATGCGATGTCTTCATTGTCCTTATAGGGATCAATGTTTGAGAATATTGGATTCTCCATTATCCTTCATGGGATAAATGTTAAAGAATCTTGAAAACGATGCCTACATTTATTGAAAGCGTGAGACAGTCAGTATTTCGTACTACAAGGTACTCATCAGTCACGCCACGTTCAACGAATGAAAGGCAAAGATTTCAATCCTCACATACCCTCTAGTCGATTATAAGACAGAAATATAGAGTAAGTCGTATGCATATACGAGTATAATGCATAGAATAATGTACATCCCAAGTCTTAGAATCGATGAAAATCACATGAATACATCTACATTGATATATATATATATATATATATATATATATATATATATATATATATATATATATATATATATATATATATATATATACACGATAAATAAGGAGTATTGCCGTATGATATTAATGAGTAAAAGATGATGAGTTCTCCTCAAAAGTAGGGCCACTATAATTGATACACAACCAATATATTAACCTTGTCTATATTTCGAACATGTTTACATTCTTCATCAGGACTCAGGAAAAATAAATAAGTGTAAAACAAAGTGTTTTAACGAAAAAATTACATCTTACGGTTAACTAGGCTGAAGATGTAGCCAGACTGTACGCAGCAGTGAAAATAGATGGTAAAACAAATTTTAGAGCTTACAGAACCAGATAATCTCATTAAAAACGAAATATAAAATATATAAAATCAGGTGTCACAACAATCATATGTCAAAGATACCGAACTGTCAGGAAACACAGACAAACGTCACTAAGGATCACAGAGTGTCAAGTGCAAAACTCTCTGTCAATTGTCATCACAAGTGAAAGAACACAAAACGTTAAACAGAGCTCAGGAATTGTAGCTGGGCTTATCGAATTTTCTTCGAGAGTAGATAACTGTAGATGCAACTGAGCCTAGCAATGTCTGTTTTTTTATTAATGCTATTGCCATTAGCATTAATATGGCACATTTCCAAAAATATTCTTTTCTGACAGCCACTAGCTATATCCAGTATTTTAAAATTATTGAAGTCAAAGTGATGTACCATCTTTGCCGCATGGAGGGCCAAAGCACATCTGTCTGGGTGGAGTCTTACATCACTCTTATAGAGAGTAATTCTTCGCTATATATATATATATATATATATATATATATATATATATATATATATATATATATATATATATATATATATGAAGTAAAGAGTATTCAACAGATATTCGGTCCAAAGACTTTAGCAAAATTATTGCAGTTTAAAATTGTTCGCATGGCCTTATTCTGTAACTTATTATTTTTGATATGAATAACAATAAATTTACTTACGTCGACAGATTTTTTCCTATTCTCTTCGAAAAATTGATATTTTCAGAGATTTCAGATGATATGAAATCAACATAAGGATTGAAACTCAAATTTTGGCCTAAAATAATGCCTAAATATTTCACTGTCTCTGCTCTTCCAATTTTATGTTCATTAATCTTTTTAATTATATCCTCATTTTCATTAATAGGGTCTTACTTGTAATCAAAACTATGAAGTTAGAATTTTGGATATTTAAGGATAAGCTTCTTCAACAATCCTTGAGAAAATTGTTTCACGGAAATTCCGCCTTATTTCATATCCAATTTTTTGATGAAAAATTGCTGATAACTGAAAAATGTTCATTCAATTTAATTTCTACAATAAAATGAAAATTAAGTTGATACTCAAGTTCCTAATGATAATTTCCACAAGTGATAATTGGACGATTCAAAATAATCGTAGTAAAATTGGTGCAAATTTGTCAACAAAGATAATGCCAATGAAGATGAACAGATTAATGGATAACAAAAGAGCTATAATTAACTTTCTGTTGAATTCATCGCTCTGACACAACACTATCGATCCAATTATATGAAATGAGGGGATGATTATTCAAATTTCCTCCCTATTCAAAATCTTGGAAGGTTGAATTCACCATCAACTAATTCGTAATGAAACTGCGGACTATCAACGTAATGATTCTAATTTTAGAATGAATAAATAGTTAATGCGGAAAATGTATGACATCTTTTCCTATTTTCTCCATAGTTGAGAATTACTACTACAAATTGAAGCCATGAATGATCCAACGATGTATAGATACTCCTTATCTGATATTTCAAATAACTCCCAACAATTCAACAATGTAGAAGAGAGTATTATAACGCTTGAAAACATTCAAGCATCACTTTAAACTACGTTTTTTCCCGTTGGTATTCGAAAACTCAATGTAGCCTTCATTTCCACTTCTTTAGATGCATGAGCAACATAGTTGTCAGCAATCTGTAAGCTTAGTTTTAAGGATTTATGGATGGCAGATTTTCAGCTTGAAACGCATATTTCTCGTTTAAAAGAAGTCGACGTGTTCAACGAATTGAGAAAAAAATCGTCGACGTTCAACTTTTCAATCTAGATTATCATTCTCTGTATTTTCCGTATTCAATTCATTCTTTGCTCTGTTGGATACATGTATGGAAATGATATTGAAAAAGGGAAAATATAACACTGCTCAGTTTTATTTATGTACACTTCTCATGTATAATGTATATGGAATTGTTAATAAAAGAGTTGAAATTGAAGAACAATAAATTTTTGAATAAATATAGGTTTATCTGAATTTTGATTATCGTATTGCAGGTTGCTATTAAATTTCTTGCATAAAACCTTGTAAAATTTTAAAAACATCGTATCATATAAACTACTCGTTTTAATTCGAAAAAGTTTATTGATAATAATTTAAGTAGCCCGAAACATGTGTAGAGTGTTTAATTTAGAATTCACTCACTGTTTTTCCACTTACTTCAATTCTTTACAAAACTGCTATTTCAATTTTTTATATCTCGAACAAAAAAATTGTAAAGCATGATTACTCCTTTAAATTTCAGATTAATAGTATTTAAAATTTATATTTGAGATATGAAAATTTTACTTTATGATTTTGTGACGTATAATGAGTGAAATATAGCAATATAAAACACAGAATTATTATTTTATATTAATTCTTAATCTTAATAATTATTATATTATATCAATTTTTAATATTAATTCGAAAGACCAGTTATATTTTATCAAAATTTGAAAAGATTTCAATGAATCAATTTAGTGCACTCTAATCTTTGAAAATTTTCAATCCAGTTTAACTTTTGTCAAATTTTTGTTATATATTTGTGAAACCAAGCCAAGTGTTTTTATTTGATATATTGAACAATGTTTCACCAAGACATAAGCGAACGTTTAATCAACTTTATTATGCATCAATTTAGTTTTAGTTGTATTACTTTTTCTTAAGTCTTCTGTTTTTATTAGTAAGAATAAGATGAAATGTCTTAGGACGGCTGTAAATGTAGACTACGAAGTTCATTTTCAGTTTTTAGTGTGCTACATTAAAAACTAATATCAAAGTTCTATAATTTCGAAATTTTCTTCTCGAATTATATTTTTCCTAGCCTTATCTCGAATATTTCAAGAATTTCTGGGTTGAATAAATCAATGACTGAGATTGAATTCTCGCTTAACTCTTGGTGAAACATAACTGAATATTAAATTAAATTAAACACTTGGATTAATGTTTCACGATTATATTTAACAATATCAAAGTGTTTAATTTAACAAACCCAAGTGTTTAATTTAATTTAATATTGAATAAATCAACTATTGCATTTTCATATTCGAGTGCTGGTTATTGTATTAGTGATTCAAATTTATCAATAAACTGAAATTTCAAAAAAAAAACCTTCAATCGATATTCAACTATTTCAAAAATAATAAAAATAATATTTTTATTATGTTTAATTTAGATTATTATGTAGCACTAGCTATTATTCATACATTGCGAAAAGTCAATATTTTAGTTCTTATTCATTATTAATCATTTATCATTGTCTAAAATGAACTCGGCTAACCAACACTCAACTACTTTGAGGCAATTTACAGTCTTTTCACTCAATTTATTGTATGCAATGAATCCTGCATAAAATATACTCTTTCTAGATTCAGAAACCTAAAAACTATACGAATTCCCGGTGTTATAAGTATGCACATCACTTATGCACATGTACCATATACGTATACACATGTTACATTTTTTATTACTTTATAAAGAAACAATTTGATTGAATTCTCGCTTAACTCTTGATGAAACACAATTAAATATTGAATTAAACTCTTGGCTTAATATTTCACGAAAATATTTAACAACATGAATTAGTCAACATGTTTCGAGCATTTTCAAGACTGAATGTCTTGAAGACTGATTTTCAAGACTGACGTCTTGAAAATGAGCTCACGCTCGCAACATGTTGACAAATTCATGTTGTTAAATATAATCGTGAAATATTAAGCCAAGAGTTCAATTTAATTTAATAGAAACAATTCGTTCTCAATTTTGAATATAAAAATATGTTTAGCCTAAAGTATTCTCTGTTTCACACAAGCTCTAAGCAATTCAACATTCTTTCGATTGGAGTATATTTGACTGAGATTGAATTCTCGCTTAACTCTTGGTGAAACATGATTGAATATTAAAATAAAATAAAAATTATTAATTATTAAATTTAAATTATTTTATCAATTAAATTAAAATTATTATTATCAAAAATTGAAATTATTAATTCAAAATTGAAATAAAAATGAAAAAGAGCTAACGCTCAAAACATGTTGACTATACATATTGTTAAATAAATCGTGAAACATTAAGCCAAGAGTTTAATTAATTTTAATGGAGTATATTTGTTACATTTTAAAACTGTTCGCATAGTCCTATTCTGCAATAATTTTTTTCTTTGCTCTTTATTATATACCTATTTAAAGTGTGTGACTATTATTGACTTAAAGACCAATAACTTCATATAATATTGAATATTAAATTAAATTAAACTTTTGGCTTAATGTCTCACGATTATATTTAACAATATGAATTTGTCAACATATTTCGAGCGTAAGCGCATTTTCAAGACTGACTTGAAAATGACAGTCTTGAAAATGAGCTCACGCTCGAAACATGTTGACAAAGTCATATTGTTAAATATAATCGTGAAACATTAAGCCAAGAGTTTAATTCAAATTAATATTTAATTATGTTTCATCAAGAGTTAAGCGAGAATTCAATCTCTGTCAACTTCATATAAGTCCTAGGATTCTTTTCAATTCATTTCAGAGAGTTGATTTTTAAGACACTCAACATGTTATTTTATGTTGCATATTTGTATCTTTCACTAGCTTATTTGTAAATTAAAAGAGAAAGAAAGAGATAAGAAAGAAATTTTGAAAATTAAAATAATAAATGTATATTGAATTGGACAAATGGAAACTAGCCACATACTCATAAATTGAAACTTAGCTATGCAATTAATACGGTCGCTGCGTCAAATAATTATAATCAAATATTGAACCAAAATCAAAAAATTAATTATTCGATGGTTGAGCTATAGTAATAAAGTGTGCCATACTGAAATGATGTGCTAGCTGCTTGGTGCTGAAATGAAAACTCACCCGTTTGAGATTATAAATTGATACAAATCCGGATTAGAGGTATATAAATTGCAGAAAATGGAAATCCACCCAGAGGCTGCCTAAGTGAGATACATCTCATTCCAGAATTTCCGAAGATTTCAGTTTGCCATAGCTTGGTTTGGCGGCGGTTGAATTGAACAGATTACCGCCGACTGATTGGGGGATTAGGGAAAACAGCCGCGAGTGGCCCGCGCACAAAATGGAAACTACTCGACAGGTGGTTTTTACTATCTCTAGGGGATTATATAAATACAACAAATAGAAATTGATCTGATAAAACATAGTGCCGAAACCAACATATTCGAGAACCCTTTAAATCGGAAAACAGTGTTTTTCGATATTAAAGGGTTATTTTAGTACTGTAGAACCGGTTTCACAAAGAAATTTCAGCCTGTAAATTGACGGTTTGAAGTTGAACTGCTCAATACGTTCATCAGGCAATAGAAGTAGTTTGAAAGTATCTTTGAAAAATGTGGGAATATTTCAAACAATTTCAGAAAGAAATTCTACTTATTGAAGAAAACTAGCAAGATGAATGATATTAATTGAAACACTCGCCAAAATTCTACAAAATTCTTCTGTACAATCATACATTTTTATTATCATAGCCATCATTCGCCAGGAAAGCGATTCTACTTGTATTTATGATTTTTTGGGTTTTCCCTTTTTTGCTTACCAAAATCGCTATATATTCTCACAATGCTTCTTCTTTCGTTCATGTGTCCATTTCATTTTAGGTTGGCGCAAAGATTTTTCCTCCAACTGTACTCTGATACCCACCAAAATAATTTCTTAAAGTGTTTGAAGAAAACCTAGAACAATGAGGAGAATGGACTATATATCAATAGATTGAATATATGATCTGAAATTTCGACCCAAATAGCCACAGAAAAGTGATACTTAAACTTGAAGTCGGTTATCTTTGAAAATGATACAATAAAATTGTACGATATAGTCGACAAGTCACAAACAGAAAACTACGAAGATTCTATGATGCGATAGATATAAAATGCTACAGAGAAAATGCGACGTAACCATATGAGGGTAAGTTTCATGGTCTTCATCCCCTATAACATTTCTGGTGCCAGAATGCGCTAGTATGGTCATTTTATGAGAATACCAGACGATCACCGGATTGAAAGGTACTTTTATATTGCCACAAAAAGGAGAGGAAAGATAATAATAAGCATATATTTCCAAAAGGTAACTACCCTATCACAGGAAAATACATAATGAATAATGAAATACAAAATATAGCGACTAAAATACCAATAATAACATAGATATACAATATTAAAAAGTAATAATAATGAAAAACATTATCAAATATAATTATCTAAATCTATAATATCAATATATAAATATTCATTTATTTAACTGAATCTTAACACTGAGTAATAACTAATCAAGAAAACTAATCTTCAGAACTCGAACCAGAAGAAATCAAGATAATTCAATGGTCAAGATATAAATACACATTAATAATGGAAGCCAGTGAGTCCTAGTGCAAATCACAGCAGCTTGATACCTGGTTTGCAATACAACATGCAAAGCTAAGCAGCGATGGCGACAGAAGATTGGTTCTGTGGGTTTTTGAGTAAAAGGTCTGGCTTACTCTAGTACACCTGTGATGAACAAAGAAATAAAGTTTACCCAGAAGCTCAGGCCTGTCGAGATCATCATTGAGCAAATTGAATAAATATTTCATGGCATTCAAACTTCTCCTGGTGTGGAGGCTCCTCGTGTCAAACCTCAACATCATCCAGGTCGACCATCGAACAAGAGTGATCACAACTTGGATTAGGTGGATAAACACCATCTTCTAGAAATGAGAGCCATTTTAAGAACCTCCTGTGCAGTGCCCCCATGTGGTTTATATGACAATTTTGCTTCAAACTGGCATTGAATAAATGCACCAGTGTTGAGGAATTCGAGAACAATCTTGCATTGGAGACGATGAAACCATAAAATTTGGAGAATTTCAGGACATTATTGGAGCTGTTCGAATGTAGTACGTAATTTCAGCAGATACATCCTGAAAATTTCAGGTGAACTATTTTTAAAAATAAAGAAAAGGTATTTTATTGAAAATATTTGGCAAATATGAGATATCTATATGCTATTCAACAAAGTGTTGGATATCATATAGGTATCTCATATTTGCCAAATATTTTCAATAAAATGTCTTTTCTTTTACATTTTTCTCATATTTTCAGTAGTAGCACTTCGTCATGTAACTCAATCAATTCTCAGAAATAATTTTCTGAAGCTTCAAATGAAATGAAATTCGCAGTTATATAAAAAATGAGAAATAATTTCCCAAATGAAACTGGAAAACACTAACCATTATTTCATCAAATTATTTGGAAAACATTCGAAGTCTATATCAATTTAAAGCAAGCAGTAAACTCTTGAGAAACGTGAACTTTTGCATGAACAAGATAAAATCAATTATAAAACAATTTTGAATACATGTCGGTATGCCATAATGACTCTGAAAACTTTCAATAAAGTCAGTTATAGTTCACAAAATAAATGAACTGTCTTCTTTAATTAAAATGATATTATCGCTTCTATTCACGACATTGTTTAGCTGTAATTAATTTATGTTTGTATCTTGAATTACTTAGTCATCTGAAACGATCGATATGTATATTTCAGAATATTCCCAAGCAAGTTCAATGTACATAATTTCTAATCAAATTGCCAAAATACATTTGAATAAATGCTTCAATATGTTTCTTTTGATATTAAAAAAAATTGCTTGAATGTTAGCGATTGGCTTTTAATGAAATAAAGTTAGTGACAGTAAATGAAACTTCAATGAAACCATGACTAAATTTTCTGAATTCTGTTACAAGTTACTTAACGTGGACAATGGCGTCCTAAGATATACAATAACTGATAAACGAATATGAATTTAATTTTTAGTATTTTCAAGCTGCTTCAACTACAATATCAGTGTAATATTAATTGTATAGAACTCTGTCCCGTCAGTAATAAAAAATAGATATTTTTACAATTTCATTTGGTACGGATGGAAGAATCCCGTTTCGAAACTTTTCAGAAATTCCATCATAGTTTTTTTGTCATGTTAGTACACATATGTTTGTATGTATGTTTACTAACATGATGTATGTATTAGTATGTTTAAATGTATATTTAAATAAGTCACTTTGGATTAGTAGTTTATTTTCGATAACTGAAAAGGTTTGGACTTTTTTTGTGTTCTTCGATTTTTTACTTTTGAAGAAATGGATTGAAACATCTGTATTAAATTTCTCGTTAAAAATGAAACAAAGTGCACCAACGCACTTAAAATGTTGACTGTTGCATTCGAAGAGTCTGTTTTGTATCAAAAAAAGTGTTTAAAGTGGAACAAGCGGTTAACAGAAACCGAGAAGATGTTGATGACAATGAGCAAACTTGAGTTGAAACCACGTCAACAAACAAAGAAAACATCGAAACAGTGAAGAAAATGGTTTTGGAAAACGTCGAAACACTATTAAGGAAGTTGCAGAGGATGTTGGCATATAAATCGTCTCATGCCATGCAATTTTCTCGGACGTTTTGAGCGTATGTGTATGTTGGAAAAATGTGTGGTAGCGAAGTTTGTTCGAAAATTGCTGAATTTTGAGCAAAGCGACGTCGAATTAGTATTGCTCAGGAGTTGATGAGCAAATTTTGAGAGTCAACAACTATCCAACTTTGCTCAAAGAAGTCATAACTGGTTACGAAACGTGGGTTTATGCTTATAACGCTGAAACCAAGGCTCAATCATTCCAATGAAAGAGGCCAGAAGAGTCAAGAAAAAAAGAGAAGAGAAGAAAAGTTCAAGAAGAAAAAAGCACATTAAGTTTGATGAAACGTGAAGGTTTTGCTCACTCTTTTATTCGATTACAACGTCTTGGTTCACCATGAGTTTGTGCTAATAGACTACATGAAACAAATGAAATACTAAAAGTAAATTAGGTTCTACGGTTAATAAGAATTACTACAAGGAAGTTATGCAACGATTGCCGGAAGCAATACGGCTCAAACGATCATAATTGTGGAAAAACAAATCATGGATCCTGCGTCTCGATAATGGACCAGCTACACACATCAATGTTTGTTTGAGGTTTTTTGGCTAAAAACAACACCGTAATCATGCTTCAATCTCCGAATTTAGCAGATTTGCTCAATGTGACTTCTTACGATTCGAAAACTGAAAAGACCAATGAAAAGAAAAAGTTTTGATACAATTGATGAGATAAAGTCGGAATAGAAGAACGAGCTGATGGTCATACCGAAAAGCGCATTTCAGAAGTGCTTCGAGAATTTGAAGAAGTGATGGCATAAGTGCATTATATCTGAGGGAGATTAGTTTGTTTAGGACAAAACGGATATTATGAATAAATAAATACTTTTCGAACAAAAATTTCACCTTTTCCTTTGAACAAACCTCGTATATACGTTTATCGTGTAGAAAAACGACGATGCGCAAACAGATCTAGCTAATATTGACTTCTTAATATTTCCGATCTTCACTTTACTTACAGCGTCACTAAGCTGTAATGCTGTTTCACGGGTCTAATTTCTGATTGTTAGAAGGGTTTTTAGGGAATTCTCGCTCGTATGTTACTCCAATGTCACTCGAAGCAATTCTACTCAATGTAAACTTAATTTTTGGGATTCGCGTATAGTACTTGTAGTTGAAGATATCCCTATTTGATGGAAGATGACATTTTGTCAGCCATTTACGAGAAGAAGGGTCTACTAAAGATTTTGAACTCGTGATAATCAATATTAGAAATTTTTATTTTCTGGATGACTTTTAGTACAACTTGCGACATCCTGCTTCTTCTTAGGCTGATTTCAGCTTCTCCATTACCTCTCTAGCATTTTCAGGTTGTGTCATGTTAATTTTCTAAAGAAAAAAGTGTGAATACAAATACACAAAAAGTTTCACTATACTGAGCTTATTTTGTCGAATAAGACAAATGTATTTCATACTTCTATTCTAAAATATTTTAATAATAAAATTGAACTTTGACTGAAAACTGAATTTTGAATGATAAAACTGTTTTCAGATCATCAGTTTATCATCTACATCTGATGAAGCCACTGTGTTGGCGAAACAATATTGTTATGTTTCAACTCAACAATAGTGATTCAACTTTTTCAAAATCAGAGAGCTACTACAATATTTTTACAGAGAAAACAGGTTTAAATCATACTGAACTACTATATAGGAAACTAAGTAATTTTGAAAAGATTGAGAAGGGGGCTTGAGGTATGATCGATTTGGCTGTTCAAAAGGTTGCCAGAATATTTGTATCTATTAATTTGAAGTGATTCTAACAAATTAAGCTTCATTCCCTTATTTGCGGTATTCAAAATTAGAATTGAATATATGATTTTCATTCAAAGCTACGTTTATATTCAGAAATTCTTATTTGAAAACTTCTAAAAGTTCTACCAATATAAAACTTATCACAACTACCACAGTTCATTTTATATACACCAGATTTTTTATTTTTGTTGAACTTAAATTTGTTATTTTTGAAATGTTTTCCTAAGTTATTTCCAGTACGGTAAACAATGTTGATGTTATACTTGAAAAGAAGAGATTTGAGTGTTTCACTGGAATTACCGATGTATGTAAGACTGTTATAGTTGATATTGTTTTTGACTAGGGGATAAACCAAACCAATCGCCTTTTGAAGTTTTCCAGGAATATTTACTAATCGATGTATCAAAGTATTGAAAGCTGCCATTTTGTGTTGAAATGGATGTATGGAAGTATTATGTATAATACTATCTGTATGTGATGGTTTATGGAAAATTGAAAACCTATGTTTGTTATCCAGTTTCATTATTTTAAGATCTAAAAAGTTAATAGAGTTTTCTTTCACAAGTTCCAAAGTGAATGTAATTTTACGAGAAATGTCATCAGTCTGCACGTAGCATTTGAAAAAGGTGAATCTCATCGACACGTGCCTCATGCAGTATTATTTTTAACATATGTGTAAATCAGTTTAACAATTGTTTTATTACGTTTATCGATTTACATCAAATATCGGCCTCATCAATTATTATTTTTATTTAAATTATGATTAAATTAGATTTTAATCAAGTATCGGCCCAATCGATTAATGATTTTATACTATATTTTATTCGAATTTTTGGAGTGTTACATAATAAGTACTGAAAAATACATCGAAAAATTCGAGCTACCTTTCCAAACAGCTGGCGATATGAATCTCGCATACAATATTCTCCACATATTCTTCATATACTCGAGAGGAGAATGTCAATAAGATCAATATGATCACTACAATAAATCAGTCAATTAGCCAGATTTGTATCGCTTTTTTCACGAATACTCGTCATTACTCTCCACTCTTTGATCCTGTAAAGCCTGGGTAGTATATTCCATTTTCATTTTATTCATTGAGTGTTGACAAAAACAAATCAGATACAATTCTACATAAATTGCACCTCCTGTACTGCATTCAATTGTTAAATCAATGCTCCGTATTGCAAGCAGCCCTCAATTAAGTGTCGGGATACAAATTATTCACACATACTCGTACCAGAATGTCAGACGAATTTTAATACGGTGGTTGCGGCATTCAATTTGCTACGTCTAAAATTCGAACCCGCAGTTTCCATTCCATCACATTTTCAATCCGAAATTCAAGTCAAACATGCAAGCGTAGGTGTATATTTTACGAAGTTCTATACGTTCAGCTGAATATCAGCTGTAATTGCGTTTGCATACAAAGAGGGTGATGTTTGGAGCGACTCCCTAATTCATTTATAATGAGCAGTTTGAATTTCAAAATTCTACCACATTAATCACGGTGGATTACATAACAAAACTCATCTTATATAATATATATATATATATATATATATATATATATATATATATATATATATATATATATATATGAAATATTCAGAACGGCTTCACAACGGAAGCCGAAACGTCGAGATTATATAAATCTAGAAACTCATTCCGAGAACCGAGTTTTATATATATATATATATATATATATATATATATATATATATATATATATATATATATATATATATATATATTATACTAGAGCTAGATATCTGAACGTGCACGATATGATGCCTTCATTATCCTTCAAGGGATAAATGATAGAGAAATCGATGCCACACCTGATGGAAGTGCGAGACAGCTGTTTCGTTCTGCAAGGAACTCGTCAGTCGCATCAAGTCCATCGAAGTGTATCCCCTAGCATCTTCTTATGACTCCAAGTGGAATACCCTCAAGTAATGAATACGTAATCCCATCTATAGGAATCAATAGAAATCATCTCTCAGATCATAGACACACCATGCATCGAACGTTCATATTTCTTCTATACCCGTAGGCATCTACTAAATTGTAACGTGTGTTTGATAAATGTCATCATATGATGTTTTCAAATGTCAATAGGTTGCGTTAGTAGTATACGCTCGCGATTGTTCCCGTATTTCAGGGGCCTATTCGGCGATATTTTTCAGGAAATGAAGTTTTTATGCTTATGTCTTCGAATAAAATATTTAAAAAACAGAACACTAGAACATTGAATCGAAAAATTCAAATTAACTAAAACAATGTTATAGTAGAGCTAGATATGTGAACATGTAGGTACGATGTGATGCCTCCATTATCCTTCAAGGGAAAAATGTTAGAGAAATATTCAAATCGATGGCTCACCTGGTGGAAGAGTGAGACAGCTGTTCCGTTCTGCAAAGAACACATCAGTTGCATTTAACATATCTAGCTCTACTACAACATCGTTTTCGTTAATTTGAATTTTTCGAATGAATGTTATAGTGCTTTTTTTTTAATATTTCATTCAGTACCAATATTCAATTCTTTATATAATATTTGATTCTTTACTAGGCTTATCATGACAAAATTACAAAATTTAGCTCCTAGATGAGAAATTAGACAAAATAGATGAGAGCGAAGCATGGCCGGTATTTATTTAAAGCTAGTAAAGTTGGCCGTATAAAATAAGTGTTTGAATATTTTATGTTGTAGTTGAGTTATTATTTCCGAAAAACTTCAAAAGTGTTTCTCTTAGTTAAAAAATGAATAAATATAAAAACCCTAAGAAAAAACATAAATAAAAAATCAAGAATAAAAATAATTTCATTTTCCACAGAAAAAATATATTGAAATCTCTCAAAGAACCTTCTCTGAAAATAAAACAAAATCTCTCGTATTAAATTGAAAAAAAATTTTTAATTCCTATATTCCAGAATTCCTATATTCAGAAATTATAACTGAACTCTAGCGAAATATTTCTTCAACTAGAAATTCTTATTAATTCTGCTGTTCATACATTCAATATTATTCATCAATTGATATATGTTGGCCATATTTGATTTGATTTAACCACTTCATGGATATTCTGTATAGTGAACGAATTCAATTTCCCGATATGTCCTTGAACCCTTTCTCTTTGATAATATATTTGACATTCATTTCCTGAACATGAAAATGTATATTTTGGGTTATATTCGCTTGGTGCTCATGGCCATAAATTTAGAAAATAATGAAACTGCAGTAGAAAATGGCTTTTATTGATTTACTTTTGCTTCAATGTTCTTATAAGGTACGTTGGGTTGAATTCGGGGGATGGTTTACTTGATTATATGTAATTTCATTCCAGCAAAGCAAAATCAATTATCTTTTGCTATTCAGGCAAGCGAATGTAATGTGATATAACACGCATTGACAATTTTGACTATCCTACAAAGAAGAACAAAATTAGTTTTCAATAAATAGAATTATTTTTTGAATCCAAATAAATTTATTTAAAATTGTATGTGGTTATCCTGAAAGTATATGATATGAAATGAATAATTCTTTTTTGAGCTTAATAAAATGATAAAACAAAAAATTATATTGTTAATACTGTAAATATGTTTTTTAATATTTCCTGTAACTGGGTGTTTTTACCTGTAGAAAAATAAAGACTCATTATTATTATTATCTTCGAAACTCCAACTCTTACACCCCGAATAATAATAATAACTGGATTTTTTACACTCACGTACATGAGGAAACACATACAAGTATAAAATTATAAACTTGTGAGTAAGCATGGAATGGTTTTAAAGGCGAAGTTAAGCCGTGGCTATTTTTCCACTTAACCTTCATGCGTTACTCGTCGTTAGAGATGATGGTTTTCTTATAGCCAAAATATACCCGTAACAATTGTGATATAAAATATAATATAACTCTGAGCAACTAAAGCAAATGTTTTTCTTGTATTTTATATAAAAATTAATTGTTTATTTGTAAGTGAGATTGTTACACACGTATGGCAGTTTTTCGATCTGATTACTGATTGATATGTTCTAATTTTCAAAGCTTTCATCTGGTTACAGCATGTCAAAATGGCATCTGGAAAATTTCCTCATGGATCTCTGATATCGTTATCCTATAACATTTTGTATACTTAGCCGCTTCAGTTAATTATTAACAAAAGCTGATTACTAAAACTAAAATCGATTTCGAAGTTGTCGAATGTAACAAAACATCAACCTGTATCCGTAAGTTGCATTCGCGTGTCTGGTGTCTTCTCAAGACACGCGATTTCTCATAATATCATGTCTTGAACTTTGTTGATATAACGATGTCTTTTATAATTTGACTTTTTATTCCTAGAAACCGAGGAGGTAAAGCTATTACCGACTGACGATTTCGTTACAGTTTCTGGGGTTTGGAATCGATCCTAAAATAAAAATAAATATGTCCGATGTCAGCGTATCCGTCATAACTTTGTCCTCCTGGCATGCTCTTTACTTTTGCATTGAAAACTTTATTTTATTTCTTGTAGTCGAATGAGACGTTACAAGGAAGTTTTTTGGGCCTCGAGTTTTTACGAAATATTTTCGAGAGTAAATTGCTTTAGTTTTCGATGCACAAAAAAAATTATTATTGAGAAAGCATGCTATCAATCTTCTGAAAAAGCGTACTGATAATAATCATTCATGGTGAATATTTGATCTGAAAACATAATGTTGTATTTACTTGTCACATTAAAGTTTGATATTAAATATTAACATGAAAATGTTGATTTTCATGAAATTATATTTTTGAATTTCAACATTTTTTTGTAATTCTTAAATTTGGGTTATTAACCCCCGATTAAAATTTTTTTTCTGGAAATTACTGACTCTAATAAGGGGTATCATTCATTCTCAATTCATCAATTTGTGATTGTTATTCTTCAGGGGTTTTGGTGTAATAATTTTGAAAAACTTCAACTGGTTAGGGAAGTAATTCTCAAATTTAATTTTGGTATAAAAACCCCAAAAGTTTAGTAATGTCTTCGCATAGTTTCCTTCTTCTTTCTTGAAAGTTCCTACCAGTAGTAGTTCTAGCCTATAGAAGAAAGTCATTAAGAGAGAAAACTTTGTAATTTGTATTATAAACGGAGGATTATTAGTGGTATATTAGAAAACTGATGTCTGTAATTCTTAAATAATGAAAAAAACTTAAAACGGTGATTTTTCAAGAGTTAAGTTTTTAGGTTGGTGGCACTGGTTGTTAATGGCATCTAAACGTCATCTGCCAAAGTGAAAAGTTTTTAGTATACTCTTCCATTTCATCGTGGAAAAACTCACAAACGAGCAACGATTGCAAATTTTTGAAATATACTATCAAAATTTGTGCTCTGTGAAAAATGTGTATCATTTGTTATTATGGTCGTCATCACCGACTGGTGAATCAACAATTCGTGCTGTTATCACCCAATTTCGTACCAAGTTTACTTTGTAGGACATTGAACCATTGTCTCGTATGCATACAGTGCGTACTGAAGAGAATATTGCAGCCGTAGCGTATAGTGTTAAACAGGATCGTGAAATGTCAATTCGTCGACGTTCTCAGCAATTGGACATGGGTTACTCAACCACATGGAAAATTTTACGTGGTGATTTGGGTTTGAAAGCCTATAAAATTTAACTTCTGCAAGAATTGAAGCCGAATGACCTACCACAACGTCTAATTTTTGCTGAATGAGTCTTAGAACAGCCTAATGAAAATCCGCTGTTTTACCGAAAAATTGTGTACAGCAATGAGGCCCATTTCTGTCTTAACGGATATGTAAATAAACAAAACTGTCGCATCTGGAGTGATGAACAGACACATGCCATACAAGAATTACCGATGCATCCCGAAAAAACGACAGTTTGGTGTGGTTTATGGGCTGGTAGCATCATCGGTCCATTTTTCTTCAAAGATGACCGTGGAAGAAACGTTACCTCAACGGCGAACGATATCGAACCATGTTACGCAACTTTTTTTTGCCCCAGTTGGCTGAGTTGAACTTGGTTGACATGTCGATTCATCTAGACGGTGCCACATGCCACACAGCTCGTGAAACAATGGACATGTTGAAGGATGAATTTGGTGAGCATTTTATCTCTCGAAGTGGTCCTGTGAATTGGCCGCCAAGATCATGCGATTTTACGCCTCTGGAGCATTTCTTGTGGGGTTATGTAAAGTCGTTAGTGTATGTGGACAATCCGAACACCATTGAAGCCTCACAGGATAACATAACACGCGTAATTCGTGGGATACAGGCCGAAATCTCGAAAAAGTGATGCAAAATTGGACCTTCCGAATGGACCATTTGATACGGAGCCGCGGACATCATTTACATGAAGTTATCTCTAAAATGCAAATGGCCAAGGCCAAGTTTTCAATTTCAATAAAATTTTCAAAATATGATGCAAATTGAGAGTTTCATTCGATTTAAAAAAACTACGCTCAAAAAATCACCCATTAGATTATTTATTAGAGCAACAGTAAACAAACCAGCAAATTTCGGCCTGTCTGTATATAAGTATGTACACACATCACGCAAAAACACCTGCACTATATTGAAGGCAGGTTCAACTGATGTGATCTAATATAATAATATAAAAAAATATAGCTTCCGAATTATAACATCTGTCTATAGAAAAGAACGCAGGATAGTAGTTTCTTCTTTTAATAATTTAGTGGACCTAATCTTGTGACTTCTAATCTATATGTACTATCCAACAATTTATCATTTATCAATAAACTGCTCAAATTATGAAGAAACACAAACATCCAAGACTTCACCAGGACTTGAACTCAAACCCTACATTCGTTCTAAACAAAATCCTACCAAACCGTTCTTTTCTTTGACATCGTATAGAAGATTCGTAAAAATATTCCTTCTTGGCATCATTTTTATTCAAGTCTGCTGATAAATAAAACACATTTCTATATAAACTGATTTCTATATTTAATAATACTGCATGTGTCATTTTAACAAATACATCCATACAAAAATATAACATTCCAATGTGAATATAAATTTCAGATAAACATTTCTTCAAAATATTCACTTTCACATCGTTCTCTCGTGAGGCTGTACAACAATCATTTACGGAAAGTAAAATTAAAAAATAATATAATCTTCCATTCAAATAATTCACTAACATAATATAAGAATAGACCAGTTTGCTTTTTCTCATCATTATACTTAAAAATTAAATAAAATGGAATCGCTATAATGTATCATTAGTTAATTTCATTTTTGTTGAATATTGCTCCCAATTACCATAATACTGTCTTCAAGTAATCAGTTCTTTGTTATATTGATGATGTATTATATTACCATCTTCCTCAGCCTCTGGAGTAAAATTACTCATCTTTCAGAATTGAAAATAAAATTTAATGTGTCCAGAAGAAGGAACCAAATCAATACAAAGAAATTCAAGGAAAAACAGTATGATGTCAATATTTTTAAATTAATTAGCTCTCGATTATTTAATACTGCAATCGATGATTTTTAATGGGGGAGAAATAACCCATCATTTAAGGGCTCCTTCGGGTGGGTGCCCAGATGAACTGAGGACCCAGGGAAAATGGTTTTTTTTGTAAATGAACATTCAACTTACGCTTTTTTACTAGCAATTGCATTATTTCGTTTTCAGGTTTTTTTTCAATTTTCGAGGGGGCTTGAGGGGTAATAATTCGAAAAACCACCCACATTATCTGAAAAAAGTATACTAACATAATTCGGAACATGACTGAATTGCTCAATTCTAATTCACCGGTTAGACGTTTCTGACTACTTATCTATAGTCAATAACTAATATAAAGGAACACGCGAACGGTTATATCAACTCTTGACAATGAGGTAGTAGCCCGAAACAATGTGAATTGAATTGAACAATATTCGTGGTATGTAGCAAAGACTTTGATTATAGTATTACTCTTGTGGAATCTACATACTAGTTTTTTGTTTTGATTTTATATCTCTTTATCGTATTTATCCTTTGTGTATTCATCTAATTTTTTGTTGAGGTTAACCCAAAGGCCTATGAACTGTAACATTCGTTTCGAAACTCTTATCCAAATCTCCAAAATTCCCAACACTAGCAATATGAGGTAAACTGTTTCTAAATTTGAATCTTTCATTTTCAGGTTTCGACTTGGAATAAGCTCTGCTTCCAAATCTAAGCAGTCTATTAGTCTTAGAATCTGCTGGGACTACTTGAAGGACCGTATCAACCAATTTGGCTTGCTTCGTTGGCGGAATTGGATTATCTATCACTATCATTGCATTTTGTTTCCTTTCTAATGCTGCGTTCTTTTTCATCAATAGTTTGGCTTTCTTGTTCAAAAGTTCTTGAGCTTCCGGATATTGCGCTAAAGCTGCATTGAGATCGGCTTTACTCAAAACGAAAAGATTGGAATGTCCTTGAGATCTGTGAAAATAAATTATTTCATTATATAAATATATTCTAGAAACAATATAGTATTAAATTTGTTATATAGTCTATTCCGAAGAGAGTTAATATTTAGTGCATTCCGAGAACATCGAACTCGTTCGAAATCGAAATGAGAATCATCAGTGGCATGCATCCAAACAATCTAGTTTCGATGTTAATTCCAAACGCGCCTAGGCGCTATCTCTTCAATAGGCGGCATAAAGCCAGTGACTTAGTCACTTGATCTCCCTCTGTCGAAGGAACCAGATAAACTGAAGGTAAATAGTAACGAAAATATAGATATTACAATTGAAAACCAGAACATTGAAAGAGTAAAAATTATTGAATATTTAAGCGTTATGTTAGATGAAAAATTAAGTTTCAATGATCACCTCGACTTCATATCGTCTGAAACCTCCAGAAAATCCACTTTTGCAAATGAACTGGAAAAAATTTGACGACATATGTGAAGTTTTTGCTCTTTAAGTTAATAATAATGCCACACTTTGAATATTGTTCAACCCTGGTATTCGGATTGAGCAAAGAAAAAAATCAGCAGGTACAAAAATTACAGAATAGACCTATGCGAACAATTTTTAAATGTACTAGATATACAATCGAAAGCATGATAAGTTGCGTAGAACTAATGTCATACAGTTTAACGCCGATTTCGAACGGTCATTGGGCTTGTAATCGAATGTATATTACCCAGCATATATCATTATTTAAACTCTCAACAAACACAAACACCCATGCCTGAAGCGGAGCTCGAACCCGGAGTTCTACCGCACCACATTCGTAGTCTAAGATACTGATATAAAACGCCCTTCACCGGTATGCTTATTTGATAAAACGTATTTTTTATTCAACTTCATTCGTCAATAAACATATTACATATGGGTTGCCTAACAAATTTTGGTCCAGGATATCTTTAATTAGTAATTAAAAAAACTTTTTTAAAAAATTCCACCGGCTTGCTTATTACATAAATTCTATACCAATCGAAAGTATGAAGACCATAGAATATGCAAACGTTAGGTTGCCTATTTTTTTTTCGTCACAACTATCGGGTAAGTAGGTATAAACAGGTGAATCGATATAAGCATTCTGCAACGGTCTGATTATTCAATGAAAATTACGCACAATAAATATTATTCTACTATAAACACGGTGGTTTACGGTTGCTTGCGAAAAATCAGTCCCGAATTCCGTTTGTTGAATTTTAAAAAGAAAATATTGCTGCGAGTGAATGTGTGCGACTGAGAGGTCTCAACCAACCATCCTATGCGATAGTCGAGGACACAGCATAGCAGCTGTTTGAAGTCCGTCCATTCCAAGAAAGATCTTCCATACACCTTTAAAGATGGAAGACATTTTCGAAAGAAGTGAAACGGAGAGTGATGACGAAGAAGATTCAGAAGTTGGAGATTATAGTTATATGTCCGATGACTCGGAACCTTAATAATTTGAAAAAATTTTTGTATTTATAATTTTTTACAATAAACAGAAGTATTTTTTAATTGTTGTTTTTTATTTCATCTTCTAATAATAAAGATAAAATTTACAAGATTAATATTATATATGTATTACTATAACGTTCTTTTTTACTAAAGATGTATGTATACTTTTGTGTCACAAAACATATACACACATAAATAATCAATTGAAAAAAAAATTAAATAACTATTCCTCTATTTTAATAATAAACTAACTACTCCAAAATAATGTACAGCGTATACGAGTCTAGCGCTATCCTTTTCATTTCCAACAACAAATAGCATGCGCACTCTCTTTCTTTAAATGGACGGACTTCAAACAGCTATGCTGTGCAATGCTATGCTATGCTGTGCTGTGCTATGCTGTGTCCTCGTCTATCGCATAGGATGGTTGGTTGGGACCTCTCAGTCGCACACATTCACTCGCAGCAATATTTTGCTTTTTAAAATTCAACAACCGGAATTCGGGACTGATTTTTCGCAAGCAACCCTATACCACCGTGTTTATATTAGAATAATCTTTTTTGTGTGTAATTTTCATGAATAATCAGACCGTTGCAGAATGCTAGTATCGATTTACCTGTTATACCTGGCTACCCGATAGTTGTGACGGAAAAAAAATAGGCAACCTAACGTTTGCATATTCTATGGTCTTTATACTTTCTATTGGTATAGAATTTATCTAATAAGCAAGCCGGTGGAATGTTAAAAAAAAAATTTTTTTAGTTACTAATTAAAGATATCCTGGACCAAAATTTGTTAGGCAACCCATATGTAATATGTTCATTGACGAATGAAGTTAAAAAAAAATACGTTTTATCAAATAAGCATCCCGGTCAAGGTCGTTTTATATCGGGATCCGATACTATCGGGAGTTCTTCCGACTAAGCTACGGAGACCAGCAAACTATTGTCAGTTAATACAGAGAAAACAATTTGTTTCCATAAAGAGTATTAAAAAATGTAACAGCGTCAGTGATGTGTACGCTTATAATAGAAGAAATGCCCACAATTTCTACATACAAGTTTGTAAGCGTTCTAAATCTAGAAGTGCTATACTTTATGAAGGATTCTATGCATTTAATGGATTGCCTAGTTCCATAAAAACAATAAGTGACCTTAACGTATTCAAGCATAAATTAGGTAAGTTCGCTTTAAACAAATGATTGGTAATAATATATTTTGAACGTGAATTTATATATGAATTTTGTAATATATGTTGCTAAATAAATATCATTATTATTATTATTACTTCTATATATTATTATCGTGTATAGTAGAGTGCTTTATCAATTGAATTCGTGCTTCCATACAAAAATGGCAGGCTTTGTAGACATTTCATTTTTCGGAATGCATTAAATATTTACTCTCGAAACTTGGTACTTTGTGTTTTCATTTACATTTCTTCTGAAAATTTTATTGGAGTTATTTCCATCGTTTCCATAAAAAATTCAGAATAGTCTTCATAAAAGTGATAAAGTGCTTTGGAAAGCTTGAAGAAGTGGCTCATCAAACCGTTTTCGTTTTATGAAATCGACTCCTAATTTCAAAATGAAAGTGAGTTCAAAAATACACTAAAACAAAACAAATGTTGAAATATAGGATTATTTTCAAGGAAATTCAAAAACTAGTCCTTTAGAAAAATACGCTATTAATTCAGAATTAATGCGATCTTGAAATCAATAATAATCGCGTCTAAAATTATGGAATTATAGGTGTTGTCTATCAGACGCACTATCAGAAATAATCGCATATACAAGACACGGGAAATCTCGAAGCAAAATTTCAGTTTGTGTTATTTATGACTTAATACACCTTGCTCATTTCCTGGATATTGTTATAATACCTTCACTTGGTAGCGCTATCTTGATTTTGGACCTATAATTGAGTGTTCTTGAATTTATAATGCTCTTGATTACCATATTGAATGATTTATATCGAAAACTTTGATTTTATCAGGAAACTTCGGATCTCTCACCATAAAAAATTACATATAGAATTTTGTGAATAATACTCTCAACATTGCGAAATTTCAGATGGCGAAAACTGTAATACAACTTATAATACCTTGATAAATGTATGAATTTGAATAATATTTGTAGTTTGAATGAACATGAAAAAAAAATAATATTTCACTATTACCAGTTATAATCGTGATTTAACTATATTCAGTTTTCGTATATATTTCACAATTGGAGAGTTTAAATATTTCATATAAAAACAAATATTATGTATTTGAAAGAATTTCTTTTCACATTTTCGATATAAAGAAATTTTTTCATACCAAGGATTTGCAATCAAGCAAACATTTAAGAATGTACTTCTTGATAAAC
This sequence comes from Henosepilachna vigintioctopunctata, assembly GCA_030704895.1. Classification (NCBI taxonomy): domain Eukaryota; kingdom Metazoa; phylum Arthropoda; class Insecta; order Coleoptera; family Coccinellidae; genus Henosepilachna; species Henosepilachna vigintioctopunctata. Next base: position 12,369,841 of record JARQZJ010000121.1, read on the forward strand.
AGCAACAACATTAGATTTGGAATAACATTGGAATATTATGGATCATAAATACTACGAACACATAGTATATTGATCTGTTTGTTCGTTGAAGATACACATCAACCAAAACTCTGAAATATTATTTCCGAAGATGCTTGAAAATACTAAGCATATTCTGATTTCATTCACATACAGCATTTGTCATTCACAAGATAGTTTTATTCAGTAGAAATCCTTTGAAATTATAGCAAAGAGAAAATAACTAAATGAAATAAATTTGTTTGAATTCTATGATCATTTAATTTATTTTTCGTTGTGATCACGAATTATCTTCTTGGTTTATACAATGTAATTGAATAACTGCATTCGAACTGCCTCATAGTCGAACTTTCACTAATATCAGACATTAAATGTCAAACGGCTCAAGTTCTGTGAATTTCTCTGAATGACAATCAATCACAGAAAAACATGATCTATAGAGAATACCACCATGTTGTGTAATTTCATGTATATTAAGTCACAGTTCTATGATAAATATATTATGATTGTCATTTTATGACAACGTTTATTTCTTATTATCGGTGTGTTTCAACTTCGAGTTTCTGTTATTTTTAGATTATTTTTCGTTTGTCGCTAAATGTTTTTTCTGTAATTTGCGATTGCTAGTTCAACAAATGTAGTATTTCAGTGTTTTTTTGCTTATTAGGACTATATCAGATCTATTCTATTCTATTAGTTAATAATTATTCATTTGAATTATCGGTGTAGTAGAATATTTGGCAAATATTCTAGTATTCTAGTATATCTATTCAAGTAGAAAATATTGGCAAATTTGTCACAGAAATATTTATATAAATCCGTGGTTCTAAAACTGTTAATTCTGCTTCACAAAAATTACACGATATATTAATTGTCTCACCTTACGTCGGCTGTCCTCCTGTTTTTTCCCGGAATTCCAAGAAGACTTATCTCCCCAAAAACTGATCCTTCAGAAAGAGTCGCTAATACTTCGTTATTACTTCCGATCACTTGAACTTTTCCAGATTGAATAATGTACATTTCTTTGCCCACATCGCCTTTTTTGCATATCATATCACCTGGTAGATAAATAACTGACTTTAGCTGAAGGACAAGTTCCCTTCTCAAAGCTTCATCACAATCAGCGAAGAGTTTAACTTTATTCAATGTATGAATATGAACGTTTATGGCTATGTCAGTTTTCATTTTATGAGGTAGACAGTCCATGATTCTACTTTCGTCTGAAAGACAAATTCTCATTTTTATTTCATTATTATCATTATTTTTTTTATTTCATTTCTTATTGAATGTTAAAGCAAATTGTTACAAAACTCATTTATCACACCATAAGAGTAATAAGGTAAGACCCTCAAACAACCTGTTGTAACAAATTGCAGAGCAAGTCTCGTGCATTAGGGTTTCAGCACCAAATATAAATACCTACGATTGTTAAATGATCCAGAACTACCAACACTTAATGGCACGCCCAGATATGACATTCAAATACAAAGAGATAAACCTGACTGTAGCAAATGACAAAGCAAAATGTTCTGTTAGTTTTTGGTAATTAGTTTATTAAGTTTTAGTTAATTAGTTATTTAAGTGCCTCCAGTCACGAAAGAAAGAAGAAGAAGACATACTCCATTTATGACGTATGTCGTAGACGCACTGGTTCGTTTTGTTAGATATAGATTGACATTTCATTGACATTGACAGATCGCAGAAGTTGATTCTGCTTTTCTTCCTGCAATAGTAATCATGGATTGGCGATATATGCCTAGATCATATATATAAATGGATACATCGATGGCATAAGAATTGTTAAATGGACTATGAAGCCAACATGAAGACGTGCCTTTTTCTACCTCTTTACCTTATTTACATGTAGATCCTATAAGCGCTCTCTTACTCTAAGGACCGGTATCTGGGCAAGCGCATTCTAAAAAAAGTACGTGTGTTGGAGAACAATCGGACGCCGTGCAACATTGCCAGATATAGGAAGATTTATTTCGTTTGGATATATTTGTTTGATTCATGTAAAAACTCTTTCAACGCCTTATTTTATTTTCTGGTATAGAACAATGTAGTTTTAATTCTTAACTGTAAATTAAGTTCAGTTAAAGTATTATTTTATATAATGCTCTTGAAATAAAAGGTAGCTTAAGGGTTGCAGGAAAAGGCAAGACCTAAAAGTGGCAACCTTGTATCCCTTGCGGACTTAATATTGGAAAATCATGACATTATTGTGACAATTAATATGAGACATCACATAACCTAAAACTTCAGTAGCGACACTAGTATTGATTGGTTTAAATTAAGAGGTTGTTAGAGTGAGATATCGTGCTGCGTCATTACGTATTCAAAACAAACAAGGGATATTTAAATGAGTCGTAAATATATCGGCTTCAGAGTTTAGATTTATCGAGAAATCCACGTTAGTATGACTATGGATATATGTTAATTATTGATTGTCCTTTGTCATCAATAATTTCGGTAAAAGTACAGTTGTCTTAGTTCACTAAAATGATATGTAAATAAATGTTTGTAGAAATAACAAGTTTATGTATATGTAGATATTAATATATCTAATATAAATATGTAGAAATTAGGTTGTTGTTCTGGGATACTTTCATATAAATAATCTCATAACAAAATGATCAATACAGAGTGAAATCGAAACAATACCAACCTAGGGTTCTCTGTGTCTTCCAGGTGTAAGTAAACCACAGCTGAGCTCTACGCTGCATCTCGACTGGTAAATTCAACCTCCTCATGTACTCCAACGTTTCGTTCATCAACTTCTTATATTCAGTTCTGCTTCTGTTAGCAGTGGATATTATATCTCTGATTTGACCAATGAGTACAGCAAACACAAACACTCCCATTAACCAAGATACCGTCATGAACATATACTCAATCTTAAAAACATAAAAAAGGTGTAAAATAGATAAAAAAACTATAAAAATTTTATTCAATAAAAAATATAGATATTAATATTCCAAAAGTTTGCTAAGAGTATGTTTATGTCAAAAGTAGGTGTTCCCTATTATTTTTATCTGTTTTATGTCCTCATATTAAGAATAGAAGTTCCTAATAATAATGTAATGTTAGTAATGCTAGTTTTTCAATGGTTTTCAAAACGGAAATATTGCGTTTCTATTTGTTTTCTTCCGTGAAATTTTCAATGAGCAAAACTGGAACTGGAAACAAAATTAAACGAAAATATTCCAATAGTCTAATGTAAGTACAATTAAGTATTGAGTCAAATTTTTTTATAACTTTGAAAGTTACAGAAACTTAAAACAAATTATACATTAAATAAGAATTAATAATTGATGAGATCGATATTTGGAGAAAATTAATATCCAAAATACAAAAATATTCAAATGTATTAATTATGAGTAATTATGTAATTAATGAGTATTTATGTAGTAATTATGAGAAAATTTTAAATATTTTTGTATTATAAATAAGAATTACGATATACTTACTTCTTGTGTTGGTTTTGGATTCTTTCCAATGGAAGTAGCCGTTTTTGTAGCGAAATAAAAGCACTTGATGTATGCATTTCCTTGGCCATTGAAAAAAAAATTGTTGCTTCCTATTCCTCCCCATGAAGAAAATGCATAATATGCACATGCGTTCAGATGTATCAAATACATCATATTCATTAATGTTCTGGAGATCCGCACTACGTATGGATTTTTCAACAATTTGTCGATGAAACTGACGAATTTCCAAAAAGAATGAACCTTGAGGAACCTTGGAAGCCGAAGAACAACAAAATCTGGGCCTGTCAATATGTAGAAGACGTCTAGAGGTACAAGGGACAACAAGTCCAACTGTAAACAACATTAGGATATTCAGAAATATACCTACTCACATATATATATATATATATATATATATATATATATATATATATATATATATATATATATAGCAGAATTAATTTATTGCCTGCTTTATGATAATTATATTTCTAACATTTTTAGCGATATAAGGGCTATTTTCAATGTTAAAAGCGTTATTTTTAAAGTTTTGGCAAGGTTCTTATATTCAACGAAACGTCAAGAAAAATAAAGCTTTTAACAAACATTGAAAATAGTCTGTTTCGCCTACTGTAACAAGATTAGCCAACTACTGGTGAATGGGCACACTAATTATCAATTTCATGCTTTTAACAGGCCGAACACATATTCCGACCAAAAGAAACATTACTATTTTTGTGCTTCGATCCTTTTTCTGTTCCATTCTAATCAAAAGGATCAGTTACAGAAGTTGCAGAATCGTTGCATAGGAATAATACTAGTTGCAGTTGGCTGACACCTATAAGCTCTATATTGAAAACACTTTCATGGTTTTCTTTTGAAGAGAGATGTCTTTTCGTGACGATGTCATTCGTATTCAAATTAGTTAATGGTTTGGCGTCGTCATATTGTGATAAATTCCTGTGTTTCAATAACGAAGTACATAATCACCTCACTAGAGGAAGAAATGATTTACCTACATAATGAAAAGACTAAAAAAGTGCAACTATGAAGTCGTAATTTTTCAAGGGATTCGTTGCTTATAACAAGTTGCCAGCAGACATTAAATCTAGTGAATCTTTAAAAGTTTTAAAGTTAAACTCAGAAGATATTTGACTCATTAAATGTCCTTATATGTTGCCTATTGGTTTGTTTGTCGTTGACATTTTATGCTTCTGATGATTGCTTGTGGGGTTTGTGATATTGTTATCTATCACACTATCATATATATAGTGTGATCGAGGGTATTTGAGGGGACAGTCTAGAATTGTTGTTGCTTTGAATGTTGCAGTTGATTGATTTTTCATTTGTTGCTGATTGTTTTGTTGTTGATTTTGGATTATTTTGTATACAGAAATGCTGTTTGCTTTGAATATGAAATGTTATACATTTATTTAGCTTTACTTATATTAGGAAAACCTATTACGTTAATAAACTTACTATACTATCAACGTTAGTTATATTTTGAGATATGTGTTACTTAAGAAGAACTAGTTCAGGCTAATTTTATCAAAGTCTTCACAAAGTCGACTGCCATAACGCAAGTGTAGGTATTAATCGTTTTTTGTGTACTTTAGCCAAATGTTTTTATCTATGCTATATTTTTCACAATGTTCCACGAAGTTTTGTGATGAAGATTGATTGATAAATTTAATTTTAGCTACTTCTTTAATTCTGAAAAATACTTAAATTTTCAAGAGTACCTACAATACTCATTATAATTCTATGATGTCTGCGCTTGTAAAAATAATACGATTGAATTGGAATAGTTGTACTTTGAAATTTTCATTCAATATTCAATGAATATAGCGAAATACATAACTTGTTTTCTAATAGAAAACTGTTTCATTATTTGTTGATCTAGTGATTCAAAGACTATCAGACTCATCCGCGCTTTGTGAGAAGGTAATAATGTGCAACGTATATGAATCAGTGTTTTTGATAACTCAAGAAAATTTCCCAAAATACTCTACAACTCATTTTATGAGTTTGTGCGTCATATAATGATTATAGTGTCCTGTGGCGGGAGTGGAAAGTAAAATATATGGAATAGGATACTGTTAGATCAATCTATGCTTCGTGATATTGTATAAAAGCTCTTACAATGAGTAAATATTTTGTGAAATTCTATATTAGCTGATAATAATAGTAGGTACATACTCTAATGTAAGTAGTTACCAATTTTTCTGAACAAGAAGAGGAGTATGAAAACCTTTCAATATCCAAAAAAATATCCGATAGATTCATGAAAATCAATAACCCAATTTCAGTGGTCTCTCCTTGACAGGGTTATTTAAGAAAACAACGATCAGTGAGAGCAGTGTTGTTAAGAAATGAAAATACCTGAATAATAAATACTTTAAGAAGAATACATTTTTGAGTAAACATTGCCATCAAACTTCGGGTAGCTACACTGAATGTCGGAAAAGTAAGATTCTAAGTGGAAATTCGGTTCTCACAAGTTAATTCGAAAAATATCTTCTACAAAATGAATACAAATATAAGCAGTATGTCTACTAGGTACTCATTCTCAAATCAGTAGAATATATTTTGGAAGAAATTTGAAATAGGCATTCTTCTGTTAATTAAAAATAAACAACATACGAATTTTTCCTATATATAATTCACAACTGACAACTTCAAATGAACTTTTCCCATCTTGAGTTAGTTTCAAAAATTTTCACCACAAACGTTGAACACTATGAAAATTTCTTATATTCGTGCGTTATTTAAAAAGAATACAGGTTTTTTAAAAATTCAAAATTTTTTTAAAATTACGAGAATAATCCATACTCGCGTTCATTATATGAACGCGTTTCTTTTTCTTTTTTTGATATTTTTTAATAGATTTCATGTATTTTTGAAAATTTTTTTTATAAACAAATTCTGATGAAATTATCTAAATATTGTATACATGTAGGTATGAAGAAATTTTAAATCATTTGTTAAATATTTCACGTTCAACTAAAAGAAAAAGGTTTCCCAGAGAAATCTTGTTTTCTTAGTTGAACATCCTACTTTTTGTCTGATTCTTTTAGGTTTTTCGCGCTGTTCATTTCATTTTCGAAGTTCGCAGTTTTGAACTCACGTTAAAATGTTAATTCATTTCCCGGCTTCATCCACCATTTCAGCGAATAAAAGTAATGCATTCTTATTATAGAGAAACTTAATAGACTTAACAAGTGCTGTCCTATAATCGGTTACATTTCTTTTCTGATAAATATTTAATTATTGTTCACATTCAACTGAAAGACTAGGTTTTTCTCGAAATTGAGGTTAATAGTTTCCAAATGTCAAAGTTTTGAAGGTTATGCTATTTTCTCAGCTCATCCACCATTTTATCGGATAAAAAGTATTCTTATTATACTGAATCACTTAACGAGGATCGGCCTTCTTAATCGGTTACTTTTCTTTATTAACAAATATTATCAATCAGGTAGTGTAATTTGAAATGGAATATCACCTATATGTGTTTAACAAAATACCATAATAAACAAAAACGAAAATTCTTACCTTAAACTCCCTCTTTTTCCAGTAGTTTTGCCTTAGAAGAGTTACGTCAGTTACCCAAAATCCGTAATCCAAATATTTTACCTTTGGTTGTATCACCAACATATCCAAGAGATAAACGAAATCTGATATATAATCAAAAAGCATCCAAACTAATCTATTTTCTTCGGTCTGGTAAGGAAATGTACTCCTGAGGGGTATGACCCATACGTTGTAAAGAACAGCCACGGCAACGAAAAACATCCAGCCTAGAAATGATTTAATTCATCAGTATTTACAATGTTTAGGAAGTTTATGAGCTTAAATATGTACTCATACTAAAAGAGACACTGCGAATTCAATAAACACTTGGTTTCAAACATTTTCAGTGAAAAAGTCAAAAGGGCAAACTATTTCACTAATTAATTTCGAATCTTATAGTTATTTTCGGAAAAATTTGAAATTTATTGAAATATGAAAAAGCTTAATGAAACTTTTTTTTTATTTATTTATTTTTATTTAATAGTGTTGGCGTTTACTTGATGTAAATCCATTATATAAACACTTGAACTTATGATTTACATTTTATGGACTACATAGCATGACGCGTTTCGTCGTTACAAAACCTTCTTCAGATGCTAACAGAATAATATAAAGGCTGTTTTTTTAGAGGTATAGAACTTTCAATTGCAATAAAATAACGATGGATCATTCGATTGACAAGAATTCTTTTCATTTGAAAGATAATCTTGTGGCATCACATTTTAAATATGATTTCTGGCATATGATCGCCACGACTGGCTCGGATGTAGTCCAATCTGAACGTCCAATTTTCGATGACTTTTTCCTACATTTGAGGCCGTATATCGGCAATAACACGGTGAATATTGTCTTCCAAATGGTCAAGCGTTTGTGGCTTATCCGCGGAGACCGAGACCGCAATGACTTTACATAGCCCCACAGAAAATAGTCTAGCGGTGTTAAATCACAAGATCTTGGAGACCAATTCACTGGTCAAAACGTGAAATTAGGCGGTCACCAAACGTGTCTTTCAATAAATCGATTGTGGCACGAGTTGTGTGACATGTTGCGCCGTCTTGTTGAAACCACAGTTCCTGGACATCATGGCTGTTCAATTCAAGAATGAAAAAAATAATAATCATGGCTCTATACCGATCACCATTGACTGTAACGTTCTGCCATCACGTTTTTGAAGAAGTACGGACCAATGATTCCACCAGCCCATAAAGCGCACCAAACAGTCAGTTTTTCTGGATGTAACGGTGTTTTGACATACACTTGAGGATAATCTTCACTCCAAATGCGGCACTTTTGTTTGTTGACGTAGTCATTCAACCAGAAGTGCCCTTCATTGCTCATCAAAAATCGGGAACAACGGCAATCGTGTTTTGGGCCCATTCGACGAATCTACGCCTTGCTTGATGATCGTTTGGCTTCAATTCTTGCACGAGTTGGATTTTGTAAGGACGCAAACCAAGATCCTTCCGCAAAATCTTCCATAAAGTGGATGGACACAGATCCAATTCCTGTGCTCGATCGCGGGTGGACTCATTCGGGTCTTCCTCAATGCTACGCTCTACAGTAGCAATAGCTTCTTCTGTACCACGTTCTGTACGTCGTCTCTGGGGATCTGAGTTATCGATAAGAGTAAACGTGGTGCGAAAACGTTCCATGGTTAATCGAAATAACTGCTCTGATGGACGATTTTGTCGACTATAAAATGGACGTAGTGCGCGATACGTATTCCGCATAGAACCATTATTTTCGAAATGAAATTGCACTATTTGCAAGCGTTGTTCAGGCGTGAGTCTATCATGATGAATTGTCAAACCAAACTGAGAATAAATCACTTATCAGCTGTTAAATCGGTCGCCATCTTCAACAGTAATGCCAACTTAAAGTTCTATACCTCTAAAAAAACACCCGTTATTATTCTGTTGTATGATGTTCGTATAATATTATTCTGTAAGCATCTGAAGAAGTCTTTTGTAACGACGAAACGCTTCATTACAATACTATTGACTACGTAGTAAAAAAAGTGAATCATAAGTTCAAGTATTAAATGAATTAAACTCTTGGCTTGATTTAATTTAATTATGTGTCACCAAGAGTTAAGCGAGAATTCAATCTCAGTCGTAAGTTCAAGTGTTTGAATTTAAGTTTATATTCAATCAATAAAACTTGTTGTCAACTGAACTATGAATGCAAACTTAGGTAATATGAAAATATCGTTTTATTTTAATAAGTTTACATCCATTTGACAGTAGGTACCTCTACCTTCACAATTCTTTCTTGAAACAGAAAAGATAAACTTTCAACCATCCCTTCCGTTTCATTGAGAGTATTTTTAACAACATTGCGAAATATTTCTGTGCTTTTATAAGAATTTGTCAGTCTAATCAAAATTAATATTTTCAATTCAACTAACCATTTCTAAATTGTAAGAAAACTTATAAGATGTAGTTTGTCGTTTACCTAGATAGAATTTTCCGTTCGGATCCAAAGTGAAATTATTCAAATATTTTCGTAAGAACGTCAGCATATTCCCTCTTCGTAGCTTCGTTTGGGTTCTTCCTTTTTTTCGTCACTTCTTTTGGATACATCATTCGAATCTTTTCTAGATGTTGTTGGGGTTTGATATTCAGTTTCTCGACTGCTTAAGGAAGATGGTGTTCCAGGAATTTCTATTCTTTCTTTGGCAGCTCTCGTTCTATTTGAAAATGCGTCAACGAGATGTCGAATTCTATCTTGAATAAATTGACGATTCGCGTATCTGAAACCACATTTTTAAAACAAAACTGATGCCCACTGAGCGTTTAATATATTTTTGAAATATTATTATATTTCGAAATTGTTTTTTAGGATATAACAATATATTATGAAAAAAATTTGTCATGTTATATAAAATCAAAAATCTTTAAAAATATTATAATTAGTGAATTGCAATATTTTTCGACCTCATTTGACACACCATAGTTGTATTTGATTTAGAACTCAAGGTATATAAACCACTTACTCCTTTTGTAAACTGCTGCTGTCAGAAACATCATCTTTGGTAATATTATGGCACAAGGATTTATTACCATAAGAAGAAACGTCTATGCTATTACTGTTATTCTCTAATGGTTCACTACACCAAGAATGGGAAGAGCGGAGTTTGTTCTTGTTGGTCTGGGGGAAGGAGTTTTTTTCTGGATATACCATACTGTTCTGAAAAATGAATTTAAAAATGATATTTCAACAAGATATTTTCCACAAAGAATAAGAAACCTTTGGTCGGTTTCACAAAATCATATTAGTTATTTTTATTGAAAACTTAAAACTAATATAATGTTCAGTTTAAACTCAATCAAAAAGTGCAAAACCCATGTCTTCATCTTCTGATTCGGATTCAGGTTTTTTTTCCTTCTTTTTCTCTTCTTTTTTCTCATCTTCTGATTCGGATTCAGGTTTTCTTTTTCTTCTTTTTCTCTTCTTTTTTCTCTTCTGCTCTTTTTTCTCTTCTGCTCTTTCTGCTGCAGATGCAGCAGCTCGTGCTGCTCCAACAGCATCTCCGGCAGGTACACTGGCAAACTTAGATCTCCCTTGCTCAATCAGTTTCGTCAACAGACTTTCCATTGAGTTCGCTCAAGACCCTTTTAACCTTGTCGGTATCAGATTTGATACCAACAGAACCAAGGATTTTTTCAATGTTAACAGCAGCTGGTGAAGCTTTACCACCCAAAACAGCCAAAACGTAAGCAGCCACGTAACGCATGTTGAACTCGTTTGACACGAAACGTGTATACTAACCAGCAAACAAGCAATATTAACCATAACCTTAATCGCTTGACAATTGTTTCGAGGTTTCTCCCCCCCCCATTTTCAAAATTCAAACTGATCGTTGAGTTCAACTTTTAAAAATGGAGTTACATTCAGAAACAAACCTCAAACAATTAATATAATTTAATTAATTATATTAATTAAATTATATTTTAATTAATTAAATTATTAAACGATGTTTTACCAAGAGATCAGCGAATATTCATTCAACTTTACTGCAATCTAAAAAAAACTCAGAATTAGATAATACTGAGTGATAAGCTGAAATGTACTAGAAAGAATTACAAGAAAACAAGGTATCCTGAAGACAAAGAGGAAACCAAATAATGAAAGACGTGAAGGAAGGGACACCAAAATAAAAGGAAAGGAAGTTCTTATGTACAACGGATAAATAGTCTTTGCTAGAGCAGATGGACAAAGCACTTGTAGGAAGATCGAAGGATAGGAATGTGCCACCCTAATGAGATACTATAAGACACTTACTATGTCTTTTCGCCATGAAAAGAAACAAAAAGGCATATATGTAAGAAAAAAATTCAAATCCAAAATTAGAAAGTACAAAATTGGAATTCAATACAACTAGTTTTGTTCACCTGTACACCTTTTTTGTGAAATTTTTTCAATAATCCAGAAAATTTACGAGAATAGTTTCATTCGATTCGTATTGTTAAGAAAGTTTAAGGGAAAGGTCAGAAAATGCGCTAAAAAAAATTACAAACGTTATAAACAATAAAGTGAGAAAAAACGTAGGGGGTTCGATTTTTTTCAATATTTCAGGAAATATTCAAAATTTTCAAAATTGCAAAAAAGCTTCAAAAAGATGAAGACATTTCCTAAAAAAAAGCTGCAAATCTCGAAACTGTAGCTCTAATATTTATATTTTTTACAGAGCCACGAAAATAAAGCCAAAAGCACAAACTCTGGTTCCGCGCACGTTGCGTCACTCTGACACAACAACGGGCAAAACTAGTAATATATATAATAATATTAAAGAGGAAAAATAAAATTCATGGAGATTTTTTTTTTTCATGGAGTATTCTTAACACTGACGGATTAATATTAGAGCTTGAATATGTAAACTAATACCACCTAGAATTTTTTTACTTAGTAAAGACATTCTTAATAGTATAAAACTATTAATAATGAAAAATTTTTATATTCCCTTTTTCATTAATAATTGAAATTCTACAAAATAAAAAATATTGGATAAGAAATTTTTTTTAAATCTTCATCATTTTGAAGCCTCATCGTTAAAAACTACTTAAAATATATTCTGTTTTACTAGTTATTGTTTAAATAATTGTGTTTATTAACAAATGAAAAAAATTTCTTTTTCACTATTTTTTATTTTATAACTTTTTATTTGTTAATAAAAAAGAAGTGGAAAATCAAAAATTGTTTCATTATTGTAACAACGGTAATCTATTTTTTATACTATCTAACGATGACTTTACTGCATGATAGGGTATTAGTTTAATATTGTTGTTATATAATGTTGTTATAATAATGGGTTATGTTAAAATTGAGACAAAAATTTTTTTGACGCTGATTATTGTTTATTTATGTATCCCAACACTCCATGAATTTTATTCTTCCCTTAATATCAATATTCAATATATTTAAATATTTTTTTCGTCGTGTCGGAAGTAACGCAACGTGCGCGGAAGCCAGAGTTCCCGTATTCGACCCTATTTTCGAAGCTCATAAATATAAAGCTACTAGTATATATATATATATATATATATATGATTAAGTTTCAGATTTGATGACAGATAATATTCTACACAAAAAATTGATGAAAAATTATACCTGAAATCATCTACATACTATAAAGGCTATATTCAGTATTCAGACTCTCAATTTTTGTTATTAAAGGTTATCAAAAATATCGTTAGGAACTTATATTTACTCATCTGACGAAAACAGTGATAATTTTTCATGATAACATAATATAATGACAAAATAACATAATAATTCATATGTTCTTTAAAAATTTCAAAATTCCGATAATTAACGAATTATCAGCAATATATTTCATGATTTCTACTGTATTCTAAGATTTCAATATTATTATAAAAATTGTATACTTGCTTTTATTTCTATGTTCAACAATAGAATCAAATAACTTTTGCACTAAACATAACCGAAAAATTCTATTACAGAAAAAAATTTTATCAAATAGAATATTGAAATATTTTCGCACCAAAAAAACAACGTGATGCTTACAACTGATACACTGTCTAAATTAAAAGTGAAAAGGCACCGCCAGATCTGCATAAAGTTGATTAGAATGAGTAACATAAAACACATTAAACATTCGGGTAAGGTGGAAGCAATTACTTTAAGTAGCTTTACCTTTTTGAATCGGTAAATGGTTTCCATTTCTATGGGTTGATGTTTAGATTTGCATGTTATGGAAGCATCTACGGCAATTGCGCAAAATGTCCTCTGCGTTCTGCGCTTCGCTGTCGGTTTCTAAGGAAACGATCCTTTGAATTTTCCGAATATCGATTTTGGTGATTTTCCGCTTTCAAACAATTAAACCACAACCTAAAATGTTATAATCTTTAACAAGGGACATAGTGGCCATCATTTTTATTACCACTGAAAAATATTAGGGGGAATATATGAAACACTTAACAAATGACGCTAGTGCTATTGATAATGGATATCTACTTTGAGTGAAACTACAAATCATTTCAGATAATTGAAACGAATGAAACGAATCTATTAAGGAAACCAAATCGACAAAATTAAGTGGAGAACAGAAAATTAATTTGGAAAACACGCAATGTGGCCTTTGAAAAATATGGGATGCTTCTACTGAAGAAGAGGCATGAATTTTTTCGAATTTCAAATAAAAAACACTTGAATCAGTATATATATATATATATATATATATATATATATATATATATATTATTTATTTGTAGTCAATATTTTTAGAACTGCATATTTGGTCACCTTCAAGGATGATGTCAAATCAAATCAAATCACATATATAAAAGTTAATATTCATTGCTGAACGTGACAATTGAAGTCCCAAATTTCTCATAGTTGCATCATCAAGGCATATATATATATATATATATATATATATATATATATATATATATATATATATATATATATATATATATATATATATATATATATATATATATATATATATATATGAGACAAGAGCAAATGTAATACTACTTCACGAACTTCACGAGCAAACGATTTCCTGATCTAGGTTCCTTGTAGATATGCAAACTGATATACAAAAGTTGGACTGTACAGTCGTGCTCACAATTACATTGAAATGTATACATATGAGTTACAATAAACAAACTTCAAGTGAAAACCCCTCCAAAAGCCGAGGCTTTTAGAAATTATGTATTTCGAAATTGAAATATTCGAAAGAATATTTTATATTTGATGCAATTGCGATTTACAGTTGAATTTCAGTTAGTCATAATTCTCGTTTAAACTTTTCTGAGAATATTTAGGATGAATGTTTCAGTTGAATGATCTTCCTGGAAGAAATAAATGACAGTTGTTAATAATTAAGCGCCAACAAGGTTTTCTCTCGAACGAGTTATAGAAAAATTCATAAGAAATAAGTGTCAAATGTGCATTTCAATTAGCTCTTTGTATGTAAAGTTTCAACCACATAACATACCCATAATTTCATATGTTCTGTGGTTTCAACCATTTTGATCAGCAAAGGTTTAGAATCATTTTGGCAGATGTCAATTTTTAGAATCTATGGCTTAACCTTACTATTAACGGCTTCTGTTTTTAAACATGGAATTATTCTTCAAGTCTTTATTATTAATTTATTGTTAATCGTAAAATGTAAAGTTTGTTGTGTAACATCTGAAAGATCTAAATATTTCTGTCAAAGTTAAGCATTCTGAAATTCTAATTATTCTTATTCGAATAACTAAATTGAAATTGTTTAAATAGACACTTATAACTATAAAGTTTTCACAAATAAATATGACGTTCTGTGTTACTAAAGATTCAAAACTACAGAAAAATGCTCTCGAATTTTTATTTCACAGAAATTCAAATGAAGATTCTAATGGTAAGGCTAGGTGATAGAAGTTGAAACAGTTAAGCGATAAATAATTATTTCTTGTTTAGGATGCCTTGAAACACTTGGTGGTGTTTTATCTAACTTCAACTACTCCTGGATAGTGAATGGATCTAAATTTATTATAGTCAGGTGTAAGAATGGTGCTAGGGTTGGGTCATGGGATTTTGCCACTACGTTGAAAGATGAGACATCTGAAATCATTGGAATTGATGAAATTCATAGACCTCATGGAAAGGAACCCCTATTAGCTATCTCTATAAATTGTGTCTCATCTGGAGGCATTGTTTGCATACTTGATTTCATTAGGTCTAAAGTTATAAGAGCTATACAAATTGGTGAACATGCAAGTATTTCATATACTAATTAATTTCTCAAGTTACTGATGAAATTAATTTTTCAGATTTCAAGTCTACATGTTATTGGTTGTGGTCGAGATATATTTAATTTATCTGGTCCTCTTCGAAATTTTGATGGCATTTTTGCTGTTGGCACAGTAGGGGGTGATGTTTATATTGTAGATATATGTTGGCACTTGTGTTATGAAGGTAGATATTTGTCATGCATCACAGAATCTATTATATCTATGAGGAGTGAAGATAATGATGAATAATAAAGTGATTTATAAATAGCTTTAAATGAAAGAAATGCACTGAGCTAAAGATGTATATTTCTGCTTCTCTAATTGGACTGCCTGAACAGCAACTACTTCTTTGCCTCTTTAAAATGGTTCTATTTTTAAGGCTATTTTGTGAACACTTTACATATGTACTGAAAGAATGTAATATTTTTGTTCTTTACTCCATAATTTTGATAGTTTTTTCTGTTTGTATCAGAACTTGGAACCTTACAAGCTAAAGATGAAATTAATCCTAGCCTGATGTATATAATACCTCCACAAGATTTGGATGACATAGAAAACCACAAGAAAGCAGCTTTACACAATGAATCACACTTGGCTATTCATCTGAATGGTAATAATTGAGATACAAAAAATTTTTAACAAATTAATGGAAGTGATCTAAACAATTTAGCCATTGTATACAACTATTTATACTGTAAAATAAAAAACCTTCATCTAAATTTGTAATCCAATATTTGTACAATTCATTCATATATTTAGATATAAATTGTTCTGTGTAAAACAAAACATTTGAGTTAAATTATTTCTTCCAAAAACAAATTATACTTGTTAATACAGGTGAAATATTAATTTTTTTTATTTGGGAATTATATTTCCTTACAGAAAACCTTAAAAAGGAACATAATCTATATTTGGGAGGAGATTTTCAAACCATACTTTTGAAAAATGTATATATGTAATAACATAATATTTATTATTTAGTTGATTTTTATCAATTTGGAAGTTTAAGAAAAAACTACTACATAACCTTCAACTTTTTTCAGTGGTACTGGATAAAACTACGGAACATTTTGTTCTAAAAGAACCAAGTGGAACAGATAAGGTTTATGTTAA
Organism: Henosepilachna vigintioctopunctata; assembly: GCA_030704895.1. Classification (NCBI taxonomy): domain Eukaryota; kingdom Metazoa; phylum Arthropoda; class Insecta; order Coleoptera; family Coccinellidae; genus Henosepilachna; species Henosepilachna vigintioctopunctata. The sequence continues at coordinate 12,386,261 of JARQZJ010000121.1, forward strand.
CAAACAAGAAGTTCTAATAAGTGCTTTGCATTACTGTTCTCCACTTGGCTCCATTTTAGTTGGTTACAATTTTGGGGCCTTTCAATTATGGAATCTCATGAGGATGGAATTAACATACACTTCGCCCATATGTGATGATCATGTACCTATATCTAAGTTTGCTGTTCAGGTTTGATAACAAATATAGACAAGTAATATGATTTTTCAACATTTTATTTTTAGGAACCCACTGATGATCCTAGAGCATTTTGTTATGTTTGGGCAGTGTATAGTTCAGATGATTTAACTTCTTCCCTGCTCCCTTACTTAGTAATGTATGCTTTATGCTATGAATCTAAGGACTTTCATGAATCATATGGAGTAATCTATGAGGTATGTTCAAATATCAGAGATAATGTGATCTATATTAAACATCGGTATTCCAATTAGGTAAAGGGTACAGAAGTATTCTAAAAGTATACTTTAAAAAAATACTGTTGCTACTTGACCCATGTTTTCACTTGAAGCATTCACTGCATAAAGTATTTGTTCTGTTATTTAACATTAATTTTTGAACGATACCCATTGTCTATTTTCTTCTTTCAAATTCAGAAAAATTGTTAGTGTAATGTGTTATTTTGTTGAATTTTTCTGAAATGAAGAAAAAAATTTTGACTGTTGATAAAAAAATTTTGAAATGTAGGTTAACGTGTTATTTTGTTTCTTTCAGAATTTTCAGTACTGTTCTGTCCGTTTTCATAGAGAACTTGGCTTTAATAACCAATCTGTTGTGAATCCCAGAGGTGGCAAGTGTTTGAAATTAGAATCATTAGTACATAAAAATACAATTTCAAACAGTGAGATGTGCATAACTGATGGATCAGAAGATGTAGTATCTATTTGTGTTATTGTCTGGAAAGCTTTATGCGAGAGTGGCATTTTTACTTATATGTCTCTATTTGACTTGAATCAGTGGTATAAAGCTCAGTTACCAAGTGAGTAATATTTCAAAGTTGAAAAAGCCCATTATTCAATTAATATATTGTTTCTATTTGTTTTCTTAAATTTTTCTAGACACTCTAGACCATGAATGTTCAAGCTACATGATTACTCTATGTGTAACTGATGTGATTGATACTACAGAAGAAAATTCAGACATATATGATCTGGCAGTGAACAAAAATAGTATAAATCAATTTATGGGTATCCAGAGACTGGAAGAACACTACCATCCATCTGCATTATCATTTGGTAATTTTTCTATGTATTGAAAACGATAAACATTTACTTATTTCATTTCATTTCATACTTAGAATGATAATGGCACCTATATGATTTTAAGTATTTTACTGAAACATATAAATATCATCAATGGGTTAAATGTTAATTAAAATTTCAATATCATTAATACGAATTATTTAAATAATTTATATATACTATAAAAATAGGCAGGAGGTTCAGCATTGCATTCAGATTTGAAAGTTCATAAGACACAAAGTATATAAATAATAAGTTATTTTTGAAAAAAATAGTTCACAACTTGATCTTCATTCTTTTCAGATTCTTATTGTTTGTTGGAAAATAGATGTGTTATAATTCAATATCAAGGTATACAAAAGGCCTTGTTATACCAGCTACAGTCATCTGGACCTATGTGTTTGATTAGACCAACAGAAATTTATCAAGAAATTGTTTCACTAGGTTTAACTCCCTTATTTGTGGAAGTATCCTCATCACCAGCTTTCTCACATATCAGTTTGGTAAATAGCATATTATATTGTTTTTTTATTGGTGAAAAATCTGACTTCTCAGAATAATTGTAAAATATATAATGTGAAGTAGATATCATCAACTTAATAAGTTTATCAGATTCAACTACATTTTAAATTTGATTAGAAGCTTTTTAAATTCAATCAAGAAATTTGTTTGTTATTATTTTCATTAATTATAACATTTTTTACTAATGTTTGCAGAAAGATCAAAGGGAGACAATTTTGAATGTGGCTTTAGAACAACAATTGATGAACTGGTTATGTAAATGTGCCTCTGAATGGGCTAATGGTAGTTTCTCTTCTGCTGGCTGCTCCTTAGAACTATTGACTACATGGGCTTTTCGGAGAGGAATTGTCCTAAAGAGAAATTGTGATAATATATGTACATATGGCAAATAATGAACTATTTTGTATGTTAAAGTTTATTCATTTTAGGTGTACCTCTCTTTGATCATTCTGAAGTGAGGTTAGATACAAACACTGCTAAAGTCCTCAATAATTGTATAAGACAGATTAAGAATATTTCATTCTTTCATTCATTCATTATGAACAATCTTTCATCTCACGTAATTAATAAAGGTAAGATGTTATTACAACTATTTTAAACTATATTTTTACAAGAAAATTCATAATTCATTTGTTGTTGAAAATTTTGCTTTACCAATTTCAAAGTGAATAGTAAAGTAATATATATATATATATATATATATATATATATATATATATATATATATATATATATATATATATATATATATATATATATATATATATATTTGTAATATATCAAATGAAATGTGTAAAATTAATTTACCTGTTTTTTCTGAAACAAATATTGAAATAAGTTGAGATATGTTTCAGTTTGAGAAAAAAAATGTCTTTATAAACACTCGATTTAAGTAGCTCAGCTACTTTCACTCAGCTTAAATCTCAATTTTTAGAAAATATTTTGAACCATAGATTTGTAATCATATGAAAAATTCTATTGCTTTTGTTTATATTGTGTAACATTTAAATTTTTAGATTTGATGGTGGAACAGTGCCATACCTTGCAAATGGTTGAAGTGTATTTTGATGTATTACAATGGCTATTTAATGTAGGCTTACTTCCTGAATATTCGCCATCAAGTTTCTCAGAAAATATTTCAGAAAATAGAATAAGAGCACCTTATCCTGCAGAGAAATTGATGCAGTACTATAGCCAAAGACGCTCAGAACTTTTACTTCTGCAAAATAAACGCTTTTGTTCTAAATCAACCATACTTTTCATTGATAATTTGATTAAAACGGAATGTGGTGGAGAGAAATTATGGAAAGAATGGAAAAATGATGGGGGGGATGGCTTTTATCCACCAATCTCCCTACAAGCCCTTTTACGTACATATTTGATAAATGATGTTGAAGTTTGTAATAAACATGCAGTAGTTATGTATCTGCTGTTAGATTTAACAATGAGTCTAGATTCAACAAAGTAAGAATAATTTTATTATTTAATTTAATTTGGTTGTGTTCTTATTAATTTAATTTTGATGTAGTTTCTCTGAAGATTTTATATCTAAATATCCATTTTCACTTCAGGTATGCATTAGCCATTACTCATTTCATAAAATTTCCTTCTGTATTCAAACTAAGTCCAAGTTTAATCAAAATCACACAGGCATTCTGGCAGTTAGACCATGGAGATTTTTCTGTAAGTTTAAAATATAGATTTTAATTATGTTATGAATAATCATCTATTTTACTTTCCATAAAGACAGCAATGGAGCAGTTGCTGGATCCATTAGTGAATCAAGAGGACTTGAAATACTGGCACCACAAAGTTGCTCTCAAATCGTTACTTATCCAGGAGCAGCACAATTCGGCTTTACTTTACATGCATGTTAGAAAGCCACCAATTTTGGATGATGAAGATGTATTGTGTGCACTTAGCCTTTTCATTTCAAACAATATGTTGGATGAAGCATTTTATCTAGAGAAACATTACAAGAGCTTTCATAATTCGAAAGAATTTATTAAACATCTTATTACAGGTAAATAGTGTTGAATAATTACCTTATATTTCCTTAGTAAAATTCCAAAAGACTCAAAAAATTATTGACATATTTCATTCCTTGTGTTATTGGTTCAAAGTCATTTCAAATGATGTGTCTTTAATTGTTTATAGAATGTGGCAATTATGGCTGTTTGAATAGTATTCTCTATAGAAATTTATCTGATGAAGAAGAAAAAATATTCTTACAATACTTAGATGAAGTGAAACATCCTGAAGCATCTGATTTGAAAATTACATATTTTATGCAAAGGTCCCATTATATAGAAGCATTCAAAACTTATCAAAGCTGTGAAGGGGACCCATCCAGAAAAGGCCTCTTTAGCAGATTAAACGCTAGTACACGTGATCAAATTATTCACAGCTATAAAAAATTGCTACCCACTGTTAGTTACAAGTTTATTGAAAGTTGTACATCTCAACCAAATCCCATGTTATGGAAAGAAGGTAAGTGACTATGTTCATTCAATATAAATATTGGTAAATAATTGATTATGAAATACTATGTTTTATTTTTTATTTTGTAGTATCAAGGCCAGAACCCATGTCAGTTACAGTTCATGGAACAGAAGAAAAACCTGAATACAAATCTTCTTTGATATTTACAGCTTTAGCTAAAGCCAAACAAGCATCTGATAGTGATAGTCACAATGCATTTTCTCTGATGAATGCAACAACTGAGGAAATACCATTTCTAAGAACACCAACTTTGCCGTTATCAAGAAAAAGGTAAATAATTTTATTTTTCAAATAATTGTTACCATTGTTTGAATGATGATAAATAAAAATTTTCCAACTAACTAGTTGGAAAATATTTTTAACTGTTTATTTCTAAATTTTATATAAGAAGTTAATATAAATATCAAAGCTATGAGAATATTTTCACAAAACAATCAAAATACAGAAATAACGCAGATGGTAGTTTGTTCCTCTGTAATCATTAACATGCTAAGAAAATGCCTACAAAATTTATGTTTATTTATTTCTAATATTTATGATTCAATTCCTATTTTATTAATATGTAAAATGCGGGAAATCAATGGAACATATATTCTTATGTTATTTCATTATAATTGAAAATTATAATGAAATTATAATTTTGAATTGAATGAATTGAACAAATGTCTTTCTAAAAATAAAAATTGAATATCCAATAGTTTTAAATAGTATCTAAATAAATATACCTATATGGAATAAAGACACATTATTATTATTATTATGCTGAGTATATTAAAGTTGAAAAAAGTGATCTGTGATGATTTCTGTTTTATAAAGCTTAAGTTTCTCTGAAGAAGATATTAGGGTTTGTAAAATGTGTGCTGATAATCTCATTTTTATTTCAGAATGTCAGTACAAGTAATTATTCCAAAAGTTATAATCAAAGATGAGGGGATGGACCTACTCCAAGGAAAAAACCAAAGTTAAGTCCCAAATCAACATCTCTGCAATCTCATTCGAATCTCTCTTCAGAAACTTCAATTCTCAGTACACCCTTGATTGCAAGAAAACACAGAAGAGAAATATCTCCGATTTCAAAAGGTTCATGCAGTATCACTGCAACACCTACAAGTATACTGAAGGTAAAATGTAATATCTTTATAAAGCAGTTCATCGGTGTACTCAGTATTTTGTTCTATTTTGATATAGGTTAAACATTCGTACATTGAAGAAAGTTTCAATAACTTCTCATCAAGTATGACAGAAGAATCATCAAAAACAAGAATGAACTCTAAACAGGTAAATATGTTATTGTTTATTGTATTAATGATTGTGCAGATTGGAAATATACATTCTCTGTTTGTGCAATTTCAACCTAATGTTTAAATAGTTGATTAAATCTACGAAAAGTTAGTATTCATTCACCTAAATTTTATGCTGTGCATCTTTTGAGTATTAATGAACATAAATTCAGATTGGTGTGACTGTGTGAGATTTAGAGCATCCCAAATATATTGTAAATCAATAAAAATGAATATGTGTAATTGATTTTTCAGGGTATTTCTAGTATATCTGGAAGGAAATCTGTTTCAAGAACACCCATTGTCAGATTCGATGTTCCGAAGGCATCTACATCATCAGAAGAACATACTTTATCACCTTCAATCCTAACATTCCAGTCTGATAAAGAATCACCAACATCCAAGTCTAATAATTCAAATTCTATGGAGACTTCATTGCAGAACCTTTCACATTCTTTACCTTCCACAAGTGTTTCAGGTTCAGATGATGTATTCTTTTCTCCTAATTCTTCTTTAAATGATCAAGGAAGTGATTCACGTAATGATGTGTGTGTTACTGGTAAACAAAACGAAGATATTGAAAAGAATGAAGAAGTAATCAACCCAACGGAATTGAGTTTAAAAATATCACCAAAAAAACCGGCTATCGTGAATGAAGCAAAGTTGGTTAAATTGGTAGATTATTCATCGTCAGCTTCGTCTTCTATAGATACGCCCTCCTCAAGTGTGACAAATTCACCAAGTGCTCGAAGAAGTTATAAGAGTGAGTATAATTAAAGGAATATATTTTTAAACATTAATGTTTTCCGTTTGAAAGGAATGTATATATTGTGTATTGTGTACATTTGTAGATGAACATATTTTATATTTATTTAGCTTTTAGTTACAGCCACGTACTATTAGAAAATATATTTTCTTATAGTTGTCATTTTAAACCTGTTGTGGCTAAAAAATCTGAAAAACATTTTTAATTTTAAGATTAGGTATATAAAAAATAAAAATTAATTAATATAATTATTATTATAATAAAAATTAAAAATTAATTAGATAAAAAATTTTAATTATCTAACAGCCGAAACATTTATCAAAAGAAATGTAATGTAACGAAGCATGAAATTGTTGTAGAATTACCAGATGAAGGAACATTTGTGAGGTCTAGTCCACGTTTAAGAAGGAATCAAAAACTAAGTATATCTGAAACAGGAATGGTATCTCAAAAAATATTACAATCAATAACTGGGGAAGCTGGCGAAAATGATAACTCCACTTCATCTTCAAATGTGACATCAGTAGAGTTAATTGCAAGTAAAGTATTAACGCCCGTGTCGGACTTAGCAGTGAAACCAAGAAAATCATTGAGTCGTCGAGTACTGGAAAATAATGCATTCTCAAGATTATCATCAAACGAAGTAAATAATTCTATAGCTACGGTTTTCCACAGTGAACAAAAAGAAAAATCTGCTGTTTCTATCGATAATAAAACTACAGAATTCACCTATAGCACAACTGAATATGCGGATGTGTATTCCACACAGTCGATAACAACAGAAAACTTTATCGAAAAACATAGTAAAACAACTAGTTTCAGTTCAGTTAAAGAAACTGTTTTAGATTCTGAACAGGATTCAATCATGTGTAGTTTATCAGATACTCCTGGAAAAAGAGAACTAGAAGATCTTGTATCCAATTCTTTTATGGAAGAGTTAGTTGACAATTTGAGGGACCAGCGTTGTCGTGAAATTTCTTCTTATAAACAGAGTGACAAACAATTCCAAGAAGAAAGTAAGTATATAATAAATGGTTTTTAATGATACTTCAAAAACTGGAGAGCATATGAATGTCAAATATGTTTCCAATTATTCGACAACTTTTTTTAAATATTCTTCTATATAACTTTAGTTATAATGTGGAACATAACTAGACACGCTATAAAAAGTATTGATATTCATTGTCAGAGGAATTGAAAAATAAACCGCGTTAAAACTGGTTTGTCGAGAAACTGCTTTTAAGTAAGCTATAAACTGTTGATTATGCTTTTTGAATGTGATATCATGAAAATAATTTTATAAATTGATTATAAAATTAGTTGTTTGAGGTATTAAATGCTTTTTTCTTTATGTTTAAGTATTCTAATGAATGCTAGTTTCCTTTCATAAACACTCTGCTTTTGAGAAAGTTGGGCCTACTTAACACCGATTTCGAACGGCCCAAGAACACAGTGGGAATTGAAACCACCAGCATCAGTAGGCGTGATAGGGTAATGACCCTGGCGGTATAGTGCGCCCAGCTACTGAACCTCTCAAGTTGACTTAATAACACAACATGAACAGCTAGTTTTATTATTTTAAGAGTTGTGTTATTTCTCAAAATGATAATAATGAAATTCATTATTCCAAGAGAGAGTTTTTTAATTAATTGTTTTAACGTTTATTCCACAGAATCAAGCGACATAATAAAGGATAAAACACCTCTTAGAATAACTCGAGCCCTTTCTAGGCGTTTATCGATGGATCGAACCATTTCATCCGAGAATAGCTCTAAAGAATCTGTCTCTAAAAAATATAGTAGAAGAGTGTCAGAAGAGAGGTCAATTTTATCTCCTGATATGCCTTTAAACACTATCAGTAAAGGTGTTACTACAAGTACAAGAACATCTAGATCATTATCAGCTGAACGATCAATAACCTGTGTGAATGATTCAAAATCATCACCAGCAAGATCACCCAGAAGAAGGTTATCAGAGGAACGGTCTATATCATCATCTAATGATTCAGAATTGCACAGACATGATGAAAATAAGATAAATGTCCTTAATTTCACTTCTAGATCTCGTATTTCAAGGAGATTATCATCAGAGAAACCTTTGATGTCAGAGGGTTCCTGTGAGTCATCAAATTCTCAAACAAAAGTAGATGCTGAGAAACCTATACAAAGATTTTCGAAACGACTCACACCTGAAAGATCATTATCGCTCATTCTCAATTCGACGTCCAGTACTTCAGATATTGTTAATGAGAAATCTGATGTTGCTGGGACTGTAAGTCCAAAAATATCTAGTTCTCAATCAGTGGAGGACATTGAAACATCCTCTTTTTCTAAAAAAGATGAGTCAACAAGCATGCCTCAAAGATTTTCCAAAAGATTGTCGGCAGAAAGGACACTTTCTTCAGATGTTTCGCTCACTTCTGGTAATGAAGATAAGGAGAAAGCAAGGGTAGTTAAGATTCCCGCTAGGGTAAAATGTAGGAAATCACTTGGAAGGCAAGTGCTAGAAAATAACACTTTCTCAAGATTGATGTCAGAGTATCAGTCTCCAGATGAAAAGGATGATACAATTGAAGTTACTCAAATTAGGGAGACTGTCAAACCAATTTTAGATTCAAGCTCACAGAGTTTTCAATTGAATGAAACAAATCTGTCTTTATCTGATTCATTACTTGAAGAAATTGCCTTCAAAGAGTCGTCCAGTGAAAAAATCATATTGAGCAATCAGCTACAGACAGTTGACCAAGTTATAGAGAATAAAAATGAACAATCTTCAGCTGAAGAACACTTAGACCTCGATCAACAAGATCAATGTTACTCCCATGATGTGATAAAAGAAAAGAATGTTGACAATTCAGATTTAATAGTAGAAGACCCAATATCGAGAATCGAGCATAGTCAGAGTTTAGATTTATATGCAGTAAATCAAAAATCTGTTTCTAATGAAGTGTGCAATATAAATGAACCTGATAAAGAACATCATTCAACAATAAACGGTGAAAAAAATGCAGAACTGTCTAAGTCAATAGAAGGAGAAAATTCACAAGACAGGAAAATAACTGTTGAAGCAATTAATGAAAATAAGGATATAGATATTGTCACCTTGGACAAAGTAAATAATGTAGATGAAGCTGAAGAAAATGAACAAAATAAAAACGAAGCAGAAAATGAAAATTTTTCATTTGTCTATGAAGATCTCTCGAATGAAAGCACAAAATTAAATGAGCTAGAAGTTAACGTTTTCGGAATTTCGGGTGATTTGAGTTTACAACACTGTATAACGGAAAAACTAATGAATGTAGACAATAAGGAAGAACCTTGTAAATATGACACAACACAACTGAAATGTGAAAAAGACGAAGTCATTGAAGAGGACCAATCAATTCAAAACGCAAGGCTAAATGACAGTCAAATGAATATTTTTGAAATTCAAGATGATTCAAGCTCTCAAGAAACTATAATGGATATTGATACATTGCAAAAGAGTTCACTGCCTTCAGGTACGTATATACCCACACACAAAGATATAGCATGCTGTTTGAATCAATTGGAACAAAGGATAAAAAACAATGTTTTCGTAAAATCTTACCTTTTAATGAAGTAAATACATACAAAATTGCGTAAATTCTTCATATTAATATGAAGTATGTCCTCCTTTCGCAGAAATAACTTCTTGAACTCGTCTAGGCATCGATTCCACTAGCGCAGCGCAGATTTTCTTCAATTCGTCATCATGAAACCACACCTGAATTGCAATTATAATCATTTTTTTCTTTTGTAGTGCAATCCATTTTTGCCAGTCGTTTCTTTAAAATATTCCATAAATTCTCAATGGAATTGAGATCAGGTGAATTCCCCGGAAAATCGAGTACTTTTATTTAATTCTCACGCAAAGGCCTGCACTTGTTTGGAATTGTAGCAGGGAGCCATGTCGTGCTGAAATGTTCCATCAAACGTTTCCATGAACGGGACAATCCTTGTGCGCAATATTTCCATATATTTCACTGAATTCATCATCCCTGTTATAGGAGCTAATCGTCTAGTGCCATTGGTTGTGAAAAAACCCCAAAACATTTGCTTCGAAGGATGTTTTACAGTTTGCGGATGTGATCAGGCCGCAGAGTTTCCCCATCACTTTGTCTAACAACACTTGATTTATACCCTTGAACAAACAAATGTGTCTCATCACTAAAAACCACCTTCTTCCAGTCGTCCACGCACGGTACTTTTGGCCCATGGCAAAAGTTTCATCATCATTTTCTGGGTAAGCAGTTGCTTTCTTCTTGGTCTTCTTGCCTTACGGCCAACCTCCAACAGTCGTTTTCGCACAGTTGAGGTCCTCACCTCCACACCAGAAACCATTAAATCACTTCGAAGATCAGTGCCTGTCTTTCTCGGATTAATTCTGCTATTTCTTATCAACAATTTGTCTGTTCTTGGAGTAGTTTTGCGTTTGCGGCCACAGTTTCCTTTTCTTTTTGGAGACGATGAGCCACTTTCTTCAAATGTTTTTAAAATTCTTGAGACGGTGGACTTCCCACACCAACAGCTTCAGCTATATCTCTTACAGTCATTGATGTGTGTTCATTAAGCGCGATAATTTTGGAACGCTTCCTCGGAGTGATATCCGTCTTTGGACAAGAAATAAATAAAGAATACAGCACATATCAAAATTGAAACCACCAACTGTCGCACCGGTAGGCTCAAAACAGAATTGCTGGAGAGGTAAAACCGGTCAGAATGTGAATGATGGTCAAGGTCGAACCCTGACATCACCTCAGGTAGTAAACAAGCAGATGTGAGGGTGTTTGGGCCACCCTGGTACTCACATACTTACTACAGTAACTCAAACGAAGAAAAAAAATGTCCCAATTAATTCGAAACAGCATAGTATATATATATATATATAATATATATTTTATTTTTAGTGTTTGAAAGGAATATAACCTCATATGTATCAAGTAGCTCGGATGGTGACGTTCCAGCAGATGAAAGTGATTCTTTAAAACCTACATCAAAAATGATTTCAGAAGTTATAGAAATAAGAAGTTCCAGTGAAGATAGGGAGATTAAATCAATACCTTCCAACAGTACTTCATATAGCAGAAAATCTAGAACTTCATCAAGTTCAAATGTATCTACAACTGCTTCAAGTACAGAAGAAAAAGTACATGTTTCAACTATTCAACATCTACAGTCTAAAGTGAAAGACGTTCAAATTGAATATCAGAAAGGTAAAATTTTGAACCAATCATCAAATGAAAAAAAATCAATGAGTACTGAAGAACGGGCATGTGTCATTAATAAGGAATCTTATGATACAGAAATTAATATAAGTTTAGAAAAGGAAAATCTGGAAATCCTACCGGAAATAGACTCAAGTACTCTATCTGTAGATTCGAGTAATAAAAGAAATGTTGAATTACAAACAGGAAAATCTCTTCTGGAAATTGAGAACAATGACAACAACGATATTCATGGTAATAATTCAAATAAAAAGTCTGCGGTTGATGACAATATTACTCCTTCAAGAAGAATGACAAGGAGAAGAAGCAAGTTAATTGAAGAAAATGATGCGGCTGGACCTTTAGAAGACAATATCTCATTAAAAAAAAGTGACAATTTTCCAGTGAAAGATGAAGGTATGCTTTCATTTGTGTGTTCTTATGTTTTATAAAAATATTTTTCTTTGTGTGCCGTTAAATTTGTGCATTTCAGTATCTAAATGATCTTATTCTATGTATTGAAATTCATTTTAATTCATTTCATTGACATCAAGGACTTATCCTTCTGGGAAGACAGCAGTCAAGGTTAAGCATAGAACCTGCTTCACCTTCTCAAGTGAACCTCAAGGTAACGCTTCCTACAATATCTTCCGCTTCAAGTTCCTCAAAACCCGTAAAAACTTATTGCCGTAAAAGAACTCGCAGTGTTGACACACCTATTATAGAAACTACAACTGAAAGTACTTTACCAACAACCGAAAACAAGCAGCTTGGAAGAAGAAAATTGAGAAGTGCTAGCGTCGATGCTCCCATTAGCCTAGAAAAAATTTCTGAGACGAGCGAATCAATTGAAGACAACTTATCATTACTTTCAGATCTCAACACAGCTAATAAAGAAAGAAAAAATAGAAGAAAACCATCGAAAACCATTAAAAGAAGTTTGGTTGAGAATTACTCCAATTCTAGAAGATTGACAAGAAGACAATCTAATATCATACAGACAACCTTAAAAGAAATCGATGAAGAGGTTGAAATTAATGAGGTTCGATTGACAAAAATAGAAAGTAATGCAAGAATTGATTTGCTAAATAAGTCCAATTTTGAGGGTAATTATTTAATTTTTTTTGTTATTTTGGTGGTCACACACACATATTGAAAAATTTTAATTAATCAAGTGAGTGTTATAGAAGACCTGACAATAGTGAAAATCTTAAATGACCATCCTACGTGTTCACATTGTATAGGTGATCCTTTTGATGAATTGAAATTTTTGAATGAATGTCCTAATAATATCTTCAATATTTCATTCAGTGGCATTAGCACAAAACCTGATTTTATAATCTTAGTGTGTGCGCACGCGTATTTATTGTATATATACGCATATATTTCATTTGGTAGTGATTGTATATCGTTTTTTGCAAAAGGAACTCCGGATCCTGAAGAAGAAAGAATATACGAGACTTCACCTTCTTCAGTAGGGATGAGTTCTTCAGTGTCAAATATACAACGAGCAAGAAGATCAAGCAGATCTAGTTCAAATGCTTCGGAAAGCTCCATAACTCACTCTAAGATGTTAACTCAAAAGAGAACTAGAAGTATATCAGAATGTGTTGATTATCCTAAATCTGAAGGTTTGAAAATGGTCTTTTTCTCTTTCTTTCAAGTTTTTAACTTTTGTAATGTTGTAGTACCCAGAACCAAACAGAGATCAAGTTCTACAGATGAAAAAAGTGACAAAGTTAAGAAGGTTAGAACATCTAAGGTAATACATGTATGAATAATGAAAACTATTGAAGTTTTTCATATCCTATACTTAAAAAAATTAATTTCACTCTATTTTTTGTGGTAATATTGGAAGGAAATACTCTGTTAAAATATTTTTCAAATACAGAAAATATCACTTATTCTTTCAGGCAAGTACTGCAGCAATTGATGGAGATGAGACATCTTCGTCATTAAAGAAAAGTAGAAAATCAACTAAACCGAAGCGTTATACAGGTGGGTTCACTAAATTACAAATTTAAACTCTGATTTCATGTTATTATCCATAATTTCAGACACGACAAAGACTAGAAAACGAAAAGGTGGCATTGGGTCAAATTTGTCTCAAATAAAAGAAGAAAATTGAATGTAAGTAAATGTATTGCCAATTTACATCCATTACAATCCAGTGTGTTGACTCATTATCAAACGGTTAATACTTTTTTCTTTATGATTTTTTTCTTGAGTCATTTAAATTTATTGAAATGTTATACTTTGACTAAACTTTTTTAAGTTTTAATAAATTGATTGCATAGAAACAGTATGCTCAATATTATGGATTTTATTTATATCAAAAATGTATTTTCTTTTATAAATTCTAATATAATCCCTAAAGTGATATTGATGCAAAATCTCATATAACTTCATTGTAGAGAATATACAGACATGCAATTTAATCAGAATAATTCCACATATTTGAAGCTTCTAAACATTTTTTTCTTGCAGGTCATCAAGCTCGCCAACACAGAGGAAAATTGCATTAATATATGTATTTTTTGTTAATTATAACTTTTGTTTAACTCCATACTGTTATTTAGTAAACTAAAACGATATTTTTCAAATGGCGTTCAATTTTTTACTGTATCTATCCTATTCATTATTTTACAGTATTAAACAAGTGGCGGATATTTAGGAACATAATTGAATCGTTTATTTCAGAAACCACCTAAGTGACAAAAATATATTATTGAAAAAACTTAAAGGAAAATTTTTTTGACAAAATATATTTTTCCAATAGCATGTTCTTGATTTGGTAAAAAATATTTGAAGCAGACTAGACCTAAACTTAAGCTGCAAAACAGTTTTTTTAGTTTTCCGAAAGTTGAAAAAAAACGCACTTAAGTGGTTTCTGAAACAAACGATTCAATTATGACATGATCTAATCAATATACAATTGCCCCATCCTTTCAATCAATAGTTTGGTTGAAATGTTGTTGATCATCAGTGTAACATCAATTTTATTTTTATGTATACTATATTTTCTCATCACATGCCTTGTAAGTGTGCATTTAATGTTCTTTTATTTGCTATTATTTAATTTACAAAAACTCACTCAACTAAAATGTAAATTGGTACGTTTTTTACGTATTACATATTTAGATCTAAAATTTTATCAATTCAGATCTTGTGAAATATCAGTTTGATATTTTTTAGGTATTGGCTGAAAATAGATTTGCTAATAATCATATTACAATATCAGAGGATGTAACAAATATAAACAAATCACGTCATTTATAAATCTACATAGAGTAAGTATGTGAAATTTATGATATACTTGAATACCTACCGTCGGATGTCATTTGTTAACTACATTTCAAACGATAAATAATAAAAAGCTTAAATCTCGATAGTTTCTTTTGTCATTTTGTTACGAATTTCATTCAAACGTAATAAATATTGATAAAATAACAAGCAGTCGAAAATTTATATACTTTTGTAATATTCAGTAGGAATTAATCAACAAGCTTATAAAACTTATTTTTAAGTGACTATTATCAGTTAATGATAATGATCTGCTACGTAATAACTAATTAAGATCTCAGAAAAGGAGGGAGCCATTACTGGTTTTAATCAAAACAATTTATAACGGTTAAGTCTCACAAGAAACCTTTTATTCAGTCCATTGAAACAAAATTCAGTATATTTTTACTCTTGTTCAGTTAGAACATTTTCGGGTTGAGTGGTATTCTTAGTATAAACATTTCACTCATTTTAATTATAATTGAAATCATCAATACTTGACCTAAAACAGGGTGGGAATATAGTTTTTCATGAAAGAAATTACAGATGACATTCAATAATTTATTGAAAGAATTCACAATTCAACTAATAAAATTTTGCACAACTACAATTTAACTAACAAAAAGAACAACTGTAAAATCTCGGTGAGATAATTTATGAATACATGAAAAATTTTAAAAAATGCATCATATGCTAACGTCAACTTAAACAATCAGTACATAATTTATAAACATTATTTTTTCTTAATATTTAATTTAGATAGGAAGCAAATGGAGAGGTACTATTTGTGGTTTTACTTAAGAGAAATCTTATAAGTAGAAACTTCACAGAATTTTCTACTTTTCTATTAAGTTGAACTATATTATGAAAATTCGTTCTAACACAGTTTTAGATAAACTATGATAACATACATGATAATTTGAGAATGTTATATTTAAATCGAATTAGTACTTTTAATATAGAAAAACTTTAATTTGAATTAGCATTAGAGCAGAATGCTCTTTACATGGCTGAAAATATATCCTACAGGATGTATAATTTTTATTGAGATGTGATATAGTAAGTTTTGTTTTATTGACACAAAACATATTCTCATGTTTAATATGTACTTGAAATTACGAAATTTTCATATCATTGCAGTAATCAGAAAACTAATCTCATTAATTTGATGATTTTTTCATTTAAAAATTTAGCACCCTGCACTGAGCAAAATTTTCCCAATGTTTTAAATTATCCTAATAGCCTTAATTAAGATATCAATCTAGTACTGTTGAAATTATTGATAATTCATAAAGATCTTTTTATTCATTACTTTTTAGCTATGAACAACTTGTGAAATTCTTTATTGGGACAAATTTTTATTTCAACAATTATTACAGTACTATATCAATTATCTTCATAGCGTATTAGAGGAAACCAAGAAACATACAGAAAACATTCTCTTCATATATAAATTACATACTTGAATTGTTAGTATGAATAAATATACTTATATACATTATAAATATTTTAGAAAACAATTATTATGTTTTAATAATGGGCGTTCAGCATACAAGTAGAAAATTTAAAATAGGTTGATAATAGTTAATTTTTAGAGATGTTATGGAAAAATATCCTCTAATAATAACATTATGATTGGTATTTATGTTTGTTTTTTAATAGCTGAACACCCTGTATTGCTCAATCTTACCCTGTTACAACCTTGCGCACAATTTTAAGATTCCATAAATATATTTCTTTGCTAAGACACAAATTTCGATCCCTTTGTACTTTATTATACAAAACTAAGTAGCTATAATACAAAATATTCAAAAATAAAAACATTGTCCACTTGAATAAAACTTAAATCCTAAAGTATCTAAAAAATATGTACATAAGTCTACAAGTTAAAATAGTTTTCGAATATATAATTTCGAAAAGCTAATAAAACAATTGATTGGTGTTTTAGATTGCTTAACAAAGTTACTTTTGCAGTCTTTGGATTGAGATTTTTAATTTTTGTCTTTATAATATGTATTCAATTTATACATAGGTGATAAACAGGACATAGACTATTGTCTGAGAAGCATAACATCCTCTTGGTCAGAAGAACCACATTTTCGAATGTCTAAATTCATCCTTGAAGCCAAAAGGTAATTGTCATCACCTATTGGAGCAGCTCTAAAAAAAACATTTATAAGTAACGATTGATTTTCAAATAATAAATGATTTCTATATTATACAAATACTGATTTTTTACTAATTTTAAATATGGAAATTTCCAAGTTAAAAATAGGAAGGTAATTGCAATTGTTCCACAGGACCAAATTTATAGCTTTATAATGTAACAGAAATGTTATTAGATATTATATCTGTAATTGAATTATTACTGCTGCATGCATAATTCCCATCAGAGCTTAAGATTAAAACATTTGTTTTTGATATTCTTCAAATTCAATACTAATATTCACAGAGGAATTGACATCATTCAAATGATATGCTCTTATAATGGTAATTGAATAAATAAATTATTGTTTCTTATATAGATTCTAACATTAAAACAATATAATTATTCCCTATTAAACATGTAGCTACAAACTTTGGGATAAAATGACGTTTTTGTTTTGCAAATATTAATTAGTAAATGTACCCCTTTTTCCATAATTTCGAAAGTTAGATTCTTAGTTACATTTTTTACGAATTATAATACTCACTTGCTTCCATATCTGGTATCTCTAGCAAGCGTCCTATTGTATATCCTATGTCGTCGCTCGATCTTATAGGCGATCTCGCGAATTTCCCGGAGGATATCGTAACAACTTTGCAGATCTGCACCAGATATACTCGATGGTAAGGGACCTGAATACACGTTGCCGCCCTCGCACCAATTTATGAAGGACTCGATGAATTCCAAATGGCCCATTATCAGCGAATGTATCCTCTGTAAATCGCGTTCAGGATCCAAGGACATATGCAGGTTGTTGTCTATTGTTGATACAGCATTACAACCAGGCGCTAGCTCGTTTTGAGATTTACAGCTGCAAGAAATACAATAGAGAATATTTTGTTTTGGAATATTTGGTATTATTATGGTCTGTATCAGTTTTGGTTTTATCTAACACAATAATAATAATAATGTCTTTATTTATGTTAAGATTGCATAAAAATTGGCAATGTACATACAAATACACAACTACAATTCACTTAGAATATATACACATACTCTTTTTCTTGAAAACAATTTTTAAAAGAGAACCTAGAATACTGACGCTCAAAACGTCGTGAATGACAATAATATTAAAACAAACAATAGATTTCCTGAAGAAAATAGTCAAAGTATTCTTCATTGGAGTAAAACACACTTGAAATAAAAATTTGTTTTATTCGTTTCTTGAATACATTAAGTGGAAGTCTTCTAATTTCCCTTGGCAATGCATTAAAGTATTTCATTGCCAAGTAAGTTGGGCCATCTCGACACCTTTCAATCGACGGTACCCAGGTATAAGGTTATCTCTATTTTGGGTCGGATAAGCATGAATGTCTCCATTGGTAGGAAAGAGAAGCTCGTTATTTTTGATATAAATAAGATTTTCCAAACATATATTCCTTATAAACATTATAAGGAAGGCAGGGTAAGTATTCCCAACTGTCTAAACTCCGGTCTACAATCCTCTCTATAGCCCAAGCCACTTATCAATCTAACTTGCCTACGCTGAAGTCCAAACAGACGACGAGCACCCGAGGCATGCCCCCACACGAGTACAGCGTATGAGAGCCGTGTATGAAATACTTACATTTGAAAATTATACATTACTATCGAAGTATAGTTTGGAAGTCAAATAATGCAGGGATTCGTTATAACGAAGATTAATTTAATTTACTATTTCTTGAATACTACTGTTCCAGAATCCACTCAAAAACATTAGGAAATACGTTAGAAATCAAAACTTCTTATGCATTCACTTTCTGAGTAGTTTCAACCCTCCAGCTATTTAATAACATTTAATGGAAGTTCGATTTATATAGAAACAGTTTGGACCAAAAGTTTTAAACTCTCTACAATTTGTCAAACTGATTCCGATAAAGAAATTAAATTTTTTTTACCATTGCCACTGTCCATTGATGAAAGCGCATGGATGATATTCTGTCAATCTGTTACTGTTGGTCTGGCAGATTTTCGTCAGCAGATCGATCCATTCCTTCTCTTCCACGCAATTTGACGCTTGTACATACAGTGCTCGTTCCCTTTGTATAATTTGGAACATATTTTTCATCTTAAACGATCGCTCGTTCAGCCGCTCCACCGCCAAAATATTCGAGAGTGGTATCTGACATAATGGTTCTTTATCTGTAAATGAAAGACAAATATTAATTCTCAATAGTTAAAAAAACTTCAAATGTCGACTTACGTCTGCTTTTCGAGTAGCTGAGATCGTGGGTTGTCAGTTTAAAGTACCTCTGTTTGAAGTTTTTCCGTCCGAAACGTTTTCTGCCTTGAGCTCGTTTGATCATGAGTCTGAAATTCGAAAATTTATAATTATATTTCGACTAATGGTACGATTCAAATAGATGCATCATTTAAGTTGTTGGCAGTTTTCTGCCCATAAACCTCTAATGGGCGTCTTCTACACAATACACTATTGGAGTATATCATTGAATTTTTTAAACTTTAGATCAAATGAATGATTTATTGTATTTGTTAGAATATTTCCTGTCCAGAAGGCATCATTATTTGATTGATAACAAACAATACGAAATTTTATATAGAATTGGCAAAACAAATGATTTCAAAAAAATTGTATCTTTTTCAGATATTAATAATTGATAAGGCTGATACTTGATGTAAATCGATAAACATAATAAAACAATTGTTAAACAAAGATTTACACATATATTAAAAAGAATACTGCATGACGTAGGTTTGGATGAGATTCACCTTTTTCAAATGCCACGTGCAGACTAATGACATTTCTCAAATACATACAATAGGTAAACTTAAATTATGAATACAGAGAAAACAGGTAGATAACAGGTTCCTGTATAGTAGTTCAGTATGAATTGATCCCTTCTTCCTGTTATCTACCTGTTTTCTCTGTATTCATAATTGAAGTTTACCTATGGTATGTATTCGAGAAATGTCATTAGTCTGCACGTAGCATTTGAAAAAGGTGAATCTCATCGAAACGTACGTCATGCAGTATTCTTTTTAATATATGTGTAAATCTTTGTTTAACAATTGTATTATTATTTTTCAGATATCACTAATCGAACAAAGTAAGCTTCTATCATTAATTCTTGAGTATTCTATTTCCTTTTCTTTTGTTAATTTAAACTCTACATTAAGAGTTTAAACAAAGTTTCACATATTTTTTGTCTGTAAAAATACTGACAGCTTAATAAACTCACCTTTTAATTTCACTATCAATAGCAGCAAAAAAAACATATAATTAGTTTCATAATACCGTTAGATTGTAACAATTATTTATAATCAATAATAATTATTATTTATTCGATAATAATATATATAATAATTATAATTATTATCGTACTTACCCTTCTTTTAGAAGTACTGGTGTATCGTTCTGTATCGTTTCAGGATTCGAGATTGCTGAAATAATTTCCAAGAATTGCCGAACGGCCATTATGTGTTTTTCCGTATATACCATTTTGTAGAGTTGTTCCATATATTCCTCCTTACAAACTTGCTGCGTCGACCTGCTACTCACATAATTACCCAACGACTGTATGGTCTTCGAAATTAGAGTGAGGGTCCGATTTGTTTGGTTATCCTGAAAAAGAAAATGAATTGATAATTATAGAATTCTCATATAATTTAGCATTTTACTCTCAAACAACATTTTACTCATGCATCAAAGTCTACGGTATGGGGTAATTGCTTTAGACATAAGAATTGGCTTCCAATCAATTTGAATTCAGAGGTTATTTATTTAGAATTGATCTGAACGCACCAAAAGGTCTTCAGTTAATGGGCTTTTATATCATTTCAGAGATCGAAATACTTTGAATATTACAGATAGGTGTTGATTGCGTTTGATGCTTTTAACTCTGAAGGTATTATTTAGTTGAAAAGCGTTGTCATGGCCATCACAATTCATGGGCAGACAGTACTGATGAGCGCTTGGAAAAGCGAAAATGATGGTGTTTCTACCAAATAAACTCGTGCAATGAGAACGAGAGTTTAAACAAATAGTTTCAATTGCTCTGAATAAATAAATAGTTATGCTAGTATGTAATTTTTCCAAATCGATATCAAAAAGTTTTCACTTACTATTTGCTGCGAAGTCAGATCGAAGAGTCGCGGACCCAATATAGCAGGAGCGAAAAATCTCAGGAAGATGAATCCCGAAATAACCGAGTACTTCACCTCCCTGTGTTCGGGAAAGTGCAACAGCGCGCATTCCCTCAAATTGTAGAATATCTGACACATGAGTGCCGGACAGTGAACCGCGCTCTGAGTTATGGCGTCCAAGATCTTCTGCACGTAGCACTTTAGATTGGCAGATTGGCCTGAATGGTGTTGGAGTCTTTGATTCTGGTCGGGTCGATCTCGCAGGGTTTCTTCTCGGAGAAGATGAGGTCGAGCGTGGGACGGAGGGTCTTGTGCAGGTATCGCAGACCGATCAGACGCATAGCCTCGTCCATCATCTTGGATACCAATGTGTTTCCTCGGAATATCGTTGTAGCGTCACTGCAAAAAAATCATTACAGTTATTGGAAATATTACGGAACGTATAGTAAAAAAACGTGGATACGACTACCGCCATGAAAGGGATGAATCCTTTTAATATCCGAATATTTGTTTATATCTCTGAAATTAGTGATGATAATATATGGTACATAATGATCAATCACCAGAACAAACGCAATATGAGTTTTAAAGTGGGGGTCTACTAAGTTACAAAAACAGATATTAATGCTGATCTATTTTATAAAGTCTGTTAAATAAAATAGAAAAGAGACCTGAAGCACTGTTGAATGAATCTTCGCTGATCTCCTCGTGAAACATTGTTTAATATATTGAAAAAAAAGTTTCACAAATTAAATAAAATTTTTACAATTTTTTGATTAAATACTAAAAAATTAATTTTTTACATTTTTAAGCACAGGAATCACAGATTTTCCTTTAGAACAGAAAATAAGGATTGTTTAATAATTGTTTCCGCGCCCTTATCGAATGTTAGTCTCCATACATAACTAACTATTTATTTTTACGGATATATAAACTGATAACAAATTTAATGAAAGCGAAAATACTTAGTTATTAGAAAATATAGATTCTTCGTACAGTTCACCAACAAATTTGATAGCATTTTAAGGCCTGATTACGCCAGACAAGCAAATGATGTTAAAGTGGTACTGTCTGTTACCATCTTCTTATTTCGACTAGCAGTTGTCGCTAATTTTTTGTTTTTTCAATATATCGATTACTTCACGAAATATTCTCCTAATATTGTTACGGATATAGAAATAAGAGGCTCATTTTTGTACTATAAAGTCCGCGTAAACCAATTGTTTTTTTCTTAATAGATCGATTACTTCAGGAATTATTCTATCGTAAAATACGAAAAATTGTGTTTTATTTCAATTTCGAAGAGTTAAACTGAGCATCTAATAGTTTCATATTTTACGTTTTATACCAGAAACAATTGTCAAGCAACAAAATAATTCTGTGAAACTAAGTCATTTGTTTTTTTAATTCGATTTATGTTGAGTCACGTTTTACCAAGCGATCAAGAAATATACAATCAGTTTCAATTATTTTTACTTTCGACAGTTTTATAATAAATATTTAAAAGATTATCTTTTCAAATTTCCACTCAGAATACTCAGAATCATTCACTGTTGCAATGAATAGATATCATTCACTCTCGTGTGATTGATCTGAGATCGTGATTTTTATCAGCCTATCATTTTATTTGATCATCTTTGAATACTTTCAATGGTTTTAACGAGAATAAAATGATGTAGTTCGAAACGAAGTATGAAATCATTTGTCCATTGTGGGATGAATTTTGACTATCGAATTTGAAGAAACGAGAAATTGTTCTAAAATGTCTACTTCATCTTCATCTTCGATGTCACTCAGTATCTCAAATAAATCATCCTCAAATATAGGATAAATTCAAACACTTGAAATTTCAATTTTCAGTTTTATAGAATAACATAACATTTTTCGTCTACTTCCAACTTCTTTAGACGCTTATAGAATACGACGAAACAAGTTATTAGTTCAAGTGTTTTATCCACTATAATATTTTATTCAATAAATAAATCATCAATATCAAACGATTCTTCAAAGTCTCCCATTTTTTACTAAGCTGTTATAATAACAACCAAGGAATTACACTTTTTTCAACTTTTATAGAAAAATTATAAAATAAAACGAATTTAGTGAAAATTAAACTTTACTTTTTATTTTTTATTATGCGTTAGTAGGCTATAGCAATAACTATGGCCTATAGAGTATATTCAATGAAATTTTCTTCTCGCAAGCAGGAAAATCTAATTTAAACGCATGTGCAGTAGAACATAATATTCTTATATAGTACATATACGTTCTCAATTACAGAGTGAACCTCAAAACTAATAAACAATTTAAAGGATGTGTCTTCACAACTGCCACAATTTAGTATACTGTGTTGAATTTAATACGAAGAACCAGAACTCGAAGGAAGTCCCCTTGGACGTTTTTCTTAACTCAACACACGCAGATAAAATTCAATATTGTTACAACCTCTTCGCATATAAATACCGTCGATAACTACCTTATTTAGTGGTCTTCTTCGCTCATATCCTGAATTACAATTCATTACTTCAGCGGCGATCTTCTTGAAGAAACGGGAAAATTATAATCGAAGTCCGATTCGTATTCGAAAAAAGGTTCCGTAACTAGTTCCAGTTTTTACTCCCCCCTAATCGAAACAGCGGGGAATTCGACTCCGAAGCGCAGCGACAGACGTGGCGACGTCGCCAAGAACAATGCTCCGATGTGACGAGAATAGAAACGAACGAGAAAAATAATCGTCCGTACATTTAAGAATGTCGCAATATCGACAATGAAAATTCGCGATAATTAAGGAGGTATAAATAGCTTCGAATCGCCGGTAGCGACGATTGCGAGTTGAATTAATAATTGAATATGCGCGAGAAGTATATCGGGGTATGCCAAGAGCACGTTGGGAAACAATGAAATCAATCCTGGGAATGAGGTCCACATGCAACGCACGGTTTCAAAAAAATTATGATAATAAGAAATAAATCTTACGCATATACTCAATTCTGAATAGTAATTCTCTGAAACATGTCGTCAATATTTAACACGCGGTTGTCCGTTTTCGCGAAGAAGGCCTAGAACACAGAACTTCTGCACGGGTGACCTGGACTCGAATCTTGGATAAGTTATGGATGTTTGTGACTTTTTTTAGTTTAAAAGTTTGAACTCAATCGCCGTTTAAGTGTAGTCTCACCGAATTGAAAAAACCTTCAAATCAGATATTCCAAATTTTCTCATAGAAATTATTGAAATTATTATAGAAATTTGGACCGCAAAAATAATGAAACACGTGTCAACTTCTTATTTTTCCAAGACGACATATTCTTTGAATTTGAATTTAAATTATTGAGTACCTAGCTTGATCTATACGTGTATATTCTATCTTGTTGGATCAGTAAATAATACTGATTTTTCTGATAAGTATGTCTGAGTATACATATGTAGGTCAAACAGATCAATCATTTGTAAATATAATTGAAAAACATATGTCCTCTCACTTGAGCAATGAATGAGAATTTTTGCTCGCCAAGCTTTAGGTTTTGAAAGTCGAATTTTCATTCGAATCAAAAAGCTAATCCAACTATTTAAAATTATCATAAATTCTCCGAGATTCATTGAAAATTTTCAAACATTTGGAATGACTAAATTGATTTATTTAGCTATACAATATTCGATAATTATTGGTGATTAAACCGATTTCTGTGTTGCCTAATGTTTTAAATAGTAATAGGATAAGCGCACTTCAACTTTTGGATATACCCAAAAGTGGAAAAAATTGATTCATGAAGAATTTAAGTTTTTTTGTCTAAGTTGAAATACGTGAAAATTTTTCACGTATCTCCAATCAGGAACTGAGGAAAAACCATATATCTCCATATATAAGTATACCGCTTGTTTCAGTTAGTTTCCAAATAAAAGAATAAAGTTGATCTAAATAATTCTTTTTTATCAATTTCATCAGTAACAAATTTCGAGAAATTGGGAGTGGTACCTAATATTTCAGATCATTTTGAGTTGTGTGAGTTGAGTTGAGATGTATGCGACAAAGATCTAAGGTTAACATAAAATCTTTAAAAACAAACTTAAAAAAACATGGAAGATGGAGTTTCATATAGATGTGGAAAACTTATTTCTGAAAGTTTTTAGCAATCATTGCGATTTCCACTAATTTACAACAATGAAGTTGAAGTGTTTGCAGTGAATCATTGTATATATATATATATATATATATATATATATATATATATAAATTAGTTGAATTTTATTTCGAAAGTTTTTGCAATAAAGCTTTTTTTGATATGAAAAACTTTATGTTGACGTTTCGTTGTTATATTACAACTTTGTCAAAACTAATGAATAATTGAATTTATGAGTTATTACTATAGATATCAAATGTCAAACTCATTTTCTAGAAAAATCAAATTAGTTTTTTTGTATCTTCACTTATTGATTTTCATTATCAGAGGAAAATTTCTGGCTTAGCATTCGCTTCGGAAGTTTTAGTCTTCTTCACCATGAGGAAACCTCTGAAAAACTCATGGTAAGCCAGGTGATTTTAATAAGATTCATATTTACATTTTATAATTACATATAGTTTTTTATATACTTATCCAGAATATGTATATTGTTGGTTTATGTGTGTGAAATAAAATAAAATACAAAAATACGAAAATTTTGGCAACTGAAAGGGACAAAAAAAGTAGAGAAATTTTAGAAATGCAGACATCATCGTAAAAATTTGAAAACACAGTAAATGAAAGAACAGACATTAAACATCTCAATTGATTTACAATAACTTAATAAACCTCACAAATAGCACTCGTAAAGTAAACACACAACAATCTCCAAACATCACATCTCAACACTCAAGATCTACCTTCAGTTTCACACACACATAAACCAACAATATTCTGGATAAGTATAAAAAAAACTATATGTAATTATAAAATGTAAATATGAATCTTATTAAAATCACCTGGCTTACCATGAGTTTTTCAGAGGTTTCCTCATGGTGAAGAAGACTAAAACTTCGAATGCTAAGCCAGAAATTTTCCTCTGATAATGAAAATCAATAAGTGAAGATACAAAAAAACTAATTTGATTTTTCTAGAAAAAGTTTGACATTTGATATCTATAGTAACTCATAAATTCAATTATTCATTAGTTTTGACAAAGTTGTAATATAACAACGAAATCAACAAAAATAAAGTTTTTCATATCAAAAAAACTGTTATCTAAATAAGAAATTTCATATATATATATATATATATATATATATATATATATATATATATATATATATATATATATATATATATATATATATATCGAATAAAGATTATTTCAATTCGAAATATTCTTATGTGTATATTATGTTAATTCAATTAACATCAATCATCTGATATGAATATTGCGTGGCCTCCGCAGACAAAAAAAATCACCGTCACACCACATAGTTAACCGATAATATCGAAAAGTCTGGGAATTTCCCATTTTCCTTCTTTCCATTCATTAATAACCGAAGAGAAAATTGAGGCGGCCTTGACAGTCCGCTCTGAGCGAAAAAGTCGAGTAGTAATAATAATAATACTAGTAATAACGATTCCTGTCACGCCATATGCCCACGTTCGCAAGTCGCCTGGCGAACTCGTCGTCGCCCACGCCGAAACGTCGTAACCGTGTCGGTCGAGAGATGCAAATTTCCCGTGTACATAACTCTCCTCCGCACGCCCACCGCTCATTTTAATCAATAATTGCTTTCGACTGTTTCGAAAAACGGAATGAATAACGACAACGATGACGGATCCGTAACGTTTCGCGTTCGTTAAGTTCCAACAGCACGGCTGTATCCGCATTACCTAATATCGCCTGCGAATTAATTAACAATCAAAAAAATTTTCGAAAATTGAAGAATACGCGACAAAAAAATTCATGAATATAATTATTCCGGGATAGAGTTGATAAAAATCATGATTTGAAAATCTAATAGATAAGAAAACAGATCAAAATTTGAAAAATATAATAATCAGATTACAGTGGACCCCCGGTAATCCGACAACCCTCCCCCAATCAGACGTGCTTGCCACTATTGAATCGTCACAAAAAAATTCAGGAATATTATTATTCCGGGATAGAGTTGATAAAAATCATGATTTTTCGAAAAATATAATAATCAGATTACAGTGGACCCCCGGTAATCCGACAACCCTCCCCCAATCAGACATGCCTGCCACTATTCAATCGTCACAAAAAATTCAGGAATATTATTATTCCGGGATAGAGTTGATAAAAATCATGATTTTTGAAAAATATAATAATCAAATTACAGTGAACCCTCGGCAATCCGCTAACATCGCCTCCCCCTTAATTAGACATGCCTATAATTGCTGAATTGTCACAAAAAAAATTCAAGAATCTTATTCCGGTACAGGGTTGATGAAAATCATGATTTTTCCAAAAATATAATAATCAGATCGCAGTGGATCCTCGGTCATACGGCGCCCCGCGTAATCAGACATGCTAATCCCCGTTGAAAATAAGTTTCATGTTTTCTAAATTGATAGATTCATATTATGATTTTAATTCATAGTTCCCGATTACATTCTACAATTTAATCGGTGCACAATTTGTTTCTATACTAAAATTTAGGCTCTCTATTTGTGTTGATCATTTAATTAAATCGGACTAACTTTTTATATTCTGCGAATTGTAGTTGAGATAGAATCTTATTATTTTAACCTGTAATTTGTCGGATTACCGGAAACTTATTTTTATAAATTCCAGACAAATTCTACAAATCCATGCAAAACGTTTGTCGAGCTCACCAGAGTTCATCGAGAACCCCAGCAACAAGCTGGGGTTCACTGTAATTTGATTTAAATCGGATTTATTTGATTTATCAGATTTTTTCGATTTTTTTTCAGTTGCTTGCCTTTTTTATCAATTTAATAATCAGTTCTGCGATTAACACTACGTATTTTGATTTTATTTATTGAAATTAAAAACTTGGAAAACAGCAGAGTTTAAAAAATAACAAGGAAAGTAAAACTTATACGACTAAAAAAGGAACATAAACCAATACTTACACCACGTGAGTATCCATAGATAAACTTAATATCAATTAAACTTTTCAATTCTCAGAATTCGTACTCTTTAAAATACTAATTTGGCTGTTCTTAAAAAAAAATATTTCGGGGAATCCCAGAACTGTGATTGTTTAGGGGAAACCCCCTAAACAATCTTTGGCCAATTTGGTTGCAGTAAAAATTTCATAATTTAATACATTGAGAGTTCAAAAAAAAAATAACTTAACGTACTAATAATATTAGTATATATAATATAAAGCTATAATAGCAGTATCTGATGTCCTTATTTCAATATTGTTATTACGCACTTTCTTCAATTAAATACTAACGTAAATTAAGACAACCTCCATTATTAGACCTCATGGACCTTGGATTAATTTCGAAGCTAAATTTCATTTCGTAAAATGATCACTACGGTTTAATGCCACGTTTATCTAACGTCAACAGTCCCTTGACATTATCATTCTGGAATCTTCATTTTACTCCATTAAAGGCAGGAGGACATGACCGTTCCTTTCATATCGATATATAGCCAAGATGATCATTTTAGGTTATGTAAATGAGATCATTTATTGTCGACGTGTATGCACGCTTCGTGCATACAAAA
Organism: Henosepilachna vigintioctopunctata; assembly: GCA_030704895.1. Lineage (NCBI taxonomy): Eukaryota > Metazoa > Arthropoda > Insecta > Coleoptera > Coccinellidae > Henosepilachna > Henosepilachna vigintioctopunctata. Next base: position 12,415,039 of record JARQZJ010000121.1, read on the forward strand.
TAATTTTTTTCACGAACCAGCACCGTCCTGGCCATAAGGCAACGTTGGGCGTTATTTTGTACGAACGGTCAGCGACAGAAAAGCTAACGAAATACGGATTGTTTTTAGTATTATACAGTCCTGTGTTAAAGTGATATTCTATATATCACTTTACATCACTATATACTGTCATTAAGTTTAATTGAAAACTTGGTTTAATGTTTCACAAATGTTTTGAAAAATAATACAATAAAATTAATAACGTTGAGTCAACATGTTTCTAGAAATTAGCTCATTATCAAGACTGTCTTGATATAACAGGATGAATAGTTAAACATAGTGTAGCACAAGATTTTTCAGGATTTTTGAGATTATCCTGAAAAATTTGAAAATATAAAACGAAAGAATATGGGCGAAGAAAGTACCCCAGGACATCCGAACTCAAATATTAAAAATGTGTTTCTATCACAAATTAAGCAAAACAATTTTGTCAATTTACTAAATATTGTTTTGTAAAAATATTGTAATGAAAAAAGATAGGGGAAGATGACGTAAGAATTTATTCTATACTGCATATTTCATGTGTAAGGTTTTCGTGAGTGAACCTCACTATTTTTAAGGTGACGAACTATACTCATTTACTGAGTTTTATACTCTTTTTCGCAAACCGTACTCTTCAAATCCTGTACTCTGAAAGCACTCATTTGTATAATTTTTACTCATTTGTACTTCTAAAACATTTTTTGGACAATTAATTATGGTTTACTTAAATTTTTTAATTCAATATTTAAAATTATTTTGACAGTAATTTGAATTTTACGCGCGCATATTGCTTACCGTTTCCGGCACGTCAGAGAACAAAGAAACACCAGACGCGAGTATGACATTGATTTGAATCTTGCTATGAAAAAGGTTCAAATTTTTATAAAATTTGCTATGAATATATCGAAGAATGGATAGTGAACTTTAGAGTATTAAATTGTTTCAAATGGACCCTTCTAAATAGTAAAATTGAATTGAAAGAAGTTTCTTCAGCAGTCGAAATTGCAATGAAAGAAGTAAAAGATATTGTTATTAATGACAATTTTCTCTTTGAAGAAACTCGAAGAGTAAATTTATATTTAAATGAAGAAAAATTGATGGGTAGGAAGACATCTTTCGGCATTTTAGAATAGAACATATCCCACATGAAAATTTAAGTGTTAATAGATATTTTCTTATCGCTACCCTAACTAGCAAACGTCGCTAACTCCACTTTTTTCCTATTTTAGATCTTTATGGCAAATTGTAGAAAAAAAAATATCTTTCATATGCTGCAAACCCCTTAAATCCTAAAAAATTGTGTTGACCCATGATTACATTAAAGTAAACCTCCTAACTCCAGTGTTTACTTTTTTGGTTGTCAAACCTGGTAACTCCCAGCTGTCACAAGCTTTGTATTAGAGCTGAGGACAACTTCATGTACAGCTCCTGTTATTTTAATGGTTTAGTGATATATTCCACATTTTTCACTCAAATGGCTTTTACTATTTAAAAAGTAAGTACTCAGGAATGTTTTATCCTTATGAATTAGTGCCTGGACAACATAATATGTAGTCCAGGCACTAATGCTGCGGTTAAAAGGGTATTTTCACTAAGACTACAATGATTATTGGAGCAGTGAGAACTTGCAACTTTCTGTAAAAACATTATCTGCCGTCTTAACTGTCAAATTTAATGAGCAAAATGAAAGTTGTTCGGATGTGGCTACTTTATTAAACGAACATCCTCATTTAGCAAAAAAATCCACTCCGAAAAAAAAAATGTTTTTGAAAGAAAATAAAGTTTTTTCTTTTTTTTTCACCTATGAAATATTTGCAAAGTGTACTCTTTTTTAACAAAAAATAGTTGGCGAGTTTACTATTTTACCGTCTTACTCAAGTATCAATTCCTAACAATTCACGATAATTTTATTTATGTTATAGTTGCGAAATTGGCATCTGGCATCATGGAAAGACGGACGTTTCGAATATACGGCGTGGGCGTAAACTGAAACTCACCCGTATTTATGTAGTTCGCGCGCCGCCGGCGGCATCCTTTCCTTTGTAGTCGGAGTCGGAGACGGCGGAAACGATGGTCATCCTCTACTGCAAGAAACAATTACCGGACGGGGATCGTAAAAGGTTTTCCACCTACGAGGATCCGCAAATTGAAAAGCAACAGCAGCACTGCAAGTGGGCAGTGTGTGACAAAGTGTAAGAATTCGGCCGCCTCTTCCTAATGGCCAACCGGTTAGCCAGAACTGGATCGTATCGTTCGCGTCGAATACGCTTCAATTTATTAATGGAAAGCGGGCACGATGTCGTAACGGCATCCGCGTTAACTACCGATGCACGTAAGAAAAATAAAGCGAACAATTTTTGGATATGTGAAGATATTGACGTCACATTGATATTGAGATTCACAAATACCTCGACATTTTTGATTCGTCGAATTTTATTTTTCTTTAATATACTTGCCGTATTCATGAAAATTAATAGGACGATTGGAATTGATAGTAAAGTACATTTATTTCAAATAAAATATTTCTATATATCGATATTTTTTTGTAAATATGTGTAATGAGAAAACACAATACATTTCATTTTCTTAGAAAATGAGAATTATTTCTATTATCACTTATTAGAGAATTAAGTGATCTTAAACCTCTGGTAATCGTTTTTAATTCTTGCAGAATATACCTAGAACATTCCCTGAAAAAACGAAAAGTTTTGGCCCTAAATTCAGCAAACAGAGCTCAATATTCTAACTGCAAGAGGCACTGACAACGTTAAATATTAAGCATTTTTCCGAATAAAATGCTAGTTTTTCAGTTGTAATTCATATAATTATAAAATTTCTCGTATAAAGATTTTTCGTACTAATTTAAAATGAAATTTTTTGGGCCTTGGTAATGAGATGGCTTTAAGGTATAAGTCCGTTTAACCTTTGGTTGTGTGAAACAATTATTCCCCTGACAATTACTATTATTTTCAACTTTAAGGACTGCCTTACAGCAGTGAAGTTTATGTAATTTTTCAATCAGTAGTGTATTTAGTTTTTCGAAGAGAGACTTGGAGTGATGCACACTATTCACTTGGTTTATTATTTCGGTTTATTATATCATTTGCTTTTTTGTGTTGTGATTACTGGCTTGATATTAGTTTTGTAAATTCCTCCCCACACATTTATTGCATATGTTAAAGACGGATTGTACTAAGGCAAAGTACGCTAGGCGGAGAGTACTAGTAGGTACCATTCTAGTAGAGAATGAAACATAGGAATGATTGATCAAGACTGCTGAATGAATGTTCAAAAGAGATCATACACAGTGATCCTATCGAACGTGCAAGAGCAGTGCATTTGCTTGAAAAAGTATACATTTCAAACTTGGATAAATATAGATAATTGTTGGCAAATAACGGTGTATTGATCATCATTTATGTTGACTGAGCGGCATCAACAGTCGTACAAACTGACGCAAGATAAGAATATAGAATAAAAATTTTCTACAACTATTCCATATTTCTACGTCGCCTTATGATAAATGTTTAATTTCCTTAAGATAGTATTTAACTAAGAGATTATTTATCACTTACTATCATTCATAACGCACACATTTTGAACCTCCGCTGAAGTATACGAATACGTATCTTTGTCACTTATATATCTTTTTACCTAGATATTGACTGTCAGTATTTTCAGAAAATTTATGATGAAAATCGATAACTAAAACTCATTTTCAAGCCTTGAAAGTTTACACTTTTTAACGAAACGTAATCTGTGAATTAATATACGAGGTTTGTTCAAAAGAAAATGTGAATTTTAAATTTTTTCGGAAGTTATTTATTCATCAATATCATAATATATAATTTTGTCACCTTCAAAGTAATCCCCTTCAGATATAATGCCAGCGCTTATTTCAATCCTCGAAGAACTTCTGAAATGTGCTTTTCAGAAGTGGACTGTCAGCTCGTTTCGATTCCGACTTTATTTCATCAATTGTGACAAAACGCTTTCCTTAAAAAAGTCAAAGTAAAAAGTGTAAGGAAGCCAAGTCTGAATACGGTGGTTGAGGCATGATTACGTTGTTGTTTTTGGCCAAAAGCTCACGAACAAGGATTGATGTTGAGCTGGTACATGCAGAATCTATGATATGTTTTTCCACACTTCCGATCGTTTGAGCAGTATTGCTTCACGCAAACGTTGCAAAACTTCTTCGTAGTGTTCTTTATTAACCGTACGACCTGTTAGCAAGAACTCATGGTGCACCACGCCATTGTAATCGAAGAAAACAATGAGCAAAACCTTCACATTTGATCGAACTTGGCGTGCTTTTTTCGGTCTTGGCTTTTCTGGCCGCTTTCATTGGGATGATAAGGCCTTGGTTTCCACGTCTTAAGCCTATACCCACGTTTCGTCACCAGTTATGACCTTTTTGATCCAATCTGGATGGTCGTTGACATCATTCAACAACTACTCAGCGATACAAATACGACGTTGATTTTGCTCAAAATTCAGCAATTCCGGAACAAAATTCGCTGCCACACGTTTCCTGCCTAAAACATCCTAGAAAATTCGACGATTTTCCAAAACCATTTCCTTCGGTGTTTCGATATTTTCGGCGCTTCTGCAAAGCGCTTTTACCACTTATAAACACTTCTTTGAGACAAAATATACTCGCCAAATACCACAGTCAATATCTTAATTGCGTTGAAGCACTTTATTCCATTTTTAACGCAACAAATCAATACAGATTCATTTTTTTCGAAAATACGAAATCGAAGATTGGACAAAACGTGAATAATCTTTTCAGTTATCAAGTACTGATCCAAAATGGCTGATAATTTTAACATAATTATGAGAAACGTATATCAACATAACGAAAAAAAATTTCGATGATAGAATGTGCACAGCCCGCGAAAATTCAAAATTCACCTTTGTTTTGAACACACTTCTTAAATATTTCTAATTTTGAGCAGCTCCTTACATTACGCTGATAAAATGTAACGGGTGACTTTTAAAGAATTAAGTTTTTCAGGTTGGCGGCACTGGTTGGTAATGGCATCCAAACGTCATCTGTCAAAGTGAAAAGTTTTCAGTGTACTCTGCCATTTCATCATGGAAAGACTTACAAACGAGCAACGAATGCAAATTGTTGAAATTTACTATCAAAATTCGTGCTCTGTGAAAAATGTGTATCGTTTGTTACGACCATATTATGGTCGTCATAATCGACCTGGTGAATCAACAATTCGTGCTGTAATCACCAAATTTCGCACCAAGTTTACTTTGTTAGATATTAAACCATTGTCTCGCATGCGTACAGTGCGTACTGAAGAGAATATTGCAGCAGTAGCGTACAGTGTTAATGAGGATCGTGAAATGTCAATTCGTCGCCGTTCCCAGCAATTGGCCATGTGTCAAATTGGACCTTCCGAATGGACCATTTCATACGGAGCCGCGGACAACATTTACATGAAGTTATCTTCAAATTGTAAATGGCAAAGGCCAAGTTAACAATTTCAATAAAAATTGTATATATCAAGCAAATTGAGTGTTTTATTCGATTTTTAAAAAACTACGCTTAAAAATCACCCTATATATTTAACATATTTAATCAATATATATTTAAAAATGGATTGACCATTCTGAAGCCACAAAAGCACAGTTCCTTCACAAAATTTTGGTTTGTTTTTTCATCTTCAAGTTCGTACATCTCAAGCGTTCTGATCAGTGCCAACAGGTTTGAAACACGTAACAACGTGTATCGAACTATTATGTGCCTACTGTATTTATATTTTGACATTTTTTTCACAACGTTCAACATCTTACAGTCGATGAAATGAATACCGAAGAACATCGAGAATTTCCTAAATCCGGTACTGACGCAGAAAAAAAATGAAACTGGCCCGAGGCCACCGAAGCAACATACTACGAATATTTCTGTCGGAATCATCTCATCGAGTCTCTAATTGCACTTTGTCGCTGCTAGTACGCGGTGAATCATCGCGTCACTCTTGCCTTTATCGCTCGTTTCCGGTGCGTGGCGCTACAAATTTAGGCACAACTAGCCGATGCCGCCGCCGAGCTTTTCCGGCCCCTCGCCCAGTAACTCTGATAACGAGAAAACGGATCTACTCGATCAAGACAATCCGAACTAAATGCACAATATTATTAATGTGTTTTTAATTTTCATTTAAATTTCATACAACGTTGTTCACGAGTTGAAACATTCATTTAAAAAGTTTCAATAGGTTTAACTTGCAGATGAAAACTTTTACGAAGAAAAGGACGACATTTCCGAGATTCTGCAGATATAATGCACGTTATGTCGTATTTTTTATTACGCAGAAAAATCCCCAAACTTCATTATATAAATGAAACACCCCTTTGTATTTGTACGTATTTTAATCGATATTTTTTCGAATCAATACATACCGGTCCAAAGCAAAAATAAGTAAAAACAAGAAATGAGACTACCTAGCGGGTAACAGATTCAAGCTGTCACGTTCTTCTTCCATCCTATGCCATATTTGTTATTACTAAATTACTTGCATTTTAACCAGAAATATAACCAAATTTTATTATATGAAAAGAAACAACCGTATATTTGTGCATATTTCAATAGATTTAATTTTTTCAATTCGATAGATACCGGTTTTAGCGCAAAAATATGTAAAAACAAGACATCAAGGCATTCTAGTTAGGAAATATTTTAAGCTGTCGAGTTCTTCTTCATTTTTCTTGACTTGCGAATCTTAAATATCAAATTTCCAAAAATCACCATCAATAAAGCAATTGGAAATTTCTAAATAGTACCGACGACAATTATTAATCAACTTTGTCCATTTGTTGCCATTATTACATTCTTCGACTTCAAATTCTACTTGTACTCTTTTTTGTTATCAAAACTTTAGACTTAATCAATCTTATTCGAAGGTTGTAAAACATTAATACCTTCTTCCATAAATTGTAACCTGTTTATTCTCTTTCGAATACCTCGATTTTAAGTAATCCTCTTTTCTTCTCCGCTATATTTTTATAGCAGATAAAAATGAAAAATACATAATGATCCCTGATAGTGACCTTAGGAGACTACGAAGAAGACGTCAGATGAAAACACAAAAGACCTAGATTGGTGTTTCAAGAAGACCAGGACTAATTTTAGGCCAATTATATTTCTAGTCGAATTGTATTCAAATTTTTCATTATATATTAAACCATGATTTAAAATACCTTCAGTGTCAGAATTTCCGTTTATAATAGTTGAGTTCATAGCGATTTAGAGTGTATATTGGTACCCAACAAGGAATCATGTTAAAGTCAAAGATGTTCAGTTTACCCTTTGAAAGTGAGGTAACACCCTGAAACAACTGCCAGGTAACAGCATAATTCTATGGAACAAGTGCTTTTCATTAAATTCATATTGAAACATGCTTCACCAAGAGATCAGAGAATCATCGATCAACCATATTATGATTAGAGACGAATGGACGTAAAAAATTCAGAGTGGCCTGCGCGTTCCCCAGACCTTAATCCTTAGTGTTTACTTTGCAGTTACGTAACACCAAATTTTCTAACATCAGATTAGAAATTGCGTTGCATTAGGTTGAGGAAAAGAATAGTCGATAAATGTCAACAAATTCGTGAAGAGGTAGAAGAGCAACTCATTAATTTGTTTTTACTTCTACACCAACATCATTTTGAACATTTAAATAATTATTTTCACTCTCATTTCGATAAAATGTTCAATAAATTCCAGTTTTACATATTTTTTAAAACTGCATGAATTATGTATGGATTCCAAAGAAACAAAAGTTGTTAAAATCAGCACAAATATACAGGGTGTGTCCTTTCATAATTGAAATTCGGTGTATTTTCGATTGAACCGGAAATACATTATTAATAAAATAATGGGTGATTTTTCAAGCGTAGTGTTTTTAAATCCAATAAAACACTCAATTTGCATCGTATATTCAAAATTTTTATTGAGATTGAACACTTAGCCTTTGCCTTTACATTTTAAACATAACTAAAATGGTCCATTAGGAAGGTCGAATTTTGCGTTACTTTTTCGAGGATTTCGGCCTGTATCCCACGAATTACGCGTGTTATGTTATATGCGAAATTTGGTGATAACAGCACGAATTGTTGATTCACCAGGTCGATTATGACGACCATAATATGGTCGTAACAAACGACACACATTTTTCACAGAGCACGAATGTTGATAGTAAATTTCAACAATTTGTAATCGTTGCTCGTTTGTAAGTCTTTCCATGATGAAATGGCAGAGTACTGAAAATTATTCGTTTTGACAGATGACGTTTGGATGCCATTACCAACCAGTGCCGCCAACCTGAAAAACTTAACTCTTGAAAAATCACCCGATATATGGCGTTAATAGTGTTACAAGTCACTGTAATTCCTGAAAAAGTTTCAAAAGCAGTGTACGTTCAGTTGAAAATAGTTTTTTTATTTTTGGAAAAGCCCGTGAATGTGAAAGAGCCTTTTTCACTTGTCTGAATAAAGATGTCGCACAAATTCAAGGTGTTTTTGATCCACTCCTTAATTCGTGTTTTCAAATTCCATTGTAAACACGAATTTTCATATTTTTCTTCGTCGTTTATCGCTTACTCGCATAACCATCATATTTCAACGATGAAACAACATCAACCACAATAATAAAATTAATACTCACGTCAAACCCGATACTTCGTGGTTCGCCAACAACCTAATTATAGATACAACTTCATTGTGATGCATGAAGATTTTCACAAGTGGCTGAGCGATGTCCATTTTACTCGAAATCACCTCGCCCAGTATGTACACAGCACTCGAGGTAATTGGCTGGAATAAGTAGAAATTATGAACTGGTAATAGAAAAATGAGTATAATTATGTATAATATACGACAATTGCCTGCAAATTTCAATTATAATAATTTACGTAGGCAATAAATAAGCTGATAAGAAACCTACATCATTAAAAAAATTTACCTAATACCGTTTCATAAATCTTCGAAAGACGGGCACAATTTTGGTGTGGTAATTGTGAATTCAAATATCTACCTCGAAAGAAAATGATTCGAGTCGAGGAAATCTAAAGTCTTTATTATGGTGTTACTATAACACTTGTAGAAATTCATTTCAATTTTGTAATGCTTATTTTATGATAATTTATCGGAAGTAAACCAACAAATGTAACACTGCATTTTGCAAAAATGCCTTGCCAAATACGATTTAGAATTGGACGCATAATCTTACATTAGGCCTAATTTACCTAGTTACTGATCTTTCAACTATCTGCAAAGAAATGATCTCAAATGGCCGGATGTGATTGTGTTTCTTATCTTTTTCGGCTGCAACTATAAAACGTTGAAACTGGTAGGAAACGTAGGAACTAGTAGAAATTTCGGTACTAGAATACAGGAAGATAAATATATCTTAGCGGATAATAAAAGTAATTCGAATTATGCTAACCATTTATTAACAGAAAACCATACTTTTGATACGAATTTCAAAATTTTACACAATATAGAGGGAAGTAGGCAATTTGATTATTAAATAGGAGAAATGGAAATAGTGGAGAGGAGAAATACTGGAAATAGTGGAAATAAATCGGCTTAAAAATTCTGGAAATTTGCTCCATGAACAGATAGAATTAAACAATTCACCCTTCATAAACCTTTTCGGGTAAAAAAATTATATGTCAGAATGAAATATCTTAGGTAAAACCCAAAGTCATAGAATCCCAAATTCCCTGATATTTATACCTGTGTTTTTCAAAATGTTGTTATTATTCTGTAAGCATCTGAAAAAGTCGTTTGTAACGACAAAACGCGTCATGCTATGTAGTCAATAAAGTGTAAATCATAAGTTCAAGTGTTTGAATTTAAGTTTATATTCAACTATAAAACGTGTTACAATTTTAATTACTTATCTCCACAAAATGTTTATATTATTAAGCAGTATCGAAAGCAAACACATAAACTTAACCCTTGGTAACAGTTGGAAGCATTTTTCTCCCAAAAATTCTAGAACCTTTAGTTATATACAAGCATAACTGCATAAACTGCTCTATGTGATATTTACATTCAATAATAACCCTGCAGATCTATTTTAGGTGAATTTTGACTGTTTGGGGCGTCTTTTTTGATTGATGAAGAACAAAATTTTCAGAAATATTGCTTTGGCGTTTTGATTAACGTTTACGAAACGTCAAATAAAGCAGTTGACGTTTTGCTGAACATTTATAAAACGTCAAATAGTTATATCTTTCGACGTTTTGCTAAACGATTACAAAACGTCAAATATAGATTATGACGTTTTGCTTATCATTATAAAATGCCTAATTTTGCTTTACCTTTAAAAAACGCCAAATGAAAAACACTTTTCATATTTTCTTTCCTTCATAAGAGTTTGAAATTCTTTGATATTTGAAAAAGATTCATAAAAAGATCTATAAAAAGGTACTAATGTAGAAGCTGTATTGAATGCAAAGGTGATAGCTTATAAAATAGGACCACAGACAATACACAGTTTAACTACTACATAATTTTTGAGATTCAACATCAATGCTCAAATATAGATTGAAAATAGTGGCGGAGCCACACATTTGAAAAAGGAGAGAATTTTGATAATTGTTAATTTAGGTCCTATTCAAACTCAGAATTTTAATACCAGGGGACTTTTGATCTCTAAAACCCTTTCCCGTGAATCCGCTACTGATTGAAACCGCGGACGAGATGCCAGAGACGTCAAAGGGGAACTCACCGTTGTATGTACACTTTGTAGAAGCATTCTTCTGAGGGGGTCGTAAATTTCTGCAGGAAAAACTTTGTCCTCCGTATACTGAACCTGTAGCCGAAGGGAACCTAGGGAATTGTCGCAGGAAAGTCGTGTCCCTGGTGGCGTAGAGATCGTAAAAGATGGCCTGTTTCGCGTCGACCTTGGCTGAAGGAAATACCTGAAACAAATCAGGAAAACGTTGTAGATGACTAAACACTTTTGAATAAAACTTAACAGTGGTACCGAACGGCCAATAAGCCTCCAATCTTATCACCTGCATTACTCATCAATTAATTTATTATTTAACCACTAAACACATGCACAATAGTCTATACTCTATAGGTAACCCAGGCTTAGAACACTGTATAATTGCTTTACAAACCTTTGAACTAAAACCAACAAAATGTTTTTACCAGGTCTTTATTTTGTAGTTTGTATTTATGTATTGAAAAATTATTGGTAACATTATTTTTTCATTCGTTATTTTATATTTATCAACTAACTCTAGTTATTATTTAATTCTTCAACTGACAATTATTATCATATGAGGTGACTTATGTATGTACGATATTCTAGATACGTAACAGAATACATTCAATTAATTCATCACGAACATTTTGTGGAACATGATGATATTTATTGTAACGGGTGTTTTTTTTAGAGGTATAGAAATTTAAGTTGGCATTACTGTTGAAGATGGCGACCGATTTAACAGCTGAGAAGTGATTTATTCTCAGTTTGGTTTGGCAATTCATCATGAATAGACTCACACCTGAACAACGCTTGCAAATAGTGCAATTTTATTTCGAAAATGATGGTTCTGTGCGGAATACGTATCGCGCACTACGTCCATTTTATCGTCGTCAAAATCGTCCATCAGAGCGGTTAATTCGATTAACCATGGAACGTTTTCGCACCACGTTTACTCTTACTGATAACTCGCATCCCCAGAGACGACGTACGGTGCGTATAGAAGAAGCTATTGCTACTGTAGAGCGTAGCATTGAGGAAGACCCGAATGAGTCCATCCGCCATCGAGCACAGGAATTGGATCTGTGGAACAACAAAACTTACAAAAACTACAGAACTTACAAAATCCAACTCGTGCAAGAATTGAAGCCAAACGATCATCAAGCAAGGCGTAGATTCGTCGAATGGGCCCAAAACGAAATTGCCGTTGTTCCCGATTTTCATAAGCGAATTTTGTTTAGCGATGAAGCGCACTTCTGGTTGAAAGACAACGTCAACAAACAAAACTACCACATTTGGAGTGAAGATATTCCTCAAATGTATGTCAAAACACCGTTACATCAAGAAAAACTGACTGATTGGTACGCTTAATGGGCTGGTGGAATCATTGGTCTGTACTTCTTCAAAAACGATGATGGCCAGAACGTTACAGTCAATGGTGATCGGTATAGAGCCATGATTACTAACTTTTTCATTCCTGAATTGAACATCCCTGATGTCCAGGAGCTGTGGTTTCAAGAAGACGGCGCAACATGTCACACAGCTCGTGCCACAATCGATTTATTGAAAGACACGTTTGGTGACCGCCTAATTTCACGTTTTGGACCTCTGAATTGGCCTCCAAGATCTTGTGATTTAACACCACTGGATTACTTTCTGTGGGGCTATGTAAAGTCATTGGTCTATGCGGATAAGCCACAAACGTTTGACCATTTGAAAGACAATATTCGCTGTGTTATTGCCGATATTCGGCCACAAATGTTGGAGAAAGTCATCGAAAATTGGACGTCCAGATTGGACTACATCCGAGCCAGCCGTGGCGGTCATATGCCAGAAATCATATTTAAAATGTAATGCCACAAGATTATCTTTCGAATAAAAAAAATGCTTGTCAATCGAATGATCCATCGTTGTTTTATTGCAATTTAAAGTTCTATACCTCTAAAAAAAACACCCTATACTGTATAATTATGAAACACTTCAAATTCACCCCTAACTCCACATAATTCTTGAATGTTTCGAATTACTAACCCATTATAAAGAGTTTAATACAACTGATGTGAAAACTGTAGCAGTGAACTCTTCCTTGACAATGGAATAGTAGCCGGAAACAAATGTCAAGTATTGAAACATTTTCTGTAATTTATCCAAGCGTTTTTAATTAATCCCTACGTTTTAGTAAATTTTTCTAATAGTTGATGCCAGAGGTGAGTAACAACGTATTATCAGTTAGAAGTTGAGAAAACAACATTGTTGCCGGTTCAGTTATGCTTTATTCATATCGATCAAAGCACGGAAGTACTAGCCAGGCAATTGATTGAAGACAGTTCTGACCAGAAATACACAATTCCTACAAAACTAGTCAGTTCGTAAAAAGTGAAATGCTGACCAAGTATACGACGATCAGGTGACCGTGAGTCATTATCGCGTCAACATGAAGATTACCAGGAATAAAATGATGGTCGACGATGAAACCGTATATCTATCTAGTCGAAATACCCGATTCATTCATAATATTCAAAAATAACAACGTCTAAGTATTTTACTCTGACGAATCTAGTTATTTCCTATCGTTTGAGAATATATCTGTAAAATTAATTACGGCAATGTTCGAAGAAAACAGTCGGCAAGTCTCGCTTGTATGTGACACAAAGCACATCTTCGAAATATTTCATATTTTTCAAACGAATAATAACAACTGAAATAAAAGAAAAACGACTTGAATAACAGAATTTAAATCAAGATAAATCATCTGAATTTTCGAAGGTTTAGAGAATCTACGAATCAATTCAGTAATTTAATTTTTAGAGGTCATTTATTATGGTAATTCATTAAAAAATTCATTTCATTGAGCCAACTACTGTCTGAGATATGCTACCATTATCCTTCGAGAGTAATGATAGAGAACATCTAAATCTATATTTTACTCTAGATAGATGCACAAGTCAGCCTGTTTCTTTCAAAGAACAGGTGGAACATTGGTGATAAATCCAGTCAGAATCAATTGTTTCTTTTTTATTATACTCGTATTACATACAATTGCACTTTAGGCAAACATACATAATTTTGAAAACGAATAACTATTTCATGTCCGGAGTATTCCACGATTGAAAAATTTGTCAATGGCAACATTTTTCCAATTAATAACCTTCTTAGCTTTCGTGAAATATGAAAGAACATAAAAACATTTTTGGACGCTAACGATATTCTTATGCGTAACCTCCGCTCCTACGCGGTCGTAACAACGAATTTGGTAGAGCATCGTCCCGTTTCGGAGTTGAAGCCGTTACAGATGGTGGAATTTGTATATTAACAAGCTTGGACGAACATTAGTTGTACTATAAATCGTTACGTTAGTGGCAACAACTCGTAGGCATAATATATCGTATTCAAACGTAAAGGACTTAAAGGAAATCTGCGACTTCTAGAAATCTTCATGAGGCTACCAGCATGTGCATGGGTGAGAGTACGGATTTTATATAATATATAAAATATATATATTTTATTTTAATACCTATGTATTCAATCTTGCCCAGTACAGAATATCCTCATTCAGTTCAATCTTTCGAATATTGTTATGAAAAATTATTCAAGATATAACGGGTGATTTTTCAAGAGTTAAGTTTTTCAGGTTGGCGGCACTGGTTGGTAATGGCATCCAAACGTCATCTGTCAAAGTGAAAAGTTTTCAGTATACTCAGCCATTTTTTACTGATTTTAATTAACACAAATAGAGCAGATTGTTGATTGTTTCCAAATTATGGCGGTTACGACATTGTTGATCAGGAAAACATTCCATTAGAAATTGTGTAACAGTAAGAGTGATGTTACATTCTACGCATTTCGGTTTTTCTGTTTATTGCAATAGATATTCATTCAGGCGGGTATAAACAATTTTTAAACGATTTCTAATATTGCTTCTAATATTTATTATCAGGTTTGATTTCTATTAATTCATTCTTACTTCGTTTCAAATCCTGTTCCTATGCGGATATTTGCGGTGTTTGAGATATATCTTGTAATCACTATTCAAAATGTTATCATCTATATTGTTGTTGGAGTTGATATATTCAGATGCGTCTTGGTCAGTCACCTCGTTTTCTCCAACACCAACTTGAGACTTACGTTTGCACAAACAAGTTCATACACAAATTTGAACATCTATGACGACCTTTACGAACGCTAACCCATTTCAAAATACTCCGAGTACAATGAAATTCGATTTCGAAATCGAGCGATCGAATCATACGACATTACGAGTCATTCTAGAGACGGTGCACTACCTGTATTTGGTATTCATTAGGATGTTTTAGTCATACGCCAACGAATAATATATATCGTGCTCTTGAAGGTTCGCATTCGACACCGTAACACACTGACATCACTCGGTACGAATGAATTCTGATCGACATTATTCATTCCTGTCATTCATTGGGAAATTCTCCACAACCATCGACGACAAATTTTTCGACGATCTTAGAAATTCCAGGTTTCGTTACAAAAGCAAACGAGAAATCGAATTTTTATTGTTAGTTTTAAAGTTGATTAGTTAAATCTATATCGATTAAGTGCTTCTCAAACTTTTTATTATTTATGAGAGTTTAATATCCATCTGATCAACAAGACTTATTAGTTATTATTACCGTTTATGAAACTTAGGGATTATTATTGCTTATTTATCTTCGAGGGACAGTAGGTACCTATAAAGCTTTTGATTAAGTAAATATGAATATAAATCCCATATTCATAGTTTGGACGAAGTTATTCACCTAGTCTGATTTTAAATTTGTTTGCGATTTTTGATCCGGAAGAAAATGCTCCATTCGGTAAGAATAAAGGCGGAGAATTTTGCGGGGTAAATTAGAGGCCCTTTGAGTATTACGTAAGCACTATGGGGTGGCGGGGAAATTTATGCTTTGCTTATTTTTCATGGCATGGGCGGCGAGAGGGTCTAGATCACTGTTTCCCAACGTTTTTTTGCGTCATGCCCCACCTTAGCTTTTCTAAAATTTTTATACCCCCCAACGGTTAAAGTCGTGTGGACGTCATTTTCGAATTGCCCCCTTAACTCTCAATTTGCCCCCCAGTGGAGCGTGGGCACTAAGTTGGGAAACACTGGTCTAGATAGTGATTACGTCAGCAATAGTTATTAATTTTTTCAAACATATGGCATCCCACAAATAATGAATGAGTTTTTAGGTACTAGATTCGATTCGAGTAGGAGAATTACCAGCGTTATTTACTTGTCTAAATTTCTTCCGTCAATCTACTGTTCAGTTTAGATACATTGATTGACGATTTGACGTGTTTTCAGCAAAGCAAGTGTTTTTAAACTGTTGATCCACTTTCTTCAAATTTGAATTGTCGTTTCACAGAGAAAAATTTAAGTTATACCAAAAATTATTTAAAGTTTCAAACAATCTCATATAAATACGAAAGTATAAAAAGTACAGAAGTTAGTTATCGAAGACTGGCGTAATCAAAAGTTATAAGCTGAGATCGATAAGGAACTTGGTATTATTTTCTCTTCAATTCTATTGAAGAAGAATTGCGAGCAGCGACTAAGAATAAATCCAATTACTACGTTTGAGTCTTCTATCCTAAATCCATTTTCGCATTTCTAGAAATGAAATTGCAGCTATTGGATCACTAAAAAAAAGAAATATGCATGTAAGTACCGATGTTTACGTAAGCAAGGGAGTGGGAGTGATAGTTTTGCTGATAAGGGGGTAAAAAATTGTGATAAATCTGTTTACGCAAACTTTAACTGCCCCTTACAGAAAAAAATTTCCAAGGGGACGGTAAGTTTGTGAAATGCTGATTAAAACATTTTAAACTGTCACGTATAAAATTTAAAGCACTTGAATATATTTAACAAAATATTTTCACACTGGATATATGTTCCGAGTTACTAACACAATATCAAGAGTTTAACACAACACAAAACATATGTGGGGTGTAATCAAGTATTTTTAACTGTGCATTACATTTCCAAATATTATATATTTAGATCGTAAATTTAACTAGTAAAATCTTAAGACACCGAGTAATAAGACAGGAATAGATTTACGTTATTGTAAAATGTTAACATATTTGTACGTAGTTGTTAGTGTCTTCAAAAACTTCAGTTGTGTTCATTTGTTTTTAAATCCACATATATAAATAATATTCTTATTCTACTCCTATATCATTAAATATAGAAATCAAAATTGATGACGTTATTTGTACAACAAATGCAATAACTCCTTCGTAATATAATTGTTAAACAGAATTAGAATTCATTACAAACCGAGTAATTCCTCAACAAATTCATAGGAATCTGTTACGATATGTCCGACAACAATAATCTCACAAAGCGAGATTGAATCGAACTCAATTATCGGATTATATTGCGCGCGAAGCAAGGCGGCTATGAAATTTTACCGTCAATCTGGCGGAAGGTAGCAACACAACGATGAAATTTTACGACCGTTTCGACCGGCCGAATTGCGAAAATTATGCACTACAGCGTATCGAAAACCGAAAAATCGGGAGTAAATTGAAAGTTACGACTCTTGTAACGCATCGGTGCAATTCTCAAATATATTTCGTGCATATTTTATATTTGCGAAATGCGGTAATATCGATCACTTTCGCTTTATTTTCCCGGATAACTATGTAGAGTTGCGAATTCGAAGACGAGTGTTGAATAATTCAACACACTCGACATATTTTTCGAGTTAACCACAAATTAACAGTAGTTTATATTGTTTTCTATGTAGGACATCTACATCCAGGATTCAAATCAGATGCTAGGTTCTCTTCAGGGACGATAAATACCCTTTTGGCAAACAGAATAAAATCTGTCAGCATGTAAATGTCAACATAGGTGTGGCTCAGGGCTCTATGCTGGACCCAATTAAGTTTGTTCTTTATTTGGATGACAATGATTGTGTTTCTGATTCCATCGAAGTAATAATGTGGAGTTTTTAGGAATCTATCTAGATGAATGTCTCAATTTTAAAATCATTGCGAATATTCTGCGGTAAACAGAATATTCGATGTGTAGTATGTATGTTCCCAAAAAAATCAATACCTTAGACTAGAAACGTAGTATCACTTTATTATGCCCAGGAAGACTGTTCCTTACAATAAGTATGAGTTACGATTTAGGCTGTCTGATTCATTGTGGTCACAATTTATTAACAAACTACCGAAACATGATACTGGGTCTCCTAGTCTGAAGATATTTAGGGCTAAATTGAGAAATAAGTATATCAAGTAGAAAATGTTCATATGCTGTGAAACGTTCTTTTAAGCAACTGTAACATTTCTTTAAAAACTAAGATTGCATTCTCGCTTACCTCTTGGTAAAACATGACTAAATAAAAATTTGAATCAAACTCTTGGTTTAATGTTTCACAAATATATTGAATAATAAAATAAACTTACAACGTTGAACGACATGTTTCGAGCGGTCAGCTCATTATCAAGACCAACAGTTAGTCTTGAGTTTACATTACTAACATAATAATACTTACATTAAGCCAAGAGTTTGATTCGAATTTTTATGTAACCTTATTTCTTTATATGTCAATTTCTATACAAAAGTTATTTTGCCTGATAGAAAAATAATAAATTATCATTATTACTAAGCCAATGGCCGTTCGGGACTCGCACTCGAGTCCTTTTCAGTGCAATGAATGATGATACAAAAAAAGGCTGAAACTGGTTAACTACTGAATTCTTTCAAATTTAATGTAGAATATCAGAAACAATAAATTAAAATTAACACACTTGACTTAAGTTTCACTGAATATATTAAAAACTTAACATATGTTTAGGGTGGTTAACCCATTATCAAGAGTATACAATATTACTGAATTTCAAAATGTACAGCTTTCACTTATATATCCTAGACCACAGAATTTAACACTGGTTCACGGAAAAATCCATCTGGTCGCTAATCTCGTGGTGTGGAAATCACGATAGCCAAAAAGAAAAATTTACCTGTTTTGCAATTACCAGGAGGATTTTTCCGTGAAACCAGTGTTAAATTCTGCGGTTTAGGATATATAAGTGAAAGCTTTACATTTTGGAATTCAGTAATATTGTATACTCTTGATAATGGGTTAACCACCCGAAACGTGTGAGAGTTTTTAAGCGAAACCTCCGTGTCATTTATCAAATATCAGATTGAAATGCCTTCATGACGAAATTTGTGCTGTAATGTGTGTTCCTTTCGAAATGATTAATGACGTTTATTCATAAACACCCATTTCACACTAAGTAAATGCCATTTTCACGTCTAGTTCGATAATTCAAGAGAATTGGGACAATCCTATAAACCCAAGAGACGGAAACTAGGATCGGTTATTTACATTCGAAACGTCATTCCGATAATGGAAAGAAACACTCCCATAATTTCGAAGATAATTTCATTCGCCAGTGAAAAAATCTTCACCATTTCCTTCCGCGAACTGTTGAAACGAGTATAGTACTTGGAATTTCCATATACGTCATCGATTACTGAATAATAAGTACTATTGGGAGAGTGGATTATTAATGAGAAATGAATGTTCATTCGGAGACATGGAAAAATTAAGAAAATATAAAACCGCACACAGAATTACAGTATTACAACTACGTTATATTAAATCGTTATCATATTCGACTTGCGGAATGGAGCTATTTAAAACTATATTGAAGGAATGTTTAAATTTTTCCCATATATCAAAACAAACACGCATGAAGCTCGGTGCGAAGTACTACTTCTTCGGATGGAATGTTTTAAGTAGGCCCTACATTATCAAGCGGCTTGATCATATGCTTGAACCTCCGACTGATGGGAGAGTTTTTAAAGCTTTTTGTTTAACAGCTGAAAAATGATTTATTCTGGGTTTGGTTTGGCAATTCATCATGAATAGCCAAACGATCATCAAGCAAGGCGTAGATTCGTCGAATGAGCCCAAAACGAGATTGCCGTTGTTCCTGATTTTCATAAGCGAATTTTGTTTAGCGATGAAGCGCACTTCTGGTTGAATGGCTACGTCAACAAACAAAACTGCCGCATTTGGAGTGAAGATAATCCTCAAGTGTATGCCAAAACACTTTTTCATTCCTGAATTGAACAACCATGATGTCCAGAAGCTGTGGTTTCAACAAGACGTCGCAACATGTCACACAGCTCCTGCCTCCATCGATTTATTGAAAGACACGTTTGGTGACAGCCTAATTTCACGTTTTGGACCTGTGAATCTTGTAATTTATCACCGAGATCTTGTAATTTATCACCGCTAGACTACTTTCTGTGGGACTATGTAAAGTCATTGGTCTATGCGGATAAGACACAAACGCTTGACCATTTGGAAGACAACAATCGCCGTGTTATTGCCGATATACGACCACAAATGTTGGAAAAAGTCATCGAAAATTGGACTACATCTGAGCTAGCCGTGGCGGTCATAAGTCAGAAATCATATTTAAAATGTCATGCCACAAGATTATATTTCGAATAAAGAAAAATTCTTGTCAATCGAATGATCCATCGTTGTTTTATTGCAATTTAAAGTTCTATACCTCTAAAAAAACACCCTTTACTATGTTGGCCAATTTCCATATTTTAGGAAAAATGGCTTTGCTTATTATGAGATTAAATATACGTGTTGATGGATCCGTTTTGAATTTGAAAACAAAAACTATTCGATAATAATTATACGATACGCAAAAGTAAACATGAAAATTAATCAACCAGCGTAAAACGATGACGTCAACGATAGCGCAATCGTGACGAAAGGGCAGTCAGCGACACCTTCGTCTCAGCTACCGGTAAATGCATCGCAGATCAATTTTACAAGACCAGAAAAACTTTCATTGAAGATAAGACGAACTAACGTTACAACATCCAATTAAAATCGACGACCTGGTGTGCCACCGTTAAATCGCAATCAATTGCGGGATTCGAGGGGAACGAGAGAGAGAGAGAAAGAGAGGTCGATAATTCACGAGAAGGCATCTCGTCCTAGCGTTCGGTTCATTCACGTAAGCCCCGTCGTAAGAATGAATGGATGGCCGAGTCTACAAGGACGATAAATCGGATTTCGAATGAATGTTCGAGAGAATCGATTTACCGTCATTTCGATGAAGTTATTTGAAGTTTCGGGAAACTCACTACGCGAATGCGGTGGGAAAATTCAACCTCGAACCGAGCATTCTCGTTTCCAAAGATTCGGTCAAGCGATGCAGTCGCTGATTTACCGACACATCCCACGATAAAAATATTTATCGTGAAATATTCCTTGCATTGTTCTATTACATTTTTTCATCTTTTATAGTACAGTAATAGCTCCTTATTCGCGGATTGAAAAAATGCAATCCAATTTCTATATTCGCGGCAATAGATTTGTTTATTCGCGGATCTAATAGCTATTTTTTGTAAGTTGTTCCGGAATTTTTTGTTTCGGAAATTGAAACTTATTTAAAAAAAAGAATATAGACTTTGAGCAGATCTAGTTTAGGATAATGCACCAGGTCAACCTCGCGAGCTTGAAATTATACATCCAAATATAAAGTGACAATTTTTCCTCCCAACATGACGGCTTGCTTCAACCTATGGAGAAAGAGATAATCCAGGCCTTGAAGCTCTATTACATTAGACGAACCTTGGAATGACTTTGATATCACTGTTATGGAATGCTGGAAGGATTTTGATATAGCAAAATGCATAGTAAACATAAAGGAATAATTGGAGGAACTAAAGCCATATACTGCAGAAAATGACGAAGAATCTGTGCACATTCAAACTTTGACATCTATGGAACGTAGTGTTATTTTAAAGGCAAATTGCTAAAGTCATTGCTTAATATCAGTCTGAATTGAAGGAACCTTTAAAAACTGCCAAGCAACAAAATATTACAAAATTTTTTAAACCATTGCGTAAGCCTGAACATAAT
This sequence comes from Henosepilachna vigintioctopunctata, assembly GCA_030704895.1. Lineage (NCBI taxonomy): Eukaryota > Metazoa > Arthropoda > Insecta > Coleoptera > Coccinellidae > Henosepilachna > Henosepilachna vigintioctopunctata. The sequence goes on from JARQZJ010000121.1 coordinate 12,436,729, forward strand.
AATTAAGCAATATGATCAAATACTTCATTTAAATTAATTTTGTTATATACTTTTTTTCATTTTGTCACCCAGGAACGTATCCCCTATAATCTCATAGAAATAACCATTCCATATTCACGGTTTTTGTTTCGCGGCATATTTTTGGAACGTATATCCGGGAATAAAGATTTTCTACTGTAATTACAACTAAGAAGAATGCTCTCAAAAGGTCAGAATTTTGTTTTGGGTCTGATCTTTCATTCAGTCCTCAAACAATAATTTTGCTTGAAGTTTATGAGGAATTCACAATAGTATATAAAGCCATTTGAAAAGCAACAATAACCTTAAAAAATATTGATGATTTAAGACTTACAATGTAAAGGATAGTCATAGTAAGAAAAATAAACAAAACTATGATAAAAAATTAATTCATACATTGAGTACTGACTACATTTGAATCATCGAAGTATTCTGCCAAACTATAGTATGCCTTTGTTAACAGCAAATAGTTAAGTCCCTTCTTAAACAAATGGGCATTTAGTAATATTAGATAACAAATGGTTGAAGATTTCAATACTCCGACAATAGACTGAGTAACAGCTCGTTTTCCTAAGGAAGTTCTGAATCAGGTAGATAAGAAAAATTTAGAAATTATTCTTCAATCAATAGTATAAATAGTAATTTCATTTTCTTTGAGTCGTTTCAAAGAATTGTCCTGACGTAACATAGGAAGATATCAGGATCCAGAATTTCATGAAAAAAAGACGTACATTATAAAGGAGAGAAAAACTGTTGAGTTCATAGAAAATGCGACAAAAATTTTTTTAATGATTCTTTTAATCCTCAATATGTTTTCCTGGTTTTACGTCGTGTGAGTTATGGTATATATGAATTAATTTTTGTGTTATTTTTCTGCATTTTCAGTTGTCCGTCACAGTCGATATAAATCTATTCGAACAAATACTGAATTGTTATTTCGAAATGTATTTTTTTTACTTATTTAAACTGTATTTTGTAAGCCATAAAGTTAATTTTAGTAGGTGAGAATCGTCAGTGGTCGGACATAGGGATAGTTAGATGTTGTCAGCCGGTCGGTAAACGGTGCTTTCGGTTTATTTCCAATCGTTACCGTATAATATCAAATATATGAATGATATAGTCAAAATGAGATAAGATTATGTACATTTCTAAAAAAAAGAATATGCACTCTTTCAAAAAAGCCTTTTTTCGAATGAATTTTCGAATAATTTCATCATCTTTGAAGCATTCTTTCAGTCATATCGATCAGTGGTCGGAATTCGTTGCCATTGTGTTACTCAAAATCAGAATTGTGGATTTTACATCGTCGTCGACAAGTTTTCACCAAGCTGTATGGAAAGTTTGTCTTCTGTTAGTGAGAGCGAATTTTTATCGACAATTGAAGCTTCTATAGAAATCAGTTAACTAAAAGACAATTTGGCTGAGAAACTCATCAATCAGTTTCTTCCTTTTAGAGTTTATTGGCGAAATTGAAAGTAAATGACTCTGAATTGATAAAGAATTTGTGGAAAGTACGGCTACCTAATTTCATTAAAAAAATGCCGAATATGGACAGACGTTCGGAAAACATTCAACATATTGATTGAAAATGGCATATATTGAGTTTAATGAAGACTGGGTAATAATTGACGAATTTTCATTGATTTGTCATATCAAATATTTGAATGATATATTCAAAATGAGATGAGATTATGTACATTTTTTTAAGAAAGAATATGCACTCTTTCAGAAAAGCCTTTTTTCGAATGAATTTTCGAATAATTTCATCATCTTTTGAATCATTCTTTCAGTCATATCGATCAGTGGTCGGAATTCGGTGCCATTGTGTTACTCAAAATCAGAATTGTGGATTTTACATCGTCGTCGACAAGTTTTCACCAAGTTGTATGGAAAGTTTGTCTTCTGGTAGTGAGAGCGAACTTTTATCGACAATTGAAGCTTCTCTAGAAATCAGTTAACTAAAAGACAATTTGGCTGAGAAACTCATCAATCAATTTCTTCCTTTTACAGTTTATTGGTGAAATTGAAAGTAAATGACACTGAATTGATGAGGAATTTGTGGAAAGTATGGCTACCGAATTTTATGAAACATTCCAGAATATCGACAGACGTTCTGAAAGCATTCGACATATTGATTGAAAATGGGATATATTGAGTTAAATGAAGATTAGGTATTAGTTGACGAATTTTCACTGATTTGTCAGTACATTACAATAACCGAATAGAATGATCGAAAAGTTTGTACGGAAACTCGCTGGTTGGAATAATGAACCAACTATAAAAATCTGAAAAACCCAGTTATATATTCCACTTTTGGAACAGATGTTGATAGTTTGAGATAATATGAAGAAAAGTGGCTAGAATTTTATTGTTTTCTAAAATCCTTACCTGATGAATTACAGCAAATTTACTAGTAAAAAATAACTAAGTAGTTGAAAAATTATTTTGCATCTTTGGTGTTTTTTATTCTATTTTATTCTTTTGATCACCATTTTTAATGAGGAAGAATGAAAGCTTTAGGGTATTAAAAGTATTTTTAACTATACAATGTCTCGTTTTGAGTCAAAAAAACATGGTCACGTTATCTTACAGTTGCGTTCCTGATCATACGTTATTGCAAAAATAAGCTTCTCACGAATATTAAGTTTGAAACACAATCATTGTTCGGTTTCTGAAATGAGCAATCCATACGACTTTAAATTAAATAATTGATGACCAAATCGTTATCTTCCGAAATTGCTTGCAAAAATTTCCTAAAATTTTTGCAAGGTTTCGAAGAAATTAATTTTTATATAACGCAACGATCTTCCTATAACTTTTCCCACGTAAAATTCCACAAAAACAATAATCCATAGCAATAATTAAGACACCTGTATGAAATCATCTTTTCGTTACGTAACAAAAAATGAAATCAATGACCCAAAATTCCTGAACGCTAAATTTCAATCATTCTTCGTACAACCGACGATTTTTTGTCTATGAAATTTCAATTGCACGCCGAACAAAAATAAATTCAAGGTTCGCTGAAGAATATGTGTATTTCTTACGTTCACGCCAAAGGTCAGAATCCTCCTAAACGTGTTCATCGTTTGAAAAGCAATTACCGAGCCACTTACACCTAGAAATCGCCGTATTATCATTAACACCATTCAAAGCAGTCAAATGGAGGTAATAGACGAACGTAGAAAAAAAAACGGATGTGAACGCCGTTTTCACGTAAACGTTCCTCCAAACAAAGGAAAATTTAAGTACATAAATCCGGTAATACGCGATGAATGAACTTGAAGTAATAATTAAAAACTCTCTAAAAAAAAAGAGCAATTGTTCCCAACACACTTCTCATGGAGTTCAATATACCTTTATGTATTTTTCTTTCATTGTGCTCCTATCATTCCACTTTTATTGTTCGCGTGTCCCTAGATTTTTCTGAATGAAAATCGGTGTCGTTTTTGTAGTTTTGCTGGATTAAGATCTAGTTTTGACGTAGTGTGCGATACAGTTCTGCTTTGCCATTATGTTATTATATTTAAGTATACTATTTTATTCATAATTGTTCAAACACTTACTTCCACTAACTGTTTAATACGATCTTTTATATTGAGTTTATTTCGATTAATACTTATGTAAATTTTTTTTTAATTCAGTGTACCTACAGTTTAACGCCGGTTCCGAACGGCCATTGGGCTTGTAATCAAAGTATATTACCCAGCATATATCAATCATTAAACTACTTAAATCAGGACATACACAAACATCCATGCCTTCAGCGGGACTCGAACCCGAGTTCTACCGACCAAGCCACGGAGACAGGCAGATATGTAACTATTACTTTGAATGGTTGTTTATAATAATATTTAATTTATTTGGGATGATTCGATTAAGGACCATATTGATGTCCTTTAAATAAATGCACATAAGCAATGGCACCGAATTCCGACCACTGATCGATATGATTGAAAGAATGCTTCTAAAGATGATGAAATTACTCAAAAATTCATTTGAAAAAAAGCTTTTCTGAAAAATTGCATATTCTTTTTTTGTGTTTTTCAAATGTACATAATCTTATCTCATTTTGACTATATCATTCATATATTTGATATTATACGGTAACGATTGGAAATAAACCGAAAGCACCGTTTACCGACCGGCTGACAACATCTAACTATCCCTTTATCCGACCACTGACGATCCTGATTCCGACCAGCCATCTCACCTACTGAAATTAACTTTATGGCTTACAAAATACAGTTTGAATAAGTAAAAAAATACATTTCGAAATAACAATTCAGTATCTATTCGAATAGATTTATATCGACTGTGACGGACAAAAAAATATGCAGCAAAATAACACAAAAATTAATTCATATATACCATAACTACCACAACGTAAAATCAGGAAAAGATATTGAGGATTAAAATAATCATTAAAAAATTTTTGTGGCATTTTCTATGAACTCAACAGTTTTTCTCTCATCAATGATGTAGGCCTTTTTTCATGAAATTCTGGATACTGATATCTTCCGATGTTACGTCAGGACAATTCTTTGAAACTACTTAAAGAAAGGCAAATTACTATTTATACTAGTTATTGATTGAAGAATAATTTTTAAAATTTTTTTATTTACCCGATTGAGAACTTCCTTAGGAAAACGAGCTGTTACTTCACTTAATGAGTCCAATGTCAGTGTTTCTTTCACGAAGATGACATGTTCATTAGCAGAAGATGTAGTAGATATTTTTTCATTAAATTTTTTTATTATATTTTCGTTCAGAAACAAACTCTACAAACTCAGAGTAATCTAAGTACCTATAGCATCCTCATCAAATGAATACAAATCATAATTTTGAAATATTTTGAAATAATCGCAGAAGAAAATCGAACGTAGGAAATGAATCGTATGGTGATACGTAAATTTTTATGTATTTATAGTACGTTTCCGCTTCATACGCAATTATGAAGATAGTACAATATCGTAAGTATATAAATTATGTAATAAACAAAAAATATAAGTTTGAAAAAATGGAGTTTTATTTCGATGTTGTTAGAAATGAGGAAAATAGTGGATATTGAAAGTATCATTGCAAAGAATCTATTGACGTTATCCCCGGTCGCATACGGGTGTTTTACGCAGAGATAGCGTTTAGAATATATAACTCAATAAAAAACACTTACAAAAAAACCTTCGAACCTTAGAAAATTAACATTATCTACAAAGTGCCAACACTCCTGTTACGGACCAAGTGATCGGAATGAGGAGTGCTGATATTTCTCAGGGCTCCAGATTCCGTCCATTATTATTTGCTCGATAAATCAATGGAAATATGTAATTTTTGCTAACATGTTGAAATGAACCAATGCATTTGAAATAAATAAACTCGGAACTTATCACAGCACTTTTCGAAAAAATCCAGATATTTGTTTTCACTAAATCATGTTTGTTCCAGCTCAATATAATATGAAAATGAACGCTCTCGTAGATTTTGTTGAATTGACAGGCTTTCCGTTAACATATGAAAGACAAGTCTTGATATGTGACATATGATGAGTGATTCAAAAATGCTTTCTATTTCACTTTTCGTAGAAATTTTGAATGTTTAAAGTAAAGAAACCACTGTGTTTACTATGTTTTAAGTAAAAGAATGATCGGATACGGGAGGCCGGTCGGAAACCGGTGAAACCTGTATTAAATTTTATTATGAAAAAAGAAGACATTTTCGTTATAAAAAGAAAATAAAATAAAAAATTAACAATGAGATATGAGTGGGTATTAGACATAACTGATATTACTAGAATCAGCTGGTTAAATAATAATATATTTGAAGCGAGAACAAAGCACGACTTGATTCTCTAACATTTCAAACCTTTACATTATCGCAAATAATACGAGTCGGTGATCTAACTTTGCACTTGGCAAAACGACGGCGGATATTCAGAAAACGGAGCGATATTTTATCTCAATGCAAATAGAAAATGCAAATACAGCGATACTTGCACGAATACCTACATTGAAGAAGGTGGCACCTTTGAATTGAGATTATATGAAATTCTTACTGGAATATTCACCGAATAATATAAATTAATCTAAGAAACCTCCCAAGTTCTGGCTACACAAGTCTTGTCGGTGATATACTGCCTTTGCACTGCAGAGAGTGGACCTTCGGTATAATCGTAATGACCACCATGCTTGATAGATACACTACTCAGGATTTGGACCTGTTTTTACATTCAGGGACTCCTTAGTACTGTATTTGACCAAACATAGCGACCACTAAAGATTTCCCCACACTAATTTATCTCATCGGAAGACACGACATAATTGTAAATTACAGTCATAGGAGCCATCTATCGGACGGTCAAGAAATCATAACCCCCAGATAATACAAAAATAAATTGTCAAACAACACGTGCGTTCAAATATTCTTCTATCGAAGCTTCAATTCCATCAAATAAAATTACATATATTTTTTAAAAGTACCTATACGAAGCAGATAAGGAAGTTATTCGGCTAGGATTTTTTTGTAAACCACACATAAACCATACAAGTATAAAAATAGAGAATAATCTGAAATCATTATCCTGATTGTGTGGTAGCCAGAAAAGAGGAAAGCTTTAAAATACTAAAATTACAATTCTTCCGCTCATTATTTGGCCAAGTTCACATGCTAGAATTACGAAAACTACTCAACATCCATAAATAGGATGAAATAAATTACTGTTACAGAAAATTAATTAACTTCAACGTTAAGCATACCAGCCTTCAATTCAAACATTTTTCCGATGATTTCTACCAACTTCCATGAATAATTTATCGTTGAAACTGAAGCTACAATAACGGAACAAACATTATAAATTATTATTGTCACTTCCTTCCTGAACGAGCATTTATTATCTCATATTACTGGGCGTTTACGGCAGCATCCACCTATAAAATACTTATATTATCTGTTTGTTGCGCCATCGACATCTATACTAAGACGAGATTGTAAAGTTACCGCAGGTTGGGCCGAGGTTGGGGCTTAGCAGGGCTCGGTTTGTGCAATAACTATTTTTATGGCACGTGTTTTCCAACACAGTACTTCAGTTCCCGATAAAACTTATCGTTTTCGACAATGGAATAAAAACATCGTAAAATTATAAAAATAATTTCACCGAAATGGTAATAATAACAATAATGGATGGTTTAAATTCTGCCGGATATTTCTTAAGTTTATTTCGGAAGACATTATATTCTTTTTTAAAAAACCGTTCAATTGCTTATCTTGATAGCCTTGCAATATTCCGATATTACAATCCAATTAAAACTTTGTTGGTTTCCGAATAAATTTAATTAGACCCAAATGAAGGACGTATTGTTTTACGTTTAAAGTTGATGTTATTATAGAGCAATAAGAATCTTTTTGAACTGGATGACAAAGCAAAATAAATTTGTAGGCTGGGGTTGAATTAGAAATGAGTGATATTAGAGAATCGTAAGACGTGTCGTAAGAATATAATTCTAAACCATGAAATTTTTAATAATTTACATTATTCTTTCATCCAAGTTTTTTCAGCGGATCTCAAACTTTTCTAGAAGCTGTAATTGTTAATTTCGTGGCTATTTTGATGTGAAATAGCTATCCTGGTGCACTGTTGGTTGAGTGGAATATTTTGACTATATTTTATTTCTAACATTTTGTGAAAAGTAGCTTCATGAACTTCACAAATATTTTTGAAAGATCCATATATTCATAAATAATTGATAAACTTCTTGCTTATCAAGTACTCAAGTACTTGTTCATCATTTACTTATACGATGAAAAAAGAAGGTGAAACGTTTTGCTTCACGAAATTACCTTCAAAATATTTTTCACTTAAGGAAAGAAATATTTTTCTAATCATTCGGAAAACGACAGGCAAAGAAGTATTTAGTTAAACTGGTACTTTTAGCCTCATTGCTAAAAAAATCGAAATAATGTTGAAAATATTTTTTATACAAAGGAGGTTCACAACAATTAAGTAAGTACTTCCGATTAGTAGAAGATATCTTCGTCTCGCTTATTTTAAAACGTATTGCCTTGTTCACACATTTTGTGTGACTAACTCTAAGTTTAAATAAGATTATTTAAACCAGAGATACAACGATAAGAATAAATACAAAAATACTCCATAGAATATTTCCAATAACAAAAACATTTTGAATCGATACTTTGAAATTAAATATCGAACAGATATCGGTCAAGGGTAACTATATCGGTACTAATATGTAAATTTACGATTATCCTCAAAAAACTTATGGCACAAATGAATAATACGAGTAAATAGAAGTACCCGTTCGATATTTTTTTTTCTAAGGAACGCTTTTTGTATCATAGTGTTGCAGATTTGCCCTCAAGCCGCCTCTATAGTTTATGGATGTTTGGAGAAATGATGAGACTGTTGAGAACCGTCGTAGGCACGACCAGAGAGCTCATCTAGTAGTTTGTTTCATTGTCGATGTTCAGGAGATCTAAACTGCCTCTGTGACTCCCGTTTGAGAATTCGCTGGAGTGGAGAAGAACAAGTAACAACCACGTGTCGAATAGTTGGTTCTTTGCAAATAAGGATAAATATAAGTCAAAATACTAGTGTCGTTGAATATTTCCACTCATAGAATAATATATCACAACAGTCATCTACAGTACAGTGAAATAGACAGAAGTGTGACATAAGCGATATTGACATTTGTTGTATTTATTTTCAGTTTGTAAATAAAGGATATTTATTGATTGTTAAAAGTTAGTTATTGGAATTTATCCGTCGAAACCCATAATTCGTAACAATACCTTTTAATCATTACCAGTAAGTACTTACCGTTACTTTATAACCGATACTGCATCGAGTAAAAGTAACGATACTCAAGTGATATCGTTTTATTTCAATTTTTACACGCTCGGCTGTTTGTTGAGGCGCCAACCGAGGCGTGACTGTAAATAATACTTAAAATACGTCGATAACTGGATAGGTACTTGAATATAATATATCGGGGGCATTAATTGCAAAGACGAAAATAGGTAAAATTGTAGGTCGAGGCGGGGGTGATAGTAGATCAATTATGGCGATAATTTCACACCCACGAACCCGCCTCATATAATAAACACCGTTTATTAATAGAACCCTAATCTGCTATTCCGATATCCAGGTTGATATCTGCACCCACATTGGGCCCAGGATGTGTGTGTGTGTGTGTGTGTATTACGAAACCCGAGGTGAAGCCATTCATAAATCGAACGGCCGATATTGAATTATCGGAGCGAATTAAGACGGTTGCGTGTTAGGTCATTCGGTCGAAATTCTATCTTCGTAATCCGATAAGCTGCGATGCATTCGTACCTACATCCTTCCATATTTAGAACTTCAAGCGAAACATTGAACATTATTTACGGATGACAAATATTTTTTTGATATATGATTGAAGATATGATTGGAAAATTTAACAAGTGTGCGAGCACCTGAGAAATCCTACTTCTTTAGTGTAACAAAACAAAAATTAATCCAATATTTGAATATACAGTAATACAAAACCTCAAATCTATAGAAGTACTTAAACAAGTTTATATCAAATAAAATTTTATCACTACTATTCACCATAAATTATTGATAGATATCGTTGAAAACTGTTAAAAAAAAACATACAAAAATAAAACTTTCGGAGGCTGTCAGCACAAATGTCAACAAAACACCAACTAACTAGTTATCAACTTTCAAGAGCGAATATTTAATGCGCTCTGAGAACATCAAACTCGTTGAAAATACCATACAGCACTAGTTATTTCATTCTATTACGAAAATCATCAGTAGCATACATCCCAACAATCACGTTTCAAAGTTTTTTTCAAATGCACCAATACCCTATATGACAATCATCAGTGGCATACATCCAAACAATCAAGTTTTGATGTTTTTTACAAATGCACCAAAGCCCTATCTTTTTTATGAATATTTCATTGGCTGAATCCTGCCTTTCGAAGAGATAACTCTTGCAATTCTCAATTAAACATCAAACTACCTCTTAAAATGACCATTATACCAGTCATTTTCAGGTAATTGTGTATGTAATTAGCTTCTGCACTCTTCAATTAATATGAATAAAAATTTTCCCTATATAATAAATCAATTAATATTATTGATAATTAAACGTATCAATTTACAATTACTACCTCAATCCTGTATAATATAATCTAACACATCTAATTTCATGGTGAAATGCAGTTAAAAGAAATGAGTAGTAGTATAAATTCAGTGAAACATTTCAATGATTCAGATATCTTTGTAGATAATGTTACAATGTTTTGTTTTTCTTACTTAATGCTATTAGGTACATTGAGTTTATTTGCCAACAACAATTACAACAATTATCTACACTTCATAAGATTGAAAAAAAAACAATATAACTACTAAGGTTTTCAATTTCCTATCAACATGTAATTTGAAATTACTTCCACAGCAATTGTTACAATTCTTTATATGAAAGCAAGCTCATTGCATCTTGTCAATGTATGCATCTGATTTAATATGAATCAAATAGTTGGCTCAGAAATGGTTGATTTTGAACTTGGCTCGAGTTCAAACAGGAATTAATCACATTGACTGCATCATTTTACTAGCTTATGTTCTTATATCACAAAACAAATATCCAAAGAACAGATTTCAATGAACAAGTTGAATTAGTTCAGATAAAAATATTTAACTTTAACATCTGGAATTCAATTACTCTACACCTATTTTAATATTCATGAACGATGCAATATGGATTTAGCTAAATGATTAATCATAGTCTCTGACTTGTTAAAGTATATTTCAAACGTTTTTTTTTCACAACTCAACAGAGATCTAATAAGAATGATCTATGTAATTCACAAATTTGAATACAGATATCTGAGTACTCACCAAGCGTTTTTATGTGCAGCATTTTGCTGCTGTCGTCCTCTCAGTTGAACACGAACTTCTCCTAAAAATATATCACCGCCCATTCCAGGAGCATTATGCCAAATGGCAACCTGAAGTTCACATATTTCCACTTCACTTTCTGGACACACAGAATAAGAATCTCTGTCTTTTTCCCTATCATCTACACTGTCAAATGTAAAAACTTCCTCAAACTGAGGACACGTTGTTTTTTTTGCACTTTTGTCCGTTTGTTGTTTTTCTTCCCATTTGTGTATGAAACTGTGATAACTGCGTAAGGTTCACAAGATCCACACTTAAGAGGCAAGTCTAAACATTCTAATACACGCACTGAGAGCTGCCTATTACTACTAAAACTATTTGTACTTTTGCTTGATGGAGACGGTTCAAATTTAATTTCAATATTTGCTTTTCCTTGAACTTCAGAGTCTGCATCAACAGCTTTTATTGGAAACCAATGGTCTTTATTGTTATAAGATGCTAAATCTTCACGTTTTATTGCTACCTTTCCCAATACTTTATCTTGCTTCAAGTGTCTATCTCGGTCAAATACATATACTGACACATATCGAAAGTTCCTTGGCACTTCAAACTGAAACTCTTCTCCAAAAAAGGGACTAAAAAGAGAAAAAAAATGTTAGAAAGTGAAATATAATAATGACAAATCACTTACCACAGAGATTTTTCGATTGTGGAAGTACGAAATATTTCTTCCTGATCCAGTGACAATGTACAGTAAACATCTCTTTGAGAGGATGATCCGTGGTTTCTAGCTGGTAAATTTTTCGCTTCTCCTATAAAAAGAACAATATATATTTACAAAAAGTCATTTTCTTCACAGTATAAGGAAGAATAACAATAATTTCTTACCACCTGCATTTGTTTTGAAACCTCAAAATATCAACAGGAAGTACATTTAAATGGATATAATGAATTGAATTGATACTAAGAATAAGACTGCGTATTTGAGAAACAGTTTAAATACATTATTAGTGAATAGTTTAAACAAAAATACTCACCTATTTTTATCTTTAATCGTTCTAAAACACGTACTTTATAACCCTCGTCAGCCATGTTTCTGTAAACTACATATAATCATACTAGTAAAACGGATGGGGCATCGTTTGACATAAGATTGTACTGTGGTCTCAGAATCGCGATTTGGTTGGATTCTTAGAAATTGACTGCCTACGCTTTCAGAAAGATAATGAAATTGAAAAGGAAATCACAATAAATTTCCAGTTTCCAAAAATTCTGCTATTCCTTGTTTGCATTGTATCCTAGGACAGGACGGATAAAAGTTACTCGATTGTGACAGGAAATCAAACTCCGCGGCCACGGTATAAATCTACACGTGTGGCAAATGAACGGCACTGTTACGTAGAGTATTCATGAATGGAACATATGCAACGAACGAACGTGGCGAAGAACGGAATGAAATTGCTTCTATGACTGAACGCCAGACTACTCTGAACTGAACTGAACTAAAATCATTACTACAAGTAGCGCACCACGCAGTCGTTGGCGATTATGAATGGGCAAAAAAATGAGTCCCCATTAGCTGCTGATGTCACTAATTAAAACGAAATATACAATAGGAGTGAACTGACTCCAGGTAACGTCATTATGCACTATGAATATGAATTTCAAAGCGTTTAAAGTTTGTATTGGGTATAATACGCTCAAACAAAGATTATAATAATTGGTATATAATATATTATCAGCAATAACAAGCACTTTGTATGAATGGAAATATTTCATACAAATAGGTTTATACCTTGGAACGAATTTACAACTTGAATAGCACTTTTTATGAAGTTGTAGTAGACTGAATCTATTTGAATAATTATCGGAAAATGGAAACGGTAGACTTCATTCTTATATAATTTAGTATATATATTGACAAATATCTGCTGCTTGTTTCATTATTCATTACAGATGTAATAATTATTTGTTTTATTGAATTATTACCTATTTTATGGAATTTTTTTTCATACTAATGATTATATTCGTATTATTCGCTAACTTATTATCAATAAGGAAATAAAATGTTCAATAATGAATTTCATCAGAATAAATATGTCTGAGTATAGTTCGAAAGCCTCATTTAATGTCCAACAATTCAATAAGTGTAAAAAAATTATATCAAATTATTTATATGGATACTGATTTTTTTATGGAAGAAAAATAAACACAGCTTTTGTTTTTTTCTTTGTTAATCACAGCTTTTGCAAAATTAGGAAGATTTCTTCCAATAAATTGTCTTATAATCCTGACTATAAAGCAATGTTTTGCGATTGTTAGATTGAAAATAAAGTAAGAGACATAAATGAGAACACTGCCTATTTTTTGAACAATATAAAAAATTAATACAAATATTAATAAATACAAAAAAATAACGAAAATTATTACTTTTATTTTGTGAAACACAATCTGAATTGTTATCTGATAATAATTTCAGCTGTTGAATTGGTAAGTTCAGAAGTACCTATGTTTTTGAATTAACTACTTTTGACCATAAAAACCAGTTTAAAAAATCTTTCTGGCCAATGAATGGAAAAAATGTACTTATATAATGCTCGTTACACCTTCATTTAAGAGGGTTATAAATAATGGACGTTTTAGAATCATTAGCAATGATCGAAAATTAAATACTCACTGCTAGATAAATTTCCGAAATCTGTCAAACATTTCTGATTCTCATTTTATTTGGCGCCTGTCTGAATAGCAAACAGGAGAATGAAAGTTTATGAATGAAATAGCGATTATTTGACGCTTTGTTGTTGATAAGAATTAATTGAGAAATTTAAGTGATAAAATGAGTTTTACATAATAGTATGCAAGCAATTTACTTTGGACCATGGCATGGGTGGCACCGTATTTTCAAATATATTAATCCCCATCATAGGCGCCGATAGCATGGCAGAAGAGGGTTAGAAAACATAAACTTTCTGACTCTCTTGAAGTGGGAATAGTTAACATAAGACTTTTAGTTTTTGTCTCAAGTTAGAATATCTTCGAATTTAAGAATGGCTCCAAGGAAAACAAATTGTCAAAATTAGCTCTCTGTAGAATATAATTGATCGATTTAAAAAATTGTGTACATAACAAGTTATCTATTAATTGCTCGGGAAGACTGGCTGATTGGATAGATTTATTACAAGCGATTTACTAGAAAAATATCAACAAATACATGCTATAGCAGTAACTTAGAGTTAGAATAGGACGAAGTGCGAGATATCTCGATATAAAAATCGGATTTAAGTACATCTAAAAATAGAATTTGAAATGAACATTATCAATATAATATACATGTAAAAATATCTATTAATTATATCTTATTGAATAAAATAGTGCGCCTTGTGGGTCTAATTTTAGGGGTAAATTGACGAAAGCCTACCAATAAGTATAAAATTAGAAATTGAATTATTTCATTATATAGTTTAGTTAGGGAAATACATAAGAGAATTTAAATTCTCATTTATTTTAGAAATACTACGAACCTTTCATTCTTATCTTTGTTAATATCGATAAAAGATAATTGCTAATAATGATCTACAAGAGCTTATTAGGGAAATGATAATTTACTTACTTCCTGTTTTAGCTAGACAAACTTCCATAGTTGTGAAGATAGTTGAATGAGAGTAAATGGGATATTAATCGGAAGATAATGTAACTTTATGAACTTGTGAAAAGTTTCCGTTTTCTCAAAATAAAAAAGTTACATCAGCAGAAACAAAGGCCTTTGTTATAATTTCTTGAAGAAACAATATTTTGACGAAATTGGTAGTACGATTTTACCGCTGTTGAGATTTTGTTCCTTTGACGATTTTGCCGCTGAGACAATTTTGCCTCTCTGATGATTTTGCTTTAAACTATTTTGCCTCTGAGACGATTTTGGTTCATTGACGATTTTGCCTCTGTGGCGATTTTGGCCCTTTGACGATTTAGCCTCCTTGACTATTTTGCCTCATTGGTATTGACATTACAGATGTGATATTATGTTATCGTATGATCGCGACAAACAAGAAATACAATTACTGTTCAAATCTTTTGTTTTTCTACCGTTCACAATTCCAGGTTCGTCTTAGTTTTTCAGAATTATGATATTTTGTATGATACTATGATATCTATATATGCATGATTTCATTCATTTATTAGATAACATTTATTGATTTCTTATCTGTTGCTATCATATAAAAAAATAAGGTTTCATTATGGTGACGGGTTAATTTACTATGTAAAAATAAAACGTTTTGGTTGTTCATCCATCTTCTGCAGCATTTGATATGTGAAGGGAAATAATCTTTAGTATACACGTATGAGTGCATATGTTGATGGTTATTGGTTGATTGCTAGAAGTTATGATACAAAATGTAATATATTAAAATAAATCAAAAAATAATCAATGCATAAGAGTCTCTTTAAAAAACTAACTTAATGTTTTTCCCTTTACATAGCATTTTATCATTAATATTATTTTCTATATATTATTATTTTATGTTTACAAAGTAAATTAACCTGTCAAAGATAAATAATTTTTTTCTTATGAATATATATATTATCAGTGTTTAATTGGAATTGCAGTCTAGGACAGGAAAATAAGTTACCTTCTTCAGTATTTTCCATGCTTTCGAAAATGTTTATTTCATTCTTCAAGACAAAAATTGTACAATATTAACAGTTTATATAACAAGGCAATATTGAAAATTTTTCTTACAATTAACCAATTCGGACTAGCTGTGAAGTTTGTAACATAGTTTCTTACATTTGTCTTCTTACATTTTCTTGAATTTTAAAAATAAGTATTCCCAAATGCATTGGGTTTGGATATTATTTCATTTTTCAAACCCAATGCGTTTGGGAATACTTATTTTTAAAATTGAAGAAACAAATGTACCTACCTTCAGAATAACTTCACTGTAATTGTAAAAATAAATTTCAATAGTGCCTCGTTATATAAACTGTTAATATTGTACAATTTTAGCCCTGAAGAAGAAAATAAACATTTGCGATAGCTTGGAAAATACTAAAGCGTGAACTTGCTTTCCTGTCCTGGACTGCTATCCCAATTGAACACTGAAAATACATATTTACAGTCGTGAAATATTATATATATATATATATATATATATATATATATATATATATATATATATATATATATATATATATAAAACTAGCTGACTCGGCGAACTTTGTACGCCCATTTATTTTCATCTAAATATTTTTCAAAAACCCAGAAAGACATATTCTACTATTTTTACTACACTATCTTATTTTTAATATTTATCCCGTGTGCGGCCAGGGACTTACTCACTTACGAAGGGACTGCAATACTTCATGTTATTTCAAATCAGTCGAATTAATAAAAAATTCCAATATTAACACGTTTGAGGCATTGAAAGTTATTAACCTAGTTCTATAGTTGAACGGCATGTTCCTAATTTCGTAGCAAGTACTTGTCCCATACATCTCATCATTAATTATATGAGATATTTGCTGGATATAAGACAAAAAATGTTCAGAATACACTCCATTCCCGGAAACCAATGAAATTAGTGTCTTTGGTGGCTGTACCAATAGCGTCTATTTGAATTGACTCTTCACGCAATATTTTGTCGCATCAGTGGAAATATTTTCTTATCAATAACAATTAAACTTTGCCTTGCAATATTAACACAAAACGTTCATTGGTCCAACAACAACGATTTGCAGTGAACTATAATCTATTTTAACGTTATAATTTAATGCAGGTCGAGAGGAGTTAAACGCAACCTTTTCATATTAATTTCGATTCTATTGATTCCATTCAACTTCATACCTAGCTTCGCATTGCTCGTCAGTTTGACTTGCTTGTTTGTATCTTTGACTTGCTCTTTTATATCTTTGACTTGCTGCATTGCGAGTTCTGTGACTTAAGTTTGTACACCTAATAGCTATCATTTTTAAAAACGAAATTTCACTGTAAATCAAAGAAAACTATGTATTCTTCTTTACTACTAAATATCACACGTGCTATGTCAGTAACGTGTATGTTAGTCTGCTCAAACTTTTATATTTTATATTAAATTGAAGTTTTAACATTAGACGTGGTAGCTCTAAACTAACCGAAATGTGTGATAAGATATACAGTTCTTTTACATATTCTTTTTGAAAATTAATAATTATTTCTTACTTATATTATTAATTAGGTAATCTTAGATTTTTCAATTTTACACGTAATTTCTTAAATTTTTTCCTCGACAATAACAAACACTACAAAAAAATAGTGAAATCGGTCTACTTGACTTTACATTTTAGTTAGAAAATGATTTTATGGGAAAAAGAAATGGGCAGTTTTGAAGTTTTTTTCCGGCAATTATTCGAATTTTTCTCGCCGTTATAAGCGTCCTTGGACTTCAACGAACATTTTAAAGAAGAATTGGCAAAATTGGTCGAGGTGTTGTTGAGTTATGCGCTTACCAACACATTTTGCGATTCATTTTTATGTTATAGAGATATACGCATTACTTCAATGGGTATGCCAGTTTCATATTCAAATATGCCATGATTAATGTTCACATATCAATTAATATGTTCGCTTGCTTCATATTCACTCCCTGTACAATATAGCAGTTGAAATAGACCTTTTCGCATTTGACGTCTGAATCATACGGAACGTTTGTAATATTGCATGAAGTGGTTCACACCTAGGCAATAACTTATCCATAAGATGCCAAGTCGTTGATTACGATAAATGGTCTTTCATTCATATTTGTGTTCGAGTGTTTTATCATATAAGTTCATGGCAATCTTGTTATTTCAATTAATAATTGTCCTATCAACTCTATTCCATCAGTATCTTTTCAGGTTTTAACGTTATACTTCTTGTGTTATTGATTTTATAATTTCTGGAAGATTCTGAAGGAAACTGTCGTAAAGGAATTGGACTTTTAGTGGCAGCAAATTTCAAGGTTGCTAACTGATATGTTGATTATTGTCACATTAACGTAGGGATGGGAGTGAAGATTCAAGAATGGACACATGTGGGGTTATCCCATGCCTGGGGAGTGTCCCATGTCCTACCTGGGACATACCCCAGTACCAGGTATGACATAGGAGTTTCTGTTAGGTCTTCAAGTGGTTATTAAAATGATGAATATTCTGAAAATTGATTGAGGCTTTCTCAAGTCGTTGAACTAGTGTTGTCCTGGTTCGGTCTAAGGGCCGTCGTCGGTTGGAATTTCTTCCTAACGTTTCGCTAGCACGAGTGGCGAGCTTCTTCAGAGCTCGTTCCATTTCTCAGTCTACTTCCAGAATCAGAAATGGAACGACCTCTGAAGAAGCTCGCCACTCGTGCTAGCGAAACGTTAGGAAGAAATTCCAACCGACGACGGCCCTTAGACCCGAACCAGAACAACACTAGTTCGATGAAGATTCTGATGAACAATGTTCAAAGTTTACCAATACAATCGAATAGAAAAGATAATGTTTCCAGTAAGATGCTCTTATCTATGGATAAATCACTTTGATCTCAAGTGAGAAATATGGCAACATTGTAAAACTTATTGGTCTAATATAAACAAGAGTGGGTGGAAAAGTATACCCAAATAAAGATATATAAAAGATATACAATTACCAAAAAAATAAACAAGTATAGCCATAGGTCGTCATAGTTTTATTCCTATGCATCTTCAAATTGACGGATAACATTCAAATATATAACAATAATAAGTGCAAAATGGTTGAAATTTGAGGATCTCCACTAGTTTTTTTTGCAGAATGGACTGAATCATTTCGTAATGATGAAAAAGGAATTAAATATAAAAATATAGTGAGAAACACCCCTTTTAAAAAACCATTGGTTTAAGAGATACGAAGTCACCGTCAATTCTATGTCTATCTTCAATTCAACCACTGGACGATTACGTTCTGCACATGGAATGTATGGGGAACATATTCATCGAATAGGCTTGAAGTCATCCCCATTTTGTTTCTGTAGAGAAATTGAATCATTAGAAAACATATTTATGGTCTGTCCACAAAACGTTAACGAAAGAAAACGAATGCTTTATCACATAAATTCGATTAGAAAAGAAGGTTCTATTAATATAGATGTAATTATTTCTTATAATGACATAAGAATTTATGAAGTATTATTTCGATTCCTGCAGCAATGTCAAAAAATTCTCTAAAGTATGTTACCTTCATACCTACTATTGAATCAATTAGTTAATTTCAAAATGCTCATATCTGAATGGTAAAATATTCAAGGCCATGAAACTGAAATAAAAAAAAACTCTTTTCAGCGTAAGAATAATATTAAGTGTAATAAATTATATAATCTTCAGAAACTTAGAATGCCACCTGTCACTTACCTTTTCTTTTAGACCAACACTGAGAATTCCTCAATCATAAACATTTTCTTTTCTTACTCCCTAATTTCGCTTTATCATTTCACCTTTATTACGAAATTTGTTTCTTATCTTATATTTGTGACTCTTGTTGTACTTTCTCTTCATGTCTCGAAGATACATTGAATATAAGAGAACCAATGATTTAAACTTATCGAGAAGTGAAGAATGCAAGAATGAAACAACACATATGTGGACGACTGGTATTGGACGGAAGTCTAATGAATAAATAGGATAATAGCATTATCCAATTGGATATCTTGGTAAATCCCGATTAGAAAGAAAGCAAGAATTACTTTCATTATGAGAGCCCTTTGTTTCAAGTTTCAAGTTACTGTTTTCTCATATTATATTATTCTACTTTCACTTACAAAAAAGTAAACTCCAAAGTTATTTTCCAAATTGTCCATGAAAATTTCCACAGAATTGGAAAGATAATTCCTTCCGGAATCTGATTTATAATTAGTTCCAATAATTTCGCCTTATTCTCGTTGTAATGAACTATAAAGGTAGAAAATATTCCTGAGTCATTTTCCAAGAAAGGTGTTCGTAAAACGGCCTCGAGCATGCTATTTCAACAACTCCACAACCAAATTAAAGAAACGAATCATTTTCATTCATTAGGAATATTGCCTCATAAATTCAAATGTTACTCATTATGATGACACTTCGATGAAAACTTAATTATGTGATATTCTGTTATGGTTTTTCATCGGTCATTATTCTTTGGTTCTACACGAAAATTGTTGCATTCAAGGGAAAAGATATTCTATTGTATTTTACTGAAACATGGTATAATATGACACTAGTCGACTCAAAATTATTGTTGTTCACGCTAAAAAAGCCCAAGTTTATTCTCACGTGATAACGTTGATCTATAAAGATATTACGAAAAACGTGTTTGAAAGAATGTAGACTATTTTCCGTGGGAAATTTGTTCATTATGAAAAACAATGAATTCAAGTTAGTGGGGTTAACTACTCAGTATCTGTAATTTTCTACACGACGTTTAGATAATAGTAAGAGATAAAAATTAGAAAATTAAATACTATTTACCACAGGGAAAGTCAGAAGATATTGTGTTGAGAGTTTCCATCGATTATCGAAAGAATCATAAAAAAACTTTCCCAGAATAATGCTGTCGTAAAATGAGAATTTCAAATCTTATTCATTAAATAAGAATTCATTTTCAAAACCTTTATTTGCCAAGGTACAGAGAAATGAAAATATATTATAATAATAATATGCCTTCAATTTGTACATTTCTTACAACAATGACTTTCAAGCAGAGGGAAGTCTACTCTAACCTATTCCTACTTAACCCTAGGAAGGTGTTTAAGTTTAATAGTAAACAAAATAGCAGTAAAATGAAATCAACAAAAAAACTACGGAATTCACAACAAAAATTACGGAATATGCAAGAAAATAAAAGGTATAACTGTCTATACTTATATATAACTGTATGCAAATATTTATTGAGGCTCAGAAGGTCACTTTTTGAAGCGAAAAATTTGACTATATGGGTTCGAAATCATATTATATTGAATTCACCCTGAAGGCTTCTGTTGCTTTTCTACTATAGGAAAATATTTAGAGAACTGTTATTAGTATTGCGATTTAAAACACCTTCATTCTTTTCATAAAATGATGTCGATACCTATGTAAAAGTAACACATTTTATCTTTATTCCTTTGGTTATATATTACAATGAGACGAATAATAAATTTTTCTCCCAAACTCTAAAATAGCTTGTTTTAGCTCAGAAACTGAAATTGCGTATGATACATATATATATATATATATATATATATATATATATATATATATATATATATATTCAATGTTTTTAGCAATAACAGGCTTATTTTAATGAGAAAACTTTAATTTCTGTTGACGTTTCGTTGTATATCAATAGAAACGGCATTTGGATGAAAATACCTCAAAATGAACTTTATCAAAAGACAAATACAATAACAGAAGAAAGTTCTGTGCACATGTCTGCAGAATGAAACGGTACAGAATACCGAAAAAAACTACTTGATATAATTGTAAATTGTAAATGCTGAACAGAGTGGCTAAAAGAAGTCCAAAAAATCTACAACAGATCAATATAAAAAATCTCGAAGATCGCACCTAGTGTCGCTATAAAATCGCACATGTGAAGTTTTGCAAAAGTCAACGCGCCAACCTGAAATGAAATGGACAGATGAACGAAAGAAAGAGCATTCTGAGAGGATGAAGCGTTTTTGGTAGTCAAAAAAGTTGAAACAAAAGTCCTAAGAATTGCGAATTCAAGTTCAATCGCTCTCCTCATGGGGAACAATCGTTATAATAATAGTAATATATGAAGTAGAAGTTGTCGGTATGACACGCAAATGCAAGCACCTGTTGACACGTGTAAAGAGCTTGTGAGCTCTCATCACAACGACGTAGCCAAGATCAAGTTGTACAAACTCGGAAATGAATACAAAAAAAGCTCATTAAAGGGGGTCACAGGTTTTGGTTTCACATCGGTTCTCTCCCCATTGGGAGATTTGATCAGTAATTTCCTTCAAGAACCTCCGAGAATTTTCTCACCTGAAAAGTAGTCACTTCCTTTAAGGTTCACAATAAGAAAAAATCGATAAAAATGTTTTATTTCCATCAAAATATGAAATATAACCTTGTATTAATATCAATGAAAGCGTTCGCAATGAAAAATAAACTGACCTATTTTTATCAATATTCATTTAGTACATTCTAATGTAAAAATTATTTATGGCATTTCTGATTCGTTGCCCTTCCTGTCTTTCCCGATATGGAGCATGAGAGACTGCATTTATGATTTATGTTAATCTGGCTGCTGAATGGCTTCTTGTCGGAAATGTTAATGGCTTCTGTGGTATTTCTGGGACTTTGAATGATTCCTACAGTACGATTGAAACCGCATCCTTTCATTTCAAACAATATTCATTAGATTGCTTGGCGTTGAATGAAATAAATTATTGCACACGTCATTGACATGTAGTATGGAAATTTTTCTCTGAATTTTAAACAGAAATTGATGTTTTTTCTACGATACTGTGATTTTCCCTGTATTTATAACAAAATTAACATTTGTAAACATTCTTATCATGCTGAACTACTATATAGTAAACTAAGTAATTTTGAAAGGATTGAAAAGGGGGCTTGAGGTACGATCGATTTGGCTGTTCAAAAGGTTGCCAGAATATTTGTATTTATTAATTTGAAGTGATTCTAACAAATTAAGCTTCATTCTCTTGTTTGCGGTATTCAAAATTTCAAAATCGGAATTGAATATATGATTTTCATTAATCAAATGATTTGCATAATGTGAATCTGCCTTCAGATTATCAAAGCTACGTTTATGTTCAGAAATTCTTATTTGAAAACTTCTAAACGTTCTACCAATATGAAACTTATCACAACTACCACAGTTAATTTTATATATTCCTGATTTTTCATTTTTGTTGACCTTAGATTTGTTATTTTTGATATGTTTTCCTAAGTTATTTCCAGTACGGTAATCAATGTTGATGTTATACTCAAAAAGAAGAGATTTCAGTTTTTCACTGGACTTAGCATACAATATCAACTATAACAGTCCTACATACATCGGTAAGTCCAGTGAAAAACTGGAATCTCTTCTTTTTAAGTATAACATCAACATTGCTTACCGTACTGGAAATAACTTAGGAAAACATATCAAAAATAACAAACCTAAGGTCAACAAAAATAAAAAATTAGGAATATATAAAATAAACTGTGGTAGTTGTGATAAGTTTTATATTGGTAGAACGTTTAGAAGTTTTCAAATAAGAGTTTCTGAAAATAAACGTAGCTTTGATAATCAGAAGATAGATTCACATTATGCAAATCATTTGATTAATGAAAATCATATATTCAATTCCGATTTCGAAATTTCGAATACCGCAAACAAGGGAATGAAGCTTAATTTGGTAGAATCACTTCAAATTAATAAATACAAATATTCTGGCCACCTTTTGAACATTCTTATCATCCCTAATATACTTTCTCCAGTTGAGCTTTTACGCTCTGTGTAGGTATTTCCCATCAGATTATACCGTCATTATATGCAACTACATATTATATGCAGTATATATATTTCCGATTTGGCACATATCTTGTCTATTGATCCTTTCATCCTATGTCTTGTATTTCGTAATAAATGAATTTAAGAGGAGAAAATAATTACACATATCATTGATACGTATCTCGAATGTTTTTTTGAATATCAGATAAATATTCATCAATGATAATAATGATAATGTTCTTTTAACCATAAACGATTAAAAATCGTAAACACTCCATAATATTTGATAGTATATTTAATTCGAATCTTGAAATACGAAACTGATATCGAGACATTTAATGAGAAAAGATAAACATATAGTGAAATCTAGATCCAAAACTTAAATTCTTTCTGAATCATTTCCAGGAAAAAAGAAGTATAGTCCATTTGACTGTATTTCAGATCAAACAAATTGTGAAAATTTTGGAAATATTTTCACGGTATATAAAAGCAACCATTCAAAAATATATGTGTTTTCAATGATATTTCTGAAGAAGCACATACCAGTTTTTCCTGAAATGTTTTCTTGAAAAACTGATAATTAAATAATTAGTTCCTACTTATGTCATTTGAGCTTCAATAACTTAGAAGAAAAGAATGACCTTTATCAGTTGTCAAAATGATGAAAACACTCCAAGTTCTAAATAATCAATGTAATATTTTATCAGGGAATAAAAAATCATAATTTCTGCATTTTCAATTATCATAATTCTTTTAGACATATCCTGGTTTTATTTCGATGAGTTTTTCAAATTAATGAACCAATTTGTTTGAATACTTCATCAAAACGTATTAAAATAAATGAAACAGTGCCTAAAATATTCAGAACTTGTTTAGTATAAACAAATTCTGTGAAAGCCGAACTTGTTTCAAAGAAGCAAAATATTTGAAAATAGTTTTAGAAATTGAAACCATATTGAGTGAACTTAATATGCTCCCCAAGAAAGTATTCCAAATTCATGTTGAATTTTTTTGTAATCAGAAAAACGAGAAAATGATTACAGTAATTTCGAACCATAAGAAATTTGAGAAAAAGCACTTCAAGACCCAACTTTAACTAATTTATAAGGGTATGTGAGAATTTTCTTCAATAATATCAGGACTAGAGAAAACGTTCTTTCACAGTTTTTTCACTATCATTTCCTATAGTTCAATTTCAGAATATAGTTTTATTTTGTAATTTTGATATATAAGCATAGTAAAATTGAATTTTCCGTTCTTCCTTGCAATGTTGTCACTTTAATACGGATATCTAATAATAAATTTAGTATTTGGAGAATATCGACCTTGAGCTCAATTTAATCTGGAAATTTGTGTGAAATTTAGGAAATGACTTGAATAAATATTATCAAGTGAATATTTTTATGATGTTTACGTTATTCGAAGTTGTGTGAAATAGAACGTAGGAATTTCATTCATCAATACATTAAGGAAGGATATAAAGGTAAATATATTTTGATAGTAATAAGTAAAGATAATTTCTACCTATAAATTAACGAATATTCTTTTGTATCCAAATGAAATATTTCATTTAGATCCTATAATTTTTCTGGACGATTCGATTAAAAGAGGTGTTCATATTAACAAACTTGTGTTGTTTATGTTATTCGTTGAAAAAAGTCTATATGATTGATCACTTAGACGTAAATAGAAGCGACCTACGCTATTTTCATTAATCCGTACTTATGTGCAGAATGTGATTCACTAACTGAGATAAAATATGTGAATCAATTACTCTTATTTATAGAAGAATAGTTATGGAAAATGATTCCTGATTGATATGGCTCTTGATATTTGTTTGGAAATCACCTTCAACAAACCAACAGCCTCTCAATTCGAATGCTGTATTCATTATTTGTTAGGTACAAGAATTGTAGAATTATATAAAAGTACCCATATAGTTTATTAACATTGCTGTAGGTATGCTTAATGAGTGAAATTTCGATGGTACGTCTTTCCGTTACAATCTGTCAGCCAAGTGTTTCCCAACGTGGGACCCACGCTCCACATCGGTGCAATTTGATTGTTGAGGGGACAATTAAAAAATGGAACTCTACACGAGTTCAACTCTTTCGCACTTCTTAATTTAAAGTTTTTCAACTCTGTGGGGGCATAACAGTTTTAGAAAGGCTAAGGTGGGATATAGCTTTGATGAGGCATAGATACGTCCTGCTTTGGACGGGACACTCCCGCTTTCAGTCCTCTGTCCCGGTGTCCCAACCGAGGACAATATAGTCCCCCTTTTGCAAACAGACCAAACGATTATATGAAATGTATTTTATTGAGCATTGAGCTTTTTAGTTTAATTAATTGGCAGGTAGCTTTTTGGAATTGGATGGACCCCACATAGTCAAAACACCATAAAAACAACTGCTGATTGTCTTCCTGTTGACTTCGAATGCGAAGTATATAGTGTTAAGTACGCTCATTTTTTCACATATAAACATTTGTGTAAAAACTTAGAAAAATTTTTGTGATTATACCGAGACAGAATATTACGAACTGCTGGTCTACAGTAAATAAGGTAGCGTTAATGCCCACGGTTGAGAGAGTTACAAAAATGTTTCAGCCTCTAAAAACCCTTTCTGAATATCGACAAATTCCTAAATATTTTCAAGTTATTCGAAACTTTGTTGAAAGTGGAAAGCCACCACTTTACTTAGTTAGTCGTACCTACTCAAGTATTTCATGTTTAGTGTTTTGATTATTTTGTGTTATTCTATCTACCTCAATGAGGAACATATTGTTCCTGAGTTATATATTCTACCTCAATGAGGACATTATGTTCCATGTTGAACATAATGAGGAATATTTTTTAATTAGGTTTATAATTCCATATAATGTCCCGCTTTATATACGATAGGCGTAGCACCAGAAAGGTTGGGAAACGCTGGGTCTGACCCCATATCTGAAGCCCTTATACTACGGTCAAAAATCTAAATCTATACTATTATATTTAATAGTGTTGGCGTTTACTTGATGTAAATCCATTATAATTGATTATAAACTTAAATTCAAACACTTGAACTTTTCGAAAGTTTTCCTTTCAGTTTTTCAATATGGTCTTTCCAAGTAAGTTTGCTATCTAGTGTTACGCCAAGCAGCTTTGCAGTATTATTTACCGCAGGATTGTCGAAGTGATTAGATGAAAATACTGAATTTTGAGTTTTGTCATCGTTCAATTAGAGTTTGTTTGCCGTGAAGGTAATAAAAGTTAAATTACATAATCTTATCCAAAGGGCGTTGTGTACCATCGTGGAGATGTCATGACAGACATTCTGGATTTGTTCGTAGGCTCGTAGATAAGATTTTCTAATTTATATTTATTTCTATATTCATTGAGTATTATTCACACTCTTGAACTCAAATTGCTGCCAATTCGAACAGCTCTAGCTAAAACAATAATTTCTATTTATTGAACGATTTAGTATCAAGCGTTTGATATGCCGATGTGAGATGATTCGATTACAGGATTTACTAGCGTGCAATAAAGTATTGACCCCGAAGGGGATCTGGATAAATCGAACACAAAAATGTTTTCTGAAGTATCTAGAATGAACGATTCTATTGTCTGATCGATAAATATTGACAGAGCGATAATAAAGAACTTCCGTTCTACACTTTACACTATGAGATTCGATAAATTTATGATCGTAAGTCTATCATATTTTTATTAGTACTATTCCCGAAAATTATCAAATATTATCCTGAATCGAATGACAATAATAATAATAACAATAATAAGTTCTTTATTCTCAACAGGTATAATACCCAAAATATATATAAATATGTATAATAATCAAAATGAAAAAGATATAACAAAGGGCTCCATCTAATCTAAAAAAATAGTAAGTATTAACTACATTATAGCATTCAATGAAATATTACAAATAACTCAATCTAAATCAATTCATTTTAGTCAATTTTAGTTGTTCACATAACTCCTGATGATAACTTCTATGGAGTCAAAGTGAATGTCACAATTATTGACAACACAATTGAATGAAGACTCCATAAACCAAATGGGGGATTGTAATAGGCAAGTAATTTCAGGTGGAAATATTCTGTATTTTGCCTAGAAATTTTGCCTAGAAACACAAAGAAACTGCATAGCGGACAAGAAAGCAGGAAAATCAATGATATTGTGCAGTAATTTGTACAAAAATTTTAGTGATAAAGTTTCTCTCCTGCTGTGCAATGAGATTAAACTAAATCGACTCAATAATTCATTATTGTTGTCTTCTCTCTGTGGATAAACTTTATCCTCCCTCCAAACTAAGAATTTCAAGAAGCTTCTCTGAATAGCCTCAAGATAGGGTTGATGGCAAGTGTAAATAGGATGCCAGATCATGCTGCCATACTCCAACTTTCTACGGATTAGGATATTAAATAGTCCTATGTTGAGGAATTATTAAAATATTTGCCATTGCGTTTAACGAATCCGTATATTTTCGAGGCAGATGAAATAAGTTTGGTGATGTGTGGGACAAAGGAAAGCTTCCGGTTGAAGACTACACCAAGATCTCTCACCTTATCAGAACGAGATTACGAACGACAGTAGATTGACAGATGTTGAAATATATTCAATTTTTTAAAGAGCAATTTCTTCTCCAGGCAAATAACTATAATATTACGTTATTGGATAATTTTTGAGAATATCGCACCATATTTGGGGTATTGTTTAATTAGCTGAGCCTTCGAAAGCTCATAAAAATGCTTCATCAGAGCTTATTTTGAAGTCCATTTAGGTATATAAAGAATCTGGAAAAGGACTTGCTGAAACTATAATATTTATTCCTATGACTAAAATATACTGAAAAAGTACTAATTGAAATATGAAATTGTAAACAAAGTTCATATTAGTTTAAAATCAACAATTAAACTTTTTGAATTTTTAGATGTTCCCAAAATAATCCAATAACGTGACCTAATATAACTTTATTAATATATATATATATATATATATATATATATATATATATATATATATATATATATATATATATATTAATAAAGTATATGAGGATTTTAAATGTGTAAACATGATCTGAATTCGATACTATTTCCACCAAGAGAACAATAAAACTGTGTCAAACAATTCAATACCTACTATAAATCAGTGAGAGTTTATGTTCACATACTTGGGTAATCATAAAGGAAATGTGGGTTCAATATTATACACGTGATGAATTAAAACTGCCTCTATTTCAAACTAAATGCATATAGTAGTTAGTCTATTTTCAATTATATATCAAATATATAAAAATCGAAATCAGAACAACGACTGAAAGGAAAATACTATTGGGCATGCAGAATTTTTATTTATTTATCATTAAAAAGAGGCAGTTTCATATTGTGTTATGAATGAAACAAATTTCAGTGCTCCTATTGCTAAAAACCATTCTTCAAACACTCACTTCTAAGATAAATATATTCATTGAGTAAATATTATGTAAAAAATTGTTGTCAAATGGGAATGCATTGAGAGGGAGTTTGTAAATGGTGTCGAATGAACAATCTGATTGTGAACGTTGACAGAACTGTATTATGTGTTCGTTTTTGTCTGAAGGGCAATGGAATTAGTACCTTGGATGTTAAATGCAACCAAAGTAAACAATGTCATCGAAGCAATCACCCAGCAGAAATCCCTTCAGAATTCTGGAAAAGATCATTAATAATACCATACTTGGACTCCGTTATTATTGGATTCCGCTTGAAACACGCTTTGACATACTAAAAGAAGCAAAAACCTTCTTTCCCGACACGGAAAAAGCGTGGAAAATTTTGATCGCTCTTCCATGCACGACGTGTACGGTAGAGCGATCGTTTAGCAGCCTCAGGAGACTAAAAACCTGGCTAAGAAGCACTATGAGTGAAAATCGCCTTAATGGTTTGGCCATGATGAGTGTGCACCGAAAACTTATACATGGAAACTTACGAAATTTCAATAATAAAGTGGTCGAGAAGTTTACAATGAATCCCCGAAAATTATGTTTTAATTAACCTAATATAAACAAACAACGACCACTATATTAAAATCTGGTAATTAAAAAAATACGCTGTACGCTGTACACTTATTCAAATTCAAACTCTTTTTTATTCTATTTTTCTAGGATAACAACACTATATCATCATCCCAATCAACTAAGTTTCTTGGAATATATGTAGACAGAAATTTGTGATGGATATCACACATTGATGTTTTATGTAAAAAATTGAGTAACTCATTTTTTGCAATCTCTAAAATTAAGAACATCGTACCTAGAAACTGTGTTATGAATGTGTTTTACAGTCTTGTATATAGTCATCTAAATTATAATATTCTGCTATGGGGCTTCTTTACAGACACGAATAGGGTGTTTATTACATAGAAGCGAATACTTCGATAAAAATTCAATATTCATCAACGAACATCTTGTAAACGTATCTTCGTTAATAATTACATTCTCATCTTACCATGTGTATATATTTACAGATGTTCGTTATATTTTTATTTTAAAGGAAATGAAAATAGGTTTATTAAAATGAATAATAATCATGCGTATTCAACAAGGAACAGTGATGTGCAACTTATTCCTATACATACATCACAAAACAGCTAAGTTTGAGCACTCACTCTACTATCAGAGTATTAAAATCCTCAACTATTTACCATCGAATTTGAAAGTACTGAAAGCTCATTTGTTTAAGAGGAGAGTTCAATATCTGCTCTTAACAAAGGCATACTATAGTGTGGCAGAGTACTTCGATGATTCGAATGTAGGCAATAATGTATGAATCAATTTTTTGAATCATCTGTTTGTATATTTTTTTTCAGCACAAATGTCCTTCACCATTTGAAATTCTCTCAAATGTTTGATATTTCTGAGGTAATTTTTTTCTTTTCTTTTCAAATAAAATTGTATATTATTGTGAATATAAATTTGACCAATATTTTTTTGAACCAATGTTTTTGTTCGAGGGCTGAATGAAAGATCAGACTCAAAACTGAATTCAGTCCTTTTGAGAGCATTCTTCTTAGTTGTAATTATTGTATCAATTAATTAATTAAGTAATTTTACAATGTAAGGATTGTTTCTCAATAAATTTTATTTTATCTTTAATTTATTTTCATTTTATACAGAAAATAACTGAATGAGGTGCAGTTAAATGAATTTATAATCCTTGTTTCATATGAGAAAAATGTGTGACCTTTAAATAAAATTATTTCGAATTGTATTCAGAGAGCTTTCAGCTTGAAGCCATTAAGACAAAACTTTCAACCTGATTGTATTCCTGGTCGGATTAAAATAGGTTAATTGGTACTTAATTTTTCTTCAGTTTTCTATTGATGAGATAGACAACATGTTTCGACAGTTAATTCTCCTATAACGAATCTTCAAAGCACAAATGCGAGCAGTAAAAAATTTTATAGCTCTAAGTTGTGCGTGTGGTTAGAATTTCCCGATAATTTTAACAGTCGGGGGACATTCACATCTTGGATAGTTCTTGCTGCATCACTGAATATACTTTAGCTACGGAAAAAACATTTATATTTCGATGTTATGAAATGTTCGTCTTGATTTTCCATTTACAAAATTGTGCATATTTGTGATTTTATTCAGTACATTCATGATATTTCATTTTATATTCACATTCTCAATATTTTTTAATAAAAAGTTCAAGTGTTTGAATTTTTCAATTCTAAATTATATATATATATATATATATATATATATATATATATATATATATATACATAATTTTATATTTCTTGAAATTGATTTATTTCCTGTTTGAGATATTTTATTTTGAAAGTTTTTAGCAATAACAGGCTTTCTTTGATATGAAAAACTTTATTTTTGTTAACATTTCGTTGTTATATTACAACTTAATAGTTATAATATAACTATTAAGATAATTATTATTTATTATAATAACTTATTAGTTTTGAAAAAATTGTAATATAACAACGAAACGTTAACAAAAATAAACTTTTTCATATCAAAAAAAACCTGTTTTTTTTGATATGAAAAATATGTTTCATATGTTTTGCTGAAAACTTTCAAAATATAAATTCAATGGACGATGAATCTACTCTGTGATAGTTCATATTTAAATGAGAGGTAATAATAAAAACTTGTCTAAAAATTTAACAATTCTTTATTCGACTAGTTTCGCCTTTTACAGCACTATCAAGAATTAATATATATTACAAAGACAACCTATGGTTGGTTGTCAACCTATACAACCTACAACATAGACAACCTATATAGGTTGTCTTTGTAATATGTATTCATTCTTGATAATGCTGTAAAAGGCGAAACTAGTCGAATAAAGAATTGTTCAGTCAGTGATTTTTAGACAAGTTTTTATAATTACCTCTCATTTCAAAATATAATTTTATATATATTCAATTAAGTGTTTATATTCAATTAATAATTATAAGAAAAATTATTTTTATTTTGCATAAGCACTGTCGAAATTCATAAAATTAACTAATTTTTTGTATGCATTGAATCCTGCAAGAAACACTGTTATCAGTTTTAGAAAGACTACGAACTTTCATAAAAACTGTCAGCATTTCTAGTGTTATGCACATCACTGATACTTGCTGAATTTTTCACTATTTTACGAGGGAAAAATTTATTTTCAATGTTAAATATAAATATGAGTGTATGATTAAGTATATTGTGTTCACCAAATGTAAGTTTTAAGCAATTCACCCTCCTTTCGATTGGAGTATATGTCTTAGATTTAAAAATTTTTGGCATAGAAATATCCTGCAATTTCTGAAGCTGTTTCATTTTCCATAGAGATTTAATTAATTTTCAATAAAGATTCATTTCAGGAACCACTAATTTCAAATGATTTTATAATGGTTTTATTTATCTAGTTCAAGAAAAGGACATGTCATGCACATTAGATTTCAGGCAACCGAAAGAGATTTTCAGGGGGAAAGATTTTCAACAACAAACCTTCACTATACCAAATTATAATAATAATTTGGTAAGGGTGCTCCAGCAGAAAGAGGAGAACCAGCAGAACTAGAAAAGCCGTTAGATTTGTGATGTACCTAATACAAATTTAAAACTATTTTGAATTTGAAAAGACATGTCAGTTGCCAGTTGTCAGAATTATTTATGTTTAATGTGGAGACGTCGTCATAAGAATTCCAAATTTTTAAATAATTGTTTATACTCAGAAAATATCATTGTCCATTTGTTATATGTTCAAAAATTCACTTTTTATGTATTTCTCGATTTCTTCTCGTCTAAGTAGGTTTTGTATCATCAAAATTATAGTAATTGGAAAAAGTCAGCATAGAAATAGTCTATTTTGGAATTACACAAAAGATAATGAGATAATATAATTGAGAGAATAGTGCAGTGAAATCAAAGATATTCCAAACAAGCTACCACAGATAATGAATAACCTCAACATCTTAATGCATATATTATAGTACTTAATCGAAATAATTACACGTAGTAGTGAATTAGCTGGAAATTTAAGTAAGTCCAGCCGGCGTATTCAATCAACTATAATAATATAAACATAGTTAATAGAAAAGGAAGCGGATATGACCATATCGTTGCCTACATTATGAATAACACGTTCACAGCTCAAACGACGACCAAATTCCTGTAACACTCACCATCTACCTACCAAAATATTATGAAATATATAAAAGTTTTCCAGAAGAAATACTAAATATTAAATTACAATAATAATGTACATGTCAGAATCGAGAGATAAATACATGTGTTAAATAGGAGAATAATAATAATACTAATTATATTCATTTAGCTGAAGCTATACAAAAAACTTACATACATATTTTGAAATGTCGATTTTGAATTGCATACCTATCTCATTATTTAAAATATAGTTTCTTAAATAAAGCTTAAATATCTTAATACTAGTTTTAGTTTTCAAGATACTTGGTAAATTATTGAAAGCATCAAATCCGTCATAGCATTGCTATTTTTACATTTAGAAAGCTTACAACTTTGGATATAAAAACTATGAGTATTTCTATCATTATATGATACTATGAAGTTAGGTTTGTGCACAGTTGGGATAAGTTATTGCCAGATAACCATTTATTACTTGCAGAAAGATCTCTATTGATCCACTCTGTCATATTCTTAATATCTTTGCCACAATTGTAAATCAAAGTATTATCATTGAATCAACGAATAGAGCATTTTTTCACATGAGGTACAATATCGTTTATATATAAGGAGAACAACAACGGACCTTAGACAGTTTCTTGAGGTACGCCTACATCCACTATCGTGCTATCCGATAGCATGCCATCAAACTGAACTTCGTATGTTCATTCACTTTTCCAACAAAACCCAGTTTATTCAATTTCTTCAATAATAATGATCTACATAATGTTTCAGAACAACTTTTAAAATCCAATAATATTTCTATAACCATTTCTCCTTTATCTATAGTATTATATAATACTGCTGAATAAATATAAATATAACTGAAGAGAGAATCAAAGCGCATAAATACGCAAAAACTCAAATAACAGCCTTACATAAACATAAAATAACAGAAAGACACGACTTTGATTATAAAAATACAAAGATCTTAGCAACAAAAAAGACAAAAATGTAGAGATTTTTGGAAATGTTGCACATTCGTAAAAATTTGGAAAACACAGTGAATGAAAGAACAGACATTAAATATCTTAATTCTATTTACAACGATTTAATAAACCTTACAAATAACACTCATAAAACGAATACACAACAATCACCAAACATCACATCTCAAAACTCATTTTTTCAGATCTACCTTCAATTTCACACACATAAACCAATTAATATACATATTCTCAATGAGTATAAAACTCAACTATATGTAATTATATATATGTATATATAAATCACACTTATTAGAATCACCTGGCTTACCATGAGTTTTTCAGAGTTTTCCTCATGGTGAAGAAGACTAAAACTTCCGAAGCGAAAGCTAAGCCAGAAATATTCCTCTGATACTAAAAATCAATATGTGAAAATACGAAAAAACTAATTTGATTCTTCTAAAAAATTAGTTTGACATTTTGATATCTATAGTAATTCTAAAATTCAATTAGTTTTGACAGAGTTGTAATATACAACGAAACGTCAACGAGAATAAAGTTTTTCATATTGAAAGAAGCCTGTTATTGCTAAAAACAATCGAAATAAACTATCTTAAACAGGCAATAAATCAATTTTAAATATATATATATATATATATATATATATATATATATATATATATATTTATATATATATATATATATATATATATATATATTTATATATATATATATATATATATATATAATATATATATATATATATATATATATATATATATATATATATATATATATATATATATATATATTATTCTTCACATATGCAAAATATTGCTGTCTCATAATAGCAATTTATTTTGAATCCTGGTTGAAGTGAAATATATGATGATTTATAAAAGATTATTTGATCAATAAAAAATCATGAATAATTTTTTGAGGTTTTGTGTACTCATCTATTACAAATCTATTCGAAAATATTTGGGGTCTTAATTGATATTTTTAACCTAATAAAGATTGTCAAAGTTTGAACCTATTTTAGAAATATTTGTTCATACTTCAATTGAAAAAATTGATAATGTACGTTTCAAATGTTTCTTCTTTCTCATGATCATATCATTTATGATTCGCATACTTATTTCCGAAGGACTATGCGTGTTCTTTCACGAAATTTTTTCAATCCATCCATATCTGCTGCTGCAAAAAAGTTTATTGTAAACAACATAAATCATGTTTTACGGAAAAATTTTAAGGGGTATTTTAAAAATTTAATTTCATGAGATATGCTCCAATCAACAATTGTTCTATAGCAGGGATGTTTAACTAGAGGGCCATATGTGCTATACATATGTTTTAGTCTGCAGCAGATTATTAGATATGACTGAAGGATTGTTTCTATAATCATAAACCGCAAAGAAAAATAGAAAAAAACCTGAATTCATTGTTTGAAACTGTATAAGCACCAGAACAATAATTTAATTTGGACCTTGAGCTTTCAAGTAGGTTTCAAAAATATTCTTCACCTTGTAAATTTCAAAGGTAATTCTGCAAGACATTTTAAGATACCTAATATTTGGCATCTTTTAAAATATCATATTAATATAGAATGAAAAATGTTCCCTCTCATAACGTAGTGATATATACTCAGGTGTGTCACTTAAGCAAGTTATAAAGCATGAATAGAAAGAAGTAATTTGTATATCGAAAGCCAGATGTGCCATTCTACTCAAACTTCGCGTATTCAAATTCAAAGGTAAATCTTTTATGCAGAATGCTTGTGCCTGCTTTATAATGTCCATGCGCGTCCATGTCTCGTATCATTGTTCGAAATCTAAGAAAAAACTCAATGTCTTTTATGTGTTGCACGGCATAAAGGTGTAGACACAAAAAGAACCATACAAAAGGACCGTCATTTAGCGCACCGTCAGATTTTTTCAACGAGACTATATTCGCATTGAGTTGAAATATCGGGAGAAGTTATTCTAGACTTTTTCAGTCTCCTGATATAATAAATAAATAAATATATCTTCCATGGTAAATGGAACTGAACTCCACTGGAGGTTGTATAAACGATTTGATTTTCACAAAGTTTTCGAAGAATTTTCTGGTATTGTGTGTTTAAAACTGATTAATATTCTGGATAAACAAACACAATAACCTAAAACTTATCCTGTTTTTATTCAACAGGAGTTGAATAATAAGGCCATTAAAATCTTATTCTTTTGTAAATACGAAATATTTCCAGGAAATTGTTTATAGTCAATAAATTGGCTATAGTCAAATCTTTCTTTAGCAGTTGCCAAAAATTGCTTTCCTAACGAAGATGTGCATAATTTTTTCGAAAGATTCAACTACCTACGTAGGTACACTTTGTAACTCCAATAGCCAAAGAGTACTAGATTTCGTGAATGGTAGATTTCCGAAATTACATCACCTGTTTCTGGTTCCAAAAACTGATAAGCGGTATATTTTGCGTTTATTTTGATGTTATATGTTTATTTTTGGATAATAATAATTTCTTCATTCTCAACAGGTATAATACCCAATTACAGAAAATGATAAAAAATGTTGGATAATAACTAAATAATCAAAATGAAAGAGATATTATAACAAAGAGTTCAATCTTATCTAAAAACACAAAAATAGTTACTGATAACTAAATAATAGCATTTAATGAAATATTACAAAAAACTCAATCTAAATCAATTCATTTTAGTCAATTTCCTTTGTTCACATAAATCCTAATAATAACTCCTATGGAATCAAAGTGAATGTCACAATTATTGGCAACTCTATAGAATGTAGACTCCATAAACCAAATGAGGGATTGTATTAACGAATTTGTCCGTGGAGTCTCTAGGTGAAATAATTCTGTTGTACGAAAATTTTGCCTAGGAACACGAAATTTGAAAGCGGACAAAAGAGGAGGACAATCAAAATTTTTGTGCAGTAATTTCTACAAAAATTTGAGTGATAAAGTTTCTCTCCTGCTCTGCAATGAGATTGAACTAAATCGACTCAATAATTCGTTATGATTGACTCCTCTCTGTGGATAAACTTTACTATATTAGCTAGATGAAACGCAATCTAGGTGTCAGTTGCACAATTATTGTTGCCCGGAAGTTATTTCAATCACTATACCATCTTACTTCTTTTTCAACGTCATCTTGAATATTATTTTTAATGTAACCATAACACTTTTGTAATCTAGTATCATGTTTTTAACAGAGCAGCGTCTGAAGATGGACGAAAGTTTGGAATATCACCATCTATATTACTTCATGATACTTAAATAATACGACTAAGATAATTTTGCAATTGTGATTACCGAAATTAGTTCAATATTTTTACACTTCTAACCTCATCATTAATTTTTGGAATGCATAGTAAAGTATCCTTGATAATTCGGAGAAACATTTTGAAAACAAGTAATAATAATGATTCATTGTGGAACATTCCTTATATTGTTCTAATACATTTATTAATTTGATACAGTAATTATAAAATAAAAAATGCTCACAAAACGAGTGAATTAATTTATCTTCCATTCAGATCCTCAAACAAAATTATTGCTTCAATTTTATGTCAAATTCACAATAGTTCACAACGGCATATGAAAAAGAAAAATAACATGAAAAATATTAGTCCTTTATGATAAGTTTACATTGTGTAGGATAGGTCAGAGTTAGGAAAATATACAAACTTATGATGACAAAAATTGATTGATACGTTACTCGCTTCATTCGAATCATCAGAGCACTCTGCCATACTACACTATGCCCTTGTTACTAGCAAAGACTTAATTATCTTTCCAAAGAAATGATCATTTAGTAAGTTCAAATTAGACGATAAATGGTTGAAGATTTCAATACTCTGATAATAAAGTGAGAAGTTAGATTTAGCTGTTTTATGCTTGGGAATAAGTAGCACATTACTGTTCCTTTTCATTCATGATTTTTTTTCATGATTTCATTCAATTTAATGAACTTATCTTCGTTTTCTTCGACACATAGTATACTATATACAAGATAGGGTGAATAGATAATTTTTAATGAAGATATTCTCATGTTTATCGATGAATATCGAATCTTAAACGAACTATTCGCTTGTGTGTAATAAACACCATATTCATTTCTGTAAAGCATCCCCACAGCAGAATATTCTAGTTCAGATAACTATATGTTGTACTGCAATATGCTATATGATAAAACATTTGAGCTTATTACTGAAATGCAAGGTTAATTGTTTCCAGCAACCAAGTCATCTAATCGAAAATTCAGTAGACGTGGTTGAGTAAGTAGGCCCTGTAACGGCATCAATTCATAAAACCACTTCCTTTACCAACTTCCCCCTACTGAATTGGATTCATCCAGCAAGTTAACCGACAGAAATATGCCGTCGTTCATCCGGTTCCAAAATCTCATGACACAATGAGAGATCCCTCTTTTCACCTCAATGTGAAAACACATTAAAAAATGCATTAAAAATGGTAGTTGTCTAAATAAAGTTGAATAAGTAGCTTTTTATTTGATGTAGCAGTGCTGAATAATGATTCTAATGAACGTTATAACGTAAACTTCATAAAACTTAACTCAAACTTAACTTAAACTTCAGTAATTTTTTCATTTTGATGAAGTAAACTTCGTGAATATATCAATTGTATCGATATTATACACATTTTATTTATTTTTACATTGAATTATGCAGAATCTAGCAAGGTCAAATGATCAAGCAAATAATTTTCAATGACTGTCATACTTCCAAAACTCCTATGACTATGAATTGCCAAGTTACAATTTTATTTCAATAGTTCATTAGAGTTTTTGGGATTTACCTAAATTCTTGACCACCTACTGGTTTAAATGCATATATTCATATAGTGTTGGCGTTTACTTGATGTAAATCCATTATAATTGAATATAAACTTAAATTCAAACACTTGAACTTATGATTTACACTTTATTGACTACATAGCATGACGCGTTTCGTCGTTACAAACGACTTCTTCAGATGCAAACAGAATAATTATTCTGTTTGCATCTGATTCAAACAGCATTATTCTGTTAGCATCGGAAGAAGTTTGTAACGACGAAACGCGTCATGCTATGTAGTGAACAAAGTGCAAATCATAAGTTCTAGTGTTTGAATTTAAGTTTATATTCAATTAAATGCATATATTTGGTTTGAGAGGGTTTTCCCTCATTTTTATCGCCATCTATTGCTGATAATAAACATGGAAATTCATTTAGAATATTCGTTGAGAGTTCCACAGAAAAAACAGAAAATTTAATCTCTCCAATCTGTTAAATTCAATATTTTCAATACTATTCAATTGAACTTATTAATAAACTAATCACATATTGAAAATTTCAAAAGTAGGTACATTACCTTCAACAAGTGGATGAAAACTTCAATTGCATAGTTTGCTGTTATAATTTATAATTTTTTAACTATAGAGTTTATTACAGATTTTTTAACTCTTCATGTTTTCAGATTCAAAGTTTCTTTTTAGTCAGTTAAAAAAAGAAGATTCTCCTCATTTCCGGACTACGAAATTTTCAGGAGTTATACTTATAGATTATGAAGGTTTTCCTTACCATATTTTCTCTCGAATTCATAATTCGTATTTGACTTCTTTATTTTCTAAATTTTTTAAAAATTTTCTAAATAAGTGTAGGAAACTTTTATAAAAATTTCTATAGTACAGTTAATGTCGTCGACTGGAAATTTAAATTAGAATTATGAAGACACTGCGATTGTGGTAGATAACTACTTTATCAAGTCTTGGTGAAAACATGCAATATTTTTAATGAATGATATTATTACGATTCTAAAACCTATCTCTGAAACCTATTTCAACAATTTTTAATTAATTATTTTATGTTATTACGAGTACGTTTGAATTGAATATATAAAACGACAATGAAAACTTGATAAATAAAATAATTTGAGTAGGATCCATAATAAATACCAATGAAAGAAAAATAGAAATAAATCATAGAGATAAAAATCTTTGAAGCTACTACATGTCAGTATTGTTAACGACTTGAAAACTTATAAAATACAAATTATCATTGTTGCTTGTGTTGAATGCAAAATCATTTACGACTATTTTTGATAAACTACGTATAATGTTGACATATTGATAATATCTAAAATACGCAACTTAGTTCAAGTTTGTTGTTTAGTAAATGAAAAAACCAATTATTTATTTATTGAAATTGCTAACCATTTCATTCATATTCATTTTTATTTCTGTGAAATCATTTTGGAAAGTTACTCGTGTATTGGCATGAAACTGCTTTTTGTTCTATTCAACTTTCTTCAATTCTAGTGAATGAATATTAGTAAATACAAAAATAATTTATAAAGTATTTGAATTTTTCCAACTTTAATACAAATTTCACAACAAATGGCAACTTATCACAATAAATTATGATTATGAAATGTGTTAAATAAGTACTTGAATAATGTCTTATTTAATTACTCATTTGATTCATAAATATTAGAGAAATATCTTATTATAAAAAAATATTACTGATTGAAATACAAAATACTATAAAATATGACCATATTTTACAAGAAATATCAAACTTATCAAATAATATATACATATTGTTAATTCAACTCTTAATAAGGAAATATTTGTTCCAGTGGGAAATTTTGAAAGTTGTCATTCATAATTTTTGTGAACGCTGTACTGACCAGGTCGTTGATTAAAGGACTCAAAATTACGAATCCAGGCTGCCATGCACTGTTGATAATCCAATCCAGCATGTTTTCTGAAATTCGAATATTATTATTACAGAACTTCACAGAGATGTAGTAGGTACCATATTTGAAGCTAAATTGTGATTATTATTTTACTATGAGTTGAATATATTCATAACTTATTATTTATTTTATCTACGTATGGAGGGCATAACAAAAATACATTTTAATGAATGTATTCTTTATTGGTAGTCCATCATTGTAAATTTAGCTAAAAAAGAATTATCAAGTTACAAAAGCAATCTAAACTCAGAATTACAGAAATTCTCACAGAGATGTGGACAATATGTGAACAGAATCCAATATAGTGAATCAATTCATTTTAGTCAATTTCCTTTGTTCACACAACTCCTAATAATAACTTCTATGGATTCAAAGTTAATGTCACAATTATTCGCAACTCTATTGAATGTGGATTTTGTCAACCAAATGCGGGATTGTATTAGAGGGTAAGTCTTTGGAGTCTCTAGGTGGAATAATTCTGTGGTACGAGAATTTTTCTAGGAACACGAAATTTCAAAACGTACAAGAGAGGAGGACAATCAATACTCTTGTTCAGTAATTTGTACAAATATTTGAGTAACAAAGTTTTACTCCTGCTCTGCAATGATATTAAACTAAATCGACTCAATAATTCGTTATGATTCACTCTTCTCTGGATAACCTTCATCCTTCCTCCAAACTAAGAATTTAAAATTTTCCAAGCTTTCAATGTATAGTCATCAGTGCAATTCAAGAAATGCAGCCAAACTCATCAAAAATCATTCAATTCACTCAACATATGTATCAGGCTGATGACTTATTATTAAGACTTGGTACTACTTAATAGCGTTACCAGACCGATCCATATTCCTAGTGAATTTACCAATTCATCTACATTTTAGCGAGGTGTTATATTATTATAACATATCAATCACACTATCATACTTTTTAACAAAGTTCCACCAAGTTTTGTGCAAGAAGTCAACTGAGATTTTTTGTGTATTTGTTGCAAATATACAAATCTACGAGTTGATGAGTTATCGATATATTTTCGATTATTTTTATCATACTAACACATAGGTGTATATTTGGCTGACTATACACTTATGACACTAACCGTTAGACATAAATTAAACTAGAAATTAAAGACAGTGTTTCGTTCTCAATAATTTTAGCTGAATGAACTGTTTAAATGATGGGTAGAAAGAAGGCGTAAATTACAATTCATAACACGCTACTGAAGTGTTGCCTATAATTCACTGGGTAATTGATTTTTCATTGAGTAGCATGTATTCGTGTCAATAATGAACGTATATTTCAATAGACCACCGTACTTCCATTGTATATAGTTTTTGTTCGGAATCTGAAGCAAATGGTTAAAAACCACCAACGCAAAAACTAATATTCAAATAAAAACAGTTGATTTAACAAAAAATAGCATATTGGCATATTGAAATTTAGAGCCTGAAACTGTAGGAAAAAAATAAGAAAACCATAAAATAAATTTGATTGAATGTTCGCTAATCTCTTGGGAAAGCATTCATTAATATATTAAATAAAAACACGCGTCTTGGTTTCACAAAATTTATAGTAAATACTTGACAATTGTTTCGGTGTGTTACCCCATTTTCAAAAATTAAACTCAGTTTAAATGTAAGGTATTTATTATAAATTTTGTGAAACTAAGTCAAGTGTTTTTATTTAATATATGAAACCATAAAATATTTAGAGGAAAATAAGTGAATGAGACAAAGAAAGAGATCAATTTCTAACCGCTAGTTTATCAGAAATAGAATTCGCATTATTTTTTTCGTAATGTATACCTAACCGTTTTTAAGTGAATAATAACAATAATAATGATCTTCATTTCCACTGACTTTCTACAAGGTATAAAAAAGTTAATAAAATTAGCAAGACT
Organism: Henosepilachna vigintioctopunctata; assembly: GCA_030704895.1. Lineage (NCBI taxonomy): Eukaryota > Metazoa > Arthropoda > Insecta > Coleoptera > Coccinellidae > Henosepilachna > Henosepilachna vigintioctopunctata. The sequence continues at coordinate 12,479,410 of JARQZJ010000121.1, forward strand.
CAAAATATAGGTTAAATACATTTTCTAGGACAATTGAATGTGCACCATTATGTACTCGCATAGGAATATTACATCATCTACAGTTCTTAATAATGTTAAGGACAATTAGAAGACAAAGAAAACTACATCTTCAATACATTTTCATTTTCGATTTGGCGTGTGTTAACCAGTGAATTATTGCAGATTTTTGCGTTCATTATGAACGTAAAGTTGTGGATTTGCTTCAGTGAATGCTTTGATGGTGAACAAATGTTTTTATCAGAAGCACTACGAGTATCATAAGAGTTGATAAGTGAAGAGTCATAGTATGACTGATGCAATCCTTTGCAATAACGACTTATTTGTTTTTCAACTCTTGTTTTATTTGAATTTTTTCATTTTCAGTTTTTAACCATTCGTTTCAGATTTCGAATAATAATTTTAGACATTCAAATAATACCTTCTGAATAAAGTAGTATTTCCGAAGAAACTGCTTGTGTTGTCTGTTTCGAACTGCCATTGTTGGAGATTTTTATTGTTTCTATCAGTAAGCGTCGAAAGAAACCCATTTAAACTCAGTTATAAAAATAGAACTGGGCCCGACTCTGTTTTCCACTGAACATATGTTATTCCGAAAATAGTCCGAAAATCAAACATTATGTTCGACATCAAAACCGAGATGAGAATGCGTTGGCACAAATAGATTTATAAACAGCTTGTAATAAATTTAGGCCATTAAAAAACGCTTTGGAGCTTTCAAAACAATCATAATCTGCACTCTCCTGAGAGCTGTATGATCGACTGTTTTCAGATTAAGCACTCAATATTCTACTCTTGAAATAATAAATTTAACCGGAAATGATCTGATGACGTGAAAGGTATTTATGAGTATTATTATTGTTTTCGAAATGTTGTTGATGTATTGACCTAAGCAGTTTTTGAAAAAAATTTAAGATGTTGAAATTCAGTTTCATATTGTTTGAGATTATGGATATTTTCATAACAAATAATCATTTAACAAAATCAAACATAGAAATATTTGGATATCTTCGAGTTAAACAGAAAATAACAATATTCATTTTTCATTTCATTTGACTTTTATTTTTTTTTTATATTTTAAACAAGCAAAATGTTCCAGTTCCACATATTATTATTATTATTATTACGATTGTTTCCCATGAGGAGAGCGACTGAACGTGAGTTCTCAATCATTAGGAATTTTGCTTCATTTTTTTGCTTCCCAAAAACGCTTCATCCTCTCTGAATGCTCTTTCTTCCGTTCATCTGTCCACTTGGAGTAAAGTTGACAGGTTGACGATTTGATTTTTGCTCAAATTTCACATGTGCGATTTTATAGCGACATTCTGTGCGATCTTCGAGATTTTTTATATTGATCTGTTGTAGATCCTTTTGGACCTCTTTTTGCCACTCTATTCCGCATTTACTATTCATAATTATATAGAGTAGTTTCTTCGGTATTCTGGACTGTTTGATTCTGTAGACATGTGCAAAACACAAACTTTGCTCGTCCTTTTCTGATTTCTTCCGTTATCGTATTTGTCTTTTGATACAGTTCATTCTGAGGCCTTTCATCCAAATGCCGTTTCTTTTGATTGCCCCGTAAATCTTTCTGATAACTTTTCGCTCTTGTTTTTCTATTTCTCTAATTGTTGAATGGCCGCTAATAACCATGGTTTCAGCTGCGTAGATTGCTTCTACGTGGACTGTATAACTTCCCCGAGGTATTTAAAATGGCCTACTTGCAGAATTTCACCATGTTTTGTGATAAGAGAAGATTAATTTTTTGGTTTTCTTTCCATGTATTTAGTTTTATCATAAGAAATTTGTAACCCGGTTTTCTGCGCAATTTCATGTAGTTTTTTTACGGCGAGAATTGCTTCACTTCTGTTGTCTGTGATGATAGCAATAGCGTCTGCAAAGCGAGACATTGGACATTTATTCTATTTTTTTTTTCGATACCCACTTATATGCCCTTTACGTGAAGTTCCCATTCCCTAATGATCGTTTCTAAAACAATATTGAAAAGAATTGGCGAAAATCCGCCCCCCTGCCGCACACTGGTTTTGATTTCAAACGGATCTGATATTTCGCCCATAAATTTTACCTTGGAAGTTGTACCTGTAAGTGTATGTTCTATAATTTTTCGGGTCTCTCGATCGATTCCAATTGATTTCATGATTTCAAAAAGAATTTCGAGGTCTACTGATTTCTTTCTACTGCTTTCTGAAGTCAATGAATGTGATCACTGTATTTCTACATTTCCTCATCTGTAATATCGTCTTCAAAGTCCAGATCTGTTCAGCACATGGTCGGCCTTTTCTGAATCCAGCTTGGTATTCCCCAATTAGTGGATCCGCTTGCTGTTCTACTGTGTTTAGGAGTGTCCAGGTCCACATATTATATACACATCTTTTATTATTCTGTTTATAGTAGCTACTATTGAAAAGCATTTGAAGTCATATTTGCTAAATTCCAATCTTGTAAAGTCTTCAATCTGAATACAAAATAACAGAATATGTACTTAGAACTATCACAGTTGTCAACTTGGTGCTCTAGGAATGGCCTTGAACTTAATGCCTCTAAATCGAAAGCACTCCTTATAGGAAACAAATCCCATCTATTAAAATCAGATTCGTCCCGTAAAGTGGTATTGGAGGATGTAGAGTTAGCATGGGAGTCTTGTGCTAAAGACTTAGGGGTTTGGATAGATGAGGAGTTAACATTTAGGCACCATGTTGCTTCTATGAGAAAGGACGCTATATGAGTTTGAAGGGACTACAAGGATTTAAATATGAGTTGAATGAAGTAATTAAGTTCGGACTTGTCAAATCTTTGGTCTACCCTCTATTTGATTACTGGTGTCCGGTGTACTATGGTTGATTAACGAAGAAGGAAAAATATAACCTCGCGAAGGTTCAAAATTCTTGTCTGCGCTTTGTATTCCCTACAAAAGCCATGTCACACCCTACCGTAGTAGACTTGGAGATATCACATATGCTCAGAGGGCTGAGTATTTGTTGAGTAGTTTTCTTGTAAAACTGATTGCTAGTGAAACTCCTGACTATATATTCGATAGATTGGAACTACGTGAATCAACTCATCAGGTGATGCTGGTAATTTCAGTGTTCCTCAGCATAGAACATCAAAATTTGAGGGGTGTTTAGATTATATAGCACCTCACACATTAAATAAGTTTAGAGCGTTGTTTGAGGCTGATACCTCAATAAATAATTCAAAGAAGAAACTGTACAATCGGTTAAGAGAGAGAGAGTTTTAGTTAAGTTTTAGATAGGTTAAGTTGGGTGTTTTATTTTGTATTTTATTTTATTTTTTTTAATTTTATGTTAATGCTACTATTTAAATTATATCTCTTTATTTAATTTTAGTTTCGGGTTCATTATTTAGGTCTCTTATTACGGAATAACGTGCTAATTTTTGGATTAATTTCTATAGTGTTCATGTTTTTTTGGTTATACTGGAGCAGAGGAAAATTAGCCTGGCTATACTCCTGCCGTTTGTTATCCTGTATGTAAGGCAATTACAATAAACTTAAGCAAATTTAGCCAAGTTTTGATAAAGTTGCATTCAGTGAAGAAACGTTAAGCATAAAATATATTAATTTAATTCTTTCATTGCTTCCTGAAACTTCCTGAAACCTTCCTAGTTTCTCAGCAGAGTGAATAATATTTCCATAACTGAAAAACTATTCTACACGGAAAATTTCCGAAATAAAATTGAGACTTTTAGTATTTAATAGATCGATATGTTGCCAATATTTGAAGTTTCATGAAATTGTTTGGAAAAATGAGCAAAGCCATTTAAAAATTGGCCAAATCAGAAATTCAATGTTTCATGATATTAATTGAATGTTTTTGAAAGGAGATGCTGTGTTTACGTTCTTTGTTTACTAAAGTAATTTAGCGATGATTTATTGAAAAATGCATAAATAGGTATGTTAAATATTATTCATAATGTACTTCAATCTTTCATCAGACATATTTTTGTTGTGTAGTTCTATGTGCTTACGAATATTAATCACTATTTGAAATATCTTATTGTAGTTATCACAGAATCTGTAATTATTGTTCAGTGAAGCAACTATCAAAACTTCAAGGTGTATGGAGTGCTGCCTAAAAATAATTTTCATACTATCAGGCAAAAACAGAAATAATTCACTGTTTCTTAATTATGATATAAAAATATAATTTCAAAGATAGATATTGGTATTATTAAGAGAAATTAACGCGAAAAAATGTTTAGTACATATTCAATACGAGAACTTAGGAGGAGGACGAGAGGAAGTAACAATATGAAATTAATATATATTGTAGTTTTATATATTTGGTATACCGCGAAATTTTTAGTTTCGACAAAATAACGCAAAAATTTTTCTGGCGAAATTCTGAATCTTATTAAAGAAAATCTTCGGTATAAATTTACTATGATTGTCATTCAAACAATTTTTTTGATTAGGATTTAATTATTATTAATTGAGCAGAGATTTGATGAAAGGATTTTGAAAGATTCTAAAGTTGAAGTTTTATTGAGGATTCTTAAAATGAGGAATTCTCAAATTCCACAGTTTAATTTCTAAAGTTTCACGAATTTTCTCGATATTCCGCTATACTTTTCGAAAACGAAGTATATACATTTTTTAAGTAGCTATAGCATTGAAAATCATTTAATTAGAGCACCTATCCTCTATTCTTGAATATCCTTTTTATATAAACCTTATTAATCATTAAATGAAAATATGTTAATTGAAGTCTTGAATACGGTTATTCTTTTTTCAAGGCTGTTTCTTTCTTGTTGGTTACAAACAATCCTCTGTTGGTGAATGTATAAAATGAATGTATTCGAAAAGTTATATTTTCAGAAATGTGAAACAAGTGTTTCCATAAGGGACTTATATGTTCCATAGCGTAATTCTGCAGAAAAAAATATTTGAAAATTTGTAATTGTGAATGCTTTCTGAAATACATTTAGCTGATCATGTTTATTTGACTCAGGTATAGATACAATGAAAATGTACTTAATGGTTCGCGAAATATCTACGAATTGAAGTTTTTTGGGAAATACTTCTGAACTAAATAAAACTACTACTTTCTTTACTAATATTCAAATTGTACCTACCCACGATTCTTCGACCACCTGCTAAATGCCCAATATGAAGCTCCAATTTCTTCGAATTTTGTATATTGACTTTAACCTTCAACGGTGGCTTTGAGATATATTTTCCCCTTCCATCTTTCTGTGGTTTTCTCGTGATTGTTGTAGTTTGTACGAAGTCGTATAATCCTAAACTCCACGACCCTTGATTTGATATTGGCCTCCCCATGAAACTACCATCAATTTCATATAATCCATTCAGTTTTTTGTCAGGAAATGTTTGAGTATACTGAATGAGGTTGTTTTTGAGGTCACATCTGTTAAAAAGAATAATGTAGATTAAAGAATATTGAAAATTGATTTTATTCAAAATAATGAACCATCAGAATGTTTAAAAATTAAATTTGTACGAGGCTATGAGAAAAAGCGACTACAACGGCTTAACCAACAACGAAGTAGTATTATTGAAGATTAGTACTGAAACTGTAAGTACTATAGGGAATAATGCTATTACTTGAATAACAATATTATTTGTAATATATATTGTCTAGAGTGGCAAAATCGTAGAGGCCATTTCTGTTGTAAATCTATGATGTTCATCCCGGGATTAAGTCGCTTATTTGTGCTTTGAGGTTGAAGTTTATCCAAAACATTGCTTATGGTTGAAAACTGTACTGATTTATTTTATTATAATATAAACTCCTGCTTAAACAACCAGTAAACAAAATACGAGGGTGGGGTGAAAAGTTTCTGGCATGATCAAGAAAATGATTTAAAATTTTTTTTGCTTTATTTTTAACATAATTTCCATCAACACTGATACATTTCTACTAACGTTGTTCTAATTGAGTTATACCAGTTTTAAACGTAGATTCGTCAAGCTTCTCAAAATACTGATTTATACTTTCGATAACTTCTTCGTCGCACTCAAATCTTTTACCACCAAGCCATTTTTTGAAGTTAGGAAACAAGTAATAGTAGGTGGGAAATAAGTCTGGAGAGTGGGGAGGATGCGGCATCAATTCAAACTTCAATTTGTGGGTTTTGGACCTGGCAACAATCGACGAATGCGATGGTGCGTTATTGTGATGATCAAAATCTTTTTTTTCGCCAAATGAGGTCGTTTAATTCGCACCTCGTCCTTCAAACGTTGTAATAAGTCTGCATAGTATTGACCAGTGATAGTCTTACCCTCAAGATAATCAATATATATAATTCCTCTCGCATCCTAAGAAACCATAACCTTGTTTGCCGACAAAATTGTTTTTGCCTTCTTTGGAGTAGGATGTCCTTTTCCAAACCACTGTTTTTACTGTTCTTTATTCTCAGGAGTGTAGTGGTGAACCCAAGTCTCATCAACAGTAATGAATCGACGCAAAATTTCGTTTGGATTACGCCTAAAAACCGTCAAATTTTCAGTAGAAATGTTTTTCGAATCAGTTTTTACTCGAGTGTTAGAAAACGCGGCACCCATCTTGCACACAGCTTTTCCATGCTCACATGGTTGTGCAAAATATTTCGCACACGTTCATCTGACATCCTACAGGTCTGAGCCATATCATGCACATTCAATCTGCGGTCTTTCAATACTAATTGATGGATTTTCTCAATCATTTCTGAAATTGTGACCTCAACAGGCCGTCCTGAGCGAGGCTCGTCAGAGGTGCTCACACGACCCATTTTGAATTCAGAAACCCATTGCTTAATAGTTGAATATGATGGGAAACATTCTCGTAGTGTGGAATCCATCTCTTCTTTTATTTGTTGTGGTGTAAAACTATTCAAATAAAAGTATTTGGTGCATCAAGTTTGTTTTTCCAATCGTTCCATTTTTAAGTTTCAAATTATTAATAATTCTAATTTTAATGTTAATCTAGGGTTTGATGTTGAAGGCATCATAATATTGAACACCAATATAATATAGAGAAAATGGTTTTAATTTCTCAAATATTGAACATTTCTGATATGTTATTTGCTTTTTCACATCTTAATAATACATTTCTTAAATTTATGAAACGTTTTTGACAACTTTTGAATCTGCCTAACCAAAAATATAAATCAAACTGAAAAATAGTAAAATCTGCACGGTATCCATATAATATGGTCACCCAATGTATACATGTTTGTTTATATATATATATATATATATATATATATATATATATATATATATATATATATATATATATAAATAAATCGTGAAACATTAAGCCAAGAGTTTAATTTATTTTAATATATATATATATATATATATATATATATATATATATATATATATATATATATATATATATATATATATATATATATATATATATATATATATATATATATATATATATATATATATATATAAACATATATATATATATATATATATATATATATATATATATATATATAAATTCTCGTTGACAACATTTGTGTAGACAGCTCCCTGAGAGTTTTATTTGAAATATTTTGATATTTCGATATTTCGATTAAGAGTCTCAGTATTTACTAGTATTGAATTACCTGTGAATCTTTGAACTAGCTACACTTTTGCCCGCCTGGGCGTGATCTGGAGCGATTAGGCATGGGATCATTCGTACACATTTCAGACAATTTTCTGTTGTGTTCGAATGAAATATCTACAAAGCCTTCCACTCGCACTCTTATTGTCATGAGTAGGAATCTTGAACGCTAGGGAGTATATATATAATATTTTGCATGAAATACGATAAATGTTATTGTGTGAGTTTGGAAATTCATAAGAAACAAACAAACCTGAATCTTGTCATTTCGGAAATCGACCATCCAGCTTCTGTGACATTTCGAAGAACAAGTTTGTAATTGAAAAGTGCGTTATCCCTCTTCTGAACTACTTCCTGTGCATAAAAAGGATCTAAAGATCCAATACCATAGTCTCTCAAACCTAAATATTGAAAATTATTTAAGAAATTGATTCACAGAAAAATTCAAATAAATTTTATAATTGTGTTTGACAAGTAATGATTAACTAGTAAAATAATGTTCAAGGACAGTGGTATACATTAATTTGTGTAAAATTTTCATTTCTATATCTAACTGAAAAAAGAAACTTGAGAAATTATCGAAAAATTTCGAAAGTTAATTTTAAATTGATAATTGATGATGCCGATACTTGGAGAAAATTAATATCCATAATAAAACAGTATTTAGAATTTTCTCATAATTTAATATAAATACGCATGACGACGTTTCGAGTACCACTCCTTTATCAAATTTATAGTATTAATCCAGCATTTGATAAAGAAGTAGTACTTCGAAACGTCGTCATGCGTATTTATATTAAATTATGAGAAAATTCTAAATAATGTTGTATTAAAATTAATTTTACGATAAAAAAATTGATATTTCATGAAATGCTTATAAATATATAACGGAAATGAAAAACTGAAAATTGCAGAATATAAAATTTTCATGCGAAATATATTCCTGTTCGATAATGAATACAACAGATCAATTTACTTACCAGATTTGAAATAAGGTCTTAAATTATTTATTCCATCCTTCACACAATTATCGAAATTGGAACTGTTTTTACGACAATAACCAAAATGACGCCCTGAAAGAAAAAAGTATTCTGATAAAAATAATAACTAAAGCCTTTCTACTACATAATAATTATTTATTATATATAAATGTATTATTGGAGTATTTCTATTAACCTCAATTGAATGTCTTATCGTAATTTTTTCCAGGTTTTCGAACATTATAATAAAATATTGAAAAAAAAATCAATGGAATCAATTAGATACCTATATTATATAGAATTATATAATGTAGGTACAATAAAATTATATAAAAATTCGAAAATTTAAAAGTATTATAATTTCAATTCAGGTTTTTGTAATTATCTGATGAAAGTAAGGATGTTTTTCAAAATTCTTGGGTGTTAAAGTACAGATGGGACTATCCACTCGACTACCCAATCTTCTAAAGAAATATTTTGTCTGATGAAAGATTCAGGTCTAAATAGTATATCGTCCTTTTCTTAATCTCAATCATTTATTTAAATTTCACTCATTACTACTTTCGAATTAACACTTAATTTGAAGTATTAAAGTAACTTAAATTTGTAATGACGAAGGAATCATAATTATTTTATTTCAAGTTAGTATCAGACAATATGAGTAAAATTTTATTTTACTGTCGAATTATCAATTTGAACATAAATTATAAAAATATTAAATATTTCACTATATCGATATCAAATTATGAAATATCTCTTCTGATTGCTGAAGATCACGTCAAAATTTTTTCATTGCAAGATTTAAAGTCGAATAAATTATGTAGAACTATATTCAAACTTACTCAAATCAACTTGACATTTCACAATTCCAATGACCCAAAATGAAATTATTGCAATATTCCACATGTTGCACAAAATAATTCGAAATTCACGAAAACCACTCAACACATTTTTTAGTTTGTATACACCATAGCACGACCACAAGACTAAAGAAAGTGCTATGTTTTGTTTGTTATTCTCATCTGCCCCACTTGAACAGTTTTACTCAAATATATTTACCAAACATAAGTTGTGATAAAGTACTTTCACAGATATTTCCAGAAATATAGCCACCAGTCTTAGGTACGATGTGTTGTTATGGCTAGTTGCGGTAGTGAATTACCTAAAAAATTATATAATAGTAGAGCATTAATTGGTTATTACAAGGAATTTGATTTACATCTTAAATGAGAAAGCTAACTAGAGAAATGTATTCCTCTTCCTATAAAGAACGGACTATGGTGAAATGAATAACTAATTGCTAGGAAACAGGATACGAATCGGGTTTGTTTTTAAAAATTTGTACTCGTACACCAAAGGCATTACGGATTTCATATCCTGAAAATATGGAAAATAGTAAAAATGTCGAAGTAAAAGTAATTCGTTCCGTGTTTAAACTGTATCAAATTATGATATGCTATTGAAATTAGAAATTATGCCGTTAGATACGTATTCACCGTAAATGTCAAGTACAAGGAAATATATATTAGTAAAGTGTTGAACTACTGAATGGTCAATTATAATGGAATCAAAATATAGAGCTTTTTCTTTTCAGCTATTCCCAGGTTGCATTGTTCTGGGTCATTTATTGTGAAAAATAACAACGCAAATTTTTTTTGATGATTAATTTCGAACAGAACAATTACGAGGGTGGTGTGAAAAGTTTCCGGTCTGACCAAGAGAAACGATGTTTTAAAATTTTTTTGCTTTATTTTTCAACATAATCTCCATCAACACTGATACATTACTCATAACGGTGTTTTAATTTAGTTATACCAGTTTTGAACCTAGTTTCGTTAAGCTCCTCAAAATACTGATTTATAGTTTCGATAACTTCTTCCTTGCTCTCACATCTTTTACCGCCAAGCCAATTTTTGAGGTTAAGAAACAGGTAATAGTCGCTGGGGGCTCTCCTCTGGAAAGTAGGGAGGATGCTGCATTAATTCAAACTTCAATTCGTGGATTTTGGACATGGCAACAACCGGTGCGTTATCGTGATGAAACAAAATTTTTTTCTCCGCCAAATGAGGTCGTTTAATTTCCACCTCGTCCTTCAAATGTTGTAATAAGTCTTCGTAGGATTGACCACTGATATCTTACCCTTTTCAAGATAATCAATGTGTATAATTCCAAAAACATTAGCCATAACCTTGTTTGCCGATAAAACTGTTTTGCCTTCTTTGGAGATGGATCTCCCTTTCCAACCCACTGTTTTTACTGTTCTTTATTTTCAGGAGTGTAGTGATGAACCCAAATCTCATCAACAGTTATGAATCGACGCAAAAATTCGTTTGGATTACGCCTATACAGCGTCAAATTTTCGGTAGAAATGTTTTTTCGAATCAGTTCTTGGTCGTGCGTTAGCAAATTCAGTACCCATCTTGGTCACAGCTTTTCCATGCTCAAATGGTTGTGCGAAATATTTCGCACAAGTTCAGCTGACATCCTGCAGGTCTCAGCTTTCCCATGCACTTTCAATCTGCGGTGTTTCAACACTATTTGATGGATTTTCTCAATCATTGCTGAAGTTGTGATCTCAATGGTACGTCTTGAGCGGGGCTCGTCAGAGGTGCACACACGACCCAGTTTGAAGTCAGAAATCTACTGCTTAATAAATAGTTGAATATGATGGGGAGGAGTCTCCTAGTGTTGACTCCAACTCTGTTTCTTGTTTTGGTGCAACCTTTCAAATAGAAGTATTTGATTGGAGCACGTTTCTCCAATTTTTCCATTTTCACGAAAACAACGGATGCGTCTCTCGCAATGTGCTCTCAAACGCAAACTAACGTAGCGTTCGAGCTGAAACTTTCCATACAAGCTCAGTGGAAATGGTACTGTAGGACGCCGTTTTTTTCAGGCCGGAAACTTTTCACCCCACCCTGGTATTTCATCTATTATATTTACACCAAAAACGCAGGAAATACATTTCATTGAAATATTTTCTCTGTAGCTGTGTTTTTTTGTTATTATTGTTTTAGGGGAAAATATACTTTGTTTACCTATTTTTTCAATAATACTATACATTATACAAAAGTAAAAGACGAATCTATCAAATATTTACGCATCATATAACTCATTTTATAATTCGGTCAACTCATATAGACTCATTAACTCACCCCAGTCTATAGAGACGACTATATTAGAATATAGACGACTATTTGATTTCAGAATTTGCTTCCCTAACGTTTTTCAGGTGCGTACTTTTTGAAAAATTGAACGATTCAAATATTTTTGTTTTAATGGAAAACGATTGTAATAGTTGATACTATCAACTCCTTCATACACTATTAATATTTTCCATTCCTACAAAGGGGCAACTTGCGCCCAGCCAACTCAAACAAATTTTTGAAATTTATATAATCGTCGAAGGAACTCGAAGGAATTCGAAGGAACTTTTCGACACTCTTTAGGTCATTTGGAAAGTATCCTATGTATAAGAATATAACTTTCAACTTAAGAGTCCTAAAAACTTTATTCAAGTTTCAAATTGAAAAAAAATTAATATAGCATTTATATGCCTTTTTTCTTGAACTTGTGAAACGAGTAAACGTACTGTGAGTAACATAACATGCCTTACGTTAACATGAGTAATATAGAGGTGGTATGAAGTCCTAAAATCACACGAATTTATTTAAAAGAGCTTAAATAAATGAAAAAAATTTTAAAATACTATCAAGAAGATACAATTCTAATATGAAATCAATAAGGACCTTATAGGGAAATAATAATAGATCTTAAGAAGCGATCAGTGTCCGAATAATCCCCACCAATCAATATTTTCAGCGATCAGGGTTCATAGCATGACCCCAAAAATTTTTCATTTTAAAATTCGTATAATTTTTTTTTCAATACCTTACATTGAAAGATGAACCGAGTTTTGAAGTTTCTGTTCTTGAATGATATATTGGCACTTTTGTTTTAAGTATACCCATATAGAAAAAATTATATTTTCAATTCCGAACTCATCATTAAATTTTATATTGAAAGAGCAAAATAAGTTTTGGGCAAAAGTTCTGAAATTTCGGAAAGTGGGTCTCGATTAGTAATTGGTACAAAATGGTATTATTTAATACCAGATTTCATCTGCTTGAAGAGCTATATTCATTATTCTACATGCTGATGAATAAAACCTACTTCTTTGCCAATCTTCATTCTTAGAAGTTGAGCAACTTGTTACGAAACAAAAAACTCCGTTCTCTTACAACTAAAGTGATCACTATTTGTCAACTGCACATTGCGTGTTTAAAGATAGAGAATACAACGCTATTATCAAATTTATCGAAGGAAACAATTAACCCTACTTTACAATCGCGCTGAAATATTCTGAAGAAAATCATTACACTTTATGAAACATGACTTACAATGTTCTTTGCTATTATTAATTTGAGAGAAAGTATTGTCATTGAGTATAACAAACTTCATTCAATAAACTAACTCCAAATGATCAACACGCATTGAAGTGTTCTTATAAAATTTTCTCCCGAGTTGCTAATTTTAACAAAAAGTCATGTACTCTGTCGTAATTTCCATATTTTTGTTGTTTATTTCGGCGGATTCGATACCACTAAATGCTGATAACGTGCGTAAGTATTTTTTGATTAAATATGGCTTTATGTAACATTTTATAAATCTACCATGATACCTTTCTGCTATTTCGTAATCACTTATTTGATTTCAATGTGAAGGTGAATGTATATCAGTTATCTCAACTGATCTAGTGCAAGAAAATAGTTGAAACGCGTAAATAAATGCTTGATGTTTCATGGTTTCCATTGCTCTTGTTATTATGTTCATTTTGTTTATAAGTGGACCATTTGTACATTTTTTTTAGATTATCTAAATAGAGGCCATACTACAATACAATTTTATTTGCAACAAAATCATCTCTGATTGTAATTGCCAATAAAAGAGTAATTGTTTTATTAGATTCAATTGGTTTATTCTGCTATTTTCTTTAGTTTCTTTCACACATTATTTTTTATTTCAGCAGTTTGCAGGTTAATTTTTTCCTCAGTTTGATTGCTAACATCAGAATATTTATGATTTATTTTGTCTTTTCATTTTTTTATAATTTTCATTTCTTTTGTTTCATTTTATTTTGAAGCTAAAATTGTCTTATTTTGTTTATATGCCATTTGCGTTCGAAGTCATTCTTTGAAGTATATATTTTGTAAATTGGTGTCGTTCTTAAATTATAATTTTATGCGATATATTGTTATAAATTTTAATGTAATACAGAGTGTTTTCTCTGTTACAAACTCATATTTACAATTGAGTATTGACTTGGGTATGTTGAGTTGAAAATTTCATTTCTTTTAAATATCATTGCTAATTGTAATTCGGCTTTATAGTTTCTACAAAAATAATATGTTTTATTTTATGAACTTCTTGAATCTTTGTGAATATACTATTAACATTCTGATGATTGATGAGGGCGATACTTGGATAAAATTAATATCCATAATGAAACAATATTTAGAATTTTCTCATAATTTAATACAAATACGCATGACGACGTTTCGAAGTACTACTTCTTTATCAAATGCGGATTTATTAAGTATTTATTAAGCTGGAAGTATCAATCCAGCATTTGATAAAGAAGTAGTACTTCGAAACGTCGTCATGCGTATTTGTATTCAATAATGAGAAAATTCTAAATATTGTTCCATTATATTAACATTCCGTTATTATTCAATTGAAACTTATATATCGTAAAAGTGTTTTTAGTTTTTCTTTCACAATTTAGTGTTTTCTTCAAAACAATATCTATAATATATATAAATGTTTCTCGAGTTTCACCAATAATGATTTAATTCATTACTTTGATCAATATATGATATTGATATGAAGCCTTTCAAACAATTTATTCTCTTTTTTCATAAATTATACCCTGAAAATCAAATTATTTCAATCAGGCTTATGGAAATAGATTAAAAAATTTAACCATTACACTGCGTTCAAACTACTGAAAATGAAACCGCTCCAAAATAATTACCATTGAAAAAACTTCTCTTCTTTTGAGATAACGTGAAAACACCAAACTACTTTGAGAGTTCTTGAATATAGTGTGGCTACTTAGTTTTAAAATCGAAATTTTTAATACGATTTTTTAAAAAAGTTGAGAAGAGTGTAATCAAAAATAAATTAAATGATAGATATTCAACAAAATATTCTGTAGTCTGAATAAAGAGCAAAAAAATTATTTTCATATTAAATACATTCTGAAATTAAATTAGTGAAACACAATGCATCAAATGAAAAAATACAATATTACTTCATTACGTTATGAGATTATTAATTTATTTAATCTTAATCACTCAAATAACTTATACACTCTTTGTTTTTTTGGTATAATATAAAAGTTTCATTAGAAAACATCGAAACCGGAAGGTAAGGAAGTTGGAAGCGTGTTCTTTTGTATGATTATATAATTATTCCTTATGTCAATGTCCTTTGCATCACTTTCCAATGCCAACTTCTATAATAAATATAATATCAGTAAATCTCTACATAGTGAAAGTGCTTTCATGGTATTCGTATTGATAGTAGTTAGTTCTGATGAAACAAACAAAAAGCAGTAGACTTCATATAATACACAATATGTGTTTTGAGGATTGCCTATCCTCATCAATTAGTTGAAACCGAAGTAGGCGGTAATCTTTGACAATAAGACAATAATTATGGAGTAATTACTGAAACATTAACTCTTAACTGTTTATCCGAAATTTAGAACATCATTCTTTATGATATAGTCAAAATTTAGACGCATTTTAAAATAATTTTTTATTTTAAAGGATCTATATTAACGTTTTTGAAAATTCTTCTAATGATAACGGTTTTCATAGCCAAATAGGACATTTAAATTGAATTTGGAAGACACCTAATAAATAATACTTCACAAGTGATCTGGAAATTTTCGTAAAAAGTTTTCGTGAAAAGTTGTATTTCTTCCGGAAATTTTTTGACATTTACTAAACTCAAACATGATATTTGGGTTTTATTCGACTTATTTTCGAGAATTATGTTGTTAGAATATTTCTTGAGTTTTCAACGGCATCTGGTACGATTTTTTATTGATATTCATCGCAAGAAAGTCACTGCAAAATTGGAAATAGCTTCGAGGAGTCAGTTCATATAATAGTTGAACATTTTTATACCGGAAAAATTGTTTTCCTAATACATATCTTCAACTACATATTTTTCCCAATAATGAGCTGAAAGATTTCACACTGACTTTTCCTTAATCTATGACCTAAATGAGACGTTTTTTTCCTATTCAATTGGTCTCAGTAATTTTCTTTTTTCAGCTGTTTTTTCATCATTTGTTTATAAAATCATATTGTTGGTTCCTTACTTGAAATATTGCTATTTCTATATCAAAGGCTCGGTGAAATTAACTATATTTATTCTTAAGCTAACACATTTGAAAATTCAGGAGCTTTAAATTGGATTTCTATTTTCAAAACATGAATTTTTGACTGTTCTCATATCGAATATGCAATGAGTCACTGTCTTTCATCTTTAGAATAAAACTTCCGTTTGAGTACCTAGTTTTATTCACTTAATTTATTCTCTGCCATGACACAAATTATCGTAAACTATTCTGCAAATATTTGACCTCTTTATTTAACCAATACAACAGTTTTATTTATTTCGCCATGAAACAAGTCAATAATGGTTGTAATATTTTATTTTCAGTTTTTATTTGGTTGATGTGCTAGATACTACGATTATACTAGCAAATAGTCGTAGTAAAGGTCATTCTAACTTCAAACTATAGGATTTTTAGTTGCAAAAAATAGAATTGTTTATAAAACAGTAATAAATCTGAAATTTGATTGTTATACTGTTTGAATAATTAATTAGACCTACTCGTAATGTTATTTGAGGCGATCAGGTTTTGCTGAAAATGAAGTTTTGGTTTAACTTTTGAGTTATCTATGAATCTATGTGTAACAGGGTGATTTTTGAATATGTAAGTGTTTCGTTAATAATGCAAAGTACGTGTAATTTAGGACTCCCCTCACGCCCTCTTCACAGAATGTCACATTTGGTCAACACCCTCCTTCACCCTTAACGTGGCGTAATTTATGGATGATCCATGGGTCATTTCATATGGGTCTATCTAAAGAAACTTGATTACTGTTTCCTGATTGAACAACCTGCCTGATTGTATAATGACTAGATATCATTCAATTTCAACACCTTAATGAGGTAGTAATGAAAATGGCTGTGAACAATCAAGCGGGACTAATTCATCACATTTCCTATGTAACGAAGGATTTCCACATTCAGTGAAAAGTTGTTACCAAACTTAGTATCCAGTATTCCCAAATACAGCCACTTTTCGAAACCCATAGACTAATAATATATTTTTGGAATAATTCAGGCACTACCTGCTGAATGTTGAATGAATATCATGAATCTGGAGGGTTCAACAGCAATCATAGAGTTCAACCATAGAGATGAAGTTAATTATTATTATTATAGCCATTGTTCCCCATGAGGAGAGCGATTGAACTTGAATTCGCAATTCTTAGAACTTTTGGTTCATCTTTTTGCCTCCCAAAAACGCTTCATGTCCTCGAAAAGCCCTTTCTTCCGTTCATCTGTCCATTTTATTCCAGGTTGGTGTGTGGATTTTTTGCCCAAACTTCACATGTGCGATTTTATAGCGACTTCATATTGATATGCTGTAAATCTTTTTGGACCTCTTTCAGCCACTCTGTTTCGCATTTGCTCTCTATAATTATATCGAATACTTTCTTCGGAATTCCGGACTGTTTCATTCTGTAGACATATGCATAGAACTTTGCTGAACATTTTCTGATTTCTTCCGTTATTGTATTTGTCTCTTGATAAAGTTCTGTTCTGAGGTCTTTTCATCCAAATGCCGTTTCTATGAATTGACCCGTAAATCTTTCTGAGAAATTTTTCGTTCTTGTTAATTTATAATGATTACACAATAGATTAAATTATAAAAATCATGTTTTATAATGCCTCAATTTGGCGCCTCTCGAAATGCACTTTTTATTATAGTACGCCTATATCACTTTGTAGACCCTTTGGAGCTTGGTAATTCTTTGTTCATTAAGTTAATAAATAATATAGTTATATATTATAATGAATAGATTGTTATTTCTTTCGAAATGTTATTTTTCACTCTCAATACTTTGACATACCCGAATGTAAAAAAATCTTGTGGAATCTTTCCGAATACAGTAGGGCCTGATAGTCTGAACTCTCGCTTATCCAAACGCCTTTATAATCCGAATGACATCTTTCTCCTGGTCAAGCTGTCATATCACTGTCATATCGTGCGTAGTTCTGCTATTTCGTTTATCTCTCATTGGGGTAAATCGCTGTTTCTATGATTTTATGTATGTTTTGAATTGTGACTTCAACACAATATCAGATAAATGTGACTTTTAAGATAACATTAAAGGAGGCGTTTCTTAAAAATTCTCGCGCAGCAGGATATTGTTGCAAAGTCGACTATTTGTGATATCAAAAGCAAGGGAGAAAAAATACGGTCATTTGTCATAAATACAGAAATACATCATATGAATGCTTGGAATGGGCGGATGAAGTAGATATGCTCATTCCAGAAAAAATGCTATTGCGTAAATTGAGGGATAAAGCATTTTCTATGTCACTTAATACCACTCGCCAAAATACCATAACAGATTATTTCAAATACCTGTAATAATTCATATGTATTCAAAATACTTAATAATTAATTTGTAACTTCAATTACAAACATCGTTGAATATTTAAAAAATTCCACCTAGAGACTCTCTGGTAAAATACGTTCATATATATATATATATATATATATATATATATATATATATATATATATATATATATATATATATATATATATATATATATATATATATATATATATATATATATATATATATATATATTGATACTGATACGACGTTCTAATTTAGTTATACAAGTAAGTTTTAAACGTAGATTCGTCAAGCTTCTCAAAATACTGATTTATAGTTTCGATAACTTCTTCGTTGCTCTCAAATATTTCACCACCAAGCCAAACTTTTGTTTGAGGTTAGGAAACAGGTAACAGTCGCTGGGGGCTTGGCCTGGACAGTAGGGGGGATGCGACATCAATTCAAACTTCAATTCGTAGATTTTGGACATTTTGGTAACAATCGACGAATGCCCTGGTGCGTTATCGTGATGAAACAAATTTTTTTCTTCGCCAATTGAGGTCGTTTAATTTGCACCTCGTCCTTCGAACGTTGTAATGAGTCTGCGTAGTATTGACCAGTGATAGTCTTACCCTTTTCAAGATAATATACCGCCACTATAATTATTGATTGATAGCAACTTTAAAATAAGAAAGATGTTCAAATTGAGATTTTATTACAGTAATGCGGTCTTGAAGGGATATTAAAAAATGGTTAACAGTTTCATTAACGAAGTCTAATGATTTCAGCGCCATATGTCAAACAATGCTATGAGGGTGACCCCCAAGTCATAGAATGCTTCAAGAGCGCTCTAGTTCACTTGACTCCATATCTAGCTACAGGAATACCAGAAATCGAACTTCCATCCGTAGAACCATTCAGAATGGAAGAACTTTCACTGTCCTTGACCACAGGACCCAACGGTTACAAAGTTTCCTTATTAGATATCGACATTTTTGGTGCAAGTAATTTCACCGTGAAGAAAATGAAGTAAGTAGGCATCACTACTCAGATAATCATATTCAAAAAGAACTGAAGTAGTAGAAAACTTCAACAAAAATGATAATCTAATGATAAATGACAAATATCTAATATGTATCTTCTATAACAATATTGTAGTCTTTTATAATCTAGTTTTTATTTCAATCTTAGGCTCATAGCGAATACTAAGACAAATTGTTCATTGAAAGACAAAAATTTCATTACATTGATTTTTTTTAAGTTACTAGAGTTTGAAAAACAAATATCCTTTTAGTGAGAAGGAGGTTTCGCTTATCTCTTGGTGAAACATTTAGTTAAAAACAATATTTTAAAATTAATAGTGTTGTATAATATAATATTATTAATATTAATAATGTAATTAATTTTAATAGTTGTATTAATATTAATATTGTAATAAAATTAATACTGTTGAAAAACCTTATACGGGGTTTTCTGAACACTGTATTAAACACAATCATTTCTTGGATCCCAGGAAGTTCGAAATAATACACTTAGGTAGTAAGGGCAAAAGATTAGATACCCTTGAAATCTTCCAAATTTCGATAGCCAAAAAGAAAAATTTACCTATTTCTAATGACCAGGTGGATTTTTCCCTGAAACCAGTGTTAAATTCTGTGGATTAGGATATATAAATGAAAGCTATACATTTTGAACTTCAGTGATGTATACTCTTTAGAATGGGTTAACCACCCGAAACATATGTAGAGTTTTCAATATATTCAGTGAAACTTAAGTCCAGTGTATTAATTTTTAATTTTATAGTAATTAAAATTAACACATTCAACTTTAGTTTCACAGAATATATTAAAAACTTTACATATGTTTCGGGTGGTTAACCCATTATCAAGAGTATACTATATTACTGACTGTAATACTTAATGACTAATATTAGGTACTACTGTAATATTGTATACTCTTGATAATGAGTTAATCACCCGAAACATATGTAGAGTTTTCGATATATTCAGTGAAACTTAAGTCAAGTGTGTTAATTTTTAATTTTATAGTAATTAAAATTAACACATTTGACTTCAGTTTCACAGAATATATTAAAAACTTTACATATGTTTCGGGTGGTTAACCCATTATCAAGAGTGTACTATATTACTGACTGTAATACTTAATGACTAATATTACTACTGTAATATTGTATACTCTTGATAATGGGTTGACCACCCGAAACATATGTAGAGTTCTTAATATTTTCAGTGAAACTTAAGCCAAGTGTGTTAATTTTAATTTATTGTTTTTAAATATCCTTATAATTGGTAATTCTTGATGTTAAAGCATAGAAATACTTTACCAATCAGGATAATATCTTCAGAAGATATCAAAATTTTTCCTGCATTGTGGATAATGTGTTTGTTAAATTTATGAAACGTTCGCTACATTATTCTGATGAGACCTAAACAGGCCGAAATTCATTTTAATATGAGTCTATATCTTTATATTCATATTTCGTATAATCAAGTCCAATTTTCTATTATTTTTTTAAGGAATATGTTTCTTATCTATTGTTAATTACTGAATAATTCTTATTGTTGATCTTAGAATTGGACTTGATTATTCATCAAGGATCACCAACTGAGGTTATTTATTTCAAATAACTATTATGATTTAATACATAAAAGTCTTTTAAAACACTTTTCTTATTGAAAAAAGTATCGAGGTAGTTCGATGACAGTCAGCGCTTACAAGCGTTGACTGTCATCGAACAATTGACAAGCTATGAACAAAAACAAAATTATTAACAATTAACAATTTTATAATTTGATATAATTTGAAAGTAATCTTTTGAAATTCCCCGTTAAATAGGTTGAGTGAAAATGGTAAACCATTCGAAACAAGGATCCACATTCCCCAACTTAGGATCAATTCGAGATATCAAAGTAGTGGAGTGTTGATAATACTACCTGCTAGTGGAAATGGAACATTGAATGGACAGTTTGGTGAGTGAAAATTCACAGCTGCCATTTTTCTTCTTCTAACAAAAATTTATCACGTACCATAGATGATGTAAATGCTGTTGTTAGAGGCTCTGCCAGTGTACAGGAGAAAGATGGAGTTAAATATCTTCACGTTGACATGTTGAACGTCGATGTTGCCATTAAACACATAAAGATGCATGTGAAAGATATTTTCAGAAATAATAGCATTCTGAGTAAGTATGGATTCACTATTACCTACATTTTAATACTTCTGCTTTACGCATATGAGTTGAAATAAATTTTCATGGTATTCTCTACAAAATATTGCTAGTTCAAACTATTGGTTCATTTCTATTGTTTATTGGACAAAATAATAGAAATTGGAGATAGAGGAGAAATTCGGAATCTAAAAATTTCAGTTGGAACCATGTTATTGATACTATTATAAGTTGAAAAAGAATAAATTTAATGAGTAAAATGAAATAAAATATATAAATGAAAAGTATAATGAGTGAAAATAATGAACGTGAAAAAAATTCTCCCACGTTCTTTTTATAAAAGGGATCTGGAGGTTCGCGGAATTTTAGAAATTCCCAATTATTTGAAAAAAAAAATTCCATTCAAAAAAAATATTATTAACTATTAATCTTTCTGAAGTTCAAAAACAACAATTGTTGTTCAATGCAGGAACTTCAATATAAAAAAATGACATCGGACAAAAAATTGAAATTGTATTTCACTACAATTTCAATTTTTTCTACCTATCTCAGTATTTTCAAGCATCCGCTGAATGTGAGGAAAGATACATTATTCGAAGAAAAACTACCAATAATTTTGAATGCAGATATACTGAAATTGTTATGTGATGTTTGAAAAAATTATAAAAATCTTTCAGATACAATGAAAACATGATATATTGTTCGCCATAAAACGTGCTACCGGACAAATACCGCCTTGTACTTATTATGCAAGAAATTTGTTAATATGCAAGACATAAAATCACTGCAACGTGCATATTTAAATTAGGAGTAACATGCAAATTCATTTTTGTCTCAAGATCCACAAAAATCATTATTTAAAAATTTATTTCTGGCAGTCTTCTTCTTCTTCTTCTTTTGGAAGTGTCGGATGTTTCCAGTCATATTGGCTATTATAAATTTTTTTGTACCCACTCGAAACAGTTCTACTGAGTTCCTACTTTACTTCCACAACCATGAGATTCCTCTCCTTCCGGGCTCTCTTCCACCCATTATCTTTCCATGTATTATGTTTTGCAATAGGGAGTATCGGTATAAATTCCCCATAACATGCCCCATATATTCTGGTTTTTTTTAATTGTGTACATGACTTCTGGATCTTTTCCATTTTGATTAGAACTTCTGTATTTGTAACGTTACCTGTATATGATATTCTGATATTCTCCTATATAGCCAAATTTCAAATGCTTCTCAAATGCCACTGTTTTAATGGTATCTTCTGTGAGCTCCCAGGACTTCAATCCATACAACAAAACAGCAAACACGAAGCATCTCAAGCGTCATAATTTCGTTTCCAGGGACATGTTTCGACTTTGGAAGACGGCACTCATCTTGTTAAACACGCTCCTGGTTTTCCTTTACGCCAGTTTACCTCTTCTGCATTATCCCGCAGAATAATGTCCATTTTTTATGGTTCCAAGGTAGCAATATCCCTGAACACGTTCAATTCGATCTCCCCGATTTATAGGGGATTGTGCTACTCAAATGAATATTCACTTTCGTATGGCCATCATCACTTAGAAAGAGGATATTTCCTGTGGAAAGTACAACCCTGAAGTTTGGTACCTAACCTTAAATTCCATCATTACTTAATATATGAAGAACTGAATTTGTAACGCATTTCAGAAAGATCAGTATTTTCGTTCTCCTAAAAAAAATACGATCAGAATTATGAGAGTCATCAAGGGGTACCTAAAAGATTAGTATAATTCAATATATACTGCATCAGTCTTAAAAATGAACTGCAATCGGCTTGAAGCCAAAATGTGTTTGTAGTTTCTCTTTATATTTTACAGGGTAGGCTGTTATTGTGAAACTTCAACTAAGCCCTTTTTTGTTTCTATAATATCAGAAAGTTTTCACATTTGTATGCAGTTATACATTTCAATATTCTAATTAACCATGATTTCTATTGCATTATTTATCATAATGCATTTTTCATTGTAGTGAGACACTCCTAAATATTTATTGACTTTTAAAAATCAATTTAGCTCTCGAAATCCATGTACGCTAAGAGAATTAATGGTATTAGTTCTTTTCACCGTTCTGAATAATTGATGATCATATGGACGTCACTTCCTGCTCTATCAACTTGTTTCCTTGATTAATATTGAAATATGTTTCAGCTCAAGCGATAAACCTATTCCTACGTGAGAGTGGCCAAGAGATTCTGACGATAATGTTGCCACAATTGAGAAAAAAGCTAGCAGCAGTCTTTATGGGCATCGCCAACAAGTTACTGGTTCATTTGCCACTTGATTTGTTTTATGTTCCATTGTCAAAGGCAAAAAGTGCCGTTTGAGTGATACTAGAGTCTATAAGATAGACATTTATTTATAATTTTGTACATAGATCATTTTATCTAGAATTTTCTGAATACCAAATGTCAAAATAGTGTTTTAAATTTGAAAGATACGAGATGAAACTCATTAAACATTTTTTTAATATGTTGACTTTCTTTAGAGAATTTTGGAAATTTTTTCAGTTCTCCACTGTGAAATGAACTTACAAATGTGGATTTCCAGTGGTTTTGATGAAAAATAATAAACTTTATCATTCATTTACAAGAGGCTAGTGAAATCAATAAAAGTAAATGTAAAATAAACATAATGTTCATGTTATTCGCAAATCCCTCACAGTAGAACTATGCGTTTGCTCATTATTTCAAACGAAATATACATTTTTGTGAAATGAAATTAGAGATATGGATCTA
Organism: Henosepilachna vigintioctopunctata; assembly: GCA_030704895.1. Lineage (NCBI taxonomy): Eukaryota > Metazoa > Arthropoda > Insecta > Coleoptera > Coccinellidae > Henosepilachna > Henosepilachna vigintioctopunctata. The sequence continues at coordinate 12,503,670 of JARQZJ010000121.1, forward strand.
TCAATTATTACTTAATTTTCGCATTCGAGAAAGGAAACAACAATATCAGTAATACTCTATAATCGAGAAGGTTTAGAAACAGTGGACAAACCGAAATATACAGAAAATGCGGTCTGCATCTAAGGTCAACTAAAAAGTCCCCCTTTTTTAGTTAGCCCTTACCCTCAAAAGATGCGTGTATAAATTTGACAGTTGTCGCATCATTAGTTTGTGAATTATGAAGTGAAGCATTTTGAGTGAAGCAACTTTTGTTATTGTGCAAAAAATGGATAAAAAGGAATATCGTGTGTTGATAAAATATTGATTTTTCAAAGTAAAAAATACAGTTGAAGCAAAAACTTGGCTTGATGCCGAGTTTCCGGACACTGCCCCAGCAATATCAACCATCAAGGATTGGTATGCTAAGTTTCGATGTAGTGAAATGAACACAAGACGGTGAATGCAGTGGACGCCCAAAAGAGGTTTTTACCGACGAAAACATAAAAAAATCCACAAAATGATTTTGAATGACCGTAAATTGAAATAGAATGAAATAGCAGACTCTCTAAAGATATCAACTGGGCGTGTACATCATGTCATTCACGAATATTTGGGTATGAGAAGGCTCTGTGCAAAGAGGCAGCCGCTCTAGCTCACTTTTGACCAAAAACAACGACGAGTTGATGATTCGGAGCAGTGTTTGAAGATGATCAAGAGTAATAAACCTGGGTTTTTGCATCGATATGTGACAGTGGATGAAAGATGGCTCCAGCATTTCACTCCGAAGTCCAATCGACAGTCCTCCTAGTGGACTGCACACGATGAACCCGCTCTAAAGTGTGGGAAACGCCACAGATGGCTGGCATGGTTATGGGGTCTGTATTTTGAGATGCACATGAAATAATTTTCATTGACTACCTTGAAAAAGGAAGGACAATCAACAGCGACTATTACATAGCGTTATTGGACAGTTTGAAGGACGAAATATCCAAAAAACGGCCGCATTTTAAGAAAAAGAAAGTACTGCTCCAACAAGACAATGCACCGTGTCACAAATCAGTGAAAACGATGGCAAAAATCCATGAATTGGGCTTGGAATTGCTTCCTCATCCACCGTACTCTCCAGATTTGGCTCCCTGCGACTATTTCTTGTTCTCAGATCTCAAAAGAATGCTCACTAGGAAGAAATTTTCGTCGAAGGAAGAGGTGATCGCCGAAACTGAGGCCTGTTTTGAAGCAAAGGACAAATCGTATCACAAAAATGGTATCAAAAAGTTTGAGGGTCGCTATAATCAGTGTATAACCCTACACGGGATTATGTTGAATAAAAAAACAAATTTTGTCAAAAAATGTGTTTTACTATGGTAAGCCGGGACTTTTCAATTGACTTACTATAATATACAAATGCAACAAAGTAAAAAAAAAACTTTTTTTTTTTTCAAACCTTCCACATTTCGACGAAGCTATGTGAGCAAAATCTCGCATTGATCACGTGCTCAAGTTTGTTGTGACAGATGTACCTACACTCGAAGTTGGATAAAACTGCATAAATAGTATATGTTCATGTACATTTCAAATTTAGAGAGAACTTGTATTGAAATATTGAAATCAGATTATTGAAATTCTCTAGAACTCTGATGAAAGTTTCGATGAATAATTTGATTGGTAATTTAATAAGAGAAATTGATTGGGAATACCAGATTTCCTATATAATTGACGCTGCCACTCTTGAAACTATACACCCAAATTACTTGAAATGAATTTTCTCTGAATCTCCTGTACTTCCTAGTAATGAAATGAAAGTGAGACATGTTACTTTCTTCGTTTCCTTGAAGTATCATCAAAATAAATCAGTTAATTGATAAAATGATAATGTACATTGCAATATATTTCACAATAATTATGATTATACATTTCAAAACACTCACGGAATTATAGAAAAATCATTTATTTTTAACAATACATATTTCGGGCAGCCTACACATTGCCAAGAGTCTTGCCAGTAAATAATAAAATGCAATAAATTTCTACCATTTATCTGAACTATTAATATTCGTAATTACTTTATTCATGTATGTTAATATTGTTAATATTTTTCATACTCAATTATATAGTAATGTTAGCTCAGTTTTGAATTAGTTTTATTAGGAGTTAGAAACAATTTATTAATTTCAAATCTTCATTAATTAATTGAATTAATTTAAAAGATGATGTCCATGAAAAAAAAATGAAAAAAGAATTCAAAAGAAAATAGCCTAGAGGGTGAATCTAACATTTGTCAAATTCTTTAGCTTTGGGCATTATAAATGGACTCTAATTGTCATACAAGTCATCAACCGGTCATACATAATCTGAGAGGAAAATTAGAATATTCTACCCTCGTAGAGATTTGCGTCAAACTCCTAAGAGAACAGTGCAGAATCACTAATTGAAGAATGAGACATCTATACCCCAAGGAAGATATAAAAGACTGAAGTCCCTACCAGCTCGAAGAGTTCAAAGTCACGGCCAACTTATATGAGGTCAGTCGGTGTAAGAACTTCTTACTTGAACACCGTTTTGAATAGCCGCTCGAAATGTTCAGGTTCACCCATTGTGTTACTTTTCTTTGCGTGTTCCACTTCTACTTATTGGGTACTGAGTGTGAGTACATTTGTCGCTTTTCATACGTAAAAAATTCAGTGTATTTATGTGACACTTATGTGATACGCATAACTGCTTTTTTATCAAAAGTTTATTGAAAAATCAGACAATGAACCAACAAACTAATATACAATTTCGATACCATTTTACAAAGTTGAATGTATACTGAGTAAAGTTGTTTTGTTAACGTAATAGATCATTATATGAAGTTTTACAATTTTCAAATATGTTTATATATTTTTGATTTTATTTATTATGTATTTATTGAAAAATTAACTTCTGGACAATAAATTTTAATACTAGTTGCTTTAATGTGAATATTATATATTGTTTTTTAAATACAATATTTATTGGAACAAGGATTAAAAATGATTACTGAGTTGATGTTAAGATACTCATTATTGTTACTGCAATTATTCAAAATTGTGTAATAGAGGTTTATTGATGACAATATTATATGGTATTATATTTGTTTGATTGTTAATGAATTAAGTCATGATTTCCAACATTAGAACTATTGCAACAGTATATTTAGGTAAAATAAATGCCTTTATCACTGCTATCATAGAAAATTTAATTTAATTTATTAATCATTCTGAGTGTCTATTATATTGCCTAGAATCAATTACAGAAAACTTCAATCTTTGAAAGGTAAGATGACATTAGAAATTGAATTACCTATAATATACTTTAAATTGATTATATGATATTGCGAAAACATAATTTATAGTTATATTGCAATTCATCTCTACTGCAAATGCAATTCTTAAATATAATGAATAATTAATTATTCAATTGAAACGTTAATTACCTCGAAGATTTTTGTATTTCTATTTCATATAGGCCTCTATAATATTCGTAATAAGATAAAAAGTGATAAAAATTTTTGTAATAATTTTATGCCTATTTACATCTCAAAAAGTAATTCATTCATTTTTTGGGTACATATTTTAACTATACAAGTTTCAATAACTGAGAACCATCCAAATGAAAATATGAATTTCAACATATTCCTTATTGAGAATGTATAATGAGTATTGTTCTTTTGATAAAAAATGATTCATTGAGTATACCTTCTTGTGGTTTATTGAAAAGCTCTGGGAAACCCACCCATAAAAATGTTGCAGTGATAAATTAAATGTTATTATACATTATGTCAAATTAATGTATGGAATACAGTTTTTTTTTTGTAAACAGTAGCGATTTAAAATGATCCAATGGGCGATATATAACAATTTCGAAAAAAATTACCTGATAAATTTACTGATTTCGCTTTTGGGATATTTTGTTTATTCAATATTGAATTCATTTTCTTAATAAAAATCTTTTTGAGAATAATTCCAGACAATTTGCAATTTGCCAAGAAAATTTTATTTTACAAATTGTATCTCATTCATTAAATTCGAATTTTTAAATTTGAATGGTGCTTAAATAATGAAATAGAAAAAATAATTGTACTATTCATCCATCTCATTCTAACAAATGTTAAATAGCAAGAAAAAAATACTCTTTTTCAACAGTACATTTCAATCAATATATATTTGCAATATCGTGCTTTCATACTCTTTGATTCAATTAACGAAAATTCAACCACTGGAACACGAAGGTTAGCATAATCGGATAGTGTGGCCAACGAAATGACATTCCTGTGTCATGAGAGTGAGACACCGTTATTAGTGTATCGTTCACGTTTTTTATTGGGGCAACCAGTTTACCGTTACTTCTATCAAGCCATTGTTCATCAATTCGATTTCAAAAACTTTCAGTTCGGAATTGATTTTGGATGAACAATTTTTTTCGATGATATTCCCACAAATATTAATATATTTATATATATATATATATATATATATATATATATATATATATATATATATATATATATATATATATATATATATATATATATATATATATATATATATATATATATATATATATATATATATATATATATATATATGTGTGTGTGTGTTTTTTTAAATTAATATATTGCCTGTTTGAGATAGTTATTCTCAATGTTTTTAGCAATAACAGGATATTTTCAATGTTTAAAGCTTTATTTTTGTTTACGTTTCGTTCTTTATCACAACTCTGTCAAAACTAATGAATAATTGAATTTTATGATAGGTATCAAAACGTCAAACTTATTTTATTGAAAAAATCGAATTGGCTTTTCTGTTTCTTCAGTATTCAGAGGAATATTTCTGGCTTAGCATTCGTTTCGGAAGTTTAAGTCTTTTTCACCACGAGGAAACCTCTGAAAAACTCATGGTAAGCCAGGTGATTCAAATGAGTGTGATTTATAAATTATAAATTTAGTTTGAAGTTTTAATATCTATGGTACTTCATGAAATTCAATTATTCATTAGTTTTGACGAAGTTATGATATACAACGAAACGTAAACAAAAATAAAACTTTTAACATTGAATATAGCCTGTTATTGCTAAAAATAGTAGATATATATATATATGTGTTTTTTTTTTCGCTAAGAATTTTTTATTTATGTTGCTAATGTTCTAAATCAGATGATGTGAATAGAAAATTGTTTCCGAGTGACTCAGCTCATTCTTTAAATCTCTTCGAAATTTTAAATGTTAAAAGTTATTGAAGAAATTCTGAAAAATTGAAGAATGAAAGATTTTTTTTCCAACAAAGATACTGTACTAAATACTAAATGTAAGTGTCAAATAATAGTTCCCATTTCATCATCTCATTATAAATTTTTCCCTATTGATACATATATAATCAAAACTTTTAACAACTTCAGTTAGTTTTCAGGTATTTTTTCAATTTATTTTTTGAATTTCCAATTAGAATATCTCTGCAGTAACAAATGTATTATACATTTCTTATATATTACCTTTAAAATTCAAATTTCCAATTTCTATTCTTTATTTTTTGAGGGTTCAGTTAGTCCATGATTTGAGCAAATTCTGATCTCTCACTTTTCCCTCAACTTAACGTCGTCTTTTTGTACCCAACGCAACCATCGATGCCAAATTTATGGCTTGCTATCTACGATGTTCAATGAAATAATTAGTTATGGATAAGCATCTTTTCAAACATTTTGGCAACTTCTGCTTTCTCCATGAGTCAATATGAAAACGGAAAAACACATATGAACAAAGATAATACTTATATAACATGAGTTTTTTTTATTTGAAAGAATTTGACCTTGACAAACATTATTACTCAAAAGGATACATGATATCTTAATTATATTTATACACAAATATCTAAAAATATACAATAACTATTCAATGACCCAATAATTTAACAATTTCAGAACTTTCAGAAATTTAATTATTATTTGATGATAAAGTGAAAATATAAATTGGAAGGTAGATAAAAGTTTATAATATGAGGTAACTTTGTCGAGTTTGAATCCATCTTATCACGAAAGTTTTTACATGGCCCAGTGATCTGCAGTACCCAATTCACCTCAGCTGCAAAAAGCTATCAATCCTCAAAAACGCCATGTCAATATCAAATCTCCAACTTGATGGATCTGATATGATTGTATACAGTTCTATAAATTTCCATATTCTTAAGTGATAGTAGAAAACATAGAATATATGGCTGCTTATATTTAGTAATAGCCGAAATTCGACCTAGTAGTTGTGTACAATGATGCCTGAAGTTACTACATTCGCAAAATGAGATGATCTAATGTACCATTCTCTCCACATTCACATACTGGAGACTTCAGTATCTGGTAAAACTCTAGTGCATACATTCATTTATAAATATTGATAATGTCAACTACTTTTTCCCTCAATAGTTTCAAGAACATTGTTGAAAAGTGTTAATCATAATAAAATTATGATGATAATGGTCCAATATGTTTGTTAAGAAACTTAGTTCGCTCAGTATTTCGAAAAAGCATTGACTTTCAAAAACTATGTACTGATTTTTGGAATAAAGCAGGAAATAATGTTCTCAATTTCTCTCAAAATTCATCCAAAAACAATTGTTCGAATATTTATCAATCTTTTCTATATCAAACACATTTTTTTCAATTGGGTCGCTAAATCTTCAATGGAACTGTCGAATCTAAAGAATTCAACAAAGAACCATGAGTTCAACCAGAGAATTGAAGTTAATAGTATAAATAGATATATTGTTCCAGCTTTGAACATGTTTTATCAACTAATTATAATGGGATAGTAGCCAGAAACATGTGGAGTGAATTAAACAATTTTCATTATCTCACAGTACTACATTAGCATATTATCTTGTAACATTAACGTCTTTTTATAACCATTTGAACAACTTATGCAGATGATTATGTTGGGTAACTTTCCCACTTTTCTCCATTATATAACATTGATCTCGGATGAGTTTGTATCAGGCCCATCAATTTGAATAAATGTGTAACGTATAAATCACATAAATATATCATGGGAATATATGACCATAAAATTCAGTGAAAAAACTGAAATGAATTGTTAATTCTCTTTCCTTCTGAAAAAACGAAAGCCAGCATATGATTATAGCATATGACATGAAAGGAATTTCAGTTCTATTTTTTCCACTCCAACGTTGTTGTGCGTACTCTGATTTGTATTGAAAACTGCGATGTATGGAGCTCTGTTCCTTTATATTGCAAGTACGTATGATTCTTTGATTACTCATTCACATTAATTTTTCTTTATAATTGAGTATGCTGATATAACTCAAAGATATTTGCTTATATAAGGCTAATAGATAATTTAACCCTGTTACTTGTATTTTATAGAAAAACACTTGTTTTCTCTAACGCTACATGTTTGCACATTGCATTTGAAGTATCTGAATTCATTCTGAATTGATTATTCCACTTCATTAGGTTTTTTCAACAGATGATGTTTGACCCAGTGAAGGTGAAAATTTAAAAGAAACATTTTTTCTATTTGGCATCCGAAAGAATCTTTTATTATAGTTTTATGAAATTCTCGAATATTTTAGTGGGACTCTATATTTTTATACGTTAGTAGCTTTTTTTGGTTATATAGTACTTGAATAAGCTTATTGATTTCATCTCTCATTTCTGCTTTCCCCCATTATAGCTTCTGCTGCGTCCTCATTTTATCGACATACTCGAATCTCAGCTGAAGACAAAGTCACTATTTTATTCTGATATTTAGAGTTTTTTAGTATTCTTTATTCTCATTTAAAATTTTTTTACAGCTGCATATTTCTTGAAGAGATGTTACAAGAACGATCCAGACGTAAATATGTGCCTGCAAGAATCTGCAAATCATCTAGTGGCCAATATGAAGCGTGGTATCCCAGAGTTAGGCTCAGTGAACCAGAACCAATCGTAATCGATGAAATAGGGATAGCGTTAGGAGGAGGACCAGATGGTTACAGAGCGACATTCAAGAATATTGAAGCCTATGGAGTCAGTAATATAACTGTAACGGCTGTGAGGTAAATAGTTGAGGTTTATGGTTAGAAAAGTGTTGGCAATAATATTTTGCTTGGCAGGTCTGACATAGACAGCTACCAATTCCAGTACACACTGTATATACCAAAGATATCTGCCAGAGCACAGTACGAATCAACTGGAGTTCTCATATTAGTTCAGGCATCTGGAGGAGGAAACTACTGGGGAGAATACGGTAAGATGCTGTCTAATGTATGAGTTAATATTGAAAAATAAATGCTGAAAAAATAATTCAATTGCTTGAAAGACCTACAATAAATACTAAGAAACCTTATTCTTTCTTCTCGCTTGCTACAAACACTCCTCAAACATTATGAAAAATAAATGACACGGAGGTTTCGCTTATCTGTTGGTGAAACATTATGTTAAAACAATGAATTAAAATAAACACACTTGGCTTAAGTTTCACAAAATCTAATAAAAACTCTACATATGTTTCCGGTGGTTAACCCATTATCAAGAATATACAATACAATGTAACAGTAACAAAAGTTGAAAGGATAAGTTACTCAAACAATAAACGATTACATATGAAGGGCAACAATACACGTAAATACACGAATAAGTGTAACACGACGTAATGAAAACGATGAAAACGATGGTGTTATACCCAAAAAATTGGAATAACCATCGTTTCATTTAGAGGAATTCATCTAGTTGGGTGTAGAGATCACCATCGGCATTGCAAAAAAGTATGCAATTCCAAAATTGATTTCAACTTATACTTCCAGAGGGCATTAAATGCAAGGTGTACATAAGAGCTACCCCAGAGTCATACAATGGACGAACATACCTCAAGTTACAACAAATGAAGATGGACTTCAGCGTGAAAAAAATAGAGATGGGTGTGGATAATGTTCATAACGGAAACACAATTCTACGTAAGTAAAAATATCATCCTCCTTTTTATATCAAGACTCCATAGCCTTGTATCGATTGTTGGAATAGAACGGATTCAATCACAGAACAATTCTCACTTTCATATAGGCAGCAAATGGTTACAGTCAACCATTCATGACAGTCAATCTCATCTACCGATCTCCATGTCATCCGCCTTAATTACAATTTGTCATTATTTCTACCAAAACTCAATGTTCTTTATCGATCTTTTAGTCAAATTTAGACATTTGATAGGTAAGAGTCTGATCTTGGTTTTTTCCATTTCATGCTTGAAAATTCTACACTATGACATATTCTCATCAAGTTTTGGTTCCTAGAACTGTCTTCAGTTTAATCATTCAGTTGTTTATCGTTTAGAGCTTCAACCCTAAGGTAGACTTGATATTTTGACGTTTTATCCAACCGTACTGCCTCTGCTAAAATAACAGCTATAGTATTGCTTGAAAAAATTTGTTGAAATCCGTTAATGTGATATTCATATTCAAAATCTAGTACTTCTGCTATTTCAACTTCACTTGATTTACACTTTTCTGAGAATCTGTAAATTTCTTCAGATGTAGGTGCAGTTACAATAATAATAATAATAATAATAATAATAATAATAATAATAATAATAATAATAATAATAATAATAATAATAATAATAATAATAATAATAATAATAATAATTATAATAATAATAATAATAATAATAATAATAATAATAATAATAATAATAATAATAATAATAATAATAATAATAATAATAATAATAATAATAATAATAATAATAATAATAATAATAATAATAATAATAATAATAATAATAATAATAATAATAATAATAATAATAATAATAATAATAATAATAATATTTATTCATGATATACAACATTTCAAGATTTTAACATCGTCCATATTCACTATCTAAATATCAAGTTGGTTTCCCACAAGAGTATATTACTTGTGCGTTGTGCGTGGCCACAAGTTATTAATATCAGTACTTAAAGCTCACAAGCATTTTACAGTCAACAGTAATGAAAATAAAACAAAATAAAAGTTTCTTCTAGAAGTCCATCAAAATTAAACAAAGCAATTTCTATTACAAAATTCGTTCCAATAGCTCCTAGGTCTGCCTTTCATCCACTTTCTGATTTTCCGTCCATACCCTGTTCTATCCTGATTGTTTTTCAACTCAGGAGGTAGGAGATTGTACAATGAAGGTGCCAGATAAGTAGAATAGCTTGAGAAAACCGTCTCTTTTGGTTGCTGGAGAGGAATATTGATTGATCTTAACTCTCTCTGTCTCCCAAAAAATTGTAATATAGAAAGACATTAATGTAGAAATTAGTTACCTAAAATGAAATATTTTTCGAAATTTCAGAGGCAGCTTTGAATCTCTTCATCAATACCAACTCACAAGAACTACTCAAGGAGATGAAACCTGACCTGAAGAAAAAGCTATTAGAACTGATGAGAGGTTTTGTGGAAAATCTTTTCCAAAATATACCTCTGGACGCATGGATAGCCTAAACAATAAAATAGTAATATAATGATTAGGAAAAATCACACCTGGTGATATAAAAGTACTGTTTATTTTTAGTTGTTTAATAATTTATTGTTGTTCATGTTATCTACCAGTAAAAATGGTCTCTAAAAATTGATATGGTATCAATATTATTGAAGTTCCTCACACGCAAACACACACTAACATACAAACACTTGTATACAGGGTGTACATGTACACGTTTGTACCCTTATACTGGATTGGATGGCTACTGGAACCATTCCAAAATGGCAATGATGAAGAAAACAATGTTTTCTGAATGTGAAAATCTTTATCTAACAATTTTAACGTGACGTACGTTTCGCTTTAATGATGGCTTTTTTTGGATTGACAATCATCTTCTGTTTTTAACAGATTAAAATTGTATTTGAAAAAGAACTTTGACAGATTTGTTACGCTTATCTCCGAAATTACATTCCGTTATTTGCATAAATAAAATAGCATTGAAAAAGCCTATTTACATACTAGAACATATTTTGACAGCCATTCATTCCCACAATATATAATTTTCTAAAATTTTATGATTTTTATATTTTATCTCATTTCAACATTTTATCAACATCTCAATTATAGTGGTGATGTATGAACAGTGTTCTTGAAATAAGGTACCTAATTCTTAAATTATAATTGATCAATTATTTCACACTGTATCATTATTTCTTACATAATTGGGGAGAGAATTACATAAATTAAAATGAAAAATAATCAATATCTTTCTTCCATACATTTCAGAAAAAATATGTCAATGTGTATAAAATGTTACCACGGTGCCGATAGTCTGATTCAGTGTTTAATTGGTTGCCTATAGGTTTTGCTTCGTCAATTGTCGCTTTCCACTACTTTTTTCATTACTATATTTTTTCATTTTAATTTCAACATTATTTTTATAGCATAATGTATAATAATTGATTTGATATTTGAAACATAAATATGACTAGTGTTAATGTGATATCAGATGTGTACCTATACTTAGTTTTCATTAAGACATACTTTACTTTGTAAAAATTTCAATCAAATTATTGGCTTAATGTTTCACAAATATATTGAATTATAGAATGCTATTACAAATTGAGTGGAATTGTTTCGAGCAGTCAGCTCATTATCAAGACTAACTTAGTTATCAAACTTAGTTAGTCTTTGATAATGAGCTGACTGCTCGAAACATGTTGACTCAAGCTTTAATAGTATTTAATTATTCAATATTATTGTGAAACATTAAGCCAAGAGTTTGATTTGAATTTTTATTCAATCATGTTTTACCAAGAGGTAAGCGAGAAATTAATCTGAGACTTCAATTTGTGTTGAATACCTAATTTTTCAGGAAAATATCATTACAAAATGAAGAAAAAAATGAAGAAACAAAATGAAGAATTATTCAGAAGATCCGAATGCTTTTTTATGCGTGTTTTCCTCACGTAAGTAGTATATACTGAAATTGTTGAACCTTAATTGAAATTTTAGTTACCTACTCCAGCAGTTTTTTATTTTAGTTTTGCTTTAAATTTTTTCTTGGTTGTTGTAGAATGTAGATGATTCAACATGAGTATTCAACATTTTGTTAACCTTGAACATGAAATATTTGGAATATTGAAAAATTGGATAGATTTTTCTGGCTTAAAAATTTATTAAGTACTTCATATTACGTGTTTTTTAAAAAATTTTCACATTTTTTGAATGTTTTTTCATAAATCCTAATCTAGTAGCGCACATTCATTAGCTGATATAATTAAAGGCTATAATAAAGCTCGAATGCACTGCTCATTTTGATAGATATAATCACTATTTAATATCGTACTTGTAATTCGCTATTTCTCACGATTTAAATTATCGATTTGTGAATTTTAAATTGAACGGAATTATAGAGGATCTCAATATTCACTATCAACTACAAGACGTTGTAATTGAAGTATTGTTCATGGGAAAAAAAAAAACGAGAAAAATAACAATAATATCACAAAATTTATAAAAAATACTGTTTCATACAATATGAGTTGAATATTTCTGTTTCATGTCCTCAATTTATTCAGGGAATATTTCGTCATAATTCACAGAATATGTTATTCCGTTGGCCATTTCTAGAAGAATCTCTGCTGCTTTTCTATTTATGAATGGAATTGCTGCACCAATCAGCTCTTTCTTGTTCTGGTGAAGGACATCATTGACAGCTTGACCTGAAAGTGAAAAAATATTCATTAAAGGATTCCTCATTTTCGATTTTCCGATATCTTGCAATTGATTTACAGCTTTATCAACAAGATAATTGAGTGGCCGAGCGGTATAGTGACCCTATAACTCTGTCCACATACTGGTGCAGGTGGGTTCGATTTACACCGTAATCTTGGATAATAATAATAATCATAATAACTTTAATTGACATATAAAAAAATTAACGAGAAAGTAAGAATGTAAGCTGAACTTGAATGTAAACCATTTGAACACAATATGTACGTTATCGGAGAATGTAATGAAATCATAATATTCAGATGATTCAGGTAAGAACTAAGGTACTTACTAAGAGTTGGATCGCCATTGAAGAGGTTGTCGAGTTGAATACTGTAATCTCCAATACTGATAGCAAAAGTGAATGTAGTGAATTTCAAATGTCTTACACCTTTATCATCAGTTATTAATTCTCCTTTGAGTATACCTTGGCCTCCACAATCAGCTAAAATTCAAAAACATTCAAATTAATTACGAGATGTATGTAATGAGTGTTTTTTAGAGGTATAGAACTTTGAATTGCAATAAAACAACGATGGATCATTCGATTGACAAGAATCTTTCTTTATTCGAAAGATAATCTTGTGGCATTACATTATAAATATGAGTTTTTGGCATTTGACCGCCACAGCTGGCTATGTAGTCTAATCTGGACGTCCAATTTTCGATGGCTTTTTCCAACATTTGTAGCCGTATATCGGCAATAACACGGCGAATACTGTCTACCAAATGGTCAAGCGTTTGTGGCTTATCCGCATAGACCAATGACTTTACATAGCCCCACAGAAAGTAGTCTACCAGTGTTAAATGACAAGATCTTGGAGGCCAATTCACAGGTCCAAAACGTGAAATTAGGCGGTCACTAAACGTGCCTTTCAATAAATCGACTATGGCACGAGCTGTGTGACATGTTGCGCCGTCTTGTTGAAACCACAGCTCCTGGACATCATGGTTGTTCAATTCAGGAATGAAAAAGTTAGTAATCATGGCTCTATACCGATAACCATTGACTGTAACGTTCTGGCCATCATCGTTTTTGTAGAAGTACGGGCCAATGATTCCACCAGCCCATAAAGTGCACCAAACAGTCAGTTTTTCTGGATGTAACGGTGATTCGACATACACTTGAGGATTATCTTCACTCCAAATGCAGCAGTTTTGTTTGTTGACGTAGCCATTCAACCAGAAGTGCGCTTCATCGCTAAACAAAATTCGCTTATGAAAATCGGGAACAACTGCAATCTCGTTTTGGGCCCATTCGTGAGTCTATTAATGATGAATTGCCAAACCAAACTGAGAATAAATCACTTCTCAGCTGTTTAATCGGTCGGCATCTTCAACAGTAATGCCAACTTAAAGTTCTATACCTCTAAAAGGAACACTCGTTATATCAAGCATGCGACAGAAATTGATGAGCTCATTTACTCTCAGATATTCTAAAATTATCTATTTCTTCGATACCTCCTCTATAATATACCATTATGAAGTAGGTATCTTCGATATAACTTTTATATTTAATGTTTTGATTTACAATATCTGTTCAGAATTGAGTGTTGAACTCTTGAATAGATCCTAACATTGTTTTTAATTTGATCAAAATCCTATGATAATTTGATCAAAAACTGTATGATAATCAAACCCTAGTTTTGAATCAGTGCATTAGCCTGTAACTTTTTAAAAGACTTAACACTGGTTGAAGAGATAATTGTTAAGATCGCATGAAATAATCGTGGTTCAAAATGCACCGATGTAACTACGCATGATATTCCGGTTATAGATTCAATTTGAGGCTACGCTATATCCCCTGGAGTTTCAAATTAGGGCTTCACCATATCCCCTGGAGTTGAGATTCCACAAAATTTCGAGTGGCTTTGGATTCCATCATGCACGTGGAAAGTGAAAATAGGCGTTCTGAACAAGCAGATATCAACCTGATTCAAGATAAGAGAGATCTTCCATTTGAGTTTGTTTGTAATCTTGAATCAGAAAGATATTGAAAGAAATTTTGAATAGAATTATCTAGTTTCACTGTCTATATTGTACATAAATCAAATAATAAAGGTGAATAAATACATTATATATTGTACATAATTGTACTATATTGTACATAAATCAAATAATAAAGGTGAATTTATATACGTCTCCCAAAATTTAAGAGCTAGCCGGTGCAAGGAAGTTATAAGATTTAAATTGTGGTCGACCACATCCCGGTATTTAATAACACTCTGTATATCTACTTCGTATAATTAGTTATACTACGTGAAACAGAATTTTCAATTTTGTATACTGAATTCTGATTGAATAAAATTAAAGTGCAAACTATATCCAATTGAATTTTAGTAAGAAAAACTGAGTTGTCGAAGATTAAATCTGAGCACAAGATAAGTATACAGATGAATAAAACAAAAACATTGTAATAATATAGGAAAACGAATTAAAAGGTAGATTATTGGAGTTTATTTATCGGTTGGACATCTCTTCCAATAATACAAAAATAAAATTTTTTTTTTAAAAATTGAAAAAAAAATATCAAAAAAAAATACATAATAAAAATAATACAAAATGTTTGATTGCATAAACCTATTCACAACAGATTATCTAATGAAACTTCAACTCATATTTTATGAGATCCCTTGGATATATTTTTTTTCAAATTGGAATTGATCAATTTCATTGAATAAATTCGAACTTATGTTGACAAATTTCTTTCTCATATATCAAAATTTTCAATGGAGAAACATATATGGAAAGTTTATGTAATCTATTAGCAAACTATCACGCTTTTTTAATCCAAGGGTTGGCTCATAAAAAACGATTTTTTCACTGTGTGCCAAATTTCGATTAAAAAAGCCATCATCAATGTCGTTATTGAGTAACAAACATGCATCTTGATTTTTGAACTTTCACATTTATAATATGAATAAGATATATATTCAACTATATCTTACGTCAAACTGACTATAAAATGGAATGAATAATGAAATAAAATATGCATACGATTTCCAATCCAAAGAGTATCAAAATGTTGATTGCAATAAAAATAAATGAGAAAATTCATGATGATGGGTTTGGGATACGAAACACATGTTTATATCAAGTGAATGTATTTATAAATTCGAATAGATTCGAATCCAACCATATGTTTAATCTTCAATATTATTTTAAATGATAATAACGTTTAATTTAAAATACAAATACTCATGACGACGTTTCGGAATGCTACTTCTTTATCAAATGCTGAATTAATACTAGGAGCAATTTTACAAACTCACTACTTATAGCTATTTTCACAGAACATACCAGGTATGTTCTATGACTAACTTGGAATGAGGACCATAGAATACAACTAATATTTAACAAAGAAAGAATCGTATACCTGGAAATGAACACAGAAAATCAATTTCTTAAGTCAGGTATACCAACTAAATATGAGGAAAAGATAAAAATAATATACAACGAAGATTTCTAAGAACAAATAAAGGAAAGTTAAAATTTTTGAACATGAAAAACATAAAATTGAAAGTAAATTAACTGAAAACTAGGTAATCCATCTGATCTACTACCTGGAATATTCTTATTAAACTTATTAAGTAGAGGGCTTGTGTTAACTTCTAACTGGGTTTGTGTAAAAGTCCTGAATTTTTGTATTTATTGATATGTAAAGATTCTAGAAGACTTAGCCTGGAACCTTTATTCTCTCTATTTATTATTTGAAACTCTGAACGAAAATTTATGAAATTGTATGAATTTAAGAAAATATATGAACTAAATGAAATGAAAATAGCTATAAGTAGTGAGTTTGTGAAATTGCATCTAGTATTAATGTAGCATTTGATGAAGAAGTAGTACTTTGAAATGTGGTCATGCGTATTTGTATTAAATTATGAGAAAATTCTAAATATTGTTTCATTATGGATATTAATTTTCTCCAAGTATCGGCCTCATCAATCATCAATAACTTTTAATATCGTTTTTGATATTGTACACCTTGATAGAACTAGATCGATAAAATCGGAATTGAAATTTGACCTATTTCATTTACCTGTCATGGAAGAAACTAATTTCAAACCAATTCAATTATGTAGAAAATCACTTACTTCGCATTCGCTCGGAATGATCCATTACCTTTGATAGGTACTACCAGAATTTTTGCGTCAATATCATAAATACCTTCCATATATAAAGTAGGTATAGTTATATCAACTCGGAAGGTCAACCTAGGTACATTCAATCTGCAAAAAAATGCAATTAATCACAGGAACTATAATTATTAGTTTGAATATAGTATATCAATTAATTGCAAATGATTATATGAACGTATCGAAAGAATTGAAGATTTCAGAAAACATTGATTTCTTGGATTAATTTGAGTTTTTAATTGTTGTATGACAAAAAAGTTTGAATGTAAGCAAGTCAATTTATTCTGTAAAATTTACAATATTCTGCTTTATATTTTGAATATCATTTCTATTTACTCAATCATGAAACGAGCTTGTGAACCTATAACTTATCTACTATCTGCTCCAAAGACATCTCATTGGTACTTGACGGTGTTGGCGTTTACTTGATGTAAATCCAATATAAAATGAAATTCAAACACTTGAACGTTTTATTTACACTTTATTGACAACAAAGCATGACGCGTTTCGTCGTTACAAACGACTTCTTTTGAGTATTCTGTTAGCATCCCAAGAAGTCGTTTGTAACGACGAAACGCGTCATGCTAAGTTGCCAATAAAGTGCATCTCATAGGTATTGAAAATTTCATGAAACATGTTATGCTAAGAAGATTGGAGAATGATATACGTTGAACCATAAGACTTGAGATATTATTGTCACCTATAAATTGATTTATGACGATGAAGAAAACCTTTGGCAAACCTTGGCAATGAAAATAAATGAAATGATTTCCTAGTTTAACATTGTATACTGAAAAGTGGTAAGACACGCAATTTGGCTAAGAGTTGGTCCTTATACTTATAAGATCATATATTGGTAGTGTTTTTAGAAAAACGTTGATACTGATGAAATTAATTATAATAATAATTTTCTGATGGATAATATTCATATAAAAATACTGAAATGATTCAAAGATCTACATAGTACTTTTCTTGAGCAAATAACATTTTAGAGAACCACCATATTGTTAGAAAATCAGTATTGTCAGTAATTATTTGAAAAAAATTGTGTGATACAAATTGAAGGAGGACGTTGGATTTTTTTCCAACTCATGATAATGATAATTCATCAACTTCATGATAATGAGAAACTTGTAATTGTATACATATATTCAGTTGGAATAAATTAACTTATAAATTTTATTGTTTGAAAACATCATTACGTTATATGCAATAACTGTTTAATTCGATAATTTATGTGAAGGTCGTGAACTGAAGCATGCAAAATATCTTCGTCTCATAAACTTATACTTACTTCAATTTATTTATTTTGAAGTTACTAGCACCATACACGTTGACATCTTTCAGCGCTGCTCTGAAATTGTTGTTTTGGCCTCGTACAATTGTAACTTCCTTTATGAACAGAGGTTCTAAACCAGGTACATTGATTTCAGGGATGCCTTTCTTCAATTGTGGGCGTAAATGTTCTATGGAGTCCATCACACATTGTGTTAGTTGAGGATCTGACCGCTTGCACACCTTTATGTAGTCAGCTAGAAAAAACAACACTTGTAAGTTATGCACATACTGAGATTTTCAATCGAAATATCCAAGTATTTATAAAATTCTCAAAGGTCCACACAAATGTTAACGAAAACAAAACCTATCTATTGAAAAATTTGTTGAAAAAAAGTTGTTTCATCCTATCATGGAATCTTCAGTGGCATGCATACACACAACAAAATTTCAATGGATTTCCAAACGCACCAATGCCTATCTCTTCAAAATGAGGTAACCATCCAATAGTGAACTAATCACTTGAGCTCCCTCTATCGATGAAACGAGATAAACACTCCCGAGCATTTCAGAACATATTCCACAAATCATTTTAGATTGTTTGGATGCATTTCACTCAAGATTCCCAAGATAAAGGCAAAACTAGTTATGTATTACGATGAATCCTGTGTTTTAAAGACTCATACTTTATTGAAAATTCATTTAAGATTAACTAGTACATGTTTGTCAAATCACCTTTCAGTTTTAATCATAAATATCATCAAAAATTACTATATTTATTAGATAGGTGTATTCAAAATCATGCACAATCACATTGACATATAATTTTACTTGGAAGATAAAAGATTCTTCGAAGAAATCTAATGATTAATAATTTGGTTTATCAGAAGACGCTCAGAGGTTTTTTGGCCATGAAAAAAGCGATATATATTTCAGGGTCAACTAAAACATCAACAGAATTCATTGCTGCTGCAGTCCAATACACACCAAACATTGAAAATTATGATGAAAAACTAGGAAATAAATCAGAATATTTGTTTATTATTCAGTTTCTGATATGAGAAAAAACAAGAAAATTATAAACAAGGAAACTGTGAAATTTATATGTAAATTTCTCAGAATGAGGTATTCTAAGTTATATATTCGTTTGCAGTATTCAAATACTGCACGAACTATGATAAATGTAAACACATAAATTGTTGGCAACGATTATAATCGTCTCTAATAAATTTTCTGGAGAATGCAAACGCAAATTTGTTTTTATAACAAAATGTTGCATGTGAACATGAATATATTCAATTTTATTCAATAAAATATTTTTCTCGCCGTATTTATATATAGCCACATATATTCAAATAGATATTTAAGTTCTTAAAATATATATTGTACCATATTGCTAACAATGAGAGTAAAGCTAATAAAAATGAAAAAATACAATAACTATTATTTCTGTTATTTTTATAATATCAATACAGGTTTTGAGAATAAGTAAATGAGTAAATCAGAAGATCAACGAAAATAAATAACTGAATATGAACAGCAGGAAAACAGAAAAGGACCCCATTGCACTAATTACGTCTGGATAATCCAGAAGAGATAGTCCAAATGATAGAGACATGGTGCTGAAAAGCTTAGAAATATTACAGAATAAGCAAACTAAAACGTAAACTAGTATAACCAGAAAATCTTTTGGCACTGGAAGATGAAGAATTCACCTGTTGATTATGAAGTAAAGTCCCAATGTCAAAAAGTTCTGATCATTGAAGAAAAAAGGAAATCCATAAATATTTAGCACTATAATATATTCTGAAACACTCAAAGTATCGAAAACGAAAGAACTAACAGAAACGCAAGGAAAAATCATAGAAACTTAAATTTTTCGAGTGTAATCTGTACACTTGAACACTACACTTTTTCCTTCAGTCTGCCGAGATAAGAAAGGATCATATTATCAAATAGAATATATAAAAAACAGGAGAATGTAATGAGAATTGAGATTGCAAAAATTCGATCAAGATCAACAGAGATTATCACAACGAATAAATGCTAAAAAGAAATGAAAACTAGTATAGACATAAAATGTTCAAGGAAGAATGCCATAACTCATTAGACTTATTGTTGATTATTGGATATTAAAATGGCTAAGGGATCTTATAATTATGGATAAAAATTGAGGTGTGCAAAGACAAGGATTACCACTGAAAAATAATCGAATGGATTTATTTCTGTTTAGAGTATACATTATTACTGTAATATTGTATACTCTTGATGATGTGTTAACCAACCGAAACATATGTAGAGTTTTTAATATATTCAGTGAAATTTAAGAAAAGTGTGTTAATTTTTAATTTTATAGTTTTTAACATAATATTTCACCAAGAGATAAGCGAAACCTCCGTGTCATTTATTTTATATTTTTGTTTCTGATTTAATACCTAGTTCAATTACACGAAAATTATTTGATTGGGTAGTTGAAATATTTTTATGGGGTTGAATTATGTGTACCTTATTCAATATTACCTCCACTTCATATTGTAATATGACATTAGGATTTTTGTGTAATCTTCAAATTATCAGAGCCCATATCACTAAGCCTTAACGGAGCATTCGGTTACGAAAAAAACTTATGTTTAAGTTATGTGAATTTTATGAATTTTGGAATTTGATTTGTTGAGTTTAATTTTGATAGAATACCAGGTAGCAACGCTCGCTTCAAGATGTTATAGTTGAACAAAGATTTATGAAAATTTTCAAATTTGCTAAAGTCCTCAATTATTCTGAGAAACCGTTTTCACAATTACAAATGAAATTCGAAATTATTCTAGAAGAATATATTGAAAAAACTGGGATTTGTGCTGCTACAAATGATATGGGTAATATAAATTAAACGAATCAAAAACATCTAAATTTTTTTCGTGGGTTTATAATTGAGTATACATTTGTGAATGTGCATGAAAATTGTGAAATGATCATAATAAATCTATTTGAAATATTACACTTACGGATATTCCCGGAGTTCACAAGCACGCAAAGAGAAAAAACACTCAAAATCAGCTTGGACACCATTTTTTTTCAAATAACTTATTATTTACTAAAACTTCAAATCTTAAATTAGTTGTTGTTAGCTGAAGAGTTACCAGCTGACTATAGGATAAATTGGCAGACGTTTCTTTTATAAAGTCAAGTTATTCTTTCCAATTACGTCATTTAATAATAATAATAGTACGGAAACTCTCTCATGGAAACATCTGAATCCACCACCATGTACACCATGTTTTGAGTGTTCAACTACGACGGTGACCTTAGATCGGATAATAATTAAACAATTCATACAGTGGGTTATCAAAATATTAACTAGGACGTGAACAATAATTTCCTTCGTGTTAAGAAGTGTATTGTTGAATCATTAAGAATACTTTGTTGAGAAACAAAATGGGATATCATGTAAGTTTTAGTTGAATGCACAAAAAAGATCGAAACTTATCTAAGGAACACTCCTTCTGTTTGATAATAATTCAAATATTGATGCGTATGATAATAATAACTATAATAATAAGTACTTTACTCTCAATATAATATCTCAGGTATAATATCTCATTTAAAGAAAATAATAACATAAATCTGAAGAAATAAGATATAACAAAGAACTCGATCTAACATAAAAAACTGAAAAATAACTAAATAAATAAATGAACTGAAATATGATAAAGAACTCAATCTCATTCCATTCATTTTAGTCAATTTCCCATGTTCACATAACTCCTAATAATAACTTCTATGGAGTCAAAGTGAATGTCACATTTATTAGCAAGTGTATTAAATGTAGACTCCATAAACCAAATGGGGATTGTATTAGCAAGTTGGTCCTGCAGTCTCTCGGTGGAATAATTTAGTGGTACGAGAATTTTATATAGGAACACGAAATCTCAAAGGATTAGAGTAAATGACAATTAACACTGTTGTTCAGTATTCTCTACAAGAATTTGAGTTATAATAATCATAATAATACATTTATTCCCAAAAGATATACATCCAATTACAGAGAAAATATTACAAAAAATTACAATTTACGAAAAATTACAAATTGTACACAAATAATAATAAATAGGAAAAAATGAACGAGAAAAAAAAAAAAAAATAGAGAGTATAAGCGAATATATACAACGAAAAAATCTATTTAAAATAAATTGAAATAGTATTGAACAATAACCAGATAACTAAAAATGAAATAAAATATTGTCTATTACAAAGTTATGTATGGTCAGCAAAAGTTGACCATATAGTAACGAAATACGTTTGATGAATAAAATAAAATTAAAATCGATTGCAATAGTACCATCTAATAAACAAATGAAACAACTAAAATTAAAATAATATTTATAACTAAGTCATATAGTTGTTATAAAGTTTCTATTCTGCCTTGCAATGAGATGGAACTAAATCGACTCAATAATTTTTGAGTCAAATTATAATTCTTCATTATTTACTCCTCTCTGTGGATAAACTTTATTCTCGCTCAGAATTAAGGAATTCAAGAACATCCTCTGAATGGCCTCAAGATGGTGTTGATGGCAAGTATAAATAGGTAAATAGAATGCCAGATCATACTGCCATACTTAAGTTTGCTACGGATTAGGTCATTAAAAGTCTTATAAATGTTGTGAAATTATTGAAATATTGTCCATTGTGTATAACAAATCCATAAATTCTCAACGAAGATGAAATAGGTTGGGTTTGATGCTTCTAATGTCGTTTCGATCTGAATGATCATCAGACAACCTCTCAAATTGATAATAACAATAATAATGATAATAAGTTCTTTATTCTCAAAACGTATAATACCTAATAACAGAAAATGATAACGTAATGTGGAATAAAAACTGAATGGATAAAATGAAAGAAATATAACGAAGAGCTTAATCTAATCTAAAAAAAGCTGGAAAAGTAACTAATAACTAAATGATAGAATTTAATGAAATATTGCAAAGAATTCAATTTAAATCAATTCATTTTAAGTCAAAATACTTCGTTCCTATCAGTCTTGATAATGTCTTCTATGGAGTCAAAGTGAACGACACAATCATTAGTAACTCTTTTGAATGTATACTCCATAAACCAAATGGGGGATTGAATTAGCGCAAGTTGGTCCTTGGAGTCTCTTGGTGGAATAATTCTGCAGTACAGGAATTTTGCCTAGGAACACGAAATTTCATCTTCTTTACAAAGTGAAGAAGAAAGGAGGATAATCAACACTGTTGTGCAGTAATTTGTATAACAATTTAAGTGATAAAATTTCTCTCCTACTCTGCATTGAGATCAAAATAAATCGAATCAATAATTCGTTCTTTGGATAAACTTTATCGAACTTCTCAACTAAAATTTCAAGAACCTTCTCTGAATTGCGTCAAGGTAGAATTGATGGCAAGTATGAATAGGATGTCAGATCATACTGCCATACTTCAACTTGCTAGGGATTAGTATATTATATAATCTTATAAATGTTGAGGATTTATTGAATGATAATATTAATATTTGTCATTGCTTAAAACGAATCCATATATTTTCGACGCAGATGAAATAAGCTGGATTTGATGCTTTCATTGTCGTTGTGATCTGAATGATTTTCATCAGAATTTCACGAAAGAATTATTTGATTGATATTTTGAATACGTTATATTAACTGCGCATAGTGTATAGTCCTATGTATGTAGTCAGACTCAAAATATTGTCATGTGCAGCCTCATTAAGGACTTGTTACATAATTAATTGAGACACCATTTTAATTGATTGGTTTTTCCGCCTCGTTGTTTTGTAACTGATTGAACAAATTAATTTTTATCTAGGAATTGGTCACTCAATTTGGGGAAAATTTAATTTAATTAAAGCAAATTGCTTTAGGAATTTGGAAGACACTTTTTTTCGATTTGTCATAATGCTACTTCTGCGACTTTCTCTACTCTTCTGAGTTTTATTTTGCACTTTCGTATAATTTGATAATTGACCTCATTCGTTCATTCAGTAAAATTAAAAAAAAACTTTATTTTCGTAGACGATTCGTTGTATATCACAATTTTGTCAAAACTAATGAATTAAAATTTAGTTTTGAAAAGTTGTGATATACAACGAATCGTCAACAAAAATAAAGTTTTTCATATTAAAAAAAAGCCTGTTTTTGCTAAAAACATTAGAATATATATATATATATATATATATATATATATATATATATATATATATATATATATATATATATATATATATGTAAAGTTTTGTTTTTTTTTTTTTTTTGATATTTTTGACAGAAACAGGTTAATGTAAATGTCTCGAAAGTTTGTTTCAATTCGTAGCGAAACTTCAACTAACATTTTTCGATTGGAAAAGCCTGTTGCTGATTAAAATATTGAAGAAAAAGGTATATATGTATTTTCATTTCCCTATTTGAAAATTTCTCATTGAAATAAGTGTGAACGCAAAAGAGTCAAATTTCGAATTCGAAGTTTTCAACTCTCAGTAGGATGATTCATCAAAATCTTCGCAAATTTTCAAAAACTTTCTTTATTACAATTCATCCAGAGAAAATAATTCTATTTCGGATAACCGAAGTTGATTCAAATACATAATATAGATTTCAAATTTAAATTCATTATAATGCATTCTTACAATTTCGAATGAATTGAAATGTATCACAAGTGCCAAATGTTTTTATCCACTGGAAACTTAATTCTGGTCAAATTTGACCTCAGAGTATTTATCCCGGACTTCAATTAAAATATCTTCAATTAAATTCAAATATCGAACTGATAGATTCATAATAATGTTGTGAAGCCAACCTGCAGGGTATCATGAGTTTAAGGCAAATGGATCCAAAGGTTATTCGAATGAAAAAAGCCTCTTTAATGTGACTCAAGTCGCTATTATATTTATGCCTTTTTTTTCGGTATTCCCAACAACGTAAAGCAGTAATTAATTTCATATTGGAGAAATACGATTCGGAAAGAGTAGAAAAATCCAGCATAAAATCTATATTCGTATGGAATGAACCAGATAAACAGCTGTTGAGACAAAAAATCAATGAAAAAAGTATAATCAAGTTTCTACAAAATTTTCAAAACTTGATTTTGATATGGAAGAAAAGTATACACACAGATTAGTCATTAGTTTTTGTTGTGGTGTACACATTTAGAAACTCTATAGTTTTTCAATGAAGTGTCAAATTTGAATTCACCACAAAAAAGAAGTTGCATGGAAATGTCAATTTATTAATCGTTAATTTTAATAATCGCCGTTCAGTTATTTTTAAACTGTAGCTTACTGACTTGTATGACTTGTAAATTGAACAAAAATTATCAATTCAAGAACTATCAAACACAGTAATGATGGAGTTTTGAATTAAAATAAAAAAACTAACCTAATATTTTTGAAATATAACTCCTGGAAGTTTTGCTAATTGCTGGAAAAACATTCTTTCTATATCTTAAATTTTTTACTGTATACAATTATGTGATAATCTTCTACAGCGATTTCATTTTTTTGAATCGATATTATGGCCTTGTATAAAAACATTAGCCAACACAAATCAAAATTAAACCTATGTCATAAATAAAAATACACGGGGATAGTCGTGCCAAGGGGTTTATCATGGCATATTTTCTTCATAAACACCCATGAATTTACCCTCGGTTAAAAGGAAGTTAAGAAAGTTAAGAAAAGGTTATACATAGGTAACTCTACGAAAAGTTATAATTTCAAACCTTAAGACTGCATATGTTCATATATTTGTTCATATTTCTCCAAGTTATTGAGGGATAGTAAGAAGGCTAAATTGAAGGGTTGATAAAATTTAGTTGTTCGTGTCACTTTGAGAAAAAAATTATTACAATTACAATTATTCTGCCAGCATCTGAAGAAGTTGTTTGTAACGACGAAACGCATCATGCTATGTAGTCAATAAAGTGTAAATCATAAGTTCAAGTGTTTGAATTTGAGTTTATATTCAATTATAATGGATAATTAATGATTAATTAATTAATTATAATGAATATAATTGCATATGATCATATATTAGTTTATATATCTCCAAGCTATTGAGGGGTAGTAAGAAGGCTAAATTGAATGGTCGATAAAATTTAGTTATTCTTGTCACTTTGAGAAAAAACGTATTACAGCGCTGCCGATTCTCTTTTTTTTATAATAGGGATAGAGTGAACATCACCAATTGAACGGAAGAGAATTCTTTTGCGTTTTTCGGATCAGTATAATGAATAGGATAATATATTTAAATTTGTATTGATTGTCCGTCTTCAATCATACGTTTTGTTTGTAAACAACTGTGGTCACCTTCAACAATGAAATTGTATTGTTCGTGAGTTAGAGCTAAATTCTATTAACATTGTTATATCAACATCACATACAAACTATGAATCAACACTGTAGCGGCAATGTTTCAAGGCACCCAAATTATCAGACTAATCAAATATGCAAGTGATGCGATTAATTGAAATGTATTTCAATTCAAATAATTAAATTGCAAAGCAATTAGAATTGAAAAATTACTGTTATTTTCTCACGAAATATAAAATTAGATTTGAAAACAATAAATTAAAATTAACAATTTGGTTTAAGTTTCACTAAATATATAAAAAACTCTACTTATGTTTCGAGTGGTTAACCCAATATCAAGAGTAAACAATATTACTGAGAATTAACCACCCGAAACATATGTAGGGATTTTAATATATTTAGTGAAACTTACACCAAGTGTGTTAATTTGGTTTATTGTTTTTAACATAATGTTTCAACTAAAGATAAGCGAAACCTCCGCTTCGTCTATTAAAATTAAATCTAATTCTGCCGATATTTTTCTTTCAAATGGAAGTGTGCTGTTAGAAAAGGGGACGATGTATTGAACCATGCTGTGTACTTTTTATTCAAACAATAAATGATTAATAATTATGTTTGATTACTGGAAATACGTCTATGAATTATATCATCGATGTGTCAAACCTATAATGAATTGGAAATAAGCAACAGTAATTTCATTTGTTAGGTACCAGATATAGTCAAGGATGTGGGTACTTATGTATGCTATAAAGATTATAATTTTAATGGTAGAACTAGCTAATATATTCCTGGAATAGAGTTATCGTGTTTGGTTTTTTACTGCCCGATATGTTGTATCAGAGATTGTCAAATTTTCAAGAGTCTAGAACATTAAAACTACCATAATCAATAAAAAAGAACTTGAAAAACTGAAAAAATTAATGATGAGTGCTAAAAAAAATAAAATGAAGTACAATAAAATGGAATAAATTGAAAAAAATTGAAATAAAATAATTATTAAAATAAAAATAATATGAAATAATAACAATACATCCTTACTGTTGATGAACAAACTGAGAATTGAATTATAAATAGAAGTCACACGACTTTTTGGTTAGTAATTTATCACCAACTGTTATCAAGTGCAAACTGAGAACGATTAGAGAAAAATATTTCAGATCGCTCCTATTAATTTTATTATTTGATTCTATATTCAATCATAGCTTTGTTTTGGAATTTGAATCAAATATTATAGGCAATCGATGAGATAGTGAAAAATTAGGCTTGTAACGTATAGTATATTCGTCAGTATACCGAATACCGAATATTCGTCGAGTCCCTGACCGAATATCCGAATATTAGGCAGAAATATTCGGCCGGATTTTAGCGCCAAAATCTGCAGAAAGAAAAAGCGAAGCACTAGGTAATAATCGATAGCATAAAAATGAGTTGTGAAGAAGCAAGCGACGATAGCGCAAGTTTGTCCCATACTTTGACCAAGAGGATGAGAACTGAAAAGCAAAGTCTAAATCAGACTATTCATTCAATTTTAATGCATTGCTTGAAGAGGCGATAGCAGAAAAAAGCACAGCTCATAGAAACATATCAGCAGAAAACAATGCAGTTTCAACAGAGATGGATCTTTTCTCAAGTATTAGTAATATATCACGTCATAACAATTCGTAAACGTTGTAACAAGCAAGAACATTTTAATTTCCGTGTTTGATCAAGATTTTTGCAGCAAAATATTTGTCGACGCCAGGAACTAGTGTTTATTGAGGCTGGGATGGCTCTACGAGAAAAAAAGAAGCTACTTCCTGAAAATAGTCTTGCTGCATCATAACCTTCTCCTTCTAAATTTTGATCATAAAAATAATTCGAATGCATAGAAAAATTCTTACATTTCTAATACAGAAGATGATTATTTAGCTCTTTTATGTACTCGTACCAATGATTACTTAAATGATTATAAAAAAAATTAAAACCTTACCCTTCTGAATTTTGATTACGACGATAATTCAAATGCATTGAATCCTTAAAAATTCTAATAACAAAGATTATTATTAACATGTTTTATGCACCAATGACTACTTAAATGATCATAAGAAAAATGGAAATATGAATATATACGTAATGAATCAAATTTTTTTTCATTTTACCAATTATCTCCCTATAACTAAATATATTACTTAAGTATTCGGTATTCGGCCGAATATAATAAAAGCAGCCGAATATGCCGAATACCGAATAGTTACAGAATATTCGTTGCAAGCCTAAGAAGAATCACTTTTGGAATAATCAAAATATCGCCAATATTGTCGTTTGTGGCGTATTGACGTTTGCTCCTTTGCGATTTTTGCAATAGCAATTCGTGAAAAAGTTTTCTGCCTATCTGAGTTATAAAATTACTAACTTGTATTAATTTTCCAATTTGTCAACAATAACAGTCAATTTGTGATTATTCTGATTGCGGGATGTAGATATTTCAAGTATATTACTCCAAATATTTCCACTTCATAAAGTACTATGCATTTAAGGAAATGTACAGAAAAAATTACTTCAACATTCAAAATCAACATTATATAACATTCAATGCTAATATCTGTATTATAAAGCAGTAATCCTGAAGCATTTGTAGATTCATTTCAAATCCCATCAATATAAATTTGATTAACTATAAAAATCCAACTTTGGAATGTATCTAAAACTTTTATTTGAATTTTTATATCAATCCACTTTGAAATATCGAAATGAAAAAAATATTTCCCATGAATAATACTTACTTATTCCTCCCAAAATGGCCGATGACTAAAAAAGCTAATGTCTACAAAAGTCATATTTTAAACATTTGAAACAGAATTAGAATTGATAATTTTTTGCTCGACACGATAAAACCTCGAAAGTATTTTATAATGCGTCTATATTTCGAAAATAGTTATTCCACGTAGCTGGAAAATGGGATAATTGTATATTTTTCTCATAGAACAGAGGTCATCTGAATTAAGCTCTCTAAATTGAAAAATGCAATTATTGAAGGTTTTGCGGTGTTTCTCATTATTTTGAACCAGAATAAATATTGATTTTCTCTTTCATAACCATTGTGTGTACTGTGAGTTTTTCCATTCTATTGTGAATATAGATATTATGCAAATTGTCGATATTTGCAGCCATCCCAGTGACGCGTTTAACAGGAATGGTCTTGAATGATATTTTTGTAATATAAATAAAATTGAATTGGCAGAAATTGATGAAATGTTTGTTTCAACGGTTAATCGCCTAATGAATTATTACTATCGACAAATGTTATTCGGCAATATTTGATATATTTAATGAAAAATACATGGCTTAATGGATAATGGACCGAATTATATTCGAAAATTGACAGATATATGTAGTTTCTTGACAGTTGTTTCCGGGTGTAACCTCATTTTTAAGAATTAAACAGAACACTTAGTCTTTAGACCAGTGTTTTTCAATCTGTGGGTCGCTACCCCTAAGGGAGGTTATTCTAGTAGAATATCATGAGAGACTAGTATATTTTTGTCTAACAGAAGAAACAAATAGAGTATTTCCATATCAGTTTCTAATTTATCAATATCACTTATAATTACCGCAATAACTAAAAATTTATAATCGCAAGAAAGCTATTTTTTTTTGATCATTTAAAACGATTTACCATTGTTTGCCTTTCATGGTAATCTTTGATATAATGATTCCCAGCGAATACACAGTTGATTAATATCTGTGAAGTTTTTTTGCTCCAATAGATTAAGTTAGGTATCGTGACAAAACAATATTAGTATTTTATGTCTATAATTTCGTTCAGGGATTGAATATTAATAGAGATTTTGCATGCTGCTGAGGATGATTTCAATAGAATATGATCTCTAATGAATTTAATTCCAGATATATTTATCACAAAAAACAAATTTTTGATACTCGATGAGCAGGAAATAAATGGTTCGGTACATAAGAGACACCTTTGAACAATGAACAAGCATATTTTCTTAATTGATTGAGTTAATATGCCACCGACTTCAAAGTCCACAAAGAGGCTATAAAGATGTCAAAATTGAACATGGTTTATTCTTTATCCAGTGGTGTGTGACAATGTTGACGAAAATTATTGTTTTCCTTGGAGGCGTGGGTTTTATTTCAGCTGTAATTCGTAAGTAAATAAATCCGTCATTCGTTTGGTACAATAGGAAATACTTGACTAAATTCTAATAAAAATGTTTAATACACTTGACATGTGCTTAGTTCTACTTACCTTTTATCAAGAGTTCCATATAAAATAATAATAATAATGATATTTATTTACCCAACTGAAAGGACAATTACTTATAATATAATATATAATATAGGTATAGAACTTTAAGTTGGCATTACTGTTGAAGATGGCGACCGATTTAACAGCTGAAAAGTAATTTATTCTCAGTTTGGTTTGGCAATTCATCACGAATAGACTCACGCCTGAACAACGCTTGCAAATAGTGCAATTTTATTCCAAAACGAGATTGCCGTTGTTCCCGATTTTCATAAGCGAATTTTGTTTAGCGATTAAGGTTGAATGGCTACGTCAACAAACAAAACTGCCGCATTTGGAGTGAAGATAATCCTCAAGTGTATGTCAAAACACCGTTACATCCAGAAAAACTGACTGTTTGGTGCGTTTTATGGGCTGGTGGAATCATAGGTCCGTACTTCTTCAAAAACGATGATGGCCAGAACGTTACAGGCAATGGTGATCGGTATAGAGCCATGAATACTAACTTTTTTATTCCTGAATTGAACAACCATGATGTCCAGGAGCTGTGGTTTCAACAAAACGGCGCAACATGTCACACAGCTCGTGCCACAATCGATTTATTGAAAGACACGTTTAGTGACCGCCTAATTTCACGTTTTGGACCTGTGAATTGGCCTCCAAGATCTTGTGATTTAACACCGCTAGACTACTTTCTGTGGGGCTTTTTAAAGTCATTGGTCTATGCAGATAAGCTACAGACGCTTGACCATTTGAAAGGCAATATTCGCCGTGTTATTGCCGATATACGTCCACAAATGTTGGAAAAAGTCATCGAAAATTGGACGTCCAGATTGGACTACATCCGAGCCATCCGTGACGGTCATATGCCAGAAATTCTTGTCAATCGAATGCTCCATCGTTGTTTCATTGCAATTTAAAATTCTATACCTCTAAAAAACACCCTTTATTGAGTATCAACATTGTGAATGTTAATAAATTTTCGTCTATTTTATTACATTAGCGGGAAATTACTTGCTTGTATCGATTATACTTCTAATTTCCTCCCTTGGTAACAAATGTAACCATGTCTGTGATGTTCTCTTGAAACTTTCGAAGGTTTTCTCATTTTTTAAGTAAGAAGGTGTTTTATAGTGAAGTCTTTTCAGGATGCTTTCGTAATTCCTTCAGCCAATCAATTTACTCGTTCTTTCTTTAAGTAAATTATTATTTTTTGTTTGTTATGTCGTATTCATGGGTCAAATAGAGTATGTTAATTTTATTCTTATACTGGTAGGTTAATATTGCCTAGAAGTACAGCTTACGAATATCCAACACTTTACTTTCTTCGTATAATTTCTCTCTGGAATATGTTCTTCTTTTTTTCATCATAATTTTTAACATCCATTTTTGCAGTATCTTTAGATTTTTCACGTGATGTTTCCTCGCTCCTTCCCATGCCAGTATGACGTATGTCAATTGTGTCTGAAACAAATGTGTGATAGAGCATTTTTAATCTGCGTAAATCCAAAAATGGAGTTAGGAGTTTAAAGCGATAAAGGTGACCTTTCAATTTTTGTATAAGTTGTTTGATGTGTGATCCGATCTTAAATGTTTGTGGATGTGTATGCATTAATAACGGACCGAACGCACTGAAGAAATCGTGATGTTATCCAGGTTTAACTTCTCGAATACCGGCCGGTTACTCCGGTTGCACAAGAAAACCACAATTTTTAAATGAGAGGTAATAATAAAAACTTGTCTAGACAAGTTTTTATTATTACCTCTCATTTAAATATGAACTATCACAGAGTACATTCATCGTCCATTGAATTTACCAAAATTTTTGTTTTATCCACATTCATTGAGAGTAGATTATAATCAAACCATTTTTTGACACTGTGTATTGTGTTTTCAGCTTCATTTTTCAATTCCTCCCAGCTCATGGGACTCATCAGTCCTCAGAAAATTCCTGAAGGAAGTGTATCTCATTTCATTTGAACATATAAAAACAAATAATATCAAATTTGAAATTACAACTAAACAAATTACATCTAATAAATCTACTGAATAAAAAAAACGTTCAAAACAAAACTTAAATATTTTAAAGAGAGACACAATATGGTCATGAATTTTGTGGATATTTTTTCATATATGTTGTTCAAATATGACACAATACAGTTAAAATCTTGATTTACTGAGGCATGTGTACCTTCATTTTCATAAACTTTAGATACTCAATAATAATGGATATATTGAAAACTACAACAACATGCCCGAATTTCATTCGGTGTTTAGATAACATCCAATGAATAAAATTCTACTTAGTAATAATCAACACACTTAATTGAATTATATTACGTTTATGAGTATTACGAACTGATATTAACTGATGATTCCTTGAAGGAAATAAGAATTTTCATCACCTCCATTAGTAATAAGTCATTACAGCAAATGAAAGTAATAATTAGACTTTTTATAAATATACAGTTCTCTGATCTTAATGTTTTGAATGATGGGAAATTTTAACAAGAAGTAGATAGAAATGTTATTAAAAATTCTATTGTTTCTTTTCAAATACGTAAGTAAAACAATTAAATTATTCACATAACATTAATTTTTTAACGCTCCCAGTTCAGAGTATGTACGTATTGTCGTAGTCGTTTTTCTGTCAAGAATTAGAATCGAAAATTTATATTCTAAACAAAGAACAGAACAGAAGAATGAAAAAAAAATTATTTCTCCTTTACGTTTCGCTACAAAATGTAGATTTGTCAAAACTTTGAAATGAATGATTCTCAATAGATAACATAATAAATTGTTGAGCCATAATTTTTCTGTGATATATTTTAAACATGTGGATAATCAAATTTTGATGACTAATTCGCTTTTTCTTGAATATTTCAATGAAGGAAATTTTTGAGAAAATGAATGAAAATTCATTCGAACAGCTGTTTCGTTCTACAAGGATCTCGTCAACTGCACCACGTCTATTGAAAAATCTCAAGCGTAGTACTATTCCAATCTATTGCCATTTGAAAACATCATATGACATTTGTCAAATACATGTTGAAATTTAGAAGATACGGTGCTTGGTGTTATCTATCTATGATCTATGATCTTAGACATCTTTTCTATTGATTCCTATTGATGGAATTGTGAAGTATTCATTATTTGACGGTTCTTCAATTGGATCATAAGAAGCCGCTTGGAGATTGAAATCGTTTCCTGAATTCGATGGACGTGGCGCAACTGACGAGTTTCTTGCAGAACGAAACATATATGTCTCGCACTTCCATCAGGTGTGGCATCGATTTCAATATTTCTCTAACATTTATCCCTTGAAGGATGATGGAGACATCACATCGTGCACGTTCACATATCTAGCTCTAAAATAACAATCTTTATGAATCTTATTATTATGAATCATCTACTAGTATTGAGTTACTGGTTGAATTTGCTAGTTGAATTTACTAGTATTGAGTTACCTGTGAATCATTGAACTAGCTACACTTTTGCCTGCCTGGGCGTGATCTGGAGCGATTAGGCATGGGATCATTCGTACACTTTTCAGACAATTTTCTGTTGTGTTCGAATGAAATATCTACAAAGCCTTTCACTCGCACTCTTGTTGTCATGAGTAGAAATCTTGAACGCTAGGGAGTGTTTATACGTCCTTTCGCCGATAGAGGGAGCCTACGTGAGTATTTCACTCTGTATAATCTCTCTTAATTTGGTATCGGACCTATGTTCGTTTTGAAAGTCATCGATTCTTGATTGATAGATTAAATATGGACTGATGATTCATAATAATGATGAAACAATTGTATCCTATTATCATTCAACAAGATCGATGAATTTTTCGAAACGCTCTTAATGTTCACTCTCGAAAGTGATGGGTTCGTTCTCGTTGACAACATTTGTGTAGACAGCTCCCTGAGAGTTTTATTTGAAATATTTCGATATTTCGATTAAGAGTCTCAGTATTTACTAGTATTGAATTACCTGTGAATCTTTGAACTAGCTACACTTTTGCCCGCTTGGGCGTGATCTGGAGCGATTAGGCATGGGATCATTCGTACACATTTCAGACAATTTTCTGTTGTGTTCGAATGAAATATCTACAAAGCCTTCCACTCGCACTCTTGTTGTCATGAGTAGGAATCTTGAACGCTAGGGAGTGTTTATACGTCCTTTCGCCGATAGAGGGAGCCTACGTGAGTATTTCACTCTCTAGAACTTCTCCTAATTTGGTATGGGACCTATGTTCGTTTTGAAAGTCATCGATTCTTGATTGATAGATTAAATATGGACTGATGATTCATAATAATGATGAAACAATTGTATCCTATTATCATTCAACAAGATCGATGAATTTTTCGAAACGCTCTTAATGTTCACTCTCGAAAGTGATGGGTTCGTTCTCGTTGACAACATTTGTGTAGACAGCTCCCTGAGAGTTTTATTTGAAATATTTCGATATTTCGATTAAGAGTCTCAGTATATATATATATATATATATATATATATATATATATATATATATATATATATATATATATATATATATATATATATATATATATATATATATATATATATATATATATATATATATATATATATATATATATATATATATATATTTATATCGGTAAATGTATTTTTCTAAAATGCATTCTAAGAATTATACGAGATATTATCAAATGCAGATTCAAGGTAATGCAAATGCGAAGAACATGGAAAAATGCTTGAAGAATATTAACACCGTTTAACCTTCTAGAGAACATCAAATATGAAAGTACATTACGACAAATTTCCTATACGAAGGCATTAATTTGGTATGAACAATTTGTGTATGCTCCGATGACCATTTTTCCTATTGAGGTCCAGATAATTGCTATAATTGTTAGTTGGCATTATGCTTTATATTCAATTAATTCGTAGAAATCAATTATTTCCACTAAACCCAAATTTCCTTATTTCCTCTTATATAAACATTGCGAATTATTTAGATAAATTTACACGAATGGCGGCAACAAATTATAAAATTGAAGACAATAATATTATGAAGGTCGTTAAATACTGGTAGATACATTGAGTATTATAATAATTATATATAATTAAATATTTTTGCCGAAATGAAACTTATTATTTGATGAAATTTAACTTTTGAAAAAAACATTAAAGTTATATTGTAATTGAGTATAGGAGTATAAAAAAAGTAATATCTATCAGTAACTTCGAAGAAAATAATTATTTTTGTCTAGCAAGATGAGAGGTAGAAATACATGTGGAAAACCGACGACTGTAAGATATTTCAGAAAGTTCAAGAGAAAGTGATTTCTTCATTTTTGAAAACATTTCAAATTTGAATTGGTGGTGCGAAAGAAATCTTACACTGAAGTACAACACAATGTCTTTCTCTCGTAAAAACAATATGGTTTATTTTGATTATAACGTGAATGGTAATGAAATTGATACTGAATACAGGAATTTAGAATAAACTTTTGTAAAACAAAATTAACTTTCGATACTTAAATAAATATTATTAATTCAAATTCTTTCAAAATATTAGGATTTAACTAATATTTTAATTATTTAATTAACTATGCTCCCATACAATATCTCGATACTAACAAAACTAGTAAATTTTTTGTTTCGTTGTAATCCAGACTAAAGAAACGTGTGTTACATAAGAATCTTGAAGCCTCTCCGGAGCCTTTTTTTGAAATATTTAGATTCAACATCTCTTGAAACATCTAGGAAATATTCTGAAATAATGTTCCTGCACAAGTTGATTGGGTTTCTTTTTTGGGTTCCGTTGTAATCCAGACTAAAGATACGTGTGTTATATAAGAATCTTGAAGCCTCTCCGGAGCCTTTTTTTGAAATATTTAGATTCAACATCTCTTGAAACATCTAGGAAATATTCTGAAATAATGTTCCTGCACAAGTTGATTGGGTTTCTTCTTTGGGTTCCGTCGTAATCCAGACTAAAGATACGTGTGTTATATAAGAATCTTGAAGCCTCTCTGGAGCCTTTTTTTGAAATATTTAGATTCAACATCTCTTGAAACATCTAGGAAATATTCTGAAATAATGTTCCTGCACAAGTTGATTGGGTTTCTTTTTTGGGGTTTTTTTTCTCACATAAATTTCCGTGTTTTGAGATAACCTTGTCGAATCATGAAAATTTTTCATCAGCCTTTGGCTAGTACCAATGTTCAGGCATTTTCACCACTTCATAAAATTTGTGGTGCCTCTGAGTCTTTTCATAATGACATTGACATATTTGCATTGGTGCCTGGTGATTACCGACGAGCTTTGGCCTGACGGTTTTTCGGGAAATTCGTGTTAAAACCTGAAGACAAATTTCTTTCGTCCGTTTGAGATAACAAAACTATATTTTTGTCATTAATGGATTGGGCCGATACGTGATGAAAATCAAAATTAATAGTTTAAATAAAATTGAGTAGTTTTCGAGTTTCACTATAATTAATTCAAAAACATGACAATATCGTTCAAAAATTCTGTAAAAACTTATCACACCTCTGAATGATATAAATATATAAAATAGGAACCACTGAATAATTCAATTTTCAATCTTTGTTTCAGCGGATTACATAAAAGTATGTAAATCGAACGAAAAAGATCTCGCACAATGTATTATAAACTCAGTATATGCTTTACGTCCTCAACTGAAGAAGGGAATACCAGAATTAGATGTTCCGCCAATGGAGCCTTTATTTCTTGATGAGATCAAATTGAGAAGTGGCCCAAATGCAGCTAAATTGGATGCAAATATTACGAATATTAAAGTATGGGGACCGTCAGAATTCCAAATTTTGGAAGTGAAGTAAGTTTGTTAACTTTGTGAACTCTGAAGCCATTGATATCATATATTGGTGAGATTCATTGAAATTTCTTTCGAAATTCAATGTACCATATATTCATTATTATACTATGCTGTTCGAATTAATTGGGACAAATATTTTTTTTCTTGGTTTGAGTTACTGTAGTAATTGCGCGTAGTTATGCGAGTACCAGGGTGGCCCAAACACCCTCATACCTGCTTGTTTACTACCTGAGGTAATTGAGGGTTCTACCTTGACCATCATTTCAATTCTGACCAGTTTTACTTCGCCAGCAATTCAGTTGTGAGCCTACCGGTGAGAGTGTTGGTGGCTTCAATTTTGATGCGTGCTGTACTGTCTTGTCCAAAGATGGATATCACTACGAGGAAGCGTTCCAACATTATCGCGCTTAATGAACACATATCAATGACTGTAAGAGATATAGCTGAAGCTGTTGGTGTGAAAAAGTCCAGAGTTTCGAGAATTTTAAAAACATTTGAAGAAAGTGGCTCATTGTCTCCAGAAAGAAAAGTAAACTGTGGCCGCAAACACAAAAGTACGGATCTTCAAAGGGATTTAACGGTTTCTGGTGTGGAGGTGAGCAACTGTGCGAAAACGACTGCTGGAGGTTGGACGTAAGGCAAGAAGACCAAGAAGAAAGCAACTGCTTACCCAGAAAATGATGAAGAAATGTTTGGCATAGGCCAAAAAGTACCGTGAGTGGACTGTGGACGACTGAAAGAAGGTGGTTTTTAGTGATGAGATACATTTGTTTACTCAAGGGTACAAATCAAGTGTTGTTAGACGAAGTGATGGGGAATCTTTGCGGCCTGATCACATCCAGCAAACGGTGAAACATCGTTCGAAACAAAGGTTTTGGAGTTTTTCACAACCAATGGCACTGGACGATTAGCCCCTATAACAGGGATGATGAATTCAGTGAAATATACGGATATATTGCGCACCAGGATTGTTCCATTCATGAAAACGTTTGATGGAACATTTCAGCACGACCTGGATCCCTGCCACAATTCCTAAAAGGTGCAGGCCTTTATGCGTGAGAATGAAATGAAAGTACTCGATTAGCCAGGGAATTCACCTGATTTCAAACCCATTGAGAATTTATAGAATATTTTAAAGAAACTACTAGCAAAATTGGATTGCACTACAAAAGAAAAAATGATTATAAGTGCAATTCAGATGTGGTTTCATGATGACGAATTGAAGAAAATCTGCGCTACGCTAGTGGAATCGATGCCTAGACGAGTTCAAGAAGTTATTTCTGCGAAAGGAGGACATACTTCATATTAATATGAAGAATTTACGCTATTTTGGATGTATTGAAAACATTGTTTTTTATCTTTTGTCCCAATTAATTCGAACACCCTAGTAAGTTCAAGTTCATAGAAGACATAGCATTAACTACTATCAATTACTGTATAGTTGAGAACACTTGATTCGAATCTAAAATTTTTTCCTATTATTTTGGATATACGTTTCCGTCTACTAACTCAATAGTAAACGTTAAATTAAATAAATTCAAAGAATGAATGATCTTACTCCTTATGATATTGGCTATACCATTCTATGTTTCAAATAGTGGTGTTATATTCTATGTTTTCACTTCTAAACTGCTCCGTCTATGTGAATTTGTAGATCGTGTTATTTTTCGTCCTTAAATTATTGCATTAGGTAAAGAGGAAAGCCAGAATGTCTAATTTCTTACTTTATTTCTTAAGTTCCTCATTAGAAACTTGATTTTAATATATTCCATGCAGTACAATTTTAGGCCTCTGTATTTCTGGTTTATCCATACCATCAAATGGTTCTTTCAAGGTATTCAATGGAGCATTCGACAGTATTTCCCGCACGTAACTGTTGCACCAGCAGTTATTTTACAATCATAATGTTCTATATTTCCATTTGCAGATATCTCAATTATCTCAACTATTCAGTGAGGATTATTTTAATTTCATGATTACAACTTCATGATTCATTGAATTTGCAATATTTGCTTGCATGAAACTATATTATTAACATTAATGTTATGAATTTTTTGTATTTCAGGCCCAATTTGGCAAAAAAACGATTTGCTTTCAGAGCAACGATACCTCATATTCGTTTTGAGGGTGATTATGATATTGATATGCACATTTTAGTACTCAAATACAAAGGAGTTGGGCCAATAAGTGGTAACTTCAGTAAGTATATCATCACTTATGCCTCACTTTGTCACAATTCAAGTCATCTTTGGTGAAACACTTTAAAATATTCAAGGAAAAATTAATAATTAATATTTACTATGTAGCACTAATCAAATACACACTGATATTCGAAGATCTTTATACTACAAATGCTAGAGTATTAATCCTTTTTTAACACTCAAAACCCAGTTATCTGGTTCTGAAGAGGCCCAATGAGTTTGAAACGCTATAAATGGTTACTTCGTGAAGCCAACTTCATAGTTCCAGTCATTAAATAAACCAGAGAGTCAAGTCGAATTGTCAGTTCAGGATTTCATGAAAGATGAAATATTTACTCTGTGAAATGTTTTCTACATTGATCATAATATAAAAAACCTATTTTTGACCTTACTGACAATGAATTATTTTTTGTTTTTTAGCCGATTATACTTTCGACTGCGTTATGAAAGGCCATCTTGTCAAAATCGATGGAAAAGATTATTTGAAGTTCGATAGAATGCATCTCAAATTGAATATCGGAAAATCATCCATTCGCTTGGAAAACCTATTCAAAGAAGATCCAGTGATAGCCAAAGCAACTGATGACGTGATTTCTGACAATACTGAAGTTTTTATGAAAGAAATTCAACCGACTCTAGAACGAGCCTTAGCGGAAAAGTTTACGGATATAGCCAATAAACTTACACTCAAATTTACTTATCAGGAGTTATTTCCTTGAAATATGAATTAAACTCTTTTTTCCAACTATGTAGATGCAAGTTACCAATTAAATCTGAATTTCATTACACTTAAATGCATCTAAATTACATCTAAATAAATTATATTTTATTGAATTCCACCTAATTCAACCAGTTGGAGGAATCGTTTTTGTTGAACTTATCTTGGTATGTTGAAGGCTTTTATACCTTATTCTAAATTTGATTTAAAATATCAAATTTAAGTACAAATGAATCGATGAAATATTGATGATCCTTGTCACAAATTATCCACAGAGAATTGTTCTGTTGTTATTATATCTAGAGCTATGAGCGATGAATGCGCTAAACAATTTTTCAGTTTGTGAATATTTTGAGTAGCGCATCCACCACTTTTTGCAGAAATATATAACATCATTTTCAATGAAACAGGCTTAGATTTATTGATTTATAGAGTGCTTGTAACACAAAAACTGAATGACCTCATATTATTATTGAACATATTTCTTCTTATGTAATTGGTGCTCTGAGGACTGTTGAAATATTGGAATAGATTTTTTCCATACCGGACTTCAATAACGTTGATTGATATCTTTAAAAATCAAGCGGGAAAGAGTACTTAGTTTATTCTATCAAAAAAGTAAACTTGGACATGAAATACTGACAATGCAACAAAAAAAGAAAATATCATAACATAACATAAATGAACATGAATGAAAAAAGTGTAGCAAGGTTCGAACGAGTTTTATTACTTTTTTAATGAATAATTGAAAAATCGAATCTTTGAATATGCGTAAACAAGATAATCATGTGAAGTTTTTAACCGAATGAATTATTGAAGAACCTTGCTCGCAAGATGTTTCAATGATTTGTTCTGAAAATTTATTCAATTTATTGCTTAAAAGGATGTGTAAACGATCATTTTCTCATTTGATTTAAATTTTTAGTCTGATCTTCTGATTGGTAATAGCTCTTCTTCAGCATATTCTGGTTGAAAACCAGATAATTTTTCCTCATGATTATTATTCATTTCATTTCCACCAGCTGTTTTGTCCATGCATTGACTTGATTTGATGCTTCTTGGAGTATTCATTTCATTAGCCTCTAGTT
The DNA here is from genome assembly GCA_030704895.1 of Henosepilachna vigintioctopunctata. Lineage (NCBI taxonomy): Eukaryota > Metazoa > Arthropoda > Insecta > Coleoptera > Coccinellidae > Henosepilachna > Henosepilachna vigintioctopunctata. The sequence continues at coordinate 12,545,235 of JARQZJ010000121.1, forward strand.
TAGTTTTACCAACTCTCTCTATGCATATGTCATCTGCAAATTCCGCTACTGTGGTTTCTCCGTTTTTGCTACATCCAAGGCATATAGGAGATATTACTAGTAAATGGTTAGATCTCATTTTTGCTGCCACATCTACATTGCATAATGATCTGTAGAAATATAAATTTTTTGCGGTCTACAATAATGCAGATTTTGAAGAAAAAAGTTTTTAAATTAATTGAATTCGTGAACGATTGATTATCTTCCTTTAGGCAAAGCAACGGGTAACAACTAATGAGGGATTTTTGACATTATTTATTTCAGCAAACCGACTGTGCCATTAGAAAAAAGGTACTTTATAATTTGGACAAGCAAATACCAATACCAAATTTCTTATTTACGATTTATACCGAAAAAAATCGCATTTTTTATAGATTTTTATTTATAACATAAAAAATAATTATGTAAACTAAATGGCATCAATAGATAAATTGTGGGCGATTCAATACCAACAAAATGAGCTGTGAATCGACAGGATCGAATAATTAGAAGTGGAGAAAATTCAGATGAACTCATAAATTTATTGTTTATTTAACTAATTAATTACTTCGGTAATTTTTATCTTAGCTGGCTGTTCACTGATCTTTGCACTGTTCAAGTTGGAAGCAAAATGAACACTGTGGCATAATAGTTTTTTATGTAATTGCCGGTTTCAATAAATGAATGCGATCAATTGCAAAAGAGCTCGTAAAGGACGCAGTGGTGGGGGACTTGGTGAGTAGAAGAGGCAAGTATACAGAGTGATACAAGCGTGTAGCGTGCAGTGTATTATATCATATAATATATAAATCATAGAAATAATCAAACATGATATAATACACGGTGCTGCACGCTTGTTTTACTATATATATATACTTGCCTCGACTACTCACCAAGTCCTCCCACCACTGCGTCCTTTACGAGCGCTTGGCCGTTCGGAGTCATGTTTGCCCTTTTTTTTTCAAGGATTTTGCAATATTTTCTCTAAAATTCAAGATATACATTTTGATGTACTCTGCTTATATTTTCGAAATCCGTTTTGATAAACCAAATTGGACAATTCGTGGGCCATCCAGACATTTTGCAATTAGGAGGTAGGATAAAAATTAACAAATTAATTGATTAGTTAAATAAACAATAAATTTCCGAGTTTATCCGAATTTTCTCCGCTTCTGATTATTCGATCAGGTTGATTTACAGTCATTTTGTTCGTTATTGAATCGCCCACAATATATCCATCGATGTTGTTGAGTTTACATAATTATTTTAATGTTATAAATAAAAAACAAAAAAAAAAGATTTTTCGGTATAAATCGTCAATAAACAATTCAATATTGGTATTTGCTAGTCCAAATTATAAGAAAAATGAAGTATGAAGTGCTTTTCTTCTACTGGCACAGTCGGTTTGCTGAAATAAATAATGTCACAACAAATTCCCTGTTGCTTGGCCTACTTATGAGACTATCTATTGCAAGGAGCATCCGAGGTTACAGCATCCACAACTACGCTCGCCACTCGAAGCTTGCAACCAACGCTCGTATCGTTCGGTTACGGCTTCTGTAACTCAAATACCCTTACGCTTTTTAGTATTATGGTTATACAATGGAACTAGGAGAATGCCTTGTGGTACACAAGCTTTTATCAGTTTTAATTCGGAGTAGGTATTAATTTTCTCATCTGATACAAAATATTCTTCCACTATTTCATCAGTTTCATATGTTGCTATGGAAGATGTTTTACCTTGTAAATTTTGTTTTACCACATGATCGGGACCTTGGTGATAATTTAACACGATAACATTTTTTCAATGTTCAATTTTTATTATTATCACTTGATTATAAAATATAACTACGATTACAATTGCGAGCACCACCTTTATCACTCATATCATTAGTTTTCACTTAATAGTCGAGTGACAAAAATTGTTATAGGAATAATGACCATTTACTACTTTACTTCATTTTACTACTTGAATTCTACTTCACTGACCTATTATGAACCATTAATCGATTGAATTTTCGATTGAATCGAAGTGTATCATCAACATCTGATGAAGCCACTGTGTTGGCGAAACAATATTGTCAGGTTTTGAATTGATTATAGTGAAAATCAGAAAACTACTAAGTTTTATTTGAATAATTATGATCAGTGCAACGATATACCTTCTCTCAGGGGATAGAACTCAAAGTTCGAATAAAAAAATTATTTCAAATATATCCTTCTCCAATGCCCTTATTAGAAGAATTAGCTTTTTCAATATTCCGTTAATATTATTTTGAAAATCTTATGTAAGGACAGTAACAGAAAAATCTGAAAATTCTGTCCAAGAAATAGTAAATTGTCAAGGTTTTGGAATAATAAAACCAAATCTGAAGACAAATTATTGAAGTTCAAGTATTACACAATGTTATAAATATTTTTCGAACCTAAGTCCGTAATTAAATTATAGGATTGATTCAATTGATGTCTGATTTCGCAACAGATGTTTCTGAAATACTAGGTCACCGCAGGTGTTAAACCTTGTTATCTAGAAGGTAAGCGTCTTCATAGAGCAGAAAAATAAATTAATTCAAAATGGTATTGCTTCACTGATCATTATTATAATAAAAAATCAATTACTACACATATTGTTTCTGAAATAATGCAGTCTGCATTTTTTATTGTTGTGCAAAGTAACAAGGAAATGTGTATAATGTTAAACATACATTCATCAATACTAGGTATATATGGGCAACTTATTATGAAGTTATAGTAAATTCTAAACTTATGGTGGATGCGCTTTTTTGGGGTCATAATTTTTGGTTGCTCACACAATTCTTGAATTTCACCAGCCGCCAATAGTGCTATCGTTATATTGATTGTATTCATTTAATTTATTTCTTCAGATGTTGATTGGAGAAACACAATTTGACGCTGTTCTATATAAATATGTTTCACACTCTTTTGTTGAATTATTCATTATTGGAAATACCAAAAAATTAAATATCGTTCTCTTTTTGTCCGAATAATTTCAGAAACTCTGCGATATACTTTGATAAATGATATTGAAACAAATTTCTAGATGAAAATGGAGTAGATATATCTCGACGATGGAGACCGTCTTACTGTTTATCAAGAAATCAAACCTTCATTTTATATTTGTTCGGTAATACTTTTTTATTACTAGGAGTCACTTGTTCACTAATTGAAATAGCCTTCATTTTGAATAGATACTTTTTAAATGAATAATGCAAATAATGTTTTCAATGTGTGTCTTCAAATAATGTGCTGAAGGATCTTGGATATGCAAACAAATGTCATGTAGAAAACTTAGAAGAAAACTTCAACGAATTGCAACATTTTCAGACTTCTTTCTGAAGGTATTTGATTGAATTAATGTCTCAGTAACTCATATGGACACCAACAACCCTTTCCACAATAAGATTGGCAGAAAATTATCGATTGATCAAAATCTTAATTACCGTTATATATTATTTTTTGTTTTGGTGATAATGAAAATAGTAAAATCAAGTAAGCTTATATCTCATTATAGTTAAGTTCGTCACTTTCTTTGAAGGTTTATTATTTATCTTTGATTATGATATAGTATTTTTTCTGTACTCGTGTAATATATTGATTTTATAATATCTGCAGAAAATAGTTAAAACAAAAGCGTTTGATTATTTTGTATAAAGTAAATAATTTCCAGTTTTTCCTGCCAAAATCAAACATGGAAAATTGTTTGTTCAGATCGATATCGAGAAATATTCATACATTTGAATTCATATTCACTCAAAAAACATTTAAAATAATAACCAAGCATTCACTGTTATTGTGGACATTTGAATTGGCAAAACCGTTATTTATTGAATAAAATTTTTACACTCTTAATGAGTTGAATGAATATTCACTTTTTTTTGGGTTCGTCATATTTGGACAATACCCCCATTCATATCATTTATTCAACCGCTGAAACTCATTTACAAACAGAAACACCCATGTCTTTCCCGGGATTCGAACCCAGATCTCCCTGGTGCGGTTCCGTCACTTCCTGTTCACTTATATCATAATGAAACATTGTTTCATTCATTGAATGAAAACACTCGGCTCAGTTTCACAAAATTATATTATTTATAAAGAAACAATATTTAGAATTTTTTCATAATTCAATTCAAATACGCATTACGACGTTCCGAAGTACTACTTATTTATCAAGTGCTGAATTAATACTGTTTATTACTATAATAATACTGTTTATACTATATTATTATATCATTTCCTTGACAATTGTTTCGGTTTTTTATCCCATTCACAAAAAAAAACTGAACATTTGTTTTCTCGACTAACATTTTTATATACTCGTCAAAAAAATTAAATAATTCAGCCAAACTAAACCAAGTATTCTTTATTCAATATTTGATAACATTCCCCTGTACAGGAAGGGGAATTATCTGACAAATTTACCACTTCTGTGTATCTTAACTGCACCTTGAAAGAGGTGAAGTTGTTTGAGAAACGCTGCTTTCAACGGTACCTAGTAGTTTTTAATATAAACTTAAATTCAAACACTTGAACTTATGATTTATACTTTATTGACTACATAGCATGACGCGTTTCGTCGGTACAAACGACTTCTTCAGATGCTTACAGAATAATAACAATATTTTGAAAAACACAGGTATATATATCAGGGAATTTTGGTCTTCTATGGTTTTGGTTTTACCTACGATATTACATTCTGAGAAATTATTTCTATTACCTGAAAAGGTTTAACAAGGGTGAATTGTTTAATTCTATATGTTCATTGTAGTTTTTTGTAGTTTTATTATATTTATTAGTAGTTTTGTTATATTTTATGTGAAATCCATAAAACATTTACTCTCATTACTCAAATATAGTTTTTTTTTTGACGACAGTCTGACCAATCAGTCATTGAGTTAACAATTTATCATGAAATGAGTCAGTTTTTACTTAGCAAAGTCATAAACATACACAAACGTCCATCCCTTCCCGTGATTCGAACCCAGTAATTCTGCTTAACAAACCTTCGACCTGTTGTTCAACCATATGATCCACATGTGCTTCAATATTGTTTATTGAAGCCTCAAGCATTCTGTATCATATATTGGCTTCTACCGTAAACACGTTTTTTTCATTTTTTCCCAAAAATTTCACAACAAATTTAAATCATCTTCAAATTATAAACTTGTAATCAGAAATAAAAAAATACAGACTTAAGATTTCGAATAATAAATATAAATCTCATCAATTAAAGAGACCATTCGCCTTGAATGGTCATAAAAAGAGTTGATTATGGTAGTGGTTATGCTCAAGTGGAAGTGGTGGTACTAGACGAACAAGATTGATCAAAATATATAAGTATATTTGCCACTATAAAGTGAAAACTGTTGTGGATTTGGTTGAACCGAAGTGAATATGAAGTTGTTTGTCGCTTTAGTAGTTTTAGTTCAGGTAGTTTTTGCGGCTAAATTACGTAAGTATTTTTTGTGATATTGACGTAGAATTGATTGATCTGCTATTTTGAATGTTGTAAACATGACTAATGAGAAAATCTACTATCGATGGAATGATTTTTATTGATGTGACGAGACGGTATTTCAATTTACGAAAATATAAAAAACCAATTTGAATATAGATATATTTTTTATTCAATTAATTGATTTTATAGGGAAATGAGTATGGACAAAGGAGTTGAAACAATAATGAAACAAAAATTCAAATTTTCTCATGTATTAAATGATACACATGACACGCGTTCCAAAGTATAACTCCTTAAGTTGCTATTTTAACACTAGTACAATTTACAATTAATAATAATACAATTTATAATGAAATAATTAATAATACAATTCACCTATTGATACTTATATCTCTAGCGGACCTATTCTCATAGAATAACGAAGAAAATTGATATAATCTAAGAATTAAAATTCACCATATAAAACAGGTAATGAAAGGAGAATAAAACAATCGAAAATTGCACTTGAACAAAAAAAATAAGATAATGAAAGGCAGGTGTAAAAACTAAGACGTAGATATCGCTTTTGACCTGATACTTATGATTTTATTAACGAAAATATTGATTAGAAGGTTTTTGACCTTCGACTCAATTAAGTCTCACCTAATTATATAATAAATTGGATGAATATAATGGAATTGGATAATTGGATGAAATTCTTGAATTTTCGGATTTATTGATTCATAAGATTCTGGAAAATTTAGTTTCAAACTTTTTGAATTATTAATTCATTATGGATAATAATTTTTTGCAAGCATGTGCCTCAAACAACAATTTTGAACTATAAAATAATAACTTATCATGGGTATCATAAATTTAAAACAATATAGGTACAATCAAACATTTTTACCATTTGAGGAGGAACGGATTCGAATTCTTCCAGTTGATTTATATCCCTATTAACCTTGTTACTCATTAGAAGATGAGACGTATATCAACGAAAATAATCTATGTTAAAATTTGATCTCAACTTCACGTGAAAACATTTGATTATTGCTAGGAGTTTAAAAGAAGCTAACCTTCAGTAATGAATATTAAAGTGTGATTTTGAATGTTTGAAGGTTTGGTTTACGTCATGAATTGGCACTTAAATCCATTCACTCTAACGAATACATTTCACAAACACAAAAAACTATAATCAAGTTATATGTAGAACGTAGTAGTATTTATAAAGTTACTATTAAGATGTTGTTAGTGTTGATGTCAAGTAAACTCATACTTTATATTTGAAGTAGTTTTCTTTTAGTGTTGTCGTATTTTTATACATACATCACAATTATAGTCATGACTTTCAACATGTTAAAACCAGTATCACTAAGAATAAGGTTTGTTTTATTCACGATACTTTCCCATTTCGTGTATGTAAACATTTTGAAATCACATCTTAAGCAATCAAATAAACGTTACTGCATTGAACTGTCAATAAACTTTTTGAAACATTTCATGAATATATAAAATATTATATATTCATTTGAAAGAGTAAAAAAGTGTACGCAAAGTGATTTTTGAATTATGTTTAGAGTTGGTTCATCAGCTGTAAATAGACAATTCATAATCTTTTCAACAAACACAATAGTATTTTACTCATATCAAAATTATCACACTTCCTGATCAATTGAAACAATGGCGTCTTCAAATTATGATTGGTCTAATACATGTGGTGTTTTCAACGACGGTACCATGGATACGGACAGTTTGACAGTTTGATTCGTCCATAGAACACGTGGTGTTGTTTAGCAATTTAGATTCGTCATGAAATAAGTAGACATGCTTAAAGAAGCAAAAATTCAATCAGTGGTGGGTATTATTACTGAAAATCTGCATGAATTGAATTTTAATCGATTTGATATTTCGTATTCAAAATGACTGATAAAATGAAAACTTTATATAATTAATTGTCATGAATTATTCCATTTCACTGCCAAATGACTTGAATTTTTCGAAATATTCAAATCCTTCGAGATATTCTCAAATGTGTTGATTATATTGCTCATATTATTCAACATACGTATATAACTTTCCATTGATTTGAAACATTCAATTAACAATGGAGTAAGGATTTATGTGTAATTTCAAATTACCTGGCCAAGTCAATCAAAAGAATGGAAGTTTCAGTTCGAAAATAATTCACAAATGCCATCAATTTATGACTGAAAATTCAAAATGTTTATCCTTTTCAGTAGTTGGGGAAATAATTTCAATTATTATTTACGCTTCATGAAAAAGTAATTTGACGATATCAATCTCTTGACAAGATTTATCGAATCAAGTTCAATGTGGAAAATTTCTTATGAACTTCTATGAACAAGAATTTCTACAATATTTGCTACAACTTTTTCTCCAACAACTTTATTATCTATATTTTCAATTAGAAAACTAATTAGGTATGAAATTAATTATCAGTAAACCTTGATAATTCAATTCGTCATATTCTAATTATTTTATATGGAACAGCACAAAGTTCATATTCCATTCACCAATTAAAAAATACTACACATCAATGCAAGACGTCTAGAAGGATTTCCATTCTCAATGTTGCCATGCTTAGTGGTTTGTAACAGAATAATAAAATACAATCACGTACCAAAATCTGTCACAATTCAACCAAATAGATTCAAAAGAAATAAATAATTGTGAAAGAAAATGAATATAAATAAATTCAAAGCAAAAAAGCTTCAATAGGACAAAATAATCCAATGTATGCGATGCAAAATGTTCATTTCTTGTCTAGTACCTAGGTAGGTGGAGATATTAATTGAATGTCATCTTCATAGCCTAATGAGGACAGTCCCTGACTAAGAAGATCTGGGTTCAAAACGTGGGTAAGACATAGATCTTTGCCTATGTAAATGAGATTCAGCGGTTATAAATTGAGAATATTCCTCCTGTGAGACAGCCCTGTTGAGCATATGTGAGGAATGGTACAGAACTATACATAAAGGAGAGGTAGTGATTGTAGTATTATTGGACTTCAGAAGAGCTTTCGAAACTTTATGTAGGTCATTGCTGCTGAAAAAACTAAATAAAATCGGTTTTGAAGGTTTAGTAAACAAATGGTTCAATTCTTATTCATATTCGCGATCTCAAAAAGATAAGTTCAATGGTGTTCTTTCGGACAGCATCGTAGTTGATTTTGGCGTACCTCAGGGTACAGTCTTAGGTCCACTGCTATTCTCCTTATACATTAATGATATTGTTTTGCATGTAACAAAATGATTCTTCGCAGATGATACAGTGATTTATGTTAGTGGTAAAAATAAAACAGAATGGATCAATAGAGACTTGGCAGCAATAAATGAATGCCTGAAAACAGTTTATCGTTGAATGTAACAAAGTCTAAATTTATAGTTTTTGGTACAAGAAATATTCTTAAAGTAATTAGATAATTACGAAAATATAAGTATTACAATTGAAAATCAGAACATTGAAAGGGTTAAATACTTAGGCGTTAAATACTTGTTAAATACTTAGGCGTTATGTTAGATGAGAAATTAGGTTTCAATGATCATGTTGACTTCGTATCGTCTAAAATCTCCAAGAAAATAAACTTTCTCAATAGAATTGGAAAAAATCTGACGACATATATGAAGTTATTGCTCTTTAAGTCAATAATAATGCCACACTTCGAATATTGTTCCACTCTGTTATTGGGATTGAGTAAAGAAAAATCTCAATAGTTACAGAAGTACAGAATAGAGCTATGCGAACAATTTTGAAATGTAAAAGGTATACTCCAATCCAAAGCATGCTAAATTGTTTAGAACTAATCTCAGTCAAACAGAAAATACTTTTTGCTACATATATATTTATATTCAAAGTTAAACAGAAATTGTTTCCATCTCGAGTAATAAAAAATGTAACACTTGTCAGTAATGTGCACTGTTATAATACAAGAAATGGTCAGCATTTATTTCTACATGCAAGTCTGTAAACTTTCCAAATATAAGAATACTATATTTTATGAAGGACTCCACGCATTTAATAAATTACGAGTACCTAGCTCCATAAAAACAATTAGTGACCTAAAGTATAAGTGTAAATTAGATAAGTTCATTTAAAACATATAATTGCACATAATATTTTGAACCTAAATGTATACACGATTTTGTAATAGCTATTGCTAAATAAATATTATTATATATCAGATAGGTCTATCTATCTACTAACCCAATAAATCGAAATGAAAGGAAATGACTTCCTTCAATTGACATAGCTTCAATTTAAATGACAGCTTCAGGATCCCAAGTGAATATTTCTGACATAGATAATAAAATTTGTTATGAACGATTTCATGAGTTACCAATAAAAATCTCGAAACGTATCAAGGGATACATGGAATGTGTTATAAACTGTATAAAATAATGTGTTATTAATTAGAAAAACTTCACGTTATGAAAATAACGCATCATTGAGCAGTTTCGAAACTCATATGCAGAAAGAAGTATTTCTAATGAATATTGCATAGAAAATCGCAAGTTTTTGTACAAACATGCTATATAAACAATGATTTCAACCATGTATCTCACAAGTGATTTAATGGGTACTATTGCTTAACATACGCAACCTGAAATTAACTTTCCCGATAATGATGTAATATTTGTAACCGTTTCGTCATATTAGGAGTTGAGGTCTTTGACATATAAAATAAGGATTATGTGAAAAATTATCTATTGAATTTAATTCACTGAAATTAAAAATAATTTGCGAATAATATTCAATGTATGAATAAACACGATTTATTTCTTGCTACATTCAATTATAACATTATAATTATCAATTATGATTTTATATTTTTGTCAATATATAATTATTAATTATAAATTGTTCATTATAATACAATGATATTGAAATTTAAATCTTATTTACCTTAGCACAATTAAATTAATTGTGAATCATAAATATTATATGAGTCTAGTGCAGTATTTACCAACGTGGGGCCCAAGTTCCACAGGGCCAATTAGATTGTTGAGGGGGGAAACTCGAAAATGTCCTCAACATAAGATTAACCTTTCGCTCCGGGCATTGAAGGTGATTGAATGATTTTTTCTGAAACTTGTAATTGAAGTTTTTGAGGTGATCAATTCAATTCTTTGATAGAAAAAAATATGTATGTAAAATGAAAGAGGGGCATGAGAATTTCAGAAAGATTAAGGTGGGACATGACATAAAAATGTTGGAAACACTGAAATTACAATTTATGCCTCTCAAGAATTAAGAAATTTATATGTTCTTCTTTCCTGAATTTTGTTCTTAAGGGTACATTTAATGTTAAACTTCAAACTTAAAATCTAATTGACAGAACTGAAACTGTTTTGCTAGGTCCTGAAAACTTAGCTATATTTTTCAATTTTAGATTTAAGGTAATTTAATTTTTCTATATATTTCAGCTGGTCAACTCAAATTTCTACAATGCAAGCGAGATACTCCCGATCTAGGAAAATGTATATTGGATTCCTTGGAAAAAGGTCGTCCTTTACTCATTCAGGGCATTAAAGAGCTTGGAATTCCACCTATCGATCCATTTGTCCTCCCATATATGTCTGTAAATAGAACAATCAGCGAGTTAGTGAGCATTAATTCCGTTTTGAGAAATGTTAAGACTCTTGGACTAGGAAATTTCATTATTGATAGTTTGATGTAAGTTAATTTCCCAATTTCCTTTTATATATATTTATATTTTCGGTATCAAAGTACACTATAACTTTTTTTCCATAATTTTTGACGAATTATTCTAATGAATATTATAGCAGAGCTGGCTATGTGGAACATGAACAATGCGATGTCTCCATTGTCCTTCTAGGGATCAATGTTAGAGAAAATATTAGATTCTCCATTATCCTTCATGGAAAAAATGTTAAAAAATCTTGAAATCCATGCCTACATTTATTGAATGCGTGAGACAGTCACTGTTTCGTACTACAAGGTACTCATCAGTCACGCCACGTTCAACGAATTAAAGGCAAAGATTTCAATTCTCACATACCCTCTAGTCGATTTTAAGACATTAATCTATGCATTATATTGGCAACGACTTACTCTATTTTTCTGTCTTAAAATCGATTATAGAGTAAGTACATCTCAAATCTTAGAATAAATGAAAAGATTTTCTCACGCTTTCAATAAATGTAGGCATCAATTTCAAGATTCTTCTCATTTTTCCCATGAAGGATAATGGAGAATCTGAATATTTGAGACTGTGCATTTCGATAGCGAATATCTGTAGGTAGTTTATCTACGAGTGCGATAATATAGCACGGGAACTACAGATTTCTGCTATAATTACTTTGTAATAATTCTGATATATATATATATATATATATATATATATATATATATATATATATATATATATATATATATATATATATATATATATGTAAATAATATTTGATGCGAAAGAGAATTGTCGGCATATCCTGCAGATTGGTAGCAGCCGTTGACACGTGTTTCGAGTTTATTGACTCTCCTAAGAACTAGAATGTTGGCTACGCCGATTCAACAATTTAAATTTTCATTTATATATATATAAATACGTATATATATATATATATCTATATATATATCTATATATCATATATATATATATATATATATATATATATATATATATATATATATATATATATATATATATATCAGAGATGTAAAAATAATATGTTGGTCCGGGAATTATGTAGCCACCAGACTTACAGCAATCGACAATTGATAATTAAAGCATTGATAATGTCAAGGGAGATCTTGACGAAACGTCTGCCATTTCCAACAGGCCTTCAACAAATCAACGGATGTATTCCCGGACCAACATACCATTATATATATTTCCAGTTTCGACTGATACTATACAATAACATCATTTCAATAATAAATGATATTGATGAAATAATTCTAAATAAAATTAACACAAAGAAAAATGTTTCATAATTCAAAACGAAGAGAATTGAAAACAGGAAATGAATTATTATGAATCAGATTAGCAGTTACACAGATTTCATCTTATTTTCATTCATAAATTCCAAATGGGTTCTTTACTCGGTATTTTTTCACAGCGTTAATCCTGAAAAATTGTCGGCTGAAGTAAGATACACTTTGCCATGGGCGTATTTAGAGATGGAATATGATGTTGGAGGTCAGCTTCTGAGAATTCCACTGAAAAGCAATGGATTCTTCAAAGGAAACTTCAGTAAGTTTAGATATTCTCCCAATAGAAACTTCGAAAGCACTCATTTTTTTGGTGAAGAAGAATCATATATCAGTAAAAGAGCGATGTAATATTAGTATCCACTTACTTTTCGTAAGTGTTATTTAAACGAATTGATCTATGACCATCGTCCTTGAAGTATTTCTACTGATCAACTATTATATCCATATAATTTTCCAAAGTAACCATTTCATTAGGTATTGCTTTCTCAATCTGCTAAAACCTAGTTGAAAAATATTCTAAATTTCTTTGTCTCGGGATTATCTAAATCTTGATCATTACAATTATTTATACGCGTTTAAGGGCCAATTTTGGTACTTCTGGTAGAGAAAAATAATTAAACGCAAATTATTTCAAACAATCAAAAACGGATCCATGATTTCAAGGTCTAACACTTGTCTTTTTTCACATAAATACCTCTTTGTTCTTCACCCATAGACCGGTTTTTCTTTGTTTATGAACATTGAATATCCAGTAACCTTCCAATATCTTTCCTCAGTTTTAATATTTAATCTATAACCATGTTATGTTTGGTCTTCGAGAAAATATCTCCAAGTCACCTTGCATTATTTGAAGGAAATTCAGCAGAAAATAAATCTGCAGATTTTTTTACAGAATAATTAGATGTTTGACTTTTGGTTGCTTCTGATGGAGAGAAAAATACATAACATTTGTTACATTCAAATAAAACTAAGTAGTTTATTGATTTTCACTATAATTAATTCAAAAACATGATAAAATCGTTTCGCCAACACAGCGGTTTCATCAGATGTTGATGATGCCGATCTGTTACATTGTGGACTGCTTGTATTTATCCTGAAGTGCGTCGAAATGACCATAGAACACTGTTCTTCTTTTGTAGGGGAAAGACTATAGAACATATTTCCTTCTGAATTGTGGGGGATGTCTATACAATAATTTTCCTCGATTGCCTTTTACTGGAATGAATTTCGTAAAAGAGAATTATTGATTAAAACTCAGATCATTTAATAAACTAAATGAGAGGTAATAATAAAAACTTGTCTAAAAATCACTGACTGAACAATTCTTTATTCGACTAGTTTCGCCTTTTAAAGCATTATCAAGAATGGTAATTCTTGATAATTCTTGATCATGCTGTAGAAGGCGAAACTAGTCGAATAAAGAATTGTTCAGTCAGTGATTTTTAGACAAGTTTTTATTATTACCTCTCATTGAAATATGAACTATCACAGAGTTGATTCATCGTCCATTGAATTTATTTAATAAACTGTTTGATTTCTTCCACATATTAACTTCCATGTCTTCTAACAGGGTTAGTTCATAACTTTTAAGTTCCGTATGCAATATTTTAAAGTTGTTGTCGATGCCATGTTTCTCTTCTGAAAGATGTGTTGCATACGTAAAATCAGTTTTATTTCTTGCAAATCATCTTTGGTGTTCAGGTATTCTTAGTCTGAAATTTCTGCCACTTTGACCAACATATCTGAACACCAAAGATGCTTTGAAAAAAATAAAACCGATTCTACGTATGCAACACATCTTTTAAAAGAGATGTGTCTTCGACAGCAACTTTAAAATATTGCATATTTTAAATATTGCTTAAAGGTTATAAACTAACCCTTTTAGAGGCCATGGAATTAATAAGAGGAATAAATCAAACATTTTATTAAATGATCAAGTTTTAATCAATAATTCTCCTTCATTAAATTTATTGCGTTAAAAATGCAATCGAAGAAAAGTATTCTATGGTCATCCCTCACAATTCAGAAGAAATATGTTCTACAGTCATTCCCCTACAAAAGAAGATTAGTATTCTATGGTCATTTCCATACACTTCAGGATAAATACAAGCAGTCCACAATGTAATAGCTCAGTTTATCATCAACATCTGATGAAGCCACTGTGTTGGCGAAACAAAATTGCCATGTTTTTGAATGAATTACAGTGAAAATCGAAAAACTATTCAGTTTTATTTGAATTATGTATTTAGATTTTCATCAAGTATCGGCCCAATCGATTAATGATAACATTTGTTATTTTTCGTTCATTTTTCCTGGGGTGAATAGTTCAACTCATGAACATTCATATTCATAATCGATTCAATGAAATGATTCAGAATGTTTTCCATTATAAAATAATAGTCACTTTACTAAAATGTAGATGACTAGATTCATTGAAACGGTTTCGTTTAGATTATTATGTTAACCAATGAAAAACGTTCTGTGTTATTTGCAATAGAAATTGAAATTGAATTGAAATAATTTTTTAGCTGACACTCAAATGGCAGTAAAGATGACGATGAAGACCTACGAAAAAGATGGCGACACTTACTTAAGGGTAGATAAAATGACAGTTAAAGGACAAGTAGGCGATGGGTGGGTGAAAATGACAGCTAAGAATCCTGAATTGCAATTTGGGGGTAAGAAATCAAATTCAATTCTTTTAACATTTGCAATATTACTGATTATTTTTTTTCAGCTGATCTGATTTCCAATTTCTTCAATGAAAATCCACGTGTTGTCTTTGACGCCGTCAATCCTATTTTCGTGGAATTTTCCGCAGATCTATTCAAAGCAGTAGGAAACCAAATACTCGCAAAACTTCCAGCAAAAGAGATCTTCATTGATTGAATGAATTGCTCCATTCAATTTATATTTTCGTTAAAGATTCTGTAGATTTATATTAAATTCAAATGTTTGCAATTGACGAAATATATACGAGTATAACTCTGATTCTCTATATTTAGTGTCAAATGATACTTTTATAAGTTGAGAATTAGACCAAACGGAAAGAATCTATTGGTATTCATACTGAGATCACAATTTCAGAAGAAAAATTTTGTAAATTTCATCGTAAATTATTTACTAAATGAGATATTTCTTGCGTTATTTGCATAATAAATTTTTCAAAAAACTTCCTAGGAACAAGTTTTCATTTACATGTCCCAATACTTATTTTCAAATAGAAAGAAATGTGTCAAAGTAGTCAGAAACACGAGCATCAATATGTAATGTTTTCAATTGCATTTTTACATACATTGTGTATAAAAAATTTCTTATGGAAAAATAAATATTTCGAACTAACTTTTGCATTTATCTTAAATTTTCATTTAGACATATTCCAATTTTTATGTAACAATATGTAGGACTATGAGAGATCGTTTGAATATATTTTGATATGTATTGAATATAATTTATATTTTTATTTTTATTCAAATTAAAATATATGTTTTTCCATTTTCATCGAAATTGTTCGTTTCAAAAGTTTTTCAACAATATTGCCGTTTAGAATATGATTTCCTCTTGAAAAAACTGAGAAACTTGCAAATGTGTCATCTTTTATATTGCTCTTGATATCTTCACATTTATTGGTCAAATTTGATAATATAGTGAAAGAAACGTTATTTATTAGTATAAATAACCCTTGCCAAAATAAAAAATTAGTCATTATTTCATGACAAAATGACATATACATTTGACAGTTTTTCGAATAATAAAAAAATTTTATTTCCTCTCTAAAGTTCAGTGATGATGAATAATTAAAAAACAATGAACTAATACATTGATGCAAACCTTAAAATACGGAAACATAAAACTGCGTCTCTTGCAGTATGTACAAAATTGATTCAGCTATATTGACAGCTATAATCAAACTGAACAGGATGTCTACTCATTGAACAATGAAAAAAATCGAGCTTAATCGAGAGCTTTTTCAGAAATGAAGATATGATAACATTTAATGATCTGTTGGATTGATAGAAAAATTCTGGAAATATAATTTTCAGCAGATACCTCCATTTCGATATTAATACAATTGACTGATAATAAAATCAAATGAAAAATTAAACCTTCTGAAAAATATTAAATTTTTCTGAATAAAGATAAGTTCTTCATTCTCAACAGGTATAATACCCAATTACCGAAAATAACCACATAATGTTGAATACTAACTAAATATATAACTGAAAGGGATATAACAAAGACCTCATTCTAAGCGAAAAAAACTAGAATTAACTAAAAACTAAATAATAGCATTTAATGAAATATTACAAAGAATTCAATCTGAATCAATTTACTTTAGTGAATTCCCTTTGTTCACATAACTCCTTATAACTAACCTCTATGGAGTCAAAGTGGATGTCACAATTATTGGCAACTTTATTGAATGTAGACTCCATAAACCAAATAGGGTATTGTATTAGGGAGTTTGTCCTCGGAGTATCTAGGTGGAATGAATGAGGTGGTATTACGAGAATTTTGCCTAGGAAAACGAAATTTCAAAGCGGACCAAAGAGGAGGGCAATCAATACTGTTGTGCAGTAAGTTGTACAAAAATTTGAGTGATAAAGTTTCTCTCCTGCATTTCAATGAGATTAAACTAAATCGAGTCAATAATTCGTTATTATTGACTCCTCTGTGTGGATAAACTTTATACTCCTTCTAAGCTAATAATTTCAAGAACTTTCTCTGAATAGCCTCAAGATGGCGTTGATGGCAAGTGTAAATAGAATGCCAGATCATGCTGCATACTCCAACTTGCTACGGATTAAGGTATTAAATAGTCCTTTGAATGTTGAGAAATTATTAAAATATCAAGAGGCAGATGAAATAAATTGGGTTGGTCTGAAAAGGAGTCTCAAAGTTTCGTGACTGCCAAATAATCAATTTTATTGTAAAAGAGTATTCTTCGAATCACTTTTCTGAATTCCACATAAAATGTACAAATCACCTAACCCACGGTAATAATGATTTCTTCACTTGAAATACGAAGATAAAAATGAATTTTGTTGTTAACTGTACCAATTTTGACATTCAAACTACCAAAATCTTGAACAACACAAAATTCATTTCGTTTAACTGAAATCGGTAATCACACTAAACACTTTGTTTTTTATAGTTTGATGTTAAGATTCCAACAAATTATCAACAACATCCGATGTATTACCCTATATACAATTAAAAAATATAGAATTTATACTAAAAGCTCGAATTATTTAACTTCAAACTGCGAAAGTTTCGAGAAGTGTTCTATTTGTATTAGTATAAAAGCTAAACTAACGTCGGGGTTGTAAAATTCCATAGACCACCAGCGCCAAAGTGCCATATAATCATTTCATGGCCTGTTCAAAGCTGGCCATGCAATTATACCCTAAAGGAATCGATCTAAAGCATATAAAAGAACGATTGTTCACTTTGAAATCAATGAACAAAATCAAAAAATTCCAGTGGATTCTGTCTCACATTGGTACTAGAGGAAACGAGTTAGATGACTGAATTCGACGTTGTTCTCCTCTAGAACAACGTCGTAACTACCATAATCTGGGAACAATCGACAACACCATACGTTATTTATGTGAATTAGAAGCTGTAAAAAATTATGTCAATGAAATAAAAATAAATTATAAAATAAAATTTTATGAAAAAATGTCAAAGATATGAATGTAACTCTTATTGTGGTCTCTAATAACCTGAGTTGTTGATGAGACCAATAAACATCTAAATAAAAAAAGGTTACAAGTTTCTCATGATTTGGAGAGAAATATCGACAGAACAGTATCCTGGTGAAAAAAATCTTACACTATGGTTCGGGAAATTAGTAAAGTTTTTTAGGGCTGCTGTGGTCGAATAAACTATAGTTAACATATTTTTAAATCGAAAATCATAGTAACATCATAGCCAACTATCGAAAAGTCATGAGAATAGAAGAACTATATATGTAATTTTGAATATATTACATTTCTCGGCAAGTGTGTTATTTTAAACAAATGACATTGTATACTCTTGATAATGGGCTAACATGCATGCAATAAAATGGGTTAATGGTTAATGAGTTAACATTGTACACTCTTGATAATCGGTTAACCAGCCGAAACATAAATAGAGATTTTAATATATCAGGTAAAACTTAAGTCAAATGTGTTAATTTCAATTTATTGCGTTATTTTTATAATGAAATAGTGCAGGCCCCGGTTCTTCAGTTCAATAAAAACATAAAGTGAAATTAGGATACAACCATTTCAATTTTTTTATTAAGATTTCACTTAACTCAAAAGGTAAATCAACATCATGTCATTACTATTGTTGTCCAAAGAGCTCCAATCATCGAGCCTACACTTTAAGGCTACTTCCGAACGTACCAAGACTACGACAGGAATCGAACTCACTACCACCAGTAAGCTGAAAGCGTTTCAGGATCGCTATAGTCTCATCATCTTAGTGATGAAATATTTTTCGAACTTACTATAGTACGTTTATATAGTATATTTAATTATAGCTACTATAATTGATAAACCCTTTGATATCCGTGAAAAATCGTTTCCCACACACTTGGAGTGAGATTTGGTCTATTCACTCATCACCAAGAGTTTCAGTTTCATTTATCTTGGTAATGGGTCGGCAGTCAGAATCGGATAAAATGACTAGAATATGATCAATTTTTATGAACTTTAAATTTTGAAGGGTACTCTCCAGTTATAGTTGATAATCGATCTACGATATCGATATCTATAAAAGTACTAATTAAGCACAAAATATTCCAAATTCTCAGTTAATTTTCATTTTGAAAATGAATTGGTACTAATTATAAAAAATATTATATTCTCATACGCAGTTCACTTAATTTAACAACCTGATTCTGGTGAAGTCCTTCTACTTTTCAGTATATCAAACATTCCACAAAATTAATTCTTATCATTGGAATTAATACCTGATTTGGAGAAAACCAATAATTTAAGCATTCATTAAAACATCGATTATTTAAAAATCACTCTAGTTCGACGAGTACTTCCTCTCGAGACTTCAAGGAAAAATTTGAAAGAATATGATTGGCTGGTTTGTAAATATCATGCAAGAAATATTTATATATACTCACAACACAAAATTTCTGATTTCTGAAGACATAATTCTGGTCGTTCATGGTTGATTAAAATGTTCAATCCTGTTGACTTCGTTATTGGAGTTGTAATTCTAACAGCGTTTAGTGCACATACAGCTTATGCTTTACGTGAGTAAACAGAGAATAAATTTTAAATTTAGTTGTTAATTTCACAAGAAAATTTCATTGATGTTCTAATTTTTTTCATATTTTTTGTTATATTGATTTAAAGATTTGATGTCCTAAAATTAACATTTATTGATGATTGATGAGGCCGATACATGGAGAAAACTAATATCCAAAACTAAACAATATTTAGAATTTTCTCATAATTTAATAAATATGCATGACGTGTATACTTCTTTATCAAATGCTGAATTAACATTGTTTCTAAATATTATTAACATTTATTATTGAAAACTTCAGAACTCCTAAATAATTGTTCAATTCACTGCACCGATGAAATATAATAATTCTATATATATACCAACTTATTCTTATGAAAGTTGAAAAATCCTTTCTTCTATTGTAATAACTTGTTATGATTTCTAGCTGAACCAGTTATAATTTTTACTTTCTTGAATAGTTTCGATAATTTCTATTTCAATTGTAAGGTTTTCGAATAAATACAATTCTGAATGTCTATGAAAATAACGATACTTGAAGAGCAAAGTGTGCACGAAGGAGAAAAATGAATTTGGTATATCTGTTAACACTCTAATTTTTGATAGCAGGTTCCCAATTTATTTTTTACTCTTATAGGTGCAATTGAATAAGACTTAAATTCAAACACTTGAACTTATGATTTATACTTTATCGACTACATAGCATGACGCGTTTCGTCGTTACAAACGACTTCTCTTGATGAGAGCATCTGAAGAAGTCGTTTGTAACGACGAAACGCGTCATGCTATGTAGTCTATAAAGTGTAAATCATAAGTTCAGTTTTTGAATTTTAGTTTATATTCAATCATAATGGATTTACATCAAGTAAACACCAACACTCTTAAATATTTATAGATGCAAATTTCACACAAGATTGGAAACCTCACTTTTTGTATGAAAAAGTTCCGTTTGCGGTCTCGACGTCAAATGTTCTGGCCCTCAATTCTCGCCCTATATGTATACGACAAAATTATTATTGTTTAAAGTGTGTATAAAATTGAAAGTATAGATAAAGAGTGATAAAACAAAATTCATGTCGATCAGTTTTCAATATCACTTTTTCTCATATTTCTTCTTTGATAAATTCCAGTTGTTGAAACCAGTAATTCTTTAATTATCCATGTAGTTGAAAATTGAAGAAATTATCTTTATTACTTTGAACGATTGGAATTTCCATGAAAACTAGTAATTCAATTTAGTAAGTAAATCAGATATTGATTTGAACAAAATATGCATCATTATTTATTAAAAGGATGTCTTCTTTAGATGTTAATCGTAACCTCGAAAAACTGGTCTTTTTTCAATCAGGTCGGCCATAGATTGCCATTTAATTATAGCCTCAGATATCTTACTTAAAACAACTTCTTCACTGCAATATTTGGAATACGCTTCACCAACTCTTAGCGTGGTTATTCAGAATCGTTATCATCACCTTATTAATTAATTTGGAAGATTAATTAAAACTTCAAGGTTATCAAATAAATTTGTAATTCAGAATATCACTTATTCCCACATATTTAATTTCCAGCATCAAGTTCAAATAATAAATTTATTCTGGACAATTAGTTAATCAAAGCCTCAGTGTTTCAAGAAAGCGAATGAGATGCTTTGCAATTCATGGGATTTGGAGACATCGCAAATTTTCAATTATTTTGAATTAACATTCGTGATTTATTGCAGCTGATTACATAAAAGTATGCAAATCCAATGAAAAAGACTTAGCCCAATGTATCATAAACTCAGTTAATTCCATGAGGCCACAACTGAAGAAGGGTATACCTGAACTGGATGTTCCATCATTGGAACCCTTGTTTCTCGACGAGATCAAGATAAGAAGTGGTCCAAGCGCAGTTAAACTTGATGCAAATATTACGAATATAAAAGTATGGGGCTCATCAGAATTCAAAATACTGGAACTGAGGTAAGTATCAGGGGTGGAAAAAAAAGAATAAAAAAGCCATCAAATTAAATTAAACAACATCGTCAACATGTTTCGAGCGGGAGCTCATCTTCAAGAAAAAAGCCATCGATATTGAAAATATTTTTCGAATTTTTGAAAGAATTTAAGATATCGTGTTATGTACTTACCACTTTTCAGAATATTGTGTCTTTGATAAATTTCAGTAGACATTATTTTCGAAGATAAGTAACAACCAAGTATGAAATCATTCTAATATTCATTAGAATTTATGACCCCCGTTTTAACTTTAAATAACCCAGGCTAGCATAAAACGAGGGCCACACATTCGGTCTGATTGACACTCAGTAATAACAAAGTTAAAATGTATGAATTTACTAGATTTCTTCGTATTTACAATAAAAGAAAATAACTTATCTATATAACTTTATAGATGTTGGATTCACAAGATTGTCCTTTAATATATGTAGCTTGAAGCTACATTGGCTCTAGCCAAGGTGTTATTAAGGCTCCAGCCAAGATTGAATTATCGCTCGAGTCAGGGTACTTTGAGAGCTCCAGCGAAGGTTGACATACAGCTCCAGCGAACGTACTTTTAGCTCCATCGGAGGTGACTAAAAACATTCAGGCAAATCAACAATCTATTTTAGGCTGAAGTTATTCCAAGAGTTTCTGTAGGGTCTCGATGGCACAATCACATTTACAGATAGTATGATATAATTTAATATACCAAGAAATAAAGCAAGTATCTAACATTAAATATGAACATGAGATACGAACACGTGGAATTAGCCATCGTTAGCCCACAAAAATCTTGAACCAATTTGAAAAACTAAATGAGTAGATAAATCGAGAATAATTTAAATTAGAAAATGTAATAATGATTACTGCAATATTGAAAGATAAATAATTTGAAAAGGTATCATAAAAAATAATGAAAATGGCGAAAATAATAAAAGAATGAATTCAACTCAGGTTTTCTAGACAATCCATTTATACGAAAAATAGAATTCGTTTTCATATCTTACCGTCAGTTTAGACGCCACAGATAATTAATTAATCCTCTTGGTGTTCATATAAGAATATAATCGAAGTAATTGAAATCTACCAAACCTTATGTGTACAGGAGGCCCTACACTATCAAGCGACTTGATCAAATGCTTGAGCAAATTGATTGTATCAAGCGTGATTGATAGTGTAGAAGCCCATTTGATGCTTGAAGCAAGCGTTGACGGTGATTGATAGAAAATTTGAATGAAGCAAGCGGTTGATCAAGCGGCATGATAGATTGGGCAATTTTTGTCCAGCATTGAGTCAGTCACTCTTTGGAAACCATGGCGTTGACATCCCAAACCGCGTCTCACTTCCAAACCGATCCAGAAAACTCGGAGAGGGAGTTTATTAGTTTGTTGATTGATTTATATCTGTCTGTGGAGCAATGGCTCATGTGAATTTCAGGTCTTCTAAATCCATGCCAGATGATAGGTACCTCAATGTGATCGACAATCTCTGGCTTGCAGGAATCGCTTCACGCATCTTTGTATCTTTCTTCTCAATGTCAGGGCGGAGTAAATCCAGTAGATAATCGAAATTTTCTTGGTCCATTCTCGAAAAGTTCCTGTAGTCCTATGGTTCCGAATCACATAGGAAATTTAGGAGATGTTCATGAGTGAAGCGGTTTCTCATTTTGTACCACTCCTTAGACCACCTTCTTTTCTTCTTTTCCTCTTTTTCGCGAGAAAGCGAAAGCACGATCGCAGAACTCACTGTTCCACTTCTCTGCTTCGACCGATAAGAGAGTTTTGATCAAAAGATTGAAGTGTTGATTGAAGCACGCTTGAAGCTCTCATCAATTGGAGGTTCAAGCATTTGATCAAGCCGCTTGATAGTGTAGGGCCTACTTAAGATTACGATGTTACTTCCTAGATGAATAATTGACGAAAAAGGAACGTGCAACAAGAATTGAGCCCACTATATCTGCATTTTAGATGTGCGCATATTATCGTGTCAAGTGGACTAGTTCATTCATGAAGGGATAAACACATGCATTCAATGCGAGGAATGCAAGAGTCCAGCGACGAAGAACATATAAAAGTCAACTGAATCAACAATTCAGTGGCGGCGGTAATGTGGAGAATTCACACATTACAAATTGTTAAAATCCAACAACATGGGTTGTTTTGGAGATTACCAAAGCGTAATTTCTGTATTAGAAAAACCAATGTCAAACACACAAATGATCCACACTTTTTTCGTATCATGCGTTTGTGCATTATTCTTGCTTCCACGGCATTCTCCAAACTCTAAAGTGAAGAGTTGGCGGTGACTCTTGAATGAGTTCAATATATCTCTGATATCTTGATTAACGTACAAAGATAGTTCGATTGGTAGTTGAGCTCATTACTTATAGCCTGCTCCATTCGTAGATCCGTAGATTATTTCATGTTAAAAAATTTATTTCTAGTTAGAATAAGATAATGAATAAATGTGGATCAATTAGAATTCAAAATTGAGTGTTGTATCCAAAAGGCATGAATACATATTAACAGTTATTGTGTATTCAAATAATCCGAATTTTTCGTTTGCTCATTTCATAATTTTCAGGCCCAATGTGGCGAAAAGAAGATTTGCCTTCAGGGCACTTATACCTCATATCCATTTCGAAGGTGACTATGATGTAGACATGCATATTCTGGTGCTCAAATATAAGGGAGTGGGGCCAATAAATGGAAATTTCAGTAAGTACGCTTTGAGAGATATATTCATAATTCAAAGTACTTAGCAAATTCCACAAAATTCTTTGATGAATGGGGCATTTGTTTCGAGCTAAAAATTCGTTATCAAGAATTCAATGTAATTCAAGGAAAGAAGGCTGACATATATCGAATATATTGAGAAATTCCGTGGAATTATGTCAATTACACGATACATTTGAAATTTGTTCACGTAGTGTAGTAGATTAGGTGAATGTTGAACTAGTGTTGTCATGGTCCGGTCTAAGGGCCGTCGTCGGTTGGAATCTCTTCCTAACGTTTCGGTAGCACGAGTGGCGAGCTTCTTCAGTGGTCGTTCCATTTCTGATTCTAGAAGTGGAGTGTCTTCTTATACAGGGTGTTTTTTAGATGTATAGAACTTTAAATTGCAATAAAAGAACCATGGATCATTCGGTTGACAAGAATTTTTTTTATTCGAAAGATAATCTTGTGGCATTACATTTCGAATATGATTTCTGGTATATAACCGCCACGGCTGGCTCGGATGTAGTCCAATCTGGACGTCCAATTTTCGATGACTTTTTCCAACATTTGTGGCCGTATATCGGCAATAACACGGTGAATATTGTCTTCCAAATGGTCAAGCGTTTGTGGCTTATCCGCATAGACCAATTACTTTACATAGCCCGACAGAAAGTAGTATAGCGGTGTTAAATCTTAAGGCCTTGAAGGCCAATTCACAGGTCCAAAACATGAAATTAGACGGTCACCAAACGTGTCTTTCAAAAAATCGATTGTGGCACGAGCTGTAAACATGTTGCGCCGTCTTGTTGAAACCACAGCTCCTGGACATCATGGTTGTTCAATTCAGGAATGAAAAAGTTAGTATTCATGGCTCTATACCGATCACCATTGATTGTAACGTTCTGGCCATCATCGTTTTTGAAGAAGTACGGACCAATGATTACACCAGCCCATAAAGCGCACCAAATAGTCAGTTTTTCTGGATGTAACAGTGTTTTGACATACACTTGAGGACTATCTTCACTCCAAATGCGGCAGTTTTGTTTGTTGACGTAGCGATTCAACCAGAAGTGCGCTTCATCGCTAAACAAAATTCGCTCATGAAAATCGGGAACAACGGCAATCTCGTTTTGGGCCCATTTGGCACTATTTCCAAGCGTTGTTCAGGCGTGAGTTTATTCATGATGAATTGCCAAACCAAACTGAGAATAAGTCACGTCTCAGCTGTTAAATCGCTCGCCATCTTCAAGAGTAACGCCAAGTTAAAGTTCTATACCTCTAAAAAACACCCGTTAGAATCAGAAATGGAACGATCTTTGAAGAAGCTCGTTCTCGAGCTAGCGAAACGTTAAGAAGAAATTCCAACCGACGTCGACCCTAAGACCCAAACCAGGAAAACACTAGTTCAACAACTGGCCGCGAAATCCTCAACTAATTTTTTAGGTGAATATTGTTATAATTCATAAATTTCATTGCATTTTTAGCTGATTATACCTTTACCTGCAATTTGAAGGGACACCTGATCAAAATCGATGGAAAAGACTACCTGAGATTTGATAAGATGAACTTGAAATTGAACATCGGAAAATCTTCTATTAGATTGGACAATCTCTTCAAAAAAGATCCAGTGATAGCAAAAGCAGTGAATGAGGTGATCAACGAAAACTCGGAAATATTTCTGAGAGAAATTCAACCCTCTTTAGAGAAAGCTTTGTCGGAAAAACTGACAAACATTGCGAATAAACTGACTCTAAAGTTCACATACCAAGAGTTATTCCCCTAAAATATCAAATAATTTAGCGAACATACATTACCAACATATACCTGAAATAAAGAATGATTTTTTTAGTAATCACAGTGCCTAAAAATATTTGTTTGAAGCTCAATTCACAACAATCTGTTGTAGTGAATTGAGTTCAAAGAAAATGACATTCAATGACTGAGCTTTTCTTATGAATAATAGTATGTATTAATAGGTATGAATAATAGTTGAAATGAAATATGCTGAATCAGTTGAAATATTCTGTCATTTGTTTTGAATATGAATATAGTGTAATTATATATGTTTTTGTACATGCTTTTTATAATATATATAAAAAATAATTCCAAAAATTCAGGCTGTATTTATCACCTCGACTCCATTAGAACTGGACTCTTAAATGTATAAGTATAAAGTATATCACATAAATGTATACCCTATGGAGACATACAGAAAATGTTCAGCATTTGTCTACGTTATAACACCATTACATTATATAAACCCATTGAGTAAAAATATCAACCTAAAGATGGGTTGAACAGAAAAGTTTTAGGGCCAAAAAATATGAGAAATTTTCTACTTTGTATGTGCTATTTTAAGAATATTTTGTTTTATAATAATGGGTGATTTTTCAAGCGTAGTTTTTTTTAAATCGAATAAAACACTCAATTTGCATCATATAGTCAACATGTTTATTGAAATTGATAACTTGGCCTTTCCATTTACATTTTAAAGATAACTTATTGATAACATCTTGAAGATAAGGTATTTCACGAATTACGCGTGTTATGTTATCCTGTAAGGCTTCAATCGTGTTCGGCTTGTCCACATACACTAACGACTTTACATAACCTCACAAGAAATAATCCAGAGGCGTCAAATCGCATGATCTTGGCAACCAATTCACAGGGCCATTTCGAGAGAGGAGCTGCTCTCCAAATTCATCCTTCAACATGCCCACTGTTTCACGAGCTGTGTGGTATGTGACACCGTCTTGATGAAACCACATGTCAACCAAGTTCAACTCGGCCAACTGGGGCAAAAAAAAGTTGCGTATCATGGCTCGATATCGTTCGCCGTTGACGACAACGTTTCTTCAACGGTCGTCTTTGAAGAAAACTTGTCCGATGATGCCACCAGCCCATAAACCACACCAAACTGTCGTTTTTTCAGGATGCATCGGTAATTTTTGTATGGCATGTGGCTGTTTATCACTCTAGATGCGACAGTTTTGTTTATTTAAATTTACGTATTATATTGGATTATAGAGAAGATTACATAGTTTTCTTTAATTTACAGTTGAAATTTCGTTTTTAAAAATGCCAGCTATTAACTAGCGACTTAATAACTTAAGTCGCATAACTCGAAAAGCAGCAAGTCAAAGAAATAAAAGAGCAAGTCAAACTGACGAGCAACTCCACGATTGGAATGAAGTTGAACGCAATCGTTGGAATCGAAATTAACAATATGAAAAGCTTGTGTTTAACTCCTATCGACCTGCATTCATTTATAACGTTGTAACAGATTAAACTTCACAAAAAATCATTGCTATTGGACCAATGAACGATCTGTGTCAATATTGCAGGCAAAGTTCAATTCTTATTGATAAGAAAATACTTCCAATGATGCGACAAAATATTGCGCGAAGAGTCAATTCAAATAGGCGCTATTGGTACAGTCACCGGAGCCACTATATTCATTGGTTTCCGGGAATGGACTGAATTCTGAACATTTTTTGACATATATCCAGCAAATATCTCATATAATTAATGACAATTATGGGACAATTACTTGATGAGAAATTAGGAACATACCGTTCAACTATTGAACAGACAGGTTAATAACTTTTGATACATCAAACGTGTTGATATAGGAATTTTTTGATAATTCGACTGATTTGAAATAACAGGAAGTATTGCAGTCCCTTCGTAAGTGAGTAAGTCCCAGGCTCCACAGGGAGATAAATATTAAAAACAAGATAGTGTAGCACAAACAGTAGAATATGTCTATCCGGCTTTTTGAAAAATATTAAGATCAAAATAAATGGGCGTACAAAGTTTGCCGGGTCAGCTAGTTCAATAATAAAGTCTTATACTCTTTATTCAATAATAAAGTGAAAATCAAAAGTTCAAGTGTTTGAATTTCAGTTTATATTCAAAAAATGTGCTACTCAATTTTTTTACATAAAACATCGATATGAGTTGTCCATCTCAAATTTCTGCCTAAATAACTTTCAAGAATTTTAGATTCGGATGATGAGAGGTTATTACCTAGATATAATTACATACCTTTTTTATTGCTGGTGACTTCTACATTCTATGAATATTTAACAGTTATTCAAGTATTTATTTGCATTGCTACAAATTTTCAAACTGATTGAAATTCATCAATTTTACACCAAAAGAGTATTGAAATATGTAAAAAAATACTGCACAATGTAACTAGACAATCTATGTGAAGCTGCAGTAGTATTGAAGACAAAAAATCATATAACTGAGGAACTAGGGCAATGAAACAACAATAATAATAATAATAATAAGTTCTTCACTCTCAACAGGTATAACATCCAATTAGAGAAAATAATAATATGATGTATAATAATGTATAATGAATAATAACTAAATAAATGAAATGAAAGAGATATAACAAAGAGCTCAATCTAATCTAAAAAAACTGAAATAGTAACTAATAACTAATATAGCATTCAATGAAATATTACAACGAACTCTATGAATCTAAATCAATTCATTTTAGTCAATTTCCTTTGTTCACATAACTCCTAATAATAATTTCTATGGAGTCAAAGCGAATGTCACAAATATTGGCAACTCTATTGAATGTAGACTCCATAAACCAAATGGGGGATTGTATTAGCGAGTTGGTCCTTGGCGTCTCTAGATGGAATGATTCTGGGGTACGAGAATTTTGCCTAGGGACAAAAAATTTCAAAGTGGACAAGAGAGGACAATCAATATTGTTGTGGAGTAATTTGTACAAAAATTTGAGTGATAAAGTTTCTCTCCTGTCCTGCATTGAGATTAAACTAAATCTACTCAAACTATAAGGTAACTGAGTAGGTATTTTTCTCAATTTTAAACAAAATTTATGGGTATTATCAATAGTATTAATATATTGTCTGCAAGGTAATACGTCAAAGAGTGGACTAATCAACGGAGAGGGTTCTTCAACTGATTATGAGTTTTTACAATAAATATTCCAGTGTTTCTTTAGGCGATGAGATCCCAGTATATAAACCAAAAATAATCTGACATGTGTGTTTTTTATCCATGAGATAACATATTGCAATCGAGATATTGACTGTATGAATCCAGTAGCTAATTGAATACGTATTTTCGAATACTCATTTATAAATCCTCGAGAGAAATATGTAATGACAAGGCAGTATTTGTAGACAACTTCAGTATCAATTACTGTCATTTTTGTAGGAAAGTTTGTGTATTAAAATCAAACCTTTTTCTTTCGAAATGTTTGTTTTTTTTTTCTAGAGTAGTGTACAACGTAGGGCCCACGCCCTTACAGGGGGCAATTTGATTGTTAATTCCAAAATAGACTCGACATGAGTTTAACCATTTTACACTTCTTTTTTATAACATTTCCTCCACCTTCGTTCTGAAAAATGTCGCTAAGTAGACATGGCACAATGAATGTTGGAAAACACTGATCATATAGTGTATAGTTATTGCATCAATGAAATATCCATCAAAATATTGATTATATATATATTGAAATAAATTAATCAATATTGATCAACGATAGTTATTACTCTCTAACACGATCTCCTATATTTATTTTTCAAATATTTCGTACTTTTCATAACGTTGAGTCATAATATTTACAAGTTATTCAAGAAATCAGTGAAAATAAATTTGAATATGATGTGTATTTCAATGAAACACACACGAATGCTTATACACGTGTCCTTAGTCTTACTGAGAGTGATAAAATTCTTTTAATCTAACAGAACCAACATTTATTAACAAAAAAAATTGTTTGTCATACCATGATCCGCTGTGTTGTCAATTAATTCAAATCCATAATTTTTTCATGTGACACAATTATTATATAATAGGACAAGATTATTCGTCAATGACATTACAATGTCATGGACTTCAAACATATATTGAATTTGAGTAAATCCGTTACAAGATTTTCCAAACGCCACAAGTCGACAACACCACAAAAGTAGTATTCATATACTGAAATTTCGAATTTACTGAACGCAGATATGATACACGTAGTTTCCAAAATGCTTCAACCTTAATGAGTAATGAAACGTATTCTAATTTCACGGAGTAGAAAAATCATTATTGTAAACACTCCTATGGCAATGTGTAATCTTTTTCTTGTAAATGATCTGAATGAATGAAGTTATGGATTTATCGTTATTTACTTATAAAATATAACGAATTAATGAAGGTCAAGTGATCTCTTATTCTGGTAACCAGATTTGATGACCATGAAATTGTGGGTATGTTCAACTTCCCATGGTCTTAACGGGGATTTTTCATCGAAGCTATATTCTATTTAAGAATATATAATTTGTTATTTTATTTTTTCCTAAAATATTCAAATTGATTCAGTAATTCGCAATAATGACTGCGTCAAACATAAGCGATTAAAATTAAAATGCATATATAAATTCTTTGACATAAGGTTTTATTATTGACATAAGGACATATTTGTTCTTCTTAGGTGGCAATATTTGAAAATTTTCACTAAAAATGTTCTCTTTTCATTTACCTCAATTATTTTTGGTGCTAATTCAAAAATATTCGAAAAACGATAAAACTTCAACTATTCTAATAAATAATCCAACAAATATTCCTGGCAAATATTATAAGAAATACTTTTTAACAGAATTCAGAAATGGTGCTTACAGAAAATACTATAATTCTAAAGGGGGGAAGAATATTATTGTTGGGATCAAAAGGCTATCAAACCGAAATTCTATTCGACATAACCGAATAAGTTATTAGTTGTTATAAAAAGAGGTTAATGACTTTTTAATAAAAGTCAAGAGCTCAACTGAATTGAACAAACTTTCTATCGAAATAAATTTTTCAAAGGAAATTATGGAAATTATATTATCAACTTATAATACGCATGAGGAAGCAGTCGGTAACGTTGTTTAAGTTGTTTGACTCTCATCGATACAGTGTAGCCAAATATAAATTTGACAAACTCGAAAACGAATATCCTGCAAATCTCCTGCAAAGATCAAGTGGCGTACGTCACTCATATAAATTGTCGATTCGTTATTTTGTTGGGGATGAAAACTACTATGCTGTTCGAATTAATTGGGACAAACATTTTTTTCTTCGTTCGAGCTAATGTAGTAAGTATGTGAGTACCAGGGTGGCCCAAACACCCTCACACCTGCTTGTTTATTACTTGAGGCGACGTGAGGGTTCGACCTTGAACATCATTTACATTCTGAGCGGTTTTACCTCGCCAGCAATTCAGTTGTGAGCCTATCACGATTCAATTCCATTTTCCGGCCGAGGAGAATCTTTTAAGTTACTGTAAACAACACAAATAGCGCTCATATGTCAAAACGTTTCTGAGTACGTATAATCTCAAAAATGTCAAACTTTACGATAGTGCCGACACTTGCCGGATTGCAACACTAGGATTGCTGAATCCGGAAACATAACAGGCAACCCTTATATATATAAGAAAATGAACACTAGAACATTCATTTGAAAAATTCAAATTAATCAAGAGAATGTTATAGTAGAGCTAGATATGTGAACGTGTAAGATGTGATGTCTTCATTATCCTTCAAGGGATAAATGTTAGAGAAATATTGGAATCGATGCCACACCTGATGGAAGTGCGAGACATATATGTTTCGTTCTGCAAGGAACTCGTCAGTCGCACCACGTCCATTCCAGTGAGGCAACGATTTCAACCCCCAAGCATCTTCTTGTGACTCCAAGTGGAAGATCGTAGAGTTATGAAGACTCCACAATTCCATCTATAGGAATCAGTAGAAAACACCTATCAGATTATATACACACCAAGCATCGAAATTTCACATATCTTCTATACCCGTAGGTATCTACTAAATTGCAATGTCTATTTGACAAATATCATCGAACGATGTTTTTGAATGTCAACAGGTTGCGTTAGTAGTACGCTCGCGTTTATTCCCGTATTTCAGGGAATAAACGCGAGATTATTGACATTTAAAAGCATCGTTCGATGATATTTGTCAAATAGACATTGCAATTTAGTAGATACCTACGGGTATAGAAGATATGTGAAATTTCGATGCTTGGTGTGTCTATAATCTGAGAGGTGTTTTCTACTGATTCCTATAGATGGAATTGTGGAGTATTCATAACTCTACGGTCTTCCACTTGTAGTCACAAAAAGATGCTTGGGGGTTGAAATCGTTGCCTCACTTGAATGGACGTGGTGCGACTGACGAGTTCCTTGAAGAACGAAACATATATGTCTCGCACTTCCATCAGTTGTGGCATTGATTTCAATATTTCTCTAACATTTATCCCTTGAAGGATAATGGAGACATCACATCGTACACGTTCACATATCTAGCTCTACTATAACATTCTCTTGATTAATTTGAATTTTTCAAATGAATGTTCTAGTGTTCATTTTCTTAAATATTTCATTCAGTGCCATAAGCACAAAAAATTTCATTTTCTATATATATATATATATATATATATATATATATATATATATATATATATATATATATATATATATATATATATATAAATAAATATTCATTAATTTATATCGATGTCATTAATTTTTTGAAGAAGGTTAAATCACAATAATTTTTTGTGGTTATTTATATCAAGACATAGTTATATCAAGGTTCCACGTCATATATTGAGTTTCATTCCATAATTGATTTAATGGTTACACATACAATAATCAAAATAATGAGTTCAATAATGTCACATTTTTTACTATTAATTAGATGCTTACCTATATTATTTCACCATTTATTTCAATTGATCTCGAAGTTCGATTCATATCATATATATATATATATATATATATATATATATATAAATATTAATTTTTTTCATGAGTGGTATGGCTGATATATATATATATATATATATATATATATATATATATATATATATATATATATATATATATATATATATATATATATATATATATATATATATATATATATATATATATATATATATATATATATATATATATATATATATATATATAATTTTTCTATAAGTTCTTAATTCCGAATTTCATGAATGAATTACAAAATCGAAACGCTGTCTCAAAACCAATATAAATTTGGTATTTCTTTGCATGTTATTGCATGATCAAGATGTAAAGAAACTCCATATTTGATATAATCGATATGATTGAACATAATTAATAAAGCTTGTAATTTTTTGTAATCTTTTGTTCTTAATAAAATTCGTTCATCTGTTCCACAGTCTTCCAGCTGTCATTGATGATGGTAGTTTCAAGCCGAAACAAGGCTCGACATTGTTGAAGGTTCTTTCGAACCAAAGGGTAAGGTCATCAGTGTGTAAATCAAAAGCATGCGAAATGAATATAAAAGCGATGTCAAATGTAGATAGTAATGCTGGTTCTTTGAAAGGTCCAGTCTCGCTTAATCGGAAGTGTCTATTAATTCAGTGATAGCAACAAATATTCAAAATCGAATATTGAATATTAAATTGGAAGGTATTCTTTGAGGTGTTTGTTGGATGAAGAAGCTAAAATATTCTCTGGAACATAAAGATATTTTGGAAATAAATGATTCAGAAACATTTTGATATTTGGTAAACCATTGATGCGACTCTATCTTTTATATTCATTTCAAATGCTCATCTCTTCTCATCTTTTTTTTTCGGTTAGTTTTTCCACAGCGAATTGCAGATACAAAAACATAATATTTTAAAATACGTTGGAATTGATCCAAAAACTTTTCGTTGCAAATTCTAGCTATTATTTGACCCATACATCGAAAAAAAAATTTTCTTTATTTTCTTGGTTGCATTGCCTTATATTTTACTTGTCCCATTGAGTAAAAAAATTCAATCTTGTGTCTTCTTCTCATTTCATAAAATGTAATGAAGAATGATTTTTTTAAATTCAGTAGACCTAGCCATTGGGCTTGTAATCAATGTAAATTATCCAGAATTATCATTATTTAAAATACTTAAAACATAGATAAACACAAACACCCATGGCTTCAGCAGGGCCTGAACCCGAGTTCTACCGCATCGTAGTAGGTTGTTCTCCCGACTAAGCGATCGGCAATGATTGATTTGATTCAATAATGAATTTAACAATTCATTGACTTCATTTAACCAAATATTGATAAAGTTCACTGAGTGTTCTCATGGTGAAACATTGTTTAATATATTAAATAAAATACACTTAGATAAGTTACACAAAATATATAAAAAATAAATACTTAACAATTGTTCTTATTTATTTAATATTTAATAATTTAATAGTGTTGGCGTTTACTTGATATAAATCCATTATAATTGATTATAAACTTAAATTCAAACACTTCAACTTATGATTTACATTTATTGACTACATAGCATGACTTTTCAGATGTTAACAGAATAATAACAAGTTTGAAAAAACAGGTATAAATATCAGTATCAGGTATTCTACGAATTTGGGTTTTACCTAAGTTATTCCATTCAGAAATCTAATTTTTATTACCTGAAAAGGTTTAACAATGGTGAATTGTTTAATTCTATCTTTTCATTGAGCAAATTTCCAGAATTTTTATGCCGATTTATTTCCACTATTTCCCAAAAATCTGATTGACTACTTTTCTGTGTATATTATGTAAAATTTTCAAATTCGTATCAAAAGTATGGCTTTCTGTTAATAAATGGTTAGCATAATTCGAATTGCTTTTGCTATTCGCCAGACTATATTTATGTTCCTGGATTCTAATACGATATATATATATATATATATATATATATATATATATATATATATATATATATATATATATATATATATATAAGAACAGCATGAACTCTCGTAGATATTATATAGATACATCGCGTAATTCGCGATTTTTCTATGATGGAACGTTAATCTATAAGTGTCATTCTTTGTTTTCGGATTCAACTATAACCTTGTCTAGATCATTTTTGATACTCCATCCCTACATGTTATGCGTTTTTTTCATTTTGAGTATCTTTTATATGAATTTTCAGTAAATTTCAGCATCTTTTTGATACAACCTCAATTCGTAAGTTACCACATATCTATGTATATTTGACATTTTCTCACTTTCAATATTCTAGTTGCTCCTGATGAAGAGATAAATATAATTCTCGAAAGCTTGAGATACAAAGAAAAGAGTACACTTATTTCAACCTGAAGACTGCTATCCCAAATATATATTTTCTATTATTATATTATCAAACCAGTCAAAATATATTTGTTATTTGTATAAACTGAATAATGGGTTTCTTCGATAACATCCGCCAACAATATGGGCCAGAGATATTGAAACATGTTAAAGAGTACTCAAACAACAACAGAAAACTGTCAAATCTACGTAATAGACGGATTTATTTGCTGAAATGTAGATCGATAAGAGTTTTGCCGAACCACATATCACACAGCATTGGACACTTGGGTAGACAGATGGAATACAAGGATGCAGTGACGGGACAGAGGATACATAAATTTGTGTCTGGGTTTGGACACAGGTTGATGAACTTTGAAGTTGACCTAACTCATAAGAACATACAATTCTTGTCAGCCAGGCAGATCCTACTGGAGGACATAATTAGGGAAGCAATTACACCATATTTGTGGGTACAGTTCAGACATATTGTTTCCGTCGCTTACAACAAGATTTTCAACAAAGTCAAGGTTAAGAACATCAAGAAATTACAACGAATTAGAGATGAACACTTGAAACCAATGGTCATTCAGGACAAATGGATAAGTAACATATCTGAGGTACAATTACCTGAAGATGTCAGAACCATCTTAGCCTTGGGCCCTAAGTTTTGTTTGCCACCTTCCAAATTAGATCTAAATATGGCGGGACTCCTGTCACAGTTTGATCCTGTTTTTTCCAATATTCAATCCCAAAATGAAAAGGATATCTTAGCCGCCAAACTTGCTAACATTTTGACAAATTATGTCCATAAGAATGATTTTGAACATAATCCAATCATCAACACTATGTTCATTAATACCAGTAAATTCCTCAGGGAACACCCTGAAATTATTGTTGTACAATCTGACAAGTGTAATGTGACAACAGTCATGAGAAGATCACAGTATAATGAACTCGCTTTAGAACAACTAAATGATACTCAGTGTTACCAAAGATTAGACAGAGACCCAAGTAACACAATTCAACAGAAGGCCAATAAGTATATCTCGAGTTTGAAGAGAGCGAACAAAATAACTCCAAAACAGGCATCAGACTTGTCATTTTACAGAGGTACTGCATCGAAATTTTATGGGTTGCCCAAACTCCATAAGGATCCCATCACCTTAAGACCAATTATTGCCTCGATTGATAGTCCAAATTTCGGGATTGCAAAATATGTCACAGAGATTCTCACAACCTCGTATGATACGTCTAATGCGTACTTTACAAGAGACTCATTTGATTTTGCATTGTTCGTTAATGGTTTAATACTACCGAAGGATTTTGTGATTGTCAGTTGGGATGTGGTTTCATTGTTTACAAATATCACATTCACGATGACTAAACAATGCATTGTAGATAAATGGACAGATATAGAACCAAATTGTCCAATACCAAGGGATGATTTTCTTGAAATGTTGAAGTTTATATTTGATACAACTATCTTTTCTTTTGGAGGTGTTTATTACAGG
The DNA here is from genome assembly GCA_030704895.1 of Henosepilachna vigintioctopunctata. Taxonomy (NCBI): domain Eukaryota; kingdom Metazoa; phylum Arthropoda; class Insecta; order Coleoptera; family Coccinellidae; genus Henosepilachna; species Henosepilachna vigintioctopunctata. The sequence continues at coordinate 12,582,294 of JARQZJ010000121.1, forward strand.
CAGAGAGAGGGTACCCCTATGGGTTCTTTGGTATCACCCATAATTGCTCAGTATGTAGTTGACTACATCTTAAATAAAAGCCTTGAACAGTTTCCTTTCCAAGTCCCATTCTGCAAAAAGTTTGTGGACGATATAATAACGTCAGTACCCAGAAACTGCATCAATGAAGCACTGCGAATATTGAATGCTGTTGATTCATCTGGTATGATCAAGTTTACAATGGAAGAGGAAACCGACTGTTCTGTCCCATTCATGGACATGAAAGTCATAAGAGAGGGCCAGACTGTATTCACTGATATTTATAGAAAACCCATGGCCTCTTCCAGATATATTCATTACTTGTCATACCACCCATTCAGGGTAAAAATCAACTTAATTTTAAATTTAAAAACAAGAATAAATAAACTTTCGGATATCAGATTCAGAGATGACAATATGAGGACATTATATAACATCCTGAAGGGAAACGGATACCCTGACTCTTTGCTAAAAAAGCTCCTCTTCAACACACCGGATCGTGATGTAGACACTAACCATGTAAGGGATGACGGACTTTCCACAGATCGATTTAGTTGCGTTACATTACCCTATATCAATAATTTAACATCCAGAATAACCTCAGTATTACCAATGGATCGCATTAGAATTGCTACAAGGAACGTAAAAAAGGTCGGAAAACTTTTTCAAGATTGAAGGACAACACACCTATCCTCAATCAAAGTCAAGTAGTTTATGAGATTCCCTGCTGTAATTGTGAGCTTGTGTATGTGGGCCAAACAACAACAACCCTATCACAGAGGATCACTTTACATAGGAGTAATATTAGGACAAGCAAGCAAAATTGTGCTCTGACTAAGCATTGTCTGGACAACGGACATCACCCTGATTTCAATTCAGTGAAAATATTGGATAAAGAGAATAATACCAAGAGAAGACTGTTTCTGGAGATGGTGCGGATATACCAGAATAAGAACAGCATGAACTCTCGTAGAGACATTGACGGTCTGAGTTCGATATTTTCCTACTTAATTGACTACGATGCCAAAAGACATAACAGTTGTCCCAGTCTGAATACTGTCAGTGTCAGTAGTTAAACATGTCACTCGGTTTGATTTGTTGTGTTTGTGGATGTGTGTGTGGGTTGGTACTGGCGATGTGTAGTAGTTCTGTGAATGATGGATACATCTATATATATTATTATATTATCAAACCAGTCGAAATATATATATATATATATATATATATATATATATATATATATATATATATATATATATATATATATATATATATACCGGGACATGTTCCACAATTCAATTGGTAAACAGCTGATTGTCTTCTCTTTTAAGTTTGTTTTTATTGTTCTTAATGTGTTTCTATAAATTATTGTTCGTTTTAAATGAAATATTAAACTTATGTTTCTTCAAAAGGGTTTTGACTTTGTGTCAGTTCCAAAGTATGTTTAACTATTATATTTACGATTTCTATCAGACTGATGAGGAAATACTTCTAAATGAACAAGTAGATTTTCAATTATTCTCCCTACTCACATCCATTGTATAGATATAAATTTGTTGTACGTTCCTTATAGTAGTTTAGTCTTGAAAATGAGCTAATGCTCGAAACATATTGACTATTCATATTGTTAAATAAATCGTGAAACATTAAGCCAAGAGTTTAATTTAATTTAATATTCAATTATGTTTCACCAAGAGTTAAGAGAGAATTTAATCTCAGTCATTAAAAATACTATTCGCTGAGATTTCTGACACAGTTTATTGTGAAGAAATTTTGACACCAGTTCGCTCTCATAATTATTATTAACCGCAATCTGTTTGATGATGTTCAGTTCTTTATTGAAGTTTTCTTCTGACAAAGTTTTTTTTGAAGTCATTTTTTCTAATGACTGAAATTGAATTCTCGCTTAACTCATGGTGGATCATAATTAAATATCAAATTAAACTCTTGGCTTGATGTTTCACGATTATATTTATCAACATAAATTAGTCAACATGCTGTTGGATATAATCGTGAAACATTAAGCCAAGAGTTTAATTTAATTCAATAAAGGTATATTATTTTATCTATATATCATACTATGGAAAGCTGCCATTTTATATGGGTATAGGTGGCATGATGAGTTATGTATTATGGTATCCGTATGGGAAGGCTTATGGAAAAAAGAAAAATCGAATTTATTATTTAATCTTGTAATGGTCAAGTCTAAAAAATTAATGGATTTATCAGATTCTATTTCGGTTTTATATTCGGACGAACTGCATTAATGAAATTCTCAAAATTTTTTAATAAACGATCGGTGAAACAGGTGATTATATCATCTACATATCTGAACCAGAATACAAACTGTTTGAAATTTGTGTTTTTTTTCTCCAAGTCATCTATAATTTTTCCATCCATGTTGTTATTCAGTTATAAATGAAAGTATTTATTTATTATAAATTTTGTGGAACCTAGCCAAGTGTTCTTTATTTAATATGCAACTAAAGTATTCTGTAAAACACGTGAAAATTTTTAACCTTATTTGAACCCCAAATCTCCATATATTTGTTGCAATCTACAAATTCAATTTCTACTTCATGAATACTGTACCGAATAAAGAAACCTAATATGTAGATATTATTACAGATCACCTTCAAATACATAGTTTAATTTTTTTCCAAAGTTTTCTTGATAATTGTGATCAATATTAAGAAATGCAGTAAGTTTAACATTGACACTTTCCGTTTACTTATTGCTTTCAAGCTCGGATAATTTGTTATAAGTAGGATTCGAACATTTCAACTGCATCATATGCAACTTGTTTTCCTTGAGCCCAATATCCCACACGATGAATACAAAAAATAAATGCAACTCCTAGTTTTGCGGAGAATTTACCATTTTCTTCGATAGTGATTAAAACACAATTTAACTGGGTTGCCTTTTCAGTAGAAAATAAGGTGAATATACAGAAAACTAAGCAATCAAAACTGGTCTTCATCATTTTTGTTATAATTGAATCAATTCTTTATTGAATATATAAAAAAATTTCAATACACGTCAGGTAAATGACTTTAATTAACAGATAACTATTTCCCTTTAAAGTTTGCATAAAAATATCAACGAATTTTGGTTGGAGTAAATAAGTGTGCGTAACAATAATCAATTATGTTAGTCACCTGAAAATAAGCAATCCATTGATAATCCTCTGTCGTATGAATAAACGAGTAAGGAAATACGTATATGGAACAAAAATTAACGAGAGTTTCTGTTGTTCAACCTTTATGGAATAATATGAAGAGTTCATGTTGTCTTAAAATAAACTAAGATTCAAAACTCTAGTCACATAATTTATGAAACGGTTTGCGCTCGTAGTTCGATGCTTATTATTCGTACATTTATTTTTATTTTTGTTGATATGTTTCAATACACAACTTAGCAGTTCTGCACGTAAGGTACTAGCTTGATGTAGCTATATCCCATAAGTTATCTCTGTATCTATGTTTTACTGTAGATACCTGTTTTGAATTGTTCAATTAAATATTATGAGATACACAATACACTATACTACACTGCAGTACACTACATTACTCTATAATACACATTCTTACCTGAGGTAATACATAGAGTTTCAATGATCACCTCCATTTTATATCTGTTTTCAGTAAAACACTACTCGAAATTTGCATGAAACTACTTCGAAAAAATTGAATAAACGTAACAATAATTGACAGGTAATATACTGTACATATTTTTGATACAATTTAACTCTATCCGAGTGGGTATTCGATATCACTTAAAACTGTTGGATTGAAAATTGGTAAAACTTGTTAAATATTTAGGCGTTATGTTAAATGACAAATTGAGTTTCAATGATCATGTTGATTTGATTCCGTATGAAAACACGAAGAAAATCAACTTACTCAAAAGAATTGGAAAAAATCTGACGATATAACGGGTGATTTTTTGGTGAAGTTTTTCAGGTTGGCGGCACTGGTTGGTAATGGCATCCAAACGTCATCTGTCAAAGTGAAAAGTTTTCAGTATACCCTAGCATTTCATCTCGGAAAAACTTAAAAACGAGCACGATTGCAATTTGTTGAAATTTACTATCAAAATTCGTGCTCTGTGAAAAATGTGTATCGTTTGTTACGACCATATGATTGTCGTCATAATCGAGCTGGTGAATCAACAATTCGCGCTGTTATCACCAAATTCCGCACTAAGTTCACTTTGTTGGATATCAAACCATTGTCTCGTATGCGTACACTGCGCACTGAAGAGAATATTGCAGCCGTAGCGTACAGTGTTAATGAGGATCGTGAAATGTCAATTCGTCGCCGTTCTCAGCAATTGGACATGTGTTACTCAACCACTTGGAACATTTTACGTTTTGATTTGGGTTTGAAAGCCTATAAAATTTAACTCCTGCAAGAGTTGAAGCCAACTGACCTACCACAACTTCTAATTTTTGGTGAAAGGGCCTTAGATCAGCTTAATGAAAATCCGCTGTTTCATCGAAAAATTGTGTTCAGCGAGGAGGCTCATTTCTGGCTTAACGGATATTTAAATAAACAAAACTGTCACATTTGGAGTGATGAAGAGTCACATGCCATACAAGAATTACCGATGCATCCCGTAAAAACGAGAGTTTGGTGTGGTTTATGGACTGGTGGCATCATCGGTCCATTTTTCTCGAAAGACGACCATGGAAGAAACGATACCGTCAACGGCGAACGATATCGAGCCATGATACGCAACTTTTTTTTTCCGAGTTGGTCGAGTTGAACTTGGTTGACATGTGGTTTAATCAAGGCGGTGCCACATGCCACACACCTCGTGAAACAATGGACATGTTGAAGGATGAACTTGGTGAGCAGCTTATCTCCCGAAATTGCCCTGTGAATTGGCCGCCAAAATCCGGAGATTTGACTCCTCTGGATTATTTCTTGTGGGGTTATGTAAAGTTGTTAGTGTATGTGGACAAGCCGAACACGATCGAAGCCTTACAGGATAACATAACACGCATAATTCGTGGTATACAGGCAGAATGCTCGAAAAAGTGACGCAAAATTGGACCTTACGAATGGACCATTTGATACGGAGCCTCGACAACATTTGAATAAAGTTATCTTCAAAATGCAAATGGTAAAGGCCAAGTTATCAATTTCAATGAAAATTTTGAGTATATATGATGCAAATTGAGTGTTTTATTTGATTTAAAAAAAAACTTCACTTGAAAAATCACCCATTATATGAAGTTATTGCCCTTTAAGGCAATAATAATGCCATATTTTGAATATTGTTCCACTAAGTTATTCGGAAGGAGTAAGGGAAAACTCAACATCTACAAAAGCTACAGAATAGAGCTATGCGAACCATTTTGAAGTATAATAGATTTAGGTACCCCAATCCAAGTCATTCCAAATTGTTTGGAACTGATGTAAGTTAAGCAGAGAATACTTTACGCCAGATATGTATTTATATTAAAAATTGAAATATAATGATTAAGAATGATGAATATTTTTGGTATTTAGTTTTTTTAAGTAATGGATACTTTTTTTCAGTTATGAGTACTTAAAATATTGTCATTCTGTCTTTTCAACGATTTTTTAAAAGTTTCAATATACAGCGCTGTCAAAAAGACAAAACGTAAACGTATGTCTTAAATTGACAGTAAACTTCATTACACTACAATACACCATACAACATAAATTTCAATGGTTAAGTTTATTCGAAACACCAAATTACAAAGAGTTGAAAGTATATCAGAAATTCCGCTTCATTCGATTTGAAATGAATAATATTCATTGATTATATCAGTTGACCTATTCTAATCTTGCTATATATCGACATATACATATAATTAACGAAAATCTTTATTCAATTTATAATTCATTGCCAATAATGGTTATTTCTCGTACGGAAATGACGTTTTGTATAAGCTATTTCGTCATCTGCAAGTCCAAACTTGGTACAGTTTCTTCATTTTTTAGAACACATTTCCATTTCAAGTCAAAATTAAAAAAGAAGGCCAAAGTATTCTAGTTGAAATAATATCAAAATATTCTCAAAAAAAGCATATGAAAGTAAGTTAAATAAACACAAGCAATCCTGAAATATTATGAACTTTTCGCTAAGTTTTAACAAAGTGAAGAACGTATTTTCAATGAAATGCACTTTTAAAAATTTTAAATTTCACTGAATTAAAAATTATACGTTTGTATAAAATATTATTGAAGATTTTTTAAAAGTGGAAATTATTGTGTTATGAATTTTTGCTCTAAAGTTCCAAGGACTTACCACTATTTTGTTTGTTGTTATTATAAATAATTATCACTTTTAAGATGATAATTCCTTCAATGAAGAGATGAGTGTCTTTATGATTCAAATCATATTTAAAAACCAAATTTACTCAATTAAAAATATTAACTTGTTCTCCTTGATAAAATATTTATGAAGTAACTATTGGTAGTTTTCAAACACGACGGAAACTTAGGATATCACGCATTCACTAGAATTATTCAATGATTCCTAATTGCAAGATTGCCCAGCATTTCCACGTTAATTGCAACATCAATCACTGAAAAAAAGTTACTCTACATTGACCAGAACTTCCTATGAACTGTCAAGGAAAAATGTGAAACAATATGATTGGCTGATTTGTATGCAGCGAGCATGGAATATTTATAAATAATCTTAAACGAAATCGAATTTGGTAGTTTGATACAGAGCATCGCGGTGTTCCGACAGTGATAAAAATGCTTACCATTACTCAACATGTTCTAGTAGTTTTAGTTCTTGCAGTGTTAAGTACGCATGCAGCCAAAGACCTACGTAAGTAATAGTTCCCACTTAGCTCAAATTTAGTGTAGTGTAATGAAAATTGAGGTTAAGTAATGAATGCAAAAAAGTTCCAGTAAACTTCACTTGCATTTCATTTCTTTTTATTTTTAATATGAAGAATAATTCTTGATATTTTATCAGTTTATCTAATTCAATAATTTAAAACACCTGATTCCACTACTGAAAATATTGAATTTTTCTATAAATGTATCTGTTTTTCAACACATTTTCGAAAGTTTCATAGCTGATATTAAACAGGTAACGATTTATTATTCATATATCTGCCCTGTTCGTTGGTTAATCTTTAGAAATTACATATGTAATACTTTTGCGGTGTTTCATCAGGTTTTAAGCAAAAAATAAATAGGTATTCAAAAGTTAACATTATATTTTTTGTTTTTTATCAGTTTAATCTGAATCTCATGCTTCTTCGTCTTCAGCGTTTCGAAACATAGAAAATTAATATAAATCATTATGAATAGATCAGAAATAAGTCCTATTGGAAGATTGAGAATTAGATATTTGTTCATGCATTTTCCGAAATTTCTGTATTTTTATAATGGAAAATTATATCTAATCGTCTGCATTAATTTGGTTGTAGCGGAGAAAACATTCATTTCTCTGCATAAGAAGAATCTGTGTTCTGAAGTGAAAAAAAGACGTTTGTGAGAAAAGAATATGAAAAATTGTAGCAAAGTGAAATGAAAAGCTATATATTTTCCAGTTGATTCATATCATCAAATCGTTGAATTGTTCAACTAGTTTTTGATGAACAAGTTTTTTAATGCTTTCAGAGAACACACTGAAAATACTTTTCGAAATAATTGAACAGAATTCTCCTAATGAAGAGTTGAAAGTATCTTTGGGATTTAGAAAATATATATTATTAGCTGCGACTGTTTCACAACAAATCGTAATTTTTCAAAGCTTCGGAAAGATTGGAGAATTGAAATTCACATATTGACACGAAATAGAATCCTAAATAATTGAACCACTTCATATTTATGGTATACATTAAAACATTCACGAATTTTTATGAAATTTGTTGAATGAATACACTCGACATTGTTTCCAGTTATCATACCCTTTTCAAGAGTGTTATATTAAGACTTTGTTAGATAAGGTTGGTAGATTGAAACAGGTGTCCAGTGTTTCAAACAATTTGTTTGGGAATTAGATGAATGTTTTCAAGTAAACGACTCATTGAACAATGCTCCAAGCGTTTCTGTTCTTCGATATTCTCAATGTGAATATTATATTATATATTATTTTATATTTATCATTCAGAATATTATATTATACATTTTTTTATAATTTATTATATTAGATATGCTTCGATGTTCTTCGAATTCGTCCATATTGTGTTTTTGAACTTGCAATTACGTCAAGTTAAATACACCATGGAATTCAAAAGATTCTGAAACAATTAAATCACTATGATCTATTTTGACCCTATGTGGTTATCTTCACGATCTACTTGTGTGGAACGACACAAATTCGGTTTTTTTTACATTCAGAGTTCAATTGATCTCCAAGCGCCATTTTTTTTACTCTATTATATTCAGTGTTTGATCCTTGTACAATATTATTCCTGTCATTCGATGGTATATTTATATAAGCACCGTATGCGTATAGTGTCAGTTGCAGTGGTTGATCTATAGTAGCAAGTATGTCATTAATATAGATGATAAATAACAAATAGCCCAGTATGCTGCCTTGCGGCACGACTTGTCCAAAGTATTTTTACCAGATATATAGTACCTCGATTTTGTTCTCATTTGTAATCTTTGTTGACGATATTTATGGTAACTTTCAGATAGGTTGAGCAGGTTTTCTTTCACATCACAAGCCTTCAGTTCATTCAGAAGCTTCACATGCTGAACACAATCGAATGGCTTCGAAAGGTCCAAAATAGACCAAAACCTACTTCACCCTTTTAAAGTGCTTTTATCAGATTTTTATGAGTTCAAGAATGAAAGTACTTCTATCGGTGAAGCCATGCTAAGAATACTTTCAACTTTTTAAAAAATTTCAGGAGTCGATTTGGTAGATGTTTTCCAAACATTTTTCAAACTGCTGCTAATAAGCTTTTTACGGTCTATAATTTCCCATATCTTTTGAAGATCCTTTTTTATATATAGGCAAATCAACCAATAATTTTAGAGCTTCAGGAAGGATGCCAACTACAAATGCTCTATATATGAAAAGTTTCGAAGGTTTTCTTATGAAAGTAATAATCTTTATGATGATAGATATTGGTGTCTGGTCATATCCAGGGGATTTTGAGTTTTCCAGTTGTTTCACCACTTTAATTTTTTCTGTGATCGAATTGGAAAAACGAAAGAAAAGTTCCGGACAAACTTCACTTTTCTAGTGTGTTGTTAATTCATTTTATCAATTGTATTACATGTAATATTCACAAAATGACAATTTTTTGTGAGTCTCCAGAGGCAATCCTTCTTTCCTTCCAATGTTGCCAGTTAGAAAATTTATGATATTCCATGTGGCTTTTGATGATACAATTATATATACATATAAATAGACCAGCGGCTCGTTGGTCTAGGGGTTCAAATCCCGGACGAGCCCAGATACTTTTACTCACCACAGGCTACAATCTTTGTGAGAAAATTATTATCTTTGTTAAAGAAACAAAGAATTTCCATAGATGTCGAATGTCAAACTTATTTTAAAAAAATGAAATTTTTTTTTTATATTTTCACACATTCATTTTTAGTATCAGAGGAATATTTCTGTCTGAGCATTCGTTTCTATCTATTTTATCAACATCTTTTTAATTTAGTTTGTATTTGTTTTTCTTTCATTTTTTATTCGATTTTCTTTAACAAGCAATAAATCATATATATATATATATATATATATATATATATATATATATATATATATATATATATATATATATATAGAATAAGGAAGTAGAACTGAAGTTTCGTGTAGGCAAGAGTTGAGATAAAATTAATGAAGTATGTTGCTATGGCAAAACAATTTCGAATTGATTACCACATTTATTGAAATGATGGTTTATTTTCAAATCAAGCTCAGATTAAGGTTCACCTCGACAAAAACAGGTATATTTCACCTAATTATGAAGGTCATTTGTAGTTTGTCATTTGATGATTATCTCAGAGAAACCAATATAGCCAATGTTATTTTTCAGTATTCTGCATATATTCTTGTAACAACCTTTTCCTGATCGAGTTATTATTTACGATAACAATTTGGAGATTTTCAAGGCTATGAAATAAATATATAGGTGAATATTGACAAGGATCACTGAGTCGCACATATCTGGTTTTGGACCTTGCAATTTACACTAGGTTGATTGAAATCATGAATTATCTAAAAATTATCAGTGATATGATTATAGTATCATTAAAGGTTAGTAGTAGATCTACTGGATGATTAATTTCGCATTAATTTACTGAATGAAAAAGTAAAACGAGCTTTTTTCAGAAGATAAGGTGAGTTTAAAATTTTTTTGAAATGTATTTATTTATTCATCAATATCCCATTTGTTCCCTTCAAGATGATTCCTCTCAGATATAATATCTGCTTATCACTTATAGCAGCGCTTCTTTAAATTCTCGAAACACTTCTGAAATGCGATGTTCAGTTTGGCCATAAGCACATTCTCCGATTCTAACTTTACATATCAACTGTGGCAAAACGCTTTTCTTTCATTGGTCTCTTCAGTTTTGTGAATAGGAAAGTCTTAGCCAAGTATGGAGCTAACAGTGGTAAAGGCATTATTATGGTGTTGTTTTGTCCAGAAAATCACGAACAAGTATGGATGTGTGAGCTGATGCATTATCGTGATGCAGATTCTATGATTTGTTTTTCCACAACTGCGATCGTTTGAGCCGTATTGCTTCGCGCAAACGTTGCATAATAATACATAATAATATTCATCTCATGCTTTACAAAAAATTTTCACATTGTTTACACTCGTCGACACACAATATTGTGAAACATTCAAAAATAAAAACAAAACATCGTCATACTTGAAATTATTATAAACGTAGGAAAATGACATCAGATTCAAAACTTACACTCTTAAAATTCATTGAAATCATAAAATTCTGATTGTATCAGAAAGGACTTAACATTTTTAACAAAAGTAGGCATCTCCAAATTCCTAAAAGATAGAGGAGCTCATTAAATAATTTTTTTGACATGTAAAATGGCTCAGATGACCACCATGTCTAGTAGAGTATCCATGAGTAATCGCAGTCTCGACGTATGAGAGTCGATTGAGTCTTCAAGAATATATAAACTTGGAATGTTGAAATTTTGGGTTTGATAAATGCTGCCCTGCAATCTTCTCGGTAACTCAAATTTGCCAATATACGTATGGCTCTTCTTTGAATTCTAAGAATTCTAACTTGAGAAGCACAATTACCCCAGACTAAAATGACATAGCGAATCAAGAACTCCACCAGTGCAAAATATGCCGCCCGCAGTATATAAGGTAAGAATGAAACAGCCAAAGACCCGATCAGAAAAACACCCTTATACATAACCCCTACACATAACTTCCTTGTAGAGTTCCTTTTTAACCGAACGACCTGTTTGCAGGAACTCATAGTGCCAGGGCTCCCTTTGTAATCGAAGGAAACACTCAGCAAAACCTTCAAATTTGATCGAACTTGGCGTGCTTTCTTCAGTCTTGGCTCTTCTGGTCGTTTTAATTGGGATGATTGGGCCTTGGTTTCGACGTCATAACCATATATCCAAATTTCGTTACCAAATCTGGATTAACAGATTTCGAACAGATCTGGATGTCGTTGACATCATTCAAGAATTTCGAAAGATGCTAATGCGACGTTGCTTTTTCTCAAAATTTAGCAATTCCGGAACAAACTTCAATGCCACTTGTTTCATACCCAAAGCATCCGAGAAAATTACATGGCATGAGCCGATTGATATGTCAACATCCTCTGGAACTTCCCTGATAGTAATTTGACGATTTTCCAAAAACATTTTCTTTACTGTTTCGATGTTTTCTTCGCTTGATGACGTGGTTGCAACTCAAGGACACTTATCGTCTTTAACCCCCTCCGGCTTTCTGTAAAACGCTTGTACCACTCATAAAAACTTTTTTGTGACAAAGTACTTTCACCGAATGTCACATTCAACATTTTGAGAGCGTTGGATTGCTTTATTCCATTTTTAACGCATAATTTAATACAGAATCTCTAATCCATTTTTTTCAAAATTAAAAAATCAAAGAGGACACAAAAACGTGACTAACCTTTTCAGTTGTCAAAAACAAATTTGTGCAAAAATTCAAAATTCACAAATTCTCGAAACAGACCTTGTATATTCCTATAAAGGCTTCGATGAAAATATTTTGAATTAAGTTTCATGATAAAATATTTGAATCAATGGTAGGTAAACTATCATGATTTTCCTCTGGGGCAAATGGAAAATATATCACCATCGAGAGTCGTGTAGCCAACTCCTTAAGAAGTTTTTTGGATTAATTCCGATTATTCAGAAGAATTTTCCACTATCCAATATGAATACAGAGCATCTGAAGCATTCTCAAATATTTTTGATATCCAATTTCACGACGAAAGTTCTCATACACAGAGTTTATCGTTTATGAAAGAAAATGTGGTACACGAGCTCCGAGAGTTAGTGAATCTTATTTCAAATATAATTTGGTCTTTGGGGATGCTACTGAATTTCTGAAAATGAAGAACATACTTACTATAGGTGGACAAAGCCCACTATTATATAATTAACATTTTCTCTGCAAATTGCACAAACTGAAGCAAACAAACGGAACATTTTTATCATTTTCATTGTGGTTGAGTTACCTGTTACTCTTCTGCTCACGTCAATACCTTTTTCATCAGTAATTAAACGCTTAAATGCACTTTTTCCTGAGGACAAGCTAATGAAAATGCTTCCCACATTTTCTGTAACCGTAACCTCCAAGTTCACCTGAACACAAGTTCGAATTCCGCGAGTCGATATTTGAAATCACTTATTTGTACAACCACAATCATTTCGATATTTCAATCGAATCATTGGTAACTGTTATGCCATAACAGCCCCATATAGTAAACGTGATGCTGTAAAATCTACTATGAAATGTACCTTTTTCTAAACTTTTCATTATATTTGAATATTCGTAGTAAACAATACTACAATTCAATACTATCAACATCAGCTATCTTAAAATTAAAACTATGTTGAAGAACCTAACTTTTACAATAAAAATAATTTCTCATTTCAACATCCATTTTTACTTTTCAGCTTCATACTTTCCAAGATGCTTCAGAAACGATCCGAAACTTAACGAGTGCCTGCTGAAAGCTGCAGATCAAGTCCGACCGTACCTCAAAAAAGGAGTGCCAGAACTAAACGTGCAATCGATCGACCCCATAACAATTCCAGAAATTCAATTACAACAAGGCACCCAAGCTCTGAATTTCAAAGCACTCCTTATTAACACAACAATCAAAGGTCTCTCAGATTACACAATAGACAAATTCGAGTGAGTATTATCAAATAGAATTGTCCTCAGTAAGTTATACCCAACTTGAACCTCAACTTCTAATTTTGGTGAACAGAATCCCAGAGCTTCATCACACTTTTACGATTATCATAAACATGAAGATATGAAGAGTTGGTATTTTAAGTGAACTGCTATCCAAAAATTCAGCCGAAATACCATCTCTTCATCAATGGAATACTTAGTTAATTTGGATTTTATATGAATGAAAAATTTTGAAATTGAAGATTTCCCAATAAGTGGACAAATTCATTATTCAGAATGAGGTTATGAAAAATTCCTGTTCTTTGGCAAGATATATTGATTTGTGGCTTCCGTTTGAGTGTTTGATACTGGACGTTTTCTAGATCTCTCTTTACGTATTTCGGGATTTTTTGTCCTTTACAACGGACCCAAAATCATAAACTGAATTAGAACTAACTGAAAAACAGTTGTTTTACAATTTATGTAGTATAAAAGAGTATATGAGTGATCTAGAAAGATAGACTGAAAAAAATTGAAATTCGAATATTGCACTATTTTCTCAAATTTCATTCAATTGTAAAGCATATGCTTAGCAAATAATTCCTCTGAAAATCCCTTCAGGAAAAAAAGGGCTGCAGACCACCCTCGGGTAGGTATTGTGATTCTTTCTGAGTAGTTCATACTTTTTTTCATACAGTTTTTCAAATTCTTGTGAAAAAACAGTTACAAGATTGTAATTTTCCGTTGGATTTTTTTTTGCAGTTTCGATGTTCCAAATTTACAATTCTTCTGTAGTGGTTGGGTTGACAAACTAGAACTCGATGGAAAATATAACGTCAGTGGCAAAATTTTGATTGCTCCAATTGAAGGAGATGGTACTTTCACAGCCAGTGTTGGTATGTATGAACTAATTATATTGCTCAAGACTTGTCATATTGTATTATGATTTTTTTCATTTTTATGCATATCTCCAGTCAATTTACTTTTGTCGCTGCTTCAAAGAACATTTTACAACATTTCGAGAATTTTCGAGTCAAGATGAATAATTAGTGACTATAAAAGTTCGTAGTTTTCAACATTTATAGGTTTCATTGATAATGATACTTCAATGTTGTTTTTGTTTTTGACAAATGGTGGTGTAATTTGAGTTCTGAAGCACCACAACACGGTTGTGAAGTGTGTCCTCATTTATCTCTGTGTATTCTATATAACTTCTCATTCACTTTAAACCATGGAATCTTTCAGAACAAGGGCTCCCCATCAGATTTCAGATCATAGCCACCACATTGCTTCAGAATTTTCTAACAGATCCACATAGTGTACCTGTTAGCTATCTGTGAACTATCTTTCAGATAGTTCACTAGTTTATTTATTTCTATCATATTTGACCTCTTGATGACCCAGATCGAAATTAACTTTCCATCAACATCACAATAACATATTTGTTCATTACGCATAATGAAGTTTGTATTTCTTCAATCTCGTTGTAGAATTTGCAGAATTGGCCCAAAAGGCTTCCAAGAGAAGCTTTTTTTTTGATAATTCTTCTCCAGGAAATTGAAGAAGTCTATCGCTGCTGTACCTTGTGGATTCACCTCCAAAGTCTGCTTGGTTCAAATTAATAATATGTCTTGTACTAATTTGCGTTCTATTCAGCTATATTTGAGGAATATATGTTCCACTGCAACCTTCTACTCAAACACCATATATAGGAGCTCATAAGTTTGGAGAGGCATTCAGAAAATTCCTATAAATTGATTCATCAGTTGTATACATTATTTATGTTGGATGAAACGCTCGATTCTTTGATTTGGCTAAATATACTTCTGTTCCTTTAATATTATGTAGCACAATGATATAATATTGCTTCGTTGCTAAATGGTTTCCAGAAACATTTTTCAACCCTACTAATTTTTTAGTAGGGTTGCTACTACTGCTCAATTATATTGGACTGTACATTATCTATTTTCGTGCCTACGGTATAACATTTCATCATTTACTCTTTCGAATCGAAATTTTTATGATCACTCTTACTAATTCATTGCACAAACCCGTAATTTTTTTACGGGTGATAAACGGTTTTCAAAAATGAACACCTTGACTTCAACTTTCAGCTGAAAAACTATTCATTTGATTTCTTTATTTCTTATTTGCACTATTATGAAGTCACATCACATAACATTTCTAAACTTCTCTACATAAGTTGAATTAATATTACGACTGTTCATTAACCTGATTTCAGGAAAGTCAAAATTGGAAGTTTATCAGAAAGTTAAGGTGATAAAGAAGAATGGTTTAGATTACGTTACACCAGTACACACCAACAGTACCATAGACGTTGGTGATCCAAAAGTTCATCTGGAAGGCCTCTTCAGGAACAACAAGGAATTGAGTGAGTTATATTCCGAAAATTTTATACAAGAGATAAAAACACAATTCGAAAAATAATTGTTATAAATTCATCGACCATACACTATTGATTATGAAAATTTACTGAAGAAAATCAATCAACAATTTTTCTACTACACAATTTTCTACAACAAAGCAGCGAGTGTAGATGAATTTTCCAAAAAATCACTGAAATGTGAATTGACCACTCTTATTGAAGTTGATAAGTTCTTTTCGACTTTTAAGAACTTTTTAGACAAACAAAGGTCAATATTGCATTCCAACTCATTATATTAGAGCTTATTATGATTCAATAATCATGAAAAAAGCATTTGATTCCACAGAGAAATCCGATTGATTTACTACATGTTTTTTTTGTTTATTTCTAATGTGCCTCCCAGGTCTATAATTTTCGACTTTGTTGATTTAATTGTGAAATGAGATGTAATTAGAAATAGTTGTCTAAAAATCACAAACTTTATTCGACTAGTTTCGTAATATATATATATATATATATATATATATATATATATATATATATATATATATATATATATATATATATATATATATAGTTTCAAGATTCACGAACCATTCATACTAATGAATACTGAGACTCTTAATCGAAATATCGAAATATTTCAAATAAAACTCTCAGGAAGCTGTCTACACAAATGTTGTCAACGGAAACGAGCCCATAATTTTCGAGAGTGAATATTCAGAGCGTTTCTAAAGAGATCTCGTTGAATGATAATAGGAAACAATTGTTTCATCATTATTATGAATCATCAGTGCATATTTAGTCTTTAAATCAAGAATGGATGACTTTCAAAACACCCATAGGTCTACACCACAATGAGGAGAATAGTTCTCAGTGAAAATTCACAAATCGGATAAAAGACGCATAAACTCTCCCTAGAGTTCTAGATTTCTACTCATTAAAACAGTAGTGAACAGACAACAGAAACTAGCTATACTTTTGTCCACCGGTGCGTGATCTAGAGCGATTAGGCATAGGACCATTCTTACACATTGCGGACCTTTTTCTGTTCTGGGTGTTTTGAAAGTCATCGATTCTTGATTGATAGATTAAATATGTACTGATGATTCATTATAATGAGGAAACAATTGTATCCTATTATCATTCAAGAAGATCGATGAATTTTTCGAAACGCTCTCAATATTCACTCTCGAAAGTGATGGGTTTTTTGACTCTTAATATATATATATATATATATATATATATATATATATATATATATATATATATATATATAAAACTCTTCAGTTTGTGATTTTCAGACAAGTATTTCTCATAACCTCTCATTTAAAAATGGAGTATCACAGAGTTGATTCATTGTCCATTGAATTTATTGATTTAATTGTAGCAAATAACACTAGAACTGCAGAAAAACATCAGAAAGATAAACTGATTTTGTAGCTATATTCAATCGTGAAAATCAGTTTGCTATGTGAAACTACTTATTGGGAATTACAAAATACATTGGAAAATGTCTAGTTGATTCTGGATTATATTACCTTCTATTCATTTCAAATATTCATCAGCATTAAAAACGCCACTTTTCAAATAAATATTTCACAGATTGAATTTTTTCATAAAACTCATTTGAATATGATTATGTATAATTTTTTTTTTATTTCAGACAAAGCCACTAACGATGTCATCACGGATAATATCAACGTTCTCTTCGAAGATTTGAAACCTGTCATAGAAAAAATTGTAACGAATTTGATTGAGAAACTTGTGCTCGAAGCTTTGGAAAATCAAGTTCCATTTGACAAATTGTATGCAATTAAAAAGAACTGATTTGTAGAAGTATTATATTTTCGGTGAAAATTTTGTAGCCTAACATTGTTGAGTATTAAGTTTTAGTAATGCACATTAGACAGAAGTTATTGATGCGTTTTCAATATAAGAGATATATTTTGAAGCATATCTGAAACTTATTTGAAATTCGATGTATGTACAATAAATAAAAGATCGATTTTTTGTTACTTAATCTACAGTTTCTTTTTTTTTTCATCCAAATCATTCGGATGAGATTCCAACTGATTGGATAGTTGAAATAAAATGAAAATTAGTATTTTGTTTCTACTGCTATTAGTACTTTTGTTTTTATTTATTCAATAGTGTTGGCGTTTACTTGATGTAAATCCATTATAATTGAATATAAACTGAAATTCAAACACTTGAACTTTTGATTTACACTTTATTGACAACATAGCATGACGAGTTTCGTCGTTACAAACAATTTCTTCAGATGCTAACAGAATACTAACAACAAATGTGAAAAAACAGGTATTCATTTCAAGGCAACTTGAGGATTCTACCGGGTGATTTTTTAAGAGTCAAGTTTTTCAGGTTGGTGACACTGCTTGGTAATGGCATCCAAACGTCATTTGTCAAAGGAAAGACTTTTCAGTATACTTTGCCATTTCATCATGGAAAGACTTACAAAACAGCAACGATTGCAAATTGTTGTAATTTACTATCAAAATTCTGGCTCTGTAAAAAATCCGTATCGTTGGTTACGACCATAAAATTGGGTTCAGCAATGAGGCTCATTTCTGGCTTAACGACGAAACGCGTCATGCTATGTTGTCAATAAAGTGTATATCAGAAGTTCAAGTGTTTGAATTTTAGTTTATATTCACTTTTGTTTATACTATAATTTCAGTTTCATTATTTCTATCGGTTATTTTAGTTTTTTAAATTATGCCTTTGAATTTTCATCAAGTTATGATTCATTTGTTGGTAAAATGAATCTTATTTTACTTATTTAAAAAAGTCGAAGAATGGTCCAATACCATTTTGTGAATTAAATTAATCAGCCTTTCGAATTTCACTATATCTATTTTGTTTTAGTTTTATTGAAAGAATCGATTCCTTTAGGTTTTGCTGATAGATTGAAGGGGTTGAATGGTTGAATTCTTGAAAAACAACTCTCAAAAGGCAAGTTATATGTATTGATAAAACATATAAAACCATCAAAGAAATATGATGGTTTTATCAGATTCTTATAATATCAGACAACGGGATCATTAAAAATTTAATTTGATTTCGTAATTTTCGGGTAATTCATTCATTCTTTGCAAGCTCTTCAGATCATAACTAGTCTCTCGTCAAGGCTATAGGATGAAAATATAATAATAAATTCAAATTTCTTCGAATATCTTCGAATCTTAGAACATTCATTTGAAAAATTCAAAAGCTAGATATGTGAACGTGTACGATGTGATGTCTCCATTATCCTTAAAGGGATAAATGTCAGAGAAATATTGAGATCGATGCCACACCTGACGGAAGTGCGAGACATATATGTTTCGTTCTGCAAGGAACTCGTCAGTCGCACCACGTTCATCGAAGTGAGGCAACGATTTCAACCCCCAAGCACCTTCTTGTGGCTCCAAGTGGAAGACCGTAGAGTAATCAATACTCCACAATTCCATCTATAGGAATAAGTAGAAAACACCTCTCAGATTACAGACACACTGAGCATCAAAATTTCACATATCTTCTATACCCGTAGGTATAAAATTTATAGGTATAAGTATTTTTAGGACACTATTTTATACCCGTAAGGTATAAAATAGTGTCCTGGAATATTCTTCATAACTTCCGTAGATAATCAACCTGCTACTGATCGATATAAATCACATATGAAATAAATGAATGACACTACATTGCAAACTTATAATAATATAAATATAAATTATTTTTCACATATCACATAGGAAATAGTTCATCGAAAGAAAACTTCGAGAATACCCGCGATGAAAGATTCTGCACAACTTCTGTCACTACTTGGTTGATCACTGGTTTCAATTCTTCGATAAGAGATTCGATATTGTCATTGATCACTTTGTTCGTCTGCTCAGTTACTTCTTTATTTTCGAAAAGTTCCGAAAACATGAGGACCGGTTTTCCATAGTTTGCATCCACTTTCACTTCATTGATTTCAATATAAGATTTTCCTTGCCTTTCAACTTTTTTTCCTTTGCCAGTCACAAATGCTCGAATATTCGCTGCAAAATTCAATAATTGTATATATATATATATATATATATATATATATATATATATATATATATATATATATATATATATATATATATATATGTGTCAAAGTGAAAATTTTCGGCATATCCCGCAGATTGGTAGAAGCACGTTGACACGTGTTTCGAACTTATAGGCTCTCCTCAGAACGGCGTAGCCAAGTTCAAGTTGTACGAACTTGGAAATGGAAACACAAAAAAACTAAGAAATACAGACAAGCTCTTAAGGAAGTCGCCACTTTTCATGCTACCGGGTTTGTTTTCTCCGTATTGGGAGATTTGGAGAACTACTTCGCCCGAGAAGTGATACAATACGATGAAATGAACGATATATGCCGATAATTTTCACTTTCATTTAAATTTTCTTCCGCATCAAACGTTGTTTTGAATATATATAGAACAGTAAGTCAAAATCAGTGGGGCGTAAACCCAAGGAACCTGGGTTCGAATCCCAGTCGCGTTCAAAACTTTTGAAATGTAATTTCAATTCTCAATTTTCACTATAAAATATTGATACAATATATATATATATATATATATATATATATATATATATATATATATATATATATATATATATATATCTAGATCAAGGGGACGGACTTTCGCGAATCCTTTTCAATATTGTTTTAGAAAAGCTCATTAGGGAATGGAAACTTTATGTGAAGGGCATACAAGTGGGTATCAAAGAAGAAAATCGAAGAAATATCAAATGTTTCGCCTCTGCAGACGATATTGCTATCATCACAGACAACAGAATTGAACCCACTCTTGCCTTAGACAAACCACATGAAATTGCGCAGAAAACCGAGTTACAAATTACTTAAGCTTAAACCAAATACATGAAAAGAAAACCAAAAAACAAATTTTCTTCTATCACAAAACAAGGTGAAATTCTGCAAGTCGGCCATTTTAAATACCTCGGAGAAGTTATACATTCCTCAGGTTCAAACCGAATCGCTAATGAACACAGAATTATTAAGCTCCAAATGACCTATAGTATAACATGGACGTGCTATAACAAAAAGTGCATTTCGGAAGCGACTAATTGAGGCATTATAACACAACGATTCTTCCAGAAGCAATCTACGCAGCTGAAACAATGGTTATTGACTGTCATTCAAGAATTAGAGAAATAGAAAAACAAGAACGGAAAATTCTTTAAAAAATTTACGGGTCAATCAATAGAAACGGCATTCGGATGAAAAGAGCTCAGAATGAACTTTATCAAAAGACATATAAATTAACAGAAGAAATCAGAAAACGACGAGCAGGGTTCTATGCACATGTCGTCAGAATGAAACAGTCCAGAATACCAAAGAAACTACTCGATATAATTATGAAGAGTAAATGGGGAACAGAATGGCTACAAGAGTTTGAAAAAGATATACAACCGATCAATACAAAAAAATCTCGAAGATAGAATTGAGTGTCACTATGACACATGAGAAATTTGAGCCAAAATAAAGTCGTCAACATGGAATAAAATGAACAGATGAACGGAAGAAAGAGAATTCCGATAGGATGAAACGCTTTTGGGAACCAAAAACGATGAAGCAAAGGTCCTGAGAATTACGAATTCAAGTTCTATCGCTTTTCTCATGGAGAACAATCGTTATAATATTGATATTTACTTCAACTTTTTGGTTGATCTGGATGATTGCTTTTGAAAAGGTTAGTTTTCAACCTTTAAGTGTCATAAACCAACCCTGTTAGAAGCCTTTCAAATTAATAAGAGGAAGAAATCAAATAGTTTATTAAATTATCAAGTTTCAATCAATAATTTTCTTTTACCTATTAATTTATTCCAGTAAAAGGCAATTGAAGAAAAGTATTCTATGGTTATTCTCCACACTTCAGAAGAAATATATTCCTTGGCTATTCCCCTACTTCAGAAGAGAAATGTTCTATGGTCATTTCCACACACTTCAAGATAAATGCTGGCAGTCCACAATGCATCAGCTCAGTTTATCATCTACATCTGATGAAGTCAGTGTGTTGGCGAAACACTATTGCTATATTTTAACTTAGTTATAGTGAAAATCAGAAAACTACTTAGTTTTATTTAAATTATGTACTTAGGTTTTCATCAAGTATCGGCCCAATCGATTATTGATATGAGTATTTTGGTGGAATGAAAGTCATATAAAGTTAAACCATTATAATGTTAATGAAGTTTTTGAATGAGAGAAATCTTTTTTGCACGGCTCTTAAGCGAGCACCAATTTTGAGCGAAATATATGTGGTTCGTCTTTACTGAATTAATATGAATGCTAGTTGATGATGGACGGAATATAATATCTTATTTTACTTCATTTTCATTTATTACATTGAATCATGCATACGCATTATACTTAAACCGTTCCATTGTTTACCATACGACCATCCTGAATACCTCCTTTTGACCAGATGTGATGAAACCGAAAATAAGAGAGACATTCTGGTACAAGACGTCGTGAGTGACGGATATTTGATTACTCGATTAATACGAAACGTACTTTTTTACTACAAAATATATAGTGCCTTACAGACTTATTACGGCAAGTGACTCCGAAGGACAATTCCACATCGTCCTAGTTGCCTTGCAAGTCTCTATCCCTTTCCTGGACTACCCCGGGGTAAGTGGAGTGTCGTATGTACATGAATTATATTGATTGATTACTTTACTTTGTTTTATTCATTATATTACTTTGCTTCCAAACATATTTATTCTCAGTAAGTTGTTTTACGAATTAGCTTCTCCTTAAAATTACAAATACAGTCCACTTTCTACTTAATACTTTTATACGTTTACAATACAATATACTTTGAGCTCAAATAAAATTTTACTATGGTTAAAGAACTGTTCAAATAAACTATGAATCTGTGTATACTCACTGAAATTCCCCTCAGATGGTCCTGATCCTTTCAACTCTAAAAACAATATCTTTCCGTTCACGGAATATTTGGATTTGGTTCGTAAATTGGGAATCGATAATTCTATATCAAGTTCTATTTTATCCAAATCCACTGCAAACTTTTTCAAATCGAATTCATAGACATTGTAAACCTCAATATTCTCAAAAGTAGCGTTGAAATCTGGCCCAGTACTCACTCCAGCATAGGGCACGACTAGAGGATCTAATGAGGGAATTCCTAATTCAGGTATGCCTTTTTTAAGGTGTGGTTTTATTTGTTCCACAGCTCTCAATATGCATTTGTCTAATTCAGGATCGTTTCTCTTACACAAAGTTATATAGGATGCTAGAAAAGAACAGATGAAATTAATAAAACTCTTATAGATATGTGCAGTGGACAATTTTGAACAAAAACAGAAGATTTTCTTATCAACAATTCTCTGATTTTCTACATAATGTGTATTATGAAAATAACCAGAATTAATAAGCTTCTGTGAATAGTTGTGTCTGAAAGGAATTTCTGGGTATTTTGTATTGGTATACTTTATGCATCTATCTTTATACTTATTTAATAATAATAATATTTATTTAGCTGAAGCTCACAAGAATCTACATATTTTGAACTGTCAATTTTTAATTATATACCTATCTCATTATTTAAAATATAGTTTCTAAGATCACGCTTAAATATCTTAATACTAATAGTAATAGTTTTCAATATAACTATTTGGTAAATTATTGAAAGCCTTAAATCCGTTGTAGTATATGGTATTTTTGGATTTAGAGAGCTTTCAACTTTAGATATAAAAATTATCAGTATTTCTAGTATTATACCCATTCACATCACTGAAATATGTAACATTTTTTATTACATTACATGGTAGCAACTGATTTTTTATTTTAAATATGAATATATATGAAGCAAAGAGTTTTACTTTGATAAATTCAATGGACGAAGAATCATTCTTGATAATGCTGTAAAATGCGAAACTAGTCGAATAAAGAATTGTTCAGTCAGTGATTTTTAGACAAGTTTTTATTATTACTTCTCATTTAGTTTTACTTTGTTTTACAGACATTAGTTCCAAAGAGTTGAGCATAATTTTAACAGGGGTATATCTATTGCACTTTAAAATGGCTCGCATGGCTCTATTCGGTAACTTTTGTAATTTTTTAATTTTTTCTTTAGTCAAACCGAATAACAATGTGGAGCAATATTCAAAGTGTGGCATAATTATTGATTTGAACAACAATAATTCCACATATGTCGACAGGCTTTTTCCTATTCTTTTCAGAAAATAGATTTTTTTAGAAATTTTAGATGAAATAAAATCAACATGATCATTGAAACTCAATTTTTCGTCTAACATAACGCCTAAATATTTTACTGTTTCTACTCTTCTAATTTTTTGTGCATTAATCTTTATAGTTATATGAAATCGTGTAGGCTTTCACGGCCGGTGTCCATTGTGAAACATGGTGAAATGATCTTCCGGGCTGATTGGCCGTGGTCAACTGGAACTCCTCCTCTTCCAAACGTTTCGTCCCTAACTGCGAGAGACATCTTCAGTGGCGGCGAGTGCTTCGACGTAGTGGTGTACTGGGCGACGACTCTGGAGCAACTGATGATTGAGTTACTCATCATTGTCATCAGTTGCTCCAGAGTCGTCGCTCAGTACACCACTACGTCGAAGCACTCGCCGCCACTGAAGATATCTCTCGCAGTTAGGGACGAAACGTCTGGAAGATGAGGAGTTCCAGTTGACCACGGCCAATCAGCCCGAAAGATCATTTCACCATGTTTCACAATTTATAGTTATATCCTCATTTTTATTGGTTTCAAGGGTTTTACTTGTACCCAAAACTATGAAGTTAGATTTTTGCACATTCAGAGATAAGCTATTGTCACATAACCATTCATTAATTGCAGAGAGGTATCTAATGATCCCCTCTGCCATATTCTTAATATCTTTACCACATATATAGAGCATAGTATCATAAGCTAATAAACGTATAGAACATTTTTTCACATGAGAGACAATATCGTTTATATATAACGAGAACAACAACGGACTTAAGACAGTTCCTTGAGGTACTCCCACATCCACTTTCCTGCTGCCCGACAGCATGCTATTAAACTTAACTTTTTGTGTTCGCGAATCCAAGTATGATCCGAACCAATCATTTACGACTCCCTCAACACCAAGTTTATTCAGTTTTTTCTCAATAATAGTAACCTACATTCACTAATAGTGATCTACATTTTATCTATGATGAAAATGTTTGGATCAAACCAATTATATTTTTCAAAAAAGCCTGCAGGTAGGAAGTAAAATGGATTAATATTATAATGTCAATTGAAAAATTAAGCTTCAAAATTAACGATTAAGCTAGCTCAAGATATTACATATCTCGCTACACACCACCATGTAAATACTTCGTAAATAAAATCTTGTTAAATAAAATAACACAAGGCTTAATATTTCACGATTAAATTTAAAAATATCAATTCGTCAACATGTTTCGAACGTGAGCTTATCTTCAAGACTCATTAAGCCTTGTGTTTAATTTTATTTAATATTTAAGTATGTTTCATCAAGAGTGAAACGAGAATTCAATCCCTCTAATTAAAAAACCTTGTTGGGTTGAGTTGTTCTGGGTACGAATCCTAGGTTAGGTATCTTCTCACATGTCTATGGGTTGAGTGGTTATAATGATTCAACTTATAGAAAATCCATCTACTAAATAAAAAGCACAATGGTCATTTAGAACCTTTAACTATTATGCTTGAGAACTTGTAGATCCCAATTTGAAAACTATCGAATTGAAAAAACACCAGCTGCCATAGAGTTGAAGAACAACCAAGAAAAAATATTTTCTCATAGAGCAGAGAAAGCAAGAAGACCTTATTTTGAGTTCACCTCTCTGTGAAAAAATGTGTGATTGCATGTTCCACAGAAAAAAATCTAACATTTTTTACAGAGGGAATTTTTGTATATATTTTTATTCAACACGTAGTCCATTCAAATATACACATTCCCAACTTTTCATTAACTTCCATTTATAAATAGCTCCATTGGTATATATATATTTCTTGTCTAGCAGTATGCACTTAGGTATATTGAGTAAAATATTGATTTGCTACCGTTCACCTCACGAGAATTTAAATGATATTCCACTTCATTCCATTCATTATCTTCTCATTATTATAATGGTGTTGCAAGTTATTCATCAATGCTTAATATTCCTTGTCATAATGATCTCCACATTTTTATTCAAAGAGAGGAGTTAACAAGGTGAGTAATAAGAATTAATGAAGCCAATATTATAAATAGTGACACTAAAGTCTGTTATATTAAATAAAAAACACTTCGCTAGGTTTCACAAATTTTATGATAATCAACATGAGAAATGTTTCGAGGTGTTATCCCATTTTCAAAAGTTAGACTCAGTCTCAATCACGGATGAACATCCTAAAATCTATCTGTGGAAACTTCTCGTCCTTTCTTTCAGAAGATCGTTCTGAAAGTTTTCTCATAAGTTATTTGCTTCCGATTTCTAGAAATGTATTTGTATAATCACCACGTATTACAGACTCATACAGTGACTGATAGTTGTATGTATATCTCATGATTATTTCGAATAATATTGGTCCAAATACCGATCCTTGCGATACACCAAAATTTTATATTATGAACCCAAATATCATTGATATATGAGCATCTTACAACTTCAAAATTAAATGAAATATTTACGTTCGTCAATGACTACCTCGTAAGATGAACGAATTTCGGAATTATAGTAAGGAAATAGTTCGTTTTGATTCTAATTATTGTATAAACATAGAACGTTTTTCTCAGTTTGACTTATTTCACATTTTATTGCAATTTATATCACATTTTTTCATGAAAAATATATGAAATGTACTCAGTTGGCATAATAGAAGAGATACAAAGACTGATACAGAATAAAATGTAAAATAGAATTAATGTTATCATTAGAATGAATTATAAACTATTTCAAAAGGTTTCTCCATTTTTGTTGAATTGTTTTTTACGATTTCAATATTAATAGTAGTTTTTCGAAAAGAAAGACCCTTTCAATCTATAATATTCGAATTAAATTATATGAAATTGTTGAATTATTCGAGATTAATATTTATTATATCTTACCAATTATTTGATAGTTTTCATTTTCATGCACAAATTTGGGTTCATATATACATATATATATATATATATATATATATATATATATATATATATATATATATATATATATATATATATATATATATATTATTCTATTTTCTTCAACTTTTTTCAATTATTCAACATTGAGAAACTTCAACATCTTGAATCCTTAATTATTTTGAAGATGTAATTTTTTCATTTATCGTATTCAATCGACAAAATCAAAAAAATCTTCATAGAATTTCAGCAGTAACCTATTGAATTTTTGTTACAATTTAAATAAACACCTTTTTCAAGAAACACTGCTAATAAGAGGTAAGCCGTGGATTTTATCAGCCTACATTTCAATCTTTTCTGCAATACAAATTTGAGAAATCATGAAACATGCTAGGTCTAAGTAGATCAACCAAACCATTAACTTGGCACTACCTTCAATGTGACGAGGTTAACAATTGGGTTCGACATCAGGTTTTAGTATTATTTTTTTTGTTATCCGCTCAAGATTATTTAGGGTGGACTTAATTGAAAATATGCCATCATAACAATGAGTTTTTCTATCATTCTATTCGACTTTTGGTAACCTTGAGAGACAAGATATGCAAACAATTGTGGAAATATTCAATTTATTAAAATTTCTACTTCGGTCGGGCCAAAACTTGCAATGGAAATGAAGTGAATTGGTATATACTTAATCGATGTGTCAAAGAAAAATATATGGCATAGCTATTTCATATATTGAATATATCAATATACAATATCTTCCATTGGAGAACGTAAAAGCAAGTTCATTCAAACCTGGTTGACAGGTGAAAACATCTGTTAGTCCATAAATAAGCAATAAAGTTATAACTCATCTTGATAACTGAAATGAAACTTTGTAATCGTATGTCATTTGACAAGAACGAAATATTTCGACAGCTTTCATTGAAACTCAGTACATGCGAATTGACATTCACTCTGCACTCGTTAACTACAGTAAAAATTCGAAAAAATTTAACAATAAATTGTAGAATATCTAGCAGCAAAATGAATGTTAATAGTAACTATTGAAATGTCTGCTAAGATTTGAAATAACAACATATTCTTTTTTATTCAAAAAGCATCATACACAGAAGTTATTAGGGAATTAGTAATGATTGTTACCTGTAGAGGAAAAAATAATACAATATTGACATTTATGGTAATAAAAGTTCATGAAAGTTTGTTGATTTCAGTTGGATTTTCATTTTCAGTGGATGCTAGTCTTTGCATGTACTCGTACCAGCCTAGATTTATATAAATCATATAACCATATTATATGGTTATGTCAAAATGACAATTGTCGTTTGATAGCATGAGCCTTAGTACTCCTAAAACGGAAGTTTTCAGGATGTTTTTGCATTACGAAAAGTAGAACCTCAAATAACCTTCACGTTATAGAATATCTCGTTAATATATCGTAGAATATAACGTTATAGAATGATTCTTTTCAGTAGTATCACGTACTTACTGAAAAATATTATCTGTAATATGAAATAACAACAGTACTTCTTCTCTTCACTTTAAAATGCTTTAACAACAGAACATATTAGCGAAATTGAAATAATTATTGTCTGTCGAGAAAATATGAATACAATTTTAACATTTAGGGCCATGTAAGGGCAGGAAATTTGGCAGCGTTCATTGCGTTTGGTGTACCTATATTGCATATCTACTAGTCCTAGTATTCAATTGATTACTTCTTTTATAATTGTACCATTTTATATTTATATAACAAGAAACATATATGATATGGTACGTAACTAAATAACCAGACGATATTGTAATTGTCAAAATGACAATGTGTCGTTCTATAGCTCAAACTATGAAACTCAAAAAAATATAATAGGGCCACTATGATTGATATACAACGAATTTGTCAACCTGGTCTGTACATTTCTGGTAACATTTAAAATTTGAGTCTTTTTCCAAATTATTTTAATCGTAAGTTGAAATGAATCGAATTTTTTTCTCATTTTTTCAAAGAAGATTTGCAATTTTATGTGATTTGTGAAATGAAAAATTTCACTCTATCAAAGTTAGTTATATTATTTCAAAAAAATATAAAACGAAATTGTGATCACTTACGGATTCCTTTAGATGAGATTCCGAAATTGCACAAAATCAAACTAAGCAAACATAAATAAACAAGCATTTTGGAGCCGTTACTTGATATGGTTTCACTGAATCACCGCTAAAGAATGGTGAGAGACCTTCAGGACCTTCGGAAAGTATTTATATAAGTCGACAACTATGCGCAGACAATAATTATAAACATCTTAATGTAAAACCGAAAATCACCAAGTTGTTATTGACCCTCAATTTGACGGTTCATAAATTCCAGAATCGGCGTTAATAATTCCTTCTGTTTTGCTATTAACCATAGCTTTTGTTTCATACATTGTATTTTAATAGTGGTTAATCTAATTGACAATACAAATACAAATTTGGTAGCTTTTTGGCATTGTTTTCCTATCTTTGAAGGAAATATTTTTAGAACCGAGCCTTTTTCGGAAAGTCCTATTAGCCTATAGTCCTAATCGAGACTAATAGCAAATTATATTCAATATTTATTATTTTCGACTTCAATTATTCAAAATTCACCTTTTCGATATATTCAAAATATGTCACAAACAGGAGCAAAAGCTAAAACATTTGTTTTTCATCCATCCCAAATTTGTGCAAAAATTGACAATTTTTCCATCAGAATTCGAAAATTGAGAACAAATATCAAATATTCAATAGTGTTAGTTAGATTCAAACACTTGAACTTCACACCTTGATGATTCACACCTTATTGACAACATAGCATGACTCGTTTCGTCGTTACAAACGACTTCTTCAGATGCTAACAGAATAATTCTGTCAGATTCTGAATATTTCTGAATAGCATGACTCGTTTCGTCGTTACAAACGACTTCTTCAGGTGCTAACAGAACAATTCTGTTATATTCTGAACATTTCTGAACAGATTATTCTATTAGCATCTGAAGAAGTTGTTTGTAACGACGAAACGCTTCATGCTATGTAGTGAATAAAGTGTAAATCATAATTTCAAGTGTTACTAGAAGAATCAAATGCAGTGAAAACGTTAGCCAAATGAAAATCAGAAATTTTTATTGACGCCATTGATGAAATAACCTTAAATTTAGAGGATCAACTATTCAATTATTTTATTACAGAATTTAAACAAATGGAGAAAAAATACTAAGTGTAATCTAGAAATTGCAGTCTTACATTTGATAACTACTCAGACTATCAATACTCATTGCGAAAGAACCTATTTTCTTACGTAATAATAAACAACTTCATGTCTTCAAATTCTTTTCATACCAATTCTTTTCGGTCAACAAACAAAGCTGCCGCATTTGGAGTGAAGATATTCCTCAAGTGTATTTCAAAACACCGTTACATCCAGAAAAACTGACTGTTTGGTGCGCTTTATGGGCTGGTGGAATCATTGGTCCGTACTTCTTCAAAAACGATGAAGGCCAGAACGTTACAGTCAATGTTGATCGGTATAGAGCCATGAATACTAACTTCTTAATTCCTGAATTGAACAACCATGATGTCCAGGAGCTGTGGTTTCAACAAGACGGCGTAACATGTCACACAGCTCGTGCCACAATCGATTTATTGAAAGACATGTTTGGTGACCGCCTAATTTCACGTTTTGGACCTGTGAATTGGCGTATAAGATCTTGTGATTTAACATCGCTAGACTACTTTCTGTGGGGCTATGTAAAGTCATTGGTCTATGCGGATAAGCCACAAACGCTTGACCATTTGGAAAACAATATTCGCGGTGTTATTGCCGATATACGGCCACAAATGTTGAAAAAGTCCTCGAAAATTGGACGTCCAGATTGGACTACATCCGAGCCAGTAGTGGCGGTCATATGCCAAAAATCATATTTTAAATGTAATGTTACAAGATTATCTTTCTAATAAAAAAAAAATTCTTTTCAATCGAATGATCCATCGTTGTTTTATTACAATTTAAAGTTCTACACAAAAAAACACCCTTTACATTTCCTAGCAATTTTATGAAATTATTGCTTTCATGTTAACATCTAAACAATAATGTAATGAAACGAAATCGCACATATTTCTTCAATCCGTCCCTGCTTTCATCCAAACTTCACAATTACATCAAAGAGTTTTCACAAAAAACTATGAGTAATTTCAAATGAAATTACAATTATCCTAATATTATTGAAACTTGTATAATTATCGAAAGCGTCACAGTTGTTATTGTGGAAATTCTGATAGTCTTTTAATTCGAATTTGTTCGCCAAAATATTTATTATCTCGATTTATATACCCTCTAATTATAACCTATGCGGAAATGATACAATTATATACCTACAAATTAAAAATTCCTAATTCGACACAAGTATAAATATGAATGAAAATGCCGTGTCGTGAGTGTGTAACTGGATTTGGTCGGAACCTCCTTTCATTAATATTGATTTTTGAAAGTAATACAGACGTATTCATAATGCATCATACACTTGGTATCTGTTGAGCAATTATGAAAATAATCCAAAAAAAATTTCTGATAGTATTCAAGAAGGTAAAGTATGTTGAGAAACATGAACTGCAAATGAATGTAAAATTTCAAAGAAGATTACAAACTTCAAATCTGAAAAACATTTTGTTAGAAGAATGGACGCAAATATATACTTTTTTGAGTGTGAATGTTTACTGCCATTACATGGATTCATTCAATGAGACCTTGTTCAACCAATCTAATGCTGTTTTCTCAGTAATACCTACCTCTGGAATAACTCAAGGGTCTAATCTTGGACCACTGTTCTGTTCGTGAATAATCTGTCGGATAATATTCACTCTCCACATTTGATGTTTGCCGACAATTTGAAACTATATCATGAAATTACATCACAGCACTGCTGTGTTCAACTTCAGCTCACGTGGACCATGTTGCTAGTTGGTGTGAGGATAATTATTTGAGTTTGAATGTGCCAAAGTGTGATGTTGTCTCTTTCACAAGTAAAAGAGATCGAAATGAGTGTGATTATAGCGTCGGTGGTCAGGTTCTTTCTCGTTCTGATAGAATGACTTGGTATAGTCTTCGATTAGAAGTTTTCCTTCATTCCAAATATCGCCCAACTCATTTCATCTGTCCCGAAATTATATGGATTCGTTATACGCAATGGCAAATATTTCAATAATCCCTCAACATTCATAGGACTATTTAATACCCTAATCCGGAGCAAGTTGCCATCAACGCCATCTTGAGGTCATGCATATTATTTAGTTATTAGTTACATTTTAGTTTTTTTAGATTAGATTGAGCGCTTTTTATATCTCTTTCTTTTTATTTATTTAGTTATTATTCAACATTATGTTTTATTTTCTGTGATTGGGTATTATACCTGTTAAGAATGAAAACTTTATTGTTATTATTATTATATTTCCCGAAATTTTGATCGGTGTCTTCCATATTTCATTGGTGTACTATGTTACTATTACTCAGACCTAGAATGAACACTGGTTACGTCGTAAATTGATAGGTACCTGTAATATGTGCTCCTCTTTCGAAAGAGGACCTCAAACTGTCTGTTGGGTTAGCCAGTGCACATAAAAATGATAAAAATAAACATACATCTATCCCAAGAATTAGAATGCTAACAAAAACACTGTTTTCTAGATCTCCACTCTTTCATTAAACACTAATGACGTGCGTTTCAGGAAGAATTTACATACGACTTCTAAAACCATAAATTCTATAACCTACTTAATTCTAGAAAGACTCATACAGTTCTAGTAATATTTAGATTTTATAGAAAAATGGTCATTCTCATAACAAAAAGTGAAATAATAAATTTGAATCATATAATTTTTTATAGGATTCATATATTCAAAGTTGAAATAAGCAATTTCGTAGCTCTTTAAACCTTGAAAAAATATCACTCAGAACTACTCACTTTATGAATATGAAGTGACCCATTAATACCAAATACTTAAGATAATTTGGAGGTCGTTACCTACTCCATAAATATCTAAAAGTTTTTTTTAACGGATCATAGAAAGGGTAAACCCCTGGTTCTCATGAATTTCTAATAAATCAAAGCAATATCAATATCAGTAAAAAATATCGGAATTTCATGTCTTTATTAATCAGAGCTCAATTGTGTAGTATCATCTCGTACAAAATGTAATATATCAAAAATAAAAAACACCCATTCAAGTGATAGAATTTTATTGGAAAAAGCTTTAACAATTGAAAAATCACAGAGATATTTTTGTTCACTGAAATTACAAAATATACAATTGAACTAGTTCTTATTGAGGAAACAATTCTTCAACAGAAAATTTATCGAATATTTTACCTATAAGTCCAAATATAAATTTACCAATAACTTCTGTTAAAACCGGCCTGAGTTCTTCAATAATACTATCAATATTTTCATTGATAGCTCTGTTGGTCTGCATGTTCAATTCCTCGTTGTTTTGGAAAAGGTTGTCGAAACGCATAGATGATTGTCCAAATTTCAGATCCAATTTATTCTGATTGAAGTTGAAATATTGTTTTCCATTTTTGGTCAACCTTGGACCCCTCATAGTGACAGACACCTCTGCATTTGCTGAAAAAAATATAAGAATATTTTCGAAATTAAGCTCTTACTGATAAAAAAAAGTCGATTTCTTTCCCTGATTGACATAAGGTTTGGATTCTCAATCATCCTAAAATAACTGAAATTTAGACGAAATTTTTGTTTTTTCATATGAAAATAAATGGCCTTGAAAATACCATTAGCCGTCATACTAAATCTGTAATTACGTAAATACAAACAATGATGAATATTCAAAATAAAAATTCATCAAATAACACAATATAAAATCAAATTTTCCTAGATAATTACTCATTAACAAGATAAAAATCACAATATTTGCTAATGATCTATAACTTGCAGACAGTATCATCTATTCCACCAATTCTATTAGGGTGAAAAGTGAATTGATTCAGCTTTTCAATCCGGACATAAACTCATCATGTGGTCGCCATGATGCCAGTAGTCAACATACAAATGAAATCGGAAAATGTATATGAGGTGGATACTATACTGAGATTTTGTGAAATTATCATCATTAATGGACTAAAAAATGTAGCCAAAAAAAATCGAAGGTAAACCTATTTCATAAAGAAAACTACAGAGGGATACTTGTGCCAAGGGGTTCGTCATGGCATATTTTCTTCGAACGCACACATGAATTAAGCTTCGATTAGAATGAAGTTGAGTAAACAAAGGGATACACAGGTAAATCTACGAAGCTTTATAATTCCAAACCTAAAGAATATGTTCAAATATTATTTCATATATCTTCAAGTTATTGAGGGAAATTGAGGGAAATTACAACAATTGAGAACGATATGATCAGCAGTACCTATTTCTCCACACTGTCAAAATGGATCTTGCTTATCTTTTAAGTTCAAATAATTAGGGCATTTAACTTGCCCACCCCTTAATCGGCAAATAACACGAATGAAATCTCTGCTATAATTAGTATTTTTAAACAATACAGTAGATCATGGTTCAGGCTGAAAACTCAAATATGATTTACATTTTTAGTTTTTCGAATATTTTCCTTGCCAATTATTCATCACTTTTTTTCTAAACGTTATACAATTCTGATGCCATACATTTATGTGTCTCATTCACATTTTCATTCACTGCAGTTTTGCTTATATATAATTCACAACATGGATAATCATATACATTGTCCTCGAAATATCACAGTTTCCTTGTAAACAATGAAAAAACAAATAGTGAAACGTTTCATTCGTATGATATGCATGATTCTATAGAGAAGGTATAACATAAATACTCTGAAAAACTTTTTAGACAAATGTCTGTGTCAACAAATTTTGATGAAACTAACCAAATCACAAGAAGTATTAACAACAGTCAACTCCTTATACGCATCAAGGGAATAATTGTTTTTCAATTTCCGCAGATTTATATTTTTCACAATATCGTGACAGTTTTCAACAAATACATCATTCTTTGTGACGTAGTTTCCTTGACAATTAAAAATAGACGTCAAAACCAGACTGTCTATTCAGAGTGTACTTGAATTTATACAAAGGAGTTGAGTATCATTCATTTAATCACATTAAATAAAAGATCATCAATGTTTTTTCTTAATTCATTTTCTGAAGCAAATATTCACAAATTATTTCTAAGATAGAACATGGCATATTTTCATTCATGGTATAGGCCAGACACGAGTGTTAAAGTCTGGCAAAGAGAAGTCTAGGCTCGAATGCTGGATAAGATATGAACTTTTCTGTAATTCGTTACAGTCGTTTATGTTTCAAACCTACATAAATAAATTGAGAAATATATCGAAATGAATAACGACATCGAAATACAGTTGAAATATTTTGATGACTAATCACACAAAATATGATTCAATGGAATGTAGTTGTTATGTTGACCATTAAGAATGTAAGTTTTTACTATTGTTCATTAGATTATTACTCATTCATCATTTTATAGCTTATTTTATCATTCATATTGTTTCATTCCTTGTTCAACGGAAACTCAATATATTTCATTTGTAAATATACTAAATTTCGAATTTTATATTTCTTGAAATTCTCAACACCTATTCACCGAAAAACTGTCACACGTGTATTTCAGAAACCTGTAGACAAGTTGTAAAGTTGTCAAACCACTCTTTCGTTAAAAAAAATATACATATTGCCGACATTGAATTTATAATCATCATCAACATTAATCACAGTGTGTTCAAGACTATTAAGTATTTTACAACATTCTGTGATATATTTGGTCAATTAATTTCGTTTAATAACCAATTATTTGTTGATCCTTTTTATACATAAAAATATTAAATTTGTTATTTATGAGTGTAATTTTGGGAGTTAGAGGTAATGAAGAAGCTTTCTACACGTCAAACGAAACAGAAATAATTTTTCTGGTTATAAAAAAAATTTTTCAAGGTTCAATGCAGTTGTTGCTTAATGTATGGAAGGGCATCTGCTAGTACACTTATTTGGACTGAAAACAATTGAACTTATTCTCAGTATTTCCGTAATATCTATTATTACGGAAATCTTATCTATTTCAAAATTGACATAGGCTTGAACTACTTTTCCGTTAAAATATATCAGATACTCTTCAATCGAGGCAGACAAATCGAGTAGAAAAAATACTGACAGTATAATGACATAATGCGAACGAATATAATAGGACATACAGGTTTTTTTCATCTATCTTTCACTTACATTTCCTAATTATGTTCTAATTGTTTCTCGAATATCTTAACATGGTAATTCGTTGAAAACCGTTTTTAAATTCACGAATTATTGAGTTAAATATAGTTTTTCAGGGGGACAAACGCATCAAAAAATTTCGAAATTACTAATTTATTATTATCGATCTTGATATAAAGATCTTGATAATAAATGTAGAACTTAAACTATAATTTGATAGCCATATTTTGTTGCATTTGGAAATGTTTTGAATCATTCGGTATATTCGACAGCTAATTGATATTTAACAAATAAATTTAGTCCAGAATGTAGAAACTCTATTCAACATTTTATTCACATATGGGGTCCTTTTTATTTATGAGATACTTGATTATTTCTTTTCAATCTACTGAGTACATACATAATTTTAGTTAACTGTACAAATATGCGAATAAATTCTTACAAAAGTTCTTGGAAGTCCATTCAAATCATGTATAGAGACACGATTCGTATTGAAAAAATATCAATTACAGTTCGAAAATGATGATGTAACTTCTATAAATTATTTAAAAAAAAAGTCAGGATCATTTTATCTTTCGAAAAACTCTGTGATTATTCATCAAGAATTAAATATGAGAAGTTTAACTGTTTTTTAAGAGTCGTTTGAAAGATCATACTATTCCAAATATTCCGCATGATTTTGTAATAGCCTAAAGTCAATTACATCTTACTCAATTCATTCACTTATCCTCGATAAAATGAAGAGTTTCAAGGCAAATGTCTTTACTTACTGAAGTTCCCATCAGCTGGTCCGTTTCCATTCAACTGTAAAACCAACAACCTTCCTTGAATATTATAAATACTCTTAATTCTCAACCTGGAAAACCCTAACACCATATCAACGAAATTATTCTTGAGATCCATGTTGACTCTTCTAAATATGAATTCATCGATGTAATAAACTTCGATATTTTTGAAAGTGGCTTTGAAATTAGCTCCAGTATCTAGTGTAGCTTGTGGTAAGATGAGTGGATTCATAGATGGGAGCTGGAATTCTGGAATACCTCCTTTTAAATGTGGTCTCACATCTTCCATTGCTCTGAGGATACATTCGCTCAATCTAGGATCACTTTGATGACATGGAGTAATGTAGGATGCTGGAATGAAACTTTTCTTGCAATTTCAGTTTACAAATAATGGAAAATTTTATGCAAATGCTAAAAAACTCAATTTAAAGATTTTTCGAAAATTTGGAAAAGCTGGAAAAGTACAAGTTTATAAATACGTTTTGAGAGTTTCCTCAGTAGTATTCTTAAACCTTCAACCAAGAATGATGAGTACGTAAATTTCAATCAACTAATCTATAACATTCAAAAACGCGATGTAACTGTGAACTTTAATCAGAAATGACATCTATCGGACAATCCATTCAAACGGTTAAACCGTTTGTTGTTTTGTTCCCGTGCCGAAATTAAAACTGAAACCTTTCTGTAACACAAATTCATTTCAACCTATTTAATTCAATCCATCAAAGTATAGAAACATTCCAAAGAACTGAATTGTGATTATTAAAAATTATTATGATGATGAATTTATATAACATTCCCCGAGTCTTAGATTTTACATCAAAAATTGCCTATGGCAATATAATTTCATATTCCTAGATCCGCAAATGCATGAATTGAATATATTATCAAGACTGCAATATTCAATTTATAGTTGATTTTTATTACCAACTGGTTTGACAAGTTCAGCTTCACTTGCAGTATTTTTAATGAAATATTTTTCAATGAAAACTTGATAATAAAAAATTAAAAATATGAAATAATATAGAATGCAAAAAATTTAAAGTTTTCCTCAAATTTCGGAATGTATCGTCATACATTATCCCTATATATTTAACCATTGAGAGATACTTTTGGGACGATTTTGTACATCATAGTCATCTTAGCTAACTACATGAAGACAATGACCATCTTCCGAACATTATCTCACCACAAATGGGGTTGTGATGAGGAGGTTTTGTTGAGGATTTACTGATCACTCATTCGAACACGATTAGACTACTGATGCATAATCTACTCGACTGCAGGTATATAATAAAACCAATATGAAGCTGCTAAATACAGTACCGAACACAGCCCTGCGAATCACTCTTGGTACACTACGATCCAGCCCATGTACGAGCCCACATGTTGAAGCACATGAACTCCCACTAGACCTCCGTCGAAAACAAATTCTTCTTATATATGGCTCCAAAGTGGGAGCTATCCCGAACCCCCATCCACCATCTGATCCAAACAGCAAAGACGTTCGAAAACATACATTCAATGACACTGTATTCGATCCCACAAATTATCAAAATGTATCAGGAATCAACAGACCAACACCGCCAGAAAATTCACCTTGAATCAGACATCAACCAAGCCTGAACGTAAAACTGCACAGATATGTTAAACACGAAACACCTGATATATTGAAGCAATCATTCAGAACATCATTCAGCAACGAAATATTTGATGATATAAGATATACAGACGTCTCTAAAGATGAACATGGAGTAGCTTGCTCGATCATAAAGGAGCAAAATACACCTGAATTCTACAAGCATTCAACTAACTGTAGCATACACACTGCTGAATTATATGGCATCTATAGATCTTTCAGTCTTATCATTATAGGACACAAGGTTGCCACGATCTGAAAAACAACAGAAACATCTCTACTACCATCATATTGATTCCATCTCATGTGGGTATCCCAGGGAATGAAGCAGCGGACCAATCCGCGAAGTTTGCAAAATCTTCTGATCTTGATGTTACAAAGGTTATGGTTTATACAGATCTAATTCAATCAATAAAAAATAGAATAATTAAAGAATGTCAAATTCAATGAGATAATGATACCAGCAAGCTGCACAAAATACAACCGAAAGTTCAGAAAGAAACAAGATTAGCCCTGAACAGACACATAAAATAGTAGCTAGGAGACTAAGAATAGGTCATACGAAACTGACCCACAGGTATTTGATGACACCAGGCGAACAACCCAAGTGCGAATA
Organism: Henosepilachna vigintioctopunctata; assembly: GCA_030704895.1. Classification (NCBI taxonomy): domain Eukaryota; kingdom Metazoa; phylum Arthropoda; class Insecta; order Coleoptera; family Coccinellidae; genus Henosepilachna; species Henosepilachna vigintioctopunctata. Next base: position 12,621,520 of record JARQZJ010000121.1, read on the forward strand.
CTGTGATAATATCCCTCTTACAGTTGAACATATACCCATCTGGTGTCCAAAAAATGAGGCAGTGCGTAACCAAATAGGACTAAAACACAATATCAAAGAGCACAACGGCGCAAATTTAAGTTACACTAATATTTATCGGGAAATGTGGATTATACAACCTTATGTAGTTTACACATCTAGAAATAATACAGTTCCATTTAATTTCACCACAATTGAATTGTTAATTATATTTAAGTATATGTAAAAATTGTATCATGTGTCAATGACCAAGTAGTCGAGACACGTTAATTCAAATAAATAAATAATGAATAATAATCTTCTGTGGAGCCTGATAAATAAAAATTTTCTCTAAGAATTAGAATTTCGGAAATTCATATAACTTTATTCTGGTTTCGATAATTTTCCAAGAATAAAAATCTGCTTTGAAGATTAGAATATCACCTAGATGTGAACACCCTAGAGTACTTTTTTAATATTCAACAGCTTTATATGATACAATATTCTCCAATAACGCTGAAAACAAGTCAATTATAGTCTAAAATTGAATTACATTATTCATGAAAAACGTTATCATTTGACTTTTTCCTGAACATAAAACATTAAAAATAGTGGGGAAATTATCAAAATTGTGAAGAGTAATATTTACAAACAAATTTTGATCATCGTTTCTGCAAAAGTTTCACTTGCTTATGTACAAATACCTGAGGAGATGTCTTGATTAACAACAAACTGATGTGATTTTTTTCATAATGGAGCTTTTAACATATGTCTTAATATTTTCAAACTGAAAGCTTTTCTACATCTGTGTTTATATTTTTTCTGAATTTTATGAAAATCTATTTATTCACTACTACATTTTATTTTGTTACATAACAAAACATTTTTTCCAGTAACAAAATCAAATCTTGTAGATTATTATTTCAGTACACATATTTTTATCCATATTTCAACTATAATTATTCATTATTTCATTATCAGAAATCGAACGGCCATCTTGTTATGTAAGGCTAAATTCACATAATATTCACAGAACTTTTGAAGATATCTCAAAAATCTTCATGAACGTTAGACGAATGTTTAATTTTAATTACAAAAAATACTGTGAAGAAAATTATGAATTCAGAGAAATATCACAGATGGAAAATTGTTTCATCAAAGAATATAACTGATGAAAATATTTTCAATTTCAATCAATTCATTCATATGTTAAACTAATTCACAGAATAAAGTTAATATTTCATTGACAAAAAAAATTTCACATTAAAATACCATTACAGAAAATAATTCAATAAATATATTTGAAGATGTACTATACTCACGTAATTTTGCTGCACAGCTCATTCCAAAAATTAGAAAACATAATATTAGAAATTCCATAATATAACCTGCGAAAAAATATTTTATTGATTCTTTTACTTTACCTATATTTCATCAATTGATTCTAGGATTATCTAGAGAAGACTTTTATAGTGTACATTGAGATAAATTCCCATCCTACTGTTTTCTTTTTATGAACTCGTTTTAACAAGGTAATTCCGCATTGTATATTTGTATTTGAATCCAAATGTATAAGTTGGCCTTGATATTGCAAAAATACAACTGTAAAGACCTATTTCAATTAGTCATGTTATATAGAATAGAGACTGCGTTATGATTTGTTGCAATAAATACACAATCAAATGAAAATTCTAGTTGAATATTCATAGAACACTAGAGATACATCAATATTTTCTATTTTTGTTGAACTTGATCACATATTTCTGTGTTAGGAAGATATTCGCAAAGGAAAATCGCGATATAGAATATACTGATAATGAATCTGAAAATCAATGAACTAACTTTTGTAACACTGTCAAATTGGAGGAATTTCCACCTATAAATCTTCTTCCACCATATGAAAAAATTCTAGAACTAGTTCTTGAAAATCAAGTTCTAGTATTATGCGAAAAACATTCAGGTGTTTCTGACTTACAATAAGGTTTCAAGACAAATTCTCCCTGTGAGACAGCACTGTTGAGCATATGTGAGAAATGGTATAAAGCTATAGATAAACGAGAAGTAGTGATTATTTTACTTCAAAAGAGCATAAGAAACTTAATGTAGATCATTGCTGATGAAAAAACTAAATAAATTAGTTTTGAAGGTTTAGTAAACAAAAGGCTCAATTCTTGTTTACATTCGCGATCTCAAAAATTTAAGTTCAGTGGTGTTCTTTCGGTTATCATTGAAGTTAATTTTGGCGTTCCTCAGGGTATGGTCTACGGTTCACTGCTATTCTCCTTATATATTAATGATATTGTTTTGCATGTGAATAAAATGCTCTATACGATTGTTCGGAGATGATACAATGATTTATGTTAGTGGTAAAATATCCAGTCTATGACAGAATGGATCAATAGAGAATTGGTAGCAATAAATGAATGGCTGAGCGATAACAGTTTATTGCTGAATGTAACAAAGTCTTAAGTTATAGTTTTTGGTTCAAGTAAAATTCTAGAGGTAATTAGTAACGAAAATATAAGTATTACAATTGAAAACCAGAACATTGAAAGTGTAAAACTTGTTAAATACTAAGGCGTTATGTTGAATGAGAAATTGAGTTTCAATGATCATGTTCACTTCATATCGTCTGAAATCTCTAAGACAAACATCTCATCAAAAGAATTGGAAAAATCTAACGAAATATATGAAGTTATTGCTCTTTAAGTCTATAATAATGCCACACTTCGAATATTGTTTGACTCTGTTATTGGGATTGAGTAAAAAAAAGTATTTCTATACGTATAACGATAATATACATATGTATATGTGCATAATAGTATAAAACAATATATAATAGTTAATACATAACACTGATTTCTATATCAACACTTGGAAAACTTCTAGATATATAAGAATATTTAAATACACTAAGTTATTCGACATTGTTCAATTCACTAACATATAATTCGAGCCACTAACACATTTTCATGAGGTTTATACAATATATCAAGCTTACAGGAAACAACATACTCTATTATTGAACTCTTAAGGATTTGAAAGTAGTACGAAACATATGTCGAGTGTATCGAATAATTTTTGAAAATGTATTCAAATGTTTTTAATTGAATGGTATATAATATAATGTATTTCTATGAAATCAACAATTGAAGATGATATTAAATTAAATCAAACACTTGGCTTAAAGTTTCACTATTATAATTAACAATAAAATTGAATAAAATGTTGACTGTTTAATTTTATTGTTAAATATAATCGTGAAACAATATTAATTTAATTCAATATTTAATTATATTTCACCAAGAGTTGAGCGAGAATTCAAACAAAATATAAGATGAGGCTTCTGAACTCTAAAACTAAAAGACCTTGGTCCATGTTTTTTGTTCATGTGTCCTCGTTGAAATTTCCAATCAAGGAAACATTATAGATTCACAAAGACCAGTTGACAGTGATAATAAAATATCATTGTGATAAGACGACATTTAAATTTTGGATAAAATATCCGAGAAACTTCTAAAAAAACAACTGCCTAAGTTAAATTGCTCAGAAATTGAATCTTCCCAAACCATTTACATATATCAGAGAAGCAAAATAAGATAGCAATTTGGTTTTTCGAAGAATTGAAAGATTTATTTTATTCCGCCGAAGTTGAAATATGTGTTGCTTTTTAATCAGATTTAACAGTGTGACAATTTTCACTATACTGAGTGAAACTTAATAATTACTTAAGCTTTAAAATACCATAACACATTACAATAATTATGAGTCATTTTATATAGGATTATATTATAAACTGCTATTCATAATAATAATATGTATTTTAAATGTTTTGAATATTGGTAACAATCAATTTCAGGGCTTTGATTTGTTCTGAGCTCTGTATAGTTTTCATTAATCTTCGTGTTACCTTTACACAAAAAATGTCAACAAATAAAAATTGCTTTGCGATGAATTTTTTATTTTAGTTCGAAAAAGAAAGACTAAACTTTTTCAACGGCCCACTCGAGAAATTCGGTGGTAGATGTGGCAATCCCATTCAAAAATTTTCAATATTATCAAAAATCAACTCACAGGTAGTTTTCATGTTTCAATAAAACATTATAGTGACAGTTCAATTTTAAACTGAAAGGCCATAAAATAATTATATTACGAGTTGAATCAATAAACATTGATGGTAAAGCATTCATCATGAAGAACAACAGAATGCAACAACATCTAAAATTTACTATTGCTTGATGAAGCATGAAGTATCATTTTTATTCAAACTTTTACAAAAGACTGAAGAAAAATCTTCTTTTTTGCACAAACAATTTTATTGATCGAAAAGCTTGTAAAAATTTCACAAGTTAATAAAAATGTGCTTGCAGTGACAAAGTCTTACATCGTCTTGAAAAAATCATTTTTCACAATGTATTGTATTTTTTACTTTCGTAATGAACGTTTTTCATGATGAAACTTGTCCTCACGCTTTTATATCGAATATAAATTACCGTAAATAATGAATAGAACAGATTTTTGTGATGTTTTTTCATTTGAAACCAATCTAGTTTCTCATTTACCTGATGAATTATTGTATGCCGAAATAATATTGTAGTGAACAATATATCAAATATATTTGAAATTTTGAAAATCATTGAATTTCCCTACTCAATCAATTAATCAAATTTATCACACCTCATCACATAATAAAAACATTTATGAAAGTCGTTTTCTCTTCGTCTACAAACTTTTTTCAAAACGTTTTCAAATGTATTTTCAGAAATGTTTCGAGAATATTCCCTTGAACCTTTGCCACACATTTATTTGACGCTCTGTATAATATTTTGTAAATATTATAACAAAAACTATGAATACATTTTCTTCATCACAAGCCAGTTATCACAATTGTCCAGTAAGAATAAGAAAAAGTTATAAAAATTCTCTATTTAAAATTTCTTCAGTATTCAATTCGTAAGAGTTCAATAAAACAAGCATTTTGTGACCCATATACCATCAAAAACTGCAGTCAAAGCAAATGTTCACGTATAATGGTTGAACGTATACTTTTGCCAAGTTGTCTAGTATGATTTCAACTAGCATTCTTCGAATGCATCTCGAAAAGGTCGAAATCATGAATTTATATATATTTTTGTGCATGTTTGCTTTCTTTCGGTGTTATGTTGAATGTAGGTCAAAATTGCGTAAGTAGTTTTTCATTTATTGAATGAACTTTCGAGAAAAACAATGAATTTGGCCCATTTCTATATAAAATAAAAGACAGGTATGAATATGTCGATATATAACGTTTATATCAGATATATTTTTCTATATGTGCAGACTTTCACGGACAGCTTCTTCAATTTACATCAAATTATTTTATTTATTTCAGGTATTAGGATTTTCGGTGAATTTTTTCTTTCAATTTTCGGTTCTCAATTTTCGGAGAACTGATGAGATAATATATGTTGATATTTCTCTTCAATACTTGAAAATCATTTTTACAGATAAAGAAAATTTAATTTTATCATGAACAGATATAACTGTGATAACAAATTATATATTTCCAGAGAATGCGAAAAATTTAAAGTCTATCATTAATTGAATGTGACCATCGAATTCAGAATTATCATCTGTGAAAAAATTTGAATGGGAAAATCAATTATTATGGGAATTTACTCAAAATTTAGAAACAATAACCTCAAAAATACTGATAGTATATTATTTCACAGCGACATTTTTGAAAATATGTCGACGAACAGATCCAAATTTAGAAGAATGTATAAAGCAGGCAGTTCACACTCTCAAGCCTCTCTTAGCCCATGGAATACCTGAATTTGACATACCCAGTTGTGAACCCCTCTATATATCTGAAGTGGTATTGGATCAAGGATCTGGAGCTGTATCCGTGAATTCAAGCTATAGAGATATAAAGGTGTATGGTCCTTCACAATTCACCCTTAAGCAAGTAAAGTAAGAAAACAATGAATATTCATGAAGTAATCATCAACATTATTTGCCACTCTTTGCAAATTTTAAGTTAATGAATTTCAATTCAGAACAGGAAAATGAATGCTTATTTGAATTTGAGATATGAATAATTGATTACTCTGGAATAATATTCAATATTTCATTTAATAAGAGAATTAACAAATATACAACAGATCTTGATATTTCTATGAAAAATCTTTGTCACTGATTTGGATTTTGGTGTCGTCTTTGAAGTAAGGTTAGACCATATTCATTATATTTTTCCATTTTAGAATTAACCTTGAAAGAAACCGCATCCGATTGAAAGTGCATATACCATCGCTTTATCTGGTAAGCAAATATACAATGGAGGGGCGAATCCTGATGATGCCTATCGCAGGGTCTGGTAACTGTTATGGAAATTATAGTAAGTAATGCTTATTCCTATAAAATAGTATCACATGGTCAATAATGAAATCATATATAATTTTTCTCCAAAATAATTTTGCGTGAAATCAAGCGTTATTCATTCAAATATAATTATTAAATTCTGAAGTTTCCTCAACTTTGAAGTAAGAGGTCAAAGTCACTCATGAAAACTCATTGAAATATTCTTAATTGCAGCGAATATCGATGCTTCTGTTACCATTCAGGGACAAAAAATCAAGAAGGATGGTGAAATTTACTTCAATATTAAAGATTTTCATGTCGATTTCAATATCGGTCATGCTTCCATTCAACTTGATAATCTTTTCAACGGTGATAAGGAATTAGGTGAGTTAAGAGAAAAATAGCTTGAAAATTGAAAAAATTTCAAGCTATGTTCACTTCGAGTTGAATTCATAAATATGTTCAAACTAAAATTCATATTTCTTTGAATAATAATAGCATGCTATAAAAGCAGCATTATTTACAGAATTTTTTGAAATTACATGCGATAATAATTTTCTGAATTATCAAATAAGCATAGATAAGCATTATCTTCATAGCAATACTAGATAACGAGAAAATATCTAGTAGAAAATCCTTAATCACCAGATGTCACTTTCATTTCATCTGAAAAAATATTTGTACGAGTAAAATAAATAAGTTAAAATAAACATATAAAAAAATATGTTTAGAATAATAAAAGCTGGAAGATTGTACATATATAAACACAAAATATATATGAAAATATAATATATTTTTCATAGGTGTCGATTGATATTATAAACATTAATGATAATCAATTATGCCAGACAGTTCCTATAACCGGTAACATCTGCCAGATGCTTCCACCTTCTTAGACACGGTATTATCAATATTTGACTTTAAAATGTTGTATATTTGGTATATCACACGAATCAATACATTGATCTCACTTGTTCTCGCAAAACGAACCTCCAGAATAAACTTCTGCAGTTATAGTCATCAAGGAAAAAATACTTTTTTGCGATAGGTATAACTTAGGAGGGTAATTTGAAAAGTTTCCGGCATGGCCAAGAGATGGCGCCACTAGGTCTACTTTGGAAGTGGCGTCCTACATTACCATTGCTACTGAACTTGTATATAAAGTTCACCCAATCGCTACGTTAAAATGGAAAAATTGGAGATTCGTGCTGTCATCAAATACTTCTATACACCGAAACAAATAAAAGAAGAGATGCATTCAACACTAGGATGCTTCTTCCCATCATATTCAACTAATAAGGAATGGTTTTCTGAATTCAAAATTGGTCGTGTGAGAACCTCAGACGAGCTTCACTCGGGACGGCCCGTTGAAGTCACAACTTCAGAAATGATTGAGAAATCCATCGAATAGTATTAGAATACCGCAAATTGAAAGTGCACGAGATACCTGAGACCTGTAGGATGTCGTGTGCGAAATATTTTGCACAACCATTTGAGTATGGAAAAGCTGTGTGCAAGATAGGTGCCGCGTTAGCTAACGCTCGACCAAAAATTGATTAGAACAAACATTTCTATCGAGAATTTGGCGCTGTAGAAGCGTAATTCAAACCAATTTTCGCGTCGATTCATAACTGTTGATGAGATTTGGATTCACCACTACACTCCTGAAAATAAAGAAGAGTCGATACAGTGGGTTGGAAAGGAGGAACCATTTCCAAAGAAGGCAAAAACAATTTTAACGTAAAACAAGGTTATATAAACACAATGAAAGTTTTTGCCTGCATCAATTCCTGCAGCCTGTGAATTTGTCATCATCAAAATGTAGTAGGTATGATCACTGGAACTACCTCAGCTTGCACATTAAATATTTAGAAAATAAATATGAATGAAGGCAATGTCATCAGAAGATATTTTAAAATATTTTTCACTTGAAAATACACGAAGAATATGAAGAGGAAAATAATTAATAAAAATTCCACGCTTTTCAAATTATTTTTGTTCGAAATAATTACATTATGAACTCAATAACCGATTCCAAGTACAAATGATTCATTGATCTCGATCCACACAAATTGTATGAGTCGAGTTTGCCAAATATTCTATGATCCTTTGTTTCCAGTATCTAAGCCCTATGACCAAAAGAAAGAATTTCAATAGAATCTACGAAAATGCTCCAAATTTCTCATACCTATTCATATAATTCTCCAATCATACTTTGATTTATTCATATACTGTTGTCTATTTCAGGTGAAGCTATGAATTTATTTTTGAACGAAAATTGGAAGAACGTTGCCAATGAAATTAAACCTGTGTTGGAGGATACAATCGCCAGCATTTTCAAGAAATTTTCGAATAAAATATACCACAAATACCCACTGTCAGTATTGCTTCCTAAATAAAAATTTTGAATTGTAGTATTCCTTTTATTAACCACGCTTTCAAAAGAACCAAGGCAAAAATCTTAATGTAGATATTCAATTGATTTCGGGCTTCGAAATATATACTTGCCTTCTTGACCTAAATTAATACTTAATTAATTTCATAATATAAAAAAATATATTTCATTAATAAAATTAAATATGTGATAATTTGAAGATTACATTTTTTTCTGTTAATTAAATCATTCCATTTTCCTTCTGTCATCAACAGAAACACCGTGTTATATGAGAAAATATTACCTAAAAGTAAAAATTTTTGTTTTTGTTGATATTCCTGAAAGGATTAAAAAAGGAAAAATAAATAAAATAAATTAAATAAAATAAATTTATTAAGAAATATTCTTCAAATTGTAGAATTACATTGATTTTAATTGATACAATAATTACAACTAGGAAGAATGCTCTCAAAAGGACTGAATTCAGTTTTGAGTCTGATCTTCCATTCAGCCCTCGAGCAAAATATTGGTTCAAACAAAAATATTGGTTAAATTTATATTTACAATAATATAGAACTTTATTTGAAAAGAAAAAAAAAATTACCTCAGAAATATTAAACATTTGAGACAATTTCACATGGTGAAGAACATTTGTGTTAAAAAAAATATAAAAACATATGATACAAAAAATTGATTCATACATTATTGCCTACATTCGAATCATCGAAATACTCTGCCACACTATAGTATGCCTTTGTTGAGGGCAGAGACTCAACTCTCCCCTTAAACAAATGAGCTTTCAGTACTTTCATATTCGATGGTAAATGGTTGAAAATTTTAATACTCAGAGAGAGTGCTCAAATTCAGCTGTTTTATGCATAGGAATAAGTAGTACATCCATGTTCCCTTGTTCCTCATGATTAATATTCAATTTAATAAACCTATCTTCATTTTCTACAACATATAACAAACATCTATGAATATATAAACACGGTAAGGTGAGTATGTAATTATTAATGAAGATAAGTTTACAAGATATTCGTTGATGAATATTGAATATTAATCGAAGTATTCGCTTCTGTGTAATAAACCCTATTGATTTCTGTAGAGCAGCCCCACAGCAGAATATTATGATTTAGATGACTATATACAAGACTATATACAATAAAAAATTATCTGATTTTGAGTTTGTATCTGCATTGAACCGAAAAAAGAGAATTTATAAAAACAATGAATTCAATGGACGATGAATCTACTCTGCGATAGTTCATATTTAAATGAGAGGTAATAATAAAAACTTGTCTAAAAATCACTGACTGAACAATTCTTTATTCGACTAGTTTCGCCTTTTACAGCATTATCAAGAATGGCATTCTTAATTCTCTTTATTCGTCAGTGATTTTTAGACGAGTTTTTATTATTACCTCTCATTTATAAAAACAATTAAAAGATGAAAAATTTTTAGACATGAAAATTGAGGGATAAAAGGCCTGGAAAAGAAACCTTCCGGAATTTCAGTGAAATTCCCGAAAATAGGTTCGACTGAGTATTTCATAGAAAGTAATTGTGCTTCGAGAAATTTATTTCGAATTTGCAGAAGAGCTCGCTATTTTTTGGGAAAAACAGTTTCGAAATTATTACTGCCAGATTAAACTTAGGTGTAGGTAATATTTGGGTCCGCGTCAAGAATAAGGTCATAGATGTATATATTTATAAGTGAAAACTGATAGAATTAGAAAACAGCATGATTTCAAAATGTTATGTGTTGTTTGTAACGGTAAAACAAGCGGTAGGTAAGTAGCACGATACTGATCATTTGAAGATTAAATTTCTTCCTTGATTAAATCACAACAATCATTTCATTTCTTTGTCATCGATAAAAACACCGTATTGTATGAGAAAATATTAACAGAAAGTACAAATTTTATCATGTAAAATAAAATAAAATTTCAAGATTTGTTGAGATTCCTGAAAGGAATAAAGGAGGAAAAATATGAAGTTATCTCATTTTGAGTTTTGAATCTGAACTAAACCGAAAAAAGAGAATTTTTCTCTTTCTTTCATTTCAAAGAAACATTCTTTGGGACAAAAAATTAGGGTCTAAAACACCTGGAAAAGGCACGTTCCGAATTTCTAAGTAGAATTCCCGAAAAAAGGTTCATAGTATGTCATAGAAAGTATTTACGTTTTGAGAAATTTTTTCCAATTTGCGGACGAGCCCCCTATTTTTTGGGAAAAACAGTTTCGAAATTATTAATGCCAGATTAAACTTAAGTATAGGTAATATTTGGTTCCTCGTTAGCAATAATTTCATAGATGTGTATACTTACTAGTGAAAACTCATTCAATTAGAAAACAGCATGATTTCAAAATGTTATGTGTTGCTTGTAACGGAAAAAACAAGAAAGTATGTAGCAACATACTCTACTGAAGTTGTCTAAAGACCTATTGCTTAAGCATCTTGAATTAACACGTAATTTCGAACATTCTTCATTTATATTGATAGTAGGAGAGAAAAGTGATCCAAACTTTCACTCTCAACGTCTATCAATTCCAGCGAATTTCGACCTAACGCATCCGTTATTTTAGTCTGAATTTCGAATGAATTTTAACAGAGCATATTGCATACGACCAGCATCAATAATCGGATGGTTCGAATGGTTTTCATGTAGAATAATTCGGGATTTTGACAAAACGACAGTGAAAAATGAGACAGTTTATTTTGTCCATAATTGTTTTCGTGCTTTATCAGCATTCTGCCGAGAGTTACAAAGTTCAAAGCGCTCCTTTCCCGGCAGTAAAACGTGAGTTTTTTTCAAATTCAGCTTAATTTCACTCGTTGAAAAAAATTTATTATTTCGAAGAGTTTCATAATAAGAGAAAATTCATAAAATTGTTCATTTCGAATTTGTTTGAATGTTTGTGTGGAGGTGTGGGTCAATGTACATTCTTCGCTATTTTGGCGGACTTATATTACCTATAAATTTGATTTCTGATTCTGAAACAAACTTTGATTAAATAAAAATTAAGAGATAAAATGAACCAGATTAAACTGAAAATAACAAAACACTGAAACAGAAATACAGAATGAGAATAAAAATTAAGTAAATTCAAATTTAATATTGCCGATGAACAGATAGGTGGTTAAATCAGAAATCGATTTCACACGACGTTTCGGTAATGCGTCTCTTATCGTTCTCAAGTGAATTGATATTTCATCTATCTGTTCTTTGGCGGTAAGTATTTATCAATTTTATTTTATATTAATTTATTTGATTCTCATTTTCATTTTATATTTCTGTTTCAGCCCTCAGAATAACAATTCTCAATTTTTTCTCATTTTATTCAGTTTTATTCGATGGATTTTTCCAATTAAATTCCACTCAATCATAGTTTGTTTCACAATTTAAAGTCATATTTATAGACAATGGAAGTCCGATGAAATAATGAATTGTTTTGTCGCATACTACTAAAATTCAACTAGGTTTCAATTTTTTATATGAAGTTATTGTCTCAGAAAGTGAATTAATGAAATGATGAAGCAATATTTAAAGTTTTCTCATAATTTTATATAAAATACGCATGACGACGTTTCGAAGTACTGCTTCTTTATCGAATGCTGGATTACTTCAAAACGTCGTCATGGGTATTTTATATTAAATTATGAGAAAATTTTTAATATTGTTTTATTATAGATATTAATTTTCTCCAAGTATCGGCCTCATCAATTATCAATTAATGAAATCCTTGATCTGAAGCAAAGAATTCTTCAATTTTTCATTCTTAAAATTGATTATCATATGGAAAATGTAAAAAAATTGAATAAAAAACTAAAATTAAAAATGTTCACGATTTCACTGATATTCTCGAACAAAAATTTGAGGAAAAACGTTGGAAAATGTTCGTAAACGAATCAGATTAAATTGAAAGAATTTAAAGTTTTCCAAGTGATATATTAAATATACATATCATTGAAAGGAAATTCATTATTTCCATTCAATACAAAGATAATGATAATATTGATGTCAACAACAAATAATTTCAAGCATAAATACAAATAATTTACATCAATTTTTTTCTAATACGATATTCCGGGAGATTGATTTCACTTTATTTCATTAAATCCTTTCAAAATAATTGTTTATATTTTTGTCGTCAAATGAATCAATGAAGCAACAATGACATTAAGTCATCCGTTTATTTATTAAATTATAATTCTCTCATCAAATTAATTGCAAGAAAATGAATCTCAGAAAAGAATTTGTAACGTTATATAAATTGAAATATAATTGAACATTCACCACAAGAATTAACAAGATTAAAACCCCAATAAGTCCCCCCAAATATTTCAAGTTGAGTTTAGTTAACAGAGATTCCGCATTCATTTAAAAAACTTCATACTGAAATTTACGATTTGTTCATCAATCAAACGATCGGTGTTTCTGTTATTATTCGAAATTGTGACACTGATGCATTTCATTAATTCATTTCTTTCTTATTGTTATATAAATATCGCGTGTTTCACTTACGTAATATACGTAAGTCCACTCATAAAACTGTGTTACTGGTAAATCCTTTCTTCAGCTTGGCCTACTTTCTGCAGAATATGAGTTATTAACTGTTAAAGCGTTCTCTAGAATTGATACACCACTGGAAAGTTCAGATTTATAAATAAATAAATCATTTTTGAGTATTGTCAACATTCGGGTGAAATTAAGATTCATAATTATGCAACTTCAAATTTTATTTTTTTGACTCAATGAATAAAAACATTTTTCGTGAAGTATATCTATTTTTAAATTTAGTTTATCGAATTTTAATGCTCTTCTTGACTTTAGTTGTCTTATTTTCATGAATGTTTGTTTCATTCACAATTTCAATTGATAATAAACATATCAATTATTTTCAGCATCTTGGTTGAAAGTATGTAGAAGGACCGATCCACACTTGAACCAATGTGTGACGGATTTATTAGTTGAAATGTTTCCATATTTAGCAACTGGTGAGTATATTTTTATAGCTTATATACATAATATATTTAAATTTTCACAGTATTACTCGATGTGAATCCATTTCATGAGAAAAAATGGTGAGAAAACACAGTTTTCTACATACTTTTCAACATTACAAATTCTTTCGAAGATGTCATTTCGAGAAGCCACTGTAATGGTGAAACGTCACACTTGTTAGAAAAAAAAGTGAATCTAGAAGATGGAGTTTGTTCTACCATTCCAATATATTTTCTTTGAAAATTTTTTGAATTTTATAGCAATTCATAAAGCATAAAATATACCTATACATTAAATATGTATACCCTCATATTTCATAAAATATACTTATCGACTTATATTTCAGGAAAACTATAAATTCAAGAGGAAATATCTCTAAAAATATAAAATAAGGACATAAGTAGTATAGTTATCAAAAAAACAAATGAAGTAATGAAAAAATTAATATCACTCTGTGTTTGTTGTTTTCAAAATCTTCATTATTTTTCCTTAATTCGTACACATATTGAAAATAACATGATCAATAAAATAACAAGAAAACACATATTTTCATTCATATATTTGAATAACTGAAATATAAATAGATTCTTGCTCATTATATATTTATTCATTTGAATTAAGCGAATTGTATGTTGAAATTTGGCATATTAAATTCATGACTTGAAATTCAGTTGAATACTTCAAAATTGACGTTCAAATTTACAATTTACATTGTTCCATCAATCCAAAATATAGTTCAATAGTATGCTTTACAAATCCATATTCGTCTAATATTGAAGAAATTACATTTTTCCAAACATATTCAAGATATCTATCGATTTTGTTCTTTCAATTAAACGATAATTAGAAATGGACTTGTGTCCAGATGACAAAAAACCTTCATAATTTGAAATTCATAATTTTTTTTTTTCACTGTAGGTAATTACTCATCTTAGAAATATATTGAAAAACGTCATGAAATTTAATCAATTTTTCCGTTCGTTCAACTATAATGAACGAATATTAATTTTCAATGACGCAATTAAAAACACTGATGACTGATTAATAGAGATGACTTTTTCGAATATATAAGGTGGTCCAAAAGAAGCAAACATCAATTTCTAGACGTGAGAGTAGACAGTACATAAAAAAATGAAAACAGGCAATTTTGTATAAATATTTTACTCTAATGAAAAAAGTATAGGAGAACAAATCCTTGAAAGAATTTATTGAAATTTTAATTTTAAAGAAAATCTTCAAACCTGAAAATGATCATAACACATCTGTAAAAATAATTCAATTCAAATGACAATAATTCCTTATAAATATAGCTAATTCTAAATTGAATTTTTAAATTGATATTTAAAATAGTTAACTTGTCGAGAAATTACTTCAAAATACAGTAATTGAGTAAGTTATAACATATGTTTGTTATAATTATAACCTATTGTAGGTTATATCTCTATATATAAACTCATCTCTTCAAATATATAAACTTCAATTTGAGGTTAATGGAAACGAATCGGACAATTTATGTAATGAAAATCTCCGTTTTGCCATTTCTATTTTTGCAATATCACAGTAATTTGCGTTTGGGTATATTATCAGTTTTGAAATTATTGTTTGTAGTTTTGGACCACTTTTATTATATACATAAAACGATCGGTTTCTAAAATATATAAAAGTTAATTGTGAGCATTTCCAATTTTTTAACTTTGAAAGTTAAACAATGACAAATATATACCAGAGTCTAATATAACGAATTTATTTTCAGGAATACCCGAACTAAACATTGAACAATTCGAACCTTTACATCTTGATAAGGTATCGATCAGTAAAGGACATGGAGCAATTGTTTTGGCTGGAAGCTTATTCGATATGGTAGTCCATGGTCCATCCAATTCAACTCCAACATATACAGAGTACGTATTATATCAACCTTGTCAAAGAATTTCATTACAATGTTTTCAATTACGATTATATTGAACTGCAATCTTATACGGAAATAAGACGTTGAATGTTTGAAGGATTATGCTTATGCGAAATGACTAAGTGGGGAAATGACAGCATTTCTCGTGTTGATTAACTCCTGAGATGAATTATAAATGCGAACATTAGTAGGTGTCATCCTCTAAGCAGAGACGTCTGCAGTTTGATCTTAGTCGTTCAATAACGAAAAATTGCATATTGTTTATATTTCCCATTTCGAAACCATAATTTGAATCACACAAAATTATATAAATACAATTAGATATAACTTTTTCAAATTGAAATTCAATTGATAATGAAGACAATATATGAAAACGCTCAGTGAGTAATCATAAAAATAAGTAACATAAATATAGGTAATAAGTAAAATATTAGCCTGATGAATGAGTTTCAAGCTTCAAGACTTAATTAAGGAGGAATTAATTGAAAATCATCATATATCCATTCGTATACAAATCAATCAACAGTATAGACATGTCCAAAGAATATTTTGAAGCGCAAACATTAATATTTACGAATTCAACGTTTTTGTCAATAGACCATTGAGAATACAAGATGTAACAAAAACAGACCTGTCTCTAAGTTATTTTGATAGGGTGATTTTGGTAGGTGAGTTTATTCAATTTTCAATTGTGTGTAAATTTTGAAATAAATTTATGGAAAAGTCTGAGTTGAGAGGCATAGTATGGCTGAAGTTTTGTTTTGTCTTGTTTCTCTGTTATTTTTTTTCCAATTTCTAGGTTAAAATAACCAAACTGCATTTTATGAATAGTCAAGTTGTATGTCTGTTTTTTGAAACATAGTTATTATATTAATATAAACAAAAAAAGAAGAAGAAGAAGAAAGCAAGTTTTGTTTTGACATTTACGTTAGTTTTGTTTTTTATGAAGTCCTAATATGTATTTAAATTTAGCGAGGTTTGTAAATATTTAAATGTTGAATAAATGATAACGCTTTTAGAGCCCTGAGGATGGCGCTATAAGCAGCTGAAACGTTGGCCAAATTGAATTGGTTTTTTCCATTCTTAAGACCCCTACCCATAAACTTCTGTTGGCAAGACCTGTCTCTAGTTTCACATCTCTGTGTGAAATAATGTAGCTTACATAGTTCTTTGAGGCATAAATTTTGTGAGTGATATCCATAATAATCTCAATTTCACCTCGTTTAAAGTCAAAGTTAATCACCACCAAGAGTTTTTATGATTTTTATTGAAAACCTTGACGATTATCAAGAGAACGATCTAGACAACTTGCCCAGAAAGTGAAGATGTCTCAAGAAAAAAGGCAAAATGAAAACCCATGTTATGAGAACTGAAACACGAATAGAAATTAAATAACAACACAGTGGTATGGGTACTTTTAGTGCTGAATAAATATTAACAACTTGATCAAATTTCCAGCAGTTATTTCGAGACAATTTTAACTTACATAAGGTTTTTTTTATTCAAAAGAATTTGGCCTTGTTAAATATCATTAGCCAACAGATTACATGATATCTTAATTATACATTTACTCGAATATCTAAAAATATACAATAACTATTCAATGACTTAATAATTCAACAATTCCAGAACTCAAATTTGATCATAATATTTATATAATATATTAAAATAACTCTTATAATAGATTAAAAATTTTTATTCATTTATTCATTTTTTTAAATTTATTCATTTATTTATTTTTCATTTTTTTTTTTTTCATTTATTCAATAGTGTTGGCTTTTTCGATGTAAATCCATTATAATTGAATATAAACTTAAATTCAAACACTTGAACTTATGATTTAGCTTTATTGACTACATAGCATGACGCGTTTCGTCGTTACAAACGACTTCTTCAGAAGCTTACAGAATAATGATTATTCTGTAAGCATCTGAAGAAGTCGTTAGTAACGACGAAACGCGTCATGCTATGTGGTCAATAAAGTGTAAATCATAAGTTCAAGTGTTTGAATTTAAGTTTATATTCAATTAAAAATTTCATTATTATTTAATGATACAGTGAAAATATGAATTGAAAGATAATAAATTTTACAAAAAGTAGTAGCTTTGTCCAGTTTGAATCAATCTTATTACGAAAGTTTTTACATCACCCAGTGATCTGCAGTACCCAATTCACGTCAGCTGCAAAAAGCTATGAATCCTCAAAAACGCCACGTTAATATCAAATGTCCAACTTGATTGATCTGATATGATTGTTTACAGCTCTATAAATTTCCATATTTTTAAGTGATCGTAGAAAACATAGATTATATGGCTGCTTATATCTTGTTAGACATTTAAATGAAAAACTCTCATTTATAGTTGACGAATCGCTATGCTATGTAGTCAATGAAAGTGTAAATCATAAGTTCAAGTGTTTGAATTTAGGTTATATTCAACTCTCATTTATAGTTGACGAATCGCTACGAATTGTGGCTCTACCAAAACTTCAAAATGAATAGTTTTCATCAAATGATAGTACCTAAATGACAACTGATCATTGATCAATTGATCATTGAAAAATTCGAAATGTATTTGTTCATATATCAGAGAAAAACACTGACTCAGCAATCGCTTTTGATTAAGAAAACCTGAGAAAAAACTCAGGGTAAGCTAGATAATGATAGCCAAATTACACTTTTGAATTTGAAATTGTCAATGACAAATTTATTTCAGTCATTTAATGAAAACTATTCATTTCACTTTGAAATTAATAGTTTTATGGATTGTTAGACTAAAATTGTATCGAAATGTCAACTAAAGGTGAAATGTCTCCATTTTAGAGTCTGCTATTGCAAAGAATCAAAATGTTTGGTTAACCTATAAATTGACAGAAAACATTTCATATATATTTAAATATATGATGCAAATTGAGTGTTTTATTCGATTTTAAAAAACCTACGCTTATAAAATCACCCATTATTTAGTAATAGTCGAAATTCGACCTAGTAGTTGTGTACAATGATGCTTGAAATTACTATATTGCAAAATAAAATGTTCTAATGTACCATTCTCTTTACATTCACATACTGGAGTATCTCTCACACCTATTCTGTGGAGATAAATAAATGACTTAAGCATGACCACTTCTTAGTCTACTGATAATCCTTATGAAGTTTCTATCTTCTGTGCAATTGGTGAACTATAGACTTTTTAACGGAATTTCTTGTATTTCTTTATATTTCTGTCCAGTTTCCACAGAACTATATGTACTAATCTATTCCTGTCGACGCTTTTCTTTACATAATAGAAATAACTCTGAGTAGACTAAATCCTGTTTAAGTTTTGGGGCCAAAATAGCTGTCTCTTTTGCGTTTCTATCCACTTTATTCATTACTTTTATATTAATCCCTCAATTTCTTTTTGTTATAGTCTTTCTTCTTGTTGCAGGTTAGATCTCAAAAATAAGAAATGGAATCTCGGTGTGGACTTCGCGCACTTAGATATCAAATCCCGTTATCATTTGAAGGGACATATATTGGTTTTACCTATAGTTGGTCATGGCAACTGCGATCTCAATTTATCGAATATCAAAACTAAAGTAGAAACGAACATAACAATGAGGATGAAAGAAGGAAGAGAAATAATTTTTGTAGATCAAATGAAAGTTAATTTTTCTGTTGGTAATATGAAGATCAAACTGTACAACCTCTTCAATGGAAATAAAGTATTAGGTGAGTATATCTCGCATTCACATGATATCAAATTTATGTTTTGAGACCTACTATGCTGTTCGAATTAATTGGGACAAAAATTTTTTTCTTCGTTCGAATTAGTGTAGTAAGTATATGAGTACCAGGGTGGCTCACACACCCTGACACCTGCTTGTTTACTACCTGAGATGACGTGAGGGTTCGACCTTGACCATCACTACATTCTGACTGGTTTTACCTCGCCAGCAATTCAGTTGTGAGCCTACCGATGCGACAGTTGGTGGTTTCAATTTTGATAAGTGCTGTATTGTTTTGTCCAAAGAAGGATATCACTCCGAAGAAGCGTTCCAAAATTATCGCGCTTAATGAACACACATCCATGACTATAAGAGATATAGCTGAAGCTGTTGTTGTGGGAAAGTCCACCGTTTCGAGAATCTTAAAAACATTGAAGAAAGTGGCTCATCGTCTCCAAAAAGAAAAGCAACTGTGGCCGCAAACGCGAAACTACTCCAAGAACAGACAAATTGTTGATACGAAATAGCAAAATTAATCAGAGAAAGACAAGCACTAATCTTCGAAGGGATTTAATGGTTTCTGTTGTGGAGGTGACCATCTCAATTGTTCGAAAACGACTGCTGGAGGTCGGCCGTAAGGCAAGAAGACGAAGAAGAAAGCAACTGTTTACCCAGAAAATGATGAAGAAACGTTTGGCATGGGCCAAAAAGTACCGTGCGTGGACTGTGGACGACTGGAAGGTGTTTTTTGGTGATGAGACAACTCTGTTTGTTCAAAGGTACAAATCAGGTGTTGTTAGACGAAGTGATGGTGAAACTTTGAGGTCTGATCACATCCACCAATCAGTAAAACATCCTTCGAAACAAATGTTCTGGGGTTTTGTCACAACCGATAGCACTGGAAGATTAGCTCCTATAACAGGTATGATGAACTCAGTGAAATATTTGGAAATATCGCGCATCAGGATTGCCCCATTCATGGAAAGGTTTGATGGAACATTTCAGCACGACCTGACTCTCTGCCACAATTCCAAACAAGTGCAGGCCTTTATGCGTGAGAATGAAATAGAAGTGCTCGATTGGTCATGGAATTCACCTGATCTCAATCCCATTGAGAATTTATGGAATATTTTAAAGCAACGACTGGCAAAAATGGATTGCACTACGAAAGAAAAAATGATTATAAGTGCAATTCAGGTGTGGTTTCATAATGAAGAATTGAAGAAAATTTGCGCTACGCTAGTGGAATCGATGCCTATACGTGTTCAAGAAGTTATTTCTTCGAACGGAGGACATACTTCATATTGATATGAATAATTTTACGCTATTTTGTATATATTTGCTTCATTGAAAGGTAAGATTTTACGAAAATATTGTTTTTTATCCTTTGTCCCAATTAATTCGAACAGCATAGTAAGAATCTAGGAAATCAATTACAAATATTCGACAAGCAATCGAAGAAAAACTGAACGTATGTTCTCGATGTTGCAGGTGAAACACTAAACAATTTCATCAACAAGAATGCTGCGGAAATAACGGCAGAGCTGTCAGGAAGTATCAATGAAAGCATGTCTGATATTTTCATTCATCTCCTTAATAACATATTCAGCAAACTACCAACTGATCTATGGCTTTTAACAGATGAAGAATTTGAAAAATATAATGCTAAACAAGAATTGACAACTGCAAAAGCAATTTCTGCTAGCTAGAATCTCTCAAAGAATTTTAGGTTAATATTATTTTACTTATATTCCAAAAAATATTTTCGATTTCTTGTTTTTAAGTATTGATGCAATCTAAAAAGTCTTTCGAGATTGTATTCAATTCGAACTGTGATCTAATGTCGAAGTATTATATTTTAAAACGTTGTTAGGAAAACTACGTGTATTGTGTGTGAAATTAATTCGTTGAAATTTATATTTTTATATTAAATGTTTGAATAACATGAACTTTTATTTATTTACTGCACTTTTGGGGAAAATTATATTCGTGTCAGACAAGAAGAAAAAACAATGAGAAGTTACACTTAAATTTTCTTTGTAATGTTTTGGTATTCTGTAGAATAACATTGATTTACAATTAGCAAGGATATATATGATTTTATATAGAACTAGTTCATTTTATCTTTCTCATCAATTCCAACAATTCTCCTTATATTCATATAAATTTTTCTTTCTCTGAGATCATGAAAATTTTTCAATGAATTACATGAAACAGCAAAAATCAAAATGTGTTTTTTTGATATTTTCAGTAGTGAAAATCGATAGTGAATTCATTATAAGAAACAAAAAGTATTGATCGCCATTTTCAAGAGTTATTGATAGTAAATAAAATTACATTACAATATTCCCTTTTCCAAATGAAGTTCTCAGTATAATTTATCGAAATATTGAGTGGAAACTATAAATTTTCAAGTTCTTTTCAAGTTTAGACCAATCATATCATCCAGTTAGATTAAGTATCAGCACTGTAGGAGAATTTTTTTGTTTCCAAGGAGCATCCACCAATTTTCATGAGTAATCATTACTTATAACTTCTTCTGAAACTTCCTCAAACAACTGGAAATAGGCGGCCTCGGCAGGGTTATCAACTCGTGGAATCTTTTCTCCGGTAGTCAAGTTGAAAACCCATAAAATCCCATAAAATTGTTTTCAAAATTCAAAGGAAAAATATATATTAAGATTGTATTTTGCAATTATAAGGTACTAGAGTGTTTTTTATTATTATTATTGAATTTTTCATTCCATTTTTGTAAATAAAAATATAAGGAATAGTTTATAGGGTATTATGCTACACAAAATTAAATTATTTATTCACTAATTATGAAATTTTTTGTTAATAAACCTACATTAAGAAATAGTATTGAATATTGTCATCATGAAATGGATTTTTTTATTTGAAGTTAGAAATCAAAATTAATTTCAGTAATTCAAATTATGATATGAAATATTTTGGCTTACTTCAAAAATACCCATAAACTTACCCTGAAAATTTTAAGCCACCATAAAAACCCCACCAAACATTGTGTTCGCTTAAATTTAGGAGGACAACCCCAAGTTGGTATCCCTGGACCTCGGACAGATTTCACAAATCAGGTGTTTTGCCTTCTAAGGGGTGTTTCCGATGTTCAGCTGTTCCAGGAATAAAACCTCAGCTATTACTCATTACAGTGACAAAATATCGATAATAAAAGAAATAAATGTATTTTCTGCGTTAATAGCATATTGAAATTGGTATTCCCTTGAAAATCAATTATATATTACACAGGATCGCAAATATACAATTTCTTTATTACTAGGACTTAAGATTCAATTTTGCCATGCGGTACTTACTAAAAATTCAGTTACTGCCATTAGTGTATTTCATTACCTGAATACTAGCAATAAAGTTTTATTTGACCAATAAGCTTGGAATTTTTATTTTATCTAACATGACATTATTATTAATCATTAAACAATGCACTTATTCAAACTAAATACAAGACAATATTTCATGTACGAAGCAATATGGAGCATATTGTAAAAATAATTACAGAAAATTTCGCATTTTTGATTGTTTATTATACGCTCACGAAACCAAAAACTTAAGATTTATGGGTGGTAGTATCAACTTGCTTGAATTTCTGGTGTTGGAAATTTGTGAATCCTTTTATCCTGTTGTTCCTTATTGTTGAATTGTCCTCAATATCAAATAAGTCGATTAGAAAAAATATAAAATAGGGCTATGAGATCTATATTAAAATGTGATATACACCTGTCAAATCCATGCTTAATGTGTTGAATATGTTATCTGTTAGCCAAAGAGTTGTATTCAATGTACAAGTGTTCATTTTTAAACTGAAAAGAAATATGTTACCAACCTACACTAGTGAGTTCGATTATTCAAAGATGTACATAATTATAATACGAGATTCAAAACAGACTTTATCCTTGGAAAATGTAACACTACACAAAAGCTTAAATCTATTTTGTATAAAAGTTTAATTGAATTTAATGGACTTCCTGCACATATAAAAAACTGTGAAAGTTTAAAAGTATTTAAAAGACTTTTGAGAACGTTCATCTCAACCAAATGCAAAACAGTTTAAAGTCACTCTAATTCAATTGGGCTTTGTCTCTGCCTGTTCTCTAATTGATGTTTATCATGTAATATTAGTTAGGTGCTAAGTATAACCTTCTTGTTTTTTCACTATATTATGTTATTTACATATATCGGTACTCTACTTAATTCATAGTATTTTACTTTTCATTATATTAATTTTCAATCAACTTGTTATTACTATATTTTGTAATATGGTGTAGCAATTCTGCTAAATAAATACATTATTATTATTATTATTGACGTGAAAAGCCGTATTCAATATTGAGACTTGAGACTTGAAATTGGGTTCCAACAAGATGGCGCCGGTTGCCATACAGCCCGTGAAAAAATGGTTTTACTGCGAGAACGATTTGGCGAACAGCTCATTTCACGCTTTGGACCAGTGAATTGGCCGGTTAGATCATGTGACATCACACCTCTTGAATTTTCCTTTGGGGCTATGTATTGTCCGAAGTCTACATGGATAAACCGGCTACAATTGAGGCATTGGAGGCCAATATGGCACTCACTCGAGTCCTTGACCAAATACAACTCGAAATACTCGTTGTTAACCGTAGTCGTGGACAACATTTGACAGAAATTATCTTTGAAAAATAATTGAAGAAATACCTCTAAATGAATCACACAATATATAATATATATATATATATATATATATATATATATATATATATATATATATATATATATTTTCTTTCAGTGGAAAATAAGTTACTACCTCTTTAGTATTTTTCCAGCTTTCGAAAATGTTTATTTTCTTCTTCGGGGCTAAAATACTACAATACTAACAGTTTTCATAACAAGGCACTATTGAAAATTTTTCTTACAATTAATGTGAAGGTAGACCGAAAGCACATTCGTTTCTTGAATTTTAAAAATAAGTACAAGGAAACTTTCAAGAGTACAAGATAAGTACGTGATCTACTTTCTGACTAACTTCACAGTACAAGTAAGAAAAATTTTCAATAGTGCCGTGTTAAATAAACTGTTAATATTGTTCTATTTTAGCCCTTAAGAAGAAAATAAACATTCTCGAAAGCACAATTATAAACACTGAAAATACATATCTACACTCGTCAAACATTCAACTATATATATATATATATATATATATATATATATATATATATATATATATATATATATATATATATATATATATATATATATATATATTATTTAAAGTTTTTAGCAATAACAGGCTTTTTGATATTAGACTAATTAATATTAGTTTTGACAAAGTTGTAATATAACAACTAAACGTCAACAAAAATAAACTTTTTCATATCAAAAAAAGCCTGTTATTGCTAAAAACTTTCAAAATAAAATATCTTAAACAGCAAGAATCAATTTATATATATATATATATATATATATATATATATATATATATTTATTTATGAAAAATAAACTTTTTCATATTAAAAAAGCCTGTTAATGCTAAAAACTTTCAAAATAAATATATATATATATATATATATATATATATATATATATATGAATAATGTTTTAATGCTTATTCTGACTTCAGCCTGTCGATAACTAATACAATATCGTGAAATATACCCACACCATACTGAGGTACAATAATGGATCTTTATTCCTATAATTTTCTTCGAGAAAGAATTAACATTGTTTAGGATACTTTATTATCCACTTTATTACACCACTGCATCATTGAAAACCCAGATTTTTAAGAAATTCGATATTAAACATGTGACATAGTCATAAAAACCAAACATAATAATAAATAGTGACGTGTTCGTCAAGTCAAGTAGAAAGAAAATCATTATGCATATTCAAACAAATTACACAAAAAATTTGCAGCTATCTTGTCGAACAAATTCATATTTTAACTCACGTATGCAACGGTAATTAACATTAAATTTCCAATCAAGTATGGCCATAATCTTTGAGAAGTTTAACCATAAAAGACAACTCATTTTATTCATTAACTCTACGTTAATTTCAACAATAATTTGTCATTTAGCCATCAGTATTTCCTGCTATATTTCAAATTTTCGTTATTACTGAAGATGAAAATTGTTTTAGGAATATTATTAATGTGTTTTTCATGGACACTAGGTCATTCAGAAAAAGAAAATACTGTTCTCGATACTGGTGAGTTGAACAATATGATATTGTTATCAATAAAGAATGTTTAATAGTGTTGGCGTTTACTTGATGTAAATCTTATGATTGAATATAAACTAAAATTCAAACACTTGAATTTTTGATTTACACTTTTATTGACAACATAGCATGACGCGTTTCGTCGTTCCAAACAACTCCTTCAGATGCTAACATAATACTGACTAACAACAAATTTGGTTCCCATACAGATACCATAATACACAACTGCTCATGTCATCCATATTCACATAAAATGGCAGCTTTCACCAGTATGATACATAGACTAACTGATATTCTTTCATCAGAAGAAAACTTCGATGAAGAACTGATTATCATTAACAGTTTGGGGTTAATAATAATTATGATAGCGAATTAGTGGCAAAAATTCTTCACAAAAAACTTTATCAGAAAGCTGTACGATTAGTATTTCCATATCAGTCGGATAGAAATCGAAAATATGATAGTTTATCATACTTTGGAACACCAAGTCAAAAAGTCAAAACTTTTTACAGAAACATAATTTCATTCAGGACCAACAATAATTTATCCATATCAGTCAGATAGAAATCGAAAATATGATAGTTTATCATACTTTGGAACACCAAGTCAAAAAGTTTTGACTTTTACAGAAACATAATTTCATTCAGGACCAACAATAATTTATCGAGATACATCAAAAACAATAAAAGCAGAGTTAAAAAGGAAGATAAATCTGGTGTTTACCAATTGAATTTTGGAACATGTCTCGGTAAAACAAGTAGAAATTTCGGAACTAGAATCCATGTACATAAATACAGTTTCACATATAACAAAAGCAATTCGAAATATGCAAACTATTTATCATCTGAAAACCATACTTTCAATACAAATTTCTAAATTTTCACATAATATACTGAAACGTAGCCAATTAGATTTTTGGGACATTGTGGGAATAAATCGGAATAAAAATTCGGAAAATTTGCTTAATAAGTAAAAGTTTATTGCCATTACAAGCAGTAGTTTCACAAATTTCAACAAATTTCAATTATTCTATGACAAAAAAAACCATAAGATGCACCCAATATAAAAACAATGATAGTATTTAACAAAAAGACAATACGATTAAATCTAGCTAAACATATCATAAATTTGACAGTTTCCAATATAAATGCATGGAAACCATAAAGCCAGGGGCTGTATGTGGTCTACTCATCAATTCACATTCATCATAAATGCAGGTTCAAACGCTATCAAAAAAATGTGTCCAACCAGAAATACAAAAGAAAACAGAACTCAAACTCTGCATCGAATTATGTCATGCAACTTCTCACTATCAAATTGCATCAAAAATTTTCTGACAGCTCTGGTAAAACTCCTAATATTTCTAATACTCCTAATCTCTACCGTTAACATGTTGTAAATCCGATGCCCAAGATACTCTGTGCTTCGTTGACCACAAAAAATTTAAAAAAAAACAACGAATCGCGTCATGCTATGTTGTTAATAAAGAGTAAATAAAAAGTTCAAGTGTTTGAATTTTAGTTTATATTCAACAATAAAGAATGCTTCTTTCTATTCAATTGTTCTTGAAAAAATATAATACAGAAGACCGAAGGGTCAATAAATTCTACCTATAGTTGTAAATAATCATTATTTATTTATACTCAATATACGTCAATGTTCAATGATTCTCCACCTTCTATTCCATATGGAATCTCTTATATTTCATTGAACAAATTGATTATAAGTGCCAGATGGGCTGACAAAAATGTAATACAGAAGACAGAACGCTCATTAAATTCTTTCTAGAGATGTAAAAATTCATTATTTATTTATACTCAATATACATCAATACTCAATGATTCTCTCTACCTCGTAGTCCATATGAAATCTTTAAATTTCTTCGATCAAATTGATTATAAGTTCCTAATGGGCTGACGAAAGCAAAGGAAAAGTTCATCACTATTTTATCGAAAGTCCATTGCAAAAACTGTGAAACGAAACTATGATTAAAAGAAAAATTAGATGATATCGGATTGAACTGAACAACTGAAAAAGATTAATAATAAGTGCACTGAGGACTCAAACATATATATATAATGAAATTAGAATATATAAAATAATATGAATTGTCAATAAAATTAAATTCAAATTGGAAATAAAATAAATTGATGAATCCCTTCGGTCGATTAAAAAATGGAGATTCGAATCACCGAATTCACACGACGTTTTGAGTAATCTTTAACCATTCTCAAGTTAAAGAGGAAATTGAAAACACCAAAATTTTCTTGGTGTTAGGTAGGTATACCAAAGAGAGAAGAACCAAATTCCAGTTCAGTTGGAGACTTTCGAAAATAGTTAATATTTATCAATTTTCAGCTGAATTTATTTTGCCTTGCCAGATATCTGACCCAGATATCGATGAATGTATAATAAAAGGACTCAACCATCTTAGACCTTATTTAAAAAAAGGTATAGAGGAAATTCAGTTACCCAGCATGGAACCTTTAGAAATTGGAGAACTAGTAATAGATAATAGTCAAGGTCTCTTTATACTAAAGGCAACTTTCTTCAATGTGGTAGTCAACGGCCCAACTGAATATTCGATAAAATCACTAAAGTAAGTTACATTTCGAAAGTAAGTGATCATTACACTCTTAAGGAATCTACACTAAATGAATTTATTAGGAGGATAAGTAAAAATACTCTGATTTTTAAGATCAAAATTTAGTTTTTTCATTACCAGTTTACTAGTAGTTGCCTAGGAGTCCCTCAGGAAATTTATCCCATTCTGAGGAAGAGTATTTCATGATTGATGATTTCATTCTTATATCAAAAAGTTGGTTAATTGTAATCGAACTATAAGTTGTTCTATTTGCTCTAAATTTTATGTGAATTGACTTTTAGCACAATACTTAATTATTATTATTTACTAGTTGACCTGGCGAACTTTGTACGCCAATTATTTTTTATTTGAATATTTTTCAAAAAGCCGGAAATACATATTCTACTATTTGTACAACACTATCTTTCTTTTATTATTATTTATCTCGTGTGGAGCCAGGGACTTACTCACTTACGAAGGGACTGCAATACGCCCTATTATTTTAAATCAGTCCTATGATCAAAGAGTTCCTATTTTAGAAAAAGATTAACCTGTCCGTTTTATAATTGGACGTCATGTTCCTAATTGCGTATCAAGTACTTTTTTCCATAAAAATCTCCAAGAAAATCAATTTTCTCAAAAGAATTGGAAAAAATCTGACTACATATATGAAGTTATTGCTCTTGAAGTCCATAATAATGCCACACTTTGAATATTATTCCACTCTGTTATTGGGATTGAGTAAAGAAAAAACTCAACAGTTACAAAAGTTACAGAATAGAGCTATGCGAACAATTTTGAAATGTAATAGATATACTCCAATCCCAAGCATGCTATATTGTTTAGAATTAATGTCAGTTAAGCAAAGAATACTTTTAGCTACATAGATATTTATATTTAAGGTTAAAAACAAATTGTTCCCATATAAAGTAATAAAAAATTTAACATGTGTCAGTGATGTGCACAATTATAATACAAGAAATGCTGACAATATCTACATGCAAGTTTGTAAACATTCGAAACATAGGAATAGTATATTTTATGAAGGATTTAACGCATTTAATAAATTGCCTATCTCCTTAAAAACAATTAGTGACCTTAAGGTATTCAAACGTAAATTAGCTAAGTTCGTTTTAAACTAATAATTTTAAATATTATATTTTGAAGCTGTATGTATGATTTTGTAATAGCTGATGCTAAAATAAATATTAATACTATTATTATTATATCTCATTATTAATTATATGAGATATTTGCTGGATATTAGTAAAAAATTTTCAGAATTTAATTCATTCTCGGAAACCAATGAATATAGGGGCTCTGGTGACTGTACCAATAGCGTCTATTTGAATTGACTCTTCGCGCAATATTTTGTCGCATCATTGGTAGTATTTTCTTATCAATAACAATTAAACTTTGCCTTGCAATATTGACACACAACGTTCATTGGTTCAATAGCAACGATTTGCTGTGAACTGTAATCTATTTCAATGTTATAATTGAATGCAGGTCGATTGCAGTTAAACGCAACGTTTTCATATTGTTAATTTCGGTACCATCACCGTTCGACTTCATTCCGAGCTTCGCGTTGCTCGTCAGTTTGACTTGCTCGTTTATATCTTTGACTTCCTGCATTTCGAGTTCGGCGACTTAAGTTTGTATATCTAATAGCTATCATTTTAAAAACTCCAACTGTAAATTAAAGAAACTATGTATTCTTCTTTATAATCAAATATACCACGTGTTATGTTAGTAACGTGTATGTTAGTCAATTTAAACCTACCAAAATTTTATATTAAATTGAAGTTGTAATATTAGTCGTGATAGCTCTAAACTAACCGAAATGCATGATAAGATACTCAGTTTTACATCCTCTTTTTGAGAATTAATAATTAGGTATTCTTAAATTCAATTAATTATTAGTAATTTTGCACGAAATTTTCTGAATTTTTTCCCTGGCAATAACAAACACAACGAAAAAGAATAGTGAAATAGGTCCGCCCGTTGACTCTATATTTCAGTTAGAAAACGCTTGTATGGGAAGAAGAAATGGCCTGTTTTTAGAGTTTAAAAAAATCATTTCAAAAAAATAATTGGCAAAATTGATGCAGGCGTTGTTGAGTTATGCGCTTACCAACACATTTTGCGATTCATTTTTATATTATAGATTTGAATAAATGCAGGGAACAGATGTTCTTTAGTTATGATGTGGTTCTATAGTATAATGTGGTCACATTTAATCTTACCAGGGACTCGAACCCAGAGTTTTTCTACAACTTTTCAACGCGTTCGTTTTGCTGTACAAGAGAAGTCATTTATATCATATTGCACCGATATTTCAATAATGACAATGAAGTAATAACTAAGTTAGCAATCTAAGTTTCAAGTACTAAACCAATGCATTTCAATCCAGAATTTATACAACTAACAGTTAATTGTATTGAACGCCTGATAATAAGTTAGTAGACGGAAATATGTGCCAGAAGTTGTTTCAATTTTAGGATACCACTATTTCCAATACTAGATTGATTCAAATTCGATACCACTAGTGTTGAGTGCTAAGATAATAATTTAATGTTGACCAACACATTTCTCCAAATCCATAAACAAATGGGTGAATAAGTTTCAAAATTCTTAATTCAATTTAAAGGGTAGAGTGTTATTAATGGTTGTCTTCTGCAGTCTATCATATCATTTCGTATTTAATTTTTTTTTGTGGGATTAAGAACTTGCCAAAAACTCTTCAGTTTAAATTCAATGGACGATGAACCTACTCTGTGATAGTTCATATTAAAATGAGAGGTAATATTAAAAACTTGTCTAAAAACCACTGACTGAACAATTCTTTATTCGACTAGTTTCGCCTTTTGCAGCATTATCAAGAATGATTATCAAGAATTACACACAATTATTAAAGAATTACACAAGATCACAGCATTATCAAGAATCATTATCATTTTTGATAATGCTGTAAAAGGCGAAACTAGTCGAATGAAGAATTGTTCAGTCAGTGATTTTTAGACAAGTTGATATTATTACCTCTCATTTACTCTTCAGTTTGCTGTAGTTTCTCCAGTCTCTTTTTCATTCTATCTATATTTGGTAGCCACCAAATTAATATTACGTTATTTCACATTTAACTTACTAAAATCATGAAACAGTGGTATCAAGGATATATAAAATAGATATATACTTTTCATTAGATGACAGTATCTGTTTCTGAATTAACATTTAACACATATTTTCGTATGCTATATTATGAATTAATAATTAGAATTTATGATTTATATCTAGTTCAAGGTGATATAATGATAACACATCAAGCACAAACAGAAAAAACATCCGTGTTTTAATTTCTAGATCAATGTCAATAAAAAATCTCCTAAATAGTATTATAGATATATTATTAGCTTGTGAATTGATCTTCTGAATCGAAATACGCTCTCACTACCTGTATTGAAATATTATGTTGTAGTTAATTGAAATGATATCAAGAATCAGTTCTTCTTCCGGGTTTTTATGTTAATTTACTAACTTTGTTTGTTATTATGCTATATTATATAACTATGGTTGTTATTTCGTTCAATACAAATCGACTAAAAAATTTTTATTGACACGAACTGAAATCACAGTTAAAATATTTTTTGATTTTGTGATGATAAACATAGTTACAAATTGCACTATTCGTTTCTCACCGTGAAAGTGAAAACATTCATTTGTAATAATAATTATTCACATTTATTTGTTGCATTTTTATTTATATCTCGAAATTTTGTACCAGAAATTCCAATCGATCTCAAAAGAAGAAACAGAAATTGTTCAACGGATTTTTGTAAAAAGAGATCAAATACCGCTTTTTCGTGTTATTTATGCTGTTTTATATATATTTTAGTTTATATACTCTGGTTTTTTGCCCTATTTATTACAAGTTGAAAAAATAACAAACTTATTGCATTCGTATTTTGAATCGAGATTGAACTCGTTTTTGCTCGCCTTCTCGCCCAAATTGACCTAAAACTCAAATAAATTTCAATTTTCCAGATATAATTCTCGCATGGCAGTAAGTGAAACATGACAAAATATTAACTCAATGAAATACACATTCCTTTATGTTCATGGAAGGTATTCTTTTTATGAACAGTTTTGCAAATTTACTCTTCCGTGACTTTTAATTTTTTTAATATTTAATAGTGTTGGCGTTTACTTGATGTAAATCCATTATAATTGAATATACACTTAAATTCAAACTCTTGAACTTATGATTTACACTTTATTAACTACAGAGCATGACGCGTTTCGTCGTTACAAACGACTTCTTCAGATGCTTACTGAAGAAGTCGTTTGTAACGACGAAGCGCGACATGCTCTTAGTCAATAAAGTATAAATCAAAAAGTTCAAGTGTTGGAATTTAAGTTGATATTCAATTTCAATTTGTTTCACCTTCAGTATTCAAGTGGAGCACACCTCAAAATATATCCACGGAATATCTATTATCAAATAAATAGAAGCATAAAAGTCAAGTCTATCTTACTAAGTCAAAATATTACCTCTCTTTCCTTCCACCTTGAGTTTTTGTCTAATATTTTTTAATCGTTGCACTGGAAGAAGTTGATTCAAAATCGAATATTCAGTAATGAACATGATCCAACAAATCTATCAAAAAATTCAATAAAATGTCTTTCAAAAATTATCGATGCTCTCTCATATGGAATGACATAATGATATCGTAGATCAATATACAGCATTTTATCCTTGCATGGGATGCAGCGCAAGTAAACACCTTAATAGATTGAATCCTTAATAGACTGCGGACTATTTACAACTTAAAACTTTACAACAGGACTTTACAACTTACGGCATGCTTCACATTGGATATGAAAGTAAAGTGGGATATTCGATATTAGTCAATCTGCATGTACACTTTTTTATTGTTCACTTACCAACATAAGAAAACAATACACATTCGTTCAACTTCTCATCCCCCTTATTTCAAGAGAAAAGTTCTAAAACTCATTGCCACGAAAATACAGACTTAAAATGAGGGATATCCATACATTCGGTCTCATTAAAAAAATTTTACTAATCGATTAGGCCAATATTTATTGAAAATTTATCTCAATTTGAATTAACCTAAGCAATTTGTAATTTTCACGATAATTCAGTCATACATGACAATATTGTTTCGCCAACACAGTGGCTTCATCAGATGTAAATGAACTATATCTGATGAAGCCACTGTGTTGCAACAATATTGCCATGTATGACTGAATTATAGTAAAATTACAAACCACTTTTATTAATGTCATTTAGGTACTTTAGAACAATCTGTTAAAACGAATTTTTTCGATGAACTGTGATTATGTGTCGTGTTTTAATCAGGATTTCTATTCGGATTGAAATCTTAGTTGTAAATTCAGTGATAAGATAATCAAGTATTAAGATAATCGATGAAACTTGTAAGAGAGACAAGCTTACACGCATTCATTTTGGACATACTGAATTTTCCACTCAACAAATACTGATCTTAAAAGAATATAAGAATTATAAAGTAGATACTTTGTTGAAATTTCAATATAATTCATCGAATAATTCCTTTAGAAATTACCTGTAGTTTAACGCAGGTTTAGAACGGCCAATGAGCTTCTAATCAACGTACACTACTCAACAATGATCATCATTAAACTACTCAAATCATAGACAAACACATGCTTTGACCGGGGCTCGAAGGCGAATCCTACCGCACCATAGTCGGGTGCTTCCCCGACTAAGCTACGGAGTCGACTTAATTATAAATTTTTCAAATGAAAATTTCATTTCAGTTACGTTTTCGATATTTTTTTCCTGGCTGTTCATTAAATTCTCCATTCAACTTGATGTGTATCAGTATTTTCACTAAGAAATGTCTTATTTGTAGGAGCGACGTAAGCACTTTAACAGCAGATATACGCATTGGAATACCGAAATTAGATATTCGAGGAAGTTATAATATGAAAGGAAACATCCTACGAATTCCAGTGACTTCCCACGGTACATTTTCGTGCATTTTCTGTGAGTTAAAACTGAAGAAATTTGAGAATGGTTTCCTGTCTTTGAGTTTCCTTTATCGGTTAATTGTTTTTGTTTTGTTTTTCAGATGATATTGATGTAGTTGCCAAAGTAAGGGCAGGAGTATTAACGAATGACAAAGGAATAAAATTCCTGCAAATTGCTGAATTGACTATAGACTTCAGATTGAAAAAAAGTGAATTTGAAATCCAGGATCTATTGCTCCAAAAAACTGCAATAGGTAATTATTCTAGATGGTCAACTTCAATTCATTTCCAATATTATTATCTAGTGGCAATTTATATTCGATGAACAATTACACTGGGAACAGTAATCTTGTTGTGTTATATCTGTGACTTAATTTTGGTCGCTGAATTCAAAAATGTTTACATCTTTCTCTATCGCGTCAAGTTTTTAAACTACAGGATACCCTCTCTTTACCCCAAAAGTCATACAAAATGGGCATAATAAAATGGGTACTAACCAAACATATTGGAATATTTTATTCATACAAAGGTTATTTATATTTATTTATAATTATAATATTAAATTGGTTATTGTAATTGTAAATTGTGTTTATACAAAAAGAGGAAGATATTAGGGTAAACATTTTCGCTTATAACTTTTCTTAGAATGTTCAATGTGGGGACATTCTCGCTTGATGCTTCATCAGAAGCCAGCCATCATACTGACATCCCATCTACCTTGCCTCCATGACCTTCAAATCTTGGTGGAATCGCTTACCCTGTTCATCACTAACAGCGCCAAGATTTTCTGGAAAGTTAGCAAGATGGCTATGTAAGAAATGCAGTTTGATACTCATGTTACAGCTAAGCTTTTCAAAGCTTTCTAAGAATTTGTGAACAATTTCGACGTGATTCTGGGCTCGTGTGTTTCCAAAAAATTCTTCGGAAATACTTTTGAATGCCAATCAATCATTCTTTTCATGTTCGGACATTGTTTCAATGAAACATTAATCTTTAATAGGTTGCCGAATATGTGGCCCATCAAAGATACAAGCCGTTATCTTCCCATATGACAAGCTGGGAAATGCCGAAATTATAAACTGTAAACAAATGAGAGGTAATAAGAAAACAGTCCACTTCTGAAAACTGAAAACAGTCCACTTCAGTTGACAAAGCTTTAACAAATTACTTCTTGAGACCTAGTTTTATATGCAAAGGCGGAAATATAATGTTTTTTCTTTCGACAAGTGGCTGATTTAGCATATCTGGATCACCAGGTTTCACGTCAGATCTTGGCAGCCACTTTGACTGCACCCAATGCTTCTCACGAGCTATGCTGTCCCACATATATAGAAAACAGGGATACTTGGTATATCCGCGTTGCTGGCCAAAAAGGAAACAAACCATTTTAAGGTCAACACAGATGATTCATTGGTGTAAATCACATTGCAGCAAGTCAATCACCTTCTTTATGTCTTCGTATTCTACATGCAAAGAAACTGAATCACCTATTGGGACTGAACCATATAAATTTTCATTGTGGAGTAGAGCACACTTCGAACTACGTTTTGAGCTATCTATAAACAGTCGCCATTCAGTTGCTTTATAGTCTGTAATTCCCAATTCTTTCATTAAACCAGCTATGTTATGGGAGTCCACAAATCTATAAGCAGTCCGAATGTTCTGCGAAAATGCACTTTCTCTCGATCGAAAGAAGGTGAATTTAGCTCCTTCTTCTAACAAGTTTTTTTCGTACAGTCGTGATGCTAAACGTTCTGACTCTTTCTGAATAGTCCCAAATCTCGTACCAAGTCAGAGTCCAGAGCGACAAGTAGGTACACCTTTTTACTACAGTGTCTCACGCGTAACTTCCCAAAGTAGTCTAGACAATACGAATCTCAACCTACTGCGCCGTGTCATTATCTCCTCCAGTCGTTACTATAAAAAATTTCGCTGACATTAGTGCAGTAGGGCTTTTTGTAATTGACGTTCAGTACTGAGAAGCGTAATAGTATGCGCAACAACTGTAGAAAAAAACTTGGCGTATAAAAAAACTGATTAAAATTTTGGAATCAGCAATGTCAATTTACCTCTAAGACAGCCTAAAATCGAAGTCAACAGAAATGATATCACAAATTGTTCCCCAGTGTTATTGATGAAACATTACTGCAAATGTAAACGATACATTGAACTTTGAAAGAAAAAAATGCACAGGTCAATTGAACTAAACCAAAGAACATTGTATTCTGTCATATTCTGTTCAGAATGAAAAAATCCAATCGTTTCTCATTTTTTTCACGCATAATTTGAATAACTCATAAAAATGACAATTTTGTAATAGGTTGAAAAAATTTTTTTACAAATTATAAATTATAGGTACTATTTGATACTGTTTTTGTAATCTACATACGCATCACAAATGAAAATAGGTTTTTTATTAGAGTAACTTTTACGTGAGGAAAAATGATATCAATAAAAAAAGATTTTCTTTTTAACATCTTTATTACTACAACAAAGCACAGAATAATAAATGTTCGCACACATTGCCTTCATGGACTTGTATTATATACTTGAATTCGAAAATTAAACTTTTGAGAATAAAACAATTGTCAAGATACAAAATAGTTCTGTGGAACTTATCGAGCTGTTCAATATATTAAACGATTTATCATCTGGGGATCAGCAAAAATTCAATGAACTTAATTTCTAAAATTACGAGTATCTCAGATTCATTGATTGGATACAAATCGTATTGAAAGTAAATTTTCTTTCATGAAAGCTTTTCATCATCAAATTTTTTTTCTACTTCTAGGTGCCAACTTGGTTCAACTTTTGAACAGATTTTCCGAAGAAATAATGGAAGCAACAAGACCTACAACTTCATCTGTTTTAGCACATCACTTCAAAGAAATATTGAACCCAGTCTTGCTTCATTTACCTCTAAAATTATTTTTACCCGATGCATAAAAATTTAGACTCTGAAAATTTTATGTCTTTAAAACGAATATCTGTAAATAAATGAATGGTTAATAATTTTTCATCAGCAAATATTTTTTCATTGCATTTAGTTACCCTTGAATGTAATATTGTTCGCAATATTGCTTCGTTTTATTATTTTGAGTGTTTATTGTAAGTTAAATTGAAACACTAAAAACAAGAAATCTCGATAAGAATTACTTGAGTACATGCAATAATAGATCTCTCAAAAAGCAGAAAGTATAATTTGATAATCATTACATGTACATTCCTAGAATATCATTTCATATTAGTTTTAATATAATACAGATAATTTAAATGAAATAAAGCATTGCATTTCGGACAAATTTTTCATTTTGTGACCGATATTTTGTGACTTTCCAATATTTTAAACTTTCAAAAAGATTTTTCTATATCTATTTCTTTCGAAACTACCAACAATAACTTTCCTATGCTTTTGAATAATTTTAATATAAATTTTATGTCATTTTCAAACTATTAGTTGAATTACATCTGTATGTAAATTTGCTTGTCAGAAGAAAAATGTTCGAAAAAAGTCAAGATATCATAAAATTCATTTTTGTTTAGGTTTCCCTACTATTCGAAGCTTAGTCGAAACATCGAAGCAAATAAAAAAGAGAGATGAAGTAAGAAGAATAGAATAAATCATGGTTTCTCAAAAATTTATTTATATCATCATTATTGATGATAATGTTTTTGTGCCATCCTATATACAAAGTAAAATACAAATGAAATCGAAATGGGTGACATTAAGTTCTTGATTAGTTTGTTTTACTATATGTAACTACAAATTATATTCAATCAATTGTGTGGATCATGGGAAATCAATTGTTATCCCTACTAGTACAAGAAGTATTATATACGCTAATACCCTACTCCAATTCATTTATAAAGTGTGAACCCTCCTATGATTAAAGATTCTTGCTTTCTCCCAACTTCTAGTATGTTAGTGTAAAGCGTAAAGATTAATTTTTGCCGCATTCATGTTTACATCGATTTGGTAATTATTTCCATTCAGAATATCGAAAATGAAGTATGTATTAGAAGTTCTTCTTGTGTATTTTACGTTAACAGTAGAATCCTCACAAAATGATCCGAAACTTCCTGAAAGACGTAAGTACCTATATAATAAAAAAAACAGGAGACAAATGAGGGTTTATGTTAAGTTCTACTAATGAAAGTTTGTGAATTTTCTGTCAAAAACAGCTGAGTTGAAGACGATTTCTAGAAAAATGTCCATTTTTCCACATAAGTTTAATGAGCAGGGAAATATTTTAATATTTACTTGAATATTTTCTATTAATAATTTTCTTCATTTATACTAACTTTAATTATCAATATTTCAAAAATAGTATTCACTGAAACGAATGAAATTTCTTTGTTGTTATTAGTTCTTTTTTTATTTTTTTCCATTCCAACTCCATTTGTCTTTTATTGTTCAAACGTTTATGAAATAAATCTGTATAAATCATATCATATCGTTCATAGCAACCTTGCATAAAAAAAAGTTTCACATTTTTTGTGCTAGTTAAATATATTTCTTTAGGTGTATTCGAAAATATCAGGGAGATTCGAAAAAAAATAGACGACGTGCAACCTGATACCAAATTTTGATAGAAAATCTAGGCCAAATAAACAGGTTCAACTTCAGAAAAAGTTTCATGAGATTTACTATTACGAAATTCACATTTGTGCGAATTTTCACTTACCGTTTGAAACAATTTAAAAAGTATGTGGTATTTTTCGATTGATTTATTACAAAACACACACCCTAACTCCAATTACAATATCGAACATATTGACAAATCGTATCACAGATCTAAAATCATAGATACATTAGTTCGACCTAAAAATTATATAACTTCATTTTAAGATCTTATTACGACCTACTTGGTATAAGACACGTAACATTCATTCAGTCTCGCC
Source organism: Henosepilachna vigintioctopunctata (assembly GCA_030704895.1). NCBI lineage: Eukaryota > Metazoa > Arthropoda > Insecta > Coleoptera > Coccinellidae > Henosepilachna > Henosepilachna vigintioctopunctata. Next base: position 12,660,609 of record JARQZJ010000121.1, read on the forward strand.
CACCAGGAACTCTGAGAAATGGAATATCAATTATCTTTCATGATTTAGAAGATTTTTATAAGTTTATAGTTTCAGGGCACATCATAATACAAATTTGAAGTAGCAATTGCAATATTTTCAAGATCAACATGTGAGTGGTATTTCAAATGAGATTTGTTACCACTTGAAAATATTGAATTGAAGAAAGCGATTCTTCATTATTGTAGGCTCAATATCAGAACAAAAACTTGGCATTAAAGGTAAAAGAAACTCTTCGGAATGAACATATTCTGAATAATTGAATAATATTCTGTTTCAAATGTGAGCATCATTTGAAATTAAAGTATATCATCTATGCAAAAAATTTAATTCATAAAAATACAGAAGACATGCAATATTATATATAAATATATATATACATAGAAATATTTTTTCAATATTTTTAACAATAACAGTCTATTTTCAATGTTAAAAGCTTTATTTTTGTTGACGTTTCGTTGTATATCACAACTTTGTCAAAACTAATTAGTTATACTTGAGAATTGCTAAAAATATTCAAAATAATTATATCAAACAGGCAATAAATGGATTTTGAAAAAACATATATATATATATATATATATATATATATATATATATATATATATATATATATATATATATATATATATATATATATAGAACAACTAAGAATTTTATTGTCCCATGATACATAATTTAACAAACTTCGAGAAAAATCTATCTGTAATCTGTTATCTTTAAATGATAATTACCTTCCTCGTTTATCATATTGTTTTATTTTTATATATTTATATATTTTATGATATTTTCATATCATTTAATTTTTAGTTCACGTTTTTAGCTCCTGATCAAGAGAAAAATATATTCTCGAAATCTCGAGTTTAGATGATGAGTGTTACTAGCCTTATCCCAAAAAATGAATATTTGTGAAAAAATTCATTCATTTCAAAATTTTGACATAGTTACAATTAGTAGCGAAACGAAAACAAGAAATTGATTTTCTCATTTTTAAACTCTGTTTTGTTTTTTTGAAGTCTGTCTTATCTGTTAGGAATATCAACCTTCATAATAACAAAGAAGAATATCTAATGAAAGAAATACATTTTTAGAAAATCTCTTAAAAATAGAGAAAATTTTGGTGCAGCTGGTTTCCATATTTCGTTCACAGCCACTTAGGAAGGAAATAATTATTTCGAAAATATTAGAAATTTCTCAAGACAGTACTGCCAATATTCTCTTGATGTCATATATAAAAATTTTTCAACTTTTTTCAAAAGGAATCTATTTTTCTCAGTTACCAGGTGACAATATACGTATATAATCCATGTTTTTCGAAGTCTAATCAATGAGTCAGCGAAATCGCATGTGGCATATTAACAGCATAATTTAAAAAGATCAAACTGAATCAATATAAGTGAAGCCCCAAAAGCCATCAGGAATATGAACCACTGCTTCAATTTTCTTGAAATTACTGTTCATGCAACTGATATTCATGTTACTCAGTTATGAAATTTTGATTGGATTTTGTTCAAGTTTTTTGTTTTATTATCGGAGTTAAATCGGTGTCTTCAGTCAAAAATTGTCAGATCCATTTACGCAGTTTCGGTAATACATATTTAATTTTGAATATGCAACATTTCTACCAGATACAGATATTTTATGAAAAAACCCCTCAGAAATAGCTTAATTCAAACTGACGAAGTCGTAGTGAAATGTAAACAATTTCAAATTGTATTTTATATCACTTTGACACTTTTTGACAGCCGGTTAATGCTAAAAAATTCAGAAAAATGTGAATTGAATCCTGCCAGAAATATGATATTTTTAGAACCATAGTGAGAAAATTACGAGGTTAGATATTGCGTAGAAGAAGGAAACGAAGAATTTTATTTTTAAATTGTATTATTATAAAACTCATTCAATATTTTTGTTCATCTTCAGGAAACCTTACTAATTGGTGCTAATTATATTTACTTTCTTGCTTCAGTTCTTCCAATTATCTCAATTTCTATCTAATGAATTTAATGACTATATCTAATCCACTCACTTCACTTGTAGAAGAAAATGAACATTGTTATACAAACCGATATTCAGTCTACTACACTTGCGTCGCCTAGAAAATACATTTGACCCAAAAAGTACACATTGCATAATTTTGTTACATCATATCCGTGGTACGTCTCAGCCTTCCGTCTTGTGTCAAGATAACTACGCTTAGTGCGTTACTGGATAGAAGAACAATATCTGCACAGAAACGGATTAGCAGTCACAGATTCGAAACTTTCAGGTTACCGAAAATAATTACAGAAAGACGAAACCAGAAATTCCATTTTTTTATAAAAGTGTATCTTTTTACACTTAAAATGTTACGCAAATGAGCTGAACTACGTGAAAACAAATAACATAAAAACATGAAATACATATTTTGAAAATTAATCAATTTTATAGAGAAAATTGCTTTTTAAGTAAAAAACAACAAATAAAAATTACAATTTTTCTTATTTACACCAGAAAAGTATAGAAATGCTAATCATCATTCAATGGGTGATTGTTTTCCAGAAATATACAACAGTATAAAATAAACGATATTTCTAAAAACATTAAGCGGCATAGATACGAGTATATATCTATACATAATTGATTCCATTTGCAAGTTCAAAGTTTATTGGTCTAATCAACATCTCTTCATAATATCTTTAACGGCTTTGTAGCAAATGGTATTCCACAAATTATAAATATTGAAAAAAAACTATACAAATGAATACAATTTTAGAGTTTCTATTTTTGGCATTTACATTCAATAAGATGAAAGAAAATATAATCATTAAACATTTTATCCTTCAATTTTATTATGTTGATATGAGTGTGTATGTTGTGTCACACAAAAGCAGTAGTGTTTGTGTCGTTAATTTCAGTTAACTAAATGAATTTTCAATGTAATTAAGTCGAAAAATAGCTTAATGAATGTCTTCCCCAACTAAACCTCAATTTTGCTTTATAACCATAGTTAAGTAATACATGGTAAAGCAAAATAAGGGTGGTTGTTAATTCATGTTACTGTCAGTTCTGTTATTATCATTTTGTTAACTCTAATAGTGAATTTATTTGTTATTCTATATGTTTATATATTTAATCATTGTGCTCACAAACGTGCAGCTTTCTTTCACCTGAAAAGGCACAAAAAGCATTTAAATATTGAGAATAGTTTGAATGAATGAGTTTTTGAGCATACTTGAGCCGACCGGTTATTTTTGTTACCCAAGTTCTGTGTCAGCATAGTATAGAAATTACACACAAATATATATATATATATATATATATATATATATATATATATATATATATAAAGTGGACTGTCGGCGAATCCCGCAATTGGTAGCAGCCGTTTACAAGTGTTTCGAGCTTATTGGCTCTCCTCAGAACAAGTTCAAGTTGTACGAACCTGGAGCTGGAAAAAACAAGAAAGAACAGACACTCCACTGAAGGAAGTTGACATATTTCAGGCTACCGAAAAACTACATCGCCCGTAAGACGACTATTTATCCTTCATGGATGCTTCTAGCCGAGAAATTGTACAAAATATGAATATTGTACAATTTCCATTATTGATATTATTAATATTGCATCCATTTCAGTTTCGTACAACTTGAACTTGACTATGCCTTTCTGAAGAGAGTCAATAAGTTCGAAACACGTGTCAACTGCTGCTACCAGTTGCGGGAAATTATTCGAATATTATTTATATATATATATATATATATATATATATATATATATATATATATATATATATATATATATATATATATATTATTTGAATATTTTTGGCAATATCAGGCTTCTTTTAATATGAGAAACTTCATTTTTGTTGACGTTTCGTTGTATATCTCAACTTTTTCAAAAGTAATGAATAATTGAATATATGAATTACTATAGATATCGAAATGTCATATTTTCTAGAAAAATCATATAAGTATTTTTGTATTTTCACTTATTGATTTTCATTATTATAGTTTTGACAAAGTTGTGATGTACAACGAAACTTCAACAAATATAAAGTTTTCCATATTGAAAGAAGCCTGTTATTGCTAAAAACATTCAAAATAAAATATATCAAACAGGCAATAAATAAATTTAAAAAATATATATATATATATATATATATATATATATATATATATATATAGATTGATAATTTCAAGAATGAGATATTGAATATTACAACACGTTCATAAAATATACGGGTGAGCCTTGGACATTCAATCAAAATAAACTGAACATGAGAGGTCATTGATATTGAAAATGATTAAACAACCTTAGAAGGGAAGAGCTAGTTTACCTCGATAAGTTTATTTATTCCGATGTACATGTTACCCTCAATTTTCAACTGACAAAATCTTCAGTTTTAACATATCATCTGTCACGTTTGAAAAATAAAAAATTAATTAATTTAAGTCAATCAATGTCATTTTAAATTGGAGTAACATAACACAATTTGAAATCCTTCACAAATAGGCATGTCGGATGTTGAAAGACTCTTCAAAATTCATTCATATTCAGATGAAATTGACAATCATTGTCAATTCAAATTGAGAAATTGAAGGATATTCTCTTTAAATCAATCTTTCAACTAACAATACTAATGTAATGAATAGATGCTTAGATACATTTTTTAAGCTAATCCTAACCTGCAAAATTCGATATAAACACGTATATGTCATAGAGAAAGCAAAATGATACTTTCACTCCTAGTTGACTTTACATAATCTTCGCTTAGTTTTGAAGATGCGAGCACGAAAGACCCAATTAGAGTATTCAAGTTCACTAGATCAGTAATACAATTTCCTACTTCACATTGCAAAAATAGATTTCCGTAATGCAATTGGAAGCACGCGACGATGTTGTAAGGAAGGATTCAATTTCACATTGATATAAAATAAACACAATCGTTCTTTTGAGAACAACAAAAAACTATTCTCATTATTTTAATTCACTGAAAAGAATCACTCGTTCAAATAAGATATTCATATTTTCAATTGGGAAAGCGGAAAACTGAATTTCTTTGAAATCAACAATATGAAAAATGTCGAAACTTATACATTATACATTACGAAATAAATTTTATTGTTGAAACAAATATATACGTCTTTCTGGTTTGATGATTTGCCTATTGTTCGCTTCTTTCTCAACTGTTTTTTTAGATACGAAAATATAAATAACTTAGACATCAAGATTTTGTTATTCAATTTTATCGGATGAAGACACCGTTCGGTGAAAGTCTGCATTATATAATTTTTTTTCATCCGATATTTCATCCAAATTATTTGTACTGTGTTCTACAGTTTAACGCTGCGAATGACCATTGGGCTTCTAATCTAATACTTCATCGCTCAGTCAATCAAGTGATTAATATAATTCCCCAAGATTTATTATTTGAATCCCTCAAAACATTTAATCGCAACCAATGTGCTTACCTATCCCGAGATTCGAACCCAGTACATCTATTTTACATATGGGTGCGTTAATATAGATTTCAACTGTTGTTCAACCCTGTTTGTGTTAATATATTGAGTAAACATGTATCTTCTCATAAAATTCATGGAATAGATTCAACAAACGAATATATCTCAAGAAAAACTATTTTCGTGTTATACGTTGAAAGCTGTAGTATTTGTGTTACCAACAATTAATCCGTTTATTGATAACGTGTTTTTTACCATTTTTTAATAATAATAAGAGGTTTCCCCTGAAGATTATTTCATATTTTTAGCAATATAAAAGTCATCGAGATAGATATATTATATGGTTTCATCTTAATAATGTTACTTTCAAAATAATTGTACTCAAATTCAATGGACGATGAATCAACTCTGTGATAGTTCATTACGGCATTATCAAGAATGATAATGCCGTAAAAGGCAAAACTAGCCGAATAAAGAATTGTTCAGTCAATGATTTTTAAACAAGTATTCATTATTATCCATCATTCATTATTGTACTTGTTTTATGTAATTTTATATCTTTATTTCAGCTGAATTCATTCTGCCCTGCAACAAATCCAATCCAGATATCAACAATTGTGTGATTAGGTCACTTAATCATCTAAGGCCTTATTTAATTCAAGGAATGAACAATATGCATTTACCCAGCATAGAACCTTTCAAAATAGATAGAATGGTGATAGAAAATGGACGGGGATCATTCAGAATTCGTGCAGCATTCTTCAACGTCACAGCATATGGAGCTAGCAACTACACAATAAAATCTGTAAAGTGAGTTAAATGCTGAAATATTAATTTCCATAACCCATTGTAATGACAACGAAAAACTATTCTACAGTTATAATGGAACACATCCTTGTGATTTATCTCATATTTTTAATTCAGAATGAGTTCGTAATTCGTTTTATAAACATTGTAGTTCTTTCATGAAACGTGCCAGTTTCTACACGACAAAACAATAAAAATTTTCATCTTACCTTGGATTCGAACCAAGAGCTCTTGGTCAACGTTTCTGTCCACCAAAAGTTTTGCTCTACGAGATATAAGGTACTATATTCTCTACGAGGTATAAGGTAGATTATTCAGCTACTTTTTGAAGCTAAATCGAAAAACGAGTTGAAAAATCGCTGATCGAGATCTTCCTTATTGGCTAATTGTCAAAATACCAATAATAAATCTTTTCAATTTGTACAAATCGCACATAGTTAATGGAATTATATGAAATTAACTATGCAATATTGTTGTTGTACGTACGGACATATTGTATATGAAAAAATATTTTTTTGAAAAAAAATTTGAAAAAATATATATATATATATATATATATATATATATATATATATATATATATATATATATATATATATATATATATATATATATATATATATATATATATATATATATATATATATATATATATATATATATAGATATATAAATCCTGTTAATATAATAATTGTTTATGAAGATATCATTTAACGACTAATATTTTATAACATAAAATGAATAGAAATAGGAATTTATTCAAAAGCGGTTGATCTCAAAACCAACGATTAATTTAATTTTCAAAAACTTATTTTGTGTTATAATTTTTTTCATTTACTTCATTTTTGATTTATTTCATTTACTTCACAGTTTTGTCAGTGAGAATCGTGTTTATTTGTTCTTTTATCCTGAAATTATGTTTTTTTGGAGGCAATAATCTTCTTTCGACTCCTAAACTAAGCTCCGATCAAAGCTCTGCCAAACTCACCAACTGATGCCAAATTTCCTGGCATCAGTTCAAAATTCAAAATAATATGAAATATATCTCGATGATTGATGAGACTAATACATAGAAAAATTAATATTCGTAATGACAATAATTACAATGAAAAATATTTAGATTTTCTCATAATTTAATAAAAATCCGCATGACGCGTTTCGAAGTACTACTTCTTTATCAAACGCTGGATTAACAATTAAAGAACTTCGGAAACGCGACATGCGTATTTTTATTAAATTATGGGAAAATTCTAAATATTGTTTCATTATGAAATACATCTCTCATCACAGGTCATCTGTCATCACAAATCTCGCGTTGGAAAAACAAAAAGTAATTGATCGTTATCAAAACTAGTGAAATTTCATTTTTCAATGCCAATTTTCATGATTTTCAAAATTTGCGACAAGACCATTTATATTAAATTAAATCAAATATTGCTTTCAAATAATTGTTTTTAAACGGTAGTGTTAAACGACCGATTGATGTTTGAGAGTCTTTAAATCTTTATTGGCACTTAGTCTTTACAAAACTACGAACCCATTGAACTTATATCACATGTAAAGTCTCAGATAGTTGAACACAATTGAATTTTCGAAGTATCTGAATTCATACGAAAAATTCTCGAAATTTTCATTTTGAAACAAACCAATTCATTATAGAAATGAAACGAATGTGATAAATGGAACTCGAAATTTCAATACACAAATGGTATATAACGAAATGTGACCTTTCAAAGAATTTCTTCATGAAAAAAATAGCTTGCCAAAATATCCAGCATATCAATATCTCATCAAAAAAATTGTATTCAAAAATCGATACTTAGATTTGTTTGCTTGGAAAATAATGTAAGGTTGCTTTACATTTCACAAAATTTGAGTTTCAAATACTAACTAACGTAATAAAAGTACAAAAATAAAAAAAGTAATTTAAAATACACAAATCCAATGTCATTTCATAAGAACCTAAATTATTATATTACTTATATTAATAAGAACAATACAGTTGACACTTGACATTACGAAATTTATGTTTTAGGAAATGAATTTTTTTAATAACCAAATAACTAAATGGTTTTCTGTTAATGTCTGGATGATTGTCAAATATATGCTTTCAATCAACACTTCATTCATTACAATGTTTCAATAGTAAAAACAAAATGGCTATAAACTGACCATAAAAATATAAAGGATGTTTTTGCTTGTATTCGTGAAGAATTTTAAATGAGATATCAAAATGAATTCAAATATTTGTTTTCACAAGGCAGTAACAAATATTTCTTTTATTCATAACTTTGGAATATAATATTATATTCCACTACTAAAATTGATTATTTTTTTATTACTATGTATACACAGAGGGCATAAAACGAAAAATCACCAAGGTTTCACTAAGTGCCAATTACTCGAGTGCTGGTGCACTTGAAGCAAAATTCTCATTGGTGGGTTCTGCAGAAACTATAAACTAGAATCCAGAAATTCTGATACAGAATTGATTATTATGTCATGTAAGTTTAGTCGTGAAACACGTCTTCTTCAAAAAGATTTATTATGGAATTTCCTACGTCCTTCTATCAGTCACACAAACATCCAGTGGAATATAAAGAAGACGTGGTGAAATACGACTTCCAGAAGCGTTCTTCTAACATGTCAAGGTTGCGTGTGATACAGTTCTATCAATCAGAATGCAATATCGACTGCTGAATTTGAATCAAATCCTTGTTTTCATACGATATGTCGTGAATGAGTAAATGATTCGTGAAACTTTTATCTGGCACAAGGCAATACTGGTGATAAGGAACATAATTATAATAATTTTCTTGTAGTCTATTTCAAATATTGTATTGAAATGTTGAGAAGTAATTAATTTTTTGAGAATGTTTGTAGTTTCATACTTTGTGAATTATGCGAGATAAATAAATTCAAAAAGTGAAAATCTAGATGAAGAAACATACTAGGCAAATGTTATCGATAAAAAGTTGGTGTTTTTGGGGAGGAAATCCACTTTATAAGCATTTTATATGAACAAAAATGCACAGAAAACGAATTTAATTTAAACAACAAGTAAATACTAACAACAGAACGTAAAAACGAAACCGGAGGAAATTTTTAAAATGATTACCATTTGAATGCAGACAATACGAGAGTTCGGTCAAATTTATTTGACTCTAATAACCAGAGAATAATGAAAGTAGAAGCACCACGATGACAACAGCAAATATAAAAACAACCGTGACATTGACAGCGAAAAAGTAAACAAACCAGATTATTGTAAACAGACGACGTCTTACAAAAGAATGTGAGATTTTCTCGGTTATAATGAATTGTGATTAAATTCTAAACGTTTCATTTATAACACTGGGGAACAGCAGCTAAGTTTCTCAGATGTGCGACTTGTATTCGAATGAATACTGGTTTCTGGAATTAAAAAATTTTATCAATTTTTCTCAATCGCGTCAAGTTTTTAAACTACAGGATACCCTCTCTTTTCCCTAAAGTTAAATTGTGTTTATACACAAAATGGAAAAGATATTAGGGTGAAAATTTTCGCTTTATAACTTTCCTAGAAAGTTCGATCTGGAGACATTCTCGCTTGATGCTCCAATAGTAGTCAGCTATCATACTGACATCCCATCTACCTTGATACCTTGCCTTCATGACCTTCAAATCTTGATGAAATCGTTCACCCTGTTCATCACTAACGGCGCCAAGATTTTCTGGAAAGTTAGTAAGATGGTTATGTAAGAAATGCAGTTTGATGTTCATGTTACAACCAAGCTCATTAAAGCTTTCTAAGAGTTATTGAACAATTTCGACGTAATTTCTCAATATATCAATTCTGGGCTCGTGTGTTTCCAAGAAAGTCCATGACAATACTTTTGAATGTCAACTAAGCATTCTTTTCAAGTTTTGTCATTGTTTCAATCATTGGTACACCAAACGTGAAGTTTACCACGTGTTCCTTTTGACTACATTCTCAAACACTCCAAACACAGCTTGCAGACTTAGGGGCCCATGATTTGTCTTGGTCTGAATTTTAACTTCAAAATAAGCAAAATAGGTTTTCCTGACAAAAGTACTGATGTTTGTCCGTTGACTGGGAATTGTAAAAGTGCCACATACATAACACAACGAATCGGGCTCTTTAAGAGCAATATAACATATTGCGTAATAGTATGCGCAAGAACTGTAGAAAAAAAACTTGACGTGATAGAAAAAAACTGATTAAAGTTTTGGAATCTGCATGTCAATTTACCCCTAAAACAGCCTGAAAATCGAATTCAACAGAAATTACAACAGAAGTTGTTCCCCAGTGTAATTGTTCAAACAAATTTGTTTAATTTTAGCAAAGAATAAGAAAATCTACAGAAAATCAAGACGGAAGTCTTCGAAATATTTAGTATTAAATCACAGTCTCCATTAAATTTATCTGACACATCCAAATTGCATCACGTTATATTTTTTATACAATAATATATGTATTATTGGTTATTGGTTAAATTACATCCAAAGTCTCTGTTCTTCTTTCACGAAATTAACAGTGCGAAATGAGGATTTATTGATTCATTTTCAAAGTAAATATAAAAAAAAGAATTACATTTGATTAACAAATATTGAAACACACAAAAACTAGAATTAAAATTTCATTATATTCTAACCAAAGTTAGAGGATATTATACATGTAATAGTTGTTTTATGGTTCAGCTGAATCTAAATTATATAAACTAATTTTGACCCTAATTTAACCTATTTCGTATTTCTACTTACTTTATATTTTATATGATAGCTCGCATTTTCAACAACAATATTATCAAATTACATAAAATTACATAAACTATTCATACTTTTGGTAGATTCAACGAATGATATTTATGATACGTTCATATATTTTGATATATCTATTTGATTAATTTGTTGATTTGAAATTTATTTTTAACTACAAATTTCAATAGTTTTTGATTTTAAGGATGTAAAACTATATAAATATTTTCAAAATATTGAGGGTAAGATCTTCAGAGTTTGTTATATATAGAAGTTTTACCAAATTAATTATTTATTTTATGAAGCAAACTCTTCAGAAAATCCTACTTGATTTTTTTCGGAACTAAATCATAAAATACAAATTTGCTAATAATAATAAGATAAGATAAGCCTCAACTGAAGACAATGATTCAACAGGAAACCATTTTATTCACTATGATACAAAGGTTTTAGTGAAAAATGAAAAATCAAATTTACTGTTGTATTATAGACTCGTTAATAAAAATCATGTTTCGATTTGTATGTTATGTTGAGCTTGAAATTCAAGAAATTCTAGATTCTGGATAGATTAGTTCCATTAATAATTATTATTCAAATAGTTTATGATTTTTTCTCAGAACTGATGTCAATCGTTATACATTAGAACTTGCAATTGGACTACCGAAAATTGATATCAAAGGGAAATATGATGTCAATGGGAATGTACTTCTATTTCCAGTGAGATCCAAAGGAGAGTTCTGGGCAATATTTTGTAAGTTGGTAAAATATATAAGGGTTGTGTATTCCCCTCGGAACTTCTGCCATGTATAACTGTCTATTATCATTTCATTTCTACAGTGGATGTTGAAGCAGTAGCCAAATTATATGGAAAAGAAGTAACAAATAAAGAAGGAGTTAGATTTATGAAAATTGATAAACTGGCTGTGGACTTCAGGTTCAAGAAGAGTCGCTTCAAAATTAAGGATGTGATTAATCATGGAAACATAATAGGTAATATTTTAAGATACATCCATTCGTTAGAATGTTATAGTAAAAGACCACAATGCCTTAAACCCCATTAATTTCCTCAGTAATAAAATAAGTTAATAAGGTATGTTAGTATGAATTTTCATTGTATGTATGCTAGCTATTGTACCTGTTAACTTGATTTTTGGCATGGTACTAGACGCTGAATATAAGAGAGGATAACTGAAACGATTGTTAGTGAACACGGCTTTTTCGGCTGTAATATTTCCAGGAAGAACCAAGAAGTCCCAAAATCAGATTATTTTGCATATACACTCTATATTTCTCATTACTTTTTCTATAATTATAAGGTGAATAGGCATTCTTTTGAATGTCTCTTGATATATTCAAAGCACTGTTTGCAGTAGGTAGTAACTCGTCACTTATTGCTCTATCTGATTGCTACAAGTTCAAAATTCTAGCCAAGACTTCTTTCTCTTCATTGAAGTATGTGTTAACTTCCAGGCTTTAACTTAGAGGAGTATAGATGAAATATAGCATTCTTAAACCAATATTAATTTCGTATGTGCAAAACACTTGTCTCAGCTAGGTTAAAACTTGTTCACTTCTTCCTGATCTGTTTCTGATTTCACTACTCAAATCCCAGTTAGCATCGATAACACTCTTCAGATTTAGTTCTCTAACTCGTTGGAGTTTTACATAGATCGCATAGATTTCGCAATCCTGAAAATAGCTACTTTCATTGAACATCAATTATATGGTCTTACTGATCTTCAATACAAAGTTGGGTTTGGTACAATAAACGGTAATCCTATTCATAAAATGTTACAGTTGCGCGTACAAACTTGCAAGAATTAAGAAATCTTCATGGGGTAGGTTTTTAAGGAAGGTTTATTGTTATATCTTCTGATGCTTTCTGTTCGCCGACACCTTCTGATGCTTGTTCTGCATATAGATAAAGATGAAACATCCACCCTGAAGACCCAAAAATAATAAATTTTTGCTATATATTCAGTCTTGGAGCAAGTATCGTACTACATATGTCAGACAATGCCAGACTATTTCCATTCTTTCCTTATTGTCTTCTTCAACAACTCACCAAAGTGTAATTTGTTTTATAGCAGCTACTCATATTCAAACTTTATAAAGATTTTAAATATACGCATATAATACTCGTATATGTCTCAAAAAAGTATATACAAGTACTATATCATACTACACGTATTATGTTCGCAGAAAAAGAAGCCTCATGTGTCAATGATATTGGTTTATAAGCAATTGCAATAATTATCTTCTTTTCTTAATCACCTGGAAAAATCTAAAATAAATAGTGAAATGCACAAAGGTTTACACTATACATTTTATCAATGTCAAATGAATGTTTAATTTTGTAAAACACAACTAATATTCTACAAAGTTTTCATTGCTCAATTTCGAATATAGGATGAAATAAGTTAGAGTAGGCCGTTCTGATATAAATGTTTTGAATTTCTGCTCTATTTAATTCAATATTTCCATTAATTTTCACATCTTATTGGTCCGTTGAAATATAGTTCAACTTCGAATTAAAGAGTTCTGTTAACATTTTCGAAAATTGAACTCATGATCGTTTCCTAAATTCAAAGTTTATTCTAATTCTGTAGTTCATTAGTTCCAAGAAGTTTCAAATTAGTTATTCTCTTTTCGTTACAGTAGTTCTTTCTGTATTTCTCTGTTTTTAGGTGAAGCCATCAACCAGTTCATAAATAACAATTCAGAGGAAATCATTAAGGAAATGAAGCCTGCAGCTGTTATTGCAATATCTAATCACTTCAAATCGTTTTTGAATGCAGTCATTCTTCAGTACCCTCTTAAACTTTGGTTACCTGATGCATAAATCATAAGAATCTCGAACAACCTTAGGATGGATAAGATTTTTCAAAATATGCTCTAAATTATTGAATCAATATTTACCATAAGAAGTTTTTTTAATATCCGAACTAACTGATAATGTTTATAGATATAGAAAAATGCAAACAATGCATTGAAGAATTAAATTTCTCGAGCAAAAGTTATGACACAAATCGAAATATATGAGAATATTGAAATAAAATTTGTGATATAGGTAGTATATTTTCATATATTAGTGTTTATGATTAATTTCTTTAGTTGAGACATTTCGTTGTTGATATATGTTCTGTTATAAATAAAATATGTGTTAGAAATTTTAATCATTTATTTTTTTGGATACCGACAAAAATTGTTCTGAAAATGGCAAAAAGTCAATGCTTAAGTTTGAGAGGTCCTTACCGAAATAAACCGTAAAATGTATTGAAACATCAATATACTCGTTTATATGTAAAATATACTCGTATTTGTGAAAATCACTGAAGCGAAATTGGAATAGAGTTTTTCGAATTCATAATATGCACTCACTATCGGTTTCATTTAATAAACAATGAAATAGAAGGTACTATCCAATAAAATAATGAAGTATACTTTTCAAAAAACTGAAAGAATGAAATGATCCAAAATAATCCTTCCAAAATGTTTGCCTTCTTTGGAGTTGGTTCCTCCTTTCGAACTCACTGTTTTGACTTTTTTTATTTATTTATTTTGTAGTGGTAAACCCAAATCTCATCAACAGTTATGAATAGACGCAAAAATTCGTAGGGATTACGCCTATACAACGCCAAATTTTCGGTAGAAATGTTTTTTCGATTCAGTTTTTCGTCGAGCGTAAGCAAACGCGGCACTCATCTTGCACACAGCTTTTCCATGCTCAAATGGTTGTGCAAAATATTTCGCACACGTTCAGCTGACATCCTTCAGGTCTTAGCTGTCACATGTACTTTCAATCTGCCGCCTTCCAATACTATTTGATGGATTTTGATGGAGGTGCTCACACGACCCATTTTGAATTCAGAAACCCACTGTTTAGTAGTCGAATATGACGAGGAGGAATCTCCTAGTATCGAATCTATCTCTTATTTTATTTGTTTTGATGTAGAACCCTTCAAACAGAAGTATTTGATAACCACTTTCTCCAATTTTTCCATTTTATACTATATGACGGCACTCCAAAAGTGGACCTAGTGGCGCCATCTCTTGGTCAGGCCTGAAACATTTCACCCCACCCTCGTAAATATTTCAGAGAATTCAGTGATTTGAATCATTCTAAAATCATGACTCAGTATTTGAAATTCTAAATTCCTTGTATTCTTGTAATATCTACATCACTGAAATTTGAATTATACTTAATTTTTAACGCCAAATAAAATCTATAAAAATCAATATTCATAAAATTCGAACAAGTAATTATCAAACAGTACTTCCAGATATTTTATGGACAATGATGGTGTTATATTCATTCTGTTTATTGATCATAATGTTTGAATTATGTAATAATGTATTTATTTAGCAGAATTGCTACATCATATTACAAAATATAGTAAAAACAAGTTAATTAAAAAAATTGAAATAATGAAAAGTAAAATACTGTGAAATAAGAAAAGTACCAATATAAATAACATACGTAATATAGTAGAACAACAAAAACGTTATACTTAGCACCTAAGTAATATTACATGATGAACATCAATTAGGGTACTAGTAGAAACCAAGCCCAATTGAATTAGAGTTTGTTTAAGCTGTATTGCATTTGGTCAAGATGAACGTTTTCAAAAGTCTTTCAAATACTTTCACAGTTTTTTATATGTACAGGAAGTCCATTAAATTCAATTAAACCTTCATACAAAATAGGCTTTAGCTTTTGTGTAGTGTTACATTTTCCAAGGATAAAGTCTGTTTCGAATATTGTATTATAATTATGTACATCTTTAATTAATGGAACTCTGTCACTAATGTAGGATGGTAATATATGTCTTTTCAGTTTAAAAATGAGTACTTGTACATTAAACAAAACTCTTTGGCTAACAGATAACATATTTAACACATTAAGCATGAATTTGACAGGTGTATATCTATGACATTTAATATAGATCTCAGCTCTTTTTGTATTTTTTCTAATCGGCTAATTTGATATTGAAGACAATTTAACAATAAGGAACAACAGAATTTTTTGACAGAAGTTTTTGACATTTACCTATTACAATCACAAAATTACAGCGATAATTACAATACGAATTGTAATTATCGTATTCAATATGAAAATTTTCTAGTTTTATGCGCCTGAAAATTGTCTTTAATCACTCAAAAGTTTCGATCGAATTGAGTAAAATAAATCTCTATCTTGAATATTTGAATAAAAAGACTCCATTGGTTGTTTGATGAACAACTAGGGATTTGCGCATGGTCACTGCACACTGTGAAAAACAAGATCTAAGTGCCCAAAAATGTTATTTTTCAATTAAAAAACCATTAAATTGTACCCAAATATTGCGTACTGAACAAATAATTCAATGATTCAGTGATTGCTTCGGACTGGCGACAATACGTTTTATCTACAAACAACAAAATTATGAACTTGTTTAATCTTTGAACTTCAGCCCTCTCGTACTGGATCGTATCGAAGAAGATCGATTGAAATTCGAATTCGCAGTAGCCACAATGTGCTGATAAAAGTAATGACCAGATGACACTCTTTCCTAGTCTTCATTCCAGCCGGGTCAACGGAAGATGAGAAGTACACCTTATGTCAAGTAAAATTCACTATGATAAATCGAAAATTTTTCTACAATAACTATTTGATTTTAACTGAACTTTCGAATTTTTTTTTGTGCTGTTGAGAATAGTGATTGGTCTTAGTGACGAATCGAACAGTTTAAAATTTGTGTATATATTTGATAGAAGACGTGTAAGCAGAAGGATTAACAAACATGGCTGATATCACTAAACGACAATGGTTAACTTTAATTGTTATTGGAATCGCTGATTTTTGTAACGCAATATGTGTTTCTCTTCAAGCTCCTTTCTATCCTCAAGAGGTAAGTTGTTTATGCATTATTAACTAACATATTCGTTTCGTATATTTGACATCTTCAGACATACTGAGAAGTTTTGAATCTAAATTTACTATTATTGTTTTTCGCATCTAATATTCTATTGGTAATTTTCATGGGAGTGTTGTAATCCAGAATTCATACTACTTTTTATCGACTGTTTTTTATGAAAGAATATTAATGCAATTAACAGTAAACTTTGAGAATATATATGTATAGACATCATCACGGGTTCTATTGCTTCAAAATTTCGTTGTTTTTACTATTAATTTTAATATATTGTATATATTTTTGTTTTTATACATAAGAATAATTTTTTGGTGGAGGAAAAAAGTTTTAGGCTATCCCGTCACTAATAACAAGAAATATTTGTATGAGAACACTAAAGAAGTATATAAATTTGTTGAATGTTAGTTATTCCTATACACTTAAGGATTCTATGGTTAGTTTGTTTGAAAATATATGAAATTCATTCGATGAAACATATTTTGAAATCCTTGCTTTGGACTAAAAAAATGATATTTGAAAATGGAAAAACCCGAATTAAAATTTGTAAGATTAAATTGTGCTTCAAATCAAGGAAAGAATGAATCAAAATAAGGTACTTAAGAAACAAGAAAATTCAATTTATAGACATAGGTACCTAATATGAATATCCTTCTATATCTTGGTATTTCTTTTACTAAGTCCAATGTGAAGTGAAATTCGAAAATGTCACTTGGAAATTCGTGAAATTATAAAGAAAACTGAAAGAAAATTAAAATAAAGTTATTGACATGTCAAAAATTGTTAACATTAGTTATTAAATATTATACATGATATGTATATAATATAGTATCTAATTTAAAAATAATGATTATCATATACGCAGTTTCCATTTGAAATAAGCAAAGTACTATCGACTTCAATCAGTAACGGTCTTCAAAATAAATTAGCAATTCAACAATTTGTTTGATACTTTTCTCAACATACCCATGACATTTTCTGTGAATCACCATATTTATACATACATATATTGAAAGAACATCTTTTATATTTTATTTTATTCGACAGTATAAGTATTGAATTGAGAGATGAAACCCAATAAAGTGACATAACAATTCTTTTCACAGCCATATTCGAACAACTGAATATAACTACACAATATAAAATAGTAATTTATGAACACCATTTTAGTAATTAAAAAGTAACTTCAAAATTATGTGACTCATAGAACCTAGTCTGAACCTAACGTTATCAATATCTAGGTACCTTTATCTCTTTAAGGGTCATAAAGAATTCAATTTCAAATAAGTCGAAGCAGTTCGTAAATGAGTAAATCTATTTGTTCAATAGATCTTATATTAGATCCTAATAGATTTGAACAATAATGATAATGATAAATACTTTTAAGAAACATCATAAAAACGCATTTCACTGTGTTCTGAAAGATTACCAAGAAAAATATCAATTTTTATATAAATTTTATTCCACTTAATGTTTCACTCTAACATTGAATATTTTATGTGAATTGGAATCAATATTAACATTATTCTGGAGTATCAAACATGTATAGAAAAATCGACACAAATAGATTCAACTCTGATGTCAAGATACTTTAGTATCTCTCTTGAGATAACTCTTGACATTAACTCTTATAACTAGTAACTTCTCACAACTAGTAACTCTTGACATTAACTGCATAGCTTGAAACATATGTTGAAGTAATTGAACAAATTTTATAGAATATAGTCAACTTGACTAATTTAAGTACTTTTTCTATCTCTTCATTATTGAACAACATAATAATGAACATAATAATTCATTCATTATTGAAAAATATCAGGTATATGACATAAAACAAACTAGGTAAGATATCGAGTAGACTCAAAATATTATAATTTCAGGTTCTGTTGAGAAAATTTTGAATTATGTTTCACTACTGTCAATTGCGTAATCAGTAGTAAATGATAATTATTAAATTTTTTAATTTTAGGACGAACGTTACTATTATATTTTCTTATTTGTGTTTGATTCACTCTAATTTCACCTCTCGAAAAAAAATCGAAATTAATGACAAAATTTCTCCTTATTTTTGCTGAGAAACGAAAGTGGATAATGGAGGTGAAACTTTTGCAGATAACCATGACTTGAATAAGAGAAGTCTTTCTGTAAGATGCCGTTACGGCTGCTAATATATATACGTACAAAAATTGTATATAAGTAGCAACAAAAACTTATAGAGATTCTGTGAAATAAAACCCAATAACTATTGAACACAGTTCTTTATCCATATAATATTTGTAAAAACAAACTAAGTGTTAAATTCAAAATAATTCGTCCAAAGTAGCCATACTTTAAATGTGATCCTAGGAGCCCTAGAGCTCCTCAATGCCTATGTAGCGGCTCTGCGAGAATAATAGTAGTAATGAGAAATACACGAATAATGAAAAATGCGCGATCACTAATTTCTGCCTATTTTAGAGTTCTTTCAAAGCTTTTTACCCAAAAAGCGTCCCATCGCTAAAAAATTTTGAGAACCGCTGACCTGAAGTAATTCTACGAGTATTTAGTAATATTGATAGTTTCATACATGATTCTATCAAAAATAGCCAAATAGTTTCAGTAAAGTAGTAGATCAATTAGTGTCAAATACAGAAATTAAGCATATGAGTTACATAAATTGACATTGTTTCTTAACATGTTCAATGAAGTGAGAGTGATAGGTATCGAAGTGCGCAGTTTTGTGGACGTGAGAAATTTCAGAAAATATTTCGTCATATTTTAATATCGATGAATAACAAAGTATAATCCAATTAAACGGTTGAAGTATAACAAAAACTATTGGCTTTGCTTTGCAAAAATGATAAAGAAAGTAATTTAGGACTTTTCCATTGAGACCAATGAGTTATTTATCACAATCTGCGAGAAATGAAAGAATTTGATATTCAATAACTCCAATACAAGATAAGTTTCAAAATTCAACAATAATAAATTTCAATGAGAAAATATGTTATAATTCATCCAATTTTAATCAACAAATCCTGGTGTTAGTTTCAGATATTCCCTTTGCAGATAGAAAATCATTGACTTCATAAGTCAACAAAACTCAAAGAATTAGGTTTGCATCGTTTTATATAAAACGACATTTGAGGAAAAAATTACCTTTAAAATGTTAATCCTCAAAGACAATTTGAGGATTAATACTTTGTGAAGTATAATCGTAGTGAAAAAACAAACAAATATAAGATACAAAAAACTGATTCATACATAACTGTCTACATTCGAATCATCAAAGTGTTTTGACACACTACAGTATGCCATTGTTAATAGCAAAGAGTTAACTCTCTTCTCTAAGAAATGATCAGTTATTACTTTCAAATTCGACGGTAAATGGTTGAAGTTTTTAACACTCTGATAAATAGAGTGAATACTCAAATTTAGCTGTTTCATGTTTGGGAATAAGTAACACATCACTGTTTCTTGTTGATCCTCATGATTTCTATTTAATTAATGAACTATCTTCATTTTCTTCAAAAATATAATTGTCTATAAATATATAAACAAGGTGGAGTGAATAGGTATTCTCAATATATTACTCATAATCAAAATCGAAAATCTGACAATAAATTTCAATATTTTTCCAGGCTGAAAAAAAAGGCTGTTCTGCCACAGAATACGGTTTGGTATTTGGAATTTTTGAATTGGTAGTTTTCATTATAAGCCCAATTTATGGTCAACATCTAAACAGGATAGGTGCAAAAATAACTTTCAATGCAGGAATATATACAACAGGAATATGTGCTATATTATTTGGGTAAGTTTTCGTAAGAACTTCATAAATATATTAGCAAATTCAAATTTCTGCTCTAGCTACCTTGAATTGAGATTTGGAAAATCATTCTCGGCTAAAAGATTACGAATAAGTATTCAGATATGAAATTTCACAAAAATCAGTATTTCTGAAATTCGCATATTGTTTCACCAGTTAGCGAAAAATATTTATATAGGTATATAGCTTTTATAATGTTTATAGCAATAACAGCCTTTTTGATCGAAAAAATCTTCGTTTCAGTTGGCACTTCATTGCGAATTGCTAGTTTGTCAAAATTATTGAATATCTGAATTTTATAAACTGTTATGGATGAGTATGAATTGTAATTTATTCTGAAATGAACTCGTCTCTTTGATATTTCTCTCAATATAAAAAGGGCTTTGTATGTTATAAAGAAATGGCACATTGTTTTAATAATTTTTCCCAACTGTACATTTTAATGACGATTATGAAGGTTATGACGATAATGAAGTTTATTCTGTAGGCAGCTGAAGAAGTCGTTTGCAACGACGAAACGCGTCATACTACTATGTAGTGAATAAAGTGTAAATCATAAGTTCAAGTGTTTGAAATTAAGTTTATATTTAATTGTAGATTTGTTGTTAACAATTGATCAAGAATGTATCAAGGTAAATGATTTCAAAATTCAATTTCTGTCGAAATTCGAAAAAATGTCTAATTGAATTTTCTCCGCCGAAATGAAATTTCAATTTGAAACTTTACATTCTCACCAAGCTCACCTCATTTTATCTAATATATAAATTATGTAATTCAAAGACTCAAGAAAGAGTATTATATGTTATATAATACATAATACGTCTGCGTATGTACAATTTCTTGAATTCATTGTATTTTATTATTGTTGTCTACTGCTTTCAAATGTCATATCCTCGTTAAATTCAATATTGGATGTATTTAATATGTAGGTACGATTTTCTTGAGTTCATTGTTTTTAATTACTGTTGACAATAGAAATACAATACTACTTTCAAATGTCATATCCTTGTTGCGTTTAATATTGAATTCTTTAATTAAATATGTTGATCTTTCCGATAAAACTAAGCAATAATGATTGAGATTGCATTATAATCTTCTGTTTATTAGCAAATTTTTGGGTGAACAATCCAGAACATAACAGATTGTTTACTTCTCGATTACCACAAACAGAATGCAGATAAATATGTTTTCAAATATTTCTTCCGCCATTTGTATTTCTTGTTATAAACATAATTCATAATACAGTATTGTCAAATTTATGTTCCGTTTATTTGAACACATCCATCACCAAACACTTATATTGAAATAACTAAAAAACTCATGAGAATTTGTTGAATATTTTGGTATAATATTTCTCTCTTCTTCTAGTTTACTGGATAATATACAAGGACACACACCATTTATAATACTAAGTTTTACAATAAGGGCCATTGAGGCCCTAGGAAATGCCGCTTTCCTGACAGCTAGTTTCGCAATCATCGCTAAAGAATTTCCTGATAACGTAGCTGTCACCTTCGTAAGTAAACATTATGTAAACCTGACATTTGATATGATAAATCACGTGAATATTATTTATCTGTTTTGGTCTGATGGTAAGAATTCCAGAATAGATTAAAACTTATCCAAATGCATTCAGATAACATAGTCTATTAATAAATTGAAGACAAAATATCATTAGATTTATGTTTTATGCAATTTAACACGTAGTTCATCGTTTTCGTTTATAGGCTTCGTTGGAAACATGTTTTGGTTTTGGATTGATCGTCGGACCAACTGTTGGTGGAGCATTGTTTCAAGTTGGAGGCTACACCCTGCCCTTCGCCGTGATGGGTTCAGCCTTATTTGCCTCAGCTATTTTAACTGCTTTTGTGTTACCGAAACATGACGAGGGTGTTGACAAAGAGAAAGGACGTACGTAATATGAAGTGAAATCTCTGTTTTTTAGCGAAATGAACTTCACTTGATGAACAATTCTACTAAAAGTCAGAACATGGTCATCAAGTTAAGTCATTTTCTCTGCATAAAAGGAACAATAATAGTTGTTTTGACATAGCGTTTTCCTTAGATTGTATAACAAACTGAAACTTATTGACAATGACAGTATCTTTATTAGGTAGATACTTTAATTTGTTTCACATGAACTTCTCAATAATTTTAGATAATTAGAAATTTAATACCTTAGTAATACTGGGGATGTTTCAAACCGTGGAAACAATCAGAACTCGAATAATACTGCAATAGGCTTTGCTAAAAGAATCTTAAAATCCACCTTGGCCTCATCGAAACATAATCTCAGCCCTTTTTGTTTCCCACGAGGGTGTTGACAAAGAGAAAGGACGTACGTAATATGAAGTGAAATCTATGTTTTTTCGCGAAATGAACTTCACTTGATGAACAATTCTACTAGAAGTCAGAACATGGTCATCATATTAAGTGATTTACTCTGCATAAAAGACAAAATAATGATTGTTTTGACATAGCGTTTCCCTTAGAATGTATAACGAACTGAAACTTATTGACATTGACAGTATCTTTATTAGGTAGATACTATCATTTATTTCACATAAAGTTCTCATTAATTTTAGATAATTAGATATTTCATACCTTAGTAATACTGGAGATGTTTTAAACCGTGGACTGCTTCAACAATCAGAACTTGAATAGTATTGTAATAGGCATAGCTAAAAGAATATTAAACTCTATCCTGGCCTCATCGAAATATACCTAATCTCAGCTCTTTGTGTTTCCTTATTAATTGTCATTCATAGTTCCTAGTCTCGCAATTTGGTATTTTTTTGGGCTGCTAGTATGTGCTGTGATAGTTATAATTGCTCTGACAACCTCTTTTCGATCTCCCCATATATTTAAAAAATCCCTATAGATCTCTGTCTTACCCCACCAAACTTGATGCCTAGAGCCAGACTATGCCGATCTACCAAATATCAACTTCAGTATATCTTTCATTTCCTAGTGAATTTAATAACCTTAAGATCTGGCGATGCTGAACTAATGTCTGAAATGTCTTTGTCATTGGAAGCGGATAAATAACTGATCCATTCCTTCACTGGTTGAAAAAGTTGTGCTTGTAAGCCGAACTGTTCATCTCGAATAAACCTGTAATAAACTGGCGTTCTTTGACGAATACTAAAAGTTAAAATGTTCAAAAAGCTGATACAACCTCTCAACAAATAGAGGGTGCTTATAATCTTAAGATAGTTACTATATAACTGCTGCTGAACTATTAGGAGTGAAATTAACAGATTCTGTGGAGCAGATTATTTATTAACTGTCTTACAAGCAAATGTGATGAGTTCGAATCACGGAAAGAGTAGGGAGAGAGACACGTCTTAGCATGTATATGAGTTGAATGCTTCGAAAATATGATACATTTGAGAGGAATTGAGTCTCAGACAAATGGAAAAAAAGTGCAAAGTGATTATCTTTGCCAACATTTGAGGAATAAGGTTTAACAGTGATTAGTTGCCTAGTTGCCATATGTTCAGAAGCAAACGATCGAAATATTTGATTCCAGATTTTGATGAGTTAAAAAAATTCAATTCGTGTGAATTATTTTGTGTGTAACAGAATTTATTAAAGTATGATAGAGATCCCAAAATAGGACAATTCAAATATTGCGCTTGATTACCAGACAGGATTTGAAAATGAACATCTACAAGCAAATTGTCGATTTACCCAGCCTTCCTGATTAAAAAAAATGTTATCCATTAATTCGACAAATCGTAGCTCGCCTTTTGAATTGAGCAAAGAAAAATGAGCATTGTGAAAGTACCTAAATGTTTTGATTTGAATTAGGTCCAGATTATGAAGATTCTAGGTATCCTAACAAATGTTTCATTCATAAATTTTGTTTATCAAGATATATTCTTTTGATGACACAGTTTCTTGTCTGCATCTGTATGTAGATGGTTTTTCAGGTCAATAAGCTGAGATTAAAGTACCGAGATTAAAG
The DNA here is from genome assembly GCA_030704895.1 of Henosepilachna vigintioctopunctata. Lineage (NCBI taxonomy): Eukaryota > Metazoa > Arthropoda > Insecta > Coleoptera > Coccinellidae > Henosepilachna > Henosepilachna vigintioctopunctata. The sequence goes on from JARQZJ010000121.1 coordinate 12,685,323, forward strand.
TAACTGCGTAGTGACCGCATCAAAGTCGAATTGATTCAGATTATGATTTTTATTAATTGGTTTTGAAGAGCATTGACACTCATCGAACAAACTGATTACGATAAAGTGTCGATCTCCGATATGATCGATAGTTTAGACATGTTTAATTACTTTTTTATCGATATTTACATTAATAATATCTGAATATAAAATATATTTGTTTTACTTACACAACTCTTTAAATCTGGAGAGTTAAATATCACATGTTCACATATTTTTATGCGATCCATTTCTATGTAATTGCTAATAAACAGAATACATTTTTTAAACATTGTCATGTTATTAAATGGATATTTTTTCAACATATTTTAGTTAAGCTCGATTAATTGAGAATTTTTCCTTTTATTTTTTAGAATTTGATGTCGAATCCTATTTTATGAGATGTTTCAATATAACAAAGAAAAAACACAATATTTAATGTCAAAAATAATGAATCAACTGAAAGTGTGCAACTATTCAATTATCGGTGTATTGTTGGTTGTCTAGAAGAGAATTGTGTTGAGAAAATAGAAGAGAATGGACTTTATACGTCTGAAGCTCTGTCATTAATAGTTGTGCTTTGAAGAATTAAAAACAATTGGAAGTATGTTCCATATTGGATACTTCAATAGTTTTTAAATATCAACAGTAGAGTTGCTCTTGAAACAAAACTCAGTACAAAGAAAAAAATCAGTAATAAACTACAAACAACTCTCGGTACTATGACCGTCACTATATCAAAAAAATTATTAAGATTTATCGAACTACACCCGAGATTAACAAATGAAGTGATAGTTAAATGAAATATACGATTTTTGGAGTTTTAAAAATAAGCTGTAATAAACGCTAGATTTGGATAAACTGATAAAACTAAAAATATGCGAGACAATATATATTACATGTTAAATTCCTGAAACGATAGTAAACTGTGATAAAACAAATGGGTAAACAAATGCTCTATAAAAATAAAATGAAGATATTAATAAACACATTTGTGATATGGAGATAATTGCAAGGTGTTGTAAAAATTGTAGGATATTATTTGTTTTGATATTCGTTCATTCATAAAAGTGAGTTGTCCCCTTTGAATACCCGCGAAAATTTCCAACTTCCAATAAATAAACTCAACGTAATTACAGTTTTGTCACAGCTCATCACTTGACTTCCAAAGTACTCTTATACTTCTCGTCGACAGATGGCGAACTGTTGGGAATTATGTAGGCAACTCTTTATACATTATAACAGACAATTTCAAAACGATATGGGTATCTCAATCTATTTGCCCAAAGCAATTTAGAGTTTACCGGACCTTCCCCTTAAGATTCCATTAAATTGAAATATTTTATACTTAACAATTCAAATTCATGTTCGTTTAAAATTGAATTACGATTTTTGAAATATTAATTTCATACACATTTCTTCGCTCAAGATTTCTGTATTTAAAAAATGTACTATAAGTACAGTTTAATTATTAATGAAGACTTTGCACTATTTCCACTGTTAATACTGAAATACTTTGGCTAAAAATCCATGATAAAGTTTCATAACACTATACCATAAAACACATTCAGTGACAATCTAAATCTGCTTTTGCCTGTGGAACTCCGTACCTGACCTATTACATGTAGTTAGGGGAACTATAAACGAACTGCTCAAATAACCCCTTTATGAATCTCGACATCTGTTTTTCAGTTATTGCACTCATTATTGCATTACGAGTTGAAAAAAAATACATAACATTAATCCTAGCAAAACTAATGACCTGAGGATAAGTTCAAAATCTTTTATTTCGAGTATGCGCTGATCCCAAAGTTCCAAAAACTAGATGAGATAAAGGAATAAATATTACGATGAGAAATTCTTCAATGAAGGATATAATATGGCTCTGGCTCTTGTGATTTCTCACAATTTTATGTATAAATACTTCACCTTCTCAAAAAAAACTTCATTAATTATATAGTTTTTTAATTCATTCAATTCAAACCAGAGGTAAAAAATTCTTCAAAATTGACAATACGAGGTTAGGAAAGTTTAGTCAACAACTCACACTCAAATATGTAATCAGTGTTGCAGTAGTAGAAGTTGCAGATTTTATTATGTGTTGTATTATTATGCCTACTCTAATTTTACAGGATCTATGAATCTAAACTATATGGAAATGAAAATATTATACATAATGTAATTATAATATAAATATGTAAGAAAAACAATTAACCTGTTATTAATCATTAAAATTCGTTCATTTTTGAATAATTCTTTCAGCTTCATTGACCACAATTCTCAAAATTCCTGGTGTACTTCTGGCTTCCGCAAGTATAATTGTTACCAGTATGTCAATTGGATTCCTTCAGGCAACGTTAGAACCCCATTTACGCCCCTTCTACCTTTCCCCTGTAATTCTAGGAATTATGTTCGTCATAAATGGTGGTACATACGCATTAACTTCAACAGTTTTCGGATGGTTATGCGATTCCTGTATGCATCCTAAATACGTGACGATATTAGGTTGTATTTTTGTCGCAGCTGGATTCTCTCTGATTGGTCCAGCACCATTTTTACCATACGAAACGTAAGTATTAATAATAGGGCTTTTTTGAAATGTAGCTGATTTTTATTATAACAACGGAACACCTAATAAAGAATTAAGAAAGAATTAATTAATTAAGACAGAAAAACAACATTATAAACTCATAATTAATACTGAACTGAGGTAAAAACAAACTCAGTTTTAGGAGTTCCTGATATTGTTTCAACATTTTAGATTACGAGAATTTGAGGGGTTTTTTATGTTTGTTTAAAGGTTTTTGGCAATGTGGATTCTTCACTATTTTGTTGGACTTCCATTGCCTATAAAGTTCAAATTCTGATACAAAAGTATGATTGAATGGAAAATTAAATGACAATGTTAAACTGAAAAAACTAAGAAGATTAATAATTACTATCCTGAGAGCTGAAACAGAAATATGAGATGATATTGAAATAAATAAAATAAATTGCAAATAAAATGAACTGAAAATTTTTTTAAAAATTTGCAATTTCTATTTTATGTTATTTGTAATTAATTTTATTTCATTTCACTTTTTTCAGTTGAATTTTGCCATTTAATTCTTCTTTTAATCATAGTTTTGTTTCAGAATTAGAACTTGAATTTATAGGCAATGGAAGTCCGACTAAATAGTGTTCTATGTCATATTAAAATTTTGTATACACAAGAATATAATATAATTGATCTACCAATCACTTTAATTGAAACCAGATCGAAATATAAAACTGTTATTTCAAAATTTGATAAATTATTGAAAATTTTACAAATTGTTATTAACTTCTAGAAACATCTTTCCTAGCTGTTTTCTAGGTAGATTTAGATATATAATTGTCAAATTACATTTCTCTTCAAATTATTTATGAAAAAGAAATCGCACAACGAATTTGCTAAATTTAGTTTGGCTCATTATTCATTGAATTTTAAAGATTCATCCAATTATTTCATTGTGTTGCCATATAATCTTTTCAATTAGTGAAAATTTTACAGGATTTCGCAAGTAATAGTCTAGTAACAGAATGTTTCTAACTTTATTACAGAACTCTTTGGGTAACCATTATAGGACTTGTACTCCATGGCCTAGGAATGGGTTCTCAACTTGTGGCCTCTTTCTCAGATGCCCTTAGGACCAGTATGTAAGTATAATCCCTGCAAGAAAATGGACTATATTTTAAAAGATTTAGTTTATACATATTCGTATGTTTTTTTGACAAATAATTATTATTTATTTAAATAAGGGCAGAGAACATATGTCGTATAATTACTACGAAGAAACATAAAAAAATAACTGTTACCAAAGTTATAAAGAGCATCTTTAAAAACCTAAAAGAATATGTTCAACAAAAAAGCAGAAATGAATCACACGCATATTAAAACAATAAATAAAATTCAAAATTGAACTGTAAAAATAGTAATGTAGACTAGGTTATGAGAGTACTATGACAACAATGAGAATCTTTGTTAGTAACAACTATTAACTAATAATAGACATTTGGGTATTTCAATTGGACAATCCATATTCGAACTAAAACATAAAAAAGTTTTCAAACTTCCCAAAAACTTTTTTACAAAAGAATGAAGAAAATGGTCAAATGGATCACAACATTTATAAATAAACCAATAATTGAATATAAACTTAAATTGAAACACTTGAACTTATGATTTACACTTTATTCACTACATAGCATGACGCGTTTCGTCGTTACAAACGACTTCTTCAGATGCTTACAGAATAATCAATTATTCTGTATTATTCCATTATTCTGTAAGCATCTGAAGAAGTCGTTTCTAACGACGAAACGCGTCATGCTATGTAGTCAATAAAGTGTAAATCATAAGTTCAAGTGTTTGAATTTAAGTTTATATCCAATTATAATGGATTTACATCAAGTAAACGCCAACACTCTTCAATAAAAAAAAACCAATAATTGGTGCATTTTATGTGATCTAATTACCAAAATTTATGAAACATTACTTCAGTAATAAGTTCAATTCAGAAAGACTACCAGTGCAACTTCATCATACAATCATTATACATTCAAATCAAAGGAATACTTCAGAATTTTCTTTCCACAATCAGCTTCATTCAAATTGACTCATATTGACTTCATTCTCCCAGGCATATCTTAAAATTGTTCTCAGTTTCTCATTACTGCTCATTTTGAAATAAGTTTATGTGCATATTTGAAAATCTCCATTTTAACGCCAGATATTTCTAAAATTAATGAGAAAAGAAAAATGAATTGAATTTTTCTTGGCACTCGTTAAATTTTGTTATTAAATTGCAGACAACATGGACTACCCAATAACCTAGAGACATACGGTTTGGTTTCCGGTTTATGGACAAGCACTTTTGCCCTGGGTGCCTTCATTGGACCATCTGTCAGTGGCATTTTGTATGACAAAGTTGGATTCCGTAATGCATCCATGTTTGTAGTGGCTTGCCATCTACTGGTTGGATTTATAGTAGCTATCTTCATGATTTTCTACCGTACACCTTCAGGTTATATAGAAATTAAAGATGAAAAACTTATACCCAGTGCTGATGGACGACATAATATAACAAAGTCAATGCCTGCGAATATTACTGAAAGTATAAATAAGAGGTATGTAGTATCACATTGAAATAATCCTAATGTTAAGATATGAAAGTAATTAAACTAATTTCAACCTTTTCTCTCTTTGGAAGATTGAAAATTAACCATATTGTCCAGTCAAAATAAACATTCCAGTTTGCATTGATTCCCAACAAGCTGGATTTTTGTGCAGGCTTTGATTACGTCATTACAAATGATATGTCAAAAGTCCCCATCAATCCCGCTTGTGCTTTGTTTTTTATTCGAGGTCAAAGGTCACAAATTTGGGTTTTTTGCGTATATCTCTGAAACAACGAGAATTATCAAAAAATGGTTCGAACAAAGTTTGTAGATCGTAAAATTGTCTACAAAAAATATCTCAACACTTTTTCTTGTACGGTGCACTGTTCTCGAATTATGGCTATTTTAATCATAGAAAACACGAATATGCACTCATACGTGGCCAGTATGCATCATCGGGTTAACCATTTACACAAAAATATTAGAACATAGTTTTATTTGCCCCATGCACACAAGTAAGTGAAAAATATACAATTCTGAGCGAGTCATCGTCCGTCAATGACGCAGACGTCCTCATTATTGAAACCGCAATTGAACAATTCAGTAGCACCAATCCAACTATCGCTGTTGGAGATGATGAAGATTTGTTAATAATATTAACTGCACGAACACCTAGTGATAAGATTATATACTTTTTAAAACCTGGGAGAAAAATGTGTGCATATAGTCAAAAATACGATTTTCCTACGGTCTAAAGTCACGATATCTCGAAAGCAATGCTTTGTAGAAGAAAAGTGTTGAAATATTTTTTGTAGACAATTTTACGATCTACTAACTTTGTTCGAACCATTTTTCGATAACTCTCGTTTTTTCAGAGATATACACAAAAAACGCAAATTTGTGACCTTTGATTTCGAATAAAAAACAACGAACAAGCGGGATCGATGGGGACTTTTGACATATAATTTGTAATTACGTTTTCCAGGCCTACACAAAAATCCAGCTTGTTGGGAATTAATGCAAACTTGAATCATAATTTAGTCTATTTTGACTGGACTAATAAGACTTTGCGCTTCCAGTTAGAACTGAATAATTACATGTTGTATTCTCGATTTTCAGTTTGAAGAGTGTTTGCAATGGCATGTCTATTGAGCAAAGTAGGCCTCCCGCTATGAACAGTTTGATAGCTTGCAATAGCTACAAGAGCCAAGTTTGGCCTCCAAGGGATGTCAACAGTTTAACATTAGGACCATACAGTCAAAGTTATGGAACAATGGATGCACAAAGACCCTATCTGGAAGGTGTTGCATAGATCTTTGAATTGAACTCTGTTCGATTTACTTTTAGCTAGACGTACACAAATGTAAACCACGTTTTAGAAATATTTGTTTGTTACGCCCTTGTATAATATGATCTTTTAAGTTAACTTATCAACTCCGTCACTTGTAAATTTTAAGTGTTATACTGATTCGTTTTCTTTTTCATTGTATTTATGAATGATTCGTTGAATCTTTGAAAGATTTGATTTATTATAAATACATTCTTCTTAATTTAACTTCTACATAATGTGTTTTATTGCATATCAGAGGTCCCTAAACTTATTCGTCCTTTACAATTATAATTACTTCATATAATTTTTTGAAGTGAAATCTTCTTTAGCGGCGCTGTGTATTTTTTTTGGAATGGCTAAAAAATTCTAAACTCGCGTCAGGACACGTGACCTGATCGAGAATTCGTAAGACGGATGGAGAGAGGGCAGGCGGCGCAAGGCGCTTGCGCGAATGTTCGTGTGTATTTTTCATTCATTGTCAAAGTTTACGTGCGCATGTAAATGATCTAGCAATTGACGCTCTTGTTAAAAAGATGAATGTGTTAATTTTATCAGAAACTCATATGGGTAACGATGAAATCATTGACATTCCGAATTTCAACTTTGTTGCGAGTTTCAAAAAAAAATAATCGTCCAGGGGGAGGAGTAGCTATTTATCAAAATATGAAGACAGTTCATTATTGTACAAATTATATGGATGTGCATGTGAAATACAACAGCATGTTTAATGCTACTGTTTCTGATATCGGTATATTTGTATAAGTCGTTGCCACTCTGGTGATAACCAGTTTATTATTATGGTTGTCGTTTATATCTCTCCAGACAAGTCATTGCGTGCTATACGAGACTTCTTGTACGAAAATTTATTCATTTATTCTCATGACGCATCTGCATTGCTTCAAAAAAAAATTGGAAAAAGCTTTGATGAATTGCCAATGATTTTGAGTGGAGATTTCAACATAAGCTTTGCAGACGATAAAAATCAACTATTAATTGAATTTTTAAGTAATGAATTTGGTTTAACTATGTCAAATGATCGCAATCTTAGCACAACGAAATACAAAACTACTATTGATGCGGTCTTTATCAGACACTTAAATAGGTTCGAATCAAAACTGTTCGTTTCTTACTTCAGCTATCATAAACCTATCTTATCAGTTTTAGAGATTAGCGATGATGGTTCTGGTACAGATGATGATGAAAAAGTCGTTGAAATTATGGATGGAAGTTGATTTTCCTAAGAGATAAACTTTTTAATGTAATATAATTGTAATAGTTCTGAAGTGTTAAATTTTTAATGTAATATAAATTGTCATGTTTGTGTACGATAGCGCAATAAATGAATATTGTATTCCACCACATAAATAATAATACTTTTATACTGATAATGAAAGCAATTCGTACAAAATTATTCTCTAACCATTCCAAAATATCAAAAATGCACAACATTAATATTCAAGTTTTCACTTCTGCCGGCACTCCCGGAGTGCAACCCGTCGTTGTTTTTTATATAACTTTTCATTTATTTCAACTAAATATATTCTTTTAATTTCTGAGCGCATGTTACTGCTAAGAATTGAGAAAAGGTTTTCCTTATTCTTATGGGAATGAATATTCATTACATCGAGAAATACTTGTTGATTCTCGCGGTTAATAGTTGCGGTTTCAAACCAACATATTCCATAATTGTTGTTACTTTCATGAGTGTTTCAATCGTAAATTGAAAAATATTGAATGTCATATAATAAGTTAACTATCTCTTGATTACTATGCGGTGACTTTAAGGGTGAGTAATACAGTAGAAATAATTTTAAATATATTTTATAAATGGTTAAAGAATATAGGTATTCAACAGGATCAGTTTTTCATTTTATTCATTCTGAACAAACTTTACAACCAAGTAAAATAACTGAAATATTCAAAATAATGAATGTAATCAATTGAGAAATATCAGGTAATTGAACACTTTATTTGAATTTTTTATTTCATTAACTTATCTAATTATTTTGAATTAATTTATTAATGTATTATTCCAAAATTTGAGAGAAAGGATTGGTTCAAAATGAGCTGTTCGTGAAAAACTGTTGTTATACTCAAGAATGTGTGTATTACTCAAATGTTTCTTAAAGTTCTACCAAGAAATTTATTCCAATTATCACGTTATATATTAGGCACTATTCATGAGTTTTATTCAGTTCTTAATTATTTTTTCATTTTTGAATGTTTTTGTGATTTGTACTCTATATTTTCAGGTAAAAGAATTCATTTCAGATGTGTATTCTATGCGTGTAATTTATAGATAATCTCCATGAAATTTTCAGAACTTTTCCAAGGGATTAAATGAATTTTTTAAAACCTTCAAATGCCTCTTCTTGTTCAGTGTGTTTAAATTTATGATAGGAAAAAAATACTAGCTCAAAAAAGAGGTCAATTAAAATTAGTAGTGAGGATAATCATGAAGAAATTCAAAGAAACAATGTATCCAATTAATCTTGACACAAAAGCAAACGTGAACTACAAGCACAATCATAAAGTTATTTTTATTATGTTATTGTTAGATATCAAGCTAATTATTGAATTTATTCGATATTTCAGTTCAGTTCCCGCAATATACACATAAGTGAATAAGAAGAACATATTTGAAATGCAGGTAAATATTCGATTATATATACCATCTCTGTATTAAATATTACTTCGAAAAAGTATATTGTGAAATCTTCTTTGAACATCTAATATTTCATTCAATATATTTACTGTTTGATCGTCTATGTAAAAGTGCAGTTTTCTCAGAAAAACTTGAAGGTTATCTAAAGAAGCAACAGAATCACATATATAATATAGAAAATACAATTGCAGATTCACTTGCAATTATATTTGATGCGAAAAAATTAATACATTATCAACTCTCAAATGGCTCATGTTTGAAGGTTATATTAATTGTGAGAATAATGGATGTTTATAATGTAAATTAATTGCAGTTTATGAATATAAAAGAACTCCGTGACCTTGGTCGTAGTAACGGATATTTAATACCTTTTAGAATGTCTTTACTTCAAATTGTGATTAAACAATTTACTTCAAACCATTCAAGTTGTTATATATTGTTCAGTTTATCTATCTCTATTTTCTGACTCAAAATGTTCAGTATCAATCCAAAAATGTTCGCTAATCGTTTGATATAAATTCCATTTTCGTTAATCCGATAAAACAAGTAATTTCAAAAATAACCAAATAATTATTTCGATAGTGTTATTTGTTGAATATATCAAATCTGTGTATTGTAATACGTTTTATTTTATGCACTATCTGCAAATATGTTTCAACATTTCAAAGAAATGCTTCTGCAAGTTCTGTAGTTCACGATAATAACAACTAATTCGTCATCATGATATGTAGTTATAAATAGTACATTATTAAAATCATTAAAAACTTATTGGCAATTCAAATTGAAATGATGGAAATAATGCAAATGGAGATTTCCTTGTAAAACGAAATAGTATACATGTGTTTTCATCTGCCAAAGGAACGGTTCATTATAGAAAGCATTTCTGATGGAAATTATTCTCTACAGCCGTTTACAAAAATTACATCAAAACAATGAATAGAAATCATTGAAACTTAGAAACTTTTCATACAATGGTGGATGCGCAAATGAAATAATATTATTTGACCGTTACATCAGTAATTTATATGAATATCTCTCCAATATAAACCGTTCAATTGCGAAATTATGAGAAAATACTGAAACCAACAACACACCCAATATATAAACCATCATTTTGTTTCATTAATGAAAACAAAGACAGATTTCTTACAATAACACTTCAAAGATGTTTTCTATTTCAACTATCGTTTGATACATAAATTTAAAATGCTGACATAGTTTCTGATGAAACACAAATAGAGAAACAGGTACATATCATCTGCCAATAAATTTATTTTTATTGCCGTTCAAGCACATTATTGAAACATCAATTAGCCTAATCATCTAGATCTATTATTTGGCATATTTCGGGTAAGCAAGTAACAACAGTTGGTATATATAAATAAACCCAACACGATGTTCCACTTTCATTTAGAAATTGCTGGTTATTGATTCATTTCGAGAGAAGAAAATTCAAAAAAATAACCCGAAAATAATTGCCGAAAAGAAAGTAACTCTAATAATTCTATGAGCTTAAAGAATAATAAATTCACATGAAATACATACTTAAATGCTATTATCTTCGCTAAAACAACAGGTGCTAAATGTCAGGTTATTTTTATGATGTTAATCTAGTAGAATTAAGATATAAAATAATCTTTATATGATACGTGGGTTCACAAATTAAAATATGTATATCGAAAATCACTTGCTCTCGAACAAGGGTTCCAAGCGCTCCAAGTCTTTAATATTAAAGCCTTCCATGCCCCCCAACTTACACAATGTAGTAAATATATGTACCCCTGAAAAGTTCAATGGTACAATTGAAGAAATTCAATGATTTAGATAATTCGAAACGGTTTATAGACCTGAAATTTCTCCTTATTTAACAGCCGATTCAAAAAATGATGTTCTAAATCTGTGGGACAAGAAGTTAAAGGTTTTTCCTGGGAGCTGCGTCAATCATATTTGAATGACAGTAAAAAGTTAAAGTTTTTAATGAACTGATTGATAAAAATACATTCACGCAAATTAGCTTCCGTTGATAATTCGCTGATTAAGGGTGGGTCTCAATGTGTTAAGAAATGGGTAGATTATGGGTTGTGTTTTCAATTTTTCTCATACCTGGATTGCCACATTGCTTGGGAGACATCATTTTGGGAACCGTAGCTCTAAAATTAAAGTTTTCAACGGTGTAGGCTATTTGATTTTGTTATATGGATATTTATATCAACTGGTGAAATCCTAAAAGACTCATAAACTAACTGAGGTTTGAAAATGGGGGGTGGTACTTCTGAAGCTCAAGGTAGGAATACAGGGTATGCAGTTACATATCACATTTATATTTTTGTACAACCTTGACTGAGATTGTCCCACATCATTGGGAGTTATTTTCTCTACGTTTGAATTATAAACTTGTGTGTACTTTTGACATGGGAGCATCACAAATGAATAGCGAAATCTCGAAGGCGGTATTGTCTAGGGTGTCGTAGATATATCAAGAAAGGTATGGCTTACATTGTAATGAGAAACAGGTAGATTATGGGTAGTATTTCCAACTGGCCTCATACTCCCCTGGATTTTCCACATCTAACTTGGGGACCACTTTGGGAATCTCTGCTTTGAAATTAAAATTTCCAACGGTGTTAAACAATTTGAATTTGTGATGTGGATATTAATTTCATCGAGTGGACATATCTTAAAATGAGCCATCTAATAATCACGTGAGGTCCAAAAATTGAAGGGGTGCGCTGAAATTATAACTTTGGGTTACAAATTGGGAATACCAAGGCTGAAGTAACTGTAACTATTTTTGTGCAACTTTGACTTAGATTGTTCAAGATAATTGGGAATTATTTTCACAAGGCATGAATTACGAACTGGTAGTTACTTTTGACAAGGGGCATCACACATGAATGGCGAACTCTAGACAACAATATTATCTAGGGTGTTGTAGATAATAGATTCACTTCATTCTCCTGGACAAATTTATGAAATATGGGATAAGAGGTAATCCTCATGGGTGGATAGTCAGCTTTTTGCGTGGTAGGAGACAATTTGTATCAATTAGGCATACTGTAGGCAATATGCCCAACGACGTGCATTCAGGTCTCCTAAATAATGAGATTGTGGTACCACAGGGTTCACTTTTAGGTCCTGTATTGTTTCTTATTTATATTAACGATATAGTCGATGATGTGGGATAAAATATATATCTATACGCGGATGACGCAACAGTAATGGTTTCGAATAAAAAAGATACAGCTCTGAAAGGGGAAGTTCAAAATAATTTAGACAAATTACAACATTGGTTCAATAGGAACCTTCTTCATGTCAATGAAGCTAAAACAACAATACAGTGTTTCATAATTTCAATAAACATGTCAATGATATTGGTGTCATGCTCAATGATAATATTTTGAAGAGAACGGACAAGGTTAGGTTTTTGGGAATTGAAGTGGATGAATGTCTTACATGGAAAGCACATTGCGATAGCGTGTGTTCTAAGTTAAATTCTGCTGGTTTTTTACTCAGAAATTTTGATGAAATCATGTTAGTTTACTACGCGCAGGCCCACTCAAGAATATCTTATGGCTTTGTTTTCTGGGGCTCGTCGTCTGCGGCTCGAGAGGTATTCGTATGTCAGAAAAAGAATGTGAGGAGTATGGTTGGTGCGCCTCATACTACTTCCTGTAGGCCTTTATTTAAATCTTTCAAAGTGTTTGCATTAGCGTCACTTTATATAATGGAAATATCTACTTTTATTTATAAAAACAGGAACAGTTTTTGAGGCGTGGCGATCAACACCAGTATGGCACACGTAATAGAAATGCCTTTATATTACCAAACTTCAAATTTAGAATAGGTATAAGGTCACCAATTTATTTAGTTTTGGAAATTTTCAATAGATTTGAGTGTGAAATTGTGGGTTCCCAATCTATAACCATTTTTAGTTCTAAGTTAAAACAATTTCTAATCGACAAGTGTTTCTATAGTGTCAGTGGGTTTTTGTCATGACAAAATCAATTTTTTGTTCTTTTTTTGTTTTGAACCTCTTGGAAGCAAACTGATGTATGTAAGTTTAGTTTAGCAGATTCAATGCAGGTCTTTTTTTTCTTTTTGACTTTCTCCATAATGTAATTTTTCATTCAACGGAAATAAAGCTCTATTATTATTATTATTATGTCAAAAAACAACTAGTTTAGATCGGTTCGGTTAGACTGAATATAAGTTTGAATTTTAATTATTTTCTATACATTCAATAATTTTCCTATATAAAGCTTTGAATGTCTGGATAGGAAAAATGTCGAAGCTGAATCTAACTGATGAAGCTCAAGAATTCATTTAGTTCAACGTATTTTTTAACAAAAAATTACTAATAACAATAAAAATATATATCAGAGTATAAATCAAAAATATTATTGCAAAATGGTCGAATATTCATACCGCAACAAAAAGTACAACTTGAAAATATTAATCCAATCGAAAATTCGTATTCTTGATTTCCTTTGCAACCACAAGTCGATAAAATGCAAGTGAAATGAAAGAGAGTGTGAATGCATCGTTATACATTACAGTAGCTGAATAATAAATTCCTTATATCAGTATTCTTGAAATAATAGTGAAAGTACTATCTAATTTAAAACATTTTTTATGTAATATGGTACAAACATGTTTGATTGATATCCATTGATAGGATTTAAGAATTACTAGTAAAAATTAAGGGCTTGAAATTTAGGTTCTTATTATGAAAACAAGTCCGAATAAAAGTATTATCTCAATAGAAAAAAATATATTATTTCAAATTTGCAATTTTTCATGTTTATACTTTCAAATAAAGAGATAATTAATATATACTAAAAAATGTTCATAAGTTATTTTTGAGCATATAATGATGAAGTTTTATAAAATAATATCGTAGAATTCACGAATTATTAATGCAATTAATGGTGGAGTACTGAATTTTTTTTATTAGGTTTTATTCCTTGCAGTAGAAAGTACTTTAATTTTTCATTTATTATCGATTCAGTTTACAGAAAATCAAATCAAAGAACAAAAAGTTATTTTTCTAGATTGACGATCAAATAGTTAATACTTCAAATAGATAACATAAAAATTGAATTTTTCAATTATAAAAAGTGAAACACTGGGCTTAAATTTCACTGAATATATTGACAACTGTACAAATGTTTCTGGTGGTTAGCCTATTATCAAGAGTATTCAACAATATCACTAATAAGTAATTATATTATATTATATTATATTATATTATATTATATTATATTATATTATATTATTATATTATATTATATTATATTATATATTATTATATTATATTATATTATATTATATTATATTATATTATATTATATTATATTATATTATATTATATTATATTATATTATATTATATTATATTATATTATATTATATTATATTATATTATATTATATTATATTATATTATATTATATTATATTATATTATATTATATTATATTATAATTAAGTACTATTGTTGAATACTTATGATAATGGGCTAACCATTAGAAACATTTGTAGAGTTGTCGATATACTCAGTGAAACTTAAGCTATCTATTTTGATTTCAGTTTACTATCATTTAACGTAATATTTCACCAAGTGATAAGCGAAACCTCCGTGTTATTTACTAAAAACTGAGAAATAGAAGGAAGTACATATGAAATTTTGTACAAAAAAAAATCACTGAGTATTTGTATAAAGAATCAAAATGAATAAAACAATATGAATAATAGTAAATAAAACATGGCAGAAGCCAAAATCCTAAAACTACAACATCACGCATCTATAAATCACCACGAAATTAATATATCACATACTTTAAACTTCAATATTATTCTAATATATTCATGACTATTTCTTGTTCGAAGCTGTAGGCTGTGTGAAGGTTGTTAAGAAATGTTCGCATTAATATTAATAAGAAATTCGTTAGATACAGTCAATAGTTATTGAAGCGGGCTCAAATAGATTACTCATATATGTGTTACATATATATGAAGATATTGACCATATAATATCACAGTCAGTCAGGGAAAACAACTTTACCTAATAACTTAAATATTCACATTCATTAATTCTTTCAGTTTTTGTATATAACTATTAATTTTGAATATGTATGGGTCACTATTCGGAGGGACTGTTTAGGGAGGCTGTGGAGAATACAGATGCCGGCATTTTCCTAAACGGTCTACTTTTAATGAAATAAAGTACGCTGACGAAACAGTCCTAATTGCAGACACAGTTGAGGATCTCCAGAGAATAATAGACAGAGTTATAGAAGTTTCGGAAACCTACAAGATGTGCCTAAACACAAATAAAACAAAAGTTATGATAATAAGCAAACAAGATATTGATGGTCAGTTTGACGCAAACGGATCCAAACTGGAAACGGTTACATAAATACACTATCTGGGTACATTTTTCAACAACAAATGGGACAAATTAAATTAAGATTCGAATCGAGAATAGTACAACAGCTTTTAATCGCATGAGAAGCGTCTTGTGCAATTTAAATATAGACGTGCACCTCAGAGTCATAGTTCTTAGATGCTACATTTTCTCAATATTAACATATGGAGTGGAAGCTTGGACTTTGAGCGACGCTGCATGTACACGTCTGGAAGCATTTGTGACGTGGTGCTACAGACGCATACTACATTTCTCAATATTAACATAGAATAGCATGGAGTTACCACGTAATCAACAAAGCCGACCAACGTTGTATGGCATCAACTCAAATGCTACATTTTCTCAAACATATGGGGTGGAAGCTTCGACTCTGACCGATGATGTATGTAAACGCCTCATTTGAGATGTGGTGCTACAGACGCATGCATGGAATATCATGGAGTTACCACGTAACCAACATTTTCTCAACAACATTGGATAACAATATTAACATAGGGTGGAAAACTCTGACCGATTGGTGATGTATGTAAACGTCTGGAAGTATTTGAGATGTGGTACTACAGACGCATGCTTAGAATAGCATGGATTTACCACGTAATCAACGAAGCAGTCCAACAGGGTATGGGAAAACAGAAGAGAGGTTTTAAACGTTATCAAAGAACGCGAAATTTCATACTTCCAGAAATATAACCTTTTCCAGCTTATTTTGCAGGGCAAGCTTAACGGCAAAAGAGGTCCTGGAAGAAGATGAATATCATAGCTGCGAAATCTGAGACTGTGGACGTCCACTGAGGATTAGAAGAAGTAGAAGATGAGTCTCTTTACATCACGTTAAAAAGATTATCAAAAAATCATTCTAAGAAAAATTTGCAGTCACTTAATTCAACAAAATCGTGCTTTGTAGCATTTCAACGGTGAAATATTGGACAATCTCTGACTGATTAAAAAATTATCTTTACTAATTGACAATATCAAAAAATCAGAAAGAATTACTTTTTCATTTACTTACAACCTTTCAATCACAGAAACGTAAAAATGATTGAATGCTACGAAAGCGAACGTCGATGAAACGTGTATCAATATAAATCCATAAAAATCGGAAGGAAAGTTATGCAAAGTAAAATACGCGGCTGTTTATTATTTAGAACGGCTGGGGGTAAAGTGGCAATAAAATACCACTTATAGTAATCCCGTAAGTGGTTGCCTGTAGGGTATCATCTTTTTGCATGCTGATCAGACCTGAGTTTTTTCCCAGACTTCAAGCCAACTTTTTGCACGAATCATCGATTCATGAACATCTTCTGCCCTGAAATTATTGCGTTTAAACCGAGTCTTGAAAGTATACCCTCAAAAAATTTAATTTTGAAAATATAGCTTGATTTCAACAATTTTATAAATATCGGACAGGCTTGAAGGAGGACGTCATTATTTAAGTTGATAGTAATTATTATTCAGTATAATTTTTAGATATATTTTAATATAATTTATTTTTCTCATTTTCAAAAAAAACTTTTTACAGTAGAAAGAGATAACTAGAGTTGAGCAAGATTTTTTTTCTAAATTAAATGGGATTAATCGAAAAATATTCTAATAATTATTCCTCTCAAAATTAGAGCTAAATTCTATAAAACTCTTCACTCCATATTTTGAAGTTACATGTCTCCGTTTTGTAGGAATATGTTTCGACCTATTAATGCATCATCAAGAGCTTAATGTGAATTGTTTTGTGTTGTTTTGAATAATCTTGTCTTCATAATGAGTAAATAGGACGAAATAAATTGTGGGTGAATGAAAATATTTTGTGGAATTCAGCCTAGTGTTTTCAATGGTTCTAAAATACATTCCAATATTTGCCAAATTTTCCAATTTGCTAGAAATGTTCACACACTTACAATTAAAATTGTAGACAATAACATGAAAGTCTAATAAAATTTTTCAGACAATACAAATATTATGCTCTATTATATAAGTTTCGTATGGCTGAGCCATTACTAAAAAAAACAACTTCTTGTACTGAATTCTTTATAATGTGTTATCAGTCAAACTCATGTCGACTTTATTGAAGAATTTTGAAGAATTGTCCAAAAATTTTCACTTTTACCGTGCAAATATATAACTCACACTTTTCTTTCAATTCAGTATAGATTATATTATACTAAAGTAATCAATTTAAAGGAGGATCTATATTTTTTCGTCCAGGTTAACATTGTCTAATACTTAGTTCGTGTAGATCAAATCCAAATGATCTGCTTAAAAGCCTTGTGTAATATCTGAAATAAATCCTTAAGGCGGGTTTAGACGGTGTGCACCCACTCGCGCACCAACCTCGCAACCGACTCACCTCGCAACTCGCCCGGCAATAAACTCATGCTCTCCGCACTGTTTAGACGACAGTACCGAAGGTTACAGACCGAGTGTCCTTTGATGCGCGACTAAAAACCGTCTGACGACGGCTCACCCCGAGTTGGCCTCAGTGTAAGTGGCCTCGAGGAGAGGGAGATGTTTACATTGTGCGAGGGACCGCAAGTGAGACTGGTGGTCTAAAACAGCCTTTACAGTTCATAATATATTCAGAAAAGTCGTTTATATCATTTTCCATTGATTACTATTAATGATGAAAACCATTTTCATCTACTTGATGATGAATATACCGAAATTATATTGTAGTAGACATTACGTAGAATATTTTTAAAATTCTTAAAAATGTATTTGATTTTGTAGTTGACATATAATTGCAACACGTATCTCGCTCCTCAATCAACTATTTAAAGTTATTGAAAGAATGGTACAAAAATATAGGACAAAGAAGAAAATATGAAGATATGAATCAAACAATCACAATAGTTTTTTTATCCTTTTGTCTCACCCTGTGTTTTATATTCTCCCTTCTCACCGTGGCTTGATTCTTGTATGTGTATGAGGAGTAAAATCGCCTTGAAGAGCCCCTTGGCGTAATTTGTCCCTGTCTTACTCCTTTTGGTATTTCACTTCAAATTATATTTGTTATAAAACTCTGAAATTTCGCTGGTTAATGACTCTAGTCAAGGTCAAATTAGGGTAAACCTCTAGTTGCCTGTCCAAGATGAAAACAATTACAGAATGAAAAAAAAATGTATGTGACCAAATCGATCATTAAATCCACTAATGAAAACCATAATCGAAAGTTAAATAATGTGTCAGACCGATTCCTTGAATTGTCTACTACTGCCGAACTCTAAAATAAAAGTCCCATTTTCTCAGATAAGAGCCTTGAATATAGTGATCGTATATTATAGTTGAAATTTAAAATTTCCATTACTTAGGTGGTTTTGAAATTTTACTATCGAATCGAATTCTTCGAAAATCTATTCTGAAAATTATCAAATGGACTTATTGGTTTTCCAGCGATTCATTCATTGATAAAAGTTTTCTGGAGAAGCCATGAATTTGTTATCTACCTGGGTGGGAAATAATACCCACAACACGCACTAGAGAATTTACCATTTGAAGAAGAGCAGTTGAAATATTTCGAATCAATCGAATCTTTCTAAAAATAGAAAATTTTTCATGGATTAACTTGAGAATTAATTGTACCTAATTTATGCCTAAATTGTCTAGTCAAGTTGTCGAATATGGTCGTTTCTGCCTCCAAAAGGAA
Organism: Henosepilachna vigintioctopunctata; assembly: GCA_030704895.1. Lineage (NCBI taxonomy): Eukaryota > Metazoa > Arthropoda > Insecta > Coleoptera > Coccinellidae > Henosepilachna > Henosepilachna vigintioctopunctata. The sequence continues at coordinate 12,704,536 of JARQZJ010000121.1, forward strand.
AACCTTAACAACATCTAAATTCATCACAGATTCAAACTTGTGGATGCTTGAATTCTACAGCAAGAAATTAAATTTAAATACCTAGATGAAGTCTTCCAGATGTGTAGATTTTGAGTATGAATTAGGACATAAATCAATAATGTACTTAGGGTAGCTGGGCACTTGCAAGACGACACTATATTGAAAAACCAACCTACTGCCCAACCTACAAGAAGTATTATAGATGTTAAAACCATGAATAACAGCAAATAAACATTAATGAAAGCAAAAACGAAGTAAGATATATCGAAAACCAGAAGGGCGATGATAGCGAAAAGGAAGATGCTGATGAAATGAAAATATTCTTAAATAATGAAAACTCTTCTGGAATGAGGGCGATGTCATGCTATAAGGGACCCTACTATATCGTGGTGAACAACATTTACGATTAGGAAAAGAAGATTACGATGAAGGAAAAACTCAAGACAGAAGACAAATATTTGCAGTGAATTTCGCCCAGTTAATACAGTGCCTATATATGAAAAATTATTAGAATCCTGCGTGAGGGAACAGCTCCATGATTACTGCTATGAAAATAATATAATTGTTCCTAACCAATCCGGATTTCGCGAACAACACTCCTGCGAATCTGTGGTTGTTAGTATCGCTGATGATTTTTTATCAGCTGTTGACAATGGCAGTTATGTATTAGCGGTGTTTTTGGACTTCAAAAGAGCCTTTGAGCAGTAGACATTGAAATCATTGAAAAAGTTAGAGAATATTGGCTTAAAGTACTGAACTGGTTCAGGTCACATATGTCTAACAGAGTACAGAGAGTACTGTATAAAAATTGTGTGCCTGAAATATTAAGTGTAAATCACGGTGTACCACAGGGAACAGTTTTGGGCCAGTTACTATTTTTAATATACATTAATGACATAGTACAGGTAGCTGCAAAATCTGAAATAATTTTGTTTGCTGATGATACGATGATGTATATAGTGGGGGAAGATTTACATCAAATGGTATCGGATATGAACATTGAACTGAACAAGATATTGGCGTGGCTGTGTGATAATAGATTACCGGTGTTTATTCCTATACGAGTCCTGATGAAAAATATAAACATATTCGAAATATATACAAGGCTAATAAATCGGTTGTGTATCAATTATAGTGGCCCTACTTTTGCCGAGAACTCATCATCTATTACTTATTTAAATCATTCGGCAATACTCCTTATATTATCGTTTTTATATATATATATATATATATATATATATATATATATATATATATATATATATATATATATATATATATATATATTTCATTTAGAATTATGTGGAGAATTGTTTTTAGTTAATTTGTTTTCTCCATTATAATCAAGATGACAAAGATTTCAGTTTACATCGCCAATCACTGATTAAAGCCGATTAATATATATGTATAGAGAAGAACATAAGAAGACTGTATTATTATCTTTCATTCATAAAAAATTACTGAGTGATCTGGGTTATCAAAACTTCATTAAATCATTGATAATGGTAAACTTCTGCAATCAGTTTCAAACAGTTTGACGTAGTGTCCTCAAAATATATCACATTTCTTGAAAAGCGATAAAATGTGCTACAAAACAGATATTTATATCAGAATAATCAGAAATTCACCAGTTTAATTTTATTATACATATATCTAAACTGAAAAAATGAATGGAGAATAACAATGAGACTTTCAAATTTGTCTTCTGTCTGGTATAACAAGAACATGCGGTGTGGTCGTCTCATTAAAACTTCCAGCGATGCCAAATTCCGTTAACCTGATTCAATACACTTCTCAATAAATAAAAAACCGATTTGAGTAAGGAGAACCTGAAAGTTTAACGAATATTTGTGAATACCAAAGTTTTCTTGGACGACTGTACCCAGGATACCAACTCTTGGACAGGCGAACTTAGTTGGTCAGAACATTGCCCCACCCCACTTCTACCAACAGGTGAACCGACGTTACCTGAACACTCTTCAGTAAGTGAACGTCATCTAACCTACCGTGACCTCCACATACTGTTGGTCCTCAAACCGCTGGAGTGATTTTTAGTGCTCTTTACACATACTCAAGTACTTTTGTGACAGGTGTTTCTTTGGGATATATACAACAACCATTCATAATTGTAAGTTTTAATTGTATTTTTATACTGTCATTTATTAATTTATATTACATTCTAATTTTGAATTGAAAATATTACTTAGGTCACTTCAGAGAAGTGGCAGTTCTTTTGGTAAATTGCTCAGAATAAATATGAGTGGAATTTTGCGAAACACCTTCTTACTGGATATACTTAACACTTTTCGAAATGATGCTAATGAGGAGTACTTCAAGGTAGTAATCAGCTGACAGAACTGTCACTTCGCTATTGGAAAACCTTAACTTACAATTGGCATCGAAAGTGAAGGGTATATGCAGAAAATTTTTTTTGGCCCAAATTCTCTGTGAGTTGAAATTAAAGTTGAAAGTTATTTCCATAAAGCTGCAATTTTTTCGGAATCACAACATAATGAATAGACTTCTCAAACAGACAAAAAGTCTGTCTAAGAAGTAATACAAATAAATATAGCTTACTTCTTTAACTCCCTTAATTTCTTATTGATTTTATCTGATGAAATCAGTTCATGGTAAAATTATGATTTAATTTAAATATTTTGTTTGTTCATCGTCAAATAAGACGATCTAAATCATTGGTTCACCTTGTTGATATAACCTTAATTAAAAATCAACGAATATTTTTAATTGAAATGACTCTTCGGCATAAAATTAATTAGGTAATTAAATATTCAAACAATTAGAATTTGAATATATAAACATAAAACGAAGTTTTTCTACAAGAGCTTCTCAATAAGTAAACTGAACAAAAGTTCAGAGAAATACGTTCCAACTATAAACAAAAAGCAACGATAAACATTTTTCCGATCGGAAAAATACACGGAAGATTGTCTTAAAAGATCTGTTAATCAAATGCTTTTTGAAGCGAGTAATACGATTGTATATGGATCTTGCGATGGTACCGTTTTCTATTATTTGACCATGATGAGAAATCTTCTTTTCAATAGTAGGAGAAGCAAGGCTGTTTATACAAACTCTAAGATTGTTTTTACAATCTTCACACGCATTTGAAAGTAATAATCTAAACAGAGAAGATTCACTCCTGTCGGAAGCCATAACATATTGATGCGAATTGTTTAATAATTCATCAAATGATAGCTGTTCAAGAATGAACAATACTTCTTCAATTTCATGATTCCACTTCTCTACGTGTGGATTGATATGATAACAGTTTAACAACTATCTAAAATATAAGTATGAATGGTTAGATATAAATAATTAAACTTTCTAGTTCAAACTCTGATCAAACATTCGAGGAAATAAAATTTTAAACTACATATAATGAATATATATATGATTATTATTATTAGAAAATGTTTTAGGTTTTTATCGGGTAACTTGGGAGAAATACACAAAATCTACAAAACAATTTCGCTATATAACTGATATTGTCATTCACACCATTTTCCAAAAATATATATATATATATATATATATATATATATATATATATATATATATATATATATATATATATATATAGAGTTAAGAATTTTCGATATTTACCTGAGATTTACGTTGCTTGTTTATTTGTAACAGCCGTTTACATATGTTCCAAGCTAATTGGCTCTCATCAGAACGGCGTAGTTCAAGTTATTAGATGTTCACACTTGAAAGTTGATTGAAAAGAAAAAACACAGAACAAAACAACACAAAATTCCACGTGAGAAATCTTCATCATTTTTGGTTTAAAATTGAGCTGTAATAGCTCGGTCAAGATACTCACCTGAACTACGCCGTTCTGATGAGGGCCAATTAGCTTTGAACATATGTAAACGGCTGTTACAAATAAACAAGCAACGTAAATCTCAGGTAAATACCGAAAATTCTTAACTCCATTTTCAACCTGAAAAACCTTGTTCTTAATATATATATATATATATATATATATATATATATATATATATATATATATATATATATATATATATATATATATATATATATATATATATATCGGTGTAAAAGAATTTGTAGATTTTATTTCGTTTAATGGATTATTGTTTCAAACTTTTTCGTTTTCATCAGACAGCTTTTTATATTGGCTCAAGAATTGTCTCGCAGTTACGAAAGCAGCAACACAACAAAATGACAAACTAGAAAATTACTTATTCAGTTTGATTAATATTTATTTATAAATATTTGAAGGTCATAACTGAAAATAACAGGGCCATTTTGCTCTCGCTGCAACAAATAAATTTGAATCCAAAAAATCATAAGAATGAACGAACATATAGGTAAGTGAAATGACGCGTTGAATATGAAAAGTAAGAAATTCATAAAATAATAACCTAACAATTTTTGTATTTTCACTCAGTTCATAAAAAATATATTCCTTTTATTGAATATACATGAATCCAATAATACTCTTTGCAACTAGTAACATTCAAGGACAGTTAATTTTATAGATTTTCATTTCAAAAACCCTGAGATAAAAATTGTATTCGTTAAATTTCAATCAATTTTTTGAAATAAACACTATAATTCAAAATTTGTTTGGTCAATTTAGGTATGAATTGTCGCTAAGTGGGCTGAGAGAAACAAAATCGCATCTCATTTGATTCGTATGTTATGTAAATACCACGTGACGGTTGTAAACAGCAGTCAGTGAAGCATCCTAGCATACGAACCGGAACATGGGTGGCTTCATTTGCCTACATCCGACAACACCGTTAACGATGAGTAAACGATGTGAAAGACATCAATTTATCAAAACAAGTATCGACAACTGAAACAACACAGTTCATAATTTTTGAATGAAAAGTTACTGAACAATCCTTGGACGATGGATTGAAGAATACAACCTTCTTAATTCTTCTAAGAACGTTCAGAAGCGATTTAAAATCAATAAGTTTTCTCATAATCTATTTTGTAATTGTCTCAGCAATTTAAGCAAATATATCAAAAACAAACTTTATAAAAAACATGGAAAAAATGTTATACAGTGTGTGATACCGGAATTCCCATTGTTTTCGAACTATTAATCTTCTTCAGGAGTTTATTGAATTATCATGATGGGCTAATACGCACCTGTGTTTCATCACCAAAAACGGACATAATAAGATTAACGAAACCACCATAAATTTCATTATTAATGAGGAATACCTTCATTAACACAGGCAAAAACAAATAATGCGATTACTTATTGAAAACGAAATAGTTATGTAGAACGGAAATTCCGGCACTGGAATGACTAACACGTTCTTGCGCTCGATGTTCTTCCTCAGGCATCTCCAGTCATCACATCACAAGTAATCTCTATTGATTATAATAGTTTTTTTCGAATAGAATGAAAGAATATGAAATAATGATTGAAAACTGTTAAGATTTATGAATCGTTCACTTTTTAACTTCATTATTTTATTGACTTAAGAAAAATTTATCTAATCCTACTGTTTCAACTTTTGTGTCAATATTTAAATGAACAGTGAAATTTTATAATTTTTACAATGAAATTAATTGATATTAAAAGATGAGTAAGTGTTATTGAACAGATTCAGATTTTACTTTTAATCTTTACGAGGATTATGTTAAAGCTGAGTCAATGCAAAATAGTCCATAAAATATTGAATAAAACTCAAAAACCAAATAAAGCGTTCAGATTTTCTAGAGACTAACGTTTATATTCTACCAGACAACGGGATAATGTTCATTTTGCGAATGTCAGAACGAATAAAGGCTTGTCAAATCCGCTCTATCTGGCGGTTCAGGCATATGAAAGGTCACCAAATAATATAAGAAATGAAAAAAAAAAATAGTAAATTCAAAACTTCTTTAAAAAATATATTCGAATATAAAATAATACAACATGAATGAGCTATGGCACTTATTGAGTTTATAAAATTATTATGGATAAGGATATTATATTTAGAACAACAAGATTGAAAATGCTCATTTGTGTTCATATTGTGTTTCGGTTTTAGTTACCTGATTATTGGTGAGTGCATGGTGGCGTTTCACTTCTTTTCTTTTTTTGTTGTTGTTTAGGCTTATGTGTAAACATACTGTCTCTGATACCGGTGCTTTCAAGCATTGTTTATGAGATTATTGTAATTAATATAATGTATTAGTTTTGTATTTCAATAACTGTTCCAAAAAAATTATTATTTAACGCAAGTAAAATCAAAAGTAAATAACTTGATCAACTCTTCAAAATTACTGTTATAAATGTGTGCTTTTCTAAGTAACGGCATTGTGATCAACTAAATATACACATTTCTTTTGCTCATATTGAATACAAGTTTAATAAATGACACGGAGGTTTTGCTTATCTCTTGGTGAAACATGTTAAAAATATTATGAGATATATTGAAAACTCTACATATGTTTCGGGTGGTTAACTCATTATCAAGAGTATACAATGTTAATGAATATACAGAGTAGCATTGTATACTCTTGATAATGGCTTAACCACCCGAAACATATCTAGAGTTTTTAATATATTTGGTGAAACTTAAGACAAGGTGTTAATTTTAATTTATTGTTTTGAATACAAGTATTAAATAAGCCACGAAAATCAATATATGGTATGATTATTTTATTGAATTTCAAAAAATCGGATACTGCTTCCCACTTTCTGTGAATAAATCCACCAGTTATAGGGACAAAGTTTCTTATATCAAAATAATTCGAAAAATTCAAATAAATTGAGGAAGACGTGATCAACCTGAATGAGACTGTAAATCTCGAAAAGGCCGCAGGACAAAATTAACTGATAAAAATTCAATGATTTCCTTATAGGATATAAAGTTAATTGCTGTATGGAACCTGCATTTCGAACGATCTTACGTTTTTTAATTAATTATTCTGTCCGATCCTAACCTGGAATTTCCTTGCTTTACATCCACTTACTATTTACCCTGAAGTACTGCTATTTATCATATTTAAATGCACTCTAGAAATAGAGGCACGTTTCAAAAAGATTTAGTGACTTGACTACAGTAAAATAGAAATGACATCTATAAATACTGTAGATACTGTACAAGCAATTTCCGTCATTCTTAATTGCTTCTCTTCAAGCACCATTTTCAAAACGTTCAATTCTTGTAATGTCCATGTACATAAAATAAACCCAGTAAAGTGGTCCAGCGCTTTTTCTTTTGTATTTACAGCGGCATAAAGTGGTTATATTTTTAGAGAATATAAACCATCTTAATCGTTCTCATTCGAGAGTTGCCCAAGTTAGAATCCTTGTGCAGGTAGAAAATCGCTTTGGGCATAAGAATTATTGAATGGGACGTGTGGAATTCATAAGTTTGAAAGGTTTCTAAGAATAGAGAATTGAGAATCTTAACATTATGCAACAAGCCACAGAAATATGTTAAGTACACGTTTGGTGATTTCTTGCCCGCCTAAAATTTCCTAGAATTTTATGATTGATAATTTCAAAAATGAAATCTACTAATTACCGAAAATTTACTATAAAAATTAGGAAAAATGAGGGGAGATTATGAAATCAATAATAACATTCAGAAGAAATGATTCTTGTAATTTTTATTATTTTCTTTCAATCAATAATTGAAACATCGCAAATTAACTGGTTTCAAAGTCGACTGTATACTGTGCTGTTGGAATTAATTGGGACAAAGGATAAAAAACAATGTTTTCGTAAAATCTTACGTTTTAATGAAGTAAATCCATACAAAATAGCGTATATTCTTCATATTTATATGAAGTAGGTCCTCCTTTCGCAGAACAAACTTCTTGAACTCGTCTAGGCATCGATTCCACTTGCGTAGCGCAGATTTTCTTCAATTCGTCATCATGAAACAACACCTGAATTGCACTTATAATCATTTTTTCTTTTATTAAAATAAATTAAACTCTTGGCTTAATGTTTCACGATTTCTTTAACAATATGTATAGTCAACTATACATATGTTAATATGGTTGACTATACATATTGTTAAATAAATCGTGAAACATTAAGCCAAGAGTTTAATTTATTTTAATATCAAATTATGTTTCTCCAAGAGTTAAGCGAGAATTCAATCTCATTTTTTCTTTTGTAGTGCAATCCATTTTTGCCAGTCGTTTCTTTAAATTAGTCCATAAATTCTCAATGGGATTGAGATCAGGTGAATTCCTCGGCCAATCGAGTACTTTTATTTCATTCTCACGCATAAAGGCTTGCAGTTCTTTGGAATTGTGGTATGAAGTCAGGTCGTGCTGAAATGTTTTATTAAACGCTTCGGACAATCCTGGTGCGCAATATTTCCATATATTTCACTGAATTCATCACTGTTATAGGAGCTAATCGACCAGTGCCATAGGTTGTGAAAAAACCCCAAAATATTTGTTTCGAAGGATGTTTTACTGTTTGCTGGATGTGATCAGGCCGCAAAGTTTCCCTATCATTTCGTCTAACAACACTTGATTTGTACCCTTGAAAAAACAAATCTGTCTCATCACTAAAAACCACCTTCTCCAATCTTCTTGCCTTACGGCCAGCCTCCAGCAGTCGTTTTCGCACAGTTGAGGTCCTCACCTCCAAACCAGAAACCATTAAATTCCTTCGAAGATCAGTGCTTGTCTTTCTCGGATTAATTTTGCTATTTCTTATCAACAATTTGTCTGTTCTTGGAGTAGCTTTGCGTTTGCGGTCACAGTTTCCTTCTCTTTTTGGAGACGATGAAGAAAACTGGAGATTTGGAGAAAATTAAATTGATTACTTGACAATTGTTTCAAGGTGTTACCTTATTTTTAAGACCAGTTCAGCTTTCGAAAATGAGGTAACACTCCAAAACAATTGCCAAGTAATCAATTTAATTTTTTGAAACTGATAGAAGTTTTTTATTCAATATATATAAAGTTGTCTCATATGTATGCATAAGAGTCATGAGCATGAATGGTTATTATTTTCGACAAATAAGAAACGGAACAATCAATGCATTGAACAAGTTTTCGGATATTTAACTTCAATCAAATATACAAGACACATATTCAACTCTAAACGATAACCAATTAGGATTAATTGATCCAGATAATTGCTAATAGTGACCAAATAATACCTTGTATTTGGTATCACCTTCACACCTACCAAGTATTTACAGGATTTACAAGCTTTCAATAAGGTCGTCAACTCAAAAAAAGCATTATCCACCTCGACCATTAATTAAAAATGAACTGCCTACTTCGCCTACATGAAATAGATTTATTTGATTTGTGTATCATGGCCATATATTTCACAATATACATATAGGTACATTTTATCGGCTATTTCTATCTAATATATTTCTTTATTGCACAATTGAACATTCTTAAAATGTGATTCGAAACTTGCACCTTATTATCTACATCACGTTCTGAAATTAACAAAACTAATAAGTAAGAAACTAGATATTTCTTAGAAAAAAAAAATTACACGCACACTTCATAACATAAATCTTCATAAATCAAAAAGGAAATTAAGACTTCAATCAATGGATTTTTTTATGGATGCCGTCAATAATACACAAAAAATAGATAAATACTACTACATACGTAGTAGTATTTTTTAATTGTAAATAAAATTAAAATGTAGAATTTATGAACGTGAATAACATGATCTATTGAAATTGACAATAATACTTCAATTGTATTACAGTATTACTAGATATTTAAGACGGATGAAAATCTTGTTAAATTTGTATTATATTGTGTATATATGTTAATATTCGTACAAAAAACGGCAAATAATAACTCACACCCACAAAACTGTGAAGTTACCGCAATATTTGGTTATAGATGCAGATACGATTTGATTAAAATAAGGATCACAGATAAACAACAATTTTGATATCATTGACGTCTGAGCAGGTCAAAAAATGAGTACCTTACAAATAGAGAAATAAAATGAAGAATTACGACAGATGACAAGCCGATTTGATATGGTATATATTTAATAGTATTGAACTTTGAAGGTACTTGAAAAAACTTAAAATAGAGAATTTAATAGTGTGAGCGTTTACTTGATGTGAATCCATTATAATTGAATATAAACTAAAATTCAAACGCTTGAACCTTTGATTTACACATGCTATCATTGACATGATAGCATGACGCGTTTCGTCGTTACAAACGACTTCCTCAGATACTAACAGAATACTCCGGAGTATTCTGTTAGCACCTGAAGAAGTCGTTTGTAACGACGAAACGCGTCATGATATGTTGTCTATAAGGTGTAAGTTTGTCTAATTGAAGTGTCGAAAAATTTCGCCACTCAACAACAATTCTGCAAAAGAACACAAGACGCATTATCATCACCAGTTGTTTTAAATCGCTTCTTGTTTGTTGTCCATGACAAAGAATAATAACACAAATAATTGTCTAACTGCTTAATTTACTCTTCAGTTGAAATGATGAGTATGAAAACTTCAATTGACCAATAATTTCCAAATTAAACAATTTGTATCCTTGTTCCATATATCAAATGATAAGCTCTGTAGTTTTGCGGTATTTCATTTAATTGTCTACTTTTTCATAGACAAAGTGAAACTGCAATAATCATGCAATAAATCAATATCCATGAAACCTCAATAATTTTCCCAAGGAAATATGAAACGTATTGGACATAGAAACTGTAAGTTACAAATTTATTGAAGAACAAATCATATCATAGGAAGCATTACTAATTTAAAAATTTGCAATGTCCGTTAGGAAGCAAGAAATTTCGTATCTTATGGGAACAGTATAAGCATAAAAATAATTTGTTCGTGATTTCACGAGAAAGAATTTCACATCGGTTAACTCCGATGCCGCCATACTTTCAAATCGCTGATAAAATAATGGATACACCCAAGTTCACATCTTTATTTGCTATACTTTTACTACTATTTTTGATTTCTTCCAAGAAGTCACAAGCAGGATTTGAATCCAGGTCTTTGAATCAGTGGGCCTCTTCTCAATAGGGAAAAAAGGAGATTTGGGTTCGAATCCCTGGAAAGGCATCGATGTTATGTGCATCTCGAAGTTATTGGTTATGATAACACTGATAAGTGGTTAATATCCTAGAATTACTAACATAATGGCCCTTCGTAATGCAGTTGAACCTTAGAACGCAGTATAACAAACTGTAGTACAGGCATGTCAAAATCATATAATATTGGGGGTCATAAAAGGTTTTTTACATTTTATGTTTACAAAAACTTCGAAAAATTTTTTCAGAAGATGTTTTGGGTCCGTTACTATTTTTAATATATATTAATGACATAGTCATTAGCCACAAAATCTAAAATAACTTTATTTGCTGATGATACGATGATGTATATAGTGGGGGAAGATTTACATCAAATGGTATCGGATATGAACATTAAAATTCGCCAAGAAATCACGAATGATAAATGTGCAGGTTGATAATATATGTATTTCTGTAAACGGAGAAGCCATTGTTCACGATGAACATATCAAATACTTGGGTGCAATTTTGGATTCGAATTTAAACTTTCGCGCACATGCAGATTATATAACGAGAAAATATTCGAAAAAAGTGGGATTCTTATCACGAATCGGCAAATCTTTGTCTATGAGTACAAAGTTGTCACTCTATAAAGCCATTGCACTTCCTCATTTACAATTCAATGTTGTACCTTTTTGTTTAATTGTCCTCAATATCAAATAAGTCGATTAGAAAAAATACAAAATAGAGCTATGAGATCTATATTAAAATGTAATAGATATACACCTGTAAAATCTATGCTTAATGTGTTAAATATGTTACCTGTTAGCCAAAGAGTTGTGTTTAATGTACAAGTGTTCATTTTAAAACTCAAAAGAAATATGGTACCAACCTACATTAGTAATAGAGTTCGATTATTTACAGATGTACATAATTATAATACGAGATTCAAAACAGACTTTATCCTTGGAAAATGTAACACGACACCAAAGCTCAAATCTATTTTGTATAAAGGTTTAATTGAATTTAATGAACTCCCTGCACATATAAAAAACTGTGAGAGTTTAAAAGTATTTAAAAGACTTTTGAGAACGTTCATCTCAACCAAATGCAATACAGTTCAAAGTCACTCTAATTCAATTAATTGGGCTTTGTTTCTGCTAGTACTCTACTTGATGTTTATCATGTAATATTAGTTAGGTGCTAAGTATAACGTTTTCGTTTTTCTATAATTAATATTAAATATTTTGTTATTTACATATATTGGTACTTTACTTAATTCACAGTATTTTACTCTTCATTATTTTAATTTTGAATTAACTTGTTATAACTATATTTTGTAATATGATGTAGCAATTCTGCTAAATAAATACATTATACCTAATATATAGGTTATATTACCTAATTGATCAGACTCTTCGTCATGATGAAATATTGTGAATTGTACGATAGTTTTTATAATTTGCAAGGCAAAAAATTAATGAGTACATACGAGTATGACACATTGTTTATGAGTTTGTGTATGTGTATTATATATTATATTATGGAAAAAATTGGCATTAAAGAGTAATATTTTTTCAGGTTGTGAATTCTATTGACAAACGCTACGGATCACATAATGCTACAATATTAATGCTTGTGTACTAAAACAAATAATAAGGTGAGTTTTTATCAAAAAATAATTCCTGACTTTTTACAATGTGATTGAGAAGTTTTTCAACACTGTGTGAAAGATATTATTCTATTCCTTACCAAATTACCTTAGATAAAAGAGTGCTTTATGCCAAGGATAATCAATTTATTTTGATAAAATTATCCAATAGAACATGATTGTAATTAATTTGAAGTTCAATATTCCTCAATTTTTTCAACAAAATGTATCTTGTTTCATTTTTGGAGAATATTCAAAGGTTCTTCTTCTATTCGGTAATGAAAAGAGTCTTCAATACTTTTCCTTATTGCAATCATATCCACACCAAAAGGTAGCTAAAGATTTTAATATTTCAACTAAATAATTTCGAAAAAAACAAACCAATGTTTTAGTTTTCAATTTTTTATCTGTTGAAAAAAATTGTGTTTCAGCAATCTTTTCAAGCATTATTTGATGTTAGATACAAATAATTTGACATTTGTCCTCTGGTAAAACATCCCTTCTGTTCATTTATTTTGAAGAAATTTAATTTCAATATATAGAACTCCTCTCTCTTATAATTACTTTTATCTGGTCTGCTATTTCATTCAAAGTACCTAATTGTCATTATATCGTAATCTGGACTTTGAAAACTGGCTGATTCCTCTTGATTGACGAAGTAATTTTCAATATAAATCATGAAGAATGATAATAAGGATTTAATAAGGATCTATATATATTTAAAAAATCAATCACAAATAAATCTTCACAATAATTTGTACAATATATTATAATAATATTATTCTCAACAGGTTAAACACCCAATTACAGGAAATAATTACATAATGTTGAATAATAACTAAATAAATAAAATGAAAGAAATATAACAAGGACCTCAATAACTAAATAATAGAATTAAATGAAATATTACAAAAAACTCAATCCAAATCAATTCATTTTAGTCAATTTCCTTTGTTCCCATAACTCCTAATGAAAATAATAAACACAAAAGTATGAAAAACACACAATAATAATACATAAAATTCCAGAAATACGAAATATCTAATCCAGAGGAATAATTAAGATTTGATATATGTATATTTGCAAATACACAATACATACCAAAAAATTTCACATACAGGCCCAGTTTTCTTCTTCATCAAACATTGAACTGATATATCATCACACGTGTTTGCGTTTCATCATCGAATAGTCAAGTTCTCTTAAGAAATGACTGGTCCAAAATTAAATTCAACTCGTTCGAAGAATACTTAACGTTAGATTTTTTGACAGGAAATAAGCTCCGCTGATGACCATTTCCTGTTTTCAGTTCTTCAAAACACGCGGGCGCTTTTATCAGTACATTTATCTAAGTAAGTAAGTCGAAAGGCACCTTTTCATTTCCATTCCATAAACCACTGCAACAAAACCTCTCAAGTAGTACCGCATTTCAATGAACGTTATAAATAACACAGACAGCCACTTCCTTTTTTCGAGTTCAATGCAGATTCTTTAGTTTCTGATGCTTCCTGCCCAAAACAAGTGCTATTGTATAGTTTTTTTGGAGATGTACCAATTTATTGTCACCTTAAGTCCTGTAAACATATTTCAAGACAAACCTTAAAACAGTCGGCAATCAATAGCTTTGAATAAACACAGGATTAAAGATCATACCCACTTACAAAAATGAGTAATTGTGACTGTTTATGATTAAATTTGTCTTCATGAATATATGTGCTCTAATAATTTAAGTGAAACTAAGTAGTTTTCTGATTTTCACTATAATTTATTCAATACATGACAATATTGTTTCGTCAATACGGTGGCTTCATCAGATGTTGATGATAAACGAGTTTATCATCAACATATGATGAAACAACTGTGTTGGCGAAACAATATTGTCCAATATAAACCAGTTTATCATCAGCATCTGACGAAGCCACTGTGTTGGCGAAACAATATTGGCATGTTTTAAATTAATTATAGTGAAAATCAGAAAACTACCCAGTTTCATTCGAATTATGTATTTAGATTAGAATTATGTGTTTCGGGTGGTTAGCCCATTATCAGGAGTAATAACAATATCAACATATCAGTTAACATGATAATTTTGTTATTACTGTTGGTAATTGGCTAACTCCCCGAAGCAAAGGTTGTGTTTTTAATATACTCAGTGAAACTTAAGAGTGAATTAGTTTCAATTTATTATGTAAAATAATGTTTCAGTAAGTGATGAGAGAAACCTCAGTCACATTTATTCTGTAATGTATGGAAGTTTAAGAAAAGTGATCTGAAACGAATGTGTTCTTCTCTCTCAAATTGAACTTGAACTCATTTTTTCAAGGATTATCGTGCTAATAACATAATAATTATTAGCACAGCAAAGTGATTATATTTTCCACTAGTAATTATCTTGTCATGTTAATTCAATAGCTCATGGATCCAATCTAGTATGATTCTCTCAATTTTTGATGGTCTTCGGTCATTCACTTTCACAAAAATAACTATAAAAATATGTTATATTGATTTAATGGTGCATGACCGTGTTATGGTTTTCGCGATTTAAAGAATCAATAAAAATTATAGGTGTGTACGACAAAAATACATGAAGTGCTATAGAAATTGAAAAATAAAAACAATTCGCATAGAAATATTATGAAATTGATTCAATATATTGAAATAATATGGGTAACATTATAAAAATAAATATTCAACCATTGAATGAGATAGAATTTTTGACATATGAATTATAAATATATTTTTGAAAAATGGATTGAAAAACAAAATTGTCAGTTTTTCTCTTCTTTTATCAAACTGGTGCTAATGAATATCTCAGCAATTTGTTATTTTGACAACAAATCAGCCTTGAGAAAAATATCTTTTCATGAATTTTCTATAATTGAATATAAACTAAAATTCAAACACTTGAACTTTTAATTTACACTATATTGACAACATAGCACGACGCGTTTCGTCGTTACAAACGACTTCTTCAGATGCTAACTCAGTATTGTGTTAGCATCTGTAGAAGTGGTTTGTAATGACGAAACGCGTCATGCTATGTTTTAAATAAATGTTATACATTTTAGTTTATATTCAATTATAATTGATTTACATCAAGTAAACGCCAACACTATTAAATATTGAATAGAATTATCATAAGTGGCAGTAACCAGAAAAACATGTAATATTAGTAAGAACTCACAGAATAACCTATTTAAAATCGATCACATTATATGTGTAATGTTAATGTATTTTATAAAAATTCGTTTAAAAAAGGAAGACTTCTTCCTTTCACCAAAATTAGTACGTTAGTTCAATTAGATAGTAATTAGGTATATTTATTGATTATGTGTAGCCAAATTTCATAAAATATTCGATCGAAATTCTACTCAATTATCAAACATCATCGATATTTCAAATAACTTTTTAGGATTATCTTCCTCCACTTACGTACTAAGCGGATTAGGAAAACTCAAGGCTTCAATAAATATTGAAGACAATAAATGTTTTAGTTGCCGAAAAACAAATTTTTTACTCTCGTAGCAATTAAGATATGACTTATTCATAAGTTAATAAGTTCCAACATTATTCCAAATCAGAAAAAGGCAATGGTAAATATTATATTCAGTACAGCTAAAAAATAATAAAACT